>CM065374.1:14736741-17151741 GCA_033032245.1 Poecilia picta
ATATATGACTAAAAGGGATATCAGGAATGGTTTGAAAGATAAGTAATTAAGTGATCCTATTTGCTAAATGTGTACTTAGAAGCTAAATATTTTTGCTGTGTACCTCAAGCTGCTGAATGCTACATAAGTTGATGTTTATCTCAGAACCTGTTTGGGAAAGAGTTATTTTGTTATATACCTAAAAATTATCAGGAAAATTCAATATTCGTAAAGAAAACATATGTTTTGGCTTTGCTGGCCTTTGTGAATTAAAATAACTGTTTGTTTTTTGTTTGTTTGTTTTTAGACATTGGACCTTATTTAAATGTTTTTTTTTAAATGTATTCTGACATCTCGAACTATTGTTGTCATATTTTATTTTCAAAAGTAGAATTTCAGAATAGATAACTTTTATATTGATCATATGAAAATATGAAGTTATTTTAGTTAATCTAAAAACCCATAAAATGGTAGTTTACCAAAACCTTCCAAAATTTGGACATTAAATGCTTTCCTTAAACCTTTTACTATACATTTTCCAACTTTACGATGAATGTTGGAAAGCTGTTTTGTTCATGTTATGGATTCAGTTCTGCCATGTCCATCGCATTAAAACCAGCAGAGACAAGCGGAACTCCTCTGGATTAAATAAACTGATTAAATGTCCCAAAATATAATGTGAAATGACAAAAATTAACAGTTAAAAAACATTGACAACTAATATCATATGCTCAATATATCAACTAGTCATAAGGCAAAATCATTTAAATTATGTCTTAAGGGAATTGTATATTGGGCTGCACAGTGGCACAGTAAATAGAGCTGTTGCCTTGCAGCAAGAAGATTCTGGGTTGGATTCCCGGTCTTTCTGCATGGAGTTTGCATGTTCTCCCTGTGCATGCATGGGTTCTCTCTGGGTACTCCGGTTTCTTCCCATAGTCCAAAAACATGACTGTCAGGTTAATTAGTCTCTCTAAATTCTCCTTAGGTGTCAATGTGTGTGTATATGGTTGTGTGTCCTGTGTGACTCTGTGTTGCCCTGTGACAGACTGGCGACCTGTCCAGGGTGACCCCGCCTATCGCCTGGAACGTTAGCTGGAGATGGGCACCAGCAACCCTCCCGACCCCATTAAGGGACAAGGGTGTAAAGAAAATGGATGGATGGGAATTGCATATTATAATGTTCACGGTGTAAGCAGATTAACTGAATAGGGCCTTTGGTTCATCCAATCCGAACTTCATACAACATAACAATTCATATAATTCTATATTGATATCAACACCATCAGCCAGTAAATATAACTGAACACGTTTAAGTTAATTTAATTTGGTTTTATTACATCTTTGCGATTGGCAACAAAAACAACCAATTTGTGCTAAATTCAAATGTTTCGGTTTCAGTTAACTAAATACAGCTTATTGTGCCCCTTAAAGTAGATAATCATGTTGTTTCTGCCAGGGAGCCACACGAGCGAGACATTAATTAATTCTTACTCTGCATTCATTGTTATTCACGCTGCTCGCCACAAACAGTCACAACATTAGTGTCAGCTCCGCTCATCTGATATGGCGGCATCAGTGGCATTTGTCTCTCAACGCTAGACACCAGGATGACGCTGGAGGGTTAATGCCTTCTGTTGAGGCCACTCGCTGAAATTGATAGGGCTGCTTTGACAGATGAGGTAACCTGCGATTGCAGGCGAACGCAATTTACGGGTGCGGCAGATGGATGCAGAGGACACCAGAAGAAGTAGGGCAGTTTTACCTCGGGGAGCAGCTTGGCATGTACAGAAGGCTCCCGATGACTGTTGGAAAGTTGTTGTTTTGTGATGGAAATTACACGGCGACAAGTAGCAGGGAGATGTAGCGGAGGCTGTCCCACTAAACTTTGAAGGAGATCAATTTGGGTTCAGTTCTTGCCCTGAAGGAGAAAAATGAAACAGAGAATAATTAGGGGTTTAGCATCGAAGCGCAAAGAAATGCAAGTCTCTGCTCACCTTCCTTGGCAAAACTGTTTGAAAGGGATTGAACACGCACAAATAAATCCAAAATGAAAGGTGGTGAGGCTCTAACATGCAGACAATCAAATATATTTGATCCAAGGAGGAATAATGGATTTACAGTAAAGCTCATCTGGGAATAGAGCACAGCTGCAGAGCATTTTCATCACGGTCCCTCACCTCAAATTGCAATGAATTACAGGGACACATTTTCCTGTTGAATTATTGCTGCAATTGTCACCGAGTTAGTCTTTTGTTTGTGTTTGTGCCCTGCAACTGTGGCCCTGCTGCAGCATCAGCTGTCGGCTTGGAAACCTCACATGCATTCTTCTTTTTTTACCCCTCTTTTAAACTGCTGTGATACAAATTTGATGACCATCCAAGACTTGAATATTCACAGTGTACAGTCTAATTTGTATACGTTTCATTATGTTCTTTTTCTTTGTGAAAAGCCAAGCCAAAATGAACATTTATATTGGCTAAACATTTTTAAATTAACATTTTGGTCTTAGTGTTCAGAATACATTCTTCAATGCCTAGTTTTCTTTTTTACTTTTAATAAATTAGCTTTGGTTTCTGGCTTTTTTGACTAAAATTGCAGAAGATTTTAACATTTTTTTGTTAAAGTAATCCAGGTGAGAGCACATGAACAGTTTGGCCCAACAGTTCATGCATTTTGTTTCTTCAAGAAAATCATGAGTGTTTTACTTATTCACATATTCAGAAACCCAAGAAAGACAAATGAATGTCAAGTGTGGAGGTTTTGAAAAGGATGACTTGAACTAATAGTTTTCAGCATAAAAAAGGCTGCTCTTTATTTCTTGTACTTATTCTTTTGTTTCACCAGCTGCCTCCAAAGACTCAAGTGTGGGATCTGTAGCTTCCTAGTAGCTAAAATTGAAAGCAGTAAGCCTGAAGTCTTTTCAGAGTCATCCGTAGCTCTGCTTTCATGTGGTTCCAGTCACATCCCAGTGGTGTTAGAATGGTGAGACTGAGCAAAAAGGTGAAGCAAATGTAATTTTCACAGCAATAACTAGCAATTGCAACTTGCTATTCATTTGTTTTACATTGTTTGAGTACGAGGCTGCAGTAATGTAGTTAACAAAAGTGAAATTTATACTATTATCCTGTGACTAACCAAAATCAATGAGATTTTATTTACAAACCCCTTTTTAAAGTGAAAAAGTAAAAAAAGAGAAGTGATCAAGCATTCAAACAGCAACAATCAAACCAGGAAATGCTAAACTTCATAAACAAAAGAATATTTTGACTACTAAAATACAATAACTAAAATAGAAATGCATAAGGTTGCATTGAGTTTATAAAATCTCAAATCCTGTGATGTAATTTTAAGGTTTTCTGAGACTTCTTGTAGCATCTTGCAGTCTGCTTTAAGGGTGAACTTGCATTAGGAATATTTGCAGTTTTAAATGGCTCAATCTACTAGTGCCTACTTAATGATTGCCTCAAAATAGCTCTTATGATGTCACTGTGATGTTCACTTTCACTCGGGAGCACAGAAAACTAAATGTCTGAGGCCTAAGCAAGGCAACCCTTCTTTATAATACTGAGTAACAATGTTCTACTGATGCTCACTTGATGTAGGTGGAAAAACATGGGATGTACTGAGATAAACATTTGCTTCCTGTCTCAGCAAACGGATGATAAGGTGCAGATACATTTCAAGTATTAGCTTAATATCTTGTTTGCGTCCGCCTGCCTTCATTTCATTCAGGTGGCCTCGCTGCTGATCCGGTTGCTCTTTGATCTACTTCCTGCTCTAACCGTCGCAGCAGGAAGCATTTCGCTCCAGAGTGAATCAAAGCGAGCTCCAGGTTTTGGAGGGCCGAGCCGGCGTGGCGCTCTGGAGACAAACTCCGGAAGCTTCCTCCCTTTTGCGAAGCAGAAGTTTGGAACATCACTTTGCCACTTTGCTCACTGACCAGCAGCGTGACTGTGGGGACACAGACGGCACCGGATGTGAAACACGAGAGCATTTAGTCGTTTTCTGCTGGAACCAGCGTGTCTAGGGGCTCAAACTCTTGCTGCCATCGCAGCTAAGCACTTTAAATACATTAGGAGGAAAAACAACACCACATGGTCGGGTTACAGAGGACCAAATTCACCTTTTTGGTTTCATATGCTGTATTCTGTTTAATTTCCAACTTCAGCAGAGCCCGCTCTGCTGTGACCTCTTTCTCTCCTCCCACATGGCTGGTTTGCTGTTGTTGCTGCTGCACTTTTGAGCACAGTGATGCCCATCAGGTAATGGCAGGTTCATTTATCTAAGTCAGCAGTTGCAGCCCACTCCAGCTGGATTTCAACCGACTTTTAGATTTTAAAAGCCTGCAAGCTGCTTAGATTGAAAGACCAAGCACAAATATAGACTGTGGAAAACCTGACATTATGTTCCCTTTGTTTACATTTAAAGCATAGCTTATTTGGTGCCACTTTAAAGTTTTTAAGGGCTGCCGTCCTCTGAGTGTTTATTTCATTCCCTCGTTGACTGAGGCTTGGCTTCCTGTCAGCAAACTCAAGGTGTAATGTACCGCTGCCTGTTACAATAATTTACAACTCACAGTCTTCATGGATCACAGCCTTGGAGGAGAAAGGTGGCAGAAATGTCTGCCAATGTAGAACCTAGTGAGGGGCGATTAGCTAAAACTGTTTTTGACAGAAACCGTTCTGCTAAAGCTGCTGCTTTTCTCCACACATCTGTCTCTTTTCTCTTTACTTGGAATTTATATTCCAGTCAAACTGCAGTATTTTAAGACACCAAATGCAACATTTTTATTTACTTGTTATTTAAAGCGTAATAAGAAAATCTTATATATATAAAAATTCCCTTCTCACCCTCTGCGGGTGGTCTCTTTTCATCCTCTGAACTCGGGTCCTCTACCAGAGGCCTGGGAGCTTGAGGGTTCTGCGCAGTATCTTGGCTGTGCCTAGTACTGCACATTTCTGGACTGAGATGTCTGATGTTGTTCCTGGGATCTGTTTTAGCCACTGCTCCAGTTTGGGGGTGACTGCCCCGAGGGCCCCGATGACCACAGGCACCACTGTGGTCTTCACCTTCCAGTTCTTTTCCAGTTCCTCCCTGAGGCCCTGGTATTTCTCCAGTTTCTCATGCTCCTTTTTCCTGATGTTGTAGTCACTTGGTATAGCTACATCCACCACAACGGCTTTCCTCTGTTCTTTATCCACCACCACAATGTCCGGTTGGTTCGCCATTACCATCTTGTCTGTCTGGATCTGGAAGTCCCACAGGATCTTAGCTCGGTCATTCTCCACCACCTTTGGGGGTGTTTCCCACTTCGATCTCGGGGCTTCCAGTCCATATTCTGCACAGATGTTCCTGTACACTATGCCCGCCACCTGGTTATGTCGTTCCATGTACGCTTTCCCTGCCAGCATCTTGCACCCTGCCGTTATGTGCTGGACTGTCTCAGGGGCCTCCTTGCACAACCTACACCTTGGGTCTTGTCTGGTGTGGTAGATCTGAGCCTCTATTGCTCTGGTGTTTAGGGCCTGTTCCTGTGCAGCCAGGATGAGAGCCTCTGTGCTGTCCTTGAGTCCAGCTTTGTCCAGCCATTGGTAGGATTTCCTGATATCAGCCACTTCAGTTATTTGTCGGTGGTACATCCCATGTAGGGGCTTGTTCTCCCATGATGGAACCTCTAGCCCCTCATCCTCTGTTCCCCATTGCCTGAGACATTCGCTGAGCATATCATCCGTTGAGGCTTTGTCCTTGATGTATTTATGGATCTTGGATGTTTCATCCTGGACAGTGGCTCTCACACTCACTAGTCCTCTGCCTCCTTCCTTACGGTTTGTGTACAGTCTCAGGGTGCTGGATTTGGGGTGGAACCCTCCATGCATGGTTAGTAACTTCCGAGTCTTAACATCCGTGGCCTTTATCTCTTCCATTGGCCAGCTGATTATTCCGGCAGGGTATCTGATTACTGGTAATGCATAGCTGTTTATTGCACGGATCTTGTTCTTGCCATTGAGCTGGCTTCTCAGGACTTGCCTTATTCGTTGGAGGTATTTGGCTGTGGCTCCCTTCCTTGTGACCTCATCCAGGTTGCCATTGTTTTATGGTATTCCCAGGTACTTGTAACTGTGCTCTATGTCAGCTATTGTTCCTTCTGGGAGTGAGACCCCTTCTGTGCGAACGACCTTCCCTCTCTTTGTAACCATCCGACCACACTTTTCTAGTCCGAATGACATCCCAATGTCAGTGCTGTATATCCTGGTGGTGTGGATCAGTGAGTCGATGTCTCGCTCACTCTTAGCGTACAGCTTGATGTCATCCATGTAGAGGAGGTGACTGATTGTGGCCCCATTCTTCAGTCGGTATCCGTAGCCAGTCTTGTTGATGATTTGGCTGAGGGGGTTCAGGCCTATGCAGAACAGCAGTGGGGACAGAGCATCTCCTTGGTATATGCCACATTTGATGGACACTTGTGCAAGTGGTTTGCAGTTGGCTTCAAGGGTGGTTTTCCACAGCCCCATCGAGTTTGCAATGAAGGCTCTTAGAGTCCTATTGATGTTGTACATCTCTAAGCATTCAATGATCCAAGTATGTGGCATTGAGTCATAGGCTTTCTTGTAGTCTATCCAAGCGGTGCACAGGTTGGTGTGTTGGGTTTTGCAGTCTCGGGCGACTGTGTGGTCTACAAGGAGTTGGTGTTTGGCTCCTCTGCTATTTAAGCCGATGCCCTTCTGTGCCGTACTCATGTATTTATTCATGTGACCACTTATCTTAGCCGCTATGATGCCTGATATGAGCTTCCATGTTGTAGAGAGACAGGTTATTGGCCGATAGTTGGATGGGATTGAACCCTTTGAGGGATCCTTCTGTATCAGGATTGTGCGACCTTCAGTTAACCATTCAGGGTGAGTCCCATTTTGTAGCAGCTGGTTCATTTGAGCTGCCAGTCGCTCATGGAGGGCAGTGAGTTTCTTTAGCCAGTAGGCATGGATCATGTCAGGTCCTGGTGCTGTCCAGTTTTTCATACCCGAGACTCTTTCTTGGACATCTGCCACAGTGATGGTTACTGGGGCTTGTTCAGGGAGGTTGCTGTGTTCCTCTCGTAGAGAGGTCAGCCACTTTGCATTGCTGTTGTGGGTCGCCTCCCTTTCCCATATGCCTTTCCAGTATTGTTCAGTCTCCAGCCTTGGTGGGTCTGCTCTGTTGTTAGTACCCTGCCATTGAGAGTACACTTTAGCTGGTTGGGTGTGGAAGAGCCGGTTAATCCTCCTGGCTTCATTCTCTCTTCAGGCGGCTGGCCAAGGCTTGGAGCCTTTGTTTGGCAGTTTCGAGTGCTTCAGGTATGGACATCTGGCTGTACTTCTTGTGTACTGATCTTTTCATTGCACCCCTTTGGAGCTCTGACAGTTGGCTCACTTCCCTCCTTGTTATCTTGATCTTAGCCTCTAACCGTCTTTTCCATGGTGGGTATTGGGTCTCATGATTGCTCTTATAGCCAAGCATCTCAAGGATCACTGATGCTGAGTTGTATATGAGCTCATTGGTTTCTGTTATGGTGTTGGTAGGGATCGTTCTCAATGCCGCATTCACATCTTCAATTAGACTTTCTGGTGGTGCTTCACTCAGCCGTTGTAATTGGCGTCGGGGTTGTCTGGTGTTCATTACGGCCACGATTCTCTCTCTCAGGTCAGTTGCTGCCTCGTTCAGCTCTGATGGTTCGTTCATTACTGGGGCTACATACCCAGTCTCTGGGTGGGTAGTTAACTCCCCGCTGACCTGGCGTTCTGGCTCCTCCCCTTTGCCATAGCATTTGTGTTGTACCTCATCAATCTCAAGTTGTGAGAGCAGTTGCCGTTTGCGGATGTTGGAACACTGAGCCACTAGTTGCTTAGCAGTTAGTGTTGACTGGGGATGTCGAAGTAACCATTCCTCCCACAGTCTTCGCATGTAGCCCCTCTGACTAGGGTTACTTGAGTAGTAGCATTCCAACAGATCCATGTTTTCACCTCTCGCCCATTTCCGTCTTGTTCCAGTAGCCCATTTTTCATCTAGGTGCTCTGGTTCCCCAGCACCTGTCGCAGACCTTGTTTGGCCGGGCGACGTCTGAGCCGGCATGTCGTGCTTATCATTGTCTCTCATGTTATGAGGTAGGCTATATAGCTCCAAGGGTCTTGCCTAAGGACCCACACTGACAGCTCAATTGACTGTTGTAACTCAATGACTGTTGTAACTGCCCCAGCCTGGATTCGAACCCTGGTCTCCCGGGTGGTAGACTGGTGACTTACCCATTGAGCTATTCAGTCAGCCATATATATATATATATATATATATATATATATATATATATATATATATATATATATATATATATATATATATATATATATATATATATTATATATATATATATATATATATATATATATGAATATATAAAAGAAATCTGAAAAGCATTGTGTACATAGAGTCCACATATCTGCTCCATCTTTTTGTGAATGCTGCTGTCTTGTGAAGGCCTCGTTTTTTTTATTTTTTGTTGTTTTTTTAAAACATTGGTGTAAATAGATACAATCCAAAACAACTGCAAATGTGCCAAAACATGTAAGAGTTGATCAGAAGGTGGATGCAGCTAAATAACGGAGAATCTGGGAAGTCGACCTGCTAATCATTGCCACAAGCTGGTGATGGAGGTTTACCTTCCAACTTGATAACTGAACAAACAGCCACAGCTATTATGGAATAGTTTGGATTAAAATATTTGCAAAATCTATATCTAATTGAAAATATGTGCAAGTCTTGAAAAGTGATAAGTCTCAGATGCTCTACATCAAATTTGACATAGAGTTTGGGCTAGTTTGCACAAAAGAATGGAGAAAAAGAATCAGACTGTAGTCATGCACACCTGGTAGAGACATACTTTTCTGCTGTAATTGTTGCAAAAGCTGATTGTACCAAGTACTGACCCAGGGGTACCGAGTAAAATTTAGCTCAATTATTATTCATATAATATTTAGTCATTTCAGGCCTAGCCTTCAGAAATAAATATTCTTTAAAATTCCTTCTAATTTCTTGCAGATACTCTGAGACTTTAAAGTCTTCAACAACTAGGGATTTTTCAGGGCTGCAGTTCTTAAGCGCAAACAAAGATTTTAGAGATTGATTTATTCCATCTCATCAAATTCCCCCTGGAATTTTCAAGAAGAATAATTCAACCCTGCTTTAAATTTCTTCACAAGTTTATCCCATGTCCTGCTTGCTTGGTCCTCTGAGACACAGAACTGCTATTATTATTATTTTGGCATATTACATGTTTCTTTTTGTTGGTATATCACAGACAAATCTAAATAAAACAGATTGAGCTTTGTGGTTGTAAAATATGTACTCAGTTCAAAGGGAATTAATACATTTGAAAGGGACTTTATGATGTCTGAATGCAACAATAGATTGTTACCAGGTTTTAGGACTAACATTAGCCTTGTCATTGAGCTCAACAAGGAGCAAAATCCTAGTGATTTCCTAACTTGTAACTGGCTTGCAGTCAGCCAGTAGGGACACACCTGTCCCATAAAGCAAGAATTACCACCTCGTAGGCAAACGAAACACACCAAAAGCCATGAATTTAATAAAGTGTGCTCCTAAGTTTTCTACTGGAAATATATGTTGAGAAAAAATACACATTACTGTTTACAGTCTTCTCAGGCATCATTCTTATGAACACAATGGGAACAGGCAATACATTTCATAAGTATAATTCTCCAAACCAGGAGTGAGAAGCCTCTGACATCTTGAACAGCATCATTGTGGAAGGTAATAATGGAAAACAATAGCAGTTGACGATATCCAAGACTCATCACTCGTTTGGTGTCATGATCTAAGCCCAGAGTTGCACAAGTAGTTGTCTTGTCTTTTGCCTTCAGCAGCTATTTAATTAAAGCTAATCATTGTCCAGATCGGTAGCTGGCCTCTACCAGTATCAAGGTTTCCTTAATCTTAATGTTGTATACTTGCTGCACACATTACACACTGGTGGAGTAGATCCTGCTTGATTTGTTTGCTTCCTGTGGGGTCTTCACCAGAGGATACTTTGATGTCATTTAGATTAATCCACTGCTGTCTGTTTCCACCTCTGGCTTGCAGTAAACACGGGAGGCAATTAAACTGTGTTAGAGTTAATATGAAGGAAACACCTGATGGTTCCCTCACAGTGCAGTCATTTACATTTCCACTTATAGCCATCTATATGGCTCCTCTCATCTCCATTCATCTCTCCACCACGCATTTACTTTTAGCATGAAGAGAAAAACAAAAACAGGCTTGGTGAAGTTATCAGAGAACATGACATAAGCATCATCTTCCTCTCTCGCGTGCAGCGGGGCCTCCGAGGTAGCTGAGAAAAAGATCCTAAACGGAGAGCTGCTCACGCCGCAGAGGAGCGATAACATTCAGGCTCTGCAGGGATGTCACCACTGTGAAGATGCTATAATTTAGAAAAGAGCCAGAACAGCTTATCTTCTTGAGCAAAATAAGAAGGAAGTATTCAGGTGGGGGGTACAAACAAACAAGGCCGCTGTGACCGGGCAACCAGGAGGAAAATCACTGGTCTGCATTCAGGTTCTGTGGTCAAACATGGAGCAGTCGCGCTTATTCATGACAACCTCACCTGAAGTGGGTTTAAAAGGTCAATCGCTCATGCATCCAGTAAATTGTTCTCATGCTTCTGCAGAGGCAGCTTAGCATTAAAAAAAAGAAACCAAAAGACAAGAAATTTGATATTCTGCTGCTGGAGAAGCTGTTCTCCTGCTGAGTTCGATTTTCTTCACCGTGTCCTTGAGCATTGAAGGTGCAAACCTGTGAAGTTCCTTTTTCCTGGAACTCTCTGGAGGCAAAAGCCCATTTTAGTGCAGCAACAACATCATCATCATCAACAACAAAAAATTCCCAAAGTCACAGTTTTCAAAGATTCATTATAACTCAAGATCCCAATTTCAAAGTTGTCTGTTCGCTTTTATAAATTGCTGTCATTAGGCAGAAAATGTCCCCATTCTGCCTTAAAGTTGGAGTTCCCTCACAGCAGCCGCTTTGATGAATTGATAGCTGGTCTTTTAATCTCACTGTTCTCCTCTCAGGTCCTCCCAGATGATTGCTCCGTTGATGGGTTTGCTAAGTGTTGTCCTTGTCTGACTGCAAAGGTTCACATTCCCCCAGTACAGCATCCAAATCCTTTAGTGAAGCTTTTTAATTGCTTGTTTGTTCATTTGGTTCAATTTGGGTAACATTTAAATTACTTTGTTCTGTGTTGTTGTACAAAATGTATATTTTCTTGTGAGGAATATTTGTAACAAACGAGCTACTTTCATTTTTCCACTCACAAAAGGAAAAAAAAAATGCTCGTAGGACATTTCCAGTTTCTTTCATAGTTTAGAATTTATGGATTTGGGAACCGATTTATCATTTGTCGTATTTGTAGTCGAGCCCCAAATTAGAGTAACCTAAAGATGGAACACAATTGTTTTACTTGAGTTTTAGATCATGATCATGTTAATATTTACTCAAGATATTTTATATAATTTTCTGTTCATGGTCCGATATTTTTTCCCTTCCATTCTATTTGCATTGTGCCTCTTGAAAAGGGGATTTTACTTGAATAAAAATTGAAAGATACTTATTATTTTTGCAGTTTCATTAATTAGCTTCTTGTATGGCGATACAAAATAAAAGGTGAGTCTTGCAGGTCATGTTCTGAATGCAAATTTACAGAATAGTTTAATATTTGTCATTGCCTTGATTTCAGTATTTCGCTGTCTTGAATTGCTTTCATTAAAACTGTGTTGCAGCTATAGCTTCATTTCAGGGACAAGAAGATACCAGACGATGTGATCTCAGTTTTGTCATGTTGTCAGCCACTGATATTTGTTTTGCAAAACCTTGTAAATGTATATTTGTCTGATGTCTTCTGATAACATGCTGCAGCCTTGCTCTATCACTCTGTTTGCTTCTAGCTCTTCATATCTTCACCTGTTTCCATTCAAGCATCGGCAGAAAAAAAATCCCCGATTGGTTGTTTTAGATTCAGTGAATCTTCTGATCCATAGATTGCTATTGTAATGCTGAAATTCTTGGAAATTCTTGGAAATTTGGAAATAACCATTTTACACCTACATTTGACAAGTGGAAGGTTGAACTTGTAGTGATTACGGCACCCTTTTGACACATCCATCATTATTAGATATGATGTGTTTCACATTTGAATTTGCTATTCCTTGTCTTCATTGCTGTACTTTCTGGACTATTGAGTGCATCTGAAAACATTTGAACACCTTGCCCTGTTCAGCAATAACCAATACGACAAATGTGCCAAATATGTCAACTTGAAAACATGCAGTTGGTCTTACTAGGCTTTAAACTCAAACTGACAGCAGTTCAGGCTGCCCATCTTAGAGCAATAAAGTTCCCCTCCAAAGATGTTAAAATGAAGAATTTCTAGCTGTCACTTTCTCGCCACAGACCCGTCCAGAACTTGTAAAAAGCTCAGTTTGCTTTTAAACAGGGTTACGTTTGATCAATCAGAGCTCACACTGACTGCAGCTGAAACCTGTCTGCCAGTATTTACTCTCCCCGGTTCAGCCTCCTTGATTGCAGATCTGCTTTGTCACTTTAATCAGCATGCAGTGAACGGTGTCAGTCAGGCTCTCCAAACACACACCCACAGCTGCAGGAGGAGTTCTTAGTGTGTGAGCCTCAGACAACGAGCAGTCGCAGGATGTAATCGAACGTGAGAAAGCGCCTGACGCAGTTGAGGCTTGTAACTCATGAGAAAAGAAAAGAAAAGAAAAAGAAAAGAAAAGAAAAGAAAAAGAAAAAAAAATCAATGTTCTTCCTTGTTGGGTGGGCTGGGTGTTTTGCTCAGCGTGAGCCCATCAGTAGTGGAGCCAGGCTGACTGACAATTAAAGAGTCTTCTTAATAGGGATCTGTTTAATCAGGGAGGATGAAGTTTACTTTGACGGAAGCAGTCACCCTGCCTTAAGAACACAGGCCTGTGAAAATAATGGTTTCGTCATATTTTAATAGGATTAAAAACATTAAGAGACACAATTTCAAAGTTTTCATTTCCAGATTTTAAATGTAATTTGGGACTCTTTTTAACTCAGACTTTATGAGTGGATTTTAATTGATTCTGTCATCACTAAATGTTCCATTTTACATCCATAATATATTAGTGTTTATAAGAAAGTTAACGTTTTAAAGCAACAATTATAAAACTCCGATCTCAGTTCTACAGAAGACAATATTTGTGAACTTGCAAGCAAACTTGACACCAGTTTTGTCGAGAAGAACGTACCAAAAAATCTAGAGAAGTATTGTGAGAAGCTTTTGGAAGGAGACTCAAAATTCTTTACACAAGTTGTGCAGTTTATAAAGCATTTTGACCAAATATATTTGTAAACACCTACATTGGAAGAATAATCTCCAAAAAAATGTTCTGGTGCTCATTTTAGTTTCATCAGATCACAAGGTACATTTTAAAAGAAAATCAAGATCTTTCTTACTCTGAAAATTTACAAACTTCTTAAGATGATCTTGGATTATATAGTTTATTTTTTTATTATTATTATTTTCTGGGAGGCTTCTAAGAGACAGGACTCTTGACAATTTTACTAACACTCTTAGTATATTTTTACCAGCATATTTTCAAAATATTCTGCATCTGTCTTGCTGTAGTGCAACATTTACTCCAAAGCATGTTTTCTTCTGTGACACAGAATGTGGGTTCTTCTTGGACATATGATGTCTGGGTATTATGATGGTGTTAATAAACACATGTTATTGTTATTAATGTGGCACCTTTGCACATCTGGAAGTCAAACTCAAAGAATCAAACTTGTGTAGCTCTGCATTTCTCTTACTGATGTATTTTTGGAAAGCAGTGTGTTTGATGTGCTTCCTTAAAATAAACCCACTGCTGTAGCATCAAATAACTTAAATATGGTGAATTACTGTATCAGATGCTTACAAGGCCATACTAATCTCAGTACAGGTAATTTTCTGAAGAAATACAATAAGTGCATTTTCTTATCCATGTGTGTTTTTTTATACATTGTGCAGTTTTAGTTTTCAGAGTCCACATTAAGTTTCTACACTTTTGTACTGCAAGTCTCAAATGGTGCAAAAAACAACATATCAGACTCAAACAAGGCCCAACACTCATCATGCGGCACATTCCCACACATACATTCCTACATAGCCTATTTGTCACAAATTACACTAAATAATACAAAAGGAAAACAAAGCCTACCTATTTGAAGTGAACTCTCCTCCTGATGGTTCCCAGGCTCAGGCACTGTGTCTGTGACATCCACAGGAGGAGCAGCAGAACCTTTCTCTATTTTTCTGTATCAGCTGCAACAGTCCCTGTAGGCCACAAGTTAAACACAGTAAAGGACCTGTGATACTTTGGGCTCTGTTTCTCTGCAAAAAATCCTGGGAACCTTCTTTGAGCACAGGGCATCATGGACTCTTTGAATTGTAAGAAGATTTTAAATACAAATTGATCAGTTTTTGCCAGAGGATTGAAAACAGATCTTAAGAGGATCGTTCACTAGGATAATAATCCAAAACAAATGTACAAATCAACACAGAAATCTTTCAAACATAAAATCAGTGTTTTCTTTGGCCTTTTCAGTCCGAAAACATGTCTGATGAGCTAAAGAGACAAGCGCATAGCTGGGGAGTTTGTCAGAGATCCCTCTCTCTGTATGCTCCATTCTTTTGCAATGTTTTATGAGGGATTAAGTGGGCTTGAACAAAGTATTGAATGCAGAGCTTCCTGTGGGTGTGGGGATTCTGCTTGGTTTTGTCATTATAAAGGTGGCCTTTGCCTTTTCAGATCCGGTTATGTTTCTCAGATAAATATTGAGATTGCACATGTCCTCTGGTTTGAAATGTCAGTATTTATGTACACACTCCCACATACTAGAGCTCTGAACTGTCGGAGATCATAAGTTTTTTCTCCTCTTCTTTTATGAAAAAGGGAGAACATGATCTAACCTTTTACTAGCAGCACTTAAAACACATAATTTGCTGTTTGCTAGCCAAGGACCAATTTCAGTCAATTCACTTCTTTCCATTTCCATTAACACCACTAATTCCCATTAATGCAGGTAATCAAGCTTGTTCTGCGCCCAAGGGAACTCATTTGACTTCTAATCATAGTCTTACTCCTCATTTGATACAGCAGATCTTTTATTTCTTTCACTGTGAGAAAGTCTTCATTCTTTTGAAGAACATTATCTGCATTGTTACATGAACACATTAGTGCTTTGAATATTCCTCTCTGTGACAATGTTTACACACCCCACACAAGTTTGAAAGGAATGTGGTTGCAAATGTAACATCTCTGAGCTGATGGTTTCACATTTACGTGAAGCAAAATGTCTGGGAGTTAAATGAGATGTCACCAGTGTGGGGTCCTGATTCATTATGCAGCGAATAACAAGTTCCTCCCCTAACTAAGAACTGTGAAAGAATGTGGCAGACTGAACCCAAGCACATATTTTTGCCTCTTTAAATTACTTCAGATGTTTTTTTTTCTTTTTTTCTTTCCGTCCCTGAATAAACAAAATGCAACCCAATTTTTTAAAAAGGTCAATTCAACCATTCATAAATGCCAGAGGCATGGAGCATGTTAAACAGAAGCAGAGCAGCCCGCCGGGGAGAGAGAGGGCCATTCAGATCGCTCCACACTGGCCAAAATGCCACAGTTATCAATTCAGCTCCACACACAAAGACTCGGTGTGTGTGTATGGTGGTCGAACCCAGTGTTTGCTGCTCTTCGTTAGCCTTTCACTGATTTTCATCAAACACCTTTTTAGAGGTCTGGAGGATATTGGGGAGGAGATTCCTCCATGGGTGTTTTGCTTCAGATAATAAATGCTGAAGAGTCAAGCATGAGTTGTAAAACCTTCTATTTGGATGTATTTTTAATCTTCATTTATATATATAAAAAAAAATTCCCTTCTCACCCTCTGCGGGTGGTCTCTCTCTCTCTTTCATCCTCTGAACTCGGGTCCTCTACCAGAGGCCTGGGAGCTTGAGGGTTCTGCACAGTATCTTGGCTGTGCCTAGTACTGCACATTTCTGGACTGAGATGTCTGATGTTGTTCCTGGGATCTGTTTTAGCCACTGCTCCAGTTTGGGGGTTTCTGCCCCGAGGGCCCCGATGACCACAGGCACCACTGTGGTCTTCACCTTCCAGTTCTTTTCCAGTTCCTCCCTGAGGCCCTGGTATTTCTCCAGTTTCTCATGCTCCTTTTTCCTGATGTTGTAGTCACTTGGTATAGCTACATCCACCACAACAGCTTTCCTCTGTTCTTTATCCACCACCACAATGTCCGGTTGGTTCACCATTACCATCTTGTCTGTCTGGATCTGGAAGTCGCACAGGATCTTAGCTTGGTCATTCTCCACCACCTTTGGGGGTGTTTCCCACTTCGATCTCGGGGCTTCCAGTCCATATTCTGCACAGATGTTCCTGTACACTATGCCCGCCACCTGGTTATGTCGTTCCATGTACGCGTTCCCTGCCAGCATCTTGCACCCTGCTGTTATGTGCTGGACTGTCTCAGGGGCCTCCTTGCACAACCTACACCTTGGGTCTTGTCTGGTGTGGTAGATCTTAGCCTCTATTGATCTACCACACCAGACAAGACCCAAGGTGTCTTACTAGTCAGATCCACAAATGTGCCAAAGTTTTGCATTTTTTTCAGTCTGTGCTCAAAGGATTTATTTTGTCCAGGTTGTATTTGAATTTGAGAGACACTTATCTGAGTTAGATTTTAGATTTTCTTGCCGTCCAATATGTGGGAAATGTTCAGTAGACCTGATGGTTGGAGTAAATGGATATTTTTAGATTTACTGTGATGTCACTACAGATCCGGAGTTATGTGAATGATGGACTGAGTGATGTATTGTTTTTGTTACATTCTGAAAATCAGTCGCTGACCCCCCTGTTACTGCTTGCAGGAGACGAAGCAACTTGCTCGAGTGGAAGTGTTAGGTGACAGTTTTGGGTGAAGTAATTTGTCTTTCCCTGAAGCTGAATCATGCAGAGTATGTGAAGCTCAGCTCAGATCCAGCATTGTTCACCGATTAGTTCCTGTTACGCTCACTGCTGCTTGAGAAAGTTTGTCTCAGTGCAATATGTTTCTTATGGCTGTTTTATGTAATGCATATCAAGTGAATCATGGAAAACATAATAAAATGAGCTGTGATCATTTCCCTACATTTGTAAACAGAAAAAAATAAATACATTATGAATTTCTTTTGACTTCTTATCATATTCCCTCTGCTTCTTTTAGATGCTTTTCTGCCTCAGAATTATTTACTGCTGCACTGGTTGCTGCTTTGCTTCCAAAGTGTCGGGTTCAACAAGGAAAACAATCCAACGTTTATTACACATTCCATTTTCAAACTGTTATTGCTCAGGTGACTCATTTCTCGAGACAAAGAGAAAACAAGCATAGTTCATATGTTCAGACGCAGATGAAGACACTTCAGCTTTTGACTGTCAATTTGTTTGAGTCTTTTCTTACTTTTAGGTTACCAGTTTTATTACAATAATACAGTCCTTTGAAATACAATTTTAGAGTGTCATCATCTACATTGCTTCTGAAATAAGGTCTCTTGTACAACAAACCATTAATATGCTTTGATATTAAAAATCACAACATGAGCAGTGTCTACAGCCTGTCACCTTTGGTCCTGTCCAGATCTTCCACAGGGAGTTCTTTGTTCATTATTGTGCTGATAACCGATCCATGATGTTTGACCTGCATGCACCTGAGTAGAGTAATGTGCTTAATTTTGAGTAATTTTGCTTTTGGTGCTGCTGATATGTGTATCACATCTTGAAACTACTTTGACTACAACCTAAAGGACCACAAGGACAGTTGTGGACTGCAATCTCTATGTCGGCAAAGACTGAATCTTGATCAGGCAACTTGCATAAAGAGATCAGTATTTGTTAGGCTGTTACTGGAAAATGTGAAGGTTGGTCGCACCAAACTACTCATAGGCTCACATTGGCCGGTGAGAAGTTCTGAGCTTCTGACATGCATGCGTTCTTAATTCAGCATGCAATAGATTTAATCGGTGACACCTCATTCTGCTTTAGAGATGCAAACACATCTCTTCTTGTGTGTTGTTCTATTAAAAACTAAGAACATTAAGATTTTTCTCTGGATCTGACTATATTTTTGATTAAAACTGTCCATCTCTCTAAGAACAGACGTCCACACAATACAGATAGGATTAATATGAATACTTTAGACTAGATTCGGTGCTAGATACTTCTGAGAATCGTATCCATATTTTTGGGGTTTTATTTTGTTGGAATTTGAAGTTGCACAAAGCGATCATTAAAGGCCCAAAAGCGTGCAAATATTTTAGCTCTCACCTAATTTTTCCACTTCTGGCAGATTTCCCTGTATCCCAGAATTTGCTTGCCAGCATCTTATTAATGCTAATTACAGCACAATTACAACATTTCATGTAATCATGTGGAAAACAAGCAGCACATCTTAGCCACAGTTTAAAGGGGAAAGCCAAGTAAATATTTATTTGAAACTACAGGCTAGTAACAGGCTGATACTGGAATAAACATGGGCATTTATTTTCTGATCTCTTTATTGTAGCTGCTTGAGCAGGATACAGATTTCATATTTAAGAACCGATGAGAGTTTTTTTTTCTTGTGTAAGGTCTTCTCTGACAACAACAAATAATCAGGTTACAAGTAGGTCAGGCTAGAAAAAAAAATCAACATGCTCTCACTTTAATGTACCAAAGAAGGTTGAAGTGGAGCATAAATATGTGAAATTACATAACTTGCACACCAAACTTAAGGAGTGATTTCAAATAGTGACTGCAATGCTGCCAGGTTTTGTGTTCGAAATGGTTTGGCTCAGTTGAATGCTTTTAAATAGCTCTTTACTTGGAACCACTAATAATTTAGCAATGTTAGTTCTACCATCGTCAAAAAGACATTTAATACCTAATTTACTGAAAGTAAAAATCAAAATCTTTCTAAAAAAAACAACCACATCTGAATTCGTCCTCTTCCTGCCCACAGTTAAATATAGAAAGCATTTACTGCATAGACTCTTTTACAGACATGCTCAGAATAAAAACAAGCAAAAGTAAAAATAAAAATTTTAAATATATCATAGGGATTACTTGAATCTAAAGAAATTATATCAAATTGGATCGTAAAATTGTGATTAATAGAATCAATATTAATTTATAGATAGATGGAACAGCTCCAGAGTAACCAATCAAAACTTTTTATCAGATTTAGTATGTAAAAGGAATCCCCAAAACCAACAGCATGAAAATAAAAAAATAATAACTTGACAATGACCAATGGAAAAAAAAATTGTGATTCAGGTTCTTAATCGATGTATCATTATACCATTAGAGAATTTACAGGCAGAGCTGTGCTCACTTGGTACTTATCAACTTCTGTTTGATTAAAGAGAAGCAAACGATCTTTTCACACTTTTTTTCTAGCATAAAACTTTTTAAACATACAAAATGTGTGTGCTGTCTTACGTAATACTTTTCATTGTGAATACAAATCATCTGATGTTGTTCTAAACAATAGCCAAAGGTTCAACATACTGTTACGAATATTTAACATGAAACTGAGCTTTCAGAAAGTTGTTGAAGCCGTTGTTGGGCCATAAGAAGTCTCTCTCCGACAACAGCAGGGTTAAACTTTAAGAATAAGACTGAGCCTTTTATCCAAATTGCTCATCTTTCACTGTCCCTCAGCAGAGAGTTGAGTATTTCCAGCAGCAAAGTTGTGTCATCTGTCTGTTTCTCAGCATGCCCAGCACTCCATCGTCTACTGCAGGATGTAGGCTGCTATAAATAATAGAGCGTACTGTGGATTGGGAAACCGTGTAGCAAAAACAACGACGGGGCTTCGCTGTTAACATCACATGATTACAGGCTCGTAACCTGCCCTTCCTTTGCAAACTGTTTTTTTTTTTTATTATTTTATCTCCTGAGTGCTGACCAAAGTTTTATTTGGAGCATGTTCTTGCTGTGACTGGCTTTACCTAAACTTCTTGAGTTTTTCACAAGAGGCTGGACATCACAACAAAAGGATCAGTTACACTCAAACCATTGATTTAAACTGTAAATACATTTTGGGCACATCAAGCCGATATGAAATTACATTGAAAATCCACCAAAAATAGGGGGATTACAATATAGTTTGTGGCCGTAAATAACACACTGAAAAACTGGTCAAAGTGTCTGAATATA
Organism: Poecilia picta; assembly: GCA_033032245.1. Classification (NCBI taxonomy): domain Eukaryota; kingdom Metazoa; phylum Chordata; class Actinopteri; order Cyprinodontiformes; family Poeciliidae; genus Poecilia; species Poecilia picta. The sequence continues at coordinate 14,757,039 of CM065374.1, forward strand.
GAGATAATTTGTCAAAATAATTTCCATAATTTTCATATTGACCCAAGTCTACTTTTCTTCTGTTGAAGAAATGAATTGTTAATTCCTTAAAATTGCTATATATGTAAATGAAAGTCAGATTAAAAAACCTCAAAGGTCAACTTTTTGCATGCCATAAAAAGTAGTTTGAACATTAATCTTGAGGGTTTGTAATGAACATTATTGCAATTTCTTTAGGAGTTGATAAAAGCGGCACCAGATAACATTCTGGTTCTATGTTTTGCTTTTTCCTTCTTTCCCAAAGTCATCCAGGAAATGGTGAATTTTTTTATTTTTTTGTCCATGATTTTAGACAAGATTAGTAAATATGAATCACTATATTAAGAGTAAGCTCAATATCAATAAAGGTGAAATGGCTAGACATGAAACAACTTAACTTTTAGCTGCTGAAAAAAAATTGAATATTTTAACTACGCACATGAGCTCACCTTGTGTTTCATCCTCAGTGCTCTGATCTGGACATGATGAAGGACCAGCTGCTGGCCAAACTGAGGGTCATGTTTCATGGCATTCAATTTTATGAAACCTGGTACTTTACAATTTTATAAAGGCACTGAAGGGTTAAAAATATTTAATTGTGAAACTATTTTCTAGACTATACCCCTTCAAGCCTGAGTCATGTAACTTTTGCACAGTGGTACCTTTAGGTATTGCAGGCAGCCCACTAGCGTTCTAATGTTAAATACATAACCACTCCCTGCAAAGGTATAAACATATCAAAATAAACTGATTTTACAGTGATGGCTATAGCATCTCTGTGTCAAACGATTGGTGGTAATAGCTTTGATGCAGATGGAATTGTAGTGGTAATTAATCTGTGTTGTCAGCACTCATATGTAGCTTTTATTCCATGACAACTCCTGCTGATATTTTTATTACTACTGTTACTTCTGTGTGCTGCTGCTCATTTCTCTTTTCAAACCAAGAGCTAGCTGCTTTTACTCACTTCATGTTCTCTTCCTCCCTTTTCTTTTCTTGCTTGGTTGCCTTATTTCTCTTTTTTTAGAGGGGCATGACTTTTTCCTGTGTTCTTCTCCTCTGGCTAAAATAATGAATCCAGTTGATACAAACTGAAATGCATGTAACTGACTTTGAAGCTGTCCGTAATACTGGATTTAATTGATTTTTTTAAGTCAATTGAAGCAATATTTGTTGAATTGGTGCTAAAAAGTAAACTGGATTTAACTGAAGTTGGATGAAGTGTGAACTAATATACCTTTTGAAAGGGTGATAGGAGAACATTGTTGTTATTGCTGAATCCAAATTCACTGCAATCTGCCCTCTGCCCTCTCTCCCAGTCTTTCCTCCTGAAAACTGAAAGCAATACATGAGTTCTGTGTGATATGTGTGGCATATTTAGATCACATCTTCTCCATGCTCCCAGTTTCACCTCTTTAATCTATTTTTTCTCTTAATGAAGGATTTTTTTTCTTATTATTTATGTTCTATTTTTGTCCCCTCAATACTTTTTGACTTATCAGTATGTTGATGATGAATGCACATGAAAAATAAGAAAGTTTGAACAAAAGAGACCAAGTTGATGATTTGCTTGATGTGTGGGAAGAAAAAATAATTTGAACCAATAAGGTAGATAAATCTAATATTTTCTGACTTATAACGGTATCTCCACAGTATGATATCTTGGGGCTGTTGCTAAATCTGAGATCTCATCTGTATTAAATTTTAATAAAAGGAGTGAGGCAGTAGTTTAAGATTTAAAGCAGCTTCCTTATAGTCCTGTGGTAGTATTTAGGTTTAAGCCCTTCACTCAGTGAATGTCTTCCTGCTTCTATTTTTAACACCTTCTTTATTCTGACTCGACTCCCTAACTCTGTGTAAATGAATAGGCTCTTTACGTTATTTTGTTATTTATGAAAATTGGAATAAGGGTACAAATACTATAAATCAGCATTTCTTAAATTCTACCAAATTTAAAGAAATACAGGTCTTTTAAGGTGGGTTGTTATAGTTATGGCATTCCTGAACGAATTGAGCCTCAACCCTGATGTTCTTTCCTCCTCACACACTTTTGGCAGGCCAAAATGCCAAAACAGAGACTTCACATCTGCAGCTCGATCATTGGTCTGAGCTCATCCTAACGTACAAACAAATCAAGGCATTTGCCTTAATAACTGCTTCAGTCATCTGCATCCTATAAAAGAGCATAATAAATGTTCAAGAAATGTATGAAGATTGTCCCTTCAAACAAATGTGTAATAGCCCAACAACATCTCATAAAAGCAAACATGATAAGGGTGTGTGAGTGGTGATGATGGCAGGAGTTTGTTCTGCCACTGGTGGGTTTCTGTCTCTGTGTGTCTTCGGGTAAGGGGGTGCATGGCAGCCTCAGTTCTGTCAGATTGCCCCAGGGCAGCTGTGGCTACAGGGTATAGCTTGCCACCATAAGCGTATGAATTTGTTCAATGATTGAATGTAGTGTGAAGTGCTTTGGGATCCTCTGGACTTGTTAAAGCAGTACAAAAGTACAGGCCATTTACCATAATCTAACACCAAAGTCAGAGTGGTATATATTTGTTAAAGGTTTGTGTTAATGTTCGTCAGGAAAATGTATTGTCTTATTTATTTTTTTTCCATCATTGTTTTTTAGTTCGCGACAGACTGGCGACCTGTCCAGGGCGAACCCCGCCTCTCGCCCGGAACGCCAGCTGGAGATAGGCACCAGCACCTCCCGACCCCATTAAGGGACAAGGGTGTAGGAAAATGGATGGATGGATGGATGTTTTTTAGTTCGACAGTTTGCCATTCAGAGATTATGGGACAAAAGAGCCTGTGTCCAAATCTGTTGGCATCTCTGTGGGTCTTTAGCACAGAGGTTAAGAGGGATGAATGTGGAACAGAAAGGATTGAATCTCACCCCGGACAGAGTTCCTTAAGAGTTTGCATTCAAAGTCAGCAACAATTTTAAGCAAAGTTTGGTTTGGATTTATGTTTGCCTGCAGATAGACTACATGATAGAATGGCTTCAGGTTGCAGTGATGAGTTGATCAGTTCAGGTTGTGCTTGAAAAGGCTTCATGTGCGCATGCAGCATCAATGGGCACTTAGGCGCACAGGCTTTTTGCAGCTTTTATTTTTTTTATTTATTTTTATACTGTGCCTTCGAAGTGAATGGGAGACCTCCAGGGCAGAGACTCTGCATTCAACTCTGATTCAGCAGACACTTTTGTTCCTTTGTGTGCTGTATCATAGTCAGCAGATGTCTAATTGAGGTTAAAGGAATTATGGGTGAATAAACTGTGTCTTGAGGGAAAACACACATGCCTGGACTGGGATTTGTCTGCTGGATGCAGCTTGTTGTGGGATCTTTGCAAAAGCTCAGCAGTGGATGTTTAATTCAGGAGTGATCGCATGTGCTCTTGGAGTGCAAGTGAAGAGTGAAAGAAAGCTTTCAGCTGCCACTTCATTTTACCTTGGGGTCAAGTCAAGGAAATCCCACAGTTAGCTGACTGAAACCAGAGACATCCGAATGTCTCAAAACAGAAATGGGTGCTACAAAATGACTATTACAAAAAGAAAGAGTTTCTCAGCATGTCTCAATAGACTTTGGCCTAAATATTACAGGTCTACAAGAAGCTTTTCATAGTGTCCCCAAATTTCCATTTTGTCACTTATGCCATTTATGCCTCGGAGTCGACTTAAGAGGAAAGGAGATCGAGCTTTTTCTGTTGCTGCTCCAGTTTTATGGAATAACTTACCTTTTCAGATTAGATCTGCCCACAGCCTGGATCATTTTAAATCGCTTCTTAAAACTCATTTTTACTCTTTGGCATTTAATTGATGTATTGTTTGTGCTCTGTTTTGTTATTTGTGTTGTCGTTTTTGTACAGCACTTTGGTGCAGTTTTATACCTGTTTTAAAGTGCTATATAAATAAATTTGACATTGACATTAAGTACAGTGCAAGTTTAATAGAATTACTGAAAGAAACTTGTTCAACTAGGTTTTACTATTGCCTACTAATGCACAGGCTTCATGTGAGAAAACTTTGGAAAATTTGGAATCACATAAAATAAAACGACAAAAAAATGGAATAAGACAAGATCAATATCGACCTAAACCACTGCCAATCAGCTCCCCCTGAATTCTTAAATGAAAAATCTGTCAGCCAAGTTTTCTATGGAATCTACACTTTTTCTGATTTTTATTAGAACAAAGTTGAAAACAAGTTACTTATTTTTTCATGTAACAGTAATATACCGCTTTGTTTAGTTCTGTGAAATAAAATAATTAACCAACAACTAATTAATTAACAAGTAATAAAAAATAATGAAGCAAGGATGGTGGCTGTTGATTAAACAATTACAGTCCCTTTAAAGACTGCTAAAATGAGTTGAATCATAGCCTAAAACATCAGAAATTTAATTTTAGTGGTCGTAGCTGGGCTGAGCATCTAATATGATCCATATGAATTTTTGCTGCCAGGCATGGCAAAGCTTTTTAACAGTGGAACACTTTCAAATGTTACATTTGTCACATCAGTCTGAGTGTCATAGCCTGAGGCTCTGCACACATTGTTCACTCAGAAGATGTTCACAAGTCAAACTACTTTTCTGAAGAAGATTTTAGAAACTCCCTGAGGTGGCTAACTTTCTGTACATCTGATGGCAGCTGGGAAGATGATGGAAGGTGAAAGTTTAGCTGTCCGTGAAGACATCCACATACATGCATGTATGGACCCAGTTTACAATTTGTTCCTTTGGCTTTAGTTTGCCTATGAAAAATACCAAACGTAACACAGTTTGACAGACAGAAAATAGGATTTTAGCTCTGACAATGTGATTCCTATAGAGCTATTAGTTGGAAACCTGACATACAGTAGATGGTCAACTGAAGGAAGATACATCTCTCTGCTTCTGTGTCTTTGATGGATTGTATTCAAGTCAGTGAAAAAGCAAAATTCATACAAAGCTGTCAGAGGGCCAGGAGAAGTATTGGCCATCATAAAAAAAACTCTGATGTGCTGGGAGATGCAATATTTAGGTATGACTTAAAGTTTGCTATAATATGCTGTTTCAAACTATTTTCTTCCCCTTCCCATTTTGTCTTTCTGTTTTTCTTCCCTTGTGAGCTAAAGAGCATTGCCATCCCTCATTGAAGAAAGATGGCTCTCCTTGAATTGGTCAGCATTGCAATGTAGCTTGTTGTTGTTACCTCAGAATCCATTTGGAAAGTGAAAACCTGTGAATAGTGTGTAAAGATAAAAAAGATAAAAAAACTCAACACTTACTTGATAAAAGTTAAAATATGGAAAATAATTATTCTTCTAAATATAATTTGAGTTAGTATGATTGTTTCTATTAGAATCTATTTTTACCTCTCATCTAAAAGGCTTCTTCAATTCTGAACATTGCCTGTTCAGTTTAGACTTAGTATATTTCCTTATTTTTACAGATTCCTCTGTAGAACTGGGTGGCTAGAAAAAAACGTTGAGCTTCTACGGAGGTCATGTTTTTATTTCTAAATAAAGGGAGAAACATATATGAGACTTCATTTGTCCTTCATTTAATCAGTCTACTAGTTGTTTCTATATTCATGACAAATGGGACGCAAGGGTTGGTTTTATAGCAAACACATTTCAGGATTTGTGCAAACTAATGGTGAGGCTTCTAATTTTGCTGCTGTAATGATGCCCTGTCCAGCTCTATCAATGCAAATACTGAGTTGCATTTTAAGATAAGCTCCTTACTCTATATGTAGCTCTAGCTTAGAGATTTTCATCTAATCAAGTCTGTTCTGATCGTGTGAGTCAGAGCCAAACAGTGTTGCTGATCAGTAGAATCCAGATGCTGTGAAATGAAAATAAAATAGGAAGGAAAAAAAAGACATTTCTCGACAACTTCTGATTCAGATGGAAAAGTACTGTTGTCAGGTATTGGTGAGCTGGAGCAGACTTAAAAACTGAACCTCTGATGGTTTGTTAGCTGCATCATGACATAAGTTGCTACTAATTCTGAAGATCATGATGATGAGTTGAAATTCAACATTTCAAAATATTGACTAATGAAGAAAGATGAAGAGAGTCCCAATGTCTGGAACTTCTAGATTACATGTTTGGAACCAGAAATTTACATATGACATATATAAACATGTAGCTTTTTTAACTCTAGCAATTGGATGTTATTTAGGTCAGTTAAGGATTAACCAAATTAATTCTATTAGCTGAATGCCAGAATTGAGAGAAATGTTTCAGAAGTTTTTGTAGTATTTGGCAGATATCCTTTTAATTTTGCCTTGGTAAATTTTTAACTCATTCTTCCTGAAAGAAAATTCAGTTTATTGGGCAGTCTTGCTCATAGACATTTTTTCAGCTTGGCTCAAAACGCTGAAAAGGTTCCTTTACAGGTGGGAAATCAAAATAGAAAGGAACAATATAACATAACACTGGTCTGAAATAAGGGACGCTCTGCCACATTCCAGTAACACACTAATCTATTTGTACTCTAAATGTCTCAGCTAATTTCCAACTGAATCATTTGCATCATCTTAGGTTAAACAAGCACTATGAATGTGTGTTTGTACATGTTCACTCCACCAAAGCCCTTGGTGCATTCTGGGCAATTAAAAGAAAAAAACAAACAAAACAAAACAAAGCAAGAGCCAAACTCTAATTTTGTGGGGGGTTTGGGTTATTTGAAGAAAAGGCCTTTGAGTGGTATCTTACACTGTGTCTTCCAGGTTAACAATGAATAGAAATGTCACAGACACACATGAAACTCACATTGTTTTGTTCCTCTGTAGTGTGTCACCACAGATAGCTGGAAGTCAGACAGAAATAATCTGAGATGGCTCGGTACCATTTTGTCTCTATGAACTTCAATAATAAACCCATGAGTAAACTATTTTCCACCTATGGACTCAAGCTATAACATTCAATTTTTTTTTTCTTTGCAGCTAGGAGTTTTTCATGAATTATATCAATTAGCTATCATAACAAGCTAAAGAAATCTGTCAACCAATTTATTTTTTTCGCAACAAACTTTGTACAAAAAATTTGACATATTTGTTTTCAGTCTACTTGTTTTGACTGACACTAATGACATTTTAGAACAATGATAAAACAAAGTCATTCTGTTAAGGCTTCTACTGTTGAATTTTTGAATTTTATTTATTGGGACCTATGAGTAGAATATAGAAAGTTGCCTTGAATCAATGGTTTTCATAAAACATCCCTCTGGAGGATGCTAAGTGACAAACAGCTGGTACAAATCAACCTTCAAGAGGATAGCAATATCCAAAATTGCAGTGTTGCAAAGATTGCTAGGCTCCTTTTTTAGACAGAGAAAGTCAAAAACTAAAATCATTCCTGCCACCTTATCTCAAGGTTTTCTGAGTCACACCTTTGTACCTGAAAAGCCATGAAATACCACATTTGATAAAGTACTGCACACACTTTGAAAAAGCAAATCTGAATCTTTAAAATGGAAATAAGTTGTTTGTGGTAGTTGTGCATCACTCCACTCAACAGCTCTGTTGCTGCAGACACAACCATTTTATACTGTGATTGCTTATAATGTACTGGAAAATAATGCGTTTTAAGACTTAGAAGGATGCATAAGATTAAAGGCCAGCTTCCCCCTAACTTAAGAACCAGAAAAATGTCATGACTACAACTGTGAGCTTGCAGACCTGGAAAATATCCAGGAGCAGAATGAGAAAATCATATCTGCATCAGTGGCGCATTAGCTGGTGAATTTGTAAAAAAATAAATAAAAAAATCCAACAGAAGCGTGGTTTTCTCTGCCATGCATTATCATACGATGCACATTTTCGTTATTTCACTGTTTGGTGCTGCTAATCCTAAACATTTTATACTCTATATGTGGTCATGTGGGTGTAAGAAGGTTGGAAGCCTTGAAATAAAGAGTTAAATTGAACATTTAGAATCATTTCCAAAGGGAGAAAGCTGGTCATTGAACAGCAGCGTAAGTGAAGCAGTTCTAAGTAAATACATGTCAATATTCCCATGATGTCTGATAAGGCTAAATATTTTCAATTGTGGGAAATGTATCAACAGACGCTGTTCATGTAGGAGGCATTCTCATGGTTTGCCAAATAATCTTGCATTCTACTCCAGTTAGTGAGAAGAGAAAGCAGCAGAGAGGCTTTTGACAACAACTGCAGGGTGGTGTTTAACAAAATCTGGTGTATAATTCAATAAATGTGGTCCTTAATATTCAAAGTGTGTTTGCGTTTTAGGAAACAGTTGACTTTTATGAATTTTGGCTGCTTTTTTCGTATCACACGTATTTCCTGCCTGTGTTTCTGGAAATCAAAAAAAAAAGCAATAAAAACTCTGCCAGGTCATTGATTTCCCGGGTTAGTTTGCACTGCCTCTAATTTTCTCCTGAGGATTTACAGTTTTGGGTCAAACTGAGAAATACATGGTGTTTTTTTCCCCACTGCTGAAAACGGAATGAGACAATGAAACTGATAAAAGATAAAACTTGATAATGCATCTCTGACATGTTGTAACTCTGACCATGTTATTAGAAGGAAGAATATTTTGTTAAACTTATTCAGGATGTATATGGTCCATGGTAGAGTGTCGTGAAGTGTGTTTTAATAAAACTTAAGAGGAAAGTGTTCAGCAAAAAATCTAATTAGAGCAGACAAAGTATCTAAAACTCATGTCTTTAAAAAAAATAGGAGATTTGAACAAATGCTTGACAAAGGACCCAAGAGATGCTTCATCAGTCAGGTACCCTTCTTCTGTAAGACAAAACTGTTTCATATTAAACTAAAGAAATGGGAGGTGGTGCTATCAGACTTAATTGCTACTTTTGACACTGCAGACTGTAGTGTCCAGTTATCACCCCAGGGACATTTAATCCACAGTTCAATTTAACGAAAGAAGATACATTCTTTCAACCCTTTTATATGTAAATGTCTGCATGGCTCGGTTCTGGGCCTGGTCCTTTTTGTCCCATTTGGCACTTTATTTTTATCGAATAAAGCGTTTGTCTCCCTCCTGATTTCCATTTTCTGTGTGTTTAATTGTGGTTCATCACACTTGATTTCAGTGTCTCCAGCCACACCCAGGTCCTGTTACTGCCACAGTTGTTCTCAGTCAAGACAGATCAATCAAACAAGATCTGTCTGATAAAGTGAGGCACATCAAAAGATCCTCAAAAGCTCATTTCTACTATTTAGATACTATTTACATCTTGACTATGCTTGTGTAAAAATATTTCTAGAATGATTTTATTAATTTACTGTATTATTTGTTCAAATGTATGTGTCTTAGTGTGATACTTTAATTACTCTTGACATTTTATTGCGAGTTTGTTGTCTCATTTTGTCGGAGTTCTATTCCATATTGTGCAACTTTGCTTTTGTAAAACTGATCTTGAAATGATCCGTTATGAAATGAGTTCTTTGCTTTAATATGAGTCGACTAAACACAGTGGTTCATCCCTTGCATTCGAGGGTCTTTTTTTAATGAGCGATTCAAGCCTGCAAAAACTTATCCGGCCTGCAGGACCACGTCAAAGGATTACCAGAATCTGATCGTTTTAGACAGAGTAGGAAAACAGGACATAAAATACCCTGTAAGTGAGTGAATGTATCAGAAAACAATTCTTATAAGAATTACATTTTTAACAAATGCACTGGAACTGCCACGCCTTGCAGGATACTTCTTAGCTACACTGAGATTCATCCAGCAGCTTTACCTCATTCTTAGAGACAATATTATTCATATTTTATTATTCATCCAGTATTGCTAAGATTATCCAGGTCACACCATTACTATCTGTGAAGAAATATTAATGCTAGCAGAGCCAATATTGTCCTGTGCTGTTTTAATGCCAAAACCTTCTTCAAGTCTCTCCTTTTCCTTGAAAAAGATGTGGATGGTGAACCACTTGTTTAGCAAATAGAGACAGAAACAATGCCACAGTGAGTATGATAAGTCTGCTTATGAACTGAATGGATTTTTTTTTATTGTGAGCAGAGAAAAAAAAACAATATCTTCACTAACTATTGAATTTGCCTTTTGTTCTGTGAAGAGAGCTAGTTTGTATTTAAATCTTATTCTATGACTTAATGTGCTCTGTGTTTGTTACAAAAAGAGGGAAGAATCAGTGAGAAACAAGTTGGGAGACCAAGGATTTTTAAATAAAGTAACTCATCTTATATGCATAATGCATAGCAATTCAGAGGAAGGTCATTAATTTCATATGAGAGAATCCTCTTTGGCTGCATTGGCCTGTTGTACTGAATCAGTGTGACAGTGTCATATGCTTACAGTTATGCCAGAAAACACAATAGTATGTATGTAAGGAAAACAACTCATCTGTAAAAATGTACTTATTATTTTTTTCTTGCATGCAATTCAGTTCCAGTGGTTCAGCGGTGACTCACATCAAACTTGCATGCGGGTGGTTAGCAGCACAGATCCATTATAGATTAAAGATGTTGTAAGTACAGAGTAAAGCACTATGTCTTCTTGCCTTCCAATATACCAATATGCCTCAGGCTGTGTGTTAGCATCTTAATGTTTGAAACTCGAACTGGGAAAAAAAAAAAAACACTGTGTGGTGAAACAATTTTTTGGCTTTATTGAGCACATTTTTTTTAACTTAAACTTAAAATATTACTTCTAGAAAAACTGTCCAACAATTTGCAAAACCAGCTAATCAGCTATTACTAAGGCTCACTTTTTGACTCAATGAATTCACATCCTGCAGCTCCAAAGCAGTCATTACACCTACACGACTGTGCTTGAATGAGGATATGGTGTCTGTACTCGTATGCTACATTTGGATTTTCCAGACCATCTCTATTTTTGTCTGACCGGTCAAAAATACAATTGTCAAGAAGTCTTGTGGTTAACTTAAATGCAACATTTTTTTTTACAACAAAATCATGCTGTTTTTATTTTATTTAGTAATTCTCTGTCATTACATTTCAAACATGGTTACAGAGGCTAATAACGATGTAAAGTTTGTACTTTGCGTTAACTTTCTGGGATATTCACATGTGAGAAGACTGGCAACTCAACACTTAACACTTTTAACTCTCTACTTCTATTTTTTGATGGACAACCACCAATAAGTTTTGGAAATGGACTAGCAGTTCTTCCCAGATTGTTAGGCATTGACAATTGCATTTCTAAAGTAATGTATTATATCTTACTTGCATGGCATGCTAATAAATTTACTTCTGCCTGCTCCAGAGCAATTGAGTACCAGAACTCCTGCTTTTATGATGTTGATCAGACTTGACAACATTTTATTGCACATTACCTTAAGTTAGAAGTAAATCACATTACAACCTGGTAATGAAAAGTGTTTGTTTGCTTTTTTTTTTACTCTAGTTGGATTAATAATACATACTAGTATGTGTTTGTACCCACCTCGGTGAGTGCTCCCCCAAGTGGCAGATAATTATTTGTCAAATGAATGTATGTGGTTTTCTCAGTTTCACTTTTGGTTTCAAGCTTTCACATGCTGAGGTGAGTGAATTGTAAACAGCAAAGAGAGCACATTTTTAGTGACATTATAAAAGAGTCACTGCTGCTATTTCTTTGCAGCAGCTGTAAAAGATTCTGTAGCACACATGTTTCACAGCATGGCATGTAGGAGCCATGGTGCTTCTGCTCCAAAATATTGCAACCTCTTGAAATAAATTTTGGTAGACTGGCTTAGCTCAAATTGAAACTCTGGTGCTGCAGTTTTAAATGTGTGAGAATAAGGGGTAATTACCAAAGGCAGCATGTCTTCCTATAACATTGAAACATAAGGCAGATGCATCTGTGTGACCAAGGAGTAACAACCACATTGCAGTTATATGCTTGAACACATCAAAGTCCTTCAAGCCACCGGAAGGACAGTTGAACAAAAACACATCAACATCATCTGCAACCACAACTGAAGCAACATTCAAAATCCAAAAAAAGAAATATCAGATTGCAAAGCCCCTACCTCGGCTCTGCTGCTTGAAATCCCACTGCTGCCATAAGAGGCTTTACTACAGACTAGAAGCGGGTGAATAGGGATAATTTAATGAAACATTAGACAAGAGCACTCCACAGTCCTTTTAACAAATTGGTTATTTTCAATGCCAATCTCACCCCAGTTTGGTTGCCTGAAGGAAGAGCTGAGTTAAAACAGACAGAAAGAGAAATGAAGCACAGTTATTGACCTGTAGTGCTAGGCTTTGGTAGAAACAGTGACCATAGGCAGCAGAAATTTGTAATATGAGGCTGCTGTTGAAAAAGCCACTGGTGGATTTATAAAATCCTTCCACAGGATGGATTTCCTGAAACAACAAGCTGTTTACTTGAAACCAGGAGAAGCGGAGACACACTTTTTTCACAGCTACCTACAGATGGCCTCCTGGTAATCGGACCTTTTCAGTGCCATTGCGGTGTCAAAGATAGCTGCCCTTTTAAAGATATTGGCAGGTCTCAGGGAAACATATTTGAAGCATCACTAATTAGATTCACCCCTCATTGCCTTTCTACTCTTCTTAAGCTCAAGCTTTAAAGGAGGCCGGAATGAAGCTTTGAATTAGCTTAATTAGATTCCCAGGCACATGACTTGGATTTCACGTGGAGAGAGAGAGTCATCAACAGGCAAACTGTGCCAATATGACATTATGACGATTGTTGTTTGCGCCCCCATTCCAAGGCACAGTGAAAAATATCTCTATGCGTGTGTTCTAGTGCATAAACATTGAGGGTATAGAAAAAAGATTGAGAATAAAAAGATTATTTCATGGACACTGACTGGGGTACATACAAATGTTCTTGGGTTCTTTTTTAACTTAAGATTGTAAATATCTTGTAATTGAGTTTTCTGGGAATATTTAGCAGTTCTAATCCAGGTCTCTTCTCTAACTAACCTAGTCCAAATGCACTCATGGGCTGCTTACGAATTATTTTCCAAACTGTGACATTGCATATTTTAGATGTGTCTTTGCTCCTACATAACCAAGGATAATAAATAATATTAACAGCTTGTTAATTAGTTCTGTAGAAACCTGCTAAGAGCTCATTAGTGTAAGACAGTAAGTAAGTCAATAAGTAAGCAAACTTTATGTATATAGCACTTTTGACAGGTCAAAAACCAGAAAAGTGCTTTCCAATAAAACAATCATAAATACAATAGATAAAGACATTAAAGGAAAATCAAACAGCATACATGTAATATCATGCAGCAGAAAACTATATAAAAGTCAGTCTGAATGAATAAATCTTCAGCTACTCCTCAAAAGAATCAACAGAATCAAAGCATCACAAAGATGGAGGCGGCACTTTGCACAATCTGGGGGCCACTGCTCTAAGAGATTTAACCTCTCTACCTGTTTAGGTAGAGAGGTTACCTCTTTTGTCTTAAAATTTGTATGCAGAACCAATAACAGCCTTTGACTGGAAGATCTTAGATTGAAGTGTGGGTTTAGAAGATTGGAGATGTAGGCTGGGGCTTGACCACACCAGGGCTCTAAAGGAAAAGACAAAAGAAACTCTAAAATGTAGCTGTAATCAGTGTGAAGAGAGTGAAACTAGAGAAATGTGCTGTCTCTTCTGTGTTGGCAAAAGACTTGCAGCACCATTCTGAACAGACTGAAGTCTGTCAAGACTTCCTTATTCCAACACAAAAAAGACTGTTACAGTATTTAAGATAAGATTAAATAAAAGCATGAATAATCATCTCTACTTCAGCTTTTGACACCAGAGATCTTATCTTAGAAATATGTCTTTGCTGAATCAAAAAAGCTAACAGAAGTAAATATAGATATAAGGCTGTTTCAGAAATACATTTTAAAAAAGTGAAAGTTATCATACCGACTCATGACACACAGCAATATAATTCAGGTGGTTATTTTAGCTAACTTCAATGACAGCTTTAAGGGGGAAAAAAATCAAATATCTAATTTTTTTAGAAAATCAATACTTATGTTTTTTTTATAGACAAACTTTGTTGTTCTGTTTTTTTTCTATCAGCTGAATATGTGTTGGGTCATTTTCATACATATTAAGCAGTAAATATTATCACTGGAAGTTCTTTACCCTGTCATAACATATAAATAATAATGTAACTACTAGTTTCATCAATTTTATGTTGAAACTGATAAAACTAGTAGTTGCATTACTAATTTCATCTATTGGCGGTAAAAAATCATTTTAAAAGTTGTTCTTCTGCCTGAATTCGTTACTGAGTGAATTTAGAGTTTTCATAAGCCTGTAACACAAAATCATCAAAACTAACTGAAATACACTTCATGTGCAAGGAACCAACATATTTCCCCTTTTCAGTAGATACTTGTAAAAATAAATTCACTTTCGATTTAACCATGCTCTGATTTTTAGCTCTAAGATGGCCTTCCACAGCAACACCATTGTTTCTCCTGAATTGCCTGAATTTGGATCTCTCAATGTTTTATAATTCCAAGAAAGCTATAAATAATGACTAAAACTGAAAAAGAAACTTTTGACACAATTTCTCCTAAACTTTTCAGTCAAAACTTTAATCCAACATTTCCTGCTGTTGGGTGAGTTAAGGTTTTTCCTCCCTGTGGATTAAAGGATTTTAGGGTTGCAACACTTTTTCATCCGAATAAAGTCACAGCTAATCCAGCTAAACTTGGATCATTCACAATGTAAACGACAGGTTGACCTCATGTTTCTGGATCCTACTGATCTGTTTCATGCGATGCGTCAGTAATGTGTTGGTGAGCTCCTGGCAGTGAGCAGGGGATTATTTTTATTCCTACATTTGTTTGGTGTATTTGCTAAACTTACTGGGGATGCTGCGTGAGGGGATTTACCAGGTTTGCAACGCTTGCTTTTTTTGGAAGCAACTTTTTTTTTGTCGTGGTTGTGTGCTTTTTTAGGGTAAAGTGTAGCTGCACCTGTCCTGCCATATACACAGCCAGCAGTCAGGGTGAGAAATTAAAACAATTTCTGCAGACAGTCTGCTAACAATTCTCAAGACTCAGCTAGAAATAAAGTTAAAAAGCCAATGAACTGCAGCAAAGTATGGGGTTAAAGGACTAAATTCAGCTGTGTGTGGACTTGGTTTAAAGACTGTGCAACCAAAGCAGTTTTAATGCAGATTCATTGAGCGTTAAGTGTTGACACTTAACGCTGCTAAGGGCATGATTTAAGAAGGAAGATAATAGGAGTTAATATAGGAAAATATGTTCTAATATTCAGCATGATTCAGTTTGAACAGAATCTATTTCCAAATTTAGACATTCATTTCGTGGAAAGCTAGGATAGGCAACTCTAGCGAGTGTTGATGTCCTGTAGACTTATGACGTGCTCCTGCCCCAACACTCTTAATTCAGATAGTTGAATTATCGACTCAACTTGCAGTGAAGTTCTACAGAAACCTGTTAATCACACACTCAATTAAAATCAGTTGTGACCGAGGAAGATGCGAGACTTCAGTTCTTAAGGACTTATTGCAGTTTAAATGAATGAAATAATCCAACTGCAAATTAAAGTAATAAAAAGCGGCATTAAAGTGATGTATGCATTAGTGCATCGATAATCACCATCAATAATGCAGGAAGGGTCTTGCATAATTCAGCCTACATACAGTAAATTATAAGCTGCTTATTTATACAAGTACACCTACGGGGTCACTTTATTAGGTGCAAGCTTTCCACAACAGAAACAGAAAATCAGGCAATCTGACCAGTGATAACAACCTAATGCATTCTGGCATCTGTGTTTTAGTTCACTCTAGATATCAAAATGTGTGAGAAAATTGGTAACACTTTATTGAACTGGGGTGAATAAGACTGTCATGACACTTTCATAAACATGACATAACTCCTGTAATGAACAAGAATAAACCTTCATGAATATTTATGACTGTTGTCATAAAGCGTCTTTCGGTAAATTGACACTTTTAAGTGGACATTATTCAAAATGTCTTTGTTATGACAACTTGACATTAACCAAGAAATCATTACTGATATAAATTTGTTATAAAAGTATTACTGATTGCACTTTAAAAATTAGATAACTTTATGTTTTTAAAGGTAAAATTTAAACAGTAATGATTTATTGGTTAATGTCAAGTTGTCATAACAGACATTTTGAATAATGCAACTTTGTATTAAAAGTTTCATAATTTACCTAATTACGCTTTATGACAACAGTCATAAATATTCATGAAGACTTATTCTTGTTCATTACAGGTGTTATGTCATGTTTATGAAAGTGTCACAACAGTCTTATTCACCCCCCCTTCAAATAACGTGTTACCACCCCGGAAAGCTTAACATTTCAGGTTGCTGTTGGCAATGTGACGTGTGGGGGATATTTTCTTGGCTTATTCAGGATCACTCTAGTACCAATTGACTACGCCTTTACTTTTCTATCCCTTCATGACCCCATTGTACCCATCTTCTCATGGCTAGTTCCAGCAGGATAGTTCTCCATGTCACAAAGCTGCAAAAATAATCTGAAATGGGTTTCTTGAACATAAAAATGAGGTAATATTCTCCAATGGCCTAAGGAGTCACCAGAGCTAAATCAATTAGGGCCTCTTTGGGATGTGGTGGAACAGGAGAGTCTTCATTGATGTGGAGCCAACAAGTCTGATGCAACTGCACAATATTGTCGTGTCAATATTGATCAAAGTCTCTGAGGAACATTTCTGATACCTTGTGGTATAAATGCCTCATAAAATTAGTGCTGTGCAGCAAGGTGTAAGCAATAAAAAAGGCCAGAGAATATATTTTTAAGTGTAACTGATTGTTAGCTAAATTAATCGACATGGAGTTTGTATTCATTTAGACCCAGCTGCTTGATTTGGGTATTTCTTTGGTTTCTATGACAATTTTGCACAGTGTTCATCTGGTTTGATCAGTTTGATACTTTGCTGTTTCAATGGAAATGGCTTTTGACAAGATACTGAACCATGAAATGTTAAAAAATGTCCCACACAGTTTTGGTCATTGCTTAAAAAAATGTTAGGACTAGTACTGACATAAATAATTTCTGCTATAACTAAAGTTGCACAATATAATAAATCTCAACCAGTGAAATGTCACTGCCAGATAATTCTTCTTGAACATGATCAGTGGTAGGCCCTTTAATTTTAGAAGCCATGTTAAATTATGCATACCAGCAATATTTGACCATATCACTGCCTCCAGGTTCACTTTTGGCATAGATTCTAGTGATCAACATGCAAAAACTCACAGAATTGTAGAGATCTCAGAAAAATAAGAGTTAGAAAAATGTGGGTTAATCACGTTACATGTTTTCCTAAAAAAAAAAATCATGCAGCCCCAGTTACTATAACAAGACGAGTGCATCATCCCGAGCTCGCTCTGAAATGTAAAATCCTGAGTAGTTTCATGTCTGAACTCTGAAATCTTCCAAATGCGTCACTTAACTGTTAGTGTGTTATAACTGGAGGAAGAACAAGTGCTTCTTCTATAATGTCAGCAGAAGATAACAAAAGCATTGATTGTAACCCATGTGTCATTCTATTGTTGTTGTTCATGTTGTTTTAACAGCACTTATTTAATCATAGGGCCGCTTTATCACACCCTTGTATATTTATGTTTTGTTTACACTTACTGATTGCGTGGTATACAAAATGCTAATTGTGGGAAGTAGTCTTGCGTACCGTTTAATCACTGCTCTGCCTAATAATTAGGAGCAAAGAAGAAGAAAAAAGAATAGAGCCAACTTAGACAAAATGCTGCCAATGACAAAGACTGCATGTTTTGGCTTTGTCTGTGCATCTGCCCGTCTGTGCAGGGGAACCGATTCTTCGACCTCTGCATTTGATTTAACCAGAGGAGCTGTTTTCTTTTCATTACTCTCTCGCTGTTTTTCCGGTGTGACACTGGGAGGTTAAGAGTTGTCTGCGGATGCTTATTTTGTGTCACTTTGTTGCAGGAGTTGATCAGATATGAAGATAGTAAACAAGTTGCGTTCAACGGCTATAACATGCTCATTCTTTAGACTTATGTTTACCAGTGGGAGATCAATGTTTTGCAGTGTCAGAGGTTTGGCCCACACTCTGCTACTGCCATATAAATAAGGAATTCCTATTCTGAATTGCCTATAGAAGGAGCCATTCTCTGCTCTGATATGTGGAAATGCTTGCAACTCTGAGATATGCTCTGCACTCACCATCTCCATGTCTCTGTATTAGTCCACAGGCTTTTTGTCAGGTAATGCTGATGAGCAGAACATGGAAATCACATTAAACCCTGCATGAATCATCATCCGTGTGCATGGGAGGCTTGGTGGGGGAGCATTAAAACCTCCTCATGGCAGCGCAACTTTGATCAAGAGCGTCCGGCAACTCAGTAAAACCATAATCTGCTGTATATGTCGTGCTCATACGGGTCAGGGACAAGTTGTCTGAGTTTTACCAAGCATTTCAAAAGCTCCAGCTATTCATAAATGTTTCATCCTGTGTTAAGTCAATGTTTACAATCTGCTCAGAGGAGCATTTTGACGTCAGTAGATTGTGAGAAGTGAGGCTGAGATTAGCTTTTTTTTTTACACCTGAGGGCTTTTGCGTCAGTATATCACAGTCACAGTGTGGCTCATTTGACTGGCTTGGATTTTTATTTTCATGAGAGTGGATGAACACAATGTCTTTTGAGACTCTAATATGAAATCTTTATTGCTTCATGTTTAATATTTTATGACTTTATAGTCTTCACCCAAAGTAGACGGCTGCTACAGCTCCCTATCTGGTGCAGAAATGTTTCCCCCGAGTGTCCCTTCTGCTGTAAATGAACTAAATTGCTGTAAATGTAAATTAATTTAGTGTCCTCACATTTGTCAGGCTGAAAAGGGGGCTGACAGGTGCCATAAGAAGCTTATCAGCAAGGTAAATCTGCTCAGTGACAAAGCTTAGCTAGCCTGGGTGCTATTGTAAATGTTTAATCCACTCGCCTGCATGCTTACATATCTGGTATACAGAGAGTGTTAGACATGCTCGAACCACAGAGTGCCAAACTGATAATGTTATGGAGAGGCTGTCATCCCAAACTACGTATTTGAAATAAATTTCATTAAAAACAAAAAAAATGATACTTACTCCGAACTTGAAGTGAAAGTTTACTCAAAGTACACTTTAAACAAGTTGCTGCTGCTATTTATTTTTCCTTTTTTCTCACACTTAAATATTTTAAATTGGAAATGTCAGTACCAGAATGAGTACTCTGAGTAAAAACAAAAAGCAATTTTCAAATGTTTCCAGTCATTAAGGGGATAAAACTGGTCAAACAATCCTGGCCCTATTGTGAAATAATAATAATAATAATAATAATAATAATAATAATAATAATATAATAATAATATAATAATATAATAATATTACCCTTCCAGTTAAATATTGAAATAATATTTTTTGGAGAGTTGAGTTCATTTTCACTTGTCACACCCAGGTCTCATTACCCCCTGACTTGCAGAAAGAAATAACCTGAACAAGGGGCTAAAAGACCTCAAAGGGAAACACATTATGCTCTAAATCTACAGTATCAGGCTGTTAAGTGGTTACACAGGCCTTACAAAAGCTTTGGGACTCCTGCAAGTCACAGTGAGAACAATAATTCACAAATAGACAAAAGAAAAAGCAGCTCAACATTTTTTAAGTGTGACCCACGTACAAAAATTATTTCAATAGTGCATCGAAAACTCATGTAGCACGGCATCTTAAACTCTGCAGGCCTCACCTTCCACAGTCAAGGTCAGTGTCCCCAAATCCGCAGGAAGGCAACAAGGCATCCGTCAACGGGACTCAAAGCCGAAACCACTGCTGAACCAGAGCTACCCCGATATTTATATCATTAGGCTCTGGGGTTGCATTTTTATCAAAGTAGCTGATCTTCAAAATGGTTTGATAAGCTGAAATATTTCTGTATTACACATAAACAGAAAACAGAACAAACCTGTATGGGGGCAAATACATTTTGTAGCTCAGCAGACTAATGCAGTTTTTGCATGATGCTGCACTAAAATTTAAATATTGCAACTTTTAATGACATAGGTAATCCTGTTATGTTTCACTGTCTGTGTGAATCTGGGCAAATCTGTTTTTTTATGCACATTTTATACATTTGATTTTTGTACGGTTAATCCAACTTTCAAGAGTTTGTTTTTCTCTATAGTAATATAACTAATAACCTTTTGGACCAGGCTGTAGGTAGTATTTCACTGAGAGTTGGTGTCAACCTGCCAGAGTCTGAGCACAACTATCTTTTGCTAATGGAGCTGAAGAACAATCTACTGAAGCAAACACAGAAAGGTGACTCAAATAAGGCAACGGAGAGACAGGCACTTGAGTAGAAAATATAAGACAGAGCAGGGGGTGGACTCAAGCTGATGTGTTTGTTTTCCATTGCAGGTTTCCAGAAGAAATGTAGGCAAACACATTTTAAGTCTCCAATGCAAAAGAACATACAAGCTGTCACGTTGCATATAATTCTGAGCAGATAAGGCACCCTGTCACATGTTGTCTCTTCATTTTGCTGTTTTTTTTAAGAACCTGAGATCTGAAAAGGCCGCAGGTTGGTATCTGAAGTAATAACTCAGGGCACGTACGGAAACCGGTGAATCATGTGGAATAAAGATGTCTTTACCTATTTGACAAACAATATCAAGGTCTCTATCCCTCTTTTGAAATTATTCCTGTAAACATTCAGTAATGACATCAAGTCGTGTTTGCAAGTGGAAGACTGAGGCAGCTGTGAAAGACAGAAGTAAAGCTGTTTTATTTAAAATGATCCACTGCAAAGTGGATAGCTTAAAATGATCCAGCTTGCGGAACTTCTTGGCATGATTCATTACAGGACAAATAAAAGCTGACTTGTGTTAATTGGTGATGCATTGGAACATATACCACCCCTCGTTAACCTTTCATCATGTGTGTTTGTGCAGTGAAAGCTCAAGGCAGCAGGAAAGCAAAACGCGTCAAGGGCTTTCCTTTTTAATTAGCAACTATTTGATAGTGTTGGATTAAAATCATTTGGAGGGTATCATGTTAAGTGTAAATTTATGGGTCAAGAGTAGGCGAAAGGCTCAATTTAATGCTGAGTTATATATAAAAGAAAAAAATGACAAATGACAAAATTTGACAGTGAATTTTGAATTGAAACTACAGCCAAAGGAGGCTTTTTCAGGTTAAGTAATTAGGTTTCTGTTTGAAAAATTAGGCTCAAGGGAATCTTAAAAAGTAAATATAACTCTTATTTTATCTGTAATATTTCACCAAATAGGTGAGGTTCTGTGGTTTCTGTTTGAAAAATTAGGCTCAAGGGAATCTTAAAAAGTAAATATAACTCTTATTTTATCTGTAATATTTCACCAAATAGGTGAGGTTCTGTGGATGACTGTGTTAAATACTAAATGAGAACAAAAGAAGAACAAGATTTGATATGAATGACTTGCCTGTATTTACAAGTGGCATAAAGCAATTAAAGATTTTTTATCAGCACATTAAAAGCTTATAACTCCAAAACAAGACTCGCAAAACTCAGCTTTGAAAGGACAAAAAAAAAAACAGGTCACCCTTGGAATCTATATAATTTGTGGATGTACTCTGTGGGGGGGATGATGAATATGCTCATCTGACATATGACCACTGACACTTTAAGTGAAAAACACTGTTTACCCAACTTTGCAAAGTGTTAGGTGGGACATTTTGGGCAGCAAATCTACATTTGACTGGTTTCAATACCAGCTTTCTTCGCATAATTTATTTTTTACTCAATTGGAACAAATACGATTTCAATGAAGAGGCGATCAAAACAAAATCACCCGTAAGGCCTAACTTTAGCTAAGTAAAGCCAAGAAGATGGGTAGAAATCAATAAAGGCATGTGTCATAAATTATTAATATCCTTGAGAACACATATGGATGACGGTGTCATGCTTTAATTGGCACGGCACTTAGTTCAAACTGAGTCCGGCTTCGTATTGAGTGATGTAAGCTGTCGGCACCTGCCTAGAAAAATGCTAAAGCTATTTACAAGGGCAGAATGATAAATGTGTGACTTCAGTTTAGGTTGACCCAAGTCTGGATGATGGGGCACCGCTGAGGGAAACAATAGGTAACAATAGGTATACTGATGGAAGAAGTTTTAATGCACATAAACCCAGTTAACCTTTACCTGGTGGTACAAGAACAAAACAGTAAAAGCACATGAGAAATTTAATATGAACTTCTATATAAGGCCCAATTTCAAGGCATTCAATTATGAAGTAAAATTTATTTTAAATCATGTTTGATACAGCATTCTTATAACTGAAGGTGACATAGTTACTTGCCTGTGCTGTAAAATTACTTGATGTGCCTGGAAAATACATAAAACTGCCAATTTAATTAAACTTTAACAGAATTTTGGTTTTGTTGGTCTATCATGTCACAAGAAAGAACTTTTTTTTTCTTTCTTGATGCTGAAATATGAAATGGAGCTAAAGTGGAAGTTCAAGCTGGAAGACTCCGCCCCCACCGTTCTCCCATCGAGGTCATGCTCATCTCCGACCTCAGGGCTGGACCTCACCCGCCCATCCAATCAGCAATCAGGCTCTGCATTTAGGATCCACACTCAAGCTGCCAGTCGCTTCCAAGCCGCCAGTCGCTTCCCAGCTGCGTTCAACCCACCACCTCCCCTTCTCCACCCACATCCTTTGGTTCTAGGATAGCACCCTTTCCTGACCTCCACCACCAGTGTCGGACCCCGGGGGAGAATATCCCTAATCGGTTATCGAGATGTTCATCGAGTTCACATCAAATCTCAGCTCAAATTAACTGCCGGGGTCCGAGCGCCAAACTACTGTTGTTCATTCTCGTCATTAAATCTTTTAATTGTTCCCCTTTTTGTCCGTCTGAGTCTTTCCAGATTGAATTTGGATTATGTGAAGGTCATTTGAGCCCAAGTCTTACTTTTTTTTTATCAGATGCAAAACAAAGATTGATGTGTTTTCGACTTGGATAAACACCCGGTATCAATGGTTCATGATTTACATTTCCTGGAAGTTCAGGCCTTTGCGATTTGAGACAGCTTGCAGGAACACATTCAAAACAAGAAGCATTTATAGCAAAATAAATAAATAAATAAATAAAAATCTGCAAATACTGCCTGAGGTAAACATATATCCACTATTTGAACTGCAGAGATTTGCAAGGCTAAAAGAAGCCTTCCCATTCTTTCTTTCTAAATAAAAAGATAAGGCGTCAAAAAAATGTCAGAGCAGCGCCATTTCTCATCCCCTGTGTCCTCTGTTGTCTTCCTGCAGGTAAAAGATTGAACGGATGAGGCGGAGGACGTCTTCCCCGGCACAAACGCACACAAATATTGTAGCATTCATCTGCAGGGGGAGGAGGACCTGCGACTCACTGTTGCCCAAAGGAGAAATTCAAGGTCAGTGAACAAAGTTTGTCTTTGTTTAAACAAACCGAGAAGGCTTCCCTCTTTTCCCTGGTTGTTTGTGTAAAGAATTAGGATGATAATATCTTAGTAGCAGCCCCCATCACGTACAAGAACAAATACAGGAGGACACGTTGCTTGAATTTACCTCTCAGCTTTTATCTCTGTTCTTTTCCTCTATCTTTTGTTCATTTCTTCCTTCTTTTCTTTATATTTTCTGATCTATGTTTTATTCCATTTTGTCAGTCTTGCCACCACTCTTTTTTTTTTCTAGACTTAACTCAAGAAAAAGACAAGAATAAAGCCTAAAATCTGCATCATGTGAATCTTTGTGAACATTAGATATACAAATAAGAACAGATCAGGAGAACTTAGGTAAAGTTAGAGCTTTTCCTAAGGCTATTTTGGAAACTCTGAATGCTGATTTATTTTGTTCAAAAAGGCTATTTGTATCTCAAAATGTGCATGTGAAAACATTTTCCCTATTAAAAATATGCAAAATTAAAATACTTTGTGCCAATATGCCAAGGAAGTCCAGTTAAAGGCTGGCTCATTAAAAAGTCTGATAACCATAAAAACAAACATTTTAATGACTCAGATTTGCAGTATTAGCATCATAAAACCAAATTAATTACCATTTTTTAGTTGATGCTTTCAGATATTATGCACAGATTCAACATGCAGAACCTTGAAAATTTTAAATAAAATGTATGTCTCTTGAAAATTCATATAATATCTAAATTAATTCTGAAATACAGTAATTCATGTCCGCCAAAAAAAACTCTTCAATTCAGTCCTTGGTTTTTCAGCATACATACATCTTAGACTGTGATATTAGTACATAATTTTATTGGTTCCATTTGTTTCTACTTTTTCATATTCTTACTGTTTTCACTTAGTAAATATGACTCATTTGAGTTTCATCATCATTTTATCCTTTTCTACTTATAAAGTCTTTAACTTATAAAGTCTTTAACTTTATAAGGTTTTTTTTTTTCTTGATTAAAAACACAATTTATAGACTAGTCAAATCTAGACTAGATTACATAACAGTGGTGAGATTTTTTTCTTGTTTGATAGAAATATTGTTCAAATCTTACATTATTTGTGCTAAACCCGTTATCATGTTGCTTTCCTCTGATGATCTAAATGCATTGCTACAGCACTAGTAAGCTAGGGTTTACTAGTCGTACAGTTTGGTCATACAGATGCCTGCAAAAGTTAACTTGTGTGTAAATTATGCAGCGCAAGACAAGTGCTGTGGTGTCAATTTCAGCTGCTGTCGAAGTTGAAAATAGCCAACAGCAAGCTTGGAAAGCTTTCCTTTTACTTTTTTTGTTGAAACCTTCTGCTTCTGTTTTTCACATTTTTTAAAAAAATTTCCCAGTCCTGTGTGGCCCCTTTGTCCTCCTTCTTTGTTTGAGTTTGTTTTCCTTTCTTTTTCAACCACCCTGCATTTTCTCATTCCTTCACTTCTCTTCTCCATTCTCACTTTCTTCTCGTGTCCTTCCTACTGTTCTCCATTTCCCTCCTTAGCATTGTCTTTGTCAAAAATAGAAAATCACTTATCAACTCTCCAAAACAAACACTTTATTGTCAAAGGACTCGTTTCCCTGTGAAGTCCACACTCTGAGAAGAATCTGGATTTTAATTGCTTCCCTATAGATCTGTGTCTCGTTGCAAAACTGGGCTAATTGCATTAGTAGATTAAATGCTGCCAGCTTGTGTTACTGCAGCGAGCATGCTGGAGTGCTGCATGTGTTTTAGTGAATGGAAACATAATAAAGGTGATAGCCAGGATGTCTGTCTGGTTTATGTGACATGCTTTTCAAAAAGCTTTTAAGGTGTCAGTCATGACAGGATGTCTTCTTTCACACGCCAATGCTGCAGGTTCATCTCATTGGACAAAGTCGTTTTGACATGGTTAATGAAAACACTTCCTCCTTCCTTGGGACATGAAAAAAAATCCCTTTCTTTTATGCTCTCTGAGGAGGATTGAACTCATAGCTTGTTAAATAATGTTTTTAAAAAGTAACAATAGTAGTTATAGCAATGTTCTCTATGTTCTTCCTGAAAACAGTTTTTTTTTTTATGTTCAATCAACAATGTCAACAATGGTATTATACACCTTTACGATTACATCTCACAGAATGTATTTGCACCTGCTCTAATTTCCACTATAGTCCATCAAAGTATAGCTTCACAATAAATTGAAGCTGAAAGTAAGTTCCAAAATAGTAAAGGAAATACCTTCAAGAACAATCTAATATCAAACTACTCTAGACAATACAAAATGTCTTCCTTCCATCTGTGTGTTATGTCTGTCTCTGAAAAAATAAAGTACAGTATCTGTCAACCAAACTGAAACATTTCCACCTCATAATACACACCAAAATAATATAATTATTTTTTATAACACTCAATGCCTGTGTCTGATTCCCTAAGTGCACAGTTGGCCTGACTTTGCCAAAAGAGTGATATAGAGCATCTTTCTAAGCATTTCATTCATTTTTCGTTGACATTATCAAAATGCCTTAATAAAACTGTGGACTTGCCCAAAGAAGCAGAGCAATGTTCAAGTTCTGAAACAATCAAAGCTGAACAATTTCTGACATCAAAATCAGATATCTGTCAAACTGAATATGTAAGTCATGTGATGTCATTCTACAAGAAAATAATCAAAACTCTAACCTCAAACTCAAATTTAAAATATCTATATACATTTCTAGAAACAAATCTTGAAATGGCAGTAAAATACGAATTAGGCTTTTTATCTGACACAGACATCCTCACAGACGTTTTTGAAAAATCTGTCCTCGTTATTTTCCACCCCTTTTTTCTGTCATCTATTTTTTCTCAGTCCTCAGGTGAACTCTTTTTCTGCTCCGTCTTTCTCTCATTTACCTCCTCATCCTCCTCTGTCTACTTCTCTCTTCCTTGTTTTCTTCCCCTGTCTTTTTGTGACCTCCTCTGTCCTCTTTCTCTACTGCTATATCTCACATTTGAGCTTTTTAAACATCAAAAGGCTAAGCTATTAGCTTAAGCAGAAAGTTGACAAAAACGAGACAAAAACGAAACAAGGTTGCTGTTGGACAAAATAGGAGGAATGTCATTTTTATGTTACAGCCTTGTGCATGTTGAGCATGACTTACACATTGGAGTGGTTTCCTCAGTGAGTGAGGTTGTTGCTGCTCACTGAGAAAGAGCTGCAGACTAGTAGCTGCTATGCAAGGAGAGCAGTGAGAGAGGCCACCAGGTTACCTATGACTGCACTGAAGAAGTTACAAATTCAGCAGCTGGGATGGAAAAAACTATGGCTACAAGAACAAGTATTGCCCAGGTTTTTCACCAGTCAAGACATGATGGGTGAGAGTCAATGAGAAAGACACTGTTGATGAAAACCCATGTCAAGTCTCATGGAGACTCCAGGACCAAGTGGAAGAATGTTATTTGGTCTGATGAGACAAAAATATCTGAGCCTTTTTGGCTATGTTTAGGAGGCACCAAGCTCTGCACATCACCAAAAACAATCCCACTGTGAAGCATGGTGGTGGCAGCATCATTGAATGGGGGTGCTTCTAGGCAATGGAAGGCTTGTAAAGGTGGAAGGCAAAATGGATCCAGGAAACTACAGGGAAATTCAGGAGGGCAATTAGTTTCCATCTGCGAGAACTACAGTTTCAGAGAACATTTGTTTTCCAGCTAGACAATGACACAAAGCATCCATCTAAACCTGCACAGAAATGCTTTGATGTTCTGGAATGGCACAGTCAAAGCCCAGACCCTAAGCCAATCTTGGGAGACAAGATATACTTTCATCACTTGTCTGAGAAGACATAAACACAGCCAGAGAGGCACAGAATAAATAGCATGATGATGAGTGTCCGGCTGCAGGGGAGACATTGGACAATCTTGATCCTGGAGAGCCGGTGTCCTGTACCTCTTAGATGCCTCCCTGGTTCAACACACTTGAATCAAACAGCTGAATCACCTCCTAAGTGCAGTCAGGTTCTCCTGAGTCCTGCTAATGACCTCATTATTTGACTCAGGTGTGTTGAAGTAGAGACAAACCTAAAAGTTGCAGGAGACCGGCCCTCAAGGCCTGGAGTTGCCCACCCCTGCCCTAAGACAATAGAACTTGTGTGGCTGGACTCAAGAGGGCTGTTCACATCTAACCCCCATGCAACCTGACAGAGTTGGAACATTTCGCAAGGCAGAATCGATTGTCAATTTTTTTGACTAAAAAGTAAACTTTTGTTGATCAAGGTTGATTTTTTGATGCAAGAAAAAGGGTAAAACATCCAAGCGGGTGAATACTTTTTATAGGCACCATATGCAAACTTCAATGGGAGAGATTATCTCCTGACTTACTTATCTACTTCTTATAAATGTTTTGTATTTTTTTTTTCCTTTTCAGCCCTTCTCCCTGCTTCCTTATTTCTTTGTTCCTTATTTCATTCCTCCCATTGACCCTTAGTTCCACCTCACTGCTCTCCCTGCAATGTTTTTGATGTTATAGGAAATTCAGGAAACTCTCATGGACATCATGGTATCTGAAGATGAGGTGAGGGTCCCTGCTGTTCACTTTAGGCCCTGTACATTATAGAATATACCACTAAACAGTGTTGATAGTGGAAGGTAATACAGACAGCTTTGAAGGATGGATATTCCATTGTACAGAGTCAGCAAAAGACAGGCTGGATACAAATTGTACTTCTGGGACTTCTATCTATGCTTCTTTATTTATGAGACTCACAAAAGATTTCATTGGTGTATTCATGTTTTGTTTAGCTAGTTTTGCTTTGTGAATCACACTTGGATTACAGTAATTCTGGTCATCTCAGCATTTCTGAGTAAACTAATGGAAAATTTAAGATACACATTCCCCAGCAGTGGTCATCTAATGGGCTAGACCACCGCTTGTCTTCAGAACTGCCTTTCTTCTTAGAGGTTTTGGTCCATTTAGACATCATCATGCAGTTACAACAGATTAGTCTGCTGCAAATCCAGGATGTGAATTTCCTGTTTCACCTTTCTCCATAGGTCCTCTTTTAGACTGAGATCTAGTGACTATGGATGCCTTTAGAGCATAGTAACCATCGTCAAATTCAGAATACCAGTTTTAGATGATTTTGGGTTTGTGGTATGGTCCATATTTCTACCAGAGGTAACAGTCAGAGTTTGGTGTCACTGTTGTCATAAATTTCATTTTCATTTCATTTCCTTTATTTAACCAGGTAAATGGATCCAAATGATCAGCAACAACTTGCCCAAATATATTGTAATATATTATTGTCCAGTCTTGGTTAAATACATTGAGCTGCTGTCCTCTTGTCTGATTTGCTATTTCTTTTAAGTATTTTAACGGGTTAGTATAAATAGGCATATGTAGTCTACTCACATACAGCTGTCTGGTTTTCTGAACATTCCTTCAATAAATTGACATTAGCACAACCTCTGGATTAATAGCTTTAACCTTAAACCAGGAAATAGATAGAAGGTTGAACTAATTAGAAATAATGAGCCCCCATATTTGTAACTGCTATAAATATACATTTGTATGGTATGTTACTGTGTTCTGTTTTATGTAAATCGAGTTGTGTGTATTTGTATTGGAAGCTTACTTATGTGCATTGCATGATTAATAATTTTCCTGCATGCTTAAGTGGGATTTAATCTAAGCAACTTTCTTTTTCATATCTGTACTTAAAATACTGACAATGAGCTTTATAAGGTTGTGGTAAAATAAATTACAATTTTTCACAAACCTCACATGAAAGACCTGCAGTAAAAGAGTTACTTGGAGGAAAAAAGCAGTGCAATTTGACATCTGAAATATAATATATTTTTAAATGTTCCGGATTCAGCGGCAGCAAGATTTGCATTTTGGTAATTTTGTCCCCAGGGCAATTTCTATTCAGCTTTTCTTTGTCAAGAAACTGATATTCAGTCCGAGCTGCAAAATATTCACTCTAAAAGATTTAATTGATGAATATAGATAATATAGATCGTCATGCAGACCACCACCCAAAGTTATATAGACAGATTTTATGTTATGATTAAAATTTTAATAAAAGCCAATAAAATACTTTGGTAATCTCAATATGCTGTTCCCCAGCAGTGTCACTGAGTATAAAGTAACTCATTTGATGGTTTGTGTTACATTAAAATGAGCTCAGGCTCTTTGATTACTTCACTTTGTCTTTATCCATTTTATTAACTGTCTTCTATCCATTTTATTTGTCATTTAAACATTTATTTTGGGTCTGGGAAAATATATTTTTCACCAGAACAGACATTATTGTGAGCAATGCTGGGTAGATTGTCATTTTTGACATAGGTGACCATTTAAAAGACTTAACAAATTTCAATTAGAGTAAATCAGGCATTTTTTTGTTGTTGTTGTATGAAAGGTTTAAACAGATCTCTATGCTTTGAGGTACATATAAATACATAAGCGGTGGTTTTGCACATATAATTTTCTGGAGGAAAATATAATGTGTTTCATGATATTTACAAAAAAAACTTGGTTTGTGTTTTTTTTTTTTTTTTTTTTTTGTAGTGCTTTGCACCTTAGGGCCACCGTATAAATATGCTACAGATAGAGCACAGCTAATCACCTGGTTTGACCTGGATTTATGAAAGAATTTGCTGTTGACGTATGTTTTGGGAGGAAGCCCTTTACACTGAAGCAGTCAGCGTAGCATGATATGTTTATGTGTCACCAAATAAATCAATTCCACGTCCTAAATCAAACAAAGTGCTGCTTAGTATAAAATGTAGCACAGTTTTCTGGGCAGCATTTTCAAACTCCTATGACTGAGCTTTGATCAGAAAATTTCTAGACTGTGGCATCCTTGAATACCACAACCTCCTACGGCAGCTGTTTATGAACTTGTCCTAAAACTGTCAATGTGCTTGATGAACAGAGCCATGAGCCTCAGGGATGTGGCATTTTAAACGAGAGCCACGTAAACACCTTAGTCAAGGATCTCCTGTGCGGTATATTAGCTCCTTAACCCACCCACCCTAAGGGGGAAACAAATCTGACCGTCCTTACTCACCTGCCGCACGTCGCTTGCATTTTTCACTTGCGTGAAGCAGGCATTTCATACCCTTGCATCACTGCGTCTCAGACGACGATGTGTGGCTAGATAGTTCCTGGGGCTCTACCATATGTTCCCACCCAGAGATGCTTTCATTTGTGCTACAGAATGTTTGTGTGAGATTGTTCGCAGGAAGGAGAGCACTGACGAAGCAGCTTCAAATGTTCACCATCTCTTTGGACGTTTAGCTAGTGATGCTGCTGTACCATGTCAAAAAGTAACATAAATGTACAAACTTCTGCCTTAGGTGTCCTTTTGTCAAAGTCTTCAGTCTGAAGAAAGGAGCTATAGCTCATGATCATCCAAAGATGAATCAGTATTTCTTCATCTCCTGTTCACGAGTCATTTTTTCGTAAGTCAAAATCAGTTTGAAGTCTATCAGATTAATGCTTTTGAATATGTCTAAAAATAAAATTGCCATAGATTACAAATTAAAATCATTATCCCTAAAGCCAATGACATTTAACATGGTCTTTTTCAACACATAAAAAATTATTAAATGCTAAGATTTATTTTCAAGACAGTCCACAGTGGCGCAACTACACATTATTCAGGTGGATGCGAAAACATAAATCGGCGCCCCCCGCCCCTGAGGGAAGGACGTCAGGGTGAAGGAGCGACTCCCCCCCCCCCCCCCCCCCCCCCCCCCCTACATTTACCTCGTTATGTGCGCGAGGTGAAGGAGCGAAAGGCGCCGAAGTGTTTGGGAAAACATCATCGGCGCGTCGCCCCCTCCAGACGGGGTTTTGGCGCCCCCTCTGGTGCTGCGCCCCTATGCGTAGCATACACTGCATACCCACTTTTTGCGCCACTGACAATCCATGACGAGGGTCAGATCTGGTAGACTTCATCACCCAGCAAAAATGAGGCTCATTACTTAAAAAGGAAACCATGTGTTTCTATGGTATTTAGAAAAACATTGCCCTCCAACATTCACAGAGATTACGGTAATATATCCATAACCCTTCTACATGCTAACCCTTCTACATGCTCTGAGTTTTTTCTCAGAGCATGAGCTGTTTTTTCAGAGCTTCAAGAAGCTCTGAAAAAACTCAGAGCTTCTTGGTGTCTGAGAGTCCAAAGCACTGTTAATTAGCTTTATTACAGCCAAACAAGACACTTAAATTGGGACTAAATTAGATAATTGTTTAGTATGTGTTTCTTCATTAATAACAAAGGCTATTAACAAGTAAAACTATTAAGTGTTTTTTTAATTAACAGAGTCAGCTGAAAATGTTTTACTCCCGAGGTCTTTTAGTTGTTAGATTTCGAGTAATTTAGTGCAACTTTGTTGCTCGTTTGAGCAACAAATCCTGCAGGTTTATTTGTGCAGGATTTCACACAACAGAAAACTCAGTGTGTCAGAGTGACTTGGAGAGAGTCAGAGAGCATTACAGCAGTGGATGAAGTTTGATAGGGGTCACATTGTGAGTTTGGATGAGGCTGGGTGGTAATTTTTGTGCAGTTGCCCAGCAGTATGTGAGGTGTACAGATGACAATGAAGGTTCCAGCCACTGCAATGCAGTGAAATTATGGGCGAAGTATTACAGAATCCCATGATACCTGCAATTGGCATTTGGACTGAGGAGTTGAAATTGGTTCAACTTCCTCATAAGTAAACTGATATTAAAGGCTTTTTTTTAGTTTGATGTTCGGAGGTGTTTTAACAGTCTACATTTATCTGAACGGTGAGATATTACATTGTGTACCAATACCATTGTATCTTTTTACCTTAAAGGTCAAATAAGGTCAACGAAAAGCCCTAAAAATGTGTGTCTTGCATATTTTACATTTATACAATGTTTTAATCAAAATTATTCACAAATGTAATTAAAGAAACTACAACTTTCCCACCTGCTAAACAAAACTGTGAAGCAGAGCAGAAAATTAAGATTCTTGGTATCCACACAACTCTCCCTTCATCATGGATATTTTGGAGAATTGGCTGGCAGCTGATCCAACGGCATCTGTGCACCCATAGCTACGCAATATTTCATTTCAAATCTTCAAAATTATGTGCAAATTTGTGAACAAAAGTCATAAGGTGCTGCGTAGCAAAGCACTGACGACTGTTATTTGGGTACAATGACGCCACGTCTAAATATGCAACTTTTTCCCCAACCAACATCTGAAAATGAAAACACCAGCAATTTCCAGACAATGGAAATATATATATGTATACACATATCCTTTATGTTAACACAATCACTGTGATTATCGGTCTGCTATTCCCAGAATGTAGATCCTGACTTTGACTCAGAGATTTTTTAAATCAAACATGATCCCAGAGGCAAGTTAAAAATTCAAAACTATAAAACAGGGCAATGTTGCTGTAACACACTGAGCTGTCCTGGTGTCTGTGGTAGTCGGCACTGGGTGAACTCCTCTGTGATTGTGACAAAATGTCACGTATAAAATTTTCAAATGAGCAGGAATATGAAAATACATAGGAGCAATGATGAGTGCATGGCATCTATCTTTATCGGTCTGTCTATTCATAGCAGCCTGAATGTCTCTGTAGAAGACAGAGGATTTTTTTATTTTATTTTATTTTTTGCACTTCTCACTTTTCTTAACACCTCCTGGATACCACAACAGTGAATTTTAAGTCTTTGAGACGAGAGAGGTGATGGCCTGTTTCTCATTTTCCACGTGAAAGCAATGTCTATACTATGGCACTTACACCCATCTGTATGTCATAATAAGCATCCAAGTGACTTTCCAGTTAAATGCCCTGTTTTATTTCACTTTGGCCTGGAAACTGTGACCATAGTATTAGACTAAACAGCCTTTCCTGTTTTTTTTTTATTAAACTATATTCTTAAACTTCTCAAAGAACAAATGATCACTTAAGAATGATTGTCAAACTCTTCCAAATTAACTATTGATCATCACTGTAATATCCTCATTTAAAAACATCCATTTTATTGTCAGCATACTAACAATATTCATAAACATTTTTCTGCATCCTGATTAGAAGGGAATTGATTTGGCAAAAGATCTATTGGAGCAATATAATTACTACACATCAAACCTGTGAATGTTTTTCATTAACTTCTGTGAGACAAATATACAGACTGGTAAAGGGTTTGAAACTTTTGAGATGTATCCTACTCCTCTAATGAGTACTTCTTCAGTAAAGTTTAGATTTTCATAGCTGCTGTGCTTGGAGTGTCATTTTCAGCTCTAAAATTATTCCCAAAAGGAGCAAAATATTCAGTGTAAGCCAATGAAATAAATTCAAGTTTGTTGCTGTTTCACATTAATACAGATTTTCTTGCAGTATTTCGAGCAAAACTGGTTGGATTTTTGTCTCCTGAAAGTATTTCAGCCCCTAGCTCAACATTACTCTTCATCAAGCCAGAGAAAGACATACCTGTGTACTTCATTAGTGTGAGGTAGAAGTTTCATAATCAGAACAATGGAAGAAAATAGGCAAAGATAGGCGAAAATGAGGTCTTGAGGTCTTAAAGCATTGATAAGGGATAGAAAACCATCTTCTTTAATTCAGGCTCAGATTGTATGGTGTTCACCTTTAGTTTACTTCACTTTCTACATTCCTGGAAGACTAAGACCTTATTTAAAACTGCCATTCTTCTCCTGCCTTGTGTAAAAACAATACCTTGAGTAATGTTTGTGATGTAAATCAGTGTGGATACAGTAGTGACATTGTGAAGCCATCAGAGCCACTTTGGTTGGGTTTTGAGTAACAGTACTGGATGTGAAGCTGACAGCTGATTGGACAACCACTTTCAAAGAACTATGACTCAGTTTCACCTTCATTACCACTTGAGCTGTGCAAAAGTCTTATACTATTTTTAATCTACTCATGTTTTTCTTTAAAGAAGTCATACTTTCATATAATCTTTGAAGTGGTCTAGAATCAGTTGTTCAGATTTTCTAAAGGCCTTTCAGTGATTTTTCTTTGAATTTGGTTGCTCTTAATTTTCAGTGTTCACCAACTTAGCAAAAAAATAAATAAATAAATAAATAAATGTGATTTGTGCTTTCTTATGATGCAACCCTGTCAGATTGCATCATTAGACAGAAAACAGGAGTACTGACATTGCAATTGTAAATATGCCAGAATGAGCATATTTAGATGAAAACGCTAATTCTAGCGTGAAGGAAAATAAAAAGTGGTTTAAAACTATTTTACAGTCCTGCGTTATCATTCAGAAATGAAAATGAAAGTTTTTGTGCCAGCAAAAGGAAAATAGAAAAGCAAGGTGAGAATCACTCAATCAAATCTTCTTTGAGTCTGATACAAACTGTAACAAAGGGACATTTACAACTTTATGTAACCAAACACATGCAATTATTCAGGATTCATAAAATAAAGACATGTCGACAGCAAACTGAAAGTTAGATACTTTAGTGAGTCCTTCATTTAATTTAAGTGTGATTACTGTGAAATTGTCTTAAATTAAGCTTTTGTAGATAGAGACCTTTCAGCATGGAAATGGAACATTTTTGCTCTTAACATCAGACAATTACATCCTTAAGTTTGATAAACAACAAATTACCATTAGATTTAATCATAGGTAAGACTGACAACAGTATGAAAAAGACAGTAAATTACATAATCCATAAACATGTAGCTTTTTTTTCCTATGGAGATATTAGAGTAGAGTAAACATATGAGTATTTACAATGGTTAAACTGATTGCCAGAAAGTTCTATATAATGTGTATGTTGTGATAGATTGTACGTGGATTGGTGTTCTATAGTTTGCATAATATGTTACATTTCACACTGTGTGAAGTAAAAAATGAAATTCACAGCAGCACTCTAAAGACCCCTGAGGAAAACATTCTGCTTTGGGGGCCCTTTTCAGCAGCAAAGTGTAAATATAATGACAGTAGACAAACACAAAGAGGTGTTGGAAGACTACAAGCTTCCCAGAGATTACAGCCACTTGGCATAGGGGCATCTTTCAGGACAAAGATGACCTCAAGCGTGCAGACAGTACAGTGCTATGTGTAACTGTGTGTGTGTGTGTGTGTGTGTGTGTGTGTGTGTGTGTGTGAGAGAGACTGAACTTTGGCCCACATTTTAACCCAGAAGATGGCTAAAAAAAGACTTCTCAAAGAGGCTTCCCATCTAATCTGAGGTGATATGAGAGGATCTGCAAGGAGGAATGGGATGAGCTCCTTAGAGACAGCTGTTGAAACTGAACTGATAGTGAAGCAAATGACTGGAACAGGTTTAGCAATGATTTAAAGATTATTGACTTTGCTTTTGGTGTTTGGGTGTCTCCAGGTGGTCGTGATAACTCCTCTGTCTTAAAGCAGAATTCACATTTCTATTTGTCACACTTGGTGTTTTTGATCCAATACACAGATACTTTTTTTGGATTCTTCTTTTTTTTTACTTTTTCAAGTCCACTATCATAATGCTGATGACTGAGTAGAATCCTACTACTGTTATAGCATTGGTGCTATAACAGTAAGACTTAAAGATATACTAATGTGGACAAGGCTAATACAACACCAACAATGTATTTAAAACTTTTAGCCAAATTTTAAATGTATTAACAGTAAATAATGATAGACATGTATTTCCTATTGTCTGAGGCTACTTTGTTATTTTGTAACTGCTTCCCAGTAGCAAATCTACAACAGCAACACCATTGGGTCAAAATTCAAAGTGTATTATGTGATTGCATCTGCTAGGGCATCTTTGCATCTTTACAAAGTGTCAAATAAATTAAGAAAGTGATATTTTTAGCTGTTCCGGCTCATAACTCTTTTGCTTGCAACGAGTTGGTGCAGAGAAAGTAGCAGTTTTATAAAAAGTGCCAAAGTAAATTGTGTTTTCACAACTCAGCACCAAGAGTAGAAAAATCATCTGATTCATACCAAATAATGCTATTCAACCACAGCACTCAAAGTTCATTAAAACAGCAATTTGGAGAGAATTACATTAAATATGAAAGAAAATCCATTTAATTATATTTTCCAAGTGACTTCTGACAAAATCCATCATGTTTTATTGATCAAAGAAGCGAGCGATGGAGGGATCTGCTCTCTCCCCATCTAATTAACTGACACATACATACATTGTACTGCCAAAAAACAAAAAAGTCGCACGTCATGCAAATGTGGAGCAAACTTCACATTCCCTTCATCATCATCATCATCATCATCATCAGAGGATGCTTGCTGCGTGCTGTTTCCAAATCTAAATTTAGAGGCGACCCTGATTCTTTATTCAAGTCTCTCTGGGGCGGTTCTGGTATTTTCGTGCTTCAGCATCTCTTTTTTGTTGTTATTGTTTATTTTTGCTGTCAGCAGCTGGATGGAACAGTGTTCAGGAGGCGGTAAAGCTGCAGTGTTACCAACAAACATCACTGCTCTCATCAAAGGGAAGCAAAGCTATTCAGTCATATTCCTCTGACTGACAGCTTAGTGAATTTTTAATGGAATATTTTATGTAGGATCTCATGAAGTTAATTAGATGTAATGCAAAAAGAGCAGGAGCTCTTTGTGCAACACGAAGGTCGGTGTTAGCAATGCCTGCCGGGGGATTTATTCTCATTTTGACCAACAAGGAAAAGGACTGAAAGCAGACCCAGAGCATTTGCTATAAGATTAATTAGTTGCTGTTTAAAACTTAATGTGTCCGTTGTCTAATTAAGTCAGTATTGATCTGTAACTTCTATATAAAATCAATGAAAGTAACCCATCTTAAAGGCTCCAAAATGGTTCCCAGGAAGAGAGGTTAGATGATTATAGCAGGATTAAAGAAATTAATTCTTGTTCAGGCTAATGGTTTTTAAACCTTTTAAACCTCCCTTGGAAAATGTTTAGTCTTCCGGACTGTTGATTATCTTATTCCAAAGCAAAATACCAAAGGGATTCGTTGGAGGATTATGTTGGAATGAGGCTGATTTTCCCAAATTAAATGCAGATTTGTTTAAAAAGGTATATCTTCTAATAATGTTGCTGCAGTTGAGTAAATGTGATGGAAGCCATTCAATTTTATCTAAAGTCATCCATCCATCCCTCTGTTCACTGGTGGCACTTCTAGTTTATCCAGTGAGTTCTGGTTCTGTCCAGGAATCTTCTACCCAGAATCAAACAGATGCCTGAGCTAATTAAGCCTATTCTTTTCAATGCAGCACCTTAAGTTGCTGACAGATAATGGAGCTTTTCACCTTAATTTCTAAACCGGAACTGGGTCACAACACACTGGAATCTCATTTCATTTTGTATTCTGTATCACAGTATTTCTCCATTTTTGATGACTGTATAGATGGCGTGATAAAGTTGTTTTGTAAGAGTTGTGCTTCCTATTGCTATTAGGAACACATGCATGTTTCTCTTCATTCAGTTAAAAGAAGAAAAAAACCCTTCTACATGTATGCAAGTGAGGACAAGCTAAAATTTAGCATTTAAAACATCTTAGCAATAGCGTGGTCATGACCTACCAGTTATCTACCAGCAGGAAAGGAAAAAGGTGGTGGTGCCATGAGTAGAGGTTTAGAGGAGGAAGAGTTACCTTACATTCACATTGTGTGAGCTGACCTTTAAAAATGCCAGGCTTTGTCGTCTGTGACTGACCTGCTGCCGAGGAGAGCAGCTTCACCTCTGTAACACCACCTACATTTAATACTGCTGCTCTGCTGCTCTTTATTTAAAGAGAAATACACACATACACACACGCACACACACACACATATACTGATATTATTTTATACTAACAGAGTAAGTCCAAACAATTTTAACACACCTATCTGTTGGGGGATAAAATAAGAATAGGCTTGTTTTAAAAATCTGTTTTGGTTGTAATCCATATGTAGGATGTAAGTTGGATTAAACTTACATCCTACATATCAAATCTGCCTATGTTGTAATTTGACATCGAATATGGGTTTCTTTATAAAAAGCCTTTAAATATTCCTTTAAGATCATTTGTACAAGAGTAAATCATTTAAGGAATTTAACATATACAGTATACACACACACACTACCCTTCCAAAGCTCTTCACTCAAGGACACAACTTAGATGCTACCAAAAGGAGCTTCTTTGCATAACAATGAGTCTATAAATACACAATCTATATGGTACATCTGTTGTGATGTCAAACACAGCTCTTTTGTTCCCTGTCAATGTCCCCAACTCACACTCACAAGGTAAACATCTTTTTCTGCCTTTAGCTGCTTCTCCACTAGAGCATTGTTTTCGGAACAGTTCATAAATGTGAACATATGTTGGAGAAATTATAACAGACACAAAACGTTTGGGAGAATGTAGCCTGTCTAAGTTGATCTGGAAGAAAGCAGACCTTAAATATACACTCCTCTTATTACCATTATGCTGGAGTAACAGTAGAAACCAATCTTAATGTGAAAAGCTTCACGTAAAATTAGAGGAACCTATTTTTACATTAAGAATTGGAGTTCATAATTGACTTTTCGAAAGCAAGATGCACAACAAGCCCAGATCACCACCCGATCACTGCTATGCTTAACAGTTGGAATGAGGTATTTGTGCCAATATGATGTGTTTGGTCTTTCTTCCAACACTGTTATGTTGATTATGGCCAAAAGTCTATATTTTGGTCGTATCTGTCCAACAGACATTGTCCCAACATTGTGTGACTCATTCAAATGCAGCTTTGCAAACTTTAGCAATCATATTGTTTTAGAGAAAAAGGCTTTCTCCTGGAAGCCCTTCCCTAACAGAGTCATATGGACCTTTATGCTGAAATTTTCAATCATATTGGTGTTAACGGCATAATAAAAATGCATTGTTGCAATGACATTCTAAAGGCGGACTATTGGAAAGAGCAGGAGTTTCTTAAAGAGACAGAGGCCAATTTCATGGTGTCATATTGCAAAGTCAAAATTCTCATAAGTTGTATTTAATATATGCTCCATTTTTATAACAACTGAAGATAACACAGTTACTTGATTGTCCAGTAAAATGGCACTATGCACTTGCAATATACATAATACTGGTCCTTTAATGTCCTGTGAATCAAAATTTTGTCCTGGCGCCTCTTTGATTTATTAACATCTACTGTTATTGTAGGTCAAGAGTCTGGATATTCCTCTCTACAATATGCCACACCATCATTGTTAAGGTTCCACTCTGCTAACTTTTTTAGATGATCCATTTTGGAAAACCAGCTTGGGTGGCAGTTTTTGCAACTGCAAACATTTAGTTCTGTAAATTTAAAAAGCTGCGTCTGTGTTTGGCTTTATGTTTCTGCACAGATTTAGATCATAATATTCTGCTCATCCACGTGCCACCCCTTGGATAACAATCTTTTTATATGCTAAAGGTTAATCTTCTATTCCATATTTAGTTCATGTAACATTTAGTAATGCAACATTGATGACCATCCCACACACAAGCTGCTTTGCAGAGAAGTCCTCGATTCTTTAAACAACTCTGTGACTTGTGCATAATGATGATCGTCAAACAGCAGCTGGTTTCAGCTGAGATAACGTTAATTCAATTCAACGGGATTTTTTTTCTTTGCTTTAACTCGTGAATTATGGAGCAAAAGGCTCATTTAGTTGACTCACATGCCATGAGCAGCAGAACTAAACATAGCAGCCTACGATGTTGTAAGAACACAGCAGGTTCAGTGCAGAGGAGGTTTGAAAAGCTGTGAGAGCAAGTTAACGGCTGCTCTGAAGTCATACAACAATAATTCATGTGCACATACAATAAGTGCTGTGTACTTAAAAATGGATGGAGCAAGTTGTTTAGGTTGGGTGAGAAAGTGATAAAATGAGTGTATTGCTTGATTAAATCACAGAAGAAAGAAAAAAATCCTGCAAACCCGTTAAGTTTAGGTCTCACTCGGAAACATGTGTACATCTGAGGGGAACCAAATCTGAACAAATAAGCTTTATTTTTTTTCCTTCAAGCTATTGCTCAACTCTATCTATAGATGAACTTTTAAGAACAACTTTGGGGGACATCACGACTGATATAACACCTTCTTGTATGGCATTGAATAGTGTGTAAAGTGATTTTTATGAACAGCTCCACCTTTCATTAGCATTCATGAAGTCGAGTCCTTTGCAGAGATCAAAACAACAGCAGGATGTACAGAGTGTTTAATCTGACCCCAAATCTTCCAGGCGTCTCGTTTGCAGTTCAGATGACATGTATGCAAATCCCTGCAGGTAGAGGATGTCGAAGGATATCCAGCTACCTGTCATTTTACTGTGCTGGGTATTTGCAGACAAATATTGGATGTGACTTACAGGCCATTGCTGCAGGTCTTTGATGAGCCAAATTTGGACAGGTATGGAGTAATACGTGTAGCCTTCGTGAAGAAACTTTAAAGAGTAGACAAAGTTGCAAACCTTCAACGATTCTGTGATGCCTTCTCTACTACCGGATTGTTGAAATTTATCTTCAATGTGAAAAGGCCATTGAAGTCAGTGGCACACAGCTTGTTTTGTGAAAGACAAGCTGTAGCGTAGTTTAAGTGGAGTCCGCTCTGTACAGTGGCTCTGTAAAGAGGTCTTGCTGTGGTTGTTTTAAAGCAATACTTAAATATTTCATGAAGTCTTTGACAACCCATCCTTCAGCTGATCTAAAACGCTGCATCAAGCGTACTGATGAAAACAAAAAAAAAGGAGACGTCATATTTTCTCCTATACTAGCTTCCCTTCGCTCACTCCCTGTTAAATCCAGAATAGTAACGAGAACTCTCCTGCTCACATGTAAATCCCTTAATGACCAAGCTCCATCACACATCAGTGATCTGATTGTTCCACATGTTTCTAGCCTAACTCTTTGCTCTGCCAGGTTTGCTGGTGGTTCCTAGAATTTCTGAAAACAGAATGGGAGGCAGATCTGTTAGTTATTTTTGCTTCTCTCCTGTGCAGTCGGCTCCCAGTTTTAGTATTTTATAGATGTTCTGGCTGACGTTCCACCTTCTATGTGTATCAGAATATTAACACAGCACATTAGCATGAAAAACCTTATTTAGGGCAATAAAGGGGGATGGTAGCATTATTCTGGAGGGATGTGTCTCTCCCACAGTGGCGGGAAGCTTATGAGTTGACTGAGAGATGAGCAAAGCTAAATACAGCATAATTTTGGAGTATTTTTACAACTTCATGTCTGCTGTTGGGAAAAAAAGGCAACATAATCTAATTCATATTTTGAACCCAATTTGTAAGTGTTGACTATACCTACTTTAATATCCCTACTATGCCCACAAACAAGACACGAACATCACTTTAGAAGCAAAAACATCACTCCACACTACACTGGAGAAGTTTCAGACCAAAAGGAATGAAGCACACTTGGAGCCCACAAAACCTTTTCATTTAGTGCTACGTATTGGTCAAAAACTTTAAAATGTTCTAAAGATGAACTGTTAAAACATTCATGCCCCCCTGAGAAGTTCCTCCATCCACTGTTCCACAAGATATTTCACCAAAAGCTGACTACACTCTTAGTTTATTTCACAGAATGTTTATAACAAAATACAGTAAAAATTAGATTTCTGTATTGATTTATCTAATGATTCTCATACATCTCATAGACCGAACGTTTGGATTATCAGCCTTTTAACATACGTGACCTTACTTTTTATGAATTCACAGCAACCTTTATTTAAACCCTACAGAGTCCTGTAGGCTCCCTTTGGACTGCCGATTTGTTCACAACATGCTGACATGACAAATAAATGCAGGAAGAATGATTTACAGCCTATGTGACGCATTCCTACTCCAGTGCCCACCAGGATTGATGACACAAACATATACTTATTGGTTCTGACTGTAGCTGTATAAGTAGCAGATTCAAAGCTGCTAGCCTGATGGGGTCCTTCTGCGTTG
Organism: Poecilia picta; assembly: GCA_033032245.1. Taxonomy (NCBI): domain Eukaryota; kingdom Metazoa; phylum Chordata; class Actinopteri; order Cyprinodontiformes; family Poeciliidae; genus Poecilia; species Poecilia picta. Next base: position 14,799,385 of record CM065374.1, read on the forward strand.
TGTGCATTTAAGAGAACATGTTCCCAGCCTTATTTATAGCCCACTTTGCAAACACAATGTGAACCCAAACTGCTGAACAAAGCATCACTGTGACATAAACTAAAGACAAGATAAATAAAGTAAGAGTTCAATTAAAATGACTAAAATAATATAAAAAGTATACTTTAAAACAAGCATACGTCCATTGTCCAGTTCGTCCTTGAACAGTTACAGTACAGTCCAACAATGCACTTTGTTTTTAGTCATTTTTAACCCTAGTTCAGATTTATTTATTTGTTACGCATTTCATGAACTGAAGTTCTGTATTATCAGTTTCATGTGCTAAGATGGGAGAGGTAGTGAATTCCCTCCCAAATGACCAAACAGTCTTGTAAGTGCCGCAGTATGAATTTAAAATTCACCATTGGACAAAAACAGCTTGTTGAGATTTTTAAATTATATTTTTTTAGCAACAGACTGTGATGACAGTGAACAAAACTGTGCTATTAAACTCAATAGATTTCAGTGGAGTTCACTACTTATTGGCAATAACAATGAGTGGGCATCACAAGTTTCCCTCTATTTTGGTCCAACTTTTTGACAGCTTTGGTGTCACCTTCGATAATTGCATCTTTACCTCTTCTATTCAGCAAGGCTCCATTCTTGACATGTCTTCATGCCCGCTGTGTCTCAGTTTTATTTTACACTCACCGATGAATGTTGTGCTAATTTAATTCTGAAAATAGACCCAAAACATAGTGATGGAAAAGATAAATACTTTCCAAGTGCAAGTGGTACTCAAAGACGACGCCTACTGTATTGCAACACTTTTTTATTCTTTTAGTCTCTGTATTTTGATTCAGTATTCTGTGTTTTTTTTTTGTTTGTTTGTTATATTTTGTTTAGTTTTACTCTCCATCCTGCTTGTTTTATTGGTTTCACCCTTCTTATCTGCTATTTTGTTTTTATGTGTTCTCTGGGTTCTGCACTGTTTTATTGTTTCGCACTTATTGTTTTCAAAGTCCTTAAAAAGTGGTCTGGTGTTGAAAAGGGGAAAAAAAACTCCCTGGTTTCAATTTAAATCAAACTGACAACTGCTGGTGACCTAGGCGGCATATGAACCAACTACAGCGTCTCAATTATACACATTGAATCCCTAACTGCCTAAGTTCTGGTTGGATTTTCACAAACTTCATGCCTGTTTGCTCCTGAAAAGAAAAGAAAGCCCACAAGATATGGTGGGCGCTAGGGCTGCTGTAGGTGGGTTTGTGGAAAAATGAAGAGTGCTACCTCCAGGCTTCAGAATCTCATTTTCCATATTGTGTTGCTTGAATGAAAGCAGAGGTGTTCCTGGCAACAAATAACCACTACAACCGAGGGAGTCATGAAATCTCTGGAGCTTTGTAAAACCCCTTACTGCAGAGGGAGCTTGTCAATTGGATTTGTGGGAGGATATTCTGTAGCTGTCACTGCGAGAGTCAGAAATCAAATGATACAAAGAAGTCTTTTTACATCTAATAATCTGATACTTTAGCCCTTGAGTGATGGTATTTATTTATTCCCACAGGTAGGAGGGATTTCCTCAGAGTAGGAGCCTTTGTGTTCTCCATATCTATCCATACTTCTCCATCACAGCAATATGCCTATACAGTATCATCCAGAACTCTGACAGCTGAGGTGCTCAAGTTCCCACACCCTTATATAAAAACTTGACACGATTAAGGAAAATTTGGAAAAACCTCCAGAAGTGAGTCAAGTCAAGTAGATTTTTTCTAGTGCATTTTATAGGGTTTTACATGGCAACAAACATAATGCAGCAACCAATTATGAAACAAGCAACATTTTGTCAAATGCCATTGTTAAAATAATCTGGAAAAATAATCAAATATACATTAGATATATTAACTGGTGTTCTGGTTAATAGTAATATTTTAGACTTGATTTAAGTTAAATCGGAGTTTCAGTATTTTTCCACTTGTATCTTGTCTAGACGTCTTGGAGATGGAGGGTTTTAAGAGTAGTCTTGCTTTTAAAAATGTTAGTATTATTCAACAAAGATGGCACTAATTGCAAAGAGACAATGGGAACGCTTTTGTTTACTCACCTTGGACAGCTCAACCTGAAGCCAGAACATTCAGTCTTCTCCCAAATAAATATTGCTAAAACCCTGTCCTGTCTGTCTCAGTCTCGGCACACTTTCATCTTCTCTCATTAGGATGAAAAGCGGGAGAGGGTTTCTGGGAGGACATGTGCTCTGACATGGTCACAGCATTTTAATGAGGGGATGTGTTAATGCTCTGCTTTTTTCCTGCACAAATCTCGATTTCTTCCTTTTTATAAAGTGATCAGATGTTGTCAGGATGGACTCCTTTGATATGGAAGTGAATCATCCACTGTTTGACCTTTCTGTATTTTCCTTAAACAGTCCTTTAAGTCTGGAGGCTTAAATCAAAGAATAGGAGGGATGCAAAAACCAATGTGAGCTGAAGAGCTGCTATTCAGTTTCATCTTGGACTCTAAAGTGAACTTTTAATATTTGATGTACTAATTCTAATAATACAAGATGTCATATCTGATGAAAAAAAACACCACCTGTCTCTGTTTTAATACTTTGTAAGATAAATTACTGGAGCTTCAAGCTTACTGTTATGCTTTTCTCTTGTCCTTTTGTAGGCGGCTTGAAAAACCAAAACCAGACAAATACAGCCAAGAAGATGCAAAGCGGACCTGGATCCTATATTTCTCAAATGAATCAATATGTGTTTGGATACCTGACCTGATCAAACAGCAGAAGCCTGTGTTTGTGAGTATGAATGTGATCATTACTATGACTGAGATGTTTTGCACAGATGTTAGGTCTTAGATTATCATGCAGCCTTCATTTTTGGACCAGGTGGGTGTGCGGGGATTCTGCAGTGTGCTGATGACATGAGGGTTAAGTTGGAGAGTGTTCATCTTGTGGTTCAGACTGTGGTTACCTAACCAGATATATCTAGTCAGGCTTGTAATTGAATGAAGTCAGCAACGCAACAGGAGGAATATCAAACTTTCTCCTTTTTGTTTTTCTTCTTTTTGTACCAGAGATAAGGCTACAAACACTGCAAGGCAACAAGGCCCATAATACTTTTTGACAACGATGCCAGGACAAAACGCAAAAGCAAATCTATTCAATTGAGCAGGTTTTTTTAACATCTGTTATACCGTGGCTCTAAATGTAATCTAGATTCTATCAGAGAGAAGCAAATACTAACATGAAAATTAATTTATTGTGTTAATTTTAAAAGGGATTGATATTAGCAATCTGGGGGGGGGTATCAATATCACAACTGCAGAAACTTAAATTCATTAGTGATTCAAATCTGTGGCAATAGTTTCCACTGAAGCTCTTAATCCAGTCTTATTGTGTTTGAGATATTTTGCAAATAAATACAGCAGAAATTTATGGTGGTAACATGGCAACCTGCATCAGTTTGGTAAGGTGATGTATATGATCCAAACATTTGGTCTTAACAAGCTGTAGAATGTTTCAACGAATAATGTTAAAAGCCCAATCATGTGCAAAGCTCTTAAATATCTCACTAAAATCTATAATTGTTTATCTTTATTATGAAATGTAGCCCTTTAACTCATTTTATATTATTCTTGTGTGTGACTTTACTTGACTAATAAGATATTTTTCCATTTGAAAAGTACACTTACTTTCTACGTAAATGGTAAACATGTTATACATCCAGAAGTTTTTCCTGAGATATTATCATAGCAGATCCATTACACTGAACATTTTTTCACATTCCTGCATGCTGTCCATCCATCACAGACTCTTACTTAGCTGTCAGATTTTTTCTTCCTCCACTTGGAATCATTTTCTCTGACAGAAAACATTTTTCAGACTGTTTTATTTCCTTTTTTTAAGATCATCATCCATGACAGCTAAAACTGAAGGCTGTTTGACAGATTGTCTCTCCACTACATTTCTGTGTTAAAGACATCTATAGATGCAGTTTTTGTGGATAGACAGGCATCACAGTGAGAAACTCCCACTTTGCTAAGCAAACAATTTGACACAACATTAGGGACACAAAATGGGAATTGATTCACACCATATCTCTAATGCTTTAGATCTGCTTTCAAAAACCAATGTTATTTGTTAAGTCTAAGAGCTTTCAAGCAATAACTGTATTTTGTAAGTGCAGTTATTATTACTAAACAAATATTGTGTTGCAGAACAACAGACAACACTAGACTTTGTCTTTTTAACGTTCATACAATCTAAAGGTCTTTTTATTACAACTGTGGTGGGACACAAACAACAATTCAAACATGTCAAATCCAATCATGTGTATTGAGTTATAAATTTAAAGTGGTCAAGAAATGACCTTCTGACAAATTATATACAGTAGAAAACCTCAAATAAAACTCTTAGGTCATATATAACCATAAAGAAAATAGCTTTTATCTGTTCTACAAGAAACATATGAATGGACAATATTTATTAGCAGAACAATCATTCAGCAAATTCCAGAAAGCATAAATTAGAAAATTTGACTTAATATTAATCATTATGCCCAACCTCTGTTTCATTATATTTTTCTCTCTTTCTTATTGAACGTACGTTGGGGTCATTTAGCATTATTCCTGCAGAAGTCATTCTTCCTAATTATCCCAGGGGCAAAGCTCACATGGCATTGAGTTAATCCACAATAGTCTCACCTTTGCTTTGTAAAGGGTGGAAACAGATAAGGACTTTTAGATAAGTGATGGCAAGGAGACTCTTAGCACACTATAAAATAAACTGCAGCTAAGATGTAATCTGCTAGGCAAATTGGGTTGCATGTTCTCAAAATCGCTCAATTATTTGGTATCCTTGTGGGGTTAATACAAGAATGTCGTACTGCGTTTTGTGCTGAAAACGGTAACAGATTTTTGGTCAGTGTGATGCATTAATATTGCTTGTTTTGAAAGCAAAAAATAATAACTGCATTGATATATATCAATTAAATACCATTAACATCTCATTAAAGTAGGGTGACTTTGCTGGACCCTCTATTTCAGTCTTTGTGAGTTACATTCATAGCAGTGGTGCACTATATAGGACAGTATTGGGACGAGAAGCATGACATTAATTGAGCCACTGCAGGAGCATGGCTGAACTGAACAAAGTATTTCCAAGCATTTATTATTTTTACTTTCACTAATTGCTAGGTTGCTTTTGTGGGCACTATTAGCAGTGCCCATGAAAGCTTTTCAGCTGAAGAACCTCATAGGTGAAAGGCATTATAAAGTAATCCTATCATAAAATCCAGTTCATTTTATGACTAGCTTGAACTGAACACAAGTAAAAATCAGCAAAAAAGCAGGATTTTCTGTGAACTGCTGCTGCAAACACAGACTCTAAGAATGAAGTTTTGTGGTTTTGCAAAGATGACTGTGGTGGGACATAAAACAGAATTATCTTTTTTTTTTTTCAACCTTTTGTACTTCCATTTCGGTGTCTACTGCTTCTAGTGACAGCCCAAGCACTGAAAAAAAAAAAAATTTAAAAAAAAAAAAAAAAAAAAATATATATATATATAAAAATTCCCTTCTCACCCTCTGCGGGTGGTCTCTTTCATCCTCTGAGCTCGGGTCCTCTACCAGAGGCCTGGGAGCTTGAGGGTTCTGCGCAGTATCTTGGCTGTGCCTAGTACTGCACATTTCTGGACTGAGATGTCTGATGTTGTTCCTGGGATCTGTTTTAGCCACTGCTCCAGTTTGGGGGTGACTGCCCCGAGGGCCCCAATGACCACAGGCACCACTGTGGTCTTCACCTTCCAGTTCTTTTCCAGTTCCTCCCTGAGGCCCTGGTATTTCTCCAGTTTTTCATGCTCCTTTTTCCTGATGTTGTAGTCACTTGGTATAGCTACATCCACCACAACGGCTTTCCTCTGTTCTTTATCCACCACCACAATGTCCGGTTGGTTCTCCATTACCATCTTGTCCGTCTGGATCTGGAAGTCCCACAGGATCTTAGCTCGGTCATTCTCCACCACCTTTGGGGGTGTTTCCCACTTGATCTCGGGGCTTCCAGTCCATATTCTGCACAGATGTTCCTGTACACTATGCCCGCCACCTGGTTATGTCGTTCCATGTACGCTTTCCTGCCAGCATCTTGCACCCTGCTGTTATGTGCTGGACTGTCTCAGGGGCCTCCTTGCACAACCTACACCTTGGGTCTTGTCTGGTGTGGTAGATCTGAGCCTCTATTGCTCTGGTGTTTAGGGCCTGTTCCTGTGCAGCCAGGATGAGAGCCTCTGTGCTGTCCTTGAGTCCAGCTTTGTCCAGCCATTGGTAGGATTTCCTGATATCAGCCACTTCAGTTATTTGTCGGTGGTACATCCCATGTAGGGGCTTGTTCTCCCATGATGGAACCTCTAGCCCCTCATCCTGTGTTCCCAATTGCCTGAGACATTCCCTGAGCATATCGTCCGTTGAGGCTTTGTCCTTGATGTATTTATGAATCTTGGATGTTTCATCCTGGACAGTGGCTCTCACACTTGCTAGTCCTCTGCCTCCTTCCTTACGGCTCGTGTACAGTCTCAGGGTGCTGGATTTGGGGTGGAACCCTCCATGCATGGTTAGTAACTTCCGAGTCTTAACATCCGTGGCCTTTATTTCTTCTATTGGCCAGCTAATTATTCCGGCAGGGTATCTGATTACTGGTAAGGCATAGGGCGAGAGGTGAAAACATGGATCTGTTGGAATATATATATATATATATATATATATATATATATATATATATATATATATATATATATATATATATATATATATATATATATATATATATATATATATATATATATATATATATGTGGGGGTGAAGAGGCCAGAAACCACCACTGTTTGAACATAATGTGTTATTGTATTTTAAGAATTAGGAATCTTCATTAGAAAACAGTGAAAACTACTTACAATATTAAGTTATTTTTAACCCATAAAGCAAACTTTATGGGTTAAAAAGGTACTTTTGTATCTCGCTCACACATTATTTTTTCCTCGTCTTTAACGTGAAGAGGCTGACAGCAGATCTGAGCTCAGCACTGTCTGCTTGTAGCAAATTTCCTATAACAAAATTTCCCTTTGTTCTGGTGGATCTCTGTCAGGTGATGTCAACATGTTTTCTTTTGTTAGGAAATGAACTCTCTGGAGTTCGAGTCTCTTAATTCATCTTCCTTTGTTATTCTGTTTCTTTTGGGATAAGATGGCATACAGATTAGCTTTGGGCCACAGTACATTTAATTGTTACTTCCATGATAATTATTAGGCTTTTACAATTTAGTATTATTTAGCTGGCAATTTAAGTTGCAGAATAGCAATAGGTGGAGTCTGATCGCAGGACTTTAAACAGTTAGGTTCAGGCTTGGACCTACTTTCTTTGTCTTCCATCTCTGTAGCCATTTTCTAGTTTAGAAATATCAACACACATCTATCTTACTTTAATGACATGTTCTCTTATGTGTACCATTTTTAGGAGTTGCTAACAAAAATGTCCGTCTGTGTCATGTCATGTTTATACCCTAGGAAAATTAAGCATTGAATGCTAAAATGCTGGAAGATGCAAAATAAAATTAAAAATAAAGCAGGAATTGCAAAAAATATATTTGCAATTATCTTTCAGAAATTTTATGAACTCAAGCTGCCAATAAGTTCAACATTAGGTGTTTCACAAAAGGTGTTTCTTAGCATGGGAGTGTTTTTCCATGTTGAAAAAATTTACTCCTTTTTTAAAGATTCTGTTTTTCAGTCCTGGGCAATGGCACTTCAGTGGATATTTTGTAGCTTTTCCCAAAGTGTTAAAAGTTTTTAATGCTCGTCATAATAATTTCTTTAAAGCATATCATGCTTTTAGCCTAAAGTTGCTCACTGAGTGGTGATCACATCCAGCAAAGAAGTTAATTTTTTTTTTGGTAAGGTCCTTGGCAACTTGGGCTTTCTCACGTTTCTTCTCAAATGTTGTGGTGAGACTTTACTAGTTAAAGTCAAGCTGTCAAAAATGTATTTTTTCACTCTGCAATAGCAGGATTTTCTTTAATAGCCTGTCAGGGGTGCAATGGTCAGCCACTTTCTTCTGAAAATATATGTAGCCCTGTGTCACAATAGGAACAGTAAAGTGGTAAAATAGGTCTTTCTGAAATGAAGTAATTCAGTGTAAATATGCCCCTGAGGGTAGAAAGTATATCTGCAGAAAAAAAAGAAATTTCTGGACTTTAAATTGCCTTCTCGCTCCATCTTCTCTCAGCAGGTTATCAAGGAGATGATAACATGTTAGTGTAACCTCGCGATCCCTCGATTGGTCTTGTCGATTAAACAATCTGGCCTGAAATTTGACCTGTGCTTCCACTTTCATCCTATTTCAGTTTCCCAGTGGCCAAGCTGGGGCTGTCCGACACCGGCCCCTTCACAGCTCCCTAATCCCCCTCATTAGACAGAGCCCCAAGGCTCTCCTTACAGTTCATCTATTCCCACATGCCACATACCTACCCTGCTTTCATTTTTGGCAGTGTGTGGAAATGTCATGAATTTTCCATGTGTAGTATGGGTCAGGATGCCGATCTTCTTCTCAGCTGTATAACTAGAGAAAAATTAGGAGAAATCAGGTCACAGTCATTTAATTCTCCAGGTTTTTGCCTCTTTTCAGGGAACATTATCCATCTTTTTTTCTTGTTATTCATTTTCTTTTTGTTTTAATGCTGTAAAACCAAAGTCTCTCTGAAGTTTAAGTGCGGAAAAACAAATTAAAGCCGTAAAAATCCTCCCTTCCTCTCATGTAAAGGTTGTGGCAGTGCGGCAAATGCTGAGAGGATCTAAATTAACCCCCCTTTGAAGTTGAGCTCTCTGGATTTCTCTATTAAAAAACCTGTTATTGTGAGTCATAGAAACAACTGAGACGAATCTGGAGCTGCAGTTTCTCGGTGGTCGACCCGAATCCGAATATGCTGGCTATACGGCTGCATGACGCCCTCTGACAAACGAAGCTAAAACTCTGGTGACAGCAGCAGTAGAAGGCGAGGGGGAAAATATAAAAATCTAAAAGTTTAGCAGCTTTAGCTCCTTATCCAAAAATATGTTCAGAGTGATACCATGTTCTATTTATAAATGGCTTGCAGAGGGGATTTTTTATTTATTTTTTTTTCTTTTTAATCCGAGGCAGGGAGGGGAATGGGCGTGAAATGCTGTACCACAGAGGAGTTTAATGTGTCTGACAAGGTATTAAAACTGAAGAACCAAAGGCAGAGAAGGTGATAACAGCTGAGAATTATTCAATAGTTTCCTTTATGGGCTGCATGTGTCATGGAGGGTACGTTGTATAAAAGATGTACCACTGTTTGCAAGAAAATCAGACATTGTTGTGAAAAACCTAATTACCTCTTTGAAAATGCTTACTCCCTAATAAAGGAATAACAGTAAATGTAAGACTGCTGTCAAAAATGAAAATATCTTTTCACGTTTTACTTAGAAAACAATATAATATTTTAATGATCCTTTGTGCAGCTTTTAGAGGAATATGCTCTACTGAATGCATTTCAAAGTCTACATGAACATTTCTGCTGAGCCAGTGTCTGTCAAAGATGTGCTGTTGGCTGGTCCTCCGACAACTAATGCACTACCAAATAGTATTCACCATCTTTCAAGTACAAAATGGAAAGTGTGATAGTTTGTTAACTTTTGTAACAAATAGCTGAGACAGGAAGCGAAAATTAAGCTACAACATCCATTTTGTGGCTACAACTTCCATTTTGTCTCTGAGCTGGCATCACTTTTTCCTACATATATCATATCTACACAGCCTATGGTTTGTTTTGCACTCCGTAGTTTATCCTATAGGACATGTCTATGCCTGTCAGTGTCACTTTTCCCGTCAGAGAATAATCAAATCCATAGAAGGAACCAAGACAATGACAAGAAACTGATCCTGGCTGTCACTGGAGATGTGTTTCTGTAACCCAGCAACTGTGGTCCCTTGAGAGGAATGTCCTGAAAATAAGGCCCTCAGCTTTTCCATCAGAATGAGAGCTGCCATTGGCAGCACATTTCAGGCCCTTTCATAAGAGGCAAACACTTTTAGGTAAACAAAGAAAGCTCAAATGTGAGAATGAATCATCACATACTTCACTGAAAAAAAAAATCACCTTCATTTTTTAAAAAAAGTCAGACTTTAAATAAGGTCTTGTCTGTTTGAATTTTTGAGAATCAAACTTAACACCCTGGGCATCTTGGATAAAAGATATTGAAATTCACACATAATACTGAGCTCCTTGTCCCTCAGTAAGACATTAAAATGCAAAATAACCTCTAGTTGTTTAGAAAAAAAATCATACTTGGTTTTCTTGGTATTCAGCAAAGGACAAGACAGATTCAGAATTAATGTGAGAATCAAAGCTGATGCCTCAGCACGCTTCTTATTTCATGTTTAACACAAACATATAAATAAAAATAGCCTGTATTTTTCCTTAGTGGGGCGATTCAGGGGAATCAGCAGCAAACTGACCAGCAAGTCAAGCACGGATGGTCACACTAATAAAGTAAAAATATAAAAACTTAAAAATGTATTAAGAAGATTTATAGTAAGGGCACATTTTCAGTATAAAAACATAATGTAGTAAAAATGAACAACTGAAAGATATTATTCACTCATTCACCTGATTAAAGATTGACGTAAACTGCAAACTGGTCTAACAATAGACTTTATTGCCTTTTAAGAAAGAGTGTAGCCATGTCAAATTGTGAACTGGTTTCATTCTTTACTGTCTATATTTTATAAAATAGAGTCAAAATACTTGATATCCACGTCAGTGAATCCGGGCCAAAACAAAAGACAGTGGTTGCTTTATTCTAAAGGGGATGTAAATGAAACAGGCATTCTTCCTATGATAACATAATGTTACACAAGCATCAACCTTGAAAAAATTGTGTCTTTTTAATATAATAGGGCTATTTAGCCTTTTGAAAATTATTCATACTCTTTGTCTGATTTCTATTTATAATTTTATACTTTGCCTGTGAGTGATTGACTGGCAGCTACATTAAGTACCTGCCTTGTGTGACATATTTAAACACCTAAGACAAAACGTATCCATTTGCTTATTCTGAGCTTTTGTTTCACCAGCAACCTTAAAGAAGTGTGACCGTTTTGCTTTCTTTTAGATTAATATGCTTCAATCCAAATACTTCATAAAAAAGGAGCTTGTTAATGTACATAAGAAAGTATCACTTCACCCGACAGTCTCCTAATAATCTGTTCCTTCCTCTGATGACACACCACTAATGCACCAAAGTTTTTGAAATTTGTAATTTTGTCAAATAGAATGGGCAAACATTTCCACACTTTGATGGAAGACAAATTACACTAGTGGCATAGCATGTTTTATTATTCTAACTCATTTATCTTCAGACACTGTGTACTCACATACCCAATATTTCATGGGTAGTTTTGTCTGAGTTATAATTTACCACAGAAAAAAATTCAATGTAATGCTCCAGTGCCTACATGCAACGTTCCACACCCATGTTTCCCCTGATTTAGATGGTTTTCAGGGTAACAATTAAATATCTGACAGCCTTTAAAGGTGAAGAAATTCAGCCGTTGTTCACAACAGAAGAATAGAGAGCAAAGTGAGGAAGACCACATCTTTTACTCTTACATATTGGCCTGTATGATAAAGTTACACAAGTTATTTGTTTGTTTTAAGCCTCAAAGATCTGTCTCTCAGCACAATGTGGCTATAGATTAATCCGACAAAAACACAAATACTCAAATTATTTAAAGTTTGACTTTGTGCTGCAGTTTTGGCTGAAAATAGAATTCAGTTCAGAAATAATAGTTTGGGTTTTTGTGAACAAAAGATCTTTGAAAAAAAACCTAAACTGCACTGTTTGCTTTCAGTAAGCCTAAGAAATCTAAACTAATTAAATTGGGAGATCTTAAGAACAATTTACTCAGCTATTTTCACGTTTCATAAGCAATCATGCTGCTATCCTGCGACAGGTTACAATAATACACAAGACTCAACAAGAAGAAACAACAATCAATCCTTAAAAACAAATGTCAAAAGAGGTTCAACTGCTGGGATAATGAACATTACTAAATCGTTGTATTTTCCAAACTTGAGTGAGTTATGAAGTGAAGTGATTAAAAAAGATTTGTTCCAGTGAAGTAAGCACAGAACCCTAAAAATTAAAGCCGACTATTTTCTCCTGAACTCGTGGACCTCCCAAATGTCAGGACGTTCCTTGAACATTTTTTCACATTTTGTCAGGGTGCAACCACAAACATGCATGTGAATGATTGGATGTTTATATTACTTGTTTTAATGCACAGAAGGTGGTCATGTTTCGCTTTACAAATAAAAATCTAAAAGCTGTAGCATGCACCCCTTGATTTCCCAAAATAAGATCAGGCACAACCAACTTCATGTCACAACAGAGTCAACCTCTGTGTTAATTAATCTCTGTATAAATGCAGTTCTTCTGCAAAGGTCTTAGAAGTTTCCCAGAGAGCACTGGAAAAGAATAAACTTTAATTTACCTCAAAGAACTATGGCATAGACCTACTAAAACATAGCGGACAAAACTGACCGATAGAGCAAGAAAAGAACAGGTGCAGTGGCACCCGTGGGGGAGATGCAGAGATCTGTGGCTCAAGTGGGAGAATTTTTCACCAACACAAATATTAGGATGTCCCATTTCTTACAAACTAGAGCACACATATAAAAAGGAGCTGCTCTGGTCAGGAGACCATCATTAAACTTTTTGTCCTACATGCAAAATGCTGTGTGTGGCAGAGAGCGAACACTGAACAAAATCCTGAAAACACACACCGTTCACTTCGTAGTTGTGCACAAATTTAGGTTGACATAAAATCCCTTTAAGACACCTTGATGTGTGTGTTTGTAATGTAGTATGGATAATTTTGCAAAGAATAAGTGACCAGCAAGTCACTTATGCTGTTGTTTGCTTTAACTGATTTTTAAAAACTTTTTTATGTAACATAGTATGTAATGACTGAAAAGGAGATTTATGCTGCTTGAATTAAGATTACGAACTGGGCAGATTTTTTTTTATTATTCAAATTAAAATTCAAATGAATAAAAACAATGATTGCTTTTATTCTTATTGACTTTGACTTCTGCTCTCTGTGGAGATCCTAATTTATTCCTGACCTTTGGCGATTCCCTGTTACTCACTGCATTTGTATATTGTTTTGTTGGTAGCCTGCCCTTTAGTTCAGAAACAGACCTATGTGTTCTTATGTGTGCATGAGCCGTGTGTGGGTGTAATGCAACAGGTGCTGCTGAGACGAGTAAACGTGATCGCAGGCAGTCGCCTTTCAGGGCCCGTCCGTCCCTCTGTGGTTGTTCAAGGGCCGGTTTTTACAACCGTGGGCCATTGACACACGGAGGAAAAATCACAGATTTTTATCCTTTCCCACAATTCCTGCTTAGTAAATATTATCACAGTGCTACAAGCCTCGAGGTATTTTATTATGTGCTTTTGCATACCTAATCACTGCATAGAAATGTTTATTCCAGACAACTTTTAAGTTTTTTTTTACACAGAAGCAAAGCTGTGTTTGTTTAGCAAACTGCTGCTGTCAAAACAGAGAAATGTCTTGATATAACCTCGAAGCTTCACAAACTCCCCAAACTGCTATTTGTAAGGATTTAAATGCTTTATGAATAGGATTTATTTACTTTAAAACAGTCAGAATTAAAGTTTAGCCCTATAGTTTACTTTTTCTATCTATAAGATGTGTATTGAATGTATTACTGGGCTAATTATTCTCTATTACATTATGCTGACACATTGTTAACAAAATGTGAATGCCTTCATCACAAATCATCTGTTCGGAAGGACACAGTGTGCTACCTGACCAAATTTGCTTATAGTTTTTCTCTGGATTGAAATCAGTCATGAAGGATTCAAAAAATGCAATTAGAATACTGTTAAAAAACCCAGAAAGACTCTGAATCTTAGACATTAAAACTCAACGAAATCTTCAGTTTATTATCAGCATTGAAAAGATTGTGATGGTTATCTTACTGAACAGTTTGGGTTGGAAATATTGTGTGTGAACAGAGTCTGTGCTTCAAGAGCCATACAGATGTAGTAGCTTGTGGGAATAAAAGCCTGGCCAGTCATTGAGAGCACACACAGTACAGTACATGGATTTCGTTTTGAATTGGCCAGCATTTTCTTTAATTTTAGTTTTTAAATTGATCTGCTTCATTTTCAGCTATAATGAACTAGAACAAGAAAAATAATATTTGGGCTTCACTTTTTGAATTAAATCTGCTGACCTTCTAATGTATTTAAATGCATAAAATTGTCTCTGGTTAAGTTTTATTTATACAGTTATACAACTGTTGTTCATCCTCTCCATAGATTTGTTACTTAAGAAACTTGAGGCAAGAGGAAAGTTGTTGAAAGAAATAATTCAATAACTGTGGCAGGAAAACTAAAACTGCAAATTACACTGAACACGTCATCTGTCCAGTGAAACATGGTGGTGGCAGCATGATGTTGTGGCGACGCTCATCAGGACAGATAGGAAGGACTTTAAGAGGAAGATTGTGTAAAAGAACGCCTCTTAGAGGCTGCAAAAGACTTAAACTCGGGGCATAGGTTGAAATTAAATTACAGCTTGCTACAAAAAGTGTCAACTAAAAGCTTAGAGAATGTAAATGCATGCAAAATGTTCCTAAGTTAGTGGTTGGACACTTCAAACTGTGGAAAATTTAAAGTATACTTTTGCAAAACACTGGCATTCATACTCAGATGTGGAACTCAAACTATGACAGCCCCTTACCTGATCACTTTTCTGGAGATAACTCTGTACTAACAGACCTGCACACTAACCTAAGTGAATAGCGATGAAATCATCAAAATGTCTGGGGATGCCAACCTTTTTTTTCCATTTGGCTGTTAGAAGAGGTAGAGAAATATTTTATAATCGGGGCATATTTCTTTTCAAAGTTATTAAACTTTCATAATTCAAGAACACACTGCTGCACTTTTGAAAATATAAGTTAAAACTTACTGTTGGTAGTTGGTATAGTTTTAACAGAATACTAACATTGTATGCTTGCATTCTCTGCCTTTTAATATTTTATTTCAGTTTGATACTTTACACATCTATTAACATGAATTATTTTATCTGTAGAGCCTCCATTTGATGTTCAGCATCTAATAAGCTTTGATTTCTTTGCACTGATTTTTGGCACTAACCTTCTGTTCAGACCAGCCTACATTGACAAACAGCAGGACTGTGTTAATCTAATTTTGTTTTGCAGGAAAATGGTTAGTGAGCTTCTCTCATCTTCGCCACTTTTGTATAAATTCAGTTTATCTGGATGTGTATCACGGAACATTTGAGGTAGCAAATTATGAAGGTCACCCGAGGCAGGGAAAAACAAAGTCCCTCAACTCATGAAGATTTTCTGAGAAACTGTTGTACAGACGTCAGCTGCTGGCACAAAGGCTGCCGCTGCCTCGGGAAAGCTTTTCACCTTGAAAATTCTCAGCCATCGTTTTCAATTTTACACTACATTTCATTTCACATTTAGACATTTATATTGTATATTACCCTTAGCTCACAGTGTCTGAGTGCTACCTGTGTAACATTACCCCCGGGATAGAGAGTTGCTCTGTGCTCATGACAACCAGCCAAAAGCCCCGTGGGACGTGTTTTAAACTTAGCTTGGCTCCGTTCTAGCCCACATGTCCACCAACCTCACGGGGGAGAAAGGACTCCAGATGGCCCGCACGTCTGTGCCATCCAAGCTGAAGTTAATACTCGTACTCGTCCAAGCCGAGGCGTCAGGAGTGACATAGTTTGTTCTGCCATTCAGGCAAGAGAAAAGCCTGTTTTTTTGTTTGTTTGTTTGGTTTTTTTTTTTTGGAGAGGGAGCTGCAGCGGAGGAACAATAACAGCTATGGGACAAACACTAAACAGGTTATATTAAGCTTGTTTCATTTTATGGCACTTTTGAGGTCAGAAGGCTCAGTGCCTTTCAGAGGTACTTATACTTTTACACATTGAACCACAACATTCAGTGTATTTTACTGGTAGTTTATGTGAAGGACCAGTACAACAAAGCAGTGTGAACTTGTAAAGTCGGAGGAAGTGGACAGATATTGTTCACATTTTTGTATGCACATTTGAAATCAGTGCCCGTGAGTCGTACTATGCAGCTACTTCTTGACAGCTGTTAGTCTAGTCATGCGTCTTCATGGGTCTCCTTCAGATTTGAACATCTAGACAAAGACATTGTTGCCCATTCCAGCTTCAAAATACTTCAAAAGCTCAGACAGACTGGATGAAGAGTCCAAAAGTCTTAATGGGATTTTGGACTGGGATTAAACTGTACCGCTCTTAAAAAAAAAAAAAAAACTTTTGCTTGCTGTGATTTAGTTAATCTCCAATATGAAATTGTATAATTTCTTCTCATTCTCTGTCTGGCATCATTCAAAACTTTGTAAAACACAGTAAAAAAAGAAATCAAACTCTTTCTTGTCTTCTTAACCTCTCAAACATTATGAAAGATTAACTTTTCACAAATGGAGCGACAAATTTAATTGTGCATTTTAATTTTTTTATCCTTACAACTTTACATACATGTTCTAATCCAACAAATTTTTAAAAGGATGAGCTATGAATTTAGCAAACCCCAAAGCCTGCAATTAAATTTTTTAGTAGTTTTAGAATTGTAAAATCCATCAAAATTAGTTCATCCACCCAACTCTTGGTGATGTTGCTCAGAACTGCTTCGGAGGAAGATTTCTTACAAAAGAAACTCAATTAGAAAAAAAAAAAATAAATTCTTGTTTCATCATTAGTATGAAATACTTTTCTGAATAGCATCTGAATACAATTCCAGAGTTGTCCCTCAGCTGCCTTGTAATTCCTCCCTGTGTATGTTATCTCAAGCTCTTTTCTATGTAATAACAAGTTCCCCAGCTTTGATGCTCTTTAAATGGCACTGGCTGGATGAGTGGTCACAGATATGGAGTGAAAACCACACGGACTGCGTAATGACAACGTCTGAGGATTCGATAAAACCTTTTCTCCCGGGCACTACAGCCACCCTTGTGGAAAATGTGATTACGCTTCTCCACAGGAGACACAGTTGGAAGATATTTTTGCGGCTGGGAAGAAACCTGGTTTTGTCATTTAAACCCATGTTTTGGTCTGCCTCAAACATTGACACTGTCTCCAAAACAAAAAGAGTTTATAAATATTTCATTCCTGTTAAATCTAGCTGAGTGCTAACCATACTTTTATTTTTGGTTTAGTTGGGGTTTTTTTTGCTTCAAATTACGCCGAAGTCTTGAATAACAAAGAAAGCCACTAGGTTTGTCATCAGATGCTTTTTTGGAAATAAAAAAAAAGTAAAGATGGGTCTGAAGTTGGTAAGTTGACAACCATGCTCTGCTACAAACAATATTGCTTATCTTTTGTAACCATACCATGTACATTTTAAGGAGTTGGTTGTACTGTAAGTGATTTATCTGGAATCTTACAGTTCGCTTTCTAGTTGCTTTACAGAGCTTTCATGATACTTACTAGCTATTTTCCTAGATTTTACTGATTCCTTTCTTTGAGCTGACACAGGACTTTATGTCAATTACTTCATACTTTTATCAAGTCACTTTACCAAAATTTACCAGACACTCAGGTGCTAGACTGTATTTGATGTCATTTGTAATGGGTCCTAAAATTTTCCTGAAACTTTCATGTTATGTTTTGAAAAGTTATTGGGTTCCCTCAGGCTAATATATGCTTTATTACTGTGTTATGTTCATATTAAATTAGAATATTATCTGGATATTTATTTTCATCATTCAACTTAATTAGTGAAACCTATTTTAAACAGTGAATATGCACAAAACAAACTTAACTTTTCATTAGATTTAAACTAAACCCATCAAGCTTAATAGAAGTAATGCTTGGCATACATCATTGTCTGAAAAGAATCTGAGTAATATGTGACTTTCGTGTTTTAAAATGAACTTAATGATTCTGTCATTTATGATGTTACATGTGGTTTATTGTTCTGGGACACAACCATTTCTAAAACATAGAAGTTGACACAAGTATAAGAAACAATATTTTTCATTTCGTCATAGGAACCGCTTGCCTCCTTTGCAACTCTAAAGTGGCTCAATCATCTTCCACAGGCTTTCACACAAAGCATGTGTGAATTTTTATCTGTGCTAAGGATGAACTAAGGATACATTGTAGTGCATCCTTAGTCAATGACCATCATTCTCTTCTGGCTCCTCTGAATCTTTCAGGTTTACAAGCTGCAAATTGTAGCCTGGACAACAGGTTCATATCTGTAAATTAAACTCCGCAGAATCAAAACCACGGTGCCCGACAGGAGCGAACAGATTTTAAATGCATTGCGAATGTGATTAATAGTCTTGTTGTGTTGTAATAAAACTGTGCTCTCCTGGCGTCTTTGAAAGTCTCAATTCCCACACTCATTTTGCAAGCCTGAATGTGCATCGCAGCAGGTTAATGCGCAAAGCAGCAGCTTTAAATGGAATCTCAATGAAGACAGGGAATGATAATGTGTTGTTTGCAATCTGTGACTGTTAATCTGTAGAGGATAATGACAACTCCATAAAAAAAACTGGGGGATTTAAAATAATCAGCATTAAACACATCACTTTCCTCAATCATTGCAGTTTATATATGTAAATTAGAATAACATTTACACATATTTTTTGGGAAAGGTGTCATGAAAATGAAAACCAACTATATTAATTTGTTAAATACATCAGTGTTACTGATCCTATGACTGAACATATTGCTGATCTGAATCTTTGAGTCTGTTGTACACAACGGCTAAAGTGGCGGATTTACATTTAGATAACTTTTTTACTACTGAGAGTTACGGTATTTATGTATTCTTACCAATTCTGTGAGATAATATTTTTTCATCATAGATGTTTATGTCAAAATGACTAACTTGAACTTTCAAACTTAATTTTGTTCTACACAAGTAGATTAAGAGAAAGTTGAGTTTTTTTTTTTCCAGTCATAAAGCGTTTCTGTGAGATGGGCTCTGCAGGACATTTAATCATAATAAGAAAACATTCATATTTAAACATTAAATATAAAAGCTTCAACATAAAATTTGGTCTTATAATATTGTTGATATATTACATTTTAAGTTTAGAAATGCATTACAATTTTCCAGAATTAAAGATTTTCTTTTCATGCATGTATTGTTAGATTATGTGAAATTAATATCTGTCTGCTTGTTTATTTTTCTATCCATCAGTCAATTCTGATTCACTATTATTTTATTCATCTATTCATTTTATGGTTTTTGCTTTACTATCTAGCTCTTTTTTCTGTTATTCATTTTGGAGACTTTTAGGCTTTTTTGTTACCGTTACGTTTCTGATTTAGCTATGAAATGATGTGCTTAACTTTAATTTATTTTTTAAGTATTTATATATGCTTAGATTGTTTGTTCTTACATCATTTAAAGAGTTAGATTTTTATTTATTAATCCATTGTGTTTTTTGGTGGGTGTTTTTTTTTTGTATACCTCATTTATGAATTGACTGATTGATATAACTTGGTCATTTTGGCCTTTTAGTTTGATTTAAAAACAAGTGGTAGGTAAAGTCCAGTCAGGGCTGCCTGAAACTAAAGCCAGAAACTAAAGTAGGACTTCATTCAGTTGTCAAAGATCTGTATGGTGACGTTCTTGCAAGGTTTTCACCCATCAGGCTGACATCCTGGTGAGGGACCGTAAGGGCAAAATTAAGGGTGAACACCAAAGCAATGAACCGGAAAGCGACACCAGGGGCAGAATAGTGCGAGAGTCTGGATGTCTATGAACGCGATTGGTTCGGGTATCAACATCGATAGAAATGGCTGGATCATGTGGTTCAGTGAAACCGGACCTCATGAGCCCCAAGAGGAAATAATAATCGTTACAGCCAGAGAACAAAGCCGAAGGGGTGGGTGCGTGTTTCCTCTGTTAGCTTCTGCAGATAAACATATCATAAGTGCACGATCTATGTGAGCCGAGTCATTAATGGTTCCTCACACATGAAGCGGGACTCAGACGTCCTCGCTGACATGCCTGCGTCTTCACCCACATTCTCACTCCCACACACATCTCCCAATGCAAACACGTAATGCAGCGCCCCTGCTGCGTGTTTAGAAAGGAAAACAGCTTGTAGGGATGACTGGCCACGAAAAATAAGAGAACAAAGAGACAAATAACGCTCGTCAAGTCATCGCAGAGATTATAATGTCACTTGGGAGCCAAAGCCCAGCATAAACACCCCGCTGTGCAATATTTCAATAATTTTTCCTTGAAGCAATATTATCCCCATCTTTCTCTCCTTTCACCCTGCTTTTGTTTGAGAAGCACATAATTCACTCCAAATCATAGCTCTGCCGTCTGAATTTTTAAAGAGTTTTGTAGCTTAGCGGTGAGATTTGCCCTCGGCGGAGACGTATAATCACGCCTGTTTTGTTTAGTATGTGGAGGAGACAGCTCCGTTTTCTAACCGTGTCAGAAAGAAAGAATTATGAACAGTCACAAAGGTCAAATCTGTAAAACATCAAATGATTTGTTAATGCATAAAGGCTGATTTAGTATTCACCTGCTAAGGAACGGTACTTGACCTTTTCATTTTCAACACCTTTCCCAAAGACATGTTCATGCAAAAGCGAATGTGTGGGACGTGGACTTTGAGCGCCATTTTCTTTTACCTCCTCTCTGTAGGGCCGAGTTTTCCTCCTGCTCTCTGAGAGTGAATGTGTGGCCTGGGGGATTTTCTGAGGGACCATATGGCACAATACACCACAATATAGGTAAGGTTGGCTTTTGTCACAACGTGAAGCCTGACACCGCTTTTGTATCAAAAGCTCAGAAACTTTAGGTCATAATGTGGGACTTTCTGATCTGGTTTCTGGATTTATTATTGTTTTTTCTCAAGAGGCATAAGTTGACAAAATTTAAAAAAAAATAAAAAAATGTCACACTGTTAATATTTATTAAAACAAAGATTAAGTCAAAATGGGGAAAAAAAGCCACCTTTAGCTGCAATACCTCAATGTAATTGTTTTAAGTGTTAATTCATTGTGAGGGAAACTTTTTTAAAATGTTACTTCAGCTCATTTAGGTTTCCCAGATGGTAACCTATTTCTTAAAGTTAACCTAACCATTTCAACCAGGTACAGTTTCCAACTCCTGTTGTAGATTGCCTTCTTCAATTTGGATCAGTGTCTAGTTGGGGTGAGCTTTCGCTGCCAGACAGATGGCTTCACACTGAACTCTAGGTCACTTTGGTTTACAGAGAACCTCACATTCAACTCAAACCTTTCAACAGAACAACACACAAAAGAGAGCCTTTGTCTGAGCTCCCTTTCAAAAACAGATGTCATCTAAATCCAAGGGTTTCCAATAGCCTTTGTGTGAGTAACTATTGACTACAAGGTGAAGCTGCAAAACAAGACCAAATCAGCACTCCTCCACCACCATGCCTGACAGTTTGTGTGAAGTGTGTGCAAAAATACTGTGTAGGGTTTCCCCCAAACATGTTTCTTACTAACACAAATCTCTAATTTGTTCTCATTCCAACGACATCATGCCAGAGATGCTAACCTAACTCAAGTCAAAAACAAGCTTTTTTAGTCTTAGAGAAAATGCAAGAACTTAATCTGAGATTTATATGACCTTACTTGGAATTTGCTGGAAATGTCTAAATCTGGAAAGACTAGAAAAAGGTTTTTCACTTGAGAATGATATATGTTTAAAGTGATTGACTTTAAATTGCCTGAACATGACCTTATGACTTGATTGATGGGCAATGACTGCTAATGTCTTTCCCCATGTATATGGTTCTGAACAGCAAACTCAGAAAAGTCCTGCTTTTAGAGGAGCTTCCACTTGCAACCTATAGGAGCAGCAATTGGATATAGTTTTTTCACCTTTTCTGCTGTGCCTTTTAAAGTGATTTAAAATAATGATCTGTTTTCAAACTTGATCATCTCTGGACATTGAGGGTTTTTTTACTTTTAAGGAGACGATACAAAAAGTTTTAAAAAAAATGTGTAAAAGTTGAAGATAATTTAATCCTTCTCATTTCTGCATTACATTGATGTCATGAACTCAAGGAGCTAGCCAGGCTATCAACACCTTCTACACATGTGAATGCTTGCATATGATAAGCACAATTATTTTTAAACGAAGCATTCCTTGGTTATTTTTTTTTTCTCATGAACCATTTGCAGAGTATTTTCCCCCAACTGATCACAGTAATGATGCATGTAAATGTTTCATCTCTGCTCTAGCTGAGACTTTCTTTGTGGGCTGTAGCTAGAGGGGTTTTTGTTACCGCGCTAACTTCGCATGGAGACATCAGCCATTTTTTTACCCCAACACAAGTCATTTTTTCATCATTATTTCTGTTCGGTTTCAGAAGAAAACATTTGGATAATATCTTCATGGGTTCTTCTGTGAGCTTTAAAAAAGAATGTACTTTTCTCCCTCAAATGAATAATATGCTCAGCACAAACTGAATGTGTGCAAAGTTAATATATGGATATTTATATTGCAAGGCTGGTAATGTCAATGGAAATAACATTTGTATGTATTACAGTATTCCAGTGAATGTATTACTCTGCTGGTGAAATCTTCAGAGTTTGAGGCATTGCAAGCAATCTCTTATTGGGTGTTGCCATGTGGAGATCCCTACTTCTGCTGTTATGTTAATTGAAACACTGTCATATAACCTGAAATATACTCACATATCAGCCAAGAAAAGCTTTTTTACCTTCAAAAATCATATATGTTGTTTGCAAATTGTTCAGATATAGATCCCAAATTTACATGTCAAATCCATCTCTCCATTTTTTCTTTTTTGTTGTTGTTGAATTATAATACACAAAATGTTAGGTACATTTGACTATTGTCCTAAGCAAAAATGTAAAAGAAATTAATAAAGTATCCATATCTATCTATATTCTAAGCTAGTAGTCAATTCTAAGCTAGTCAATTTGTTTTATTCTTTTATTTTTGGACTAAAGTAATGCCTTGTTTTTTGGGGGGGGTTTTTTTTGTAACTAGACAAAGCATCCCTGACACATTTTCAAGTCAAACATTAATCTAGGCATATTCAAAATGTTCTTTTCACATTTAATCTTTGTGGAGATGATCTTTAACAATCTGAAGCAGTATGGATTAAACACACTTGTGAAATCCCCATACAAAGTTCAGATAAAAGATAGCTTTCACTCAGCTCACAGGAAGGAAGGACCTCTGAGGTTGTTAAAAAAAACAAACCTATAGATTTGCAAGTGTGTACTTTCTTGTAGTTCATGGTGTATTTTCAAAAGCAGACAGTATGTGGAGTTTCTAAACTCCTGATGCAGAGCTGGTCAATGTTGTACATTCTCTGCACACAGTCTGAAAGAGTCGTTGCAAAAATATTTTAAAATCAACCAGATTCTGTAATGTAAGTGCTAAATGTTCCCACATTGCATGTATTTTTTAAATACTTTTATGTTTTTGCAAATGTTTTGAGTGCCACAAGGGAAGTATTGATCTAATTGTGTGTGAAATGTCAAACAAAAATTTAGTCGTGCAACTTAAGGTAACTGCAAAAGTAAACAGTCAAATACTGTATATTGAAATACAAATTGAGCTCCATGTAAAAATTAAAAGCAATCTGTAGTATAAAACTTTCATTTGAAACAAGGTTGACTACATAAGTAATACTTGATGAAGCCATATACATATTGATTTTAACATTGTTTAAGAATGGGAGCCGACAGTATAGTTAGATCACAACATGATAAAGAAAGCCAATCAAAGAGAAACTAGCAAAACTCCATAAATGGTCATTGCTAACTGCTACTTCCATAGATTAGCCCTTTTGGATGTGCAGTCAGAACCAGGAATGGTGGGAATGTGATGTGATCAACTTCAGTGACACAGAAGTTCAAAATTATAATTTTCAGCCATTGTTTACATCTGGATTTACCATGTTTGGCTTATGCCTGCGCAGAAATATGATGAACATCTCATATACATTTCATAAAAGTCAGATAAAATGCAACATGACTGTTCTAACTACAAATGCTTTAAAAACAATCAAATATGTATCCAATTTAGCAACACATGAAAGCGGCACAAATCGTATTTTTTGTGTGGTGAACAGATCGGAAATGGGCCATTCAGACAGCCGTGAAAAAGTCACATATGGGTCACATATGGACAAAAAAAATAAAATAATGGATTTGGGTTGCATTTGCGACCGTGTGAATGTGGACTATGTCAAAGCCTGTGTTCACTGGGAACAGTGATGCTGTTCTTTCAGCAGCAGTCACATGATGTGTAGAAAAAAAAATACCATTATCAATCTTGGGAAAACATTGTAGCCCTGAAAATAACAGATCAAATAAAACAAACTTCTAAAACTATCATAAAAAAATTACCCCTTTTTGATTACAAAACATCTCGATGCAGCATCAAATGTTTTCAAATCAAGCAACATTTTTATTTTTTTACATGTTTCTGCCAACAGCCGGATGAGGTTAAAATTGTGCAGTTAAAGCTAAATGGGAGTCAAGATTTATTGGATTGGACAGTTTCCTGGGAAATCTCGAGCTAACCAGCAGCTGCAGCAGATTGTGAAGAATGCGGGTAGAGTGTCATGTTGCTTCAGAACGAGGCTTCATCTGTTAATGATGATGTCTGTGTTGTAAAGCAAGTGTCAGTTCTGAGCCGCGGTGAAAGCTGTCCTACTTTCTTCATGCACACTTTGCATCATGATGGATTTAATGTGATCAAGAGTAAGCACACTCTTTTGATGCTTTGTGTCTGTTCTCTCCGGAGGAACTCGTTAGACTTATAGAGGACGTGCAAAATAAACTTTTTTTTTCTTGTCTGTATTCAGGTTTTTCATGAGCTTAGTAAATCCTGTACCAAAACAAAAAAAAAAACAATGCCTAAATGTAGGCTGCAGGGTGTAATAATGATTCAAGTGAGAGTGCAGAGCAATGGAAGTCTTGTTGTTTTGGGGTTTTACTGACACAGAAATATGGTGAATACAAGAGTAGAACAAGTTAATTTAGTGGTACGTTACGACATAATGTATATATATATATATATATATATATATAATATATATATATATATATATATATATATATATATATATATATATATATATATATATATATATGCCAGCATCAGCAGGGTGCAAGATGCTGGCAGGGAAAGCGTACATGGAACGACATAACCAGGTGGCGGGCATAGTGTACAGGAACATCTGTGCAGAATATGGACTGGAAGCCCCGAGATCGAAGTGGGAAACACCCCCAAAGGTGGTGGAGAATGACCGAGCTAAGATCCTGTGGGACTTCCAGATCCAGACAGACAAGATGGTAATGGCGAACCAACCGGACATTGTGGTGGTGGATAAAGAACAGAGGAAAGCCGTTGTGGTGGATGTAGCTATACCAAGTGACTACAACATCAGGAAAAAGGAGCATGAGAAACTGGAGAAATACCAGGGCCTCAGGGAGGAACTGGAAAAGAACTGGAAGGTGAAGACCACAGTGGTGCCTGTGGTCATCGGGGCCCTCGGGGCAGTCACCCCCAAACTGGAGCAGTGGCTAAAACAGATCCCAGGAACAACATCAGACATCTCAGTCCAGAAATGTGCAGTACTAGGCACAGCCAAGATACTGCGCAGAACCCTCAAGCTCCCAGGCCTCTGGTAGAGGACCCGAGTTCAGAGGATGAAAAGAGACCACCCGCAGAGGGTGAGAAGGGAATTAATTTATTTTTTATATATATATATATATATATATATATATATATATATATATATATATATATATATATATATATATATATATATATATAACCATGTGACAAAAATATATATATAAAAAAATCATGTGAATATTTCATCCGGATGCTCTGCTATGAAGTATGGTAGCCTATAAAGTTTAATTTTCCAATTGAATTTCCATTAAAGGCTCTTTTATGTGTGAAGTTGTTATTAATCTCCCCCTGACTAACAGGGGATTCAGATGCTTAGGGAAAAAAAAGAAGATTTTTAGATAGCACACTGATTGAAAGCCTGATAAATCATTTTTGACTCATGGCAAGGAAATCCGACAAGCTTCCACTCAATAAAGGAATAACTCCTCTCTTTGCAACGTCTTGGGAAATCCATCATGTATTGTTTCAATTAGTTCCCCCTTTCAATGTGTGATTCCACCAGTCTGACATCTTAATAAAAGTACTTTGCACACTTTGTGTAGACAGTTTCACATTGCTGGAGCAATGGTTCAGTCAGATAATTTGCACCTTTAATTTTTCACCTAGCTTTGTTGTCAAATGCTCTAGTTTTTCTTTCTTTTTTTTTTGCATTACTGTGAACGTTTGAGTAATCTGTCTGAGTAGCCATGAGGGAAGATGAACCTTTTCTGGTTTGAACATCAGGATGAGTTTCAGTTTAATTTATTTGCAGCCCAGGCCAGTGGGCCCAGATAGTTTGTCCGGGTTAATTAATGTGCACCAATTGGTCTGTTATCCAAGTTGTATGAACCACCTCATGTTCAACTCTCCTTGTTTCCCTATCTTTCTTCATTTCTTCAAGGAATAAAGGAAGATTTTTTTTATTTTTCTTTAAGGAATTTATTTCTTTCTCCCTTGTAAAGAAGAAGCTCTTAGAAATAAGTCGGAGTTTAAAATGGCAGAAGAATTCACCGTTACGATGGTAGTAGAGCTCGTCGTTCATATGTTTAAAGTTTCTTTTCAATAAAGAGCTAAAACTGAATTTACTGCTTGTATCAACTGGAAATGAAAAGGACCGATTTTCTAGAGAACCTAGAATGACAGAATGAAAAGTTATTCCCACATTCATCCCTGTGTAGTTGTTTGTGTATATCCTCAGCATCTTACAATTGTGATCTCAAGGAAAAAATTTAAAATTGCTAATATATGATGTGTTATTTTAGTTTTTTTTTTTTTTTTTTTTCTTGCATGAAAATGTTTTTAAAATCACTCCTGTCTGCTGTCTGTATATAAAGGGGTGATTCAGAGTAAAACTAAAAGATTTGAAGCCATTTGGTTTAGAGCTTCAAACCTGCTGTGACACACTTGGTGCGACTGCACCCTCTGTGTTTGTGTCTTGCCTTTCACATGCATGGGCCGGAAGAAGAGAGGCAGGTGTGAATTCAGGAGGGAAGGGCCTTGGTGGTGGAGATGAGGAGGGGGAGGGGGTGAAAGAGCTGATCAGGAAATGGTGTAGGGAAATCTAATTTATTTTTCATACGCTGCTGAGACGGAATGTCATATATCACACTAAGCTGCAATTTTGTGCCAGCGCCAGACTCACAAAAGATGAAAGAATAGTGATCAAAGATACAGAGAAGGGAGCCGACTATTGGAGTTGCTATGGGAGCTACTTTCACAGAGAACAATATAAACTGTGTTGAATTAGTCATCCAGTATACTGTCACCGTTGGTTTTCAGTGAGCTACAGCTCACTTCAAAAGTCTAATAGTGTTAGACGTTTAAAGTGCTGTTGAGTGTTTCACCATAGGATTCAAAATGAATGATTATTGTTCAGAAACCATCAGCTTATATATTTACAGAAAAAGTACACGGTAATGAACTGAGCGATTGATTTAATGATAGTGATTTATATTAAATGTATAACATATATTTATATATATATATATATATATTTTTTTTTTTTTTTTTCAAAACAAATACCTAGATTTTAAAATAGTCTCATCTTTTCTGGGAAAGCAATCTGATATTTTACTGTGGTTATACACTTCAAAAGGCAAGCTAATGTGACTAATTAGTTTCACAGTTCACACAGGTTGTTTTACAAAAGTTAGCAAATTTTAAAGATATTATGATATTTTAACCTTTAGGATCGTTCTGAGATTAAAACACTTTTTAAAAGAAGATTGTATGGGTATTATTCTTGTGACAGTTAGCCATATCTGGTAGCTACTTAGCTAGTTTGCCATTTACCTTCTTCACACGAGTCTCATTTTGAAATTTTTTTTACGTATTTGTATTTATAATAAATACATGAAAAAATTTCAAGGAATATCAGATTTAATTTTTCCCAAAAGGTTTAAAACAGTCTGGTTTTTGAAAATATCTAGTGCACAACTTATTCCATCCATCCATCCATCCATCCATTTTCTTCCGCTTATCCGGGATCGGGTCGCGGGGGCAGCAGCTTCAGAATGGAGGCCCAGACTTCCCTCTCCCCAGCCACTTCTTCCAGCTCCTCCGGGGGAACCCCAAGGCGTTCCCAGGCCAGCCGAGAGACATAGTCCCTCCAGCATGTCCTGGGTCTTCCTCGGGGCCTCCTCCCGGTGGGACGTGCCCGGAACACCTCACCAGGGAGGGGTCCAGGAGGCATCCTTACCAGATGCCCGAGCCTCAACTGGCTCCTCTCGACGTGGAGGAGCAGCGGCTCTACTTTGAGTCCCTCCCGGATGACCGAGCTTCTCACCCTATCTCTAAGGGAGAGCCCGGCCACCCTGCGGAGGAAACCCATTTCGGCCGCTTGTATCCGTGATCTCGTTCTTTCGGTCATGACCCAAAGCTCATGACCATAGATGAGGGTGGGAACGTAGATCGACTGGTAAATCGAGAGCTTCGCCTTTTGACTCAGCTCTCTCTTCACCACGACGGACCGGTACAACGCACGCTTCACGGCAGACGCCGCCCCAATCCGCCTGTCGTTCTCCCGCTCCCTTCTTCCCTCATTCGTGAACAAGATCCCCAGATACTTAAACTCCTCCACTTGAGGCAGGACGACCCCCTGGCCGGGAGAAGGCACTCTACCCTTTTCCGGCTCAAGACCATGGCCTCGGATTTGGAGGCACTGAGCCTCATCCCGGCCGCTTCACACTCGGCCGCGAACCGTTTCAGCGAGAGCCGCAGATAACGATCTGATGAAGCCATCAGGACCACATCATCCGCAAAAAGCAGAGATGCGATCCTAAGGCCACCAAAACGGATCCCCTCAACACCTCGGCTGCGCCTAGAAATTCTGTCCATGAAAGTAATGAACAGAATCGGTGACAAAGGGCAGCCTTGGCGGAGTCCAACTCTCACCGGAAACGAGCCCGACTTACTGCCGGCAATGCGGACCAGACTCTGACACCGGTCATACAGGGACCTGACAGCCCGTATCAAAGGGCCCGGTACCCCATACTCCCGGAGAACCCCCCACAAGCCCCCCCGAGGGACACGGTCGAACGCCTTCTCCAAGTCCACAAAACACATGTAGACTGGTTGGGCGAACTCCCATGCACCCTCCAGGACCCTGCTGAGGGTGTAGAGCTGGTCCAGTGTTCCACGACCAGGACAAAAACCACACTGCTCTTCCTGAATCCGAGGTTCGACTATCCGACGGACCCTTCTCTCCAGGACCCCTAAATAGACCTTTCCAGGGAGGCTTAAGAGTGTGACCCCTCTGTAATTGGAGCACACCCTCCGGTCCCCCTTTTTAAATAGGTGGACCACCACCCCGGTCTGCCAATCCAGAGGAACTGCCCCCGATGTCCATGCGATATTGCAGAGTCGCGTGAGCCAACACAACCCTACAACATCCAGAGCCTTAAGAAACTCCGGGCGGATCTCATCCACCCCCGGGGCCCTGCCACCGAGTAGTTTTTTGACCACCTCGGCGACTTCGTCCCCAGAGATTGGAGAGCCCAACCCAGAGTCCACAGGCTCAGCTTCTTCAACAGAAGGCATGTTGGTGGGATTGAGGAGGTCTTCGAAGTATTCCGCCCACCGACCCACAACATCCCGAGTCGAGGTCAGCAGCACACCATCCCCACTATAAACAGTGTTGGTGCTGCACTGCTTCCCCCTCCTGAGACGCCGGATGGTGGACCAGAATTGCCTCGAAGCCGTACGGAAGTCTTTCTCCATGGCCTCTCCAAACTCCTCCCACGCCCGAGTTTTGGCCTCAGCGACCACCCGAGCCGCATGCCGCTTCGCCCGCCGGTACCCATCAGCTGCTTCTGGAGTCCCACAGGCCAAAAAGACCCCATAGGACTCCTTCTTCAGCTTGACAGCATCCCTCACCGAAGGTGTCCACCAACGGGTTCGGGGGTTGCCGCCGCGACAGGCACCAACGACCTTGCGGCCACAGCTCCGATAAGCCGCCTCGGCCATGGAGGCACGGAACATGGTCCACTCAGACTCAATGTCCCCCACCTCCCCCAGAACGTGTTCCAAGTTCTGCCGGAGGTGGGAGTTGAAGCTCCGTCTCACAGGGGACTCCGCCAGACGTTCCCAGCAGACCCTCTCTACACGTTTGGGCCTGCCAGGTCTGACCAGCTTCCTCCCCCACCACCGGAGCCAACTCACCACCAGGTAGTGGTCAGTGGACAGCTCCGCCCCTCTCTTCACCCGAGTGTCCAAGACATACGGCCGCAGATCCGATGAAACGACGACAAAATCGATCATCGAACTGCGGCCTAGGGTGTCCTGGTGCCAAGTGCACGTATGGACACCCTTATGCTTGAACATGGTGTTCGTGATGGACAGACCGTGACGAGCACAGAAGTCCAACAACAGAACACCACTCGAGTTCAGATCAGGGGGGCCGTTCCTCCCAACCACGCTCCTCCAGGTCTCACTGTCATTGCCCACGTGAGCGTTGAAGTCCCCCAGCAGTCCTTAGAGGGGTTCCACTCCCTCTAAGGACTGCTTAGAGGGAGGGGCACTCTCCAGTACCCCCTCTAAGGACTCCAAGAAGGGTGGGTAATCTGAACTGCTGTTCGGCCCGTAAGCACAGACAACCGTCAGAACCCGTCCCCCGACCCGTAGGCGGAGGGAGGCTACCCTCTCGTTCACCGGGGTAAACCCCAACGTGCAGGCGCCAAGATGGGGGGCAACAAGTATGCCCACTCCTGCCCGGCGCCTCTCACCGTGGGCAACTCCAGAGTGGAAGTACGTCCAGCCCCTCTCAAGGAGACTGGTTCCGGAACCAGAGCCATGCGTCGAGGTGAGGCCGACTATTTCTAGCCGAAACCTCTCAGCCTCGCACACTAGCTCCGGCTCCTTCCCCACCAGAGAGGTGACGTTCCACGTCCCAAGAGCCAGCTTCTGCAGCCGAGGATCAGACCGCCAAGGTCCCCTCCCTCAGCCGCCGCCCGTAACACACAGCACCCGACCCCTTTGGCCCCTCCGACAGGTGGTGAGCCCATTGGAAGGGGAATCCACGTCTCCTCTTCGGGCTGAGCCCGGCCGGGCTCCGTGGTTAAAAGCCCGGCCACCAGGCGCTCGCCATCGCCATCGCCATCCCACTCCAGGCCTGGCTCCAGAGTGGGACCCCGGTGACCCGCGTCCGGGCGAGGGAACACCAGATTCAAAGTTCGTTTCCATCATAAGGGTCTTCAGGCTGCGCTTTGTCTGGTTCCTCACCTAGGACCTGTCTGCCTTGGGTGACCCTACCAGGGGCATAAAGCCCCAGACAGCATAGCTCCCAGGATCATTGGGACACACAAACCCCTCCACCACGATAAGGTGGCAGCCCAAGGAGGAGCAACTCCACAACTTATTAGTTAGCTTATTTGTAGCTAAGCCAGTTCACAAAGATCTATGTTGACCTCATTAAGGAAACAAAGAATACTGCAAAGTATTGAAATAATTTATGGTGAGCCATCTTTGTTTTTCTTGTATATTATGATTGCCATGTTAGGTAAGCTGATTAAAGGAATTTCATAGTTTTGGGTGCTTTACTTAATATTTATTTAGGTTTTCCTGCTTTTCCCTTTAAATACTAATCAATTGGGAGTTGTTCAAATCTAAGTATTGTTTTAAAAGGTACAAATAAAGGTGGTTTAAAAAATAAACAAATGCCAACTGTATCAATTT
The DNA here is from genome assembly GCA_033032245.1 of Poecilia picta. Lineage (NCBI taxonomy): Eukaryota > Metazoa > Chordata > Actinopteri > Cyprinodontiformes > Poeciliidae > Poecilia > Poecilia picta. Next base: position 14,831,325 of record CM065374.1, read on the forward strand.
GTAGTTAATTTTAATTATTGTTCCATTTCCATGCGTTACATAAATTTCCAGTTTTTTTATCCAATATCCATTCATTAGAATACTTAATATAAATGGAAAGGTTATGGATTATAGATAACATATTTAATTCACAGTAGCTTTAGTAAGTAAGATATTAAAAATATCTTAGCTTGTTTAGCCTATATGTCTTAGAGTAAACTTACTTCTGCTGGTCCTCCGCCTCTTTCTTTTCCAAGGATTTAGATCATTTTTTAAAATTGACAGCGTATTCCTTGATATCTTGAAATACTTAGTAAGTAGACAAGTTAAATGAATCTCCTTATGTATGTATTATTTCAGGTTTTCATTGGTTTCCAAACAAACTCATAACAAAATCATTAAAAAAAATCACAAGACCTACAGCTGAAGACAGAATAAGTCTCCTTTTAAATCACAATTTTTTTAATGATTCCCTTTTATGTCTTGTTGGGTTTTTTTCTCCCCCTGTTTCTTTTGATGTCTTCTTGCCCATTTAGGTCCTCTAGCATAAAACATACACAAAAAAATTAGATATCACAACACTTGCCTTGTTAACAAAACTACCAAGGTATTTTACACAAGCCAAACCAAATACTGGCTGCTGCTCAAAAACTCAACTTGGAGTATTAAGATACATACAGACTCATTCTCTTAATTATGGTTTGATTTATTTCTTCATTCAATGAGCTTGTCATCCACTCAGTACATGAAGCTTTTAAACCTTTTCATGCTTTTGCTTTGAGATTCCCCACTGTCGTCTTACATGCTATAGAGATCAACTTATTAGGGTATCCATATCAGACTCAGAGGCTCGTTCTGCTTCAGTGGCGCCATGGAAAATGTTCCGATCTTTGCAGCGTTCCTTCTAATGATTTTCAACGGAGACGCTGAGCTCCATTTTAAGGGATTCGGTCCAATCAGAGCAAAATGTGTTCTTTAAAAAAGACAATTTTTTTACATTCAAATGTTACTGTTCATAGCCCTTTTCAGTTTATTTGTTTCCAAAAATTTGTCTTAGTAGTCACTGCAAGTCAAATAGCTTTAATTAAGCACATTAAATGGCATTTCATAGCCATTCAGTTGGCACTTTTTAAAAATCAAAATCACTTTGCTCTTACTTTCACATATACTAACTAATTTGTTGCTATAAAACAGTTATTTTCAGTTAGCTCACATTAGTCCATTTCTTAAAAATATGACACTATGAATTAAACAAAAACATTTAATTTAAAACTATTTTTTAAAGTCACCCAAAAGCCTTGATTCTTAACTTTCAGAGAATAAGCAGTTCTCACTGTTTTTTTTTTTCACTTCTCATCCTGTCATCTGTTAGCCTTCACCTTTGTCATCACTGGGTCCCATCTTAACCTTGAGAGATTATTTCATTTTATTAAAATATTAAATCTTCTATTCATTTGCCCATGTCCTGTTACAGCTCCAGTCCTTTGCCGCCACAAAACATGACATGCACAGGGCAGCTAAAGACGTCTATCCTTGGAGCCGGTGATGGAGATTCTTGATTTGATTTCATTTAACACGTCTTGCATTCCTCACATCCTTTTTGACATTTTGTGGTTTAAAGTCATCCACTGTTGCAATCAAGCAAGCCTCTCTTTAAATCATTGTGGACTACAGAGTACATGGTGCAGGTGTTTGGCAATCACTCCTACGCAATGATTTCTCATTACACATTACTTGATCAAAAGGTGATAATATATATTATGTTTTTCTTCCTGTTCTGAAGTAAATAATTTTTCCTTTTTTTGTGTGTGTTTTGGATAGAGAAATCACAAGCCCAGTTTTACTTGGAGGCATTAAATCCTTTTTAGCAGAATAACACAGATGAATACATAATCATGTCTATTTCTCTGATTTAATTGCTTATTAGCTTTTAGATTGCTTTGTGCCTTCATTATGTGATTTCACAGGATAATAATTAATCAATTTTAGTCCGGAGATGAAACTCCCCCTCCAGCAAAGCCCTTCAGATATGAAACACACCCCCAAAAAACTAGACCACCTCTGACGCTCTGCTGCACACACCCGATGCTCAATCTTTGAGGAAGAGGGGAAATGGTCTGCACTGAATCCAGACAACTTTTCATACAATTTGGTGTGACAAACCTGTGGAGCTGAACTAATGCTATTTAAAAAGCTGCAGAGGCTGCCATGTGCTTTTGTCTGATGCGTTTTTCTCGCTGTGCAAAGGAGGGAAAGTCTGAATGCAGAACTTGGTCTTGCTCAGGGAGAGAGCGGCTTTTGTGATGCCGTCTATGGAAATCTCACCTGCAGGAACAGATCCATAATCCTGTTGTCTATCTGCTAAACTTTTTTTCTTTTTCCTCTTCTGTGCAGCATCATCCTTCACCTGTCTTCCTGACGTCCTCTTTGCTCAGCTGTTTTGACTTTGTTTCAGTGTCATGCAAACCAGATAGAAACCCGTAGGTTGAATTTGTTAACATTGCCCTCTGTTGCATCAGTAGCCTGTCCCAGAAAGATCCCTTTTTTCATCCTCTGAAACATTTTTTCCAGCAAAAATAAGCACTTTAATAAGTACACACCTGAAATGACAGACAAGAACATATCATCATCCAAAAAATGAGGTACGCCCCACAAGTCTGCATCCTGTAGAACCACCTTTATCTGCAAGACCTTGCAACTATCATTTGTTCTATGACTAAATCAGGCTCTCATATTCTTTTTTACAACATTGCTGCAGTTCGTAGGTGGCTCTCTTGAGGCAGTGTGTCTGTTTTATGTGTTTTTCTGCTTCAGCCCAGGTGATTTCAATCGACATGTGTTTGCTGAACTGCAATCAGCTGAATCAGGCGTAGCAAAGCAGGGAAGCATCAAAAACATAAAGTGCAGTGTGTCTTGTGGAATGAGGTTGGAAAACACTGTCTTAAGGTACACAAAATGATTTTTTATTGGAATGAAATCTACATTTTGATTGGGCCTTTGCATCACCTTGAATTGTTTCAGGGCATTCTGCAAAAGATTTACTGTTTATGACACACAGTTTCAGTCTTTGGTATAAGAGTCATGTGATTTATCCAACAACAATTGCTACCCAATTGTTGGTGGATAGCAAAAATTCCTTATCCAATGGCTTTGTTTTAACACAAACTGTGTTGCTACAGAGCAACTGTCTGCTAGCAGTTATGCTTTGAAGAGCAGCAAGTGGTTTCTGCTTCCCCACTCGAATCCTCTTGAAGTTTGACTTGAGATCATTTTTCCATGTTTGTAATCAACTAGTGAAAACTTGTTTCTGATGTATTACTACTATTTAACTTTGATGTCACTGAACATGCTCCAGAATTAGTCATTAATGAAAATGCAAAACCAAAGTCATATTCACATTATGTTCCGAGCTGATGAGATGATGCAGAGAACGAGAAAGGAAGATTGGTGTGCTGGTGTTTAGATTAATTCATCTGCTTGTTTTGCTTTCACTGAATTATCTATACTATTATATTGGCAGGAAAGAGCAGGGATCCATTTTGAAAAACATTGCTACGAAATAAGTTAGCAATGATAAAAAAATTAATATCTAGGATGATAAAGATTGATGATGAGTCCTGACTTTGATAAAAACGTAGATCAAGACTACCAAGAGCTTTGACCGTTACAGTTTGTGTTAGTGTGTGCTTACAACACTGGATGTCTGATTTCAGTGCATGCAAGATGTTTATCTGAGAATCCTGCCTTGTCAAAAGAAGCAGGTAGCCGCCAACAAGGATCAATAAATAGATTTTTGGAGGTTGTCTACTCACTCCTCCTCCCTGACACTCACTCTTTGGCTGCTGTATTTTAATCAATAAGCTTTGCTTTAGCCATTCAGATGTGCCTATGTTCCCCCTAAAGCAATGAGGCTTAAGATGAATCTTTTTCTGTGTAAACATTAAGATCACAGACGAGTTGTGACTCAAATATTTTCTGGACCGTCTCCATTTTGCCTTCAAAGCCCCCAGATGTAAACAACATGAAAAAAAATCAATGAAATTCAACATTTTATTAATGCATCTTGAAATAACTAAAAACTAGACATCATTTTTTTGTGTGTGTAAATCTAAGGAATGACAAAGATTGTACCCAGATTCAAAGATACATTTCCCAACAGAGAGAATGTGGCAGATTTGTTGGCACCAAATAAATCACTGATAATATTTTTAGTTTTGCTTTTGGTTCCATGGGAGCATTAATGAATATCAATATTAGTGGTGGGACTTGATTAAACATTTTTATCGAGTTAAGTGCAGGTTTTGCAATTAGTCGCATTTTAATCAAAACTCATAAATCCGCAAAATAAGCAACATTTTCAATTCAAAAATGTCTTGTCACTAAATTATTGAATACATAAACATATGAATTCAAAAACAAGGGTATTTATTGTTTTTAGTCATTTAGGCTATTGAACCATCAAACTGGTCCAGAGTGCAATTATACACATTCAGTTTTCAAATACCTACGGTTTCAAATACCTCAAGAATATTCATGACTTTTTTGAAAAAAAAAAAAAAATGTATTTCTTTAATGATGTAGGCTGTGGACACTAACATTAGGGTCTTAACATACTTGTGCCAAAATCGGTTCTCATTGACATAGATGCGGGTTGAAAGTTGAGTCGTTCTGTGCATAGAGGCAACCACCTTTTCGACACAAATAACTTTGAGGAACATTTCTGTGAAGCGATTAGGATTTATGTACATTTTTGCGATTCTTCATTACATAACTCCTACAATATCACTGATGAATGATTAATAACTCCTGGACTGCAATTATAACATTTGTTCCTGGAGGAGGCTGTCTACAGAAACATGTGGCACTATCTGTGACCTTCCATTCATCCTTCCATCCATCCATTTTCTTTACACCCTTGTCCCTTGTGGGGTCAGGAGTGTCGATGGTGCCTCACCAACTAATATTCCAGGGGAGAGGCAGGGTACACCCTCTACAGGTCGAGGGTCTGTCGCAGGGCAACACAGAGACAGACCTGACAAACAACCATGCACACACACACTCACACCTAGGGAGAATTTGGAGAAATAGTCTGACAGTCATGTTTTTGGACTGTGGGAGGAAGCCGAAGTACCAGGAGAGAACCCAGGTATACACAGGGAGAACATGCAAACTCCGAGCAGAAAGACCCCAGGCTGGGAATCGAACCCAGCATCTTCTTGCTGCATGGCAACAGTGCTACCTACTGCGCCACTGTGCAGCCCCTGTCTGTAACCATTTCCTAAAAGTAAAACAGAATGCATAGAGGGAACTTGCGTGGGTAGAGGCGTATATTTAAACTGGAGGGATGTCGCCCAGGTGTGGAACGAACATGTCAAAACCACATGACTGCACATCGACTGATGAGGTATGTCAGGTCCTTTAGTGTTTGGGATGTATGTTTGCAGCAACATGTTTTGAGATTGTATTGTATTGTATTTTAGACTAACATTTTAGCATAAATGACCCCTAGTAGGCCACAAACAGTAGCAGTAACCCTAATAGCTCTATCAATGAACCTTAACAGTCCAGTTAGTGTGATTGTTCAACACTTTAACAGTTCGAAACTTCTAAACCATGATAACAACTGAAAAAGCCTTTTGGACGAAGTGGGATGTTTAAAAGAAACAAAACAAACCCTAGTGCCTTCTATGCAAGCACTTAAAATATGTAAGATTCCATTACCATGCTATTACTGGATATGCAATTGTCATCTTACGTCTTTTTTGAATTGTTAAGAGACTGTGAGATGCTTCTACATTATTTACAGTCACTGAGTGGAAAATAAGTATAGTACACCCAGACTTTCTTTGCTTTCCTACTTTACAAAGAAACCCACTCTGAATAGCTGGTTACTTAACTTAGGTGTTTAAAAGTCTTCCTGATTCTTCAATCTGGGTTGAGTTCAACTATTGTACTAATTAGCTGTTGTTAACTAAAGTACAGAGCTCTGCTTCCCATAATCAAACATATGTCTTTAAAGCTCATAATTGTACTGTATTTATTTTTGCAATAATATGCAAGTGTCTGTCAAAATAAACATGCATGTCTGACATGGTATGGGTCACAGTTGTTGTTAAGTCTGAGCATGTTGTGTATTATTTGACAATGCTTTATGGTAAATTCTTTCAGTTTTGTCCAGCCTATTTAGAAGACTGTGGATCAAGCATGTTCAATCCAAACTGCTGGTACTTAATTGGTTGGGGATCTGGGGAGTTTGGAGGCCAGGTCAGAACCTTGGACCTTCCGGTACATCCCTGGAGCTTTTACTGAGCAGATTTTTCTGGTTGCTGAGGGCAAACTGACCCTGGAAGAAGCATTATGAGCATAACATTGTGAGAAAATGTTTCTCTCTATACCTTCCAGGAGGTCCAGTTTTGTGCTTAACCTGCACAAGTTGGCATTTTTCCAATTCAGGTGAAAGATTAATTGTTTTACAATATAATGTTGATGAAGCTTTTGCCTGCAGTGATCGATTTTGGAGATATTAGGGAGCTTAGATGGATCAGAGGCAATCAGAACACCACAGCTGAGCTTTAGTGTGCTACTTCAGTGGCCTCTGCATGCACAGAAGAGGTCCACTGAGCACTATAAATTACCAGCTGCCTTTGTTGTAAGCGCCTCTGCTGATTGGAGATCTTTCCCTCGTTGTTGGGACAGTTTTAGGACAAAGAGAGGCAGCAGCATCTGCTCTGCGAAAAGGCTGTTTGTTGTGTGGAACATGCTGGAAAGAGCATCTCACATCAAAGGGAACATTTAGTATCTCCAAATCGCTGCCTGCTTTAATCATACAATTCTTTGTGTTCTTCCATTATCATTTATTATTTCTGAATCTAATTAAACAGTGAGTCTTATCAGCCTTTGAAAGTACATCACATATTGAGTGGGAAACAAAAGTTAATCCTGTTATTGTAGCTGGAATATTGGCTGACTCAATCACATGCGGATTATTTGTATTTGATATGAGGCTTTCTCTGCCGGCTCGCCTTCAGAACATATTACAAACATTGTGCATTCTGTCCACAAGCGATGTCGTAGACCTATTTGTTTGATGAAAAGCTGGCTCATTGGTTCTGGATATTTTAACCTTGTGTTTTGAGCATATCTCTCTCAAAAGACTCCTGCCTGTCAGCCATTTTCCAAACAGCCAAGCACTCCTCTCTATATGACAGACCTTATTTAAAATCTGCTTGTGTCTCATTCAGGGAGCTTAAGCTCTTTAACACCTGCAGTATAAATTATATAACAGTTCCCCATATGGACAGACTTCTGCATAAACAGACACGTTTTGCTTGCACGAGCATTAGTACGACGCAAATGGAGACTAATCAGCTGATATCCTTTCTGTCAACCTCAGTCTATGGAGCGAGAGGGGTTAAATTTATGCTTGCTTAAACTTGTCGGTGTTTGTATTCTCCTTGCTGCAGTGGCAGATGGGTTGGGTTTTACTGCATTAGAGGTTTTTAATGCTGGGTAAAGTTTGAATTGCAGATGGCTGCATTAATTCTGCTTGCAAACATTCTCCTGCTGATTGTCTTGTCATCTCGGCTTTGCTTGCATCGTCTCAGGGCTTCAGCCAAATGAACCCAGTCCCCAGCCAGGATAAATTAGATGCGATGGTAAACATATTCTGCTCATGTTTTGGTGGAATCATTGTGAAAAAGATCAGTTTTCTGCCTTCTGAAGATAATGTAGAAAGTATAATTTCTGGAGAAGTTTCATAGCCCAGTCAAGTAACTATGTTACCTTCAGATGTTGTGAAATGCTGTATATATATTTACAAAAAATTAAGAAATTGGACTTTGCATCATTGTCATATGTGATGCCTAAAAATTGGCTTCTGTCTTTTTAAGAGCCATCTACTCCCTTGTCAGCACATCACCATGACAATGCTTTTCCATGCCGTCCATTTATGCCATTTACAACCGTTCTTAGGACCTGAGCAGGCTCACATTTCCACCATGTGTTGACTAATTGATGCTGCCACTAGTCTGGTGCAACTAAGTGTGGAAGCGCTAGAGAGAGGTGCCAAGAGGTCTACTCAGGACTGAATATATATATGTATATATATATGTATATATATATGTATATATATATATATATATATATATATATATATATATATATATATTTTTTTTTTTTTTTTTTTTTTTTTTTTTTTTTTTAAATCATCACTTTAATGAAAGACAACTATTATAATTTTTATTTTATATCTTTTTACTTTGGTTCATGGAATTTATTTCAAAATTACATGTTCAAATTTATCTATGTTATAATTTTATAGCTGTTTCCATATTATTTGTGTATTTAAGGGTGGTACCATAGAGCCTTGTCAAAGTACTTTTTAGGTTTAATTTTAAGCTAATTTTAACAAGGCTGGTTATTCAGTTATAATTTCAAATCATAGTTGAAATCTTCCAATTATTGTATTTTAGATTGTAAAATAAATTAGAAACATTAAAATAATTCCATTACCAAAGTTTCATGCATTAGCCGATGACACATCTCCATGAGGCAGCATCTAGAATAGTCGGTCATCTTCATTTGTGATATTACACCTTTGGATGCTCGTGTTAATTTCCTAGTTGTAGCCCAACTGGCAGATCTCCTCATGGACTCGCTTGAGCATTTCATCCAGTTGTTCTAAGAAGTCATTTGTGTCTTATTTTATTAACCCAGTAAAAGTCTAGAAAGACTTCAATATAAGAAAAATGTTGGATGTCTTCTCTGCCCAAAACCTCTTTAACACGTTTCTAACTATTAATTACCTTTAACGGTTTCCATTTAGATCCAAGATAAACTACAGAAATTCTTCATCTCGCCTCCAGAAGCCTTCATTGCCTTCTGCCTTGGCATGTCTGACCTCTTTCACCCCATCATCCCATCCCAGAACCTCAGTTCCTCTTTTGTGTCACTACAAACCTAAATGATGTTTTCATACGGTGCTCAGGGACCTTTCTGACACCCTCTCCCATGTTCCCATCTCTCTATCTTTCTGTTTGACTAAAATGCGCTCCTTGCACACCCTGCTAACTCCCCACTGTTTGTTTGGAGGACGACTGGCGCTGGTAATCAGCTTTCACTGGCAGCCGAAAAAGAAGTTAAGGCAGCGAGCAGCTGCCAGCAGTCATGCGAGTACGGCGGAGTGTCCATCTGTGTGTGTGTGTACATCTGAATGTCGCCACATATCGTCGTCCTTAAGCAGAGTGCACAAGAAATGTGAAGTAAAATTGAATTTCGAGGCTGTCAACCGACGCACTTTCAGCAGCCTGTCAAAATCTAATCACAGATGGCTTCATCAGACAGTGTCTCTCACACTGGTGAAAAGGGTTTCTGCCTTCCACGTGTAAAATTTAGAACGCTTCCTCCCACAGAAAAGACAGCCTGAAGGTTTTTTGCATACAGTATCTGCATGAGTGCTGCATGCCGAAGCTGTAACAAGGAAGATGGATGGAACTTGTTACTCACCAGTGATTTACATCTTTCTTTCTTTTTGTTGTTGGCAAAGAGCTGCAGAGGGAACCTACAGATATGACTTGTTTCTTACTTCCTTTTTCACAGTCACACATCAGACTGTCACAAGACATCCAAAGTTGTCTTCCTTTGGTCTTTAGCCTCTCATGCACAGCAGGGGGAAAGAAGAGATCGGTCTCTGACACCAGTTTTTCCCGATGCTACTACACTCATCCCTCCTCCCCCGCATGGTGATCTACTTCTCCTGCTGAATGTTCCTAGGCTATTCATCTCTTTCTTCCTCTTCCTCCCCAACCCTTCCTCTCTACTGTATCTGCCTCCCCACTGCAACGGCTTCATGTTGTGGTGCACCTTCGGGCTGTGTGTGGGATGGTGTTGTGGGCTGGCATCTGGCAGACTCTGATAAGAGAGCAAGGGAGCCGGTGCTATTCCTTCTGAGATGTGTTTTAAATTATTTTTTAAGAGTATTGGCCAAGGTTTTTCTCTGCGTCTGAAGGGCATTGTCTACTAAATACTTCAAGTGACCAAATAGGCGCTCCAATGAGAATTGTCTGTATTTCTGAGATTGTCTTCTACGCTGCAACAAAACTTAAGACATCCAAAAGCTGATTTTGCCTAAAGAAAATGGCACATAAGTCGACACAGGAAGAGAAAATCCCCACTCAACTTATTGTCAGGAGTCGTGTTAATTTTTTGTTAGCACTGAGACTTGGAAGCCCCCCAAAACAAACAAGTCACATGTTTTTAATCCTGAAAATGTTCCATTTTATCTGCCAACTTCCAGCGCCACAAGCCATGGAGATGTCAGATAAATAAATGAGTTAAAGATCTGTTAATTATTAGATTTGGTTGCAAAGTAACTTTTTTTTCCCCTTTGAGTCCTGCTAGAGAACTACATTATTCTGTAATGTGCAAACTTTCATTAGTTGGATGTCTAATATGGGTGAGGTTTTCATTCTTGGTTGGTCACCCCACTGGTCAGTGCATGGACACACAAATCTTGGAGATAAATGGATACTGCAACATGATATTAATCACAAACACACTTTAAATCTTGCTTTAGAGTAGATAGAGTGGTGGATACTATACCCCAAACTCATATGTTTCGGGTTTTGACCAGAACATTATTGCAGGACTGTGTAACACGCATATAATTGGCGAACTTTCACAATAATTTTGTAGTGCGGCTCATGCATAATCAAGACACAATTACATTTTCAATTTTTATTTTAAGAACACCAAAAAGATAAAACCATAAATATTTGATCTACAAAGACTTCCAATAGGCAGCTCAAAATTTCATGAGCAAAAACAAGAAAATTGCATCTGCAGTAAGAGGGCATGTTGCATGCCTTCTACAATGATCATGCATACTGTGCTTTTAAAATGAAGATTTTGAGTATGCTACTGTCTGTCAAGGGTGTTGGAGACTGGAATGAGTTGTTTATATCCCATGTTCTTGCATGTAAAGCACTATTAGTATTAAATGGGTGTTTACCTGTGAGTAAATGCTTCTTAAACTCCTGAGAGAAACAGGTTCCTAAGCTGCTTAGAGACTCGTCTGTCAAGTGTGGTTCTGGTCAAACAGCCTGTTTTTCTGCGGAAGGTCAATATAAGAGTTAAATTAGCCAGACGAATCACAGAGAGAGCTGTTGGAACTCTCTAAATGTCAAGAAAAAGGTTTTTCATTGATTCCTTTATCTACTTGAACTTAAAATATATTGAAGTGCCATAAGAGGGAAAATAATAGTTTCCCAACAACATCTAATGGGATTCACCATAGATAAGTTTTAACCTTTCTTTAGAAGTCTTTGTTAGACATGTTGAAAACGCAAGACATTATTATAAAGAAAATGTTACAAACATTTTTTTTTTTTTTCAAAATCTTCATAAAAAATAGATCAGAAGGTGACTGGACCTGTAGATGGAATTTCCATGTTATGATAGAGGTCTTAAGGCACAGCCAGATATTTTACAAGGCAGAATTACATCTAATTTTGAAGTAAAAGGCTTCTGGCGGAAACTCGTGGTAGTCTACTCATTTTGTCATTAAAATCTAAAGCAAGAGGGCGCAAACTCATCAGAATCTTCTGACCCACACATTGTAGCCTCATATCATAGGATAAATAGAACGTAAAAAATTAATCATCTAAGCACCTTATTTCCCATCCCTTTCCTGAACGTTTTAACTTGCGACAGCTGAATATTTCCTCAGTGTTCTGCTTTTTAAAGACGCTCCCCTGACACGAGAACCCAGTTCATTAAAATTCTGGTGATAGATTTTATTCAATAATTTCTGTTCCAATTATGGAGTCAAAATCTTTTGTTATACTACAACTGGGGATGTAACCATAGTAACAATTTTGTATAACTGTGTGAATGTTGAACTCTGTAAAGTTCAAAATTGTTTACACCACTGGCAGATTGAAATAATTTGAATCGAGCTCAAAGTTTGTTTGAAATAACTAATGAGCCAAGCATCTTCGAAAGTAGGATTCGGACTTTAAAATAATTCAGCTGTTTTCATCTGTTTTTTGTTTAAAAAAAATTATTTGTCAAAAATAGCCTTCTCAATAATCAATGCAAAAATTATTTGTTTTCCAGCAACAAAACCCTTCTTCTAATTGGTGACCAATTAGGAGTCTCACAGGGTATGAACAATTTTGAGCTTAGTTGTATATGCTTGTATGTAACTATCTGATTTATCAACGCTGAACCTCTCTCATAATGTTTGTAGCCTTAGATTTACTGAAATCCTTCTGAATGTTGCACATCTACATGTTAGAATGAGCCTGTATGTTTCATGTATGACTTTTGAAACTAAGAGCACAGTACACAAACCTTAGACTCCTATTGTGAAATTTGTCCATCTGCTGCACTGTTGCTTTAGAGAAAAAGAAACATGTCTGTTAAACTTGTACTACTTTGGCAGTCCTGCTGAGTACAAGCAGAACCTCTGACAAAATGTGCTAATGCAAGAAATCTGACAAGCTGATAGGTTAAGTAGACAAATCAGACCGCTCTGAGGATCACAAGCATCTCGCCAAAAGTTAAACGGCACTAAACATTGTGCAGCTAATAGCGGCTGGAGGTGGAGGACTATTATGAATCATTTTCTTCTTTCTGTTTGGAAGAAAAGTCTTAAAAAACACTTCCTAATGCATTGTGTCCAAAATACAGCTAAGTGTGAGTTGAAGCGTTCATGTTTCAGATTTAGCTTTTTCTGCTTCTGAGGTGAACTGCAAGTTGATGGACATTGATAAAAAAAGGTTTTCTATTTCAGTTTTTTCTATTTTAATGGTTATTCAATTTTAAAGCAACATTTGGAACTTGAATGGATCGCATTAAACTCTGTAACCTTTTAATCCCTACAGTAGACTAGTCAAGAATGGAACCAGCATTTCTGCACAAAATCTTTGACTAAAATTAGTTTGATAAGACATGAAAAAAAATATAGATAGAAAAAAAAACAGGGATTTACTAAAGTCTGTAGTGATGCACTTGTATCTTGTATCACTGTTTATGGCCTGTTTATTTCTAAATATCAAGTAAAAAAGAAATACTGAAGAAGCACAGAGTAAGTCCTGGGACAGTCCTGATACAGCCTAGTCATCAGGCAGCCCATGTTTATGTGAAACATCCTCTGCTTTCAGATCATAAACAGATGATCCAAGCAAGATGGAGAAAAAAAAATATCTTTCCAGGAAGTCTGGCTAATTAATCTCAAACCTTAGTAGGTCAAGATTGTAAATAAATTTGACTCCTGGGTTCAATTTATTGAAGAGCATTCATTCCCCTTCTTCCAACCGACTCATTTTATATTTGATTTGGAGGTCAGTGAGCTAATCTTATATAGTCATTCTGCAAAGCAAAGCAGATTCACTAAACTGCTACAGTTTTCTTCATATTAGACATCAGATAAGGAATTTAGTGGATTGGATACATTAAAGCTGGCTTAATAGTTACTGCCGTTTGTGTTGGGCATCAAATGTGTTTTTGGTTTTAAAAACATTAATTTTCAAAATTAAAAAAATTAAAAGAAAGTCAAGTTTTGGTAAGAGCAAGTTGGATTCTCATTGTTTACATCTGAAGTATACATTCACAATGTGTGTCTACCATTTGTTTCTAAAGGCTTTGGTATTCAAATATTCCTGCCATCTTTTTTAGAAAAGAAAAACAATGTTTTCACAGAGTTTTCTAAAGTTTTCTAATATTCTTTTTAATAAAAAAAACTTATTTTGTGTGCCAGACTCGTATAGATTGAACGTTATCCTCTCATATCCTTGTGACTCAGTAAGTGCAACGGGCTCCAGGTCTGTGGCCGCACAACAAACCCAAATCATCACCCCACCACAACCGTTCTTTACATAATGGATTTGTGGTCAAACATGTCTACTTCAGGTGAAGTGGTGTTGTTAAAGATGTCTTGTAGCTTATTTAAAAGCATCTAGCAAATCAAGGTCCTGCTCCTATAACTGTCTAAAGAGTCAGGGTTTCTCCTGGCAGTGCTTCCAAACAGGCCATTTTTTTTCTGTCTTTTTCTTGCTGTCTTGTCCTGGAGTTGAGCCTACAACATTTGTTAATTGGCAGTTGGGTGCATTTGCTAGGATTTCCATTTCTGTGAAGATTGTCTTAAATATTTCCTGCTTTATAACTGTACAATTATAAAATTGAAATTGGCCGAAAATTAAGATTGATTGGCACTGAAATCTTTCCGTCATGCCGTCATGCTACACCTACATTTCTATAAAAAGTAATCACACTTGCTAACTTTTGACAACATTTATATTTCCACTTAAAATGCATATTTGTCAACTTTATAAGATGCACATTGAATTTCTATCCAAATGTTGAATTTAAAAGCTGCTTCTTATTCTTTATTTTTGTAAACAACGGTTCAAGCTAAGATGAGTTGTTTAGAAGAACATCTGAGCAAAGACGATGATCCCTGACCCTGCATATCTCACCTTTTGCTGCATCTTGTGCTTGAAAGATTCAGAGGTTCTGGCCAGGAAAGTTCAGCAGGTCGGACTGATGATGTGATGTGCATGGCAGGGGGCCAGCTAAATATTAAATGAACCAGATACACGGAGAGAAGGGAGGGAGACTCTTTGGCTGGATGAAGAGAGTAAAAACACGAGGCGTGGGCAGTGCGGCTTGTCAGTTACCCATTTATGTCTCAGATAGTGCACAGCCTGCGCTTTGCCTCAGGAGGTGCGAGGAGTGTTGTGTGATGGATGCAGCAGCGAATCCACAACTGGAACGATGTACACGGCCCGGCTTCAAACGGAGCTGTGAGGGAGTCGTCCGACCATGCACAGAGAGCTCACTCAGTCTTGGTTCTTATATTTTTTATTCTCAAACCACATCTCAAAAGTCTAAGCAGAGAGCAGAGATTGAGTTAAGTTATGAGGAGTCAGTCTGCCACCAAAAGATAAAATTAATTGGAGTGGAAATTATGAAATCCTACATTTTTAACTGTAAAAAAAAAACAAAAAAAAAACTTTAGGTTTATTTATGAAAATGAATGCCAAGTCACAACAAAAAGAGAAAGTAAGCTGAAACAGCAAAAGTCATCAGAATAGATGCATTTTGTAAAGAACTTTCCCTTTAATTGTTTTTAGACTTGTAGCTAATGCTAGTTATGCCCATAACCAACAATTAGGAAATATGTAGAAAGTCATTAGAAAAAAGCAAGCACGAGGAAAGCGAGAATGCAGCCTAGACTTGCATTAAACATGACTATTAAGTTCAACTTTTGTGTCAATTCATAAATGGTAAATTGCTTGTTAGTGCTTTGTCTAGTCCAGAGGGCCTCAAAGCACATGGTACTCACTTCCTGTTTATGAAAGAGAAGTGTTTACGGATCCTTTTACTGTGAAAAATAACAGAAGTTAAAACAAATGACCAATTCCAGGAACATTTACACCTTTTTGCTCCTTCTGCACACCTGATAAGCTGAAAAATGAAAAAAGAAATGCATAAAAACCAAAATAACATTTAGAACCGGGTAGCAGCTTATGCACTTGTGGAGCAATATTCAATGAGTCACAAAGTGACAAACTCCAGGTGGTTTGAATGGCCTGCGTTGTTATGGTGGTGGTTAAGAAAATAAAACCGGTAATTCTCCATCTGTAGGAATAATTTGAAATCCCCCCTGGCTCATGTTTTCTGCAGTTTTGCTGACAATATAACACAACATGCTCTGCTCAGCTGATTAAACTTTACCTCAAAATGCCGACATTAAGATTATAATATTAAACAAAGCTAACTCAGGCTAAACGCCCACTAGAAAGCTCCAAATTGACTGTTTTTATATTATTGGGTTTTTTTATTTATTTTATTTATATATTCAATTTCAAAATGTCATAATGAAATTTATGCACAAAATGAAGAAACATCACATAATCAGGAAAAATTTTAATGACATCGGTGCAATCTAATTAGCTAAGGGTTAATTAGGTTACTTTTTAATTTTATGTCCTGGACTGGTTTTTTTTTTTATTGCGGTCAGAAACCATGTGGCTTATGTTAAATCCCCATCTGTGACGCTGCCGTTCATTTACTGACTATACAACAGGAGCTTTTATCTAATAAGAAAAATTTGTGATTTTCCTCTGATTACTCAGTGTTTGCTTTTGAATGTCAGCTGCACAAAGCTGACATCCAAAGAGGAAAGAATAAGGTGCATGGCCTTTAAGACTTTGACTTGATCCCTGTATGATTTATGAAGATATAAAATCAAATAAAGATGGCCTTCCGGCAAAGTTCATCTCTTTCAAAATACTTATTTTTGAGCAAACCTAGTGAGGTTAGAGGAATAACCTTTGATGCAAAATACAGTGAACATCGGAAGGAAAGCTGCTAGAAGACTTGAGATTTACCTTCCAGCAGGAGAGTGAACATAAACATACAGACAGGGTTTAAATAAAATTTTCTGGAGCAAATTATGTTCATTTGTTAGAATGGCTACTTCAAAGTCCGAACCAAAGATAAATAGTCTTTAAAATGACTGTTCAGCTCAGTTTGCAAACTCCAACTGAGCTGTTTGGAAAAAAAATGTTCACAAATGCAAAGCCACATTTCACACCTTTCATTCATCTTTTACTATACAATTATACAATTTTTGTGTTGGTCAAAGAAAAATAAAAAAATTGCCCATTTACTAATTTCAAAATGTAAAAAAGTAGAAGTAGTAATTTTCAAGGTTCTGTTTATGTTCTTGACAGATGAAACTCAGGCAGATTTTAATCACATAGAAGCCATTCATCTGCTGAAAAGTCATGGTCATTTGAGATTCCTGCTTTTAACATCCACGTAATTCATTCATGATTCATTCGCAGCAATAATAAAAACCCAAAGCTGTTAATGAGAAATTATGTAGACTGTTAAAGGTGCAAGTTTCCCAAAATGTAAACAAATCAATGCTTTAAAAAAAGAAAGGCTTATGTTGTAGCCCACAGCTGAGTCACAGCCGCTGCATTTTTAAAGCCCCTGACGTAGACTGAGTACAGGATTAAATTCGGAGTGTGACCTCAAAAAACAGAAATGTTTGAATCTCCCGTTAAAACCTCTCCTCAAGCCCCACAAAGCAGTTCCCTTCATTTTTTGCCTTGTTTAAAAGTGCAAACCTTATCACGACTCGGAAAAACTGCAGACGCCATAAGACTCTTTCAGAGAAAACGTGTTTACCAGCTAAAAACTCTTTGGCTTCTGTGAAGTTTGAGGAAAATAAACTCAATACTGTGGGAGTCTTTTTTTTTTCCTGACAAGGTTAAGCATGGGGGAATTTTGGCTCCTTTAGCCGGATTACATCACGCATAGAATGTGGGAGCACATAAACTCAAATACTAAGGGATCAAAACATGGAAACAGAAACTGTGCCAAATAACCTGAAGTCTAAACAAGGCGTCCCTCAACCACTGACATTAATGCTCGTTGTCCTCAGCTTTCCTGGAATCTCAGAGCTGAAGTCCAGAAGCTTTTCTATCCTAGTTAAAAATAAGGGTGTGCTTAATGCAATACTCAAAATACATATGACTTCTTGGCAAACTTCAATGTTTTGAGATCAAACAAATTTTAATATCAGAAAGAAATGACTCGAGGAAGGCTGGCAGTGATGATAAAGTGTGGGTTCTTATCTGAGATTAATATTGCTGTCATGACCGAAATTGTTCTCGTGTACGAGTATACTACCGCACCACTTCGACGCCATAAAAAATGACCACTTGGCTGGCTGGCATTACTTTTCTTCAATTGAACATCCCCTGGTTCTGTGCTGCATCATCACCATCACATGTCCATCCAAAATACATCCACAAACCGCAAACAAGACAGAAATAAATATGATCTGTTCATATTGGCCCTCCCTATTTTACTTATCAAACCGATACCAATGTGCTGAAAATTGATCAACTAGTCAATGCCAGTTGTGCATTCCTAACTTTGGAGAAATGCAAAAAGTTTTTTCCAGATTTTAATAAGGGCAAAAAGGCTATTAAAACTAACTCCCTTTTCAGTTATGAATTAAGTAATTACATTTTTAGTCACCAGTCAGACCTGGTAATCAAAAATCCACTTGAAAAAAACAAAACGTGTCTGACAACATGAAGAAGGCTAAAATCAACACATTATGCCTCCATCTAAAGATATTCAAGAACACAACATTTGTCAGTCAAAAAAGAAAGATTACAAAGACATTTCTACACACCTGAGGTGTATTGGACATTTGAAGCAAACTGTGGTTGTTTTTCTCCTCAGTGTGATGCATTTGTGTAGGTTTGAATACATTGCTGTGTAGACTAAATCAACTGGACCAAGATCACTTCCTACAAACGATAACTTTATATTAAAACACTCCAAAGCTTCTGGAGACCATAAAAGAATCCCCCCTGGCTAAAAGAGCACAAAGCCTTTATTATCTTGGCGTAAAAACCAGCACCAAAAAAGATCATCATGTCAAACATGGTGGTTGTCTTCAGAAAATTAATGACGGGTGTAGCTATGAATTATCCTCTAGAAAAAAAAAATCCTAAAGGAGAATCTCCACTTTTACTCATTCTCACTTGGGTTACACTGTAAGCCAATGATTCAAAGCACATCAGCAAGTCCACCTCTGAAAGGTTCCCAAAAAACATCTGGCGTGATTCCACTCACAATCGAGATGTGAGTCTTGTCGGCAGTTAATGAAAATGCTTGGTGGCATTTAATGCCACCAAGTTTCACAATCAATTTTTAAGATTTAAGCGGCATTGACATTTAATTGACGTTTTTCTGATTTAAAAATGTGTCAGTCTATTCAAATTGGCTTTAAAAGGATATTAGAATGCAATAATTTCTGTTAGGGAAAAAAGAAACAGAAAGACCATAAGTCCATCATTTATATTCTGTCTTGGGGCAACTTTATATGTGCACAGAGAAAGATGCTGTCACCACTTTGAGTGTCAGAACCCACAAATGATGCAACGCGGCATCAGTGGTTTGTGCACAGCACTTGCAGGTTTAGCTGTCATCCTGACTTGTTTTATCAAATTGCCGAGCAGAGAGAGGGAGAGAAAGATGTAATGCAACTGAGTCCACTTTTGTCTGTCCTTTGTCTGTCTTGGTGACTTGGTGGCTTTTTTTGTCTTTAATCAAATGTACTTTTGTTGAGTTACTGGAGTTAAAATGCAGAGAAATTGCTAAAAAAAAATATGTTTCTACAATAGAGACGTAGTTAAAATGCCTCCCTTTTTAAGTTATTTTCTAATGGGAGGAAGTACATGTTAAAACCACAAAGTCACATGTGGTAACCTGAATGTATGTGACAAACCAACATAATGTCACAGACAATTGTGAAAAGCTCTCAAAATGCTAGGAAACGACACAAATACAGGCAAGGTGTGACCGACCTGAAATTCCAAGGGATACTTGGGATCAATGGATAGGCAGAAAATAAACACATGAACCAGAAAACTAAATCCTAAGCAGAACACAACCAGATTCAAGAATAACTTAAAGAGTGAAACAAATAAAGTAATGTTTTCAGAGAGAAATAAAGACTATCTTAGGAACCGGAAAATTACTGCTATTTTATTTTATATTTTTTAAATACCCACAGTGTATTACCCACAACCTACATAGGTTTGTTTTATCCTTCTTCAATCTGATCCCACTAAATAAAATCAAGTCAAATCAACTTCTAATTAATTCTAATAATTAGAAGTTAATTCATCTGATCCAAGTGATTATTAGCAAACAAACAACTCCTCGAAGTCCGAGGAAGACAGCAAACAGGTCAGAGATTTGAAGAGATTTAAAGCAGGGTTGGGTGATAAAACAATAACCCAACCTTTGAACACCTGTTATGTCCATTGTCTAAAATCTAGAGAGTATGGCACAACAGTGAAGGCGTTCACCTAAACTGACTGCACAAGAACAACATTAATCAGAGAAGCAGCCACGGTAATTCTGGTTGAGCTGCAGTAGGGTTTTAGCATCTTTGTATGGAAAAGTATCCAAAAGAAAGGCAAAAATATATCCTATTTACAGTTTTCTGACAGGCATGCAGATCAGTGGTTCCCAATCCTGGTCCTCAGAGACCACTGTCCTGTATGTTTTAGATGTAGATGACTCGAAAGACATGTAGAAGATCGTTGGGTCAGATTAGGCCAAAATAAATCATTTTGACCTGTGAAGCAGATGTCTAACTCTTCACATCACTCAGAACAAACCCTCACCATGCTGAACAACTGTAGAGTGACATGTCCGCATTAAATCCTTGAATTTCAACAATGGAGGGATTAGTTCCTGCAGAAAGGAAAGAAGAAGCCATCAGGATTACTGCCCTCTCTCTCAGGGCCAGCACTACCTACAGAACAGTTGGATTTTTGTGTAACAGATGGGAAAACAGCTGCAGAGGCCATGTTCATATGAAGGTTACGCTTACATAAGAGACCTCTACTCACAACACACACCTTAAAAAAAATAAAAAGCTGATGCTGTCGCATTGCCAAAAAGTAGAAATTCTGATTTGCGCTACCTTCTGTCACTCAAAGGGGATCATCATGTAGAGCAGCAGGTTTTAGTTTGAGGCAGTTTAGTTTCAACATCTTTAATTATCAGATTAAAGTCATAAAATGGCTGCATGAGAAATAACACCTCCGACATGACGTATGACCTAAGAAATTAGCTCAATTTAGCTGATTTATATGCTCAGTTGCTTTTGTTTGTTTTTTATTATATTATGTCTAATACTGACAGCTCCTTTTTTGATGCTAAGGCCACCTTACATAGTTTAATATTTATTATTATTATTATTATTATTATTGTTGTTGTTGTTGTTGTTGTTACTATTAAAATTAACAGCTATCCTCATTAACAGAGCGATATTTTTGCTTATTATCAGGGTTCAAATTAATATAAAAAAAATAAAAAATCAGTAATTTTTCAAGTCCCAGTTGTGTTTGGTTCTTTATTCTACTTTTTTTCCTAGTTATTTTTCCTGTAAAGATGAGATGGATTTATGTATTGTTTTGCTTGGTTGTTCATGTGTTAATGTTCAATATGACCACCATAAGACTCTAGTGTGAAAACTGCTTTAGTGTCCATAAATTAGGGTGACCAACCATCTTTTTCCCCGGACATGTCTGCTTGTCACTTTCTGTCCAGGGCATCCAGGGGCTTTCTTTGATTGATGAAAATGTCTAGGTTTTCATCGTTTTTCAGGGGACCAATGGTATACTTATATCGCCCGGTGCGACGCATGGAATACGACAGCCTTCCTTTCATGTGACATTCTTCTCCGTCTTGAGCTGCTGCCAAGTGGGTGGGTTTGATCCGCTCATAGACAGAACAGACAACACAAGCTGTGTGGCAGCACTTCTGCTGATGTTTACAAAATGCTAGAGTAGCTTTAAGGGAAAATAAATTTCCTTCACACCATCCTGGTCATAACAAATGGGTAGCAGTATGCACAAACCTGGCAGAGGAGAATGAAGACAAAGACTAAAGACTGGAATATATACATTTTTTGAGTGTCTTTGTGAGACTGCTGCTTTTTTTAATTTCTATTACATTGAATGTAATTTAAGTTTTTTGTAATTTTTTTGTCCAGTTTGACTTAAAAAAATGTCCTCATCTTTTTACTGAATAATTTTCTAAGCTTCAGAAGATTAATTATAGGGGACGCACAAATCTGACACTTTTTGCCAGTATTGCCACAGGAGTTATGCCAGTTTTTAAACACTATTTAGCATTTGTTATATATATTTATCTATGTTTCCTTCTGACAGTGTGTAAAAGTGATCACACTGTTTTCATTGCTTCTTTGTTACTGTTAAAACATCCCATAATCCTGTGCTGCATCACTATCACAGGCACATAACAAAACAAATGCATGGCCAAGTCTCTCACTCCCCCCTTCCAAACATACACAAATGGCAACAAAATGGAAATAGTTAATATTGGTTGCTCATGTCATGGTTGCTTATCTGACGGCAGCCAATATGCTATAAAACATGACCAACACCAGCTGATAGTGATTGCGCACTATCTATGATCTTAAAATCATTCTAAAGAAAATAATGAGGTTGATGGCATTCAAATTACAAAGTACCTAAAACAACACCACGACCCCAAATATAAAAATTATTTTTACTAAGTTAAAGTCACCGGCAACCCAGGATGGACACCATGTTTCATGTATCTCTCATTCAGCCTCGGTCGGTGGAGATTAACTCTGGAGATTGACTTTGACAGTCTGATTCTTTTTATCTTTGACTTCTCACTTGCTTTGACAGTCACGGACAAGAAAAAGTCTGTCAACTCCATGTATAAATAATGTTGTTCTCTTGAAATACTGACCTTTTGTCTTTCTGTAATCCCAAATGTTCCACTATCATTGCCTGGGAGTTGCAGCTGATTTTTTTATTTTTCCAAATGGTTGGCAGCTTTTCTCTAGGCAGATTTTCAGAAGAGACTATCAGAGCATGTGTGTTTTATTTTTCCAGAAAATTGTAATTTCGCTGCATAATTAGTACTCTGGGTTGACAGATGTCTCTTGATGAACTCCTTGAACTCAGCGAGTCTATCATGGCATCTTTAGTGTGCTGTCTAAGAACTGACAAAACACTTGCATGTCAGCTTATGGCTTAATTTCCGTTTTGGAAGATGGATCCTCAGCTAATCCATAATAAGCAAGACAGTTTCTTTCTCACTCTTTTTCAAATTTTTGTTTTTCTTTACTTCGGTGTCTTATTCTCTTTAAATTTGAATCTGTCCCTACTTGAAAACGAAGTCTAAATTTTATTTTTCCATTTGGAGCTTAACATAGTTTGGTCTCAGCACCAACTCGATTGTCCCTCAATTGAGGGATCAACCTTCAGTGGCTTCAGTGCCATTGCCAAACCACAGGCCAACAACAGAATACGATTCTAAAACAGTACAGAAAATCAACATCATTCTCAACTCCTTCTGTTCCCTGATTGGGCTGGTTGAAATTTTGCCAGAGAAATCAAGCTCAATGGGAAAAATCCTAGACAGAGCACTGAAGGAGTATGAAAATCAAGCTGGAAGGAGTTTTGCCCATACTTTATTTTTTTTTCTTTCAAACACAGTCAGAGATATTTCAAGAGCAGTAGCAAAGCAAAGGCTGTTGCTGAAACACTCCCTATAACAAATAAAAATTAACACATGGTCAGTATGTCAACTACAAAGTAAGAAATGGCAAAACGGATACATAATTAAAACCTGATATAAACAGATAATGTACTTTTTTTGGCATTTTTATGTACAACACTATGATATCTTGTTCAATAATAGATGTTCCTCCATGTAACTGATTAAATCACATAAAAACTATCAGAGGACAATCAGTTTATTGCTGTAGCTGCTTTATGTACAAGGTCTCCAGCCACGTTGCATTTTTATTTCCAAGTTTAAATCAGCATTCAGGCCTACTAAACAGCATTCTCCTATTTTGTCTTCTTCAAGAAATATGGACTTCATTGTGGTAGTTTTAAATCAAATCTTATGTAGTTTCAATACAAAGTAAACAACTACTGATATTACTGTATATTGTTGATATTCATCCATCCATCCATCCATCCATTTTCTTTACACCCTTGTCCCTTAGTGGGGTGGGAGGAGTGCTGGTGTGTTTATTTAGCATCTGACAGTCACACCTGAAATACAGAAACATGCAGTACATAAATCTGGCTTTTAGGTTAATATGTGCTCACAGGCACAATCTGATCAGATGATAATCAGACATGTGTCAGCTTTGTTGCTCCTGGCCGGAAATTAGATCCATAAAGTCGTGTTCACTTTCTGGAAATGCACATAAATATATTGATCTCCATCAGCTACTGTTTCTTCAAGTGACTGCAAGTCAAATGTATGCGACAAGGACTTGAAAACAAAAACAGAAGTCAGAATAGAAATGCTCAAGTTTTCTTTAACAAAATTATATTTTAGTTTTTGACATGTTAGTAATAGTTTATGAATCACAAGACTTGCACACATTTTTAATGCTCAGTCATTTGTAAATTTGTTTATTTTATTATTGAACTGTATTTCTGCATAGGTATATAAATGCATGGATGGATGGGGAGACAAATAAATGAATTGTTTGTCAGATGGATTGATGAATGGATGTGTAAAGGACTGTTGATGGCCAGATTGTCGGATGGTGGATGCAATGACAAATTGATACATGATGGACAGATCAATGTATGAACTGATAGAATGCTTATTAACTAATGGGTGGGAAATATTTTTACTATGGAAATAAATAGACATAAATCCTGACAATAAATATCTCTCTTTCATGTTCCATTTCAATAAAAAATGGTACATGATTTACCTTTCCATACTGTCCACAAAACTGTACATAAGGAGTTCAGCATTAACAAAGATGAAATGTAATATTTCTATAAATGCTTAAAAACCATTTAATTAAAATAGTATGAAGTTGTATAGCCTCTTGGTGTTTCAGCAGCAGTTGTGTTTTGTTATAATTCAGAACAGGCAGCAGGTAAATAGTTAAAGGCCTTAAATACTGCCCATGGCTTTCACCTCCTTACAGCTGAACCTTTTGCATCTCTGAAAGGTCAGTTTAACTTTGCGTTTACCAACTTTCCATTGCTTGGCAACCACAAACAGAACACGTTCCACAGGATATATTTATGTTCTGATTTTATTATCATTAATATTCTTACCGAGACTCAGTTGGCTCTACTTTTAGAACTGCAGTTTCTACTGTTTTTCAAAATGGTTTCTTGCTTCACTTGGGCCCGTTCAGAGGAAAAAGGGAAATGTGAACTGGAATAAAGAAGATATTTCAGGGGCTTTTTAGTCTCTGCTTCTAGATGCCATCCATTAAAACAGGTCCGTGAGAGGAACTGTCCGTCATTGCTGACAGTTCTCGCTGTGAAGCCTTGTGGGGATTAGATTCAGAGTGCTGAGAAGATCAGAACCGTATGCATCAAGTCTGCAAAAATATGGATGAAATGAAACCATTGTACAGAGAATTTCATACAGTTTCAGCGGAGCTCTTTGAATTTTTATATGATGATTCAGTAACGTGTGGCAGCTTAGAGAAAGAAGGTTAGGTTGTGATCCAGTGTAGCCTCACAGTAAACAACCTAAGTGTTTTTAAAGAAGCCAACAGGACTTGTTCAGCTCTGACCAACCGCTGGAAATATTTTGACTTTCACGCTTTAAGAGCCACATGTAGTTTATTATTACCCACCCAATGACTGTGGCGTTTACCTAGTGTTTGCCAAATAAACATATAATGCACAAATAAGTCTGACTAATTGAAGCTATTTATCTTTTTAAAATATAGATTAAAAAGATGCAATTCTGCAGCACATGAGTACATTGACCTGCATGTTTCAAAAATGTCTGACCTCTCATGACAATTTAGCAGACATGGATCAAAACGTTTTTTGAAAAGCACTTTTACCTACTCAACCTGATCCGGGTCTTTTTTAGCTGAATTCAAAAACATGGATAGCTTTAAAGTTGCCTTTGGAGGATTGTTGGGTACCTAGGGCAGCAGCTTTTAATTCATTTCTTTAAGTTAACTTAATTTCTTTCTCAAGCCTACCTTATGAATATGTATTTAAAATTATCCTTCTACTGGAATTTGATAATTGTAAGTATGCCATTAAAAAGCTTTGCATATTTCAGACTTTATTCCCTATTCAGGGTTCTGAAATATGAAAGTAAGAAAAAATATTAAAGAAGCTGAACAATTATTTTTCAATAAAATAGGTGGACAAAGAGTTTTAATTGCACTTATGACCCGTGCTGCATAGTGAAGACAAGCAAATAAAAACAATATCATTTATGGAAAGTCTGCATTACAGACTTCACACAGGAGAGTTAAAAATAATAAAACTATTTGTATTGCATGTTCTAATGGGGTCATATCACAATTGATCTGCTGTTGAAATTGCAGTAAAAGAATATCTACCATGTTGACTAAGTACAACTAAATACAGTGGATGCCACATTTTCAAATTTCCATAACTTTACAATTGCGTTATTTTGTGTTAGACACAATCCCAATAACTTATATTGAAGTCTGTGAATGCAATGTGACAAAATGTGAAAAAATTCAAGGGGTCTGAATACTTTCCATCCATCCATCCATTTTCTTCCGCTTATCCGGGGTCAGGTCGCGAGGGCAACAGCTTCAGAAAATGTATGAATACTTTAACCTAAAGAAAACAGTGGGGATACAGACACCAATTTACAAAAGTTTTCTCAAGCTTTTGTCTCACAACAGTGTTTTTATGCTAATACCTCTACATTTACATCTGCAAATAAAAAGGGAATGCATTCTATAAGTGGGAGAGACGGCAAATGACAGAGAAAAGAAATCACTCAATTTATCACCAACACAGATCCATAATTATGAGACCTGACTTAAAGCGACATCAGAACATTAGTTTTAAGCAGTAAGCCGAGTTACACAGGGAATGTCTAGATTTTTTTCATACTCATCTTTGTAGCTTAGGTCCATGGCCTGAACTTCTTGAACACTCCCTTGATGGTAATCTCAAAAACAGTTCACACATGAGTTTGTCTTGTAAATTAAACCAAGAAAAAGAGGGGAAAAAAACACTTGAAGCAACCAGCATCGGCTTCACTGATACATATTAGCACACAAAAAAAAATAGCTGATTGTGCCCATGATTCCAGAGAAAAATCACCCAAAGAGGAGTATTTCATTTGTAGAAATTACTTGGG
Source organism: Poecilia picta (assembly GCA_033032245.1). Taxonomy (NCBI): domain Eukaryota; kingdom Metazoa; phylum Chordata; class Actinopteri; order Cyprinodontiformes; family Poeciliidae; genus Poecilia; species Poecilia picta. The sequence continues at coordinate 14,858,052 of CM065374.1, forward strand.
TAAAAACAAAGATGGATTTTTAAAGTTTGAGCATATTAGAAATTAATGAAACAAACATCTTGGGGAATTAAAAGTTCACCAGATGAAGCCAAGGGTGACCATTCATTCGGAGGTCTCAGCCAGGTGTGAGGGTTGATAATATGCTCATGGAAGCGTGCCGATTCCATCGAACACCTGCGGCTTCTCCAATCTTTTTCTAGCCAGAATATTATTGCAAATGCTGTGGAGAAACGGTGAGGAATGAATGTGAGTTAAACAAAAGGATAAAGGAAGAGACAAATATAGGTAAACTGATTATGTAATGAGCAAAGAAACTTTTGATGACATCAATGTGTAAAATTCCTTAAGAAACTTGACCCTTTGTTATGTTGTAAAATATTAATCTGAATGATCCAACTACTACAAGTGATTTTGTGCATGTTAAAAATGCCAAAACTTTAACAGTTTCCTATTTTCTTCATTTACAGGTTCCTTTAAATGAGGTAACATGGACAAAGTGGTCATCTGCCTCCTGATTCTGGGAACCTCTATGACAATGGTCCATGCATGTCCCAAATACTGCGTCTGTCAGAACCTCTCGGAGTCTCTGGGGACTTTGTGCCCCTCAAAAGGTCTGCTTTTTGTTCCATCGGACATAGACCGGAGAACTGTAGAGCTCCGGTTGGGAGGCAATTTCATTCTCAAGGTCACCACTCAGGACTTTGCCAACATGACAGGTCTGGTGGATCTCACTTTGTCTCGCAACACCATCAGCAGCATCCAGCCTTTTTCCTTTATCGATCTAGAGACATTGAGGTCACTGCACCTTGACAGCAACCGGTTGACTGAACTAGGAGCGGATGACCTACGAGGGCTGATCAATCTGCAGCACTTGATCCTCAACAACAATCAACTAAATCAAATCTCAGATTCAGCTTTCGATGATTTACTGCTGACTTTGGAGGATTTGGATTTGTCTTACAACAACCTGCGCAGTGTGCCTTGGGAGGCCATCCGTAAGATGGTCAACCTGCATCAGATGAGTTTGGACCATAACCTCATCATCTTCATTGCTGAGGGGACTTTTACAGACCTTGAAAAACTGGCTCGCCTGGATCTGACATCCAATCGCCTCCAGAAGCTTCCTCCGGACCCGATCTTTGCGCGGTCCCAGAGCAGCATGGTGATGAGTACACCTTATGCACCTCCACTCTCTCTGAGCTTTGGTGGAAACCCACTGCACTGTAACTGTGAGGTACTGTGGCTGCGAAGGCTGGACCGTGAGGATGATATGGAAACATGTGCCTCTCCAGCCAGTCTAAAGGGGCGCTACTTTTGGTCTGTCCGTGAGGAGGAATTTGTCTGCGAGCCCCCACTGATCACTCAGCATACGCACAAATTGCTGGTGCTGGAGGGCCAAACAGCTAGTTTGCGTTGCAAAGCAGTCGGAGATCCAATGCCAACTGTGCATTGGGTTGCTCCAGATGATCGTTTGATTGGAAACTCCTCAAGAGCCACTGTATATGAAAATGGCACTCTTGACATAGCAGTCACCACATCCAAGGACTATGGCATTTTCACTTGCATTGCTGCCAACGCTGCAGGGGAGTCTACTGCCTCCATCGAGCTATCAATCATTCAACTGCCCCACATCACTAACAGTACTAATCGTACTACACTGCCAAAATCAGGACTTTCAGACATCACCAGCTCTACTAAGATAGGCAAAGGAGAGCCAAAGCCTCCTCCAGAAAAGGTGGTTTCTGTATCTGAAGTGACTGCCATCTCTGCTTTGGTCAAGTGGACCGTAAGCAAATCAACTCCAAAGGTCAAAATGTTCCAGCTTCAGTACAACTGTTCTGATGATGAAGTTCTCATTTACAGGTAAGAGAAGCCACAGTCAGTTATTTCCAAAGTAAAGCTAAAATCTCACTGGCAAAGTGCCCAATTTAGACTGAGATATAGTCTCCTTACCTCAAAATGCCTTAATAAGTTCAGGTTTTAGAGTTAATTGCTAATTGTCTGATCTCTTGAGACAACTATGTCTTCTGAAGCATTACTCTGACATCAACATTCTTCTTTCTTAATCCTTCTTTATTATTTTTTTTGGGGGGGGGGTTCACCATAATGCAGACAATTTTATGGGGATGCAGCTTTCACATTCTGAGAACTCCAAAGAGAAATCCTTGCCCTGAACCATTAATTAGAAACCCAAGAAGAAAAAGGATTATAGAGCTCATTCTAATGTATCCCTCTTAAGCGGCTGAATTCCATACAAGTGTGGGCCTTGGCGACAGTAGCAGAAGATCTTTGGGGGCTCTGTGAAATCAATTTTCTGTTTTAGATGAGATGCTGAATGGAAAAAAAAAATTCTGATGGATAATTGTCTGGAAATATAGAAAATAGCCTCAGTGTTCAGCTAAAAAATGGTGTGGTACATACAGAGAAGAAAAATAGCTTTTTCCAGATTCCGTATCCCCTAAAGTAACATTTATAGATCTTTCCAGAGAATGCTCACATAGTAAGGCACAACCCATTGTGAAAATTAGATACCTTCCTAAGTTTCAGCGGTTTTATGTGACACCTTCCAATCTCCAATAATTGACAGCAAATTTCTGCAAAACCTTATCAGATAATTTATTTTCTGCTATTACCTGCATAGGACTGGTGTTCAGCTGGGAATCTGAGATTATTAAGAAACGCAGCAATGAAGGATGTTACTTTTCACAAGCGGAGTTGATGCATCTCACATCTGTGCAAATTCAATAATAAGCTTTTTATCTGATTTCCTTCCCTTTCATGCACATTCTGTGCCAGCTTTCCTCTTTTTCTGCCTGGTGACAATAATGGATGAGTCATCTACATTTGCATTCATGAGGAACTCGACAAAGCTAAAGCAGTTCCCTGCATTTTCTTTTTCTTTTAAATTACATTAAATTCCATCCCTGCTTCTTTTTATCGATTACTAGAAATAACTGCAAAACAAATTGGGTTGCTGTGTATTTAAAAGCTCCATAATTAATTTGTTGACCAAAAAAAATCTATTGTATTCATTATGTTTTTAGGGTTATAGCGTTCCCAGAAAGGACTGTTTTCATTAGATCAAAAATGAATGCAGCAATGTGCAGCTACAATAGCTCAAAAGGGTCAAACAGTTCAATATTTATGTTTGAAGCCCATACTATTTATGTTCACCTGGTGGCTAGCAGTACCTTAAAATAATTTTGTGTCAGTTTTTAAATTGTAAAAATACTATATGTGATGTTTGTTTACATGCTTTTATAATCACATAAATAATTAGGTGTGATCTTGCTTCATCTATGGTATTCAAGATGGAACTTATTAACTATATGGTGCTATTCAAATACACTTGGCTATTTTCAGCATAAAAATAATACACTGTGATAGAATTCTGATAGTTTGCAGCAGGGAAGAGTCAAACCAGAAAGATATAACCAATTAACTTATAGTGCTAACAACTAAGCCCATCAGTCTAGGAAGAGTTAGAAGGTAATTCATTGAAAGCCAATGTGAATTACATTATTCTACAAAGATAATGATTTACTTGGCACTGCATACCATACCTTATAGTAAAAGTTTAACTTGTTGAAAAGTTGCACAATGTATTGCTGTTTCTCACCTGAAAAGAAATAAGGGAAAACTTTGTATCTAGAGTTCTTTTACAAAATACACTTCCTCCATTAAGTCTGCTACCACTTGAAGACAACAGGCATATTTTTTATTCAGCATCATCTGATGTTTAAAAAGGGAACTCTATAACCCTTAAGTAAATGCATAAAATCTAAAGTCATGTTGCAGATAAATTTTCTCAGGACAACAGGTAAGGCACGATATAGAACCAGCTTCCAGATTGCAGACCCTTAAATGTCTTTTGACAGACTAAAATCAACTAAAAGATGCTTGATTGCTTTCAACATGTTTGGAGAAAACCAAACACAGCACATCAGCAAAAAAATTATTAATACAACAATCAGGTAGAGCAGGAGAGGTGTAATAGTTTGGATTTGTTCTGCAGCCATGCGACCTGGGCACCTAGCAGTCATCAAGTCATAAACTTTACTTTATGTTAAACTTTTTTTCTGATATCTGAAGCTTGGATTAAACATTGTCTTCAACAGGACGATGGTCTTAAGTGTAGTATTGTATTTACAGCACAATAACTGAAAAAACTAATCAATATGTTGCAATGGGATAATCAAATTCCAGGCTCCCTTGATTGAAAGCCATAATGAAACCTTAAGAGAGCTGTACAGAACCCAATGCTAGACAATTATAATGTTTAAAGCAATGCTTCAACAAGTATTTTAAAATTCATCAGCAACAATAAAAGAGACTGATGAGGATAAATGAAAAATTATTAGTGACAGTGTTTACTGTTTAATTCTTAATGTTCATCATGTTGTATCTACAATTACATATTTATGCCCCAGGACGAGCAGGAAGAAAAACAAATCTTCCTATGAAAACCAGTTTCTAAAATGATATGAAATAAGGTAATATAATTTTATTGCTTGCAAATGTTCACCTTTGTCTGAGTTTTCCACCTAAGAATTCAGATAAATAAAAATCAATCATGGCCACAAGGGGCAGCAGAGCAAATGTATGAGTTCACTTGCAGGTTGCATAACAAGACAGTCATGTTGAACAGCAAACAGTCCCATTGGTGCCTTTAGAGTTCAAACAAGTTGATGGGTGTACCATCCAAAGCACATCATGCCATCAAGCATATGAAAGAAAGAGACATTTCTAGCATCAACAAGAATAGTTATTTATAACTCCCACTTAAATGAATCCAGCAAAATTGCTTATTTGCTCAGAATAAATCCATTTGGTATCTTATAATTATTGATGCCCGTTTAATAAAACATCCTAAAACATTTGGTATGATCTAGTTGACCATTTGCATCCTTCAAATCAAATGTTACGCAGTGGAAGAAAAATAGTAATCTCTTTAAATTACTTTCTGCATATAAAATGCTATATAACATTCTCATTCTTTGGTATTTCTTTTATATGCTCTGTCTAATTCAAAAGTGCTATAAGCATATTTATTCTTATCAGTTTTGATCCCCTGCCGAAAGACTTTTGTCATGCTTTATCTTCATTTGTGCTTCCAGGATGATTCCCAGGACTCACCGGGCCTTCGTAGTCACCAATCTGGTGCCGGGAATGCAGTATGACCTGTGTGTCCTGGCCATCTGGGATGACACCGCAACCACTCTCACTGCCACCAACATTGTTGGATGCATCCAGTTCGTCACCACAGAAGATTACCCACAATGCCAGTCTCTGCACAGTGGATTTATGGGTGGCACCATGATTCTGGTCATTGGTGGCATTATTGTTGCGACTCTGCTGGTCTTTATCATCATCCTTATGGTGCGCTATAAGGTAACCAGTGGGATTCAAATCAGTAAATTACCCACTGTAAGTAACACTTACTCCCAGACAAATGGGGGGGTAAACAGGTTCAATGGAGCCCCACCACAGGTCAAGTCCACAGTAGTGGTCATGCGTGAAGAAATGGTGGAGTTTAAGTGTGGATCCCTCCAGAGTAGCCTTTCTTCATCATCATCGTCCTCTAACTCGTTGGACAGCCAAACAGGAAGAGGAGCAGACTATAATGCGCAGACCAGCGAATGCAGCAACCTGCCAAGTACCAAGTTTAGGAGGCATGTGCACGGCACTAAGGCTCGGCAAAACCTGGACCAACTTTTAGGGGCTTTTACGTCACTAGAGCTACGGGGTACAGCAAAGGACCACCAAGGAGCTTCTGTCTCCTCGGCCTCTGCTGTTGCCAATCCCATGACAACAGTGGCTGTGGTGCCACCATCTGACAAAGAACCCCTACTTGGGAGGGCTGAGTCCACAACAATGCTGGGGCGTCTCCTTGGGTTTCAACATGAGGATAAACCCAAGAGGAGTCACTCATTCGACATGGGGCACGTCGGGGCAGTGCAGTGTCGCAGCAGTCAACCACGTAGGATCAGTAACATCTGGACTAAACGCAGCCTGTCTGTTAACGGCATGCTTCTGCAGTATGACGACAGTGAGGATGAGAAACCCACTTTTGAGAGCTCTGAGTGGGTTATGGAGAGCACAGTCTGAGTCTATGACCAAACAATAGATCTATATTAAAAACTAAAGAAACATGAACACAGCGGGATGTTCTGTATGAACTTCAACCATGTGAATACTGTTCAAATGATTATGTGACAAAACTAAAGCTGACTGTCCAAGATTGAAACTCTTAACTATATTTGAAAAATGTTGCATTCTGAATCAACTGGAGAAATTACCTATATGGAAAAACTATCTACAGAACGATAAGATACTCATACTGGATTTACGTCTTTAAAGGAACTGAACTCTATGAGGACTTACTTCAACTGTGATAACCTAAATCACATGTTTCAGACTCAAAGTGGAAATGTTCCAGCTGTAGAAAGAGGGGGACCACAGGAGCTAGTATAGTAGAAAATTAAAACAAAGTCATTTTTATTTTCATGTTCTTTTTTTATCATTTTTACTATTTATTATTTCAGGTGATTCGCCAGAAGAAAGACTCACCTCAAAACATTAAAAACAGGTTTACACAGGATGTACCAACTCTCATGTTGCCATTTTATACCCCTAATTTCCCTCAGCTATTGCAGATTTATCATCATCATCATCATAATCATCATCATCGCCATCATCGTCATCATCATCATTTTCTCAAGTTATGCATGAGGTGACCGTATGAGAAACAAAACAATTGCTAACTTAAAACACAGGCTGTGCTTGTACTCAAGTTTGTAAAAGTGCTTTTTTTTTGTTTTTGTTTTTTTTGAGCAATCAGTATCTTAAACACACACAGCAGGCAGTGATCTCATCTTGAGAAATCAGAGGAACTCAAATTGGGAAATTGAGCTAACAGCTAATCAGACCAGGAACCACTCAAAACCAAAGGTATGGGGTCTAAAACAACTCAATCAAAGCATTCCCATTTGTTTAAGCTTCAAGTACCTTGTCACTTTTGTATGAAATTGTCATTTGGACACCGTTTGGTTTTCTTAACCAAATTGTGTCTATATAAGTGTGTATGCCCTATAGATGGTGGGTAGAATAGCCAAGCTGTGAATCACTGCTTCTCTGTATTGATGGGTCCCAGTGGAAGTAGCTTTGGTAGCTTTTTGGATTTGTCCCAAGACGGAAAAAGCCCCTTGCCAGGATTTGCTGTAAATGCTAAATCTTACAGCCGTCTTGAGGATTCCTAACAACCTTGGGGCTCTTGTTTACAAGTCAGGGTATAACTGAGGAATAGATTTACTTTGTGGATGAGACCAGCATCTGCTGAACGTGATGTGGACACTGCATCAGTAAATAGTGATGAAGAGAGAACTGAGCTGAAGGACAAAGCTTTCAATTTGCACGCCAATATATGTTCCGTCACTCGGTTAAGGTCATTAGTTGTGGGTAATAAGCCATCTGTAAGTCCAATTGGATGGAATTAGCTTCCTTTGGAGGGCTGGTTCTCATAAGAAAAGGGTGTGAAGGATTTCTATATGGAAGGTGCTCATATTAGAGTCCCAGTTTCTCAATATTGACAAGAGCCAACAAAGGTAATTTGGGTATCGCCATCAGGGCCAAACTGGAAGAGCCCCTTCCTCAGATCTGCTGGAGAGATTACATTTTACAACTCTCTCTTGAACCCCTCAGAGAAATCATCAAATGAGCTGAAGGAAGTAGCTGAGGGGGAGCTAGGTCTGGAGATTTCAGTTTTATAAAACACTCCTTCAAGTAAAGTAGTTTAACTATCCTGGTTGTTAAGGTGTAGGAGTAAAACAGAGGAAGAGATCTGATTGTTAGACTGGAGGGACATCTACAATACAAACACTGAACCAGCCTGCATTGGCGACGAAAGAAATTAGGTAAGACTTCTCAACCTACCCGTCAGTGGACATGAAATCCCTTGGCTAGACTCATGAGTGTGGGGATTGAGCAAATGAAATAAAGAATGAATTAAAGTAGCTAAAATGACTTCTCTCAACAGTGGGACTGAACTCCTATATAGGAAAAGATCCACTTTTGGAAGGCAGTCAGAGACGGGGCTTCTTTGCATTGGCAGGGAGTCAGCTGAAGTGGTCTTGGTATCTAGAAAGGAAACCTGCTGATGTTCTAACCAAAAGAGGCTGGATAGATAATCTCCCATTTTATTTAGTGTAGGTGAGGCAAGGGCCTTCTGGCAATATCTGTTTTTCTTTTGTATCCTTGCTGGTGAGTGGAGAGAAAATTTCTGATGAGTAAGAACATTTTATGTTAAAGTAGGTGACTCAACAGAGTGCTTAACTTGCAATGAAAGTTTTAAATTTAAGTTCAAGCTTCAGAGAGGAAAATTAGCTCTGGAAGGAGCTCTTAGCTTGATTTCACAATCATTTATTTCCCCCTCAATTCTCAATATTCAGATCACTCCAGCTTCAGGAAAGATTCTACCTGCGCCCTCCTCCCCCCACCTAGTTGGTCTCCAAGGAGACAATTATAACGTTTGTCCAGCTCAGGTTGAAATCCTGCTTTGCAAATAATTTGATTATCTGGTGCTGGTCTGCAGGAGTCCCTGCAGACCAACGGCTCATTGACATGAACGTTGTTTCCCTAAGAGTGTGTTTTCAGCTACTATCAGCACAAATTACTGTAGGCAAATGCAAATAGTGTTTGAAATTCATCAAGCCCTTTTAATCATTTGCCCAAAGCAGCCAACAGCATGATGCATCACCGGATTCTGAAACTCTTCAGGCAACAAAAACAAGAAAGCATGATAATTACTCATTTAGCCAGGTTAAATGGAGGAATCTGTCATTTATTGGCTGCATAAAGGTCACTATGCTGCTCATGAGAGGATTTTATTTGGGAAAATGGGAAGAGTGATGACTTTTAGGGAGCCAATAAGTTGCAAAGCCTGGGAATTTATTTCACCACATTGCATGATATAAAACCTATTTTGATTAATGTGTTTACTTGACTTGATTCACCTGAGGAACAATTCATCTGTTATTCTCCTTCATACAGGGCTGTACATTGCAGTAAGATACTTAAAAATGTGTTACTTTTCAGATCACTGCCTAAAGTTAGCTGCATCATCCCTGTGTTTTAATGCCTTTATCAGTATTCTGTGGGACTCTGCTGCATTTCAAAAATGTTGGGTGGTCATCATTTCCTTTTCCTCCTACAGTAGATGTACTGTTCTGTATATTGGTATATTTTTTTGTACAATACCTGGGTGAGAATGTAAGGGGGCCGGGTGGGGATTGTGCAGTAGTAATTTTATTTTCATGTGAAGCAAACAGTGAGAAGGTGCTTTACTGTGGTGTACCAACAAAAGGTGGTTGTTAGTTGGCTTACTGAATGGGATTTTACATGATGTTTCAAGAGCGGAGGACTGGAAATTTTTAAGTGTTTGAATCAACAACCATAGTGCATATTTGGTCTTACTGTGTTACCTTTACACTGTCAGTTTTGTGTTTGCTTCCCCGCCACATTCATAAAGTCAAATGATTATTTTATTTTTTCTCCTAGCTAAGCTTGACTTCCAATTTGTCATAATTATATTTCTGTAATTTTTTTTCTGACAACTCACATAAACAAAATGTGTGCATATGATTATTTTGAGATTTTTTTATTATAAATAACTATAATATAGATAATAATAAAAAACATTGTACACAAGTTATGAATCACTAGAAGAAAAGTGAATGAGTATTCAGATATATCAGTACTTAAAAATTGCTTCTTTAGAATAACAAAACAATTTTAAAGACTAGTTCTGAAAATGTTCCCACAAGTTAAAACTTAAATAATGCACTAACATTTATAAATACCTTTAAATAAACTGAAATACCTTTTATTTAAAGGTATTTCAAGGTATTTCAGTTCAGGTAGCCTAAATCGCTCATAAAGCTGCTCCAATTTACATATGTTCATGCTTTAGCTGCCAGCAAGAAACATAAGGTTTATATTTTTATATAACTGCATTTATTTGTGGCATTTTTGAAAATCACCAGCAGAGTTGAGCACCTCTAACAAAAATGCTGAATGTATTAAGAACAACAAAAATGTTTCTTGTGTAAATTAAAAGACAACTGTGCAGTTGCTATATTTTTCTATACAGTAATTAGAAAGAAAAATTGGATGTATCTTACAAAAAAAACTCAAGTGAAACTGTGCCGTTTGTTTTTACCATTAATGGAACTTAAGGTTTTAAATTTTCCTTGATGGTAAAAGATAAAACTTTTTCAATCTTTACTCAGAAAATAGATCATTTCAAAACCTGACATCTCAGGACGGAACCAGACTAAATCAAAACTTTGTAAGATTAGAATGATGATCTGGTACTTAGTGACCAGTGGGAAGTAACCGTTGAGCCTCTGCGTGTAACATCATGTATCATCCCTCTCCACTCTGCTAACCAACACTATAACATAAATGTGTACTTGACTCGACATAGACATGATTCTCACCTGAACTTCTAAGCAGAAAAAAATCAATTAAAAAAATACTGTTTGTGTGAAAACATTTTGCTACAAAATGATATAAAATATTGATAAATTCCTATGAACCAAACTGGCTCCACTTTGTTTGTTTTTTCTTGAAAAGTCAGCTGTTGTACATGTTAGCAGCTGTATCGCTTGAGTCAGATCAAAGCTAATTGTTTCTTTTTGCGTCTCCCCACGAAGCGCTGAAACACTGAGTGTCCTTCCTGCCATCCAGCAGATGAGCAGAGGGGGTTTTCCTCCAGAAGTCCAGCTGCTGTCGTCAGGCCAGTCGCTGCTGACTCACCTCAACACTGTCCTTATTACAAATCACCTGTACATGCAGCTCCTGTGCAGAGCCCATAATAAGGCCTTAATTCATATAATCTGTTAGCAAAGGTGCTTACGGCAGCACAGAGTAAATATAATCTCTACAAGGGGAAGGCGTTGCATGACGAAGGTGCAGGATGAACACAACGGCCGGATGTCAAACGCAGCACGAGCGCTTATTAATAGACCTTCAGTTGTCAAATATTGGGTTTGGACATACAAATTTAAAAAGTTTTACAATGACAAGTAAGGCATTGAGAATATCCCTTCATGGAAATTAAAGTGAAACCAACTAAAATATAAAACTTTTAACAATCTGGCAATTTCTTCAATTCACATTTTGCCTCCCTGTGTCTCTTTCAACTGTTTATTAAATCTGCCACAAGTTATGATCTACAATTAAGTCATTCTTGAAAATTAAAGCTGTCATGTTGGATTTCAGTTTCTTGACCCACATGCAAGTTCACACGACAATACTCGGGATCACTGTTCAATGAGAGTTTTAATAAGTTTCAAAGCACGGTTAGATAGTGCTCCGGAAGATCTGAAGGCAGGTCAGCTCTGGTTCTGTTCAGAGAAGGGAGAGGTTAGTAGGGACCGGAGAGGAGAGATCTGGATGGGTTCAGAGGGGGGGGACCGCTTACTGTTGTTTCGGATGGTGGTTGCAGGGAGGGAAGGGCTTGGATCCGGGAGCGTTCCAAGGATCAGAGATGGAGAGGGGAGGAGAGCGGCAGGCGGTGAGGTTCGATCCTGGCAGATCTCAGAATTCAGGCTTGATTTAGGCAGCTCAGCGTTTCCTGGGGAAAGACACAGTGTTACATGAAGTCTCAAACAATAGCTTTGACATGAACTCTGGTTAAGCTCTGACCAACGAGTGGGACCATCGAGCGTTGACTGGCTGCTCCACTGCTTCTTAAAAAGGCCTTCCAGGCAATCACTGGAATCATCCACCGGTGCGCCAACCTGTCAGAATTCTCCCCCGAAGATCCTCTATAGGAAAGATCGCTCACACTAACCCGAATCCTAACAGTACCCCTCCCTCAATGACCGCCACTTGGCGGTCTGGACGACCCCGAATCCCTGGAGGCGTGAAATCTTCTAAGAACAGACTCATCTAAAATAAATGACCTAGGAACCCAGGAGCGCTCCTCAGGGCCGTAACCCTTCCAATCCACAAGGTACTGGAAACCCCTGCCCCGTCGACGGACATCCAGTATTTTATTAATAGTGTAGGCTGGGCCCCCATCGATGTGACGGGCAGAAGGGGGAGGACTAATAGGGGGGCAAAGTGGGGAAGACTTCACAGGCTTGAGCATAGAAACATGAAAAACTGGATGGACCCTGAGAGAAGATGGGAGCTTGAGTCTAACCGCAGAGGGGTTCACAACGGCCTGGATCTCAAAAGGACCCAAAAACTTTGGAGACAGTTTCTTTGGAGCGGCTTTGAGGGGAATGTCCCTAGCCGAAAGCCACACCTTCTGACCTGGGCTATAAACAGGGGCTGGTTTCCTTTTTCTATCGGCAAAACGGCGGTTCTGGGCAGCGGTCCGATTTAAAGCTGCAGCAGCCTCCTTCCAGATGCGCTGACACTTCCGGATATGGTGTTGAACTGAAGTGACGGCATTCTGAGGTTCGTCTGAAGGGAGAAGAGGAGGCTGATAACCCAGTGAACACTCAAACGGAGACAGACCAGAAGCAGAGGAAACGTGGCCGTTATGGGCATACTCCACCCAGGGCAGATGGGAGGACCATGATGAGGGGTTGGAGGAGCACATACAACGAAGTGTAGATTCCATCTCCTGATTCATACGCTCGGTCTGCCCATTAGTCTGAGGGTGAAAACCAGAAGACAAAGACACTTTTGCCCCAAGCGCACCACAAAAACCTTTCCATACCTTGGAGATGAACTGGGGACCCCGGTCAGACAAGATTTCTGTAGGAATCCCATGAAGCCTAAAAACGTGTTTAACCAGCAACAGAGCAGTTTCCATGGCAGTGGGCAATTTCCTAAGGGGCACCAGATGACAGGCTTTGGAGAACCGATCAACAATGGTAAGTATGACTGTGAACCCCTTAGAAGGAGGCAGACCGGTAACAAAATCGAGGGCGATGTGCGACCAAGGACGTCCTGGAACAGGTAAGGGCTGCAAGAGACCACTGGGAGGTTGATGGTGAGACTTGTTTTTAGCACAGGTAGGACAGGCCAACACATAATCCTTAACATCCTTGTTAAGGGATGGCCACCAGAAGGAGCGTCTGATTAATGCTGTGGTTCGACTGGTGCCGGGATGGCCAGAAAAACGAGAAGCGTGGGCCCATTGAATTAACCGGGAACGAACAGAAAAGGGAACATAAGTGCGGCCCGAAGGACCGGTACCCGGATCAGGATCGGACTGCTGAGCTCTGAGGACCAGGTCGGAGATGTCCCAGGAAACCGCCCCCATAATACATGACCGCGGCACTATGGTGTCCACAACAGGGTCACCCTCATCAGAGGAGAATTGTCGAGAGAGGGCATCAGGTTTCACATTCTTCGAGCCGGGTCTGTAAGAAATAAGAAAGTTGAATCTCGAAAAGAAAAGAGACCATCTGGATTGCCGAGGGTTCAACCTCTTGGCCGTCTGCAGGTAGGACAAGTTTTTATGATCTGTCCACACCACGATCGGGAGCTCAGCCCCCTCCAGCCAATGGCGCCACTCCTCAAAAGCCATTTTAATAGCTAACAATTCCCGATCCCCTACGTCATAGTTTCTCTCTGAAGGCGACAGCCGGCGAGAAAAAAAGGCGCATGGATGCAGTTTGTGATCAGAGAGCGAGACCTGAGACAAGACCGCTCCAACCCCCGAGTCAGAAGCATCCACCTCCAACGTGAACTGCTGAGAGGGATCCGGCTGGATCAGAACAGGAGCGCTAGCAAACTTCTCCTTCAGAGCCGAGAAAGCTGCTTCTGCTTCAGGAGTCCAGGTAAACTGGATCTTGGTGGATGTGAGGCTTGTCATGGGGGCTGCAGTTTGACTGTAATTCCGGATAAACCTCCGATAAAAGTTAGCAAACCCTAAAAAACGTTGCAACTGTTTCCGGGAGGAGGGAGTCGGCCAATCCAGAACTGCACGAATCCTCTCCGGATCCGGCTTCACCTGCCCGCTCTCCAAGATGAACCCCAGGAACGAGATGGAAGGCACATGAAATTCGCACTTTTCTGCCTTAACGTACAAACTATTTTCAAGAAGACGTTGTAGGACCAATCTGACATGCTGTTTGTGTTCAGTTATGTTCTTAGAGAAGATCAAAATGTCATCCAGGTAAACGAACACAAACTGATCCAGAAAATCACGCAGCACGTCATTGATGAGGGATTGAAAAACCGCTGGAGCGTTTGTCAGACCAAATGGCATGACTAGATATTCAAAATGGCCCAACGGGGTTTTGAACGCTGTTTTCCATTCGTCCCCTTCGCGGATGCGCACAAGATGGTAAGCATTTCGTAAATCCAGTTTAGTGAACACTGTGGCGCCCTGAACCGGTTCAAAAGCTGACGTGAGGAGGGGAAGAGGATACTTATTTTTAATTGTGATCTGATTAAGGCACTTGTAATCAATGCATGGTCTGAGTGAGCCGTCTTTCTTGGATACAAAAAAAAATCCCGCCCCTAACGGAGACGTAGAGGGGCGGATGATGCCTGCAGCCCGTGACTCATTGATATATTTTAGCATACTCTCCCTCTCCGGTTTAGAGATGTTATACAACCGACTGGAGGGCAGCGGAGCGCCCGGAAGAAGATCAATAGCGCAGTCGTAGGGGCGGTGGGGGGGAAGTGAAAGCGCTTTATTTTTTTTAAACACCATTTTCAAATCATGATATTCGGGGGGCACTTTGGACAGATCCTGGGCGTCATCTTCGTCCTCCTGGGTGGTGTCCAGTTTTGGATTCGTCAAGGCCGACAGCAGGCAGGTTGCGTGGCAGGTTCGGCTCCATGACTCCACTCTTCCCTCATACCAGTTAAGGTGAGGATTATGTTGTCTCAACCAGGGAATACCCAGCACCAAAGGGCTCTGTGGTGAGGGAAACACATAGAAAGTGAGAAACTCTCGGTGATTGCCTGAAACCAGAAGTTCGACTGGTTTAGTTTGATATGAAATTGCATGCAGAACTCCTCCATCCAGGGCGGAAACTTGGATTGGAGCGGGAAGGGAAATCGTAGGTATATTAAGGTTCTTAACCAGTTCTTTATCGATCAGGTTTTGTTCACATCCTGAATCGATTAGTGCCGAGAGGTTAACTGACCTTTGATTGATGCAAAGCGAGGCAGGAAGAGAGAATCGGGAGATCAAACTGGAACATCCACCCACCAGGACTCCCGTGTTCACTGGTGGGCTCTCCCTTTTAACCGAGCGGGACATGCAGCGACAAAATGGCCAGTCAGACCGCAGTAGAAGCAGGCTCGAGCTTCTAGCCTTCGTTGCCTTTCTGTGGGGGAAATCCTGGTGCGGCCAATCTGCATGGGCTCCTGGGGAGGAAGAGCGCTCGGTACGGTTTCCATGGCAACCTCGGAAGCGAAACTGTCCGGAAAAAACACAGGTTTAGATCCCTTCCTTTCTCGGGACCTCCCTCGAAGTCTGTTATCAATCTTAATAGCCAAGGATATTAAAGCCTCCAAATTGGGCGGTTCGTCCCTGTAGACCAGTTCATCCTTCAGATTCTCATTTAGACCCTGGATGAAAGCCCCTTTTAGAGCTTCGTCATTCCACCCAGACGTAGCTGCAAGGGTGCGAAAATCTATTGCGAATTCAGCTGCAGAACGGGATCCTTGTTTCAAGTTCCAAAGCTGATGCGTGATTTCTGAGCTAGACTCTGCATAGCCGAATGTTTGTTTTAACTCACTTAGAAAGGTTACAAATGGCGTTTGAGAAAGAGATGGCCAGGTTATATTTAGCTTCTGCCCATCGCAGGGCTTTTCCTTTCAATAACCCGATCATGTACGCTATTTTAGCAGTGTCATCTGGAAAAGAGTCTGGAGCTCTGCAAAATACGATGGAGCATTGCATGATGAATCCTCCACACTTTCCAATCTCTCCAGAATAGTGATCCGGTGTCGGAAGTGAAACCTCACGACCCCGGTGCGTCCCAGCTGGGGTTGACTGCATTGGAGACCCCGCACTGGGTGGAGGAGCGACGGCAGCGGCTGCTGCACCGGCTGTATTAGGAGGCGGAGGATTTTGTTCCAGTCTATCTGTCAGTTCTGAGACTGACGTCCTCAATTGATTCATTATCTGCCCCTGGAAATTTTGCTGATCCAATAGAGTACGCAGCATGGCGTCGTGACGGGCTAGGAGTTCAGCTGAGCTTAGAGCGGGTCTTGTGTGAGAACTTGCTGGGTCGACTTGGCTCGATGGTTCTGTCATGTTGGATTTCAGTTTCTTGACCCACATGCAAGTTCACACGACAATACTCGGGATCACTGTTCAATGAGAGTTTTAATAAGTTTCAAAGCACGGTTAGATAGTGCTCCGGAAGATCTGAAGGCAGGTCAGCTCTGGTTCTGTTCAGAGAAGGGGAGAGGTTAGTAGGGACCGGAGAGGAGAGATCTGGATGGGTTCAGAGGGGGGGAACCGCTTACTGTTGTTTCGGATGGTGGTTGCAGGGAGGGAAGGGCTTGGATCCGGGAGCGTTCCAAGGATCAGAGATGGAGAGGGGAGGAGAGCGGCAGGCGGTGAGGTTCGATCCTGGCAGATCTCAGAATTCAGGCTTGATTTAGGCAGCTCAGCGTTTCCTGGGGAAAGACACAGTGTTACATGAAGTCTCAAACAATAGCTTTGACATGAACTCTGGTTAAGCTCTGACCAACGAGTGGGACCATCGAGCGTTGACTGGCTGCTCCACTGCTTCTTAAAAAGGCCTTCCAGGCAATCACTGGAATCAGCCACCGGTGCGCCAACCTGTCAGAATTCTCCCCCGAAGATCCTCTATAGGAAAGATCGCTCACACTAACCCGAATCCTAACAAAAGCTGAACAACAGTTCACTCTGCAAGTCGCCTGGATGCAGCTGTTAATTCAACGGGAAACAGGTTCTTGTTCTTTTAACACACAAGATTAAATTGAGCCCTTGTTTCTGTGTAGATCTCAGCTTGCATGCAGGGAAAAGTAATTTACATTTAATGCATCCCCCCCTCCCTCTGCACCAGACAGCTCTTTTGGATTAGACATAACGCTAAACATGCTATTTTAAGCCTATTCTGTTTTTCTTACTCCTCCTTCTTATATCTATTTGAACTCTACAGTCTGAAAGTAATGAGTGAATATTTTCCACTTTAAACTCCATATGTTTTGAAATGATGATTGTGTCAAGAGAATATTGAACCCAGCTTACATGCTCGATACAGGACAGCACAGCATTTTATCTTGTTCCAGAATTTTCATTAAATTTCTTGCATTTCAATATGTTTGCATTTATTGAGTTTCTCAGTGTTAAATATTATTTTATCAAGTGGGTTCTATCACACCATATGCTTGCTGGAGATTTTCCTTTTATGAATTCTGGATCTCTTAAATTGGTTCTTCAATAAGGAAAAAAACATGTAAAGTGATGAGAAAAAGCATAAAAACATATTTATAGAAACGGATTATAACAAAAAGTCTACTGGCCCAAATCAATTTATCTTTATCTTCAATTTCAACCTAAACTCCCGATATATATGAATGTATTTAGATGCATAAAAATTCACAGTGAAAGAAAAACTCAAGATCCCAGGAGAAATCTGCTGCAACAGAAAATGAATGATTTTCTCCTTGATTGGCCATCGTCTGATGAACACACCATACCCAAGCTCTGATTGCTTTAACTGCAACATTATACGGCGTGTTACTGAGTGAAACGACACCCAAAGTTAGCAACATTCAGTATCTGTGAGGTGTTTAAAAAGAAGGCAGATGAAACTATTTATTTCATGACATGTCAACTCATGTCTGTGGATTTGAGTTATTTTGGGATGAGAATACTCCAATCTACAGGGCTTCTGATGTGAACCTGATTCACCATCATCAGAAGAGGAGAAAAAATATACTATTTTATATTCTGTCACTGAAACCAACTTTCCATCGGCACATGTTTAATCATTACGTAATATGAACAGCGTGGTTGTGTTTTTGTTTTTTTAACAGCGATGCCTACTGGGAGCACTCACACTAATAATTTTCTCCTCTTTCATCTCTGACCTTCAGTTACTTTTTCTCTTTCAAAAATCTGTTACTACTGTTTTATTTTTCAGGGCAGTCACCCCTTTTAGATTATCTGAAGTATTTTTTTTTCCCCCACTCTACTTTTTTTTTCTTTTCTTTAATGCAGCTTTTGCACACCAGCAGCCTGCAGAAAATCTATCCATGATCTTTTATGCCTGAACACGACCCACCGCGGTTTAGCCAGAGTTTGTACAAAAGCTCAGCAGATAGCATTGGAGGTCATGACAAAAAGTTTGAGGAGGGAAAGGGGTGTTGGAGCGTCGGTCTCATATTCCCATTAATAGTGGGTTTCCATTACAGAAAATGCTCTCTGAAAGCAGCCCTTATCTATCATCTGTAGCCTCGTCGCCACTTTCACAGGGATTCTTTGTTTCCAGAACACTGTATTAATAACCACAATATTAATAACACAGAAGTGATGCTAAGAGCAGGGGTTGATTTTTTAGCAAGAAAGTTGTCGAGCCACAGTTAAGTTTGAAATGTGAGCCTGGCAGATGTTATTTTGTCTTGCTTCAGAAATGGTGTCTTCTCGCTTTTCAAGTAACAAGCAATTAATAATACCTGCTGGATGGTTGTAGCAATATTTGAGGATGTGGTGGAAATAAAATGCTTCCCCAGCCAATAGAAAATCAATTCACATCCTTGTGTTATTACATTCACAGTTATTTCCTTTGGAAACAAATATGCTAATTAAAATTTGGATCCATCCATCCATCCATCCATTTTCTTCCGCTTATCCGGAGTCGGGTCGCAGGGGCAGCAGCTTCAGAAGGGAGGCCCAGACTTCCCTCTCCCCAGCCACTTCTTCCAGCTCCTCCGGGGGAACCCCAAAGCGTTACCAGGCCAGCCGAGAGACATAGTCCCTCCAGCGTGTCCTGGGTCTTCCTCGGGGCCTCCTCCCGGTGGGACGTCCCCTGGAACACCTCACCAGGGAGGGTCCAGGAGGCATCCTGACCAGATGCCACCTCAACTGGCTCCTCTCGACGTGGAGGAGCAGCGGCTCTACTTTGAGTCCCTCCCGGATGACCGAGCTTCTCACCCTATCTCTAAGGGAGAGCCCGGCCACCCTGCGGAGGAAACCCATTTCGGCCGCTTGTATCCGTGATCTCATTCTTTCGGTCATGACCCAAAGCTCATGACCATAGATGAGGGTGGGAACGTAGATCGACCGGTAAATCGAGAGCTTCGCCTTTTGACTCAGCTCTCTCTTCACCACGACGGACCGGTACAGCGCCCGCTTCACAGCAGACGCCCGCCCCAATCCGCCTGTCGATCTCCCGCTCCCTTCTTCCCTCATTCGTGAACAAGATCCCCAGATACTTAAACTCCTCCACTTGAGGCAGGACGACCCCCCTGACCCGGAGAAGGCACTCTACCCTTTTCCGGCTCAAGACCATGGCCTCGGATTTGGAGGCACTGAGCCTCATCCCGGCCGCTTCACACTCGGCCACGAACCGTTTCAACTTAAGAAAACCTCAGTATTGGCCGAGCGCCACGCAAATTGTTGATGTAACAAAGCTTTTTACTGTTTACGTCATTACTAATGCTTTTCTTTAAGATTTTTTGGCTCTAGTGGTCTTTAATGAAAAGTAAATAAGCTGGGAATATGGTAGATAGAGAAGGAGAAGACATGCTGCAAGGCACCAGAGATGGGAATCAAACCCAGGACAACCACATGCAGCACTACAGCCTCCACACATTGTACTCTACCGACTATAAGTGACTTTTATAAAAATATATTTTTATTACATATTCGTCAAAACTGTCACTATATTGTTTTTTTGCCAGAAGTAGTTTATGGAATATTTTCCCAGATTTGTATCTTTCAGACCGATCCATTAATGGAAGTTTGTGCCCATCCAAGAAGAATCATTACAAGAATTGTAAGGCTGACATTTGTGCCTCAAGACAGTTTATGCCAAAACGTTTCTGACAGATGTGCAAATACAATAATGCTGTTAGAAACTTTGCATGATGAAAGTGGATTCGCACAGAAAAACCTAAAAGTCACCATGTAACTGTATTGGGCATAAAATTCTGTTTATTTTGTCGATCAGTGATAAAGTTAAGTCTTAATTGGAAATTTTATTCAAATATGAAATTACCAGATTCAGCTCTGACAGATTAGCGGAAAGAAAAAGAAAAATAAGTTTAAGACATTCACACAGCTAACTCAAAAAAATGATTGTGGTAAAAACATTTTTGGGGTCAATTACTCTGAAAAGCTATAAATTAGTAGAACATTTTTTTTGCAGAATTATGCATTTACCCAGAAGCAAATTCAAATGAAGCAGTAATGTAAGAAAGTTAATCTATCTACAAAAAGTGATTTCAGTTTTGTAACCTAAAACAATGAACATATTTTACATGTAAACTCATCTTCTGCAAAGTATCAGTCAAGTCATTTTAAAACTACCAAGCACAAGTGCCTTATAATTTCTATTAGTATGGAAGTCTAGCATTATTCACTTGATTTGACAGCTCATTAGACTGAAATGCCAGTGGTGAAGGGTTTTCTGTAATTCCATTCAGCTTTATTAAGCTTAAATTTCTGTCCTGGTGCCAACTTTCTTTTTGTGTTGCTAAAATTATTTTATAACCCTCAAACTTTTATTTCATGTTAAGTTAATGTTATATTTCATGTATTTAAAGGTTTGACCTCATAGAGAGGTGCACCGCTCTACAGCCGAGCTAATGCTAACTTCTTGTTTGATTTCAAAGTTTCCAGTCATAACATTTCTTCATGCTTGTGCAACACCTCTCCACCTGAACTGACCACCTCCAATGTCTCAGCTCAAGGACTCCTGCAGTATTTGTAGTTTGACCTCCGATGAGAAGGAGGAGTCCGCTGTCAATAGCTCTGAACAGAGGGCATGTCGATACCTGCTGGTACAGATCAGGCAACACTGAAGGGCTGAAGATGGAAAGTTAATGTTTCAACCACAAATTTACGTTTCACAGACTTAAAATCTACTCAAATGAGACAAATAAACATAATATTTTGGCCTCCATGCATGTCATATTGTGGGAAACTAACAGTGATGCTAGGGTTTCTCACTCCTAAAAGTCGAGATTGTGATTTATTGCATTACACATTACTGAAACTTTGTGTTTTGTTGAAATAAACAACAGTACATGACTCGAACAGGAATCACACTAATGAAGATCCACAGCACAGTGACAGTGCAAGCTCACAAACAGACCTGCAAAAATTCCAAGCAGTCACATAAAAAACTTTATATATATATATTTATATATATATATATATATATATATATATATATATATATATATATATATATATATATATATATATATATATATATATATATATATATATATATATATATATATATATACTGTATTATATATATATATATATATAAAATCCAAGGTTTTATTTAAATGAATAAAACTAATTTTATGTATTGACTCACAGCGCAGTGGCTCTCAAACAGCAAGCACGGAATAATAAAGCTCAGTGTGACATCCGAGGCACAGCAGGATGCATCTCAGCAGCTTACCTCATCTCACCCCTCCTGTATAACATTGTGTAAATGTCACTCAGTAAATAGAGTGAAGAAATGTCATAAGCACGAGCCATTCCTCACACGACGCCATCCATGCGCTGGCATATCATCCAGCTGTTTCAGGTGACAAATGGAACCAAACCACTGCATCCAACTGTAGCAGGTAAATATTGTAAACCTGTTTGCTGAGCTCATGCATAAATATTGCTACTGTTACTGAAGTGAGAGGCTTTCTTTCAACAAGGAATAGCATAAATAGTTTATGACATGCTGTCAGGTTATGAGTGCTCCTGGAAATTTTTGCTCACAAACAGAATTACCTGAATTTTCCCAGACCTACCTGAAAGGTAAGCCATTGTCTTTGTTTTAAGCATTTTATCTTCTTTTACCCATGTGGAAATTGGATAGAGAATTGAGATGCTTTAGACTTATTCTGGTGTTCACGCACACTTCACAAAAGTGAAATAGAATGATTTAAGAATGATACTGACTTTTTATGTCCTCCTATGTTTTTTTGTTTGTTTTTTTGGAACTGACCTCAGATTCTTGGGAGACATTAAACTTAGGTCCAAAAATTAAATGTTCTAATATTTAAGCCAATTATCTTTTTTTTTACTTATTTTGAAGGAAGGACATTTTGATCCTGCTCTTTAATCAGAGCAGTGTTTTTTTTGTTGTTGTTTTTTTTTTTTTTAAATTATCATGCTACGGGAAAGCGGTCCTTCATCAGCCAGGCTGTAAGAGACTTGAGGCTTTTAGTTCAGGTTGACCTTTCAGCAGGGTCATGAGCCAGCACAAACATTTAGAGCCACAACAGAATGATTTACATTTAAGTACACCGATGGTCCAGTCAAAGTCCAGACCGAATGTGTACCAAAACTTGAAAATTGCTGTCTAAAGATTCTCTTCATCCAATTTAACCAAACTCTAGCTTTGCTGCAAAGTGAATTTGAACAAAGTACCCAGAGAAACACTTTCCAAATTTTCATCTGCAAAATATTTTTTCCAACATTGCACAATTATGATTTCACCACACAATTATCACCTAATTTGTGTTAGTCTACCACATAAAAAAACAATATAATGCTCTCAAGTTTGTAGCTATAATGAGACATGTGAAAAAGTAAAGGAGAATGTTCACACAGGCCTCCCATTCTACACTAAAAGGCTCTAGACAACACTTGACCTTTGATTTGGACTCGATTGGGAACAACAGTTTCTTGTTGTGAAACTATTGTACTGCCAAATTATACAAACTAACCAATAAAAATACAAAAAAATGTGCATCCTAGCAAATATGCGAAGGTCTATAAACCTACTTTGCTCCAAGTGACACTCTAGAAAAACTCATTCACTAAAAGATGGCGTCCGACAAAATGTGAATAATCAATACCGAGAATTTGCACAATCTTCTGGAGCAAATTAAAGCATTTGGGAGCTTCCTGCTATGATGGTAGTTTTGAGCAAACCATCTGCTGGAAGGTTGTGGGTGTTTGTTATTGTGTTGGCAGCATATGTGGGGCCTGCCATTTCAAAAGCAAAAATGCCAGCCTTCTGTGACCTTGAGCTGCTATATTCTGCCATACAAGAATGAATAAACATGTGAGGGGCTCTTTTTGTTGGTTAAACCCAGTAAGCTTTCCACATTGAGCCTCTGCCAGTCTTGATTCAGGTCCAAGTTGTGGCAGTTTCCTCGGTTTTATCTTATGTATTTCTCAGCAGTTTTCTCAGAAGGTCCAGAGGGATCTCCCGTACAACTGGAGGGTATGCTTTCAGGAAGCACAAAGTGGAGGCAGCCTTATTCTGAACCACTCCTGCACATTGTGTCCAAACCCTTGATCATGTCTTGGGGGACTGTCAAATGTGAAAGACTTTGGTGCAAGGACACACACTGGCTGTCCAGTTACAGTTTGTTCTTCTCATTTTGTGATTAAAAGCGATGCTGCCCTCTCTGATTAATTCTCAGAGGAGACATTTTTAGCTCAGAAACTTCATCCCCCAAGTGTTCTGGCAAAAGCACAACATTTTGTTTTGCTGAAGGCTCTCTTTTTGAAAGGATTATTTGTGTACACCATAGCAATGCTTTTTTTTTTCTTCCTTACTGAAGAAACTCAAATGCTGACTTTTTGAAACTGGGGAGATTTCTGATTTGTGCAGTTCAGAAAACACATGGACAGGCACGCATGAACACAAGCAACCACACAGGGATAAGATGCGATATGCAGGGTTATTTCTTTTGTTTGTTGTTGTTTGTTTGTTTTGTTAGTTTTTTTGCATCCACGTTCATTTTGGCTTTCAAATTTTACACACAAATTATCATGTAGTATGTTTTTATATATATTTGTACGTTTTATCTACATGTTTTATTTTAGCTCAAGATGCAACAAAACAGTGTACTGACTAAAACTGACTACTTATGCCATCTTATCCATCTCCAAGTCCAACTTTAATATAGGAATGTCATCAAACCTCATGTTACCAAGTTTCACTGCCTTTTTTGAAACCAGTGGAATTTATTAATAGGCACAGTCACCAAAACCAGATTAAGCAACAAAGCAATGGTGATGGCTGACAATGTTTTTTTGGTTTTTTTGCATTGTTCATTTATGATATAACACAGCATACTGAAAAAACAAAAGGATCTCAATGTTAATCAAAGTGTTCGAAAGGAAATTTGGTATTTACAAAAGAGGACCTTGAGATCTATGACTATGGATGTTTTTTAGTGAAATGAATGAATTACCTCAACAGTTCCACAGAAGCCTCTTAACTACTTAGTTTAAACTAATCAGGTGTAATGAAGCAGGGAATGTCTACATTTTGCAAGCCAGGACTGAGAAGCCCTGATTCATGCAACATTAACAGTAAAAGGAATATAACTCATAGACTGTGTCTGCTCAGAGAATGAAAAAGTGCACATGGGAGGGAGTAAAATCATATTCTTGAACTTGACTTGAACTACAGACTCAAGCTGGTCCCAGATTTCATCTCATTCAAATGTTTAATTATTAACTGACGATGCTAATGGTTCACATTAGGGCGTGCATCACACTCCTGGTTTTATTCGTCTCTTCCCTCGAAATGCTCTCAGACAACAGAGTATCAATGGTGCATTCTGGGAAGACTACAGGCAGGGCTGAAACCACAGGGGGCTGTGGGACATCAAGGGCCTTTATAACGAAGGATTGTTCCAGAATCCTTCGCTATACAGCTGTACTCTGTCCTCCTGCATACAGTACAGCTTCTGCTGGTAAATATACTTGTGCTGACATTTTTTTTCTTTTTTTCCTGTCGTAGCAGCTCCAAAACAACTTCCTACTCGTTCCTTCTGCCAGTTTGCAGTGATGCATAAAATAGTAGGTGAATTCAAATATATCCCCATCAACTTTTTAACATACTAAGAGCAGGTCATGTGGATTGGAAAATGTTTTCCAAAGCCTTACACCCAAGTAAAAGTTCAGCACTTTCTGACAGAACTGGGGCAAATAAGTCTTGTAGCTAGAACACTAGGAGCTAAATGGTGCTACACAGAGGACTTATTTTTCACTGACAATAAAAAAAAATTGCAAATACAAAGAAACTCAAACTGAATATCTCTGATCTACATCATTTATAAAAGGCAAATTCCAAAGCAAAAGACCAGTTAAACAAGATTTTGTATTTATCTTATAAGCACAAATGTATATATAATTATTAGAAGTAAATTAGTTTTAAACACATAAAAGGGTTTTCAGGTGGTTTTATGCCCAAAGCAAGAGCTGTGAATTTAGTACCAGAATAAAGTTGAGTTTGTTCAAGTGGCGGCACATGAACTTCATTCCCATACGTAATGATATGAGATCCTCAGTGTATCCTGATCGACAGGTGTTTGGACATTTTGTTTCATTAATATTTCCAGTTAAGATCATTTCCTTATTGTTAGTCTTGGTTCATTCCTCAGATTCAGTTCTTAGCTTAATATTATCTATGTTCTTTAGGTTTTGGTTTTAAGAGTTTTGGTTTATGTTCTGTTTGGTTATTTCCTTGCTAAGATTTTTCCATGGTCTGATCCTGTGTTTTTTTATCGGTGTGGTACTTTGGGGCATTTTCTTAAATGAATGTTTCTTTCAGATCATGTTTATATTAGTTTGAGGGTGTTGCAACTTCCTCTTGCTTTGCTGATGTTACTCCTTTCCTCAGCCTGAGAACTTCAAGTATGTTAGTATTGTATTCATGAGTAATGGCAAGATGGAGTAATGAATAGACAGATCGGGGACTTAACTATAGGACTGTGCAGGTGCAACTCCGATCATTTGTAATGAGGACAGAGCTGAGCCAAAAAAACAAGATTCATTGGATCGATTACTGTTCCCACTCTCACAGTTTGGATATTCTCAGCCGTAAAGATCTGGTAAGGAGCTCCTTCACCTGCTTCCTTAAAGAGTTGGTGGAGATTTTGGGTCATTTGATCATGATACTTCCAAGGCTCCTCTTTTTGGATTTTTTGTGGGCATATTCCAATGGGGCCCCAGAACACATTGAAGGGACGATATGTTCAATCCGAAGAGTAACTGGACAGATGGATGTCCTGGTTTTCCTTCCTGACCCCCCTGGCTCCCAAAATTCATAATTTCTGATAGAATATCTGGCTGTGTCCTTGATATGTTACATTCTGGAACATTTGGATCTAAAATATATGTGTAGGGTAACCAACTCATTAGCAATCTCTCGTTTCACATCCCCATCAGTACGCAAATAACACAAAACGGATAGACACTCATTCATTCTTTCGGCAAAATAAGTCAATGATATTACAACGCACTGGGAGCAATGTCTGTTCCGCATAACAACTTTTGCTGAAATTATCAACTCACCCTCTTTGTTCCTAAAAGAGAATTTTGTAACAGTGCTGCTGCTGCTCTCTGAATATTCCCTCCGCCACCTCGCCGGCATAGCCTCATCACTTCAACTGGCGCAAAGTGGTTTTCTAAAATTAGTCTGTCTGTTGTGCTGCGTCTCCCCCTGGGGACTCATCTTCCTCCAGCTCGCAGAAACTACAGTATCACGCTTTGTAATTTTATTCACGTTCGGTAATTGTGTTCCTGCTGACAGAAATTTAGATGTGCACTATTGTTTTGGTGTCATTTGTTGAACCAGCAGGAGCTATGAAACTGCACGAAACATAACGTCCTTTTAATCTTGATGCCTATCTGGAAGGAAGCATTTGTGGTATTATAACTTATGTTTGTTTTTAAGCTAAATATTTATTTTTAAATCTGTCTGGTTCTGCAAAATTGTAGCCATAATTTCTATTTAACAAAAACGATTAGCTCAAACTCCTTAGTCGTTTTCTCTCCAATTCAGTCTTATGAGGAATTTGCAGTTATTAGCCTCCCTTCTCTGCCTTCGCGTAGATTTGTACAAACTAGATGTCTAAGTAGAGCCTTAATTTGCTCGTCAAAATATTTACAAATATCTTGAGGTTAATTACAGAAGTACTTTATTTAAGCTTAATAACAGAATTGTTCGTCTGTAGGAACAAAGCAAAGCTCTTGTATTTAATTTAAAAAAGAAAAAGAAATAGTGCACATGAGCACAGACATATTGAGGTTGGGTGTTTAAATGAATGCGTACTGGTACTCGCAGTTAAAGCAGAAGCAGGAAAATGCAACAACCCAACCGCTGGAAAACCTTCCCCACCAGCGTCTAGGCTTTTCTGTTTGTGATCCCTGCAGTGCTGAGCTCCCAGATCAAGCTGCGCTGAATGTTTTTCATCCTTCGAGGCTCTTCATGACGCAAGAATAAATTGAACTGAAGGGAAAAGCTTTTTCTAAGCCAGCCCTGCTAATCGTGGAGTTGGGTTAAAAAATAAATAAGTAAAAAATACAGCTTTTTCCATATACAATAATCCCTGGTGTATTACTTCATGACTTGACTGAAAGGTCAAGTCATGCAGAAGCAAAGACGCAAGGACAGCACAGAATAAAGGTTTTCAGTGAATGCCAGAGGAAATGCACACCACTTGCAAACCTACAAACAAAACCTCTGGGACCATTTTACCTTAAGCATTAAGAAACGAAATATAAACTCCACAAATGTCCTGACAGGAAAAAGCAGGCAAATTATTTATATGCATTGACCAAAAACAATAGATTATGTACATCTTAGAATAATTTACAAACCTGAGTTAAAAACAAACTAATTATTTTAATTGTATTGTTATAATGTCCCTGAAAAAAATCTTTTCCTAATAGTGCAAGTTAAAAATTACTGTGAATGAGGAGGTGCAGCTAAGCAGAATAATTACACCTAAATTAGCATTTCTTTATTTATCGAGGAATTATAAGTTCCTGAAAAATGTCCGACATCCTGGTGAACCTAGATCTACTAAACTAGATGGTCTCTAAAGACCACATAATTATTTCAATATTGTTAATCTTCAACCCATTTTACTCCACCTCTAATTGACACCGCACACAAATCAGCATTTTCAGTTGAGTTTTTATCAGATGTTAACATTTTTTTTAAAAATTCTTTATTTTAGTCATTTCAATGCCTAATATTCAATTACTTCCACACATCCTTATAATAAGGTGCACCACCCAAGAAGGCCATTGATGGTGCATCACCTCCAAACTCAACTTTTTAATTACTAGTCATTGCCTTTGATTCCTAATCCTAATCTGAATTAATCCCAAATAAAGACTCCAAGAGAGTTATCCAACACTGGCAAGATATCAACTTAAAACCTTTTAACAGAACCTCACTTAAAAAATCCTTAGCTATCCGTTTAAGCGGGTTTTTCTTTTTTCTAAGTAATAGAAGAATGAAGAAAGAGATGAATAGACAGATCAGAGCTCGTTAAGAGGATGAAGAGACTCGCTAAGAGAAAGTTGGGACCGAAAGAACAGGATCCAACTGACTGACATGAGCATCCTCCACAAGATGCCAATGCTGCAACATCTGAATTTAGAGCTTGGGCTTTAGCCTAATCACAAAACACAGATGGCAAGGGGAAAAGAAAAAAAAATGGTTCAGGCCACCCTCTCACAGCACCACTTCCCTTTCCCCTTTCATTGTCTCTGTCCACATCAGCTCACCTTCTGCTCAGACTTTAATTTCACACCCTCATGGGCTGCTTTTTTAAGAAATCTTAGGAGGAGATGAAGTGTGCTTTTTAATCAGAGGCTTCTAAGACTCGTGGTGGATTGAAGCCACGTCTGGGCTTGCACATCATCGCCAATCTTATGATTTTTCTGAGAAATGCGATATCTCAGCTTGACCTCTCAGGAAGACTGTGAGACTTTGTGACAATGCAGAGACAAAGGGTTCGGCGGGTCATCTGGACTTAGTTGGAGAGCAAGTGTAAACAAGCGTTAGTTTCCGACCTGCCTTAGAAAGTCATAGATTTCTCTGCAGTGCTCTTTTTTCATTCCTTTTTCCCACCTCGCATTTCTGGTTTGTATCCTGTGGCTGATGATTTGATTTCTCACTCACTGTCACATTTCTTCTCACCATTGTCAGCTGATTAAGAGAAAATAACACCGAGGTAGTGGTAAAAAAAAATGTGCCACTGCATTGGCATGACAACATCTTTAAACGTGTGAAACGAGCAAAAATGCAATATGTTTGCAGTCACTGCTTTCCCACTGAAAATATTCATGTTTCCTTTTGAAAATAGACATCAAGGTGGAGCAAGATTCCTGTTTTTACAATGTCAAAATTCAGTGATGGGTAATTGGATGTTTGATGAATCAATGGATGAATGCACGAATGCTGAGCAAAAATGATGAAAAACTGAAAATACTAACACCTTTTGATATTGCCTTACATCTGGATATCTTAAGTCAGATTTGTGTGTTTCCACTCTATACAAGAACCCTTCTGGACCCAACAGTTCCTCAGCAAAACAGTCAATACTGTTCTGAGCATAGTCAAAGAGTAGAAGCTGCACACTAACAACAGTTTACAACACTGAGCTACAGGTGTGCAAACACAGCAGAACCCTCTCCTGAATGGGGGGGGGAAAGTCTTTAGTGTTTGAAATGAGTTAAAAGCCCACAGAGATTGAGCATTCATGTTGCTTTGTGTTCCAGGTTTGACTTTCACAGAGAGCAGCGTGCTAGAGAGCTTTTTAGGGCTGACCGCCGCTGTGCTGAACCCTCACCGCTGTGATGTCTCTGTGCTGCTCTTCATGAGATCATCTGTCTGTCAAACAGTGTGACATCAGTGCAGAAAACAGGTCTGTTTACTAGTTCAGAAGCATTTCTGTCGTTTACTGTAGAAAACCCTTACTTCACAAACAATATCTGGTAGTTTTAGAAGTGAAGAGACAAGTGAGACTGGTTGCTAATCGTGTACTAAAAACAGAAGTGATACTACACCGTTTACTAATTGTATTAGGGATGTAACGATTCCTGGAATGATTCGAGTGTGTCGATTATTAAAAGTCCTCGAGAAAAATGTGTCTGTCTCTAAGCTTCTTTAATTTTTGTTTTATTATTTATAATTTCTTCCGCTCAGGTCATTATTTGTGGTGGGCAGCACTGTCACTTTCGTCTATGAGTTGTTCCTAAGAGCTAGTGTGGCCTATGTGGAACATTCTCAAACACGACAAAAAGGACATAATAACAGAACTAGCGAGACTCAGACCAAATACACCCCAACAATATGCAAAAACGAAAACCACAAACACACTTCACAAAATGCGTACATAATATTTCTTTATCACATAGCAGAGACATGTTATCTCGTCAGTGATCCTCATGACTCTGAGAATTACCCATAATGTCCCGCTCTTTCTAGGGTGAGTGCAATACAACTTTTTACCACCAGATGGTGCATTTTAGCAGGATTTAACCTGAACTATTTTAACTATGTTACAAGAGTAGCATGGTGTTGATTTTTGCGGCGTTTCATAAGGTTTTGGGGGACCAACAAGCATTGTTAAATTGTCTGCCGAGATGCTTGGAGCACGACATCATTTCTGGAGTCGGAACCGCATTGGCACCATTTCGGAAGAGAGAGCGAGCGAGCAAGAGAGAACAAGAGATCCTACTACTCGATTAATCGTAAAAAAAAAAATCTACTCAGTTACTAAAATATTTTTCTACAACAGCCCTAAATTTTACGCTAAAGCCAAGTTGATAGATTTTACAAAACTGCTGTTTTTTTAAGCATTTTTTCAGAACAACATCACACAAGGTGGCTTGAGTGGACAGTGTACAACTAGATATTTAAGATTAGATGGCAGAAGTGTTAAAATTGCAAGAGGTTGAACCTCACATTGTTGAGCCATTCCTACATATTTAAGATTCCAACAATCCCCAGTGAGAGCCATTATCAACAAATGGAGAAAACAACAGCAGAGACAGTTACCAGGAGACGATAACTTCGGAACATCTTCAGCTGTTGCTCAGATGAGATTAGTCTACTGATGTCAAGAACAACAACAAACAAAGGAAAAATATGGGGTAAAATTACATTTATAGTAAATTTACATTTCTAAAAAAAATGTAGATTGTATTAAGACAGATTAGTGTTGACAAAAAAACTGTCTATATGAGGTCAAGGCAGTCCTGAGACAAAACCCATTCGAAGCTGTGAAAGACTTGTTGCAGAGGTTAAACTTTGATCATTGATTCAGCATACAGTTTTCATCAAACTTGCATCTTGTTTATTCTAACCACGCCGAATCACGAGAGGTTTGTTAAGGTCCAAGGCTAGCAGTCATGTGCAGAAAGGAACCTAAAGTAAAACCTGCTCCAGTCCTCACCCGCAAAAACTCAGCATTTTGTTCCGAATGTCAGAAAACTTTATGACTAACATTTTACCAGCTCTGTGCATGTTTCTCCTACATCAAGAGTTATCTGAGGATATAAGAGCACAACTGGCATAACTGGTCACATGACAGGAATCAGCTGCAGCCTGACTCCCTCGCTCTCATTAAACATCATCAGAACAGGTGAAAAGAGCTTAGATTCCAAGCAGAAAACGGAGATCAGATCAACTGAATAATTTAACACACCGGGTCAGATCAAGACATCCCTGCCTCCTACATTTAATAACTGTAAGGCACTACCTTTCAGAAATGGGAAGACGTAGTTGCAATACATATATTTCATTTTTAGAAATCAAAGCTTTGCACTTTTTGCTCAGTGCTGCGGTGTTCTAGCGGCCTGCTTTTATTCTTGAAAACACCAGCAAACCTCCCCCTCCAGCACCTGCATCTCCCTGATGTCTGCAAATTCCAGAAGCATCAAAACATCCTCGCTCTCCCACCCTTTGCGGTTTCATACTTCTTCTTCATATCCCGCATATCACCTATCCCATGGTCTCGCTCGGCTTTCTCCTCATCCTCAATGTATCACCAATCTCACCTCATACTCTGAGACAGGTAATCAATATCTGCGGCTTTGCGCTCCAAGTCTTATTGACTTTGTTTTTCAGGAAGACTCCATAAAGAGTCACTGGGGAGATTCTGTCACTGCCTGTTTCATCCCCTGGCATTAAAACCTCCTCTGTTGCCACCTAAGACAAAAAGTTAAGAACAAACTCTATCTGCCTGCGTGATCACTGGAATACCAAACAACAGCGAGTGAAGTCGGCAAGGCCACTCTCCACCTGTGAGAGAGACAAGGTTGAACAATGTGTGAGGAGAATAAAAACAGCATGCTGGGTCCTACAAAGATCCAGTGAACACTGATGTAGCTTTAGATGTGAGGCAGCAGGATGTGTAGATGATTTCCAGAGATAAGCTACGGGGTAGCTCTTGCATTAAAGGAGCAGAGAGATGTTTTGTTTTTTTTTTTCCCTCCTCTCACTTTACTATAGCAAAATGTACTGAGTCATCTGCAAAATCTGAAGAGGTTGTTGAGTAATATTTGAATGCAAGACTACCCAGCTAAATTGCTCAGGGGGTCACATTTACTGACTCAGGTATCCTTCAATAAAGTATGATGTAAAAAACAAAAAAACAAGAATTGAGTTATAAGTAGTATCATCTGTTTCACTTATCATTTATTGTACCAGGTTAAATCATAAATGCAATAAACAGAACCCAAATGTGTAATTCAAAGTAATTGTATTTCAAAAGTGTTATTGCTTGCAATAAAAAGTAGAAATTTTGTAATAATGTGAAACAATATCAAGAATAAAATGAAGCATTAATCCTCCCAAAAATATCTTGATTTCTGACTTGCCAAATCATTTTCAGATATTTTATTTCTACTGCATTTGTTTTAATGGTACTGGGGAGAAAAGCTGTGGTGTTTTGCCACAGTTTATTAAAAATTGATAAACGTGAGCTTGAAAAGCGACTGGACCAAACACCTTTCTAAATAGTAGGCCTAGTAATGAGGAAAAATGCACTTCTTCAACTGGAGAATGGCAGAAAACTTAGGTTCAAAAGATGTAAGAGCAATGGGCAAGCACTGATGCAGGAGCTCATTTAAGGTCAACCGGTCTGAGAATAACTTCTTATGGCATTCGTGTGGGAGAAGCAGGACTCACATGTGTACATTGACCCAAAACATCACATTTTGTCAGTGTGCGGGTCAGATCAGAAGTGAAAAGGCCTTTTTTTTACTAACAGGATGAAAAGCAGCTTTATTTACCCTTAAAAGTCTCATATTAAGTTTATTCAAATGATGGAAGATGTCTCTTTAAACGTGCATTTCTGACATGAACATGTCAGCCAGCATTTTTATGTGTTCAAATACACATCAAATAACAACAAAATCACCACATATATGTGGTGGTTTTGTTGTGTTTAGTCTCAGGTAAAAACGTGACAGTTTTCTCCCCATGATCAAGGGTTTTCCTTACTTCACCAGTGGACGTTATGTAAAAGCAAGACCAGCCTGCATATGTTGGAGCCTGGGTGTTGATTGGATAAAGTTAATAAGAGAAATAACAGGTATTAATATGGTGTTTTTAACTCTTTATGTTCTGTCTCACTGATTTCTTTTTCAAATGAACTCGTCAGTGCCGGACTGAGGCCATCTGCTGGTCGGAGGTGGTATGGAGTTGAATGGCCTAATGGTTATGACTACTGGGAAGCAACTTCAAGATGATGACTTAGCTCTGGAGCCATTGTCCTTTGTGAGTTTTTTGTTTATTTTACATAGGAAATGTATCTTTTCCTGATAAGTTAGGGCTCTAACACCAACTTATGCAGATTCAGTGGCATTACAAAGTCAACCTCTCAAAAGGAACTGTCCACTACACAACTGGAAAATTCGAGAATTTGACTAAAGTTTGTCCACGTTTCAGAAGTATGAAAAAATAATTTCCATTTCCAGCTTTGCTGAAGCAAGACCTTGTCAGCTCACAATCACCTATAGATTCTGCTACACATAAACATGATTGTTGGAGAAAATATGAGACTATCTGTTAAAATTACAGCTAAGCAGAACTAGATTCTGCTACATGACAATGGCTCAAATGGCTCCCTTAAATTCACTGACTGAGTATTATAAAATGAAAAGTCCCGAGCCAACCCAAAACCCAGATCTTGATTTCAGTGACATGCCAGTAAGCCAATTAGTGCACTTTTGTTTCCAAAAAATTACAGATAGTCAATATGTGAAGATGTCATAATAAAGATCTAGTATTTAAAAAGGTACATCCCAAACTCTTCACACAACAATTAAAATGCTTTAATAGGGAGACTAATATATATATCAGTGATGCCAAAAATCCACAGTTATCAATTCAGCTCCACACACAAAGACTCTGTGTGTGTGTGTGGTGGCCGAACCCAGTGTTTGCTGCTCTTCATTAGCCATTCACTGATTTTCATCAAACACCTTTTTAGAGGTCTGGAGATGTTGGGGAGGAGATTCCTCCATGGGTGTTTTGCTTCAGATAATAAATGCTGAAGAGTCAAGCATGAGTTGTAAAACCTTCTATTTGGACGTATTTTTAATCTTTATATATTATATATATATATATATATATATATATATATATATAATATATTTATATATATATATATATATATATATATATAATTTATCATTTTTCCTTTTATTATTCCATTTATTTTACTATAAAATCATTTATATTACTATTTTCACCCTGTGGTTTTGTACTATAAAGTATCTATTTTTTACATAGCTTAACCAATTCTGAATAGTTTTTCTTCAAAATCGCTGGATATTCGCATTTTCCCATTCAAATGCTCAGAAGCGAAGCCGGTGAGGCAGCAGCAGCTTAGCCTCACCTGGGATTACGTAACTCTCGCTAACTGCACTGGGTGCCATTATATGACAGCATGTTCGTCCTGTCTGAATGCCGGCAATAAAATGGCTTAAAAACATTTAATATATGGACTGATTTTCCATAGTTTCGCTTATGTATATAATGTACAGTGTTTTTTGTCACTAACTGTGTGTGTATCGTGTTTTGTGTGCGGAGGAGCGATCAGAAACGGCAGAGAACAGACTCTAGGTGAGGCAGGCAGTTCTCTTGCCTCATGGCAGGGGGCGCTCATGTGCCCAGATAGCGTGACTGCACAACTGCAGAGTAAGACAGTGAGCTAGCCATGGAGCTAGCCACACAGTAAAGTACAGCCATATATTTGTTTTCTTCTCTCTCCCGACGTCAACATGAAAGACTACATTTCTACCTTAAATAGTTGTCTAAAGTGGATTTTCAATTGAAACAAGAGATAATAACTAAAGGAAGACCAACACGGAGCTCAAAGTTTTACTTCAAGACAGTTTGATGATTCTCAAACGGAGTAGAAAAGACATGCCGAGGATAAACCTGTCTTTGGATGAACGAATATTTTTGTGTTTTTTGGTGTTAAATCCTAAAACATGAAGTGGCATTGTTGTCAGTTGCTATGGCAACGAGTCTGCGTAGCTTGGCGAATACAGAGATCACTTTGCTGTAGATCATAGCACGAAATTAATACCTGAATTTTTAAGTTTCACTGAATTAACGCGGCTATGGATGACATGTAAATGATTAGTCTTTTTGCCCCCCAGCGTTGTTTTCATGCGCGAAATTTCCTTAGGTCCAATAACATGGATGGTGTTTAAGTCATAAGTCAGTGCCTCACCAGCAATGAACCTCACCGCATGTCACTGATATATATATATATATATCACACACACCAAGAAACCATGTCTTTTGAAGTAATGTAGCTGCTTAGTCCTGGAACCAGACCATTAGTCCACTGCAGCTCCTCCCTGTAAACTTAAACTGTTGACATTTTACAAAAACTATCTGCAATTTACCTGCATGCTGTATGGATAATATTCATATTTTTGTCCAAGACTCGTACATTCCTTCCTGCCTTGGCAACACCATCAGCAGCAGCATTGCAGCTGTCAGCAATAATTGGCTGTTAGGTTGATCTCTTTTACCGAAAAATATGGCCTGTTCAGCGATGACGCACACAGATGTGGACACGACAACGTGCATGCACAAAACCATTTTTCAGATGCACACAGATTCCCTCTGGCAAACGTGGGATAATCCCATTAAGAGAAGGTCCACAGCTCGTTGCTGTCACACTGAAGGGGAAAAGAACCAGGTGACAAAGCTTTGAGGGATAAGAGGGATCATGTTAAGTTCCTTCTGCGTAAGATGTAAGAGATATTCAAAGTGGAAGGCTTTGCAGGATAGCCACCTAAAACACGGAACATGCTTCATTAGCAAGAGGGGTAGGCATGCAGGAGAGGGGCTACAGAGGGCCTGGATGTAAGATAAATGCTAACGAAGGCCCATGCTGTCATTCAAACAGCTGCTGAAGCTCTTCATGGGGATCTGCACCTCAGGAGATCAGTTTGAGTACATCTATTAATCATCAATCAAACTTGATGTTGCTCCGCTGCAATCTCTTAATTTCACCCTGAGAACTCATGCATGATAGTTATACAGACAGAAAAGATTTCTCCGGTGACCCAAGCCACAGTGCCCAGAAAGTCCACATCTGCTGCACAGTGCTATATCGGTGTCTGAAGAGTGCCTTGCATTTGGCAAATTAAATCCTTGCAGTCTAAATGTAATAAACTGATAAAGGTACCTAAGTGTGTGTGTGTTTTAAGATGACCTTTTCTCTGCTCATCTTCCCCAATAAAATCAATATTCACCTTGCAGACTTCTAAACATCTGAATCCTGTTAAAATTAGCTTATTGCATCTGAAAATATATTACTCTATATTGCCTGAAGCTTTAGAGGATTAGAAGAGATGTGGGTTTTTATATAAGCCCTGGTGGCATTAGGGCTTTTTACCTTTTTGTAAACAAAGAGGAAACAGAGCAAATCTTCCAGCTGCACACTCAAAAGCCCTAAAGTAGGCTGCATAATGTTTTATTTGCTGCCTACTGCACAAACACTACATGATGTATGAGGAATCATTTGTTGTTTATCTTTGAGGTTCCCAGCAATAGAGCACAGGCAGAAAATCCATCCAAATCATTTTCTTATTAGTGCCTCAGAGCTCAATTATTTAATTATTCCAGCAATCAGAAATTTCAGAAATGTTTTATCTCTGTCAAACAGAAACTGATCTGTTTAATCAACAGCTCCCTTGCAGGACTAAATTAGTAATTAATTATTTAGTCTCCAGAGATAAAGACATGAAACAGTCTGATATTATCCAGCTGAGTCAACTTTGTGCAAGTTTTCCTCTTCACAAGAACAAGTTTAGGTCAAACAGATAAAAAAAGAAAACATTTTGATCTTATTCAGCTCTTTACATCTGTTTGGTTTTTTAAGCTTGTTGAAATTGTACTATATTACATCAGGACTCCCAATAAAATTGCTGTTTTTTTGTTATTTTCTGCTTTATAAAGGAAATACACTGTATGTCGAAACATGCATTCATTTTCACATAGAACAGAAAGTTTTCTCTTGAGTGTTTACCTCTATTTTCTGCCTTTAGCTGTTCATCAACGTCAGACTATTCAAACACTCTTTTGGTGAATTAGGCGTGGAGAAATTATTTCTGATGGTCAAATCACAGTCTTTCAGTTTTAATGGGAATTGTTAAAATAAAGTTTGGATTTCACAAAGTGGAGTTTTGAGGAATTGTAATCAGCATCAGCATCACACATTTTAGTTTGGATAAATTGATGATAAAGGTCAGATTTGTTGTCCTTTTACCAGTTTCTCCCAGCTGAGCAGTGAACCTCTGCATCTCCTCTAGAGTTACCAACAGCCTCTCTGCTGTTTCTCTAATTAACCTTACTGTTGTGAGACCCAAACGCTCCTTCAAACTGCTCTATAACTTTCTCGCTCATGATGTACTTTGTTCACTAATGTTCTCTAACAAACCCCCCTTAGGCCTTTGCAGAATAGATTTGGTTGTACTGAGATTAAATGATGCACAGACAGAACATTTTTACCAACTGTGTGACTTCTGAAGTTTATTAGTTTGATGGGAAATTCTTTCCATGTTGTTCAGACTTTTATTCACAGATTAAGGTTTAAAAACCCATCTGTTATTTAAATTCTGATTCACAGTCATGCACAATGTAAGCAAAAAATCTTAACATAATTCAAATAAAAATAGAGACAGAACAACTTATTTAAAGCCGACCCTCTCTTCAAATGCTCAAAACCTGACTCTTTTGTCAGACAATGTAGCTAAATTTGACCTTTATTTATCGTAAAGCAAAGCTACATACGTTTCTAATTAAAAAAGACACTACTAAGGAACCTCAAAGGCAGCTTTTTCCCCACTACGCCGCACAGGTCAACCAAATACTGCAGAGTCAGCGATGTGACACCAACAACCTCCAGTCTCATCATGCCCGCCCTCCAACATGGTCATCCACCATCCCTGAGGCTCCATTATTTTTCCTTTCTGTTATAATGGACCAAGAACCTCCTGTAGAGGAAACAGATGGTGAGAGGTAAGCGTAACACAAGGTCCTTCTACCCAAAGCTACTCTTCTTCTTGTTCATAATTATGCCCTAAGGACAAACACCCAAAGAGGCTTCCCAGCTCTTAGCTTTAGACCTTGGCCTCCACCTCCATTCCTAACTGGAAGACGGTTCAGTGTTGGAGTCAGAAGTTTAGCTAATCTGACAAGATTAAAACTTGCCGATGTAGATCAAAAACAATTTCACCTTGCGATTTGTCATGTTCTTTTTTCCATTTCATCATAAATATAATCACACAAAAGATGAAACACCTATAGGACTAGAGTTAGAATGTGTCATTTTAGGCTTTTAATGTCGACTTCCAGTTTGATTGTCTGTCTGAATATAAGTACTTCAGACACGGCTTCTCAGGTAAAATTCCACCTGGGTAAGCCAACCAACCGGACCGCGCTAGTTGTGATTCTTCAGAAGAAACAAGAAAATGCAATAAGTGACCTCGAGCACATGAAGACCCTGCAGGGGGCTCAGCTTGAGGAAGGTTGGACTCGGAGACAAAAAAAAATGCAATTTGTCCAGGGTCAAGCCTCCCGCTGGGTGATGGCTCCCATGAAGTGGAGGTGTGTCCTTAATGCGCGTCGGAGACCTCGGACGTGTTCAGAAACCTCTGAGTTTGAAATTAGATTTATTTTCAGGCTTCTCCGTGATATCATCATGGGAATATGGGGATGTTATTAGCTTGTTTTCATTTGCTGACCACTCTTGCTGTCTGCCGGTCATTAACCATCCATTCTCATCCCTCACAGCTCCTCAGAGTTGTTTACTTAATTTCCCCCAACAATGGAGTACAGGATAATAAAGAGGCCCTTACATTTCAAATTACACTCCGCTTTTTTTTTCTTTTCTAATATCCCTGTTGTACAGAATGAGCACTGGAAATAATATTGCAAAATGGGCAGCGACACATACGGTGATGCACTGAGAGAATTCAGGCTTTAATCAAATGTACCTGAAGCTGATTATACAGCCACAATGTGATAATGCAAACCAGAATGAGTATCATATTTATTACTGCTTCTATCTGTTGTGCTTATGCCGCCATACCTCATGATAGGCTCCTGTTGTAAGTTATGAGGACATTATTGCACCTCAAATACAATCACACATTTAGAAATTATCTTTTAATTTAAATAGTATTTTGTTCACTGTTCTTGATGCTGGAATTGAAACTCACACCAAGTCGCTTGAAATAGGAACCATATCAACATTATAAACAACAGGAGATGAGACTGTCTTGTCTCATCTGAGAATATGGGTTGAAACAATTATAATAGTAGTGAGTGTGTTATCAGCGACTCTGACACAGAAAACTGGATTATCTAACTAAGCAGATATGTAATTATCAGAGATTTTAACTTATTTCCAATTAAAGACTTTTGTGAAGCTCTGAACTGCTGATACAGACTTTAACCAGTTTTACATTCTCTTTAATGACTAAAAATACAAAAACAGAGTACAATATGGTTTCATGAGCTTATGAGTCTGACAAGGGATTTAAAGAAATGACATGGCAAATTTAAAATCTGCCATTCGGCTGAACTGAAAATAGTGTTCAAGTGGAGGACATTTAAAAAACAAACTACCAGCAAGCTTTGGTCTGACCATTCAAGTAAGTTCACTGTGAAACCAGATGTTAAAAGAAGTATCTAAAACCCACAACACTGTAACTACAGGACCTGCAGGAGGCCTTTTCTACTGTTCCCAGATATGTGCAAAAAAAGCTCTTTACCCTAAGAAAAAAATCCTCACAATGAATTGTACTTATCTGTGTTAGTTTATAACAAGTACTGGCTGACAGTTAATAATTGGAAAGTCCTGGGCTGAGGCTTAATAGCTCAGATCCTCCTCTTTCAGACCTGCTGCTTGGTGATTTGAAACTGGCTGAACATGCAAAGAACCCATTTGACATACAGGTCAGTAACGAGTTCCTTAGATTAATGTCCTAGATTGGTTAATGGTCACAAGAAGCACTGATGTTACTTTAGCCAAAAGAGGGATTGCTAGCTATTAGGAGGAATGGTGAACATTCCTCTATATTTTGTTTAGACAAGGTACGTTTTCAAAGATTGGCTGTAAATAAACTACTGTATGTGGACATATATTTGGGAGAACTGAATATATTTTTGCTTTCCTCAATTTTTTTATGACCAAAGTAAAAAAAAATAGAAAAAAGCTGTTTTATTACACTCTTTTTCTCCCAAGAAACTGATTTAATCACAACAAAGAACAAATCTTTAAGGCCAAAATCGGTTCCTTGTCAGATCCAGATAAGGACCGACTCCTGAGACAAATAATGACAAGTCTACCAAGTCTGTCATTTGACGTCTTGACATTGCTGGAGGCCGACCTTGAGCCTGACCGGCCACTAAAAGACAAATTGCTCTAGTGTACATTGAACAACTGCTAGTGGAGGGAAACTTTTGTGCTAAAAGATCACTGAAGATATAGCACATGAAAACAGAATAAGAGGCTCTGTAGTTGGGAAATCTTTGAAATTACGGCTTCTTTACTTCCTCTTTTCAAGTCAGTGTGGATGTAATTCAAAATGAGAAAAAGCAAAACCTCTCGCATCCTCTTTTTTTTCTTTTATGGCTTTCTCTTAATCTAGATCTGTAAGAAACATTCTAACCTTAACAATCATAGCTTCCAGTCAAACACAGCATGGGATATTACAGAATGACATCAGGTTTTCTCAGTCAGTCGTCTGTGAGGGCGCAGTGCTGACATCTTCAAAAGAAGTCTGTCATTATTTTCCTAATAGCATAATTTCTTACTCTTGTGATACATTAAGGGTACCACCATTGGATGATACTCGGATGAAACTCCAATTGGCTTTCACAATAAAGAAAACAGCAGCTGTTGCAGGAAACATACATCATCATAATGTACCTTTTATCTATCATAGAAGGCTAAGTAGCTCAAACTGCAGCGGTTTGTAGGCAACTATAAAGCAGTAAAGATAGAAAAAGGTAGAATGCTTCCTCCCGTTTGTGGTAGAGTGTCTGCTTTAAACAGATGAGTTGAGGAAGCTGGTGATGGCAGATGATCAGCTTTGGCCCTTGGCATAATCTGCTACTCAATGGAGCAGGAGCAGGAACTTCTTGATTTAATAATACACCTTTGTTCAAGTCTCCCAAAGAATGTCAATAACCAAAAAGCAAAAATGTGGATGCAAATGTCTAAACTTAGGTGGCTGCAATGAGTTCAATCGTGTTGATGGGGAGACGTATCTCTGGAGTTTTCTTCCTAAACTAAAGACATTTGAACATATTTTTAATGTTTTCACGTTTTCAGAAAAATATATTGCACAGCTAAAAATTGTATTTCACAAGTTATATAAATGTCTGACATTAAATACTCCATCTGCAAAACCTTCAATTTATTTTTTATTATATAAATTATGTATAATTTATTTCAATTATAGCCACAAATGATTATCAATAGAGCTGTGCAGTAAACTCAATGCAATCAGCTACCAACTTTCAGCATATGCTGCTTGTATTGAATAGAATATATTTCTGCATACAATTTGGATCCGCTAGTCTTTGAGAGTGCAAGCACTAAATGGGTTGCTGTCAATCAAATCTTGGTCATCATACCAAGAAAGAAAACATGCATATGCACTCAAAAGGACCCAATAAAAGTAGTGACACTGAAAATCAGACACAGGGATTTTCTTCCTTTTCCAATGCAAATCGTTAATTTAGATGGTTGTGTGGATTTAAAACAGAATGGATACAAAAGTGAATCTGCCAATTTAAAAGACAAAAATGGGAATTAAAGTGACTAAGACAATTAATGCGAAGCTTAGAGTTTAGGGGAAAAAATATGAACAGAGATTTACAGACTATCATTAAATTAGTCTACTTA
The DNA here is from genome assembly GCA_033032245.1 of Poecilia picta. NCBI lineage: Eukaryota > Metazoa > Chordata > Actinopteri > Cyprinodontiformes > Poeciliidae > Poecilia > Poecilia picta. The sequence continues at coordinate 14,900,406 of CM065374.1, forward strand.
CCTACTAGCAGTTTGTAAGAAAAATCACACCTCTGGCTTGTTCTTTTGTGTTCTTCTCATATTTATTGCAGATTCCTGTCAAAACAGGTATTCTTCTTTTTTTTTTCATACGGAGACAAGACATTGTCAGCCGCTATAGTGGCCGTCTCTGGGGATCTGAGTGGAGAGAGTCATGTACGAGAACGTCCAAAATAACAAGTGACAGGAAATCACAACTCGTCTCCCCCTCTCCCGGATAGTTAAAACGGCAAATCCGCAAGTGTGAATTTCACCGGGAGCTCTCAGGCCTCCAAATGGCAGAGACCCAATTAATCCGCCCCATAATAGACTGTATGCTTGTGGATTCTTTCCACTGATTGGAAGGCTTAGAAGGCAGCAGTTAATTACTTTAAAGAGTTCGACTGACATTCACATCTTTCTTAATTCCCTAATTTAATTTTTGCTCCTAATATAATTATCACATGGACCCAGTTATTGATTGGCTGCAGGTGTGCTGATATTCAGCAGCGGGACTGCTGTGCCAGTCTCATTTTTCTGCTGAAGACAGGCAAAAACACCAGCTGCTCCTGCCTCAGTCTGTCTGCACTCTATTAAAAAACTAAGAATGAAGACAGGGTCCTTATTGTATCAGTGTAGAGGCAAATAGCACAGTGATGAGAAGTAACTAGAGGCGACAGCTGGTTGATACGCTGACATGTTCCAGGTCATAGTATTGCTCAGAATAATCCACTACTGTCCAGGCTGATGTTTAAAACAGAAACAAAATTAATTTGAGTTAGTTTCTTTTATACGCACGGACACTTTTAGGTGGAAAATAGATAGCTTTGTCACTTGTCTTCAAACAAGAATCTGTGTCCTGTATGTTTTTACAAAAATCCTTCCTTTAATCAGGCACTGGCAATTGAAACATCTATTGCCAGTGCCTGGTAGAGGCCGAACTTGTTGTCAACACAACAATGACTTGCAAACATAAATTATGGCTCTACAGGGTAGTTGGATTTTTTTAGGACAAGGTTATGTGGATTGGTCAATCAATCAATGAATCAAGTTCATGTTAATAGCCCATTTCAACAACAAAGCAGTTCAAATGGCTTTACATCATAAAAGCACAAAAATAAAAACAACATACAGTCAACTATTGAGAGACCAGTGGCAAACATTTGATGAGTGCATCAAAATCATGCGTCAAATATATTTTTTAATGTTCCCTTTATTATGGTTCAAAATCAACTCTAAACAGGTGGATTTTTAGCCTAGACTTAAAGGAACTCAGTGTTTCGGTTGTTTTACCATTTTCCTGGAAATTTGTCCCAGATTTGTGGTCCATGCTGAATGCTGCTTCTCCATGTTTGGCATAAACAACTGGTATTTTGCCTGTGGTAGACAAAAGTCAAAAGGACCCGTTTGATGAATTAGGAAAAAATTACAATAGAGGAGTGTAGCTAATAGTTAAATCAGGAGGCTCTCTATGGTACTTGGAAATCACATTTTCTGATTTGCAAGATTGAAAGAAAAACAAGATTGTTCCCTGAAGTTGTAATTCCAACTGAGAATGTTTGACGTTGTCAAGCGACAGTAAGTTTAGTATCCAATGTGGTTGTTGTGCGTACATATAAAGTTTAAAGTATAAACAATTTATTGATAGTCGTGACAGGCCATGGAGAAAGTAGAAACATGTCGCCAGGCCACAAACAGAGAAAAAGAAGAAAATAGTGATTTTGTTTTTCATGGAGAAACCATCCCATCCATGCCTTAAATAGCTTTTTAAATCATAAACTTTGTGTTTGAATTTAGCTTGCTTACAGAAAAAACTTAAACTTTTTCAGGGTGCGGGAGAAGGTTTTAGTTGTCGGCTTTGAATGGCTAGTCACTCCACTATTGTTGTTGGTCTGGTCAATAAAATGGAGGAATGCATGGCTTCATCATCAACACATCACCCTACTAAAAGTCAGTAGCAGTTGTTGGAAAGCCTCTTCATGGGTCTGGGCTAAACTCACACCTATATCTGACCCTGATATAGGGTAACATAACTTTTTTCTTACCCTAAATTTGATTTAAGCAGCCAGAACAGCAGAACTTGCTGAACAAAGAACTTAAGGTGCTTCTGTGGCTATTTAATTCAGAGCAGCTGGTAGGGCCAGATGGAAATCATGACATTCTTTTAATAGCATTAAGCAATGTTCAGAAAAATCAAAGAAAATACTCATTAATTAGGCGAACATCGTAAGACAACCACATCTATCTATTGATTTTATTTATGTCCTAAAAACAACATTTTACAGCTCATAACTCTAAGGTGACATATTTTGACTGGGGATCACTGCAGATGTTTCCTAACAGCTGATATACTCTTTAAACAAGACCTCTTGAAGCATGTATGTTTGTATTTTGTCAAATCTTCTGTGCTGTTAGAAAACATTTGAAACAAGTTAATTTTATGACCTAAGAATCATTGGTATCTCCATAAGCAATGCTCTCATTTCAGAGCAGTCATATTAAGATTAGATTTGGGGAACTCTAAATAAACTCTGATTCATTCATAACCTTGAGTATGCTCTTTCTACGCTAGGAAGACAACCACTCTTGAAAAGAAAGAAGTAAATGCTAATGTGATTTCAAGGAAAACACATTTTTACTTTAAAATTCCCATTTGTACACATGGCAATCTGAGATGTTTCACAGGACATAAAAGGAAAAACAGAAATAAACTTTTTTTATTATTTTGCAAGTAAATAACTTTAAACCTTATGAATGATATCACAGAAAAGTGAAATTAAACTACACATCGTTTTCATATATCTATGAAAAGCTGTGAATTGTGAATCTCTTGAACTGGAGACAGCTAGACAGATAAAATCAGTACTATTGATGATTCTTATCGTCTCATACATGGAGTGTAACTGTGGTAGCTTTTTGAGGAGGCCCTATGTGCATTGTGATGTTTCTGGCTTGGAAATTACTTGTTTGTTGAAATCTGGTAATAAAAGATGGTTCAGAAGGTTCTTCTGGGTTCCATTCATCAAAGCTGCTAACAGGCTCAAGCTTTACCATTTCTTTGTGGGTTTTTTTATTATAGAAGCAGGGGGAAATAAACAGAAATCATTTAAATGTATGAGATGTGCCACCCATAATAGACATTTAGACAAAATCGCCTATTAGAGATTATTTTACATCTTAGCTTTAGATAAAAATGCACAATATATAAATCTCCTCCAGGGAAACAGATACCAGTTTAGTCTAAGTATATCCATTCTTGAAACTGATGGTACACTGAGATTAACAAGGTTGTTCCGAGAAAAAGGTGCAAAAAGCAGGTCATAAAAATTGTGCATGAGGAAGATATTGCTGTGAGTGAAATAATTAACACGACAGGGTCGAGCAGCACTCACTCTTCCCTACTGTTCATTAGCACTTTCTAGGCCACAGGCTCTTTGTACCATTTGGCAGAAGACAGAAACTCTATCAATCACCTTCACATGGCTGGTGTTCAGCTGAACAGTGACAATTATTCTTCATACTGCTGGTCTTAATTGTTGGACTTGCTTTGTTAAATGGAAAGCCTTTCAACGAAGCAGATTTAAATTTGTTCACCCAAAAGCACCAAAAATAGGCATGGTGACAGCACCATTCATTCAGGTAAAAGAACAGTATGTTTGAGAAAATTTAACCCACGTGATGTTGGTGAAAACCTAAACTAATGTGTGACTCGGGCTTTGTCTGTGGAGTTCAGCCAGTAAAGGCTCAGACAGTTACCTTATCTGCCATTGGCTCATTTAACAAAGAATGCCCTCAGGGGAGCTCATTAAAAAGCAATCAGGTGAAGTCCTATGATTTCTAACAGCCTCCCAATGGTCCAAGAGTTAACGACTAACAGTGAGAGGAAAAGTCTAGTATTTATATAATGTACTTTGAACCTCGCTTTGAACAGCGTGGTTCAAAAGTCTCGCTGTAGCTAAACTTCAAGTCTGACTATAAAGCTTAAGGTGTACATGTTACTTAAATTTTCCATTCAAAAATGGTATCAATGAGCTGTACTCCACAGTGAAGCATGGTGACGGCAGGATCATGTTATGGGGAGGTTTTGCAGGAGCAGGAACTGGCAGACACGAATGCAGCAATGTGCAGAGGAATCCTGGATGAAAAACTGCTCCAGAGTGCTCTTGACCTTAGACTGGAATGACAGGGCAGGATTTCTAAGGAGTAGTTAGCCAGAGTCAGACTTGGATCAAACATATCTGGATAGATGTGAAAATGGCTGCACGGATGTCTCCCATCCAAGGGATGGACCAATAGATAGGTGAGCTAAGGTTGTCGTATCGTATTCAAAAAATACTTCAGTCTGTATTTGCTTCCAAAGATGGATAAATAAAATATTAAGTGAAAGCTCTGAATACATCCATAAAAGCAAATCCTTGATTTTTGTACTTTCAGAAAATTTGAAAAAACACTTAAAAACTGTTTTCCACATTGTCACAAAGTGCTATATGCGTGTCAGATGTAAAGGAAAGACATTAATTTAATAGTTAACAATTATTAAATTGATAAACAATTGTGTGCAACACAACATGTGGAAATACTGAAACGCTTTTGGGGTGGACTGTTGGGATTCAGGGGTGGTTCTTCCGTTCTTTGTCCACCAGAGGGAGCTGAGAGACGTTTCTCCTGGAGGGTGTGTCCATGCTGATCCTGCATGCACCTGCAGCATATTTCCTCATCAGTGGAAGGGTATATCAGCAGGAAGAGGTCGGTACTTCGACCCCAGATTGTTTATCAGTAATGATCTTCTCTGTACTGTAGGAGACCTTCTCCTCCCCTCTGGAAACCCAACCTATCTGTCCGCCCTCCTCTGCCGCCAACCTAATCCACCAATCCTGGACCCTCTAACTCTCCCTTCAAGATCCGGACCTACTCCTTCAAGACCCCTGAGATCCAGGCAGGCACTTCTCCACCCCTGAACATCTTTTCATTTTCAGTTTTTTTTTTTTTTTTTAACAAATATAGAAACCCTTTTCTACTCCTCGGAGTGTTTTCTGCGTGTGGGTTTGAAAAATTGAGTAAATTATGACATGGACTACACTGTAAATAAAGAGAGAGTTGTTTATCCCGTAAAAGAAAATAAAGTTTTGATTATTTGACTGTATTGAAAGTTTTTCTTTATTTTTATCGGCTTCAATGATGTTTTCAGCTTAAACGCTCTTGCGCTGTTGGGCAAAATGGCTTCTGGCTGACAAGATGAATAAAACCGGCAAGAAGGCACAGATTTAGCAAAGAAATAAACAGAAACTCCTTTTGTAATATATTTCAATGAGGGAAAAGAGGCTGCCGAAACGGGATGGTTTATGAATTTAGTCATCATGGCTTTGTTGCTTTGCATGCACAAAACAGACAAGTGTAATTTGATGAAAGCGCTCGGCTCTCATAAAAAGGAGTGTATTTACCAGAGAATATCATCAGGAGAACATTCATTACGAGGCACTCTCCAGAAATCCGGGCTCAGGGTATTGAGTGGTTGTTTTCGCAGTGCCTCTCAGGCATCAACTTCTTCCTTATCTCCACCTGCTCTCAGGGGCCCGCTGTCTCAGTCAGGGATGGGAACTCATTAGTTTTCCTCTACCAGAGGATAATGTTCATTCTGGACCCAACGCTGATGCCAGGAGCCCGATCTGTCACATGTCCTTTTCTTTTTCATGTGAGCATTTAAATGCATGATTCATTTTAACAGTATTAAGGGATAGGTTCGCTCTGAGGCTGCTGCTCCCATTCTAAGAAAACTATTGTTACATTTTTATGTATTAGATTTTCTATTTTAATATCTTTTACTTGAAAGTTCCTACCATGTGAAAGCAGTACCCCCCCCCCCCCAAGCCCTCCAGAGATGCCATCAGAGAAAGGTTACTACAGCCCCCATCACCAAGGCCCACCCACCATCCACACCAGTGACCCAGCACGAAACAGAGCCGTCCCCACAACCTCCATGGGGGACCAGATCGGCATCCAGTGGCCCGCACCGACCCAAACTCATGAGCCAGTCCAGCACCACCCGACTACACACAGTTGTAAGTGGCCAACTGAAGTGCGAAAGGGGGTGGGGAATAGGGGGATACACACCACACCAAATGCAGGTTTTTGTTTGATATTTTTGTGAGTTTGGATGACAAAACTGAAATTAAAATTGGAGACAAAAAATCTCCTCTTTACTTTATGCACAAATATAACATGACGCTGAATAGGGCCAAAGGTCACCTTACTGCATGACTGTATACCACCTGTCTGTGTTTTCCATCCTGCAACAAAATGTTTTGAATACCAACCAAGCAAACGTGTCACATGTTTTATGTAGTAACTACAGAAATTGTCAAACAGTTCAGTTGATCCAAAATGTTTGACTTCTGATTGGGAGACAAAGGTTTGCTCACGACATATAGTTGAGCTGAGAAGGCACAATAATTTAATCCATGGAGACAATTCAAAACTAGATTAGATGGTAAATATGCATTAGATTTAAATTCCATAAGCATTACAGGGATCAGAGTTTTGTTCTCATTTGTTTCCTTTTTTTGTTGCAAATAGAGAGCAGAAAATAAAGTATATGTGTGTGTTTGTTTCTAAGTACTTTAAAGAGCTTTGATAAATGAATCAAACATCTTCTTGGAGGGATACAGAGAAATGTGATTTGAGTAATAAAATTGTTTGCACTTCTTCCACGTGAAAAAACTGGGGTTTTTTTCCCCCAGCAATCTGAATTCACAAACTAAACATTTCCATTGCTAGTTTCTCACCTGGTTTTTCAAAACTTTCTCACTGCTGACATTCCACTAAATCATACTGCATGATTCATCAAGTTTTCCACCACCCCAGATGTGACACTTTAACCATAAATTCACTTTAAAAGTATTTATGGAACTGCCTGCGCACTGTATAAAGTTGATTTCCACAGTTGAAGTTCAGTATTATTTTGTCGTTGACATAATCTAAAGTACCTCATATGTTAGAGACAGAAACAAAACACTTTGAGTATCTGCTGTAAATCAATTGTAAATGTTACACCAGTGCCAGACTGTGACGGTTGTGTCAACCAGCCAAAACAGCCTATATCCTTTTTCAGAGCTGATAAACAAAAGAAAACAAAACAAAACGGGGAGGAAAAAAACTCTGCTTGCCACACATGATTTCCCAAAGAGAGACAAGGTAATACTATACCAGGTCAAGATGCATCCTGCATTTCCCCGTGAGGTTTACGTTATAGCGGGGGTACTTCCCAACGGACCGGCCGGGGGGCACCAGTCAAAACAAAGGATTCATGTGAGAAGTGTCTCATTCGGGAGCTGCAGACACAGCTGAGACATGTCACATCCTGACAGGTCGTTTCCAGATATACCATCATATATAGAATTGTTTTTGCTTTATTCGGTGCAGTGATAAATCAGAGCAATTATGCAGACATCTGTTTCACATGTTGTAGCTCTTAACCAAGTGTTTGTTATGTATTTGCCTTGAGGCATTTGAATGATTCATCAACATATCTGAGTCAAGACCTGCTCTGACAGCGCCCCGACAGGCCTGCGCGTCCTGAATGATAAACTTAGCTCACGTTGCATTAAATGGTTTATTTATCTCTGACTAATATTCATTTGATACACTTACTGTAAAGAATTAATTGAGGTAAAATAAAAAATCTTCAGAAATCTTCAGAAATACTAATGCTTTAGCATTTAGCATGAAACCCAAAGAGTTGAGGGTTTCATGAAGTGGCCATTCAGATTATTTATACATAATGAATAAAGTCTACTTTTTGATAAGTCAGGATCCTAAAGAGAGACAACTTGAAACCCATTTATTCAATTTAGTGACAATGTTTAATGTTAATTTTATAAGAATGGTTGGAGAAAAAAAAAGAGGAGTTGTACTTTCAGCCTCCAAGACTGAAAACATCTTTCAGAGAAATAATCAAGCCTTTCTATTGTCTGAAATTGCTGTCTTACTCTGAGAAACAATCTGATCTGCTGTTCATGCAGCTCCCACACTCCTGTTTCTCAGCTCAGCTGACAGGAAAATATTGGCACAACAGCAGCGGTCCCGAATGAAAGGTCACCTGGCAACTGGAAGGCTGCTGGTTGTAGTTCTTCAAGCTTGGATGCTTTGGTGGTTCCAAAGTTTGGATTGAGTGATGCATAGACCAAGAAAAAAAAGAAACATCTTTCCAAGAACTGTTAAGTGCAGAACAATACAAAGAGAAAACAAAAACATTCTTTGCAACCAAATCTGAGTGATTTTGCTTGGTTTCTGTATGAAGCTTCCTCTTCCTCTGCTGAGGAAGGAGTCATCACAAAGTCGTTACCCGTGATCAGTCAACTAAGTAACTTGCGAATCAGGATTATGCCTATAAGAAAATGTGATACTATTATTATTCCTACTACATTATTCAGACAAAAGAGAACAAGAATATCAATTAGAATCAATTTCCTACCTTAAGATGTTTCCGCCTTTAAGGTTCAACAAAATGATTAAATGCTTGAAGGTTTCATTATCATGTTCACGTTCACAGTTTAACAAAAAATAATTACAATTTAAAGTTTTGGATTATGAATTATCTTAAAATGGTTGAGTATCTAAATCAGACCTTTTTTTTCTCCCTGAGTGATGATCACACTTCTTGGCTGGTATTTAGAAAGACATTTTTCTTTACCAGAACACTCAGATGTCATAAAAGCATTCATATGGGGTTTAAGGTTTATGACTAATCTAAAATATTCTTTATGAGTATTTGAAAGCCATTTGAAAAGCCTTATAGTGTCAGTACATCAAAGTGATAAAAAGGATAAAGCTCAATCCAAAGCAACAGTTGAATGCAAGTTTGACAAAAATTATTCTTACTAGTAGGGACTTGGCTGAAAATTGTTGACTTAATGCATTGGGTCAATCGACTTTATACAAGGTCTAATTCCTATTCTGCATTTGTAACAATCAGAAAATCTTCATGAAATGTTCTTGGTTCTGGTCCTTCAAGATACATTTAACCTTGTGTTTGTATTTTCAGACTGACTCTGTTCAAGCATGATTTATGTCATGGCTGTATTTAACAGCAGACTTTTATGTTAATGTGTATGTTTTTTAAAAAATCCACTGGATGTTTTAATCCTGAGGTCTTCCACCCTAAACACATTCAAAATCAGAAACCACAATGCTATTTTATTAAGGATTTTTTTTTTCATTTAATTAAATAAAACAAATAGAAAGAGAGTTTCTCTTTTGTCATTTTATGTTCAGAATATCTTTACATACAATCAATTCTTGCAGCATCTCCAACAACTTCAAGCATAAAGTACCGGGGAGCTCCAAGTGTAGAGTTATGACTAATATGTCCAAACCTAACAGGCATGAATGTGAGACTATTACAGTTAACACAGGCCACTGACTATTAACCTGTCTCCTCTGATTAAATACGGCTACGAGAGTAAGACACAGACATCAAGAAAAGAAATTGGAGGATAAATGGCCAGAGCGTGATGAGTATTAAAGTAATAGTCCGCTACAAATATTGGGGAATTTAGACCAATCACTTGAACTGTGATTATTCTGTTTCAGCTCCTGCTAATTTACAAAATTAGATTTTAATTCCTCCTTTGTGTAGCTGTTAACATGGCAGACCTATAATTCATGGTTTCATATCTGGTTAAATCAAAGGTACCCACTCAAATGGGTAATCAGAGGTCTGTGTTACATTTCAGTGAACAACATCTCCACCTCAGAGCAAATGAATCCGGGAATAAGATTTACGTTGTATGTCTCTGCTCAGCACCAGTCAGACATTTACATGCCATCGCCATGAGATTTTAATGTTTTTTTGACTTGTCTCTCTTTAGGTATGTGTGAAAGCATCCATCTAGTTTCACTTCAGATTTAACCAATTTGTCCAGGTCAGTGAAACTTTGACAATCGGGTTGTTCCAGCAGCACAATGGCCCCAAAAACAATTCAAAACTGGTTTAAAAGAAAGCCAGCATTAAGATTTTAAAAATGACCTTGAGTCAGAAATGTTTGAACTCCAGCCAGTTTCAATGGATGCTACAAATTACGCCAAAAGTGGTTAAATAACCCACGAGAACGATGACAACAAAAAGTGAGAGTTCTCTACTTAAATCATTAAAAGAACTATTCATATTAGATTTTGTGTTTTAGAACATCCAGCCTCCATGAACTAAACCTAAATCTTGAACAATGTTTTATGCACTAGCAAAAAGGTAATTGCTAAAATTCAAATACTCACAAATGCAAAGCTTCTTTCCAGAAGTCCACCAAGGAACTATGACACTCTCCTACATACTGTCGATGATCATAAGGGGATTCTTATTGTAAAACTTTAAACTATGCAATTTTGATTCTTCCTTTGTTCTTGGGTCCCGGTTTCTTGTCCGCGGTCTGATAACTCTCGCGAGACACAGAAGAGACGTAAGCAGCGTGATGGCGTCACAGAAGTTCAGAATTTAATCCAATCAGAAGAAAGTATCACACAAGACAGAAAGTTAAAGGAAAACACATTCACCGATTAGTCACCTGATATAACAAAAACAGATAGAGGAAAAGACGAAGACGTCGGAGACGTCCCCGGAGAAACAGTCAGCCCATGGTGCTAAGAATTGACTATTTTCTGCCTTATTTTCCTGCGCAAGAGGTTTTGTGCTAGTAGGTGTGTTCTATTCAAATAGGGGGCAACACCTCTCGACCAATTAGAAGCCGCCTCCGAGCACCCCTGAAAACGGCACCTCCCTTACAATCTGCCGAGACATCAAAGAGACTTTTACCTCCTTGATGTTATTTGAGGTTAACCAGAACTCTAAAAATCCTGCTGACTTTTACAACTTACAAATGCCTCAGGAGACTTAGCTGTATTGTTTTAGACCAAATTGTCTTAAGGTGAACTGCAGGTCAATAGTTTATCCCACCAAATGTCCACCGGAGATTCCTCCCCTCCTGAGACCAAACGTGGGCCTGTTTTTTAAATGATCCCCACACAGATAAGACTGCTTGTCTCCTGTAGTTTTACGACCCCAGTGACTTCAAGTAAACGATAGAGCTAACTCAAACACTAAAAATGGTTATATTTCCTTAACAATACCTGAGAGCATTTGGAGTTGATAAATATCTTGTATCTAGCTTGTATGTATTGGTGTAAGAAAGAACATGCAAACTCCACTCAGTTCTTTAAGGATATGAACTCAAGGAGGTTTTGCTGCAAGAAGCAAGTGCCAACAACTACACCGGTGCAGCCCAGAGGGCAGACAGTCATTGGACTGAATTGGAGCACATGAAGGAAAAAAAAGAAAAGTAGTTTCAAAAAGTAAAGAGGCGACTTTACAAATTGATAAGATGAGGTGGAAACTAGCTGGGGAGGCTGTCAAGATGCTGAGAGCAACACTGAAGAAGCTGCAGGAATTTCTGACAAGATCTGTTGTTTTTCATCTGACAACCTTTTCCTACACATTCCATGTCTGAAAGATGGAAATCATTTTCTCTAGAATAAATAAAAATGTCTAGGCCTTTCTAAAATCTCACAAAATCTTGTCGATTAATATGTTATGATCTGCACACAACCAAAACAACATCATACCTGCAGACAAACATGGTGGTGGCAGCATCATGTTGTGGACTTAGAAGAAATTGTGTTTTGTTTTGTTTTGTTAAAGTAAGTTGCTCCAACCAGCTCTGGCACAAATAATTTTGTTTTTTACAGAAAGGAAGATGATTTTTTTATTTAATTATAAGGCCAAAATTCAGAAGTACATCTGACAGAAACATGTGTGGTCATTTGAAATAGTCCATAGAGTAGATATGTTTGCTTAATCTGATAAATGTAGAGAGCTTTGGAAGGAGGAATGAGCAAATAGTCCCAAAACAAGGTGTTTCCTCCTACTAAAGAACGCTAAAATTAAATGAAAAGAACTTCCACAACATTTATCTAGAAGGTCATTTTTTTTTTGTATTTTCCCCCATGACATCTGTTTTTCAGTTAAATGTATTTTACAAAAACAGTGGGAAAAGTTTCAACAAGCTCTTTAGTATGACTTCTTTATACCACAAATATCCAAAAGATCCACTTTACAATAGTCTACTATTAAATGTGAAATAAAGCAAGCCCTCGTCCAGGAAACTAGCAATTTATGAAGCGAGGCACAAAACACTCCTGTTGTCGCAGCAGCATAGTAGTTTGTAAAAATAGCAAAAAAACTTAAATCCCACTGCTTAACACAAAGGAATCTAGTAGGAATTCACAAATTCCTGTATGGCAGCTTTATTAAATTATACATGGATTTAAGAAATGGTTTCAATAACCCAATCAGACAGCTGCTGTGAAACGCCACCGAGACTCCAGCAGAGCTGCAGAAAGTTAATGTGGCTCAAATTATGTCACAGAATAGATCACAGATATAACTTGAATTTTCAGAAAATGAACCCCCTCCTTGACCAATTCTTCTTTGTGTCCCTTTTGTACTCTTTTTATTTAATCTGACAGGAGTAAAAGTGGTCTGTGCTGAGAGAGACTCTTCAGTTCAAGGGTAACTTCAAAGTAATGTCTCTCACATTAATAAGGTTCGACTCTGTTGCATTTTCTTTGCTGCGTGGAATTTATTCTGGACTTCAGCTAGTTTTTCACTGACATTAAATTGGGCGCTCAAGCGTTTTCGTTTCTGTTTAGGAGGACGTAGATTTACACCTTTGCATAAATATATTGTTTAGAAAAAAAACTGTTTCCAGTGTTTGTTTGTTTTTTTAATATGTCTATGTCAGATGGAACGAGAAAGGATTCATTCAAGAACTATATTTTGTGAATTGTAGAGATGATTTTTAAAAATGATTCTTGCAAAAACATTTGGCAACAGATGAAAGATAAAAGCAATACAGTGGTAACACAGACCATGTGTTGCATCAGTTTAGTCTCTGTTAAGAAGCAATTATCTGGCTGCTGACCAGCTTTAAATGGGACGTCCTTCAAGTCTTTCAATGCGAAGGTCATTTATGACCCAAATGACAGTAAATTATTGATGCAAAGTTGCAGCCCTCATTCTTTTGTTGGTCCGTGGAGCTACGACGTACATCTTGCTTACTCTGTCTACATCGTGGATATTTTTTGTCGTGATTTAAAAAGAGGGGATGGAGGCTTTCATGTTCCCTAACTTGAAAGAGCTCAGAGCAGTGATTGCATAAATATTGGAGGCCTTGACATAATGAAAAAATAAATACACTCACTGTTCATGAAAAGCATCTCTGCAGCACAGAGCCACCTAGAAGTAAGTGCTGCTGTAATTGTTTTCTCTATTTGCTTTTTTTTTTTTTGAAGGGAAGGCCGAGAAGGACAACATTAGTTACTGCACCATAGGCAATTGCGTTCATACATAAACTCTGGACTATGATGTCTCCTCAGGGAATGAGAGTGTTTAAAAACAGCGACAATGAAAGCTCTGGAAATGGGAAAGCATCAAATACTTTTGATTCTGTTACCCTCCAAGTTTAGATCTCAAAGGAGTGGACTAGATCAATAATCACATATATATATATATATATATATATACACAGTCCAGTCACATTAATGTGACCACCACGTACTTTCCACTTCAGAGTTAAATAACCAATCACAGAAGGCAGGTGGCAGCACAGTGCAGTTGAGCGTATATAAAGGGTGTGTGTGGGCTTCGGAAAACATTTCAATCGTTGGCGTAATGCAGAAACGAAGCGATTTATCCGACGTCCAAAAGGGCATGATCATTGGCTTTCGGGCCAAGGGTGGAAGCATTTCCGAAACGGCTGAGTTTGTGAACTGTTCGCGTGCCGCCGTGGTAAAAGTGTACCGTGCATGGCAAAATGGGACTGTCCAAAATCAACGACGTGGCAAATGTGGTGCACCACGGGCCATAGATGACAGAGGCGAACGACGGTTGCGGAGATGCGTTCGGGCAGATAGACGGGCTACCGTTGAGCAACTGACCACTAAAATGAACCAAGGGGCTACCACAAGTGTCTCCCAAACCACTATTCAGCGAACATTGCTGCGTCTGGGCCTCCGAAGCGGACGCCTGGTTCGTGCACCTATGCTGACTGGTGTTCATCGACGACGAAGGCTAGAATTTGCACGCCAGTACAGCAGCTGGACGTCCACTGAGTGGCGACAGGTAGCGTTTTCAGATGAATCGCGTTTTATGCTCCATCGGACAGATGGACGTTGGCGTATAAGGGAACGGGTCCCAAGGACGTGGAGGCGGGAGCATTATGGTCTGGGGAATGTTTTCCTGGCATTCTCTGGGTTCACTGATTATTGTGGAAGGCACGATGGATCAATACAAGTACGCATCTGTCCTTGCGGACCATGTCCACCCCTACATGCGCATTGTTTTTCCTCAGGATGATGGCATCTTCCAGCAGGACAATGCGAGGTGCCATACAGCTGCCAGTGTACGTGCGTGGTTCGAAGAGCACCAGGATGAGTTTACCGTCCTCCCCTGGCCAGCAAACTCACCTGACTTAAACCCAATCGAGCATCTGTGGGACCATCTCGATCGAGTTGTTCGCGCCATGGATCCTCAACCGCGTAATCTAGCGCAGCTGGCCACGGCATTAGAGTCGGATGGCTCAACATCCCAGAGAAGACCTTCAGGGACCTAAGTGACTCTCTTCCTGCACGTCTCGTAGCAGTTCGCTCTGCGAAAGGTGGTTATTCTGGCTTTTGACAGATGGTCACATTAATGTGACTGGACTGTGTATATATATAATATATATATATATTTTTATTTTTTATTTTCTTATATATAATGAGAGGTTTAAGCAACTATAGCCCTCAACAAAACTGATAAAGTTTCAGTGCTAAAGTGCTTCTGCAGTTTAAATCGTTTTATTTTTATGGAGACACAGCAAATATTATATTGAAACATTTTACAAGGCAAGCAGGTGCAGTTTCTTTCAAATTCAATTGAAATCAATTCAATTCATTCCAGTACAAACCCTTCTTTATGTACAATTTCAATCCAATTTATATTATAGAAAGCAATTAATATTTTTTAAACTGGAGCCATCTGCCTCGACTGGCCGTAAGTTAAAAGACTAGAAACAACAACAACAAAATGAGCTCATGGTACATTATATAAGAGGGGAAATTTATCAATACTCTTTCAAGAAAGGAGACACAGTTAAATCTGGATGCACTGAACCAGGGTTACCTTCTACGGAAAGATAAGAAACAGAGTACCCATTATCAATGGAAGCAATAAATCAGTCAATGCTGCCATCTGGGAGAGAAATTCAGGTAAAGACAGAAGCAACGTCAAATGTACTTTCAAAGATAAGGAGAAACAAAGCACACAGAGATGGCACAAATTAGTGTTGCAGTCCAGATCTCCTAACCTCATGTCTGAAATGAGACCAAGACCAACAACACTAAAAGTCCTAAGTAAAAAAATGTATTTGAAAAAAAACAAAGCAAAGAGGTAAAAGTAGCAATAACTAAAATAATGGTTCTGTTCAGGAACAATAGAAAGACACTAAATCAGGAATGTTTTTTCTGACAAAAACATTGTTCACATTGTTGATTGTCGTATGGCTTCTTGTAGGATATTGTCAAACAACAAATGTGAATTTGGCCAACTTTCTCAATTGGGCTTCATTAAAGTGGATATTTTTAATGCTACCGCAGTTTTAAATCAAGGTAAGACTCTGATGTCGACATTCAGTTCAGGTAAAAATATATGTCCTAGTGTCAGTCTTACACAATTACCAAGAAAGGTCATAGGTTTAACACCAGAATCTAACTGTGGTGCCTAAACCCAGATCAACATGCTCACCTGTTGAGCTTCTGGGTTGACATCTTAAACAAAACAAAATATTGACATACACTTTTTTTATTCAATATTATTACCAGGGATTGAAATTGTAATTCTGTGTTCTCATTAATACAGCAATGTCCAACACAGATTGATTAACACACACATGCTGAGGTGAATGGGTATGACAACATTATCAGCCATTTCACCTTAACTTACGACTCATTTGTGTTACGAAATGCTCTGATTATACTGCGTTTCTCCTGCTCCCTAATGGTTTCTGAAAGCAGTGTATCATTGCACCATAGGTCTTTAAAGATCACAAATAGGTTGAATTTAAGGCGTTTCACTGCACTACAGTAAATAAAACCCAACGAATAAGACGGCCTTTTCAGCACCATAAAGCTCCACCTTAATGTGGCCGGATTCTTATAAAAAAAATCCCCTCTTATGAAATTGGCAGGAAGTGATAGCCTGGTCGATGCTGCTTCTTGATTAGAGTGCAGAGATTTTAGTCAATAGACAGGAACGCTAAGGCCAAGCCCAATTAAGTGCATGGGCCTATTACATCAGATCTGATTGCATCTGCTGCACAGTCAACAAAGGCTGCAGTGATCAATAGACAGCCTCTCAAAATGGACTGGATCAAGACTGTAGATGTTTCTGGGTTTTTTTGTTGTTTTTTTTTAGGCAGGGAATGAAAGATGGAGGAAATCTTTTAATTAGCTTCGAGTTCTTCTCCCTAGTTTGAGTCGGGGGATTTATTTATTAGATTTAGAGAATAGTCTTTAAAAAAATAAGCCATGTTTAAGGATATGCAAACCTAAATTTATTTTCTTTAACTATAAAGATGTGCTAACAGTAATGTAACACTTACAGAAGCAGATGAACGTTCTGCCAAATCAGGTGTCACCACTAATGCTTCATTTACTGCCTGGTAAAATAGAGCATAGTTACTTTAAACCTGTCTTCTCCCCAGTAGACATTTTTATATGAACTCATGCAATTTCACGCGCTGCTTGATATGTCCTTGGTTATGACCCTTTTGTCCACTGTTCCATGCTGATGGATATTTCTCTCTGCACTGTTTTGAGCTGCTTTCGACAAGATATCTGTGCAAACGTGAGCCACACTTTATTTGTGTCACTGCGGGTAGCAGCATATTGGTTGGGCTGCTTATTAATCTCCATGATGCGGAAGCAAATATAGCCTCATTATGATGCTTGCTTGTGCATGTAATATATAGGCAATATGGAGTTTGCAATTAATTACATACTTTCAATAAAGTGTTTTCCAATCCGGCCTCTCTAATTGCATTTGAGTCAATGAGAAGCAGACCTTTCTTTCAAAGTGTTATTTATAGGTGTAGCACCTACACTATGATCAGCAAAAGTTAGGAAGTTCATTCTAACACATTTTGTTGCGAGTTAAATACTGTTCATTGATCTTTAGCATTGTATGAGCTTATTTCATTAGTTAGACTTTGTAAGTAAAACAAGGAAATTGTGCTATTCCAGATTTATTCAGTATATACTACTGACCTTTCCAGTTTAGTCACAGCGGCTTCAGCAAAAGGAGACCTTCTTCCAGCATCAAAGATTTGGTATAGCAAAAACAAAAATAAAAAAAGGTCAGCAATGTTAAGAAGTTTGGTTGCTGTATTGCCTAAAAAACTGTTTTTAAAGAATTGTCGAGGGCATTTGACATGCAATGTTCTATGAAAAAGTAACCAACCAAATGCCTACTTTTTCGTTTCTGTCATGAAGTAGTGAACGTGGCGAGGTCAAATGCAGAGACCCAGGTTGTGAAGGAATGATGAATTTAATAATGAATGTGGCTCAAAACAGTCCAGATCAGGCAGCACGGCAAAGACAATAGCACACAGCTAAATACCGGTAGCAACTGGCAAAAGACTGAAAATAGAGCAAGGTAGTTTCAGGACTATCCAGTTCAACTGAGAACTACTGACTACAGACATGCAAAGACAACTGACAAGGATCTGACAAAGGACAGGTGGGCTTAAATACACAGGGAGTAATTAGGCAAACTAGACACACCTTGGAAACAATTAGGGAGCAGACAGGACAACAGAGACTCACAGGGAACAGGATCACAATAAACACAGAAAAACTCCAAAAATAAACACAGAAAACTCAAATCCTAACACTTTCCTTTTTAATACTACTTTTACATTGTTTTATTATCTTTTGAAAGACAATGGTGGACTTCCCAACCAAAAAGTAAATGTGTTAGTCAGATGCAAATAATTAAATCTGTCAGCAGTTTTTATAATTATAGATGTATTTTGACTGTATCAACATTTTTCTTACTAAGAGTTTTGTACACTAAACTATGAACCTGTGTTTTCCTCCAATCAAATGAAAAATATTATCCACACTGATAGTTCGACATGTTTTGTCTGTGATCAAAATATATTTTACAAAGCAAATAATAAAGCATAAAAAATTGAACATTTACCATTGGTTGTGTTACATTAGAAGTCTGACACATAATATAAACGAAGCCTGTGATTGGCTCATCAGTACCTCATCATGCCTTTTCTCCTAGAATGTCACACGGCTCAGAGATGAGCTGGAAGCTAAATACAGAAGTGGAAGATTGAATGATCAGGGTTAACACTTTCTTAAAGTTCAGCGAGTTTAAAAGCAGAAAAATCTGTAACATTTCTTTCAAGGTCCTTTAATAGAGCAAATCAAGGTTCACCGAAAAATGTCAGAAATAAAATTTTGATTGCATACAGTCATTTTTCAGTCTATGAGAAATCAGCTTTCCTGTGGAACCTACAGCAACATGAGAAGAGTAATTATAAGGAACTATATGAGATTTATGCAGCATCCTGTTCTGAATCTCAATCACTGACTTAAAGTCTGTCATACTGAGTCTTGTATTATTGAGCTCTGTTGTTCCACTTAATCTAAGGGTGGAAATTTCCTCCTGGTGAGATTTACCTGAATATCAAGCTGGACAGAAACCGACACTCCTTCATCCCAAAGCAAGCAAGTATCTTTCCTCCAGGCCTTGTCTCACCTTCCCTCATCAACTCTTCCTCCATTTGTCCCTTTATCAATACAACCAAAAGCATTTTTGTCTCTCTTATTTTTATCTATTCGCTGATGATCTGCACAGACCAGAAAATAAATTAAACTGCTGCTTCAATGTTCAGTGACATCCTGCTAAAGCAGAAATGGATTCTCTTTGGGGCAAACTTAAGATTCTTGTTGACCGGGTTCATAAACACCCTCTCACCCCCTATTGGCCATGAAACGTCCATTATACACGTTTTTTGCCTTTTCGTTTTCCTACATATAAAAGCTTACATATAAAATAATTCCTCCCAGGTATAGGGGAGCTAGTAGAAGTGTGTGTTTGAATATTTTCCTGCATAGATTCTGCCATCTGCTGGTGTTTCTGATTCTATTAGAAGTAAGTTTGCCGTTTTATCTTTCTGAATAAATGTTTTTCCTCTTCACATGAGGAAAAAACAATCAGCAAAATTTAAAACATGCATGTAGTAACCATGTCAGGTCAGTAGGTGTCACACTGTAAGCCAATCGTTCATACATTATCTACTCTTATCCGTTCAAAATGAAAGACCAAGTTATGATTCTTTAATAGCACATGCAGGTTCAGGCTTTTGGGACAACTGACCTACATGTGTCGAATGTTAACGTTCCTCCAGCTAAAACATGCAATACGTCACCTTCATGGAGCACCACAGTTCTTAAACATGAAATGTGCTTTATTAAAAAAAATACTACTTCCTCATGATAAATAACCTTTTAGTACACAGTTAAACTTTAAAATAATTAATAGAGTGAGGAAATATCTAGATAACTACAAATAAAAAATTTGACATCTAAAACGTAAATTGCCAATTGCCAATTCTGACTTGAAAACTGCATGCTGGACTTCTTCACAAGTCTTTGAGGGAGAAGTCCAAGTCAAGTCTCAATTTAATAGGGATGAAATTAAAAAAACAAACACTTTGACATCTGATTTATAGGTCGGCTTAAGAAATCAAATTTCCTTTGACTCTGGATGCCAATTGTTTTTAAGTCTAATCTAAAATATGTATATTTAATGCCTTTTCAGAACACTCTTATAACTAGTAATTTTTAAAATTAAGGTAAAATATTTTATCACAACATGCATTACCTATGTATCCTTGTAACATCAGGGGGGATTTAATATTTAACCATATCTGTAACATTTATTGCAAAGAAAACTAGCAAAAAATATATTAATACTCATCCATATTAAATTCCTCAAAAAAGATGAATTTATTTTACTTTGAAGTTGTTCTACTAGCTTTATGAGTAATGAAATAATAAAATGTTTTATTTTAAAATGACTCCTAGTCTGTTAGCACAGAGTTCGACTTGGAAGATGTCCATGGGGTCATAGTTATAATGCCACAAACATCAACAGTTCATTAGAAACCACTAACAGCCCAAGTTATGCTGAGGTCCCTGGTTAATAAATCATATGAACTTTTAACAGCAGCATATATTCATTTCTGCCAGAGTTGGGGCCTGTGTCTGACCTTCTGCAAATGTGTGCTTTATGGTGGCATTTTAAAAAGGAACTTGGACGCTGTTGTTATATCAACTTACAGGTTCTTACTCTCGGGAAACATTACGGAGAACTCTGTGCATCCTCTGCGCAATGTTACAATGACAACCAATCATTTGTGTACATTATAGCATCTCAGAGGGGAACATTAACATTTACTGAAGTACCGGCTGACTTGTTAATCCGACCCAAGACACAAACCTAAAGTTAAAGTTGAATCTAAAGTCTGTACAGTAGGAGTCCAAGTCAAATTGGAAGTCTGTTTTTCCGACTTAACTACAACTTGAGTTTAATTTGCAGACTCCAGTTCCCATCTCTAATGCGTAAGGCTCATTGCAGCAGTACTTTTAGGGAAAGAGAACTCTGCTTTCTGCAGTGTGCATTACATTTACTGAGATAACATGGAGTTACACTCAATCTGTGGTTCGGTATGAAGATGCCACAAACCATTGATTATTTCATTAGCTTACTGTAACCTTAGTAGAGAGAGCATAAAGGTGTGCTTGACTGTGAGTCTTTTTTGTTATATGCATACAGCAGGTTCCCTTTCTTTAAATTCTGATCAGTTTGTAACAAAAAACGCTTAAAGGAGGCAAAGCTTTTGGAAGTAGAAGGAATTATAGATTCCTCCCCAGTCAGAAAGGGTTGAGAATCCATTTTTATGACAGTCACACAGAGATGTTTTTATCAGATGCTCTTGTTGTTAGAACCTGACGGAGCAAAGAGAGGGGAGTAAGTGAGCTTCACAGTTGGATTCCTACGGATAAAAAGCCCCCATGTGGAAGTTAATCATGAAGTCACACAGAAGCATTTGTTAATACATAATCTTCATTTCTGTAGTGGTGTCACCTTTATCTCTTGTAGTGCATGAATAGCTCTAAATCAAACTGGATAATACCACAAAATAAAGTTAGATTTCACTACATCGCAAGTCTTTTGTTCCAGAGACTACACCTTACAGATAATGGAAGCAGTCAGCCAGCTGGCATGATGGTTCTTTGCATCCAGGAGAAAGTAGGCTGTTGTTTCCTCTGAGAGTCTCTACAGAGACCTTTAGTGGAAAAGATGGGCTCTTTTGGTATCTGGATTCTCCAATTCATCACTGTTGTGTCTCCCACCTTTGTCTCACCCACTTGGAATTGCCCTTTCTGCTGTCTGGGTCAGTGTTTAATTTCTTCCTGCTCATCCTTTTAACACCACCTGTTTTTTGTTTTGTTTTTTTCCCCCTTGCTTTGCTCCTACACAGTTTTCTTTTCCTGTTATGTTTGCCCACACAACATACCAAATAAAACCTTAGGTTTATGAAGCATTAGTTTTGAAATTGTGCCTTTTATATGTGTGGGTGTCTTATGCAAACAACTTGCTGTGATACACATCCTTAAATGTTTGTCTGTTTTTACAATTGCAAAAGTACAGACTGTGATTAATTTATGTGTTTTGAAAGATTACGTTGGAACTTCTGTTAAATCTTGCCGTGCCATTTTGAAATATCTTTTGGCTCTAGGTCAAAATGTCAAGAATTAAAGTGCATAATGTAACTACATCATGTTATTTCACATTTATGATGAACAATGTGTTTTTGCATGTAATGTGGCCACATTTTCAGTTTTGTGTGCATTGGAATGTGGTCTGCTGAATTCACAGAGTTTCACTGCCACACTGCCCAGTTTGCTACCTTTGCAGTGACGTTGCCTTATTCTTTGGGTTTACAGGTAAAGTGAGCTATGCTGGATTTGAGTACCCCCAAGTTGCTAAACAATACTGTATAAAATTTGAAAAGTAGGTCAGACTGTTAATTGGTATTGCTCCAAACATTTGTCATGGTACACTTCTTTTCGGTGTCTGCACAGCATCATATTAAAGAGGCCAGGGAGGGTCATAATGCAAAATTGATTTTTTGGTATTTTATGACATTTTACTTCCTCATCAAAAATCCCTGGAGTGTTGCTTTGAATCTTTCATGGCAGTCATTTGCGGTTCCTAAACGTTTGCTCATACAAAGCATCGTCTGGTTCCAAAAAGCTCCTCCTTGGAGCCGCAGTCAGAGCCCAGCCAAGCTTCTGCCTCACAGATCACCCCTCCAATTTTTCCTCAACCAAGGTTCAGAGTGAGCCCTAACTCTATCTCACCCTTTTCCTACCTTAGAAAATATTTTTTGCTCTACTCAGTAAGACTATTGCCATTCCAATATTCGTTGTGTTAAACTTGTTAAACTTTCCCCTAGTGTTTCATCTCTAACTTTTCTGCTTCATCCTTCGACCTTCATTGTGTCGTTTCTCCATTAATGTTCCCTAAAAACCCCTAAGACTTTCACAAAGCAGCTGCGCCAGATTCAATTACATACTGTTGTGTAATTAATTAATGAGGTGAGTTCTTAAAACAATTAGTTGTACATTTTTATTTTAAATGGCAAGAGGCTAAAAAGTAGCAGAATAAAAATGCAAATGATATATTTACTTGCAAAACCATGCATAATTTTACTTCCTCGTAATTGTCTGCTACTTTGTGTTGGCTTATAACATTGGTTAAAAACACAACAAAATACACTTTAGTTTGTGGTTTTGATGTGATAATGAAGAAAAGTGGTGTGAAACTGAAGTCTTTATAGCATCTTAAACTTCTAGTTAAGTTCAATCTAAACTGTGATGACATATTCTGATTTTTCATTATATCTAAACTATACCAAATATGTTTAAATGCAATATTGCACTATTGTTAACTTGTTGTAAATTCTCTTTCTTTCTATTCTTATTAGATGGTTTCCAAGAATCTCAAATTCTCTCTTTCACGTTTGTGTCCTTTGTCAAAAAAAAAAGCCATTAATCTTTTTCCGACCAACGCTTCACCAAGTCTGGTCTTATTTATACTTTTACATGTGGGAGGTAACACTGCTCAACACTGCACTTTACCTCTGCCTCTGTTCTTGCCCTTTTTTACAAAACCTATTTGTCTCAACATTCAGATTTCTTGATAGTACATCTTATCACTGAAAATGTGCTGCAGAATGTGGGTCCAAAAGCTGCAAAGCTTCAGAATGTTCTTCTGGTTCAGATGTGATGTATGTGTACATACAGAATATGCATATATATATGTATGTATATAGTGAGCCAAAGAGTACCAGTGTGTTTCAACTGACAGAAAGAAAGGCTGAAGAGTAAATACTGAGTCAGCATCGCTGCTGTTACCACGGTGAAATGAGGTGTTGCCATTACCATTATGATTTTCAGCACAAAGCAGAATCGATTTTGTTGAAAACAATTTGTTCATAACTGGCTGCAATCAGCTGCAAAGAAAGAAAGTGTTTCTCAGTTTCCTATCTCCCCCCTTCTGGCCTCTGACAATGACTTTCATTTTAATTCTGCAGACAGTAAAAAGAAAGCGTGACCTTGGTCTTTCAGATGCATATTTGCTTTCAGATACACGAGGAACTGTTGTCTAGTTCTACCCAGAGAGAAAAAGACACATTCTCAATGTGGAGTGTATTTGTATGCTTTGTTAACTATTGGGTATTTCAGCAGTTTAGTTCTTTTATAAAGAACTGGCTTGGAAATGTGTTGCACAACAAAACCATGAAAAGAAGTTAGAATTCACGATTTTCTGAAAAACTATACAAACAGATTGAAATGTGAACATACCAAAATGTCCCTGTACGAGTTGAACCTCAGCCACAGACTTTCTGTAGAGACCAACAGGTTTCTGACATCACCGACTGGATATTGGATCTCACTCCATGGCAAATGTGAATCCCCTTAATCCGGCTCATTTGCTAGTTCCTCTGCATCATCTACTTTTTTGGTACTGTCCACGACTTTTCAATACAGTTAAGATCAGGTCTGTATAAAGGCTGAATGTTTTGGATTCATTACCCTCCTAGAACATCTAAATCTTGTTGTTGTTGATTTGAGGTGAAGTTGGAGACTTTCCTGTGCTCTATTCATTTTGTGCAATGAGTGAGACGGATCCTCATCATGATATAACCTTCAGCAAGCAATGCAACCTTTTCCCATCTGATCATAAAGCAATTCTCTCCAGAAAGTGCTTCAGTTGATCCTATCAGCAGCTAAAAAATCAATCTGACTGCTGCTGGTGTCTCTTTGAGGCGATCCAAAACTATATTTTCTGTGGTTAGCAGAACTGATGTCACTCCATTCATTTCTTAAAATATTGATTTAGCCAAAGAGTATTGCTAAACAGTGATTTTATGCTGTCAAAGAAACTGGATAGCAGCTGTAGTCAACTGTGAAGAATAGCCAGAAACTATTAACAATTGTCATTTCAAGATGACTTCAGTAGCACGTATTCAAAAAATTTGAGTCCATGTTAAATTTTGACTACATGTATGAGAGATGATCCACAATAAGTTTGAAACTCACACACAGGTTTGGGATTTTGAAATTGACTTCAGATGTGTGTTGTACAATTATGCTGAAAAAAAGTCATTAAAATGAATTCTAAAAATCAAGTCAGCAATTTGTCAAAAGACTTTGCTAAACACATCAAGTTTTAACTCAGGTTTTTTCTTAAGGAGTCTCATGGGTGTGTTAAATTAGCTCAGTAGGACGAGATTCCAGGTTTTCTAAGTATGCATTTCTTAAAATATGAATGTTTCAACAACGGTTATGACAGCAAACATGTAATTCTGGGACCAAATCAGGTCACTGTTAGCTGAAACACCAAAATACACAGTTGGTTTGGTCTGTAAATGCACAAGCTACGTTCAAGATGACCAAGATAGAACTGGCTGAACCGTCATGAAATGACTTGTGTTTCCGTGAACCTTCTATATAACCAGCTATTTTTGCTGATGTGTCCCTGGTTAAATCCTGAAAAATGATTCTGGTTTAAATCCCCACGTCTCCCTGCATTTTTCTCCTTTAGAGAGGAATTTATATGACTCATGGGTGTCATCTGTGAGCTTTCTGTTACACTGCTGGTAAAATAGAGGACTATATACGTGTGTGTGTGCGCACATTTTTCTTTAAGACAAAACGGGGGCGACTGAGAATGGGAGCACCCTTCCACCTCATCTCTCTCGCTCTCCCACACATCCATCGTCTCTCCTCCCACGCCATCCGTTCCATTACAATGATAATGGGATTTGGAAGGCTGCATTATTGCTGCTGTCTGAGCGAGGCAGGCCTTGTGATACCCCTGTCCGTATTGCTCCCCCTGAGTCTCCTGTCGGTCTCCTGATTCCATTCAGAGGCCTCTGTTAAAGACTGAGGGGACTTGTCTGGTTCATGGCAGTTACTGCCCTCCGCTATATGGACTGCTGAGTTTTATTTTGGCAGACGGACTTGCGTGAAAAGCTAATCTGAGCTTCTGGGGATTTCGTTTTAATAGCCGCTCCACTGTGGCCCCCAGCGAAGCTTATTTGTACAGATGGAGGTTATGTTTATGGCCATTCATGAGAGTGATTCTGAGGCGCTAATTTCCAGGGCTGCGCGCTGCCTTCGGGGGTTTGGTCTCGGTTTTAAACAGCTGAAAAGTGGAGCAGAATTGCCAAGGTCACAGCTGAAGCCAATTCCTAGCTGAGATCCCTATAGGGTATGGTAACCAGTGATAACATGAGAACTGCACGGAGCGGAGCGTACAACTGAACAACAAGTTTTACTTGTTAAACTGTTGCGATTGCCCTGCGGATGAAGAACGGGCTGAAAAAAAATGTCCCTCAATGGCTTTTTAATGATAATGAAACCATAATCAACTTCTAAACCAGCTGGGCGAATCACGATTTCACAGTGAGCAGACAACAGCACCAAATCAGACCAGTGATTTTAACCAACAGGTTACAAATTGCTCACAGATCTTCAGCATGATTTTTATTTACAAGAAAACAAAGCAAACCTGGTTTCATATTGAGAATTTATAATCTTGTAAATTTTAACATAAATTATTTGAAATAATGATTCTATTTACTCTGTTACTCTTGATTCTTTGTTGCTGAGTGATGAGGGAGAATGTAGGCTTAGGATTAATTTGACACTGGGGGAAAGTTTTGGGAAAAGCGCTACTTTGTTTGGTCATTTCTCTAAGACCCTCTCTTCCACCGGATAGTAAGAGAGACATAGAGCGCACACTGCACAGGCCATCAGAGGTTGTCTCAAATAACTTAGAATAAACACTATTAAGCTTTTGAAAATCAGGTTATTCTGATGGAGAGAAGAAGAAAATTTTGCAGTTGATCTCATTTACTTCCCCTTTTTAATCATTCTGTGGCATTTCTTGTCACACAGATGTTTACATTTTTACCACTTTTAACCATCAGTGTATTTGTTTATTCTCTTTTAATTCATATTTTAAAATTGTTTTGTGGCATGTTTAATAATTTTCATGATGATACATAGGGTTGCTTTAATCAATCGTTCTCTCACATGACTCCCCTGGAAATACGAGATTTAGTTTTTGAAATCCATCTTCACCTCTTCTAAGTCACTGTGTGGCAGCCTTTTGCTTTTCAGGCTGTGCACAACATGCTGGAGCCAATTTAGATCTCAGTGATATCAATCTCTGCTTGTCTTATTATGCGACACTGGATCTCCGGCTCATCTGTTTGAGAAATAGGCTTGTTTCTGTTGATTTGAGGTGCTGTATGTTTGTTATTCCGCAAAAACAAAAAACACACCAATGCAAAACCCCACCACACCTTAGAGGAGAGATCTGTCAAAAAGATTCTCACAAGAAGGGCAGTGAGCGACTTCTTGAGATATTTACTCACACAAAACTAGATTGTTGATACAGTTTCACATTTACATCCTAGAAAGTTGAGACATTCGCTCTGGCTGGTTCCAATCGCCGTTCAGCTGGAATGTCTCACAACGTTGCTGCGCTGAAAAAGACAGATAGCAAAACTCATCCGACATGGGTCAGATTAAAATGTAGCAGGTGCATCTCCGAGTTCGAAGGTAGCATAGTGCGAACCGTCTTATCAAATTTATAGCAGCAAATCCTTACAAGACTGAGAATATAGATTATATCTGAACGCAATTGATTATGTGAGAGCAAAACAAGAGTTCTCCATCTCAACAGTGTGGCCTGACTTGCCGTAAGGAAGTCAAAGGACACAGAACCCAACATGTCGCAAAGGCAACATATTGTCCTTCCTTTCTCATTGAATCCAAGAGAGAAAGCAGAGGGCAATGGGTACATTTTAGACCAGAATTATTATTCAAGGTGTGCAAAAGCTCCTTTTGGAAATTTTCTAAAGCAGGACTTGCTTTAGAAAATTGCCTTGAGAGTAACCTTGTTTATAAATGGTGCCTTGCAAATAAGCTTGCGTTGCCTCATTAATCTCTCCCATTCTGTGTAAATGTGTTAGACCTCTTTTCAGTATTGTACATCATTGCTTCAGTTCTTGCATGATCCAATTATGGCCAAACCTGAGCTGTGGAACAGATGACTACATGTTTTTCTCCACAATAGCTGGACCATCTGAAATTAAAGAGGGGTTTTGCTGGGATTTCTACTCCTTCCAATGGATTGCCTTCAAAACCTTTCCCAGATTAATGGGTACCAACAGCTGCTTCTTTAGGGTCATTGTTGATGTCTTTCCACGTTGACATGTTAATGCACAAGCTTGCTTCACACTAGCAAATGTCAACTTTAGCTTTCATAGAGACATTCAGACGAATGGTGATTAGTCCATCATGTGTGAAACTGAATGGCCGTAGCTAACAATATCTAGTGTTTTTGTTTGGTTCAGTCGTGATTCATTGTTTAACTATCGATACCGTATGGGCTGATTCTCTGAGTACTGATCGAAGCTCTAACTCTAGTTGTGAAGCGTCTGATCCAAGTTCAGCTCTTGCTTTCACAGCCATTTATCTTATGTTGTTTTTTGTGGGAGGAAGCAAATGCAATTGATCGACCATTAATGAGATCATTTCAGGTCTCCAATCCCTGATCTTTACTTGAATCAGGTAAATGGGATAGAAGTCAGAGCACTGAGATTGTTCCCCTTCAGTTTTTGCTTCTATATGCTTAAAAGAGCCAAAATGTTTTCTGTTTGCTGCTTAATGGTTTTCAATCTTCTTAATCCTCTTAATGAACCTCATTTATTTAAGGTTTGCACTTGTGCTCTGTTTTTCTTAATTGATTAACTTTTTAAGTGCTTATGACCACCTCTTCTCTACAGAGAAATTACTTCTAAAATGTACATTTTAATATTTTTGTCTTAAAAAACAATATTGCGTTTTGCATGTAAGTATCAAATAGTTTTATCACATATGATAAACCCTTCCACAATGACTTTTACTTGGTTTACTTCTAATCTTACATCTTATCCATAGTCCTGGCATACTCTTGCCACTTTAATATGCTATAATTCAGTCTATATAATTAGAATTGAGGTAATGGATTAGACAAAAAAAATCAAAACTGTTAGCTGAAGGGAAAATTATTCTGATTTGTTTCAATACTGGAAATGGACATTGAAAAAAAATGTAGCTTTCTTTATGCATTTAGTCCCACTGAGTTTAGACTGAAGAACCACAGTTTGCTGCAGCTTAAGCTCCAAGTCTTCATGGGATATACTGTATGTGTAGCAGCTTTCATGCAAATAAACATATGGCTGTTGTTTCTAAAATAAGCTCAGGCAGATAAAATGAAGAGTAATTCAAGATTCAAACAAGCCTTCTCATGGCCTTTCAATAACTGCCCTTTCTCTTCCTCTATAGCTTAAACTTTATAAAGTTCACAGCTAATAAACACATTAAGCTTCAGATTTTTAGATGTCTTCAAAGCCATCCATCCATCCATCCATCAGCTTTTCCTTTACTTTCACAATTATGCCCTACTTATGTTTGTTGGTCACATTAAATCCTAATACAATACATGATGCATGGTAAATTTGTTTAAACAAGTTTAAAAAACTAACTTTTATCCTCATAGCTTTCTCCCAATGTTGCCAAACTGGACTTTCTTTGTGTTGTTTTCAAGCAAAGTGTCCCATTTTTTCAGCAAAGTGTCAAGTCTGCTCAGCACTGCAGCTGCTCATGAGAAATTTGTTGCATAGAAAATCTTGCCCCAAGCCATGCATCTTTGTGCAGTCTAGTCACCCATTAGCCAGCTAAAAAAAATAAAAAATAAAAAAGGGGGACAGCAGATGTTCTTCTTCAGTGGAACCTCTGGGTCATTAAGCTTCTGTTGTTGATGGGGTGGAAGAGTCCACTTGAGCTTCTTTCTCAGTCTGATTAGCCAAATCTGTCTTGCATGGAATAATTGTAATTACCAGCCTTTTCATTATTTCCAGATTCAAACCGGAACCTCAAAAAGTAAGAACAATCTTAATGGCTTTCGAACTTTTATTGAGCTGCTCCTCTCTAATCTGATCTCCAAAAGCGGTTTTTCAACCTAATTGAGGATTTATCTGCAGTAAAGGAAATATGTAGAAAAAAATAGCTCGAACATATGCTCTTCTTGGCAATACCATAGACTGCATCCAACAATTTACTGCATAAAATAGCTGAAACCTATTTGCAAAGATTGTTCAAAGGGTTTTGAAGTATGATTCTGCTGGGTCATTATGAGTAGTCAGTATCTTGCTCATAATCAATAGTCACTAATCTGAGATGACGTAAAGATGAAAAATAGTTCTGCACTGGAGCCCACGTGCCTTTTTTATTTTGAGCCAAGACTTGTGGTACAGATTAAAATAATTAACGTTTAAACCAACCTGAACATGACAGGCTGAGCTCGGCGCTCTGGACAGCATGTCCTAGTTCTTATCTTCAAACTCCACTTACATGTCCTTGAAATCCACCAAGAAATTAGCTGATGACCTTACTCAAATGATTTTCACTTTGATCAGTGTCTGCCAGTTATTTTATTGATGAGTACTTGAAGTTACCTATTATTGGGATCAATGGGAAGCTCAGCAACATGAGGAACTAGTTAGTCAGTTCAGAATGGTGCAAATCTGTCACGAAACATATAAAAGTGATATGTTGGTAGACTTTGGGAGGTCTGAGTTGAAGGCATACATTCTCTGGGGAATATGTATGGAGATTTCCATTCTATTCATGCTACCCATGCTAGCTGCTACTTCTAAGATGCTAAGAAGAGCATTAATATTAACTTCTTCTTTGCCTTCAAAATACTATTTAAGCTGTGTTTTAGAGAAACTGTTTGTGGACATGTGATGCGCTGTCACCTCTGTGCTGAATATGAACGACTTTTAACAATAAAATAAAATATTTAACAAAATTCTCAGGTGAGCACAACTTAAAAAGTTTCACATTTTTTCGAACACCAAATCACATAGAGTAGTAAATATAGAGAGGAAATACTGAGTTTTATACATTAGTTATTGTCAGCATCAGCATACAGTCATCTGAAACAAATTCTTTATTGGCCTAAAGTTTATGTTTTTTTTTTTTTTTTTTTTTTTTTTAAATAACTATATGAGGAAATTTGAGTACCTGGATAAAAATGCAATAATGCATTGACTGGGAGAGTTTCCGAACGTCACACAGGAAGCTTTCGTACAGCCTTGTGGGGATTTCTACTAAAAACCTTCTTGCATGTGGCAATCATATTTACCACTTCACTGGGAATCAGATTGCAGGTTAACAGGGTTTTTTTTTTTTTTTGCACTGTCTGATATGAACATATTGAATTTTTGTGAGATGACAGACAACAGAAATGCTTTCAGGGCATCCTATGTGTCTGCTTTAATGTTTTATTATGCCATCTAATGGAAGCAGTGATGGTTGTGGGGACTGTTGTTTTCTAGTGTTAATGTGACATTGCCAGAATATATTTTAAAACTTTTTAGTCACGATTACATTTTGTTTGGTTTTTTTATTATTTATTTATTCATTTATTTTTGCTAAATTAGATTGTGCTTCCTCTTGATTTCTTATCAAAGACCAGATGCTGCTTTAGATGCTGTTTCATTTGTTTGTGGAGCAGCAGAGTTCAATGCTAATGCATCCATTGTTGAGTAAGATAACAGGTTACGGGGCTGCAGGTATTTATTTAGAAAGAAAAAAATGCTGTTGCTGAGGAAGGATAAGAGAAACGGCATAATTTAAAAAATTACAGTGACTGAATGAAAAGGAGGATTTTCAAATAACTAAAGATCTGCCTCCCAATACCCATGGATGATGTCAAATGATGTCTACATGACATAATCTTGGAATAGTGAAAACAGTTAAATGCTTCAAAATTAAGGAGAAAAGCACAACACCATTAAACAAATAAACAAAAAAGTAAGAACTGCTCATTTGCTGCCCTATTATTTTTGAAATGCAAAATAAAACAGATGAACATTTGTGATGTTTTTTGAAGAAGTACTATGACAAACCAGCATAAGGTGATGATATTTCCGGACCAGAACAATTAGTCATGAGTTCTGTTTTCTGCTCAGTTCACCAAACTGATTTTTCTGTAGGTTTGGGGTGTGGGGACAGAAAATATACATTGATATCAATTGATGTCTGTCGAGTGATTTTTGTGGATTGTAGGTTAATTGGCTCATTATCCATCATCTTATTGAGAGGCTTAGTGATAATCCATGTTTTTAATTTTATTATAGAATAGAAAATTAAAAAAATTTTATCAATACTTCCACAGTTTTGTAAAATGTTGCTTGGTCTCAAAAATCAGCTTAGGAGTGAATGGTTACTGATTTTAATGATACAGACTATGTTCTGACAGACTATACACAAAGATTTAAAAGAAAGCATTTTCCCACCTGATGAATTTTCCAACAGCAGCTGTGTTTGCCTCGTTGTCTTGCCGTTTACACCCTGCTTGACTTATCTGATGTAGTCCTCGGCCTCCTAATGGGTTCTTTCCCTTAAATCCAATTCATTTTCCAAGAACAGAAAGCGAGAAGCAACCCATTTGCTTCAAATGTGTGTTTCCTCGTTCCTCAGCTGTGTTTCCTTCATAACAAACTCTGCAGCAAAAGTGCTCATTTCATCATCTTTTTTTTTTCATTTTACAATCTGTGGCCACACATCCGTCTGTTCCCTTTTGAATAGAACGTAGCCTTTGTCCTGTGTACATCTGTTGTACATTAGATACTGAGGATTCAGATTCCATAAGGGGGAAGAAGAAGAAGAAG
Source organism: Poecilia picta (assembly GCA_033032245.1). Lineage (NCBI taxonomy): Eukaryota > Metazoa > Chordata > Actinopteri > Cyprinodontiformes > Poeciliidae > Poecilia > Poecilia picta. The sequence continues at coordinate 14,932,874 of CM065374.1, forward strand.
AAGAAGAAGGCAGCTATCATGCTGACTGGGATTGTTTTTGGCAGGCCAGAGGAAACAGTGGTAGAGCAAACTTCTTTCCACTTTCATTGTATTAGCCACCCTGGAAGCAGCTTCTCTTCTATTTTCTTCCAACATCTTGATGCAGTAGTCCCCCAGTCTGAGGTTTTCAGTTTAGTTTTATGAAAAATGTTGGTGTTCCTCAAAGTAATATGTTGTGGTTTGGTTGAAGTGTATTTCTTCTTCTGTCCTTTCCATGGACTCTCCTCAAGTCCCTCTCTTGGTTTGCAACTCATCAGCCTAACCAATCCATTGTGCTCCTTTCAAATGGTGCATTTGCTGCTTCAGGACATTTCAGACACACCACACAAATCATGATCTGGTGATTACTTGCTCAACTGTAACCTTGCTTATTAAACAACTGAAAATCCAGTTTAGGATTTTTTTAAAGTCATTTTTGAGTTTTAGCTGCTCAAAAATGTACTGTTTTATCTTTAATTTTGTTGTTGTTGCACCCATTTGTCAGTTAATTTCCTTGTCAGGAATCATATTATTCAGTATGAGCAGCATATTTTTGTTTTCAAAATATATCTGGAGTGATGTGTTTGAGGTCTCAGTCTGGAAAAAGTCTTGGACCGAGCGCTTCAAGAGCAAAATCCTTTGGAGTTTTAATTTTTCCCAACATATAGTTTAATTAGTTTCTTCTTCCCTGGTTTCATGTATTTATGGGGTTGGTTTATGAAAAGTAGATAGATGCATCTTTATTTTATGTTCATGTTATTATTTTCACCTTATAAAAGAATTACATTTAGAGAGAATATTACAACTCCAACGTATATCAAGAACTGTTCATTTTGTCTCACCGTTCTGCACAGTTTTATTTTTATTTGTTTTATTTTTTTTTACATGTTTTCTCTTAAATTAAAACAGCTTAAATTTTAAAAGTAAAACAAACCCGAATATAAAAGTTGTTTCCTTTTACACATTCTCTTTTTACCGTATTTTGTCAGCTTGTTTCGTAATGGTCCCTGTGGATTTACTCAGATTTTTTCAGTCAATGACAGAAGGTGGAGTAAAAAAAAAGAAAAAAAAATGAAATAAATAAAATCAGCCTGTTCCCACTTGAGCTAACAGATGTCTGTCTGGCACCTGCGCCTGCATCGGTTTCTGCAGCCTCCAGTGACTCCCAACCACCTGCAACAGACACGCCACAAAACAGTTCACCAACCCTCCGGTATTTTATTTTCCTCTTGTCACCTGGCTAACACAGATTTGTGGAGATTTGTCCATGCTCGAGTTTGCACAAGAGAGGAGGAGGGAGGAGGGGGGGAAAATGAGCTGGAACAAACAAGGGGAATGGGAACAGGAGAGTTAATTTTGGCTTTCCTCGAGAGCATCCCCGTTCGTTTACTTCATGCCGCATGTGCCAGCTGTAGAAACATAGCAGAGGAAAGTGAGGAATGGGCTCACGGTTTCTTTGGATAGCAAACCCCAGGGCAGAGGAGGTTTTATTCACTCTTAGTTTGTGTTTGGACGGGGAAGCGTCGGAGCTGTTCAGGGGCGAGGAAGGCAGCATGGGAGCACAGCTGTAATGTGTTGAGACCATCTGTGTGTTTACATGTGGTGTGTGGTTGGTGGAAATGCACACAGGGGTGTCAGAAATCCCCCATAAACACTCCGACACACACACACTTCCAGCGACACCGGCTCCCAACAAGGCCGAGGGCAACATCATGATGTACACGTCCTGCTCTTTAACCCAGCAGGTTGGAAGAAGGTCAAGCGCCTTGTCATCCCCTCACTCATCATCTCATATCACCCACGAGCCCCCGCCTCCTCAACTGTCTCTCTGCTAAGTAGCTGACATTGGTCCATTTGCTGTAGCTCATGACTCACTGGTTTCTGTAAACCAAAAACATTTCCTCCAGCTGTCCTGCCACCTGAGGGGGTTTTGCCGCATCCTGTTTCAGTCTGCCGCGGATGCTCAGCGTTGACAAGAAACATTTAAGATAAAATTGGATATATGACTTAAACCATTATTAGCCCTTCAGAGAGAAAAGCCAATCTAGTCAATGTTCTGATTCGGTTTTTGAAGCCATCAGAGAACCTCTGCTGCTATTTGCTCCTTGTACAAAGTTGAATAAGCAGCTGTACAGTTGTTGTTTTTTATATGTAGTGTTTAAAAAAGGCACAGAACCCTTTTTACACTGTCTCACATCAAATCAGACTGAAATGTGCTCGTTTTGGGTCAGTTAGGCTCACCAAACATATTTCTTTTTTGTTAAATGCATGAAAAAATGAGACAAATAAATTACTGTCACATACACTAAGATAACACTAAGATGTATTTTAAGATAACAACTTTAAGACTTCCTTAAAATACAAAATAAATCAGTCAAGATGTCAGGAAAAGAATTGTGGACCTCTACATGTCTCGTTCACTCATAAGTATAATTTTCAGATGCTTGAAGGTCCCATCTGTTGAAACAATATGCAACTATTAACACCACGGAATTTTCCAGTCAACATGCTCTTCATTTGACAGCTAAGAACCTGCTGTTTATTAGCTAGGACAACAAAGTCAGTATTTTGAAGCAGTCATCAAACTCTCTGATTTCAGTAACATTTGCGATCAGACCTGAAAAAGTTGTTAAGAAACCCTGATATGGTTACATCACTTATGTTAGGAAGTTCCAAAAAATGTTGAGAAAATATATATAAAAGTTGTGAATTTCAATCCATCCATTGTATGTAACCTATTGTTTCAAGACCCTTAGTGCCAATCACCAGCAATCGCTACATACAAGATTTTTAATTTCAAGGGGAAAGTCAGTTGAATTTTAGTAATTATGATAAAAATGTTAAGCAGTTGGAGTTCAGACTCATGCAAAACAAGGCAAATAGCACCTGATTTATCAAACACATAACATTAAGTTGAATTAACCCAAAACCAAAGTTCTCTTGTTATTCTCTTGTGGCAAATTCAAACAAATCAGTCACTTCTCGTAAATATTTACCCTGATCAGTGACATATTTAAGGATTATGTATTTATTTTTAAGCAATTTTTTATTATAGCACACACTTTAGCAAATTTATAACATCCAAAGAAAATGGAGGGAGAAAATTGTTCCAGCAAACTGCTTAGATTGCTTGTGCAAATGAAGCAATTCCCTGAACAATTACAAGGCAACCCACAAAGAGACGTGATTTTTCATTTCAAGGGGGAACGCCATCTGAAGCAAATAATGACTACATTACATTGTTTCTGAGCAAATCTAATTTATGTTATGTCTGAGTGAAAACAAAGCTATTACAAAACTCCCCCCACCCCCAAAAAAAAAAAAAAATCCAGTGAGTATTCTCAGCACTGAAGGGGAAATGATGGAGCAGGTCGAAGTGTGAAAGTGTGTTTTCTGCTGTGACAGTTTAAATTAGTGCTGCAACTTCTTTGGTCATCTTTACAGCTGTTAACCTGTAAAGATCTCTGCTCACAGTCAGCCTTTCAGCCTCTGGACCGTCATTAATAACCCCTTTTGGACTGTCTGCCTTCATGTCATCACCGCGGTGCATAACATTTGGTCTCTGTCTTTGCGCCTCTCATCCCTCGGTTCATCAATGCCTTTCCAACTGTCGCCACACCTGCCCAGAGAGTCTGGAGTGCACAGCTGAGGACGTCTTGAAGAAAGTGACTCAAGCCCGTCTCTGCTGCAGTGCTGGCTGTTTGCTCTCTGGTATTTATGAATAGGTCTTTTATTCAGAAAGAAACGAGAAAAATGTGGCATCAAAGCGTTTTTTTAAATCATGTCCAGCAGTTTCTGGAAAGGCTGACAAGGCTCCGTCTCAGGGTGCCAAGGTGTAAAGGGGCGGCTCACTCAGACAGATTTATGGTTTTCACTACAAACATGTTTGGTATGTTTGTTCAGTCAAAGAGGAGCAGAAAAATATGGCTTTACCTAAGATTAGTAATGGATTTATCTTTCTGAATCAATGCTGACTTTGGTGTGCAACTGAGTGGCATATACTTTATAATGAACAAGATTGGTATTTTTGAGCATAGAGATGTGATAAACAACTATATAGCGAGACAAACGTGAAGGCTTGAGACAGATGGAGCGGAGGCTGTGTGTAAATTTTTGAGTGTTAACTATGGAGGAACAAGGCTATGTAGCATATAAAAATATGTGGCTTTAACTAACTTAAATAAGGTCCATATGTGGACCTTAATTAAAACCCCAAAGTGTAAGTTAGTCCTGAGAACCAGCTGTGCACAAAACAAAACAAAACAAAACAAAATTATTATAATGAAATTTCATCCCAACTTCTCTTAAATCCAATACATTGACAATTTTTATTTGGATATTTTTATATTTTTTTATAGCTAAAAAAAAGTATGTGTCCACAAATCCCAAAAGTAATCAGCACCAAAGAACTGAGAGCAGCAAAACATTGCTATTGGATTTCATCAAATGTAATACTTTTTTTTTTTTTTTTTTTTGAGGATCAAATCTCTCTTAGTGGCAAAACAGAGGGATGTGAGCTGGTGCAGAAATTAAAGAGGATGGTCCAAGAACTGACGTCCTTTTCCTGGAATAGCTCTCAATCAGCCTTCAGCTCAGATTCAGCATCCGGTCTTTAAGTCAGGACTCAAGCTACTGGCAAACACAAGTGAGATGAGTCTATAAGCTTGTCTCTTTCTAAAAATATTCCAAAATAACGAAGCACCTGTAGGTGTTGGGAGATGTGCCTGTCCTTTTTATTTCTTCCCCTTAGATATTACAAAGTCAGACTCTTCTGAAAGTTTCTGGTGAACATTGGTTTTTATTTGAATTCTTCAGCCTGGGGGTTTGATTTTAGCTGTAGTTAGCTGCAGCCACAACTTATCTAACGGTGTACAACGGGTATCTAAGAAAGGCTGCCAAGATTTTTAAGGATTTTACAGGGTTGAAAGATTTTTTTTTTCAAAAGTTTTTACTGAAAACTTTTTTATATATCTCTTTCATGATGTAATATATACGAAGTGTAAGACCAAAAGTTACTAATCACTTGTGCAAATTATTTACAACTAAATATTCATTTTTATACCAACTAAAACTATTCTCTCATTAGATAGTCATAACAAACCTTAGTTTTACTGCCCTTTATGCTGCTGGACAATTAAACTCTGTTGACTTCTCCTGACATTCTTTTTTACTATTATTTATGCTTTTATTCAATGTGTACGTTCAAAGGAGAAATGAAACATGACAGAGAAACAACATAGACTGAAACAGGTGGCAAGGTGGAAGCAGACAAGCCACCATCCAGTGAAAATGTTTATGTTATTCTCCAATAACTTTTCAGCACTCTGTCATTTAATTGTTTAATAACTGAAACATTATTACAAAGAGTAACACCAATAAAAAAAGAAACTAGTCCCAGCTGTATTTATTCAACTGCTTGTGATGAATTTAGCCAGGAATATAGGAGTAGAGTAGAAACGGCCTTCAATTGAACTCAGTAGTAAATGTATGTTGTCTTTGCACATTAATCAACTTTTCTGACACCTTCAAGTAAAGTAATCTACACTTGTGACCTCCTATGTCAGATGGACCAAAAGACAAATCAAGTGGCCGGCTATGATTCATTTTCTTCGTAACATTTCATTTGATTAATTGGAATGGAGCTGGAGGCTTAATGTGACTCTGTACTTCATAGAAAGAATCAGAGCTGATACCTGATAATTTAGCACAGCCAATTACTCATCTCACTACTCTGACTAATCCTTTGATACTGCGCTGGTGTTAATCCCAAATTTGTCTGATAATCCTTCCAGTTTGTAAATTACAAATCCTGACGGGGTTTGGTTTTAATACGACTCGAGTTTCGTTTAGTGACTATTTGTCAGAAGGTGTTCCGGTAATTTATTGCAACATTTTTTGCTCAAATCAACGCTTATGCACTGCATTCTATAAAACACTTAAAAGTATTTTTTTAATACACAGTCATATATCTGATGATTTGGGTTCTCACCAGACATTACTGTCACTGCATTTAGGAAACAATTAATTAAACCTGGTACTTGAAAATGAAAGAACAAGATTTACAGAGGAAGAACTAGAGGTTCAAGGAGTGAAGAGATATTTAAACTGACTGGAGGGAGAGATTGTAAGCAGTGGTTTTGTGAAGTTTTTACAGAAGCAGAGTAGAGTTTACATCCACTGATTAGGGATATGAGTGAAATACATTTTTAATGCTCCCTTTATAGGAAAAAATATATATTTTTAAAATTGCAAGAATTTTTAGAAAGACAAATTTGGTTTAATGTGGATTTTGTGAAATCTACAAGGTTGACATTTTAAACAAAGGCTGAAATTCAACCAGATTCACTTAAATCTTTAAGAAGTCAACAGGTCACTTTTGAAATCCAGACTGTTTCACAAAAGACGGTGTTTCTCAAAGAAAGGCCTTTTTTGTTTTTTGTTTAGATATCTTAAAAGGTTTTAGCCTAAATCATAAATAACAGTCTAAATGCACAAAAGTTTTAAACTGACTAGAGAAAACTAGTCATTTGGCTATTGGTGGTATAAATCACAAAAACCTAAATTTAGATCTTGCTTTTATTTATTTTTTTCGAACATACTAGCAGTATAAAATAACAGACATGAACAAGGAATGCAAAAGACTCATAAACTTAACATGCTCAAAAATAAGTAGGAAGAAGTAAGAAACTTATGAACTCCTACCTCACAAACTCTTACCATGTTTTCAGATGGACCCTCATTATTATTAATAAAAAATTAAAAAAAAAATAGGTTCATCAATTTTCCATTTTGTATGTTTTGTTTTTTGTCATGGACTCACCAAACACACATATGTCTAAATATACAGCCATATATCTATAGCCCCACACACTCAAATGCATTAGCCTCAGTTTACACATTACCCATCTTATGAACATGGCTTGTATTAAATTTTGACTTTGTTTTAACTTCTCATTTAACTTGTTCCATAATTCTACACCATGAATTGAAATACAAAAGCTCTCTCTTGTTGTGCTTTTTAAAAAGTGTTGATCGGCAGATCCAGTACTTGAACGCAGCTGTGCCCAGGAAAAGTTGTGCTGAAGAGGAATTTTCAATTTGTATGTCACTTTTTTCTCATCCTGTAAGATATATGCAGCTTTGCAGAAAACAATGCGCAACTGTGTTGTAAGAAAAATATAGCCATTTCCTTATCAAGCTGTGCAGAAAAATAAACTCCATTTTGTTTCTCTGATTTCCTGCTGCTTCTTATGCAGGAACTCATATTCCTGTGTCAAATATGTAAATTGATTATTTTCCACAATACTTTCTTTGTCATTTCGACTTTTCAGCAATTATGCCACCACATCCAGGAAGGATGAAAAGAGGGATCTTTATGATGAGAAATAAATTGCATTCTAAGTGGTTCTACCAAATATTAAAGACTTGCAAAGTTTGTTTTGAATCGGATATCTTTTTTTCAGACCAGCACAAAACTTTTCTCAATTTACTTTGCTTCCACTTTTGAACAGGGCCCTATATGAATATTGAATTTAGCTCAAATTCAATATTCAATCCAGTGAAGTTGGGGGAAAAAAATTGCACCACTTTTCAGGCAGGCTAGTTTAACTGTCTTAGATCAGATGAGAAGTTTAGAAAGCCAGAAAATCAGAATATCTGCTGCTTCACACTGACACGAGACTCGCTTGAGGCACTTTCAGGGCAAATTCCTCCAACAGGCTCCCCAAGGGTAAGAGGGACCGAGAAGTTCAAATTTACAAAATGCTGAAGCGCTCTCAATCCTCGCTGCAGATAGTGCTGAGATGATGCAATAACCAAGTTGCAGCAAAAGCAAAAATTAGATCAGATTTAAGCTTTGAAGGGTATGAGTCATGTTGTGATGTTTGTAGGACGGCCCAAACACAGAGACTGACGGACAGAGCTATATTACTCACGATAAGACAGGAGAAACTTACAGATATCATGGAGCAGAACATGGAGCATACTGAGGGAATGAGACTAATTAACACCCAGAGAGCAGAACCAAAACACACCACTTACAAGATCAAAACCAACGTAGGGGATTAACCTCAGGATTTCCTTCTATGAAGATGCACAAAGATTCACAAATGTAAACTAATGAGAATTAATTCCAGAGATCGGTTACCATAAAAGGGATGATTAGAAGTGCCACACCTGGCTGACACAGAGATATTACAGACAGATACAATCATGGACAATTTTTGTCACGCAAAATTTGCCCTTAATATGACCTCAATAAAGCAGCAGCGTCATGCACATTTAGGAGTGATCAAACATTTGCAAAAATTTAACACGAGAAGCAGTAAATGACAAATATCATCTCTTGTTTCTCAGTAGGAAATTAGAATTATTATGGTTGATATATAAACTGACACCTGAGCAGGTTGAAGTTTGTAACAGCGTTAAAGTCCATGATGTAAAGGTCAAACAGAGTTCCAGAGGTTCAGGAGTTTCCAAAGTTGGAGCTGGCCAAAGGTAGTGTGGCAGGTATGGAGGCTATTTGAGTTTTGTTCTTGACCGATTTCAGTCAGTTTATGAAGAGGAATGCAATGAAGACGAGACAAACCGAGACTTTCAGATGCAACCAGTTGAAGTTGGTCTGCTTCTGCCAACTTCTGTTGCTTTCCAATCTAAAAGGGATGAATCAATGGTAAAGCCAACAATAAAAGTGAGGTGGAAAACGGATTGTCTTTAGAACTTCAATTGGCTCTGACAGATTTATTATCCATGTTTGGGGGGGTTTCCCTCTGTTTATGCTCACTGCTTGTAAATCACAGATTCTGCTTGTAACTTATGTGACAGGCTTGGCAGTGCAATGCAGCTTTTTCTTCCTGCTGGTGTTTACTGGTATGATGACAGAGTGACATGGGTTGTTCACCATGTGAGGGCATGGTGGAGATAACCGGTTGGTATGGTAGTGATGAGGATGTCTTCCTTGCTGTCATTCTTGCTGGTAGTGACAGGATGATGCAGCAACCCTTTGGGATAGATTGTCGAGACTTGAAAATCACCTTTCAGTTCCAACATCGTCACAAAACAAGTATTAAATGGCTTCTAATGCTACTTCACAGTGAGAACTCCCTCAGTTCAGTCTGATTGTGCAGCGGTGACATCTATTTTATATTTTATTGCCTTTCATTTATTTTCTTGGAAACTTTACATCTGCTTGTTCTTTTTCTTGCTATTGTTTGTCTTTAAGCCCAACCAGCCAGTAGGACTCGAGATGGAAAATAATCACTCAGCTATAATCTCATTGATTTACATGCTAATGTTTGTCTGATTTTTTTAAGATAAACTGAACTCAACCTTTTATTTAGAAAAAAAAAGTGCCCAGAACGAGCTTTGAACCATGTAGGAATCCAAATCCGTATGAAGGTCAGCACTGTGGAGCTTTCCTGTTGTTATATTTAGCTTTTATTTAAACTCAAACACTTCTACCTTGGACCTCTGTCACTGTGACAGGAGCTCCAAGACTTTTATAATGCTGCTGCACAGTTGTCACCACTTGTCAATCTGCTAAGGAGAATTTTTGTGCTCCTGTCCTCCTTGCTGTTCATTAGTCTGCTGCTGGCCATGCAGTGTGGGCAGGTGCTTTGGATGACAGCTTTGACAGCTGTGGCAGTGCAGAGGGGGGAAAAGTGGCTGGAGCTCAGTATCCGCATCCTCATCATGCACTTTACTTGGTATAAAAGTGACCAGAGTTTCTAGTCCTAATGATAGATTGCTTCTGCAGATACACTTGGGATTCCCACCTCGGTACCTGTGGAAAATACACTCAGAAATCGTTTCATGTAACCCTCTGGCAAATTCGGTTAGATTTTTTTAATTTAGTCTTATGTCTTTTCACATATGGCTGCACAGATGAGCCCGAGGCGACTAACTCCAAGGTACAGTATATCGGGCTGGCTTTTTAGTAAGATTCCAAGTTTCATTTAAAAACCAAAGTGTTTCAGAACCCTACCAATTATTGTTGGGTATTTTACTCTTAACCGTAGGTAAATATCTACAGAAAACCACGAGAGCCGACACAAAGGATCAAAATGTGTTGACTTTTTGGAACACAACACATCATCATTTCAAAAAACTAAATAAATGCTAACATTTAACACGGCTTCAGAGGATTTTAATTTATTTTGTTGTTGTTGTTGTCTGATGTCTTCATATTTCCTCTTTCTGAGGAAGCTGTTGTCAATCTCACATGGTGAGGTCACATGGGAAGACATTTTGGCAGCATCTGCCACAACAGCTTGCCAGTGCTTCTCTCTCGGCCATTGCTGCTCGATGCCAAACCGAAGGATGAAGCATGTTATCTGTAACTAATGCAGTCCATCTCTGCTCTGAGATTATCTGACATCTCATACCAAACTCTCCATTGCGCTCTGTCCCACAGTCAGGGAGGAATGCACGACGAGCGCCATGCCAGGGCGGCCAGAAAACGTCTTTGATATTTTAATCAGCATGTTGGGTTATTGCTTTGCAAAACATTAAAATTCGTCCAACGGACAAAGACGTGCTACAACCAGCAGCTTTACCTTCGTGTATAAGCTTCAATTTGATCATGAGCGCCACATGCTTTTGGAGCATGAATTTACAAAGTTGAATGAATCTGAAGTTGATTTCTTTTTACGATCATAAAACTGCAGGTAAGTTTATGAAGCATGGATTTATACTACAGGAAACTTAATCCAAGATTGATTCTGAAGTATTTCTATTCAGTCTGTTAAAATTTATTTATAGTGTTTGAGGGGGGTTTTTTGTTTGTTTTTTTTTGTTTGTTTGTTTTTTCTTATTTTCTTACACGTTCAGTATTTGTAAATCCAGTATTCTGCTAAGCTAATTACAGGAAATGCCAGTACCTTGGCAGCTCTCAAAGAAACACACCATTGGCATAATTATTAGGCATGGAATCAAGATGACATTATCAAGATGACATTATCACAGTGGCGCAGTTGGTGGACCTGTTGCCTTGCAGCAAGAAGGTTCTGGGTTTGATTTCCGGCCCCGGTCTTTCTGCATGGAGTTTGCATGTTCTCCCTGTGCATGTGTGGGTTTTCTCCGGGTACTCCAGTTTCCTCCCACAGTCCAAAAACATGACTGTCAGGTTAATTGGCCTCTCCAAATTGTCCCTAGGTGTGAGTGTGTGTGTGCATGATTGTTTGTCTGTGTCACCAGCAACCCTCCCGACCCCACTAAGGGACAAGAGTGTAAAGAAAATTGTGTGTAAGAAAATAACAAACATGTCAGGTCAGCCCCGCCCCCTCTCTATTGCATCATATAAAATCAAACAGACAGAATTCTAGAACTTTCTCTTTTGCATCATATAAAATATAAGTCCTTATCATATAAAAACAGACATGATTCTGGAACCTTTTCTTAAATCAAATGGTGGCCCAGCCCACTTTTGAGCATGAGTTTATGTTTGAATGGACCAATAGAGATAAAGGGGTGGGATTTCTGTTTTTCTGCTTTAAATATTTTCGAAGACCCTGTCATACTTGTTGCATTTTGGATGGATGGAATGTCATTTTCAGAGCGTATTTTACCATTTCTACCTATTACAACCTGGTAAATAGACTGGCATCTTTTAGAGTTCATGGAGAACTCCTCAGGACTTTTATGGACTTTTGTGAAATCAGACATTTTTTTTGTTTGTTTGTTTTGTTTTGTTTGAAGGAAATCATTCAGACATGTGGTTTTCTACATCCATGCTCAACATTAATGGACATCTTACAAAGTTGATTAAAAAGACAACATGGATTAACTTGAAAGAGATGCCTTTTGTGGCACAACAGCTGGAAAATGGTTTTAATGGTTAAATGTTGCTATGTTTAAATCATAAATTGTAACACAATAGGACACACAGCTATTACATGTTGTATATAGTGGCAAACAACATATAAGGTTAGATTAATCATACTGAGGGTTCACCCACTGCATGATAGCAGCTCTATGCGGTATATCATAGAAAACAAACATATTTGAGCCACACTGCAAGAAAAAAAGCCCCTGCAGATTCTTGTGTGTCAATTTATTTAACAAATCCTCCAAGCTCAAGCTTAGAGAAAAACAGAGCTTTCAAACTGTTATTCAGCACAAAGCGCTGCCCTGGGGATAGTTAATGTCATATTTCTTTTATTCCTGCAGAAAAGCTGCTGGGGAAGAAACAACAATCTATTTTAAATTAACATTTTCCTCAATAGTTTGGTCCTGATTTTTTGCAAATTGTGAAAATGAAGACATTGTTTAACATGCACCATTTCTAAGCAACCTTTTACATTGTCAGCTATAAAAAATGGTGCTATACTGATTGTATTTGTCATTGACTGTCAATGTTACGCTCTTTTAGAGACATGTGAGAAATGATCAGATCCCTTTTGGTTAATGTAGTATTTGGTTAATGTAGTTTTTTGCCACTTTAGAAAACTCTGTGTGCTACCTTTTAATTATATACAAAGTGACACTGCAAGGTTTCAAGCGTGCCTGCTGTTGAAATCCTAATGAGTCAACTCATGCAGACAGACAAACTGTGTACCAGCTTTAGCTGCAAGCTTTAAATGATTGTTCTGCAGATATTGCAATAAAACATAAATATGAACAGACTCCTGGGTCTATGCCTTTTTTAACAACTAACAAACTGTGGATGCATCATTATTTTTTAACAGGCTGCGTATTTGCTGTATCTGTATATATGTTTCTGTATATATGTTTTTTAACAATATCTCTATGTTAGTGTGAACGAGCCCCAAACAGGATTTATATTTTTGGTTTGTTTCTTTCAAATACCTTAGCTGTCTTTTTGTTGAAAGAACGGTTTCTGCTTAGGCGGTTCCTCTCCTTGTTCATTGCAGAACATTCTCCGGTGTGCAGAGGGAGAAATGCAGCTGCATCTAATTACTCAAGATCTAGAACTCTTTGGGTTCTACCTCCAAGCGATGCCAGACAACACAGCGCGGTGCTTAAAAATAGAACCGTGCTTTAAAGGATCGCAAGGTGGAGCACAGAGAAGCGACAGGTGGCAGACACACACCAGTCTGCAAGATGCACTTTAGCGCTTTATGTGAAAATCCAAACATTGACGGTGAGGCTTTCTGCCCAGAGTTACTGTTGTCCTTCCCCTACCACAAAACTGACAAATAAGTGATGTCTAGAAAAAAATTTTCATTTACTGAACCCACCATGTCCCACAACTTTCTGACTCAAAATGTTGTAATAAATGCTGTAAAAACTCACCCAGTCTGGCCTCCCCCTCCCCACCTAAAACCCTTAACATTTACAAGTGGGCACAGGCACCAGAGGGAAGCTGATTCACCTCTGCATGCCTTCAGGTGTGTCCATCCTCAAGGCCAAATGTGCATTTCATGAGATTGCGATCAGTTAAAGTATTTGAGTTATTCAATGAAACTGGGGCCCACAGTGCTGCGCTAAGTACAAATACCTACAGATAGTAGCATTTCCACCAATGAAAATGTTTAAAATATGAACGGACCAATGCGTTAAGATCTGCATCTTTTGCCTTCAACATTATACCCCATTCAGTGTGCTCGTTAAGGCAGACAAAGCCTTGAATTGTCACTCCTTGACAAGAAAACCAAAATATTAATTTACTTACCCACCTAACCGTGATCCATTGTACTAAATTAATTTTTTAAAAATCCCAATTAAATGTATTTCTAACTCCTTTGCTACCCTATCATTATTCCCAGTTTTTGTAAGTAATAAACTGAACCTTGGCCGTGTCCTTCATCAATACAGAATCTCACCTCACCCTAAAAAGAATAAAGCTCTGATGCCCAGACGCTTCTTGACACTTGCTTTTTGACATGTGAACTGACTCTAAGAAAGACTCATTTACTTTTCCTGAATTGACGGAATGAAGGCGATGAGGCACCCGAGTGTCGCCCAAACAGACGTCACTCTTTTTTAAATCGTGAGTAAATTCAGAGTTTTCCAGGTTTCCAAGATTTTAGGGATGAAGACAGAGGTTTTACACAGGATTCGATCATTACAGAACAAGAGGAACAGGGATGAGCTGGATTTTAACTTTGGCTCCTTTAATAGGCTGGGGGCACCAAATGTTTAAAAGACGTCTTTAAAGAGCTTTGTCTGGGGCGCAGAATAGGTAGGTAGTTGTTCGTAGTGGCACGTACTAATTTGCTGGGGGGTTCTAAATATGGTATCGTGGGAGATTTTCTCAACCTGAGTAATTATAAGCGGATTGCATGAAACGGGAAGTGCATGTTAAACAGCTTCCAAACCATTTTTCACAACAAATTAAACTGTTGTTCTAGTGAACTGATTAGTTTCCATCAAGAAAATAAATCATGTGAACAGTCTGACAATACACATAAAAATGTGCTCATGTTCAATATTTCTTTTAATAAATATCAGTGCTGTTCATTATTATGGCTAAATCCAAATGGATATATTTGTTGTTCATTTTTCTTCTCACTCAATAATATTTGATGTGTAATTCAATAAATACCCCACACTGGTCCACAGGGGGAAGCTTAGCAGGCAAACAAGTGTATCACAGAAATGCCTCGTATTTTTACAATCCCATCTTGATGTTTCCTTTCATGCTGCTTTTCCTCCTCCCTCTCTTCTTTATAGATCCCCACAGATCTGCAGTCTCCACAAAATGATGTGGGCTTTCCCTTCTGTTTCCCACCTGCATGCATAGATCCAAGGCATGCCCATTATTCCGAGCATGCTCCATGCCCGGTGGGAAACGGAGACGTTGCCAAAATGATGGATGGAAAAATAAAGGGAGATGAAAAACAATTCCATAGAGAGTGGTTAAGGTGCCGTGTGGAAGTGCTGGAGTTACAAGGAACGGTGCAGGAAGTCAATTTTAATTAAAAGTTTTTGTCAAGTCAGGGAACTTGTTTGTAGTGTGGAGAGGGCAGATCAGTGGCCATCAAAGAATAGCGAAAAATTCAGGTACATAAAACAATAGGGCGCATGTGACCATTTTCTCTGATAGACTGATTTGGAATTTGGTTAATGATTGTCTTTAAACTGATCAACAAAATCCAACATTACCTCATGCTAACCTGATTATAAAGCACACATCTTAATATTATTTTAGCCATAAAACTTGTACATTTTTGTACATTTATCAAAGTTTCTCAAGGCAGATAATTACTTTTAGATCAAATTTTTTATTGTTTTTAGTCATGCCTCTCAAACAGGAAGTAAGAACCATATATGGAAGAAGCTGTGCTACCAATCCACAAATGAAGTTAAGATGGTACCTTAGGTTTGGGAGCTGGGCTGCGCCTCAGCCACACCTCTGACTACCCAGCAGTCCACTTACACCCAATTCACCCATCCTTCACTGTCATATGCTTCCAACCCCACCGTCACTTACTCTCTCATTTCAACCTCTGTCACCCCTTCACACTTATTTCTTTAAACTTCCCAGCTTCAGTCTTCATCTTTTTCCATTCCTCTTCATTCCAGGTTTCATCTGGGAGTCCTAAGTTGAATCGGGAATAGTCCACTTCTTGAAGCACTTTTGATTGCCTTGTTGCTGAAAATGTGCTATATAAATAAAATTACCTACCTACCTACCTGAAGACTGCATCCCATGCCGAGTCTCCTCCTCCCAAGCCTTCATCAGCATTACTTATTATCAAATTATCCTGTGCATCTGCGTTAAATGGATTAGAAGGCAGTACTGAAACATTAATTTCCTTTGGCATTATCTTCCTATGCTTTTAAAATAGACAACTAGACAAAAGTGTGATTAGAATTATGAAGAACAAAAGTAGCTAAATGGCACAATAATCTTTTTTTAAATGTGTTTTAAGCTGATTAAAAATTTGAATATTCCTTGTCTTCCGAGAGTTCTTGAAAAAATCTTTGCAAGTCTTCAGGCATGTGTTATAGAAATATAGAGTATTGGAGTTCCCTGTGGATTTTCAACATGCACAACACTTCATTAGGGAGGTTATGGTCATTATTTATGTCAGGAGTTGCATGTTGGACTCAATTTTGTATCATGTTTTAAAGTGGCAGCAGTGGATTCATGAAGAAGGGCAGTGG
The DNA here is from genome assembly GCA_033032245.1 of Poecilia picta. Classification (NCBI taxonomy): domain Eukaryota; kingdom Metazoa; phylum Chordata; class Actinopteri; order Cyprinodontiformes; family Poeciliidae; genus Poecilia; species Poecilia picta. Next base: position 14,948,960 of record CM065374.1, read on the forward strand.
GGCTAGACTGGTAAGAATTTTAAGCAAAACAGCAACCCCATTATAGCAATGGCATCACGTTATCAAGCTGTTATCATTAGGTGAATTTTTGCATCCTGACATGGTCTGATAAACTTTTCCCATGGTGCATCAGAGGGAATCTTGTGGCACAATGGCAAAATGAGTCTGCAGAAGAGACGTGTGATGTGGCAAATAGAAAAAAGAAAGATTCAAGCGCCACAAAAATCAAAGAAGCAACCTGATTGCCCGCACATTAAAGGAGGAATTCTAAATTGGGCCATGTAGTGTGAAGACACCCCAAGAGCTGTCAGACAATCTGATCTGCAATAGATTTCTTGTAAATTTGTTGTTCTACTGCCAAACACGAGGACATCTTGTTCTTTGTGGCACATTTCAAACAGTTAATTAGCTCCTCAGCAAGAGCTTTTGTGTATATGTGAGTGTAAACTTTGGTGCACATAGCTAATGCTGTGTAATGCGTCAAGTCCTCACATTTAAGTCCATCACTGTCATGGGAAAACCTGTCCAGAGGCTAGAAAGCAGCATTGGGCAGCAGGTACATGAAATTACAGTCAAAAACTTGATTCCTATTTACCTAAAGATAGTCTGCTGTGAAATTTCGGCTCATCTCCCTCCAACCCCCACTGACTGCTTCTGTTGGAAAAGTCCTCTACCAGCACTGGTGTTATGCCACCAGATAAGGTGCTCCATCAGTCACATCAACCCCCGAGACATTGTGACATTTGCTGGGATGAACAGTGTCGCAGCTGCTTTACCTGACCTTTCACAAAGGCTCCTTCAACACTGTGTCAGATTGAATGCAGAGTTACCCTCGACTGCATTTCTGCCTTGACCGCAATTTAAAACTCAATCCAGACTCCACCGAATGAAGGGTGTGATGATGCAGTAGATCTATTTAAAAAAATGGTCTCAGAAGGCACTATGCACACACCTGTCACCCCAAAGAGGATTGACTGAATGTGTTACAAAGGATTTGGACATTTTGTATTACCTCTGGAGTATGTTAATCTTTATATCATGTCAGATTGAAATTTTCTCGTTAAAGAAGAAGAAGGAGAAAATGATCGAATATGGACTCTGGGAGATGATCACAAAAATTTAAAATGTGTAATGACCCCAAGGTAAGAATGGCTTTGCCAACACTGCCACCCAGTGCGCAGAAGAGTAGGTGCGCCTACTTTTTCTGCCATCCAACTTCTCTGTGGCAGACCTAAAGACTAAAAATATTCTGCTTCTCCAACAATTACCTACATGAGAATAATGGCAGACATCTAAATGTAGAAGAAACAATCTGTGTTTACATTAAACATATGGAATCAATCCATCTTTACGTGCCCCAGTACTTTCCATTCCATAGTTGACAAACCTTGAATGCTGATGTCATTATTGGATGCAGTTCACACCAACACCATGCAGGGATCCCAGCCTTCAAGCAGCTAGAAAACCCCACACTTACACACTCACTCACACTCTGAGCTAATTGCTTGGTCTGCATTTCAGACGACACACCATTAGTTTTTAAGGATCTGTCTTCTTGTCGTTCTTAAAGATACATTGTTCATATGTTGCTTCTTTGTTCTCCCCCCTCTGAATACCAATGGCCATGACCTCCTTGTCCTTTCAAGTTTTTCCTTTTTATATCCACTGATGCTCGTTATCGCGCAAGCCAGCTGATTGAAACCGTTGTCGTTAATCATCAGATTTCATCCAATCATCACTACGACGCTCAAGTAATCTGAAAATTCAGGCTGTCATGTCATTGCACATCTCTGATTGTGCTATCTATATGCAAATGATGTGTGAAATGGGATGGCGACTCAGTGCTACATCAGGCTTTTGTTGGAGAATCTGCGTAAAAAACAAACCCATGTAACAAGGCTTCTTATATTAAAATGCATTTTGATGTTTTTTTTTTTATTTCCAGCCTCCTTAAACAAATAACTAAGACATGAGGTGTCATGTGAACAACGTGGCTTTAAATAAAGGAGAAATTACTTTCAGATTTTCAAAGCAAACAAAACAAAACAAGGCAATAACTTTAATAAAGACATGTAAACCTGTGGTTTTTAAATGTTTCCATGCAGCCTCTTACAAAACACACACTTGTTCTTGGCAATGAAAGTACAAAATATTAGTAATAATTTTGCACCAAAACTTTTTAAAGTCAAGTGCTTCAGCAAAAACAACAATAAAAACTGAGTTATAACAGAAAATTTGATTTTTTTTAATCTTGCCCACAATTCCTTGTTCTTATAATTTATCTTGAAAAATAATGTCTGTTTCAAGCCATTTAATTCCTTTTGATTTATTTAAATACTACAATGTTACAACAAATTGTCTTCTTAAGGAGTAGTATTAAAACAGTTCCAGTTCTAATCTAATGTCATTAAATCCAATTTTGAGACTGTCAGGTGGTTTTATGTCAGCCAAGATAATACAATTCCTTATCAATCCATTTAAATTAAATTAAATTAAAAATTAGTAACAAACGATGTAAATAAATCAATAAAAACTGAAGAGTTTTATATAGATGGTTCAGTCTCCATTTTTGAGACAGCAAGAGGCGACATTAGAAAAGAACAACTTCTTTTTAGGAGGAAGAAACTTCCAGATGCATTACACTTAAGATGAGTCTCCATCTGTCTCTCAACCCACTATCTGAGCCGACTGTGCATGCAGAATAATAATCCTCTTATTCAAGTAGATATGTTTGGTCACAGCAGAGTTGCTAACAGCTACAAGAGATTTCAGAGATTTGAAAATAACATCATTGGAGTATCGACCACAGACTCCAGATTTTATTTCTCAAGTAGTTCCATTCATCCATCCAAGCATCCACATTTTTAATGGTCTGGTTGCAGGTTATACTATATGATCACTGTAGAATCTTCTGACAGGATCTATAGTAAGGTTTTGTAAGCTTAAAAAACACTAAAAATGACTCAGATAATTTTTAAGTAAAAAAAATTATTTTGACTTTAAAATATGTAGGCAACTTGTGTCAAATATCTCAGAATTTTGCCGGTTAAGCTCTAAAATCCTTGAAATTTACTAAGATAACTTAATAAAAATCTATGTTCTGCCATAAATCAACAAATTCAACAGTCAGGACTTTGTAAAAGTACTGAGTTTGCTAATTGTACAACTCCAACGAGTCAGAGAATATGCTGCAAATGTATTATATCACTTGTACTTATGTACTTAATTAAATGTACTTAATTATAAAAGAAAAAAACCTGTTCAATATCCTATAAAGTTGTGCTGTAAAAGAAAAACCTGCCTGTATTTGGCAGAATGCCAAAAATCCCATCAGACTCTGGTCATGCTCATGCATCCTCTTTTTACTTGTGTTTTCTAAATCTCTACATCTGTGTTAGTCCGTCCGGCCGGAGCTCACCTTTAGGTTATACCTATTTGACACAAATAGCTATCAGATCGTAATATCAGGAAGCAACCATGTCCAGACCAACAGTGGGAACTCAGTGGGTATGATAAGAGGCGTCTGTGGCAGTCAGCAGGTCATGTTTTTCCCTCTTCCACACTGAACCGGAGCATTCAGCTCCTCTGAGCCAGCAGAGGAGTCAAGTTGTGTAAAGATGGAACTCTGTAGGTTTATTGAGTTTACTTTGGTCTTAGATGTTGTGTGATGAACAGAGTTTGAGACTAGGTCTGCGAGGTGGGAGAAACTTTTAGAAGGAGTTAGTTCAGCTCACTTTTACAATAATAGTTGTTATTTCTTAGGGACTCTCTATTGACTGTGCATGCTGGTTTTATACAGCTCTACTGTATTGTACATACATTTTAAGTCAAAGTTTATTCACATTTCACATCCAGAAACATTTTTTTCCATGCATTTCTTTCTAGTAGTTGAAGTGATAAAATATTTTTAATGTAACCTTTAAAATATATTTTCTGCATCAGTTTTCTTCTGATTGGACCCATGTGGTTGAGTCCAGTGAGAGTGGCTCAGTACTATGTTACAAGAAAAATTCATTATTTTTCCAAATTAACATTCTTGTTCATCTGCAGTTTCATAAAGAGCATCTCCATTGGTTGAAATTCCACTAAAATGCTTTGAGAATGGAATAAAAAGATAACTAATTAGGGTTGTAGCAATACACAAATCTATGACATTGTGCTTTGCTGGTAAAAAAAATTTCAAATTAGAAAAGAGTGGTGAAATGAATACCCTGGTTCTCATCTACAGGCCTGTTTGATCTGTTAAAACGTGGCTCAGCTGTGGCAAACTGAGAAACGCTCTTTCAGCATGAACCCAACCTGCAATTATGTTAGCATAATAATGCTACCGCCACTGAATACTATGCCAAGAATGGAAATTCTTCTGACATTTTTTGCATCACTTAGATGCTTTCAACATATACTTAGCCTTGGGTTTATTTCTCCCTGGAACGCACAATAAAATATGTCCTCTGATTGTTTAGTTTAAGGTGGAAACTGTTTCCATTTCAAGGAACAGAGAACATGATCAATATGATACCCACGAGGGGACAAAACTGGAGTTCTCCAATTATATGGTTTTCACAGCAAGTTTCTTCTGCTTTCCTTTGGGAAAACAATCACACTTTGCACTTGGCAGAAATTAAATCACACGTCTATTTTTGTGCCACTTTAGGAAGACTGAGGATATCCTCAGGGAAAGATTGCACTTTTATATTGGAAAGTGTTTTCTGCAGGACAAAAAGGTTTACTCAAATGCAAATGTCCATCTACATGAAATTTATCAGGATCTAACTACTGTAACTACTCTACAAAAATAAGTCTAAAAAGCTGGAAAATTCAATTGCTTGAAAGGTCAGTCCTCAATGTACAAATAGCCATTATCTAAGACACACAAGATTACTCATTTATCTGCATTTTATCCGCCAAAGTCTTTCCTTGCAACTCCCCCTGATGGGAAAATGGCTTCAGTGCAGGACAAAATACATGATAGGAGTAATTTTGAAAGTTGGCAAACTACTAGGAGACCTGCTGCTGGACAGCAGTTAAGTATAGTATTATTGGATTAAGCACTATTGGTCATGGAAACAACGCACGTAACGAACTTTTTTATTAATAATAATTATAAAGACATAGAAAATGACAGACTGAAAAAATTCTGAATGCTTTTTAAAGAAAATTAAATAAATTTCACATCACTTCGCAGAAAATTACAGCATGGACAACAAAAAACTAAAAACAAATCACAAAAACAAAATATCAAAAAGTAACTACTATGATTTTTTAAGATGTCTCTCTTCATAAAAATTGATGTACTTCAATTTAATTGATGATGTAAATGTTTAGCACTTAGTTTTCTTCCACCAGTTTTGACCACATTTTTCTCAAATTGAATGAGCAGAATTTGTTTTCCTTAATTCTTTAAATGTTATCTATTAAAACCTGATCATAATCCTGATCAGACTTGTCCAACAGATGCTTTATCAAATCTTCCCTAACTAACAAACGAGTCTTAAATTTTGTAAACATAAATACCAAAAACAGCACAATAAAAGTTAACAATACCAGTTAACAGTAGCACAATTTGATGAGAAATAAGCCAACTACAGAGTATCTGGAGGTGTGTTACATTCCGTAGTGGATGGAATTAGCTCCTCTTCTCTTTCAAGTGAAATAAACAAGACAATTTTTAAATCCACAGTAATGCTTCCTAATCTATAATCCCACAGCCTTGGTGTTGGCCCTGTTTAGCTCCTGTGTAAGCCCTGTCCGACAACACACAGATCCGGGTGGGATGAAGAGCGTGGCGTTGTCCTGAGGTCTGACTGGCTACCCCATAATTCACAGTGCCTGGCTGGATTGTCATCTAGCCTGTTGAAATGAAAGTAAAATTTACTTTAGGAGTAAGCGTAGCATGCCTGGTGGGCTCAAGAGGTCTGTTAACAGAAATCATCCTTTAAATTAAACAAATCCTGTCAGGTCACATTGTGCAGAAGGAAAACAATCCTTAAGCCTGGTGGTCTTGCTCTGGCTCCTCTTCTGCCTACTTCCAAGGGACAAACCACTGTTGTGTTCACCAACATAAAACTTAGTGAAGGATCAATTTCCATTTGGATCATAAGGCTAATTTTGTACCATTTCTGCCAGTGAGTTGATTAAATATAACACAGAATTGGGCTTCATCTCTAATAAAGTAATTCAAAAAGGTTACTAAAAAGACAATGTAGTTTTTAGGTCTTGTGTCTGGTCTTTGATGTCCACAGGCTTTGAGACATAACACATTAATTTGTTCTGCAATTATCCCTTTTCTTTTTGTTTTTTCAAGTCTCAAAATCCAGTCCACGAGGGCCAGTGTCCGACAACTGTTACCCATTTCTTTGCTTCATCACACCTGGCTTCAGTAACTCATTAAAAGAGCTCTGTAGAGCTTGACTGCATGCTAATAAGACAGTCTTGCCATTGCATTAAAGTACATAGGAGAAAAGAGGCATCTAAAAGTTGCAGGAGTCTGGCCCTCTAGCACTGTAGTTTGAGACCACTGTTTTAATTCAAAGGCAACATTTTGAGAGACCTTCAGAAAGCATGACTTTCTGTTGTGCTGAGGTCAACAAAATAGTTGAAGGATTTAGGAAAAGAAATAAATCTTACCCCTTTGTACATATTGCTGGCTCACTTCCACAAGTTTCAGCCACTGAGGTCCCTTGGAATCGGGAAGTCATGCTTAGACTTGGCCTTCTGTCTGACTGGCTACGTCGAACAAAGGGTCGTGGTCCTTGTGCAGACACAGGGAACCTTCCGCGACTCCCCCAACAACTGGAAAGAACTGAAACTCTGTTTGAAGTCCATGCTTGAGGTGGTTGGACAACTGAACAAGGCAGGGCCTCAAACATGGATGAAGAGACTGGGCAGAAGACCGAACGAGCATTACTGAACATCTGTGCACTTGATTCTTCAGTGCTGTTCTTTCTTGACCATTTCTGTACCTTTGGTGAAGCTGGTGGAGATGGTGCTTTGAAAGGGTAGGAAGTGCTAGAGTTCTGCTTTGCAACAGGTGGGCTGGGAAGTCTCCGTTGAAGTGCTGGTGGTGTAGGAGGTGTCTTGTTAACAGGGGAGCTATTTGTTGAGGGTGTTGCAACTTCCTTTTTTGAACCAAGAGGGCTGGGAAGTCTTCTATGCAAACTACTTGGGGTAGAGGGAGTGGAAGGTAACATCCGGCCTCGAGAGACAGGCGGAGTGCCAACTGATTGGCTACTGGCAACTGAAGAAGGAGGCACAATACTTGCACTGGTATTAGGTTGAGGCACTGAAATCTTGCCATTATGCTGTACATTAGGTGATTGTCTTTGGAGCTCTGAGGTTGCTTCCCTACTAATTGAGGAGCTCTCCAAGTTTGAGTCGGAAGACTGTCGTGTGTGTAAGGTCTTTCTAATTTGATGGTTTAAAGACTCTGTCTCCATTCCATCGTGCTGAGTGACTTTTGAAAAAGCAGGTGTACCTTGAAAAACATTTTTTGTTGACTGTGGCACACCTCCTTTGCTTGGTAATACTGTGACAGTCTGAACTGAAGCTCTAAGTCGTTGGGATACAGCAGGCCTTTTTAACACAGGTGACTTTCCCACTTTTGTAGTCCCATCTCCTGCTGCAGTCGATCCACTTGGAGCACTTTCAAACGAAGTGTCCATTAGTACTTCCAGAGGAGGTGGAGGAAGATTGTCGAGATCAAAATAATAATTTTTTTCAGATGTTGTGGACTCAGGTCTACAGCTGGTCACTCCCGTACTAAGAACTGCTTCCACATTTCCTAAACCAGGTAGGATGGGAACACCACACTTCCGTACCCCTTTTAAAGGCCCAAGAACTGTAGGAGTTTCTCTTACCTCTATACCCTGGCTGAAGGTGTCAATCAGCTTTTTGACTGAATTCCTGCCCCTGTGAAAGCCAGATGATAGTTGTGGTGATAAAGGAGGGCTAGGTGGAGGAGTGGCTTTTATATGACACTTGGATTCTGTTTTTTCTTCCTGTTTATCTTTGTCAACAATCAGATGTGATTTCTCTATTGTTGTTGTACTTTAAGAGACGTGTTTTGTCTTTAGGTGATTGGCTATTATTGTTTTTACCTTGTGGAGACTGTTTTCGATTTATTGCTGGAGATTGAGCTGGTGAATTTCCTTGAGTTTGTTTAAATGTAACCGACTTTGAGTTTCCTTCCCACTTTGGTTTTACTCATCCTTTGTAATCTCTGGTTTAAAGCATTCTGAGTCAATTCTAATTCAAACAGAGTTGGATCTTCACCTTTACTCCGCAATGATTCTGCTGACCTGGAACGTTGACCCCTGGCAACTGGGTTCTTTTTATTTCTGTTCTCCGAACAGCTGTTGCTGTTTGAGGCCTCCTTGGAGATTGCACCTCCTCATCTGTCCAATCTTGTCTGGTGGTCTTTGGAGTGCCTGCTATTTTTGCTTTGGCACCAGTGTTCTGCTTTTGTACAAACCGTATTCTATCACTTACAGCATTTTTCATTTTGAGAGTCATTTCTACATTTTGAGGATTTTCTATGCGTTTTCTCGGTATGCGGAGTGGAGGAGTTGCTGAACTCATGGATGAAGAATTAGATTGTCTCGAGAATGCTACTTTTCCTTCCTTAACACCTCTATCTCCTTCCTCTTCATCATTGTTGTCATCTTCACCATGATCTAAAGAGGCCGAGCCTAACAGTGAATCTCTTTGGTCGTTAGGCACTAAGGTACATGTAGAATCAAGTGAGTTGAGTGAAGTGAGAGAAAAACTTGGACTCATTTGAGTCCCATATTTTTCTATTGATACTCCAGTGATGTTTGTAGCAGTGTACTCCGTAGGACTGAGTGAAGTTCTGTTTGTCCCATTGGACCCACAACTCTCTCTTCTGTGATGCTTTTCACATCCATTAATTGATTCATTCTCAGCCCCGATACCACTATCCTCACTAAAAAGAGCAGAATCCTCTCCTCCAGGCTTGCGCAGGGAGGCCATTTCTATTTGGGTTAAGAGTCGCATCATCCTGGCCTCCAAAGTGCGTTTGATTTTCAGTTTCTCTTCTAAAAGCTCTGACACTGAGGCAAAGTAATCCACTGCCTCCTCCAAAGCAGAGTCTCCAATCCCACAAACAGTCCAGCTCACATTCCTCATCCTCTGAGTGGTGTACTGAAGAAGCTGCTGCAATAAATCTGGTGGCGATTCTGAGCTAATCGGACCAGACGTCCGCTGCGAAGAAGATGAGAGATTTTTAATTTGGCTTGGCCAAGCAAGATGTTCTCCATTTTCTTTCAAAACCTTTTCTCCCTCTTCTGTCATTTCTTCCAGTCCCTGAATGATTTCCTCATAGCGCAAAGCCATGAAGGCTATCATTGTCTGCACTGCAATCTGAGTTTGGGTGGCTTCTTCCATGAGCTCAAGTACAGAATCATATTTGTTTATACTGGGATTCAAAAAGGCATATGCAGCTTGATGAGCCTTTACCAAAGGTTCTGGAAAGTCTACTTTTTGATCTGTAATTACCTTTTCCTGGTCTTTCCATCTGGGACCTTTAGTACCTTTGGCTGATTTCTTTGGTTTCCTGTTAGACTTTTTATCGGCCAACTCCTGCTTGTCAATGTTTTTATCCTTTCTTAGTGGCAGTGTGACTTTTTCTGTTGCTGTACTCTCACCTTTATCAATGTTCTTTACCTCCATGTTCACTTCTTCAGTGGCATATTTCTTTTTTTGTGGTGTCATTTGTGCTTCTTTCTGAAGTTCCTGGACATGTGGAGATCCCTTGTTCCCCTTTGCTTCCCCTTTTGGTGTTCCTGTTACATTGTTCTTCCTTCTGTCTTCATCTATCTTGTTTTCTTGAGGCACTGCAGGTAACATTCTTTCCCTCCTTGTGGCACCCAAACTGCCCAAATTGGTACCTTTGGAGGGTGAGCAGCCCATTTTCAAGTCTTGAAAATACAAGGTGACTTCTATGTTTTCCCACAGAGCAATTGCAAGGGAAATGAAAATCCAACCAAGACTCTTATCCACCTGCTGTATCCGTCATTTTCAGATGCCCGATGCTGTACAGAACACAGTCCCTTTCAACAAGGTGTTTGTTGAAACAAAAAGCAGATAAATCCATTTCAAAAATTGCTCTACCCATTACAAATACAGAAAATAAATCCACAGACTTGTGGTCATATTAAAATTTGTCTGTAGCCTACTGTGAAATGCGTCCCTCTGAACCTTCTGGAGGACAAGCAGCTGAGAGGATTAGTAGGGCTTTCAGTGAACTCCTCGCATTAACATATGGCATGTTAAACCAAAGAAAACTCACCTACTTGTAAGAACATAAGCTCATTTGTGTAATAGGGGCTGGCCCATGATGGCTTTTTATAGCCTGCAAAATATTGTAGTTTTTGCTCCTCACTGAAAAGGAAACGCAATTCAAAAACACTTTAGTTGTATTCTCAGTTATACATTTACATGAGAGCTTAAATTTCGCTCGTTTTTTTTTTAAATGGAGCATTCAGCTCCATTAAAAACAGACTGCAAAATTAGTTCAATTTTGCAATCAGGATTGAACTAAAACAGTTCAATGTCATTTTGTCTTTCACATTTCCCCAACCCCAAAATTATACACCATTTTAAGTAGCTTTCATTGTGGACTCCTTCCTCTTTTACAACATTCAGATTAGTGCAGTCAAGTGCTGACTAATGCAAAGAAAAGTGTAATTGACTCCGACCTAAAAACAGTTAAAGTAATCTTAAAATTTCAATAGAAATCTTTTTTTACCCTTTGAATGGCTTGGCAAACTTTCCAGATCTCTACAGCCCAATCAGAACAAAACATGAAGCAGTATTCAGTGCTCCAATCTCAGAAAATGAAACCATCATGTCTTCAAAAAAAAATAAAGAAATAAATTCAAACACCCACTACCTATTGGTTCAGCCCTTCAAGGGTCAGTTTGACAAATCCTGTACTCTGGTCTTTCCTGAGATCCAGTGAAGTGTCTGAAGCAGTCTGTTCAATCATAGATCAAAGAGTCAGCAAAAACCAGCTGAGTCAGTTTCATCATGAAGTTCCTTTTTGTCTTACAGATATTGCAATATGTTAAATGATAAAGATAGGAGTCAAGCCAGTTTGAAGTTTTCCCAGCAGTTTTATTCAGCTCTTTGTTCACATCTAAAGAGTTCCAGATAGCCAGATGAAAAGTCCACCCTGAAAGACAAGACAGGATAACGGGCACAGATGGCAACTTGTGTTCCAGCAGTAAACACTCAATCTTACCTTACCAAAAAGAGACAATCTGCCTTCTAAAAGTCAGTTTCTGGAACATCTTGTTGCTGCATTGTGTCAGTTTCAGGCTCTAAAGAATAGCCATTGCTGGAGTACTGATCGTCAGAAAGGAGGTCTCTTGCTCTGTGATGGCCTCTGTTTGACTGCATGAGGCGAGATGGTGGGTACACAGAAGGCTTCATCATGCCCACTGGCACCTCACTAGTCATCCAGGTCTGTGGAAGTGGCATTTCGTGAACTTTCATTAAATTATTTCCAATGAGAAACTGTTCAGGATCCAACATTGAAGGCTGCCACGGCAAGTAGCCATAAGCAGGTTGAGGGCCCATCCCATAGGGAGCAGATACAGACAGCCGACGGTCATATGCTTGGAGAGGTGAACCACTCATGCCATAAGCATAACTGTAATGAGGGGACCCAGCAGTACCATAACTGTAGCCATAAGGAAGAGATGCTGCATGGATGCCACCATAATTAAAATAAGGAAATCCCCTAAAGCTAGCACCATAAGGATATGGATGAGTGTCAGGGCTGGGATATACAACTTTGTGGAATGGTCCTAACCAGGGATTGGACAATGGATACAAGCCTCCAGGACTTGAGACAGTCAGTGGTTGAATTGGGAAGCTAGCTGACTCCTCTGCATGCGATGGAGGGCCAACATAAAAAGCTCTTGGTGATAAAGTATCTGGGGCACTACTAGAGCTGGAGTCAGTGGTCTCAGCAGGAGCTTCAATACTGGAATTCGACTCAGTTCCAACAGATGAGGATGCAAACTTAGAGTCTGGAATTGCTGAAGATTCAGAACTCAAAGAAGTTGCTTTATTGCTGTGATCTGGTGAGAGAGAGAGAAAGTTGCACAAAAGTAACCAATTGTTTCAAGTCTCACAAGTTGCATGAATCCAAACTGCTAGGAAATGAGTGGTAGTTGTCAGGCATCATGTTGTCTGTATGAAGCCAATAAAGGTTGAATTTGGATTATTCTTGTCACCAGCACTGTGGAGAGTCTCAAAACATCTGCTTTTACATAACTAGCAGATTTGATTTTTGTCTCTACATTTGTCTACTGCAACCAAAATCCAAAAGAAAACTGACAGGAATTTGAATTTATAAAACTTAAGTTTCATGCCAAGTCTAATAGTGTCCATACTTTCAGGGTTTAAGATTTTGACTCACCAGTAGGAAAACAATTTCCAAGGCAAAAAAGCAGGCTGATCCATGACACCCTGCAAAACCTTCACATTAGATCCAACATTGAGACTCATTTTACTTTAATAAGGTCATCACACCAATCCACTTCAGTAACAAACCTTAGATGGCCTCCCAGGAACATAGTTGCCCCTAAAGAATAGTTCAGACAGTGAGTGACCCTCAGAGAAAAGAGACTGCTCTTAAACAGAAGGCTTTGCAGTCATTGTGCTTATTGGAGACACCTGTAGCACACTGAGCAGGTGCAGCGGTTCTTTAATTGGCCCAAGAGAATTTACGCAAGTGAAAGGCAATCAGGTTTTCTTTTAGTAAATGCCAATGTTTGTTGTATTTACTAATGAATGAATAAAATGTCTCCTATATAGTCAGCAAAAATCTACTGAAGGTACAAGTCAAAAAGGACATTTCAATATATGAATATACTAAAAATACCCATAAGACACATACATTTGAACAACAGCACTGTTGATTATGGTATAAGTTAAAATTAGGTTGTGTATCTTTTTCTGGTTGTCAAAAAAATAGATAAAACAATTTTTAGCTTGATTTTATTTAAAGACTGAGTCACTGAGGCATGTAGTTAATACCAGGCATATTTTGAACTTTGGTACCAGATTATCTTAAAAACTGGACATGACATTTAAATAATATAAAAAAAATAGATAAATAAAATAAAGCAGCTATTTCTGTGCAAAATATACATTCGTGGGTTGTTCATAATTCTTCCAGCTTCATGCAACAAAGGCAAAATTAGTAAGAATTTAGGGTAAAAAAAAATAGAGAGATAAGTGCTGTCTATACTTGTACGCTATTTTTTTTTTATCTAAAACTTTATCTAAACTCATACATTAGCTAAAGATGGATCTGAAATGTTTATTATGGTGTGCAAATTAAGATCAAAATCAAGACATAATTATTGAAATGGTTTGTGATCAACTGATTGAGTAGCTTAAGGTTTGATTTGAGATTTTTTAAATATTTTGTTAGGTTATCTTCTACATTGCTCATTGAAAGATGTATTGGTTTTTGATAAAATGGATATCAAATAGGCCAGGACTGCCCCTTATCTTGCCTTACCAATATGGCGGGCGCGTCGACGTACAAGCCAACTGAAGTTCAACGTCACGTCAAAGAAGAAGAAGGAGAAGAAACACTGCGAGTAGTCAGCGCGTCTCGCGCTAGGGAGGAGTGCTTGTTGCGGATCCTCGAGCTCTGTGAGTTTCTATCTACTCGGGTCAGTGTCTGTTCTTTTGTCTTATCTTTTATGGAGCTCACCAACCAACAATAGCTTTAACTTTTATTTAACGCTGATACTTTTAGTGTTTACCGATGAGAAAAGATTTTGTGAAGAAAAACCGAAAATGTGTGATTTCGGTGAGCTTTTAAGCTAGCTACGCCATTCTTAACTTAGCAGAAAAGCTGTAGACTTGACGACTAATTTTGTAAAATGTCAATTTAGATAAAAAGTTTAAGTAACATCCTTGTCAAAAAATATAAATAATGACCTAGATTTATAATGGAAGGCAACAGTAGAGGGTGGCTGTTTCCGTCGTCAAAGTTGGCCGGTGTTATGCCCAGAAATGCCCAAATTTGCGTCCCTGTCGCGGGAGCGCGAATCCCTTTAAGCTTCGCATATTGACGAGAAAACGGACAAAAATATGACCGAAGAGGAAATTTTTAAGATATTTGTAACATTATCACGTTTCTTAACCATGTAATCCCTAAAACGGTGGGTTTTATTTCGCTAATTACTTGAAATAAATATGGTTTTTACACCTTTATTGACATGAGTCGAACTTTTTTTTCAGTCCGTCTGTTGTAAACGTTCTCCGCAAATGGTTTAAATTCTCTACTTTGTTTTTGATACCATAATAGCATAAAAGCATTGCAAAACAGAGGCCCATTATGTAGAAGATTTTATATCATGCTTAACTTTCTAGTCTGTTAATGTAGGAGGGAATGCATTTTAATTTATGAGCCTGAAAATATTTGCATCCGTCTTGTTGATATGAAACTTATAGAATTAGCTCAGAGAACAAGTGTCATTACGTAGAAGAGATGAAATCCTTTCAGCTCTTTATTTCCCCCAATTAGCACAGGGATGCATGTTTTGGCAATATGGATTTTGAGCCTGCCAAAATATGCATGCCCTCTATGTTCTCCTCACATATTATCCTATTGATATATAATTTATACCAGCAGTTCTTGGAACTATTCTAATTGTGAGTAAAAGTTATTTCACCCTTAACTCTTTAATTCTTCAAATTAGCACAGGGATGCATTTTTTGGCAATATGGATTTCCAGCCTGCCACAATATGCATCCCCCCTCTATTCTCCTCAAATATTATCCTATTGATGTAAAACTTATACCAGAAGTTCATGGAACTACTCTGATTATGTAGAAAAAGTTATTTAAACCTTAACTCTTTAATTCTTCAAATTAGCACAGGATGCATTTTTTGGCAATATGATTTCCAGCCGCCACAATATCATCCCCCCTCTATTCTGCTCAAATATTATCCTATGATGTAAAACTTATAACAGAAGTTTATGAACTATTCTGTTATGTAGATAAAGTTATTTCACCTTAACTCTTTATTTCTTAAATTAGCACAGGGATGCATTTTTTGCCAATATATTTTAGCCCAGCCAAAATATGCATCCCCCTCTATTTCGCTCAAATATTATCTAGTGATTTAAAACTTATACAGCAGTTCTAGAACTATTCTGGTTATGTAGATAAAGTTATTTCACTCTTAACTCTTTATTTCATAAATTAGCACAGGGATGCATGTTTTGCCAATATCTATTTTTAGCCAGCCAAAATATGCATCCCCCTCTATTTTCCTCAAATATTATCCTACTGATTTAAAACTTATACCAGCAGTTCCTGGAACTACTCTGATTGTGTAGAAAAAGTTATTTCACTCTTAATTCTATTTCTCCAAGTTGGCACAGGGATGCATATTTTGGCAGGCTCAAAACCCATATTGCCAAAACATGCGTCCCTGTTATTAGTTGAATTCTTGCTCCAGTAAGCCTCTGTAGGAATAAGTTTTCTTTTTGGAAGACTCTGCTTTCTCAATTGCAAATTTTAAGTTGCTTTCCCTCAGCTTTAACTTTGACACTGAAGATAGTTTTTGACAGATTCAGGATGGATTTTTGTTGTCGTTTCCAGCGGCCAGTTAGATAGTTCAGTTATAAAATTCATCTATTTTGCCTCCAGTTGTTTATCTCACTGCATTTTTTTAATTTAATAAGCTCATTTATTTAAACTGATAATTAAACTGTTTGAAAAGACGTTTGTTGAAAATTTTATTTTTACGTTTATATATATTGAATTATAGGATTCTCCCCATCAAATGATGTCTTTGATATTACGAAAAAGGTCTGTGCATTTAATGAACTGGAAAAGAAGTTTAGCTTTTAGTCGACATGAGATGTTTTGAGGTTTTTTTTGTGGGAGGGGGGTTAATGTTGGGTTGAAATGTTTCTGAGTGTTTATATTTCTTTAGTTATATTTGTCATGGACAAATGTTTGTCCATGTTGGGTGTGCTGAGGTAAACTACTGATGTTTTCTATATGTTAATAAAGTGAAACAAATGTATGTGATGGAATTAAGCTAAATTTAATCAGATGTGACTGGATGCTTGAGTGGGATTGCTTCACATATCACCCGCCACCTTCTGGGCTCTCTCAATATCTCAAACAAACTTTCTAAAGAAGTGGATTAACTTAAAGATCTTTGACTTTTCTTCCTTCTCCAGTCACCAGACAGCAGTGGCCTCCTGAACATATGACACAAGCTTTGGCATGATGAAAACTCCTCCCTCTGCGTCCCTGCGGGTCAAGCGCAAAAATCTCCGTCAGATGAGAAAGCATTTCTGCCTAAGCAGAGCGAATGGTCAGGACTCTGAAAGTTCCCTGTGGAAGTCCCAGTCCGGTCAGCGTGACCCGTGTTTGACCAAAATGCCTGCAACGGTCATCCAGCGGCAGGAAATGGCTTCATACTTGCGTCTTTTTGGTAAATCGGCATGTGGACTGGATGTAGTGTGAAGTGCGTTGGGGTTCTCTGGGCCTGATGAAACAAATACAAATACAGGATATTTACCATTTAAATGACAAACATCTGGTGAGAGAAGCTTGAGGCTAACATAATGGTTTCGGTTTCAGATGATGGCCTGATCCAAGACTTTCTCCGGATGGACTGTTGTTATAAAATGACTGACAAGGTAAAACCCTTTATACTTTATAACAAACCTTCATTTTGCTTAGTTACTGTGTGCCTACTTCAGGATTTGCCCTATTTTGTCAGTACCTTTTAGCCATGACCTTTGTGTACTTCAAACGGGCCCACTTCTCTATTGCTGAATACACCAGGAAGAATTTTTTCATGGCTCTGTAAGTCCACAGAAATCAGATGAAGCTCTACAGCTTTTGTTGGAAGCACAACATTCCTGACATCAGCATTTGTTCTGTGTCTGTAGCTATCTTGCCAACACCATGGAAGAGGATGAGGAGGAAAGCAAGTATGAAATTTTTCCGTGGGCTCTGGGAAAGAACTGGAGGAGACAGTTCCCACGTTTCCTTAAGCAGCGAGATGAGTTATGGGCTCGCATCTGTTACCGAGCTGCTGTCAGTAAGAGCTGCTGTGAGGAGGTGCGAGCATTTGTCTTCGAAATGAGGTTGATAAACTCGCCGCCATCCAGAAATTTCTGTCCTCTCAGCATGGGCATTATGATTAACTTTGGGCTTTTATCCATACATTTGAAGTGTTTTCTTTTTATGGTTGAAGGGTGTTATAACAAACGATATTAGAAACAATTTGATGGGGGTACTGTGCACCTCGGTTGGTGGAGGAGGCGCCCCACATGCACAAGTCATAGTCCTTGACGCGGTTTCCTTGGATTCAATTCCTGGTCTCAGGCCATTTGCTGCATGTCTTCCTCTTTTCTCTCCAGCTTCTTTCCTGTCAAATGACTCTTCAGTAAAAGCCATTAGTGCCAAAAATAGTCTTTTAAAGAAACATTTTGACAGACAAACTTCAATGAGTAGTTGATTTTTCTCAAATCCAAAAAGGGTGAAAGTTATAGATATAGCTCTGACGCACACATAGATGTACTTTGAATGAGAAGAACCTCCTTATAGCCGTGCTGAACCTTGTTGTATCATCACGCCACCCTTAAAACAGAATGGTTTCAATTGAGTATTAAAAGCCCTAAAATAATTACATTCATACTGACCAGTGCATGTGCATTTCTGACTGGTACCCTAGTTTCTTTCAACTTTAATAAACTTGGATTAGTTTGGAGTATTGCTGACTTCTGTCTCCCTGCCTGTGTCCCCCAGGTAATGGCCATTGTTCCTTCTCACTTTGTGTGGCAGCGGCAGCGTTCCGATCACCACAGTGGCGCCCTGAGACAGTACAACGCACAAGGCCCTACTCGTTTTCCACGCGGCCCGTCCGCCTCCCCCGTTTCCTGTTCCCTCTGCGATTGCGGCAGCAGGTTGCATCGCATCTCCTCCAGCCACCCATCTGCACAGACCACAAGCTACCTGAACCCGTTCGCTCCTGCCTTTACATTCGAGCTGACGCCACCCAAAGCCTCCAGCAGGACGGCAGAGGAGAACAAAGACGAGGCACCGAAATTGTGCTGCTTCTGTCCTGAAGAGCTTCCAAGTAAGGACTAGAGGTTATTCAAAAGCCAAATTGCAGAGCGCTTTGCTAAAGATGAAACAAAGTGATGAATTTCTTTGTTTTGCTTTTAGGCTTTTTACTGATTATCTATTGTCATCCTGAGCATTGGTTCTCCAGATTTTATAGAGCTTTTCTTTATTGGATATCCATTAGCTATCAGCAAAAAAAAAAAACTTCATACAACATAGCATAATGGGCAATGTGTATTTAAATAATTCAAGCAAATGCATATGATTTTTTTTTTACAACTGTCTTCAGAAGACAGTTTAAAAAGTGATGTATTTGGGAAACCAGAAACAATCCAGTTAAGAAACCAGAGATGCATCATCCTTGAACAGATTAAGTGAAATAATTTTTAAATTAGGCAGAAATAAAGTAGATCCTTGTTTCCTGCCTTTTTGAAACAATTGCTTGCCAACTAATATAAGGAATAAATTGACATCTCCTAATCTAACTTGTCATTTCTCTTTGATAGGGGAGACTTCTTCCTGCGACTCCTCCTGTGACCCCTTCATAGACTGGATCAGCGAGATGTAAAACCCAAAGCTAAACTCGGCTGTTCCACCTTGTTCCTCTTTGTACCAACTGAATCGTTCTGTGCAATAATCTTTTGCTTATCTAAAACTTTGAAGGTCACTCTTCCAGTTAGTGGCAGCCTGAAACAAACATAATAAACTACACTTATTCAATGCACATAAATATGAAATAAGTTGTACACAAGCTAAGATTGTTCCAGCTACAGATTTCTCTATGTATTTATTTAACTTATTTGTAAATGGATTATATTTTTTTTCTTTGCAATATTTCAACCCTGGTACGCATGTTGGATTGAGAGGGGAAATCTTGTGGGTATCTTTTTTTTTCCCCAAGTTGTGACTTTTTGATGAACAAATGCCTGTGAGTTTAAGAATACAAAGGCTGAACTTAAATTTGTCTCATTGTTGTCTTTTACTAGAATCAGGTGCCGATATGACGGCTGTTTTTATAATTGGCTAAAACACCTTTGCTACTGGGATACCTACACACAGACCAGAAAATGTTGGAATCTGAGTTTAGTATGTTGCCGATCTGGATAGGATTGGAAAAAGAACATTGATTCAGGTCTTGTTCATGAATGTATTAACATTTGTAACAGAATTTCTAAGCATTTCTATCAACTGAGCTTTCATGCTGGCTTTTGAACCAAATATGCACATAGAAATTGCATCTATCTTCAATCAGTCCTTCCATCCATCTCATTCTGGCCGTATACCAATACGCCCATTCAACCATGCATCTGCCAATATATCGATTGATCAATTTGTTCTGCCATTTTCTCCTGTCAGTCATCCATCAGTTTCACCATTCACCCAGTTGTCCACTCTTGCATTTGTTTATCCATCCATCATTTTGTGGATCCTCCATCTGTTTTTCCATCCATTTGTTTGGCTCTCCATCTAAGCCATCCATCATTTATTCTTCCAGCTGTCTAACCATTGTTACAATCCAACTGTACATC
Organism: Poecilia picta; assembly: GCA_033032245.1. NCBI lineage: Eukaryota > Metazoa > Chordata > Actinopteri > Cyprinodontiformes > Poeciliidae > Poecilia > Poecilia picta. Next base: position 14,968,636 of record CM065374.1, read on the forward strand.
TACAAAAAGTTAGCCATTCACTGATTCATCAGTTTATTAATTTAAATCACCCTTCCATTCATCCACCTGTACATTATTTCTTACAATCAGTACATTTTTTCAGGTTTCATGTTTGGACTTATCTTGGGATTTTTTATTTAAGCCAATACAAACTTTTCTATCCCTGCTTTACCATATAAATGTATACATTTTTAGATAAAACAATGATCCATATTTCCATCAGTTTCTTTCGCTTTTCAGGCTCTGTGAGGTAACATTCAGCTCTTAAATTATTTTTTGTGTCTTCAGTGACTGGCACCTCACAAACTTCCTCAGCTTCACCAGGAATGCTGAAAAATGAAAGGACATGATCAGAATTTACTACAAACATGAAACAAAACCAGAGATTTGACCTCATTCTAACCTGTGTGACTCATCTGTTCTGGATGGGGTCTGGCTATGTAGGGAACATTACCAAATGCTGGCTCAAAAGGGGCTTCTGAAAAGATAACCAACATTTACAAGGAGAAAAATTCAACCAATAGGATTCAAAGAAATCAGTCGTTTTCATTTGCATTCACCTCCATCGGACCCATCTGATGATTCTTCTTCGCTGCTCGTATCTTCACCGAGTTTCGGAACTTTCCTGGTGCAGTATTGTCCGTCTTTCTGCAAGGCAGGGGCCACCAACCATTGCCTGACAGGAACCTCAATGATGCGTTCACACAAAACAGGAAGTGCAGAACACCGGAGACCCTCCAGCAGATCAATAACCTGCGTTATACTGTGAAAAGAAAATCGTGAAACACAGAATTCAGTTCCTGCTCATATATACAACAATTTAAAACTTGAAATGTTTAAGCAGAACACCTCTGAAAGATATTACCTGTTTGGCCATGAGTATTAATTTTTACATAGATCTGTCAAACTGAAACCAATACTTGAAAACTGCCTTTATTTAAAATTAAAAGAAACATATTTACGAATTTTGTAATTCAGAAACTTGTAGAACAATTGGCACCGAAGTCCACTCTTCTTTCACCTCATTAAGGCTGGCAGGCATGTTGCTACACAGCTATCCCAAGGTCACTACAGCATGTCAATCATGTTGAGGTTTGGATTTTTACTGCGCCGTTGTGACGTGATTGTCCCGCTGATCCAGTCAGGACCAGGTTTCAGCTTGCATCTCACTCTATTAGTAAGAGGAGTTCATGGTTGATTTAACCCTAAAACCCTGAAAAACAAGCCTAAATTGTCATTCCTCCACTGTTGCCCTGCATTTGGTTTATTTCTCAAAAGGTGCCGTCTATATGCATCTCTATATTGGTCTTGTCTATTAAAAGGCCGTCATTTAAGAAGTCCTTAGTTTATTCATACAGAATTAAGATTATGACCTGTGCAGCAATGTTTGTAAAGAAAAGAAGACTCTGCTTCAACCCTTAGCAGCAAGCCATGCTTGTTATTCCTGAACTGACCTGTCTTGAAAGCCACCATGCTATTTAAGGCATGCAGCTTCAGATTGAGTTCATTTTTTGTTAGTGGTGGCTTTTTATTTTTGACGTTATCGCCCCCTACTGGCCTTGCATTGACACTTCAGGGTCTTCAGAAACACAAGAAAATGTTTAATTTCATAAAATATCTAGTCTATTGCTGTTGAATCCTTTATGCGATTTGAAGCGACTGCTCACTTTGCGAGGTAGATGGCGCACACAGCTCCAGGATGCAAGTGTGGCAGCACGGTAGGTAAAACCAGGTGAGGGTCTATCAGGTCGAGCGCAACCTGCAGCAGAAAGCAACTCTGACGAATGAGCAGATCTATTAATGTCAAACATGTTCAGAAAACGTCATGACACTGACCGAGTGGAATCCTCGGCCAGCGAGGAGAGACGAGGTTGTGCTGAGGTCAGCGTTCAGGAACTCCACGTTGTTAGGCCACTCCTGTCCTCGTCGCAGAGCCCAGGATGTCCTCCAGCGCTCGTAGTTCTTCACGGATCTTCTGTGGTGATCCTTCCTCACCTCTATGCTCAGCACGCTCCCTCTGGAACCAACTGGAGGAAATATCAGGACCCTATCGTTTCTGAATGTTGAATGAGGTCTACTTTTCATCATAATCTTAATTCACATTATTCATCTACAACATAAATTAATAGAAACTAGTCTTAAACCTTAATGTATTACTTGATCTCTTCCTTTCTGAGAGACTAGACTTGGATACCTTTTGAGATGAGCTTAAATATGCAAATGAGATGCTCCTAACTGGATCTGTCAGATTTAGTACAACCCTGCATTGTTATTCATACTCGTGCACTTAATTGTTGATCTGCAATGTGTTCACACCCTGTCAACTGCTCCACATGTTGTTGCTTCACAATCACAAATAGTGTATTTTATTAGGATTTAAAATGATCAACCAACTTAAAGCAGTGCATTAATGTGAAATTGAGGAAGAGGATAAACGGCAACAAATTCAGCCCCCTGAACCAACTTTTTAATGTTTCACATTTTACTGAAGTTACAGTTGTCTACTTTGCACATACAGAGGCTGAAGTTATGCCCATTCTTTGCAACGTAGCTAGAGCTATTGGAAAGAGGCCTTCTCTGGACATCAATCTTCATGTCTTCATTGTGCAGCTGGGAGGTGAACCTCCACAACTACAGCTTTTCTTCATTAACCACCTTGTGGTTAGCTTCATTCATCTTGGCATCCTCCAGGTCAGCTTCTATTTGATCGACAGCATGGTGCTGCCCCCACCATGTTTATATGTGAGCATAGAGTTTTGCGTGACCAGAAGGCCTATTTTGGTCGTATCTGATCATAGCACAATCTTCAAAATGTTTGCTTTGCCACATACACTGAATGGCATGTGGCAAAATCAAAGACTTTATTTTAATGATGGTTTTCTTCTTGCCACTCCTCCAAAAAGGTCAAATTTGAGAAACAACCAACTGTTCTCAGTCTGTAGCTTTTGCCTGAGACCTGTATCGTCCAGTTGGATGTTGGACTACCCAGTAATGATATGTTTGCAGTTGTGTTGTACTCTATGATGGATGTAACAAAGTTCTATGAAATGTTGTTTTGTGACCTTACGCCGTTTTAACTCCTCCACAGCTTAGCCTTCTGTTGTGTCTCTTGGTCTTCGTGATGCTGTTTGCTGTTCTCTAGCAAAACTCTGAGGCCTCAAGAGAATAACATAGCAACAATATGAGATAATTCCACTTCACAGATATGTTGTAGTTTGTTTTGGACTCTCACATAAAAACCCAATAAAACACAGTTTGAGATTGTGATGCGACAAAATGTGGGGGGGGAAAAAAAGCAAACATCACTAAAACCTTTGTAGTTAGGATGCGAACAGGAAAAGTGAGGCAGACAGACCTGCTCTGGACAGAAACAGGGACATTGCTCCAGACCCCGAGCCTGACTCAAGCACACAATCTCCCTCTGTAACATCCATCATCAGCAGCATGTTGGCTGCATCCTGAACACACAAGGAGACAGAGATGGAGGGTGTTAATCAGACACTGTTAAAATCCTCTGCCCTTGAACATCTTCACTGATACAAGACCTACCTTAGGATAGGCAATTGCAGGACCCCTCTTCATATACAGCACATAGTCCTCCAGACTGGCACGACGCAAAAAGATGGGAACACCCCTGCCTGTCTTCAAGAATTTGCCTGCCTGCTGCCCTACGATATCATCATGCCTGATGGTTCCCCAGCTGCTCTGCAGGAGGGTCCCTTTCTGAAGCTGGAACATCTTCCTGAACTCCACCCGCCTCTTCTTCCTGTGCTCAGCAATAAGCAGCTCCCCAAAGGTGAGCAGGTTCTCCCCAAGGAGACTGGGGCACACATGCCCCTCTGCATGGTGAAATGCTGCAGCTTTCGCCTCCTCTACTACCTCATGGCCACTGTGGGTCTCCAGATCTCCTTCATCAGTGACTGTCTCTGGATCACGCCTGTGTGGATCCTCTTCATGCTGTTCTTGCTCCCTCAGATGCATCACCTCTGGGCTCAAAGCATCCTGGGGCAGCAGACTGCTTATCCTCTCCAAAGGGGACAGGGGCCGCTTCCTCCTGAGCAGGAGATCCTGTTTTTGTGTCTGTTTGGGAGACAGTTTTAAGGAGTCTTTGCTCTGTCCATCATTCTCATTAGATCTCACAGAAGCAGTGAGAAAAGTTCTGTTGCAAGGAATCACGAGTTTCTCAAACACAGCTCTGTTCCTGCTGTGAGTCTGAATTGATTTGCAAGCTGTCACCAGTCTGTGCAAATACATACATCTGTGGGCTGCAGGCACAGCCATCACTGCCAACTCTATCACAGAAACTAAAGGAGAGAATCCCGTCGGTAGCCAGATAGAGACGTACACAGATACATGCAGAATAAAAAAAACTAAAAGCAAAAATACGTTAAAAGGTGCGTTATTAACGTCAACGTACACTGAAATAACTAACAATTAGCGCCTGTTTACGCGAGGAAGGAGGTCACTGCTTCTAAAAGCACGTGTGAACACGTCATAAACAAGCGCCTGCAGCAGTACTTCAATGTGACCTGCAGGTGGCGGTATTTATTGAGAGTTTTTTTTTTTTTTACATTTTACTTTTTATCTTTATACATTTAAAATATTGTTCTAATTGACGTTATTCCAACGATAAATACATAATTATTAAACCAAATAATTCTTTCAAAAATAGTTATTTCATTTCAGACGTCAATGTCACCGCCATATTATGGCATTTTGAATTGATGGGTTTTGTTCCAAGTGTTTTCTGCAAAACTGCTGGACTCTGTTGTGATAGGTTGACATCAGCAGCGCAAGTCTCCCATTTTAAGTTAGGCAGTTAATAAAGAAAGTAATAGAGCATGTGTGCCAAAACGGAAGGAAGAGTGTTTGTGCTACCAGAATTTGTTTTGTAATTGTGCTATTTTTTCATGTTAATTTTTATTTTATTCTTTAAAATACCAGAATTTGCACTAAATGTATTTATTTATTTTTCTGTACAATTACATTACTTTAGAGGTGAGTTAGTGCCAGAGAGCCCTTTGAAAAATACTATTTTACTTATTGGACAGCTGAGTTAAAATATGTTAAAGTAATTCTTATTCCTTCACAATTGTGAGTACACTCGGTCCACCCACAGCTATCAATTTCTGACAGAGCTACAATTTAGTCAATTTCTTTGAGACTGAGATAAGGGTTTTACTGTAAAACACTGGCTGTGTTGCTTAGCCATTTTTGAAAATAGTTATCAAATGATTGGAGTCATTGTCTGTTTGGAAACCCTTCTTTCTGATATTAATTAAATTGTAATGCCAGTTTCCCTATTTTCACCACTAAATATAGCAACAGTTATTTGGCAAAAATGTTTCAGTTTTAGTTCGACCAGACAAGCCAGGACATGTCCTCAAAAATGCAAATCTTTTCTCAGTTCAGATATTAGATGCTCTTCAATATCTTTAGTCACCTCCAAGCTCAACTCTTTGTTACCGACTCTTCATTACTGAAAAGACATTGATGTAAATGATACAACTTATGGGAATTTAAGGTTAATTTAGAGCTGAAAGCTGTTTATTTATTATAGTGAGGTGTTGCTATATGTTTTTATGTGAGCAAAATGTGAAAATGTGCAACGTAATTTTGTTGTGCATTGTTTCTTTGAAGTAGCGTTGAACGATAATAAAATACATTTTAAATCTTCCGTCTCGAATGCCGCTAACAATATGCCGGACATGTTCACGTCTCATTTCCTATGTGGGTTGAACTCTTGTTTGTTGTCCAAGCAGCAGCCAATGAGAAGTAGGAACCCGTGACGCGTTAGTGCGCATGTCCTGTGACGGTCACACGTGGTTTGTGTAAGCACGTAGCAGACCCAAATTAGCGCTGCAGAAATGGCGGCGGACGGTCTTAGCATCTCGCTGAAACTCCCGTGCGTTTTTTCACCCAAATCGCGACAGTACTTAGCCGTGTGTGCCCAGGATGGCAGACTTCGGGTCTGGAACACGGACAGTAAAACCCTTCACCAAGAATATGTGCCTTCAGCCCATTTAAGCGCCACCTGTACGTGTGTAGCTTGGGGACCATGCCGGACAGTGAAGGTAGGAGAGCTCGCTGTTAGCTGCTGCAGCTAGGCAGGCCTAAGATACTTAAATTGGTGTTTTACTTCACCCCAAACCATGAAGTAAGTGACTTGTTGTTTAGATAACGCGAATACAAAGATGGACAGTTGACATCGGTGTTACTCCAGACAGTTTATATGTCATAGCTGGAGCAAGAGTGCTTCGACTCGACTAGCTGCGCAAACGCACATGTTACTCCACATGGTAGTCACAAAAAACATGGAGATCGTCTTTTTACAATTTTACATTTTAACCTGCTTCTAAAAGATATGAGGCTATAACAGGCTTCTTTTTAGTATTCAATACTTTGTTTTCATGTTGTTGTTAATGATATAAAATCGTTATTAGAGTTGGCATGAGGTGTTTATGAAGTGCGTCGGGCGCTTTCAATGGTATACAGTAAAGTTTTGAAGCTTAATAATGTCAACTAATTGACTTTAAGTTTATCTGTTGCAAATAATGCCTGGGATAAGATGAGATGGAAGTGGAGGATCAGGAAAGTGTTAGAAAGACTTTCCAAAACCTCTGATGCGTGTAAATTTAGGACGCTTAAATCGATCCTAAACCATAAATGACAGAAGATGGATATATTGATTGTGTACATGATTGTAGAAATGTGTCGGTCTCTATCTGCATTTGGTGCCCACTTGTTGCCTTGTCCAGTAGAGAAACTACCATAAGCCTGGATTTTATAATTGTCCATTTATTCCTGTTAGTGGTTGATGATGAATTATTGAGGGAAAAATTAAAATCTCACAGAAGATCTTGGACTTTATATTACACCTTGTTTCGACTCATTGTGGTTCTGATCTCAGTTAACTCTTCTGAAGCAACAGACTTTTGACTCTGAGGTAAATCACAAAAAAAAAAATGAGGAGCTGCCTGGAATTAAATCTGATCAATCAGAGTAACATTACATGTTCTTACAATAGATTGAAGTAAATTACTTCTAATCCTCATTGTGGGTAAAAATAGACACAAGGTTGCTGTAAAACATCTCTTATCAAACTGCAAAAGGATAAAATGATGAAGAGGTGAAATTGGCAGTAGCCAAAGAATTCTTTCTGGATATAATGTGGCTTAGGTTATGCAATAAGCAAAAGGAGATTGTTGAAACTTCCTAGTTTTGAATGAAAATCATCCAGAATGTTAAATAGATTATATCTGAATTTAAATTCTGTATTTGTGATGTGCATTTGTATTTAAAAGAAACATTTCAAAATGTGTGCGTGAAGCACTAGATTGACCAAAGTGATAACATGAATACAAAGAATATTAGCCCCAGAATCCTGACTGACTTCTTGGTCAGGTGTGTTTGGTAATGCAAGTTATAAGTTTGTTGGTGCAAAAATAATGACCTGATAATTTAAATACAAGTCGCTGTGATTTATAGACACTCTATTTATTGTTGCACATCTGCTTTTAGGAGGGGCCTCAGAGGAAGAAGAGGAAATCAGAGGCAGCCCAGGTGGAGGAGAAGGCTGACCTGTTGGCTATGGGCACAGCAGCTGGAACTGTCCTCATCTACAGTACAGCGAAGGGATCCCTGCACTGCACTCTGGTAAACACAGAAATGATTCTGAATAATCTGAAGCGTCGGCATGTCTGACCTTGCAGAATTCTCCACTGACAGCTCACATGTTTACTGTAGAAAACTGCAACGTTTAAAATGCATGCAGGAGAATTTTTTTTTTTTTTAGACGAGGTGATATAAGCTCAGCTTCTGTTTCCGTGCAGACTGTGTGAATTGTCTGTAGTGGTTTGAGCATCCTCTAAAATATTTTTTTTTTCTGACTTTAAACCCTTAATGAAGCCCTTACTGCTTCTCTCTGGTAGGACGGAGGTCACAGTGGAGGAGTGAACTGTGTCCACTGGCATCCGGAAGACGGCTTGTTGTACAGCGGCTCAGACGACACAAACATCGTGGAGTGGGACCTGCAGACCGGGAAGACACGCAGGTCAGTGGCTGCTCCTCCTTTTGAGATGCAGTGTCCTCAGAGTGGAGACAGTGGGAGAGGAGAGCTGACTCAGCAGAAAAGATGTAGTTGGAGAAGATTCTGTTGATATGTTATTATATCAAAAATAAGTTTAGTTATGGAATTGCTCCACTCATGGTAGCAGCAGCATGTTGAAGTAGGTCTGTTATATTAGTTCTGCTTTGTTCTATCTGTAGACTTTTATTATGTTTTTTTAAGTCACTGCTTGTTTGGGTAATTTTTCTCTCTTGATTTCGGATCCTGTGCAGCTGGACGGATTTTTGCTCATATATTGTTACTGTCAGAGATGATAACGCATGACTGTGGCAACTGTGTGGTGTTTTTTGCAACTGGGAGCATCTGATTAGCATCTCAGAAGCTCAAATAATGGCTGACCTACAGCCCCAAATCCGACTGGAGTTGAAATGAAGGCTTCATAGATGCAGAGTAAAGAGAGGAGGAGGAAATTCAAACCGTCTCTTCCATCGATCATAATGACTAGGGATCACATCCCTGAATAAACCGCGTCACTCTGCTCAACTTTCTAACCGAACAGCCAGACGGAGATTTAAAGAGAAGAAGCAAAAACAACTGAGCTGGATTATCAGTGCTTGCGACAACTCATGGTGACATCCTGAACATGTTAATGTGGAATATTATATCTTCTGCCTGGAAATTGAGCTGTTACCATGTCATGACAGCCATGAGACTGTCATATACCAACTGTCTTCAGTCAGAGGCCTCCCTGATGGTTTTTGTAACACTGACTGCTACTGGAGATTCTTCCTGCTGATGGCATCAACATCCACAGTGACTCTCTTAAGATGCTTGGATGATACAAGTTATAATAATATTTGATTTAAATTTGGGACAAAGTATTTCTGAATTGAATTGTTATTTGGTACTATTTGTTTTTTCTGTTTGCTACCTGAGCCCAAAATCTACCCATTCCAGCAGTTGGACTCTGTTCAATGTAACATTAAAGAAAAAAGAACGATTTGTTCCTGAAGCACGTTGGTGGATAAATCTTTCTGAAAGTATAATTTAACTGCAAGAACCAGGATAGGAATAATTTACTGTTCCCTCCATTTCCTCTGCATCTACCAAGTTAAGCCCACATAACTATAATGGTCATTTACAGACATTTGTGGAGAAAAAGAGTGTGTAGAGTTTGGGGATTTAAAACTACTTATTTCATGAGGTACAAATAAAATCACCCACCCAGAAAAGTACCAAAAATAGGTAGCTGCTCACGGTTAATGTTTCCCGTCTCATGCTTTACTTGTATGGCAAAATCCTTACAGTTGCACTTCTCCTTGGATTTAGTTTTAAGTTGCTACTGCAACAGAATAGCTAGAAGGACACTGGTTGTTCTCTTAGAGTTATTTTCTGCTTCTAATTTGAGCAAAGAAAATGATGAGTACAGATGTCTTCTGATGACAGTTGTCCTTTTTTGAGGTAAAAATCAAGTGGAAAGTCAAAACTGCGTCTTAAACGCATGGATCAAAACTCACTCCCTGTGATGACTCCACCTCATTAATAAACCTGTTTTTTATTTTTGTTTGTTTTTTTTACTCCGTCCAAAAGTAAGTGGAAAGCAGACCGAGCAGCAGTGACCAGTTTATGCGTGAGCCCCGATGGGAAACTTCTGCTCTCGGCTGGACACGTGATCAAAATGTGGGATTTAGAGACAAAGGAGGTCTACAGGGTGAGTCTTCTCATGCCAAAGGTTTTATTTTATCAGTAATAAATCTGTAATAATCTGTAATAAATCAGTAATAAATCTGTGCCGGAGCCCAGTGAGTATAGCACGGTTCTGTCGTTTTGATGAGTTCTGTGGTGGGTTCTTCTCTTTGCAGAAATTCACAGGCCACTCCACGGCTGTGACGACTTTGCGATTTGCCACCACGCGGCCTCCCGACAGCAACGGCCTTTACTTCCTGTCAGGAGCAGCACACGATCGACTGCTCAGTGTTTGGTGAGTTAATGAGAACCTTGAATGCTTGAATTTGGGTTACGTTGGCAGATGTTCAGTAAATTTCAGGCTCTAGCCTGGCCCACTGGGAAATATGTTGTAAGTGCCTTGAGTCTAAAAGACTATGCTAAATCTAACCCCAGTGTAGTCCATGATGTTGGGAAGTATTTTGCTTTTGGCCATAAGGCGACATCATAATAACAAACTGAGTTTCAAATTATTATGTTTAGGAATCCGTACCTAGCCACATTAAACCCTGATCCAGGCCATCTTTCCGAACTTCATTACAGTTTGCTTAGTGGATGCAACAATCTAGCCTCACCACGGCGATCTCACAACAACTTTAAAATGTTGAGGAGAAACTAGATCAATCTCACAAGGGAATTGGTTGCAGAGTCTGACAAAATATAGACTCTGAGCACAGAGCAGTGGTAGTGGGAAACAATTGTTTCTCTTTAAAAAAAAAAGATTGCTTGGAGGGGCAACAGGTTGTGTATTTGTATCAAACGGTGAAAGTCACAGGTGACCTCTCTGAACCAGAAGAGGATGCCGACAGGCTTTCACGTAGCTTATCTGTAACCGTCTCTACGGCAAATGAGTGGATGAAGCTGACATCTGAAGCTCTCCACACCAAAACAATGCAATATTGATGTTGCGAACACTTACACAGTCTTATAAATTAGCATAATAGTGGGAAATGTCAGTGCTGGTTTGTGCTGGTATAATTTTCAAGCTATTAAAATGCTTTAGGTGACATGCTTAAGCTCAACCACTTGCCTTCTTATTATCTGATCCATAAGAAATACGTGGATCTTGTTCTGTTGGTGCTGTGACCTTTACTCTGTCTTTCATTTATGGTATAGTAAATTTGTCAGTACACAAGTTCTGCCCTGCTGTACATGACCCATTTTATATTTCATCTTGTCTTTAGAAGTTTGCTTTATGTTTTAAAGAAGTAGATAGAAACTCAACGATTCCATTCGTTTCCATTTTCAGTTTTAATGTGGATGTACAGAATCATGACCCAAAAACTGATGTGAATGTGTTTATGGTCCTTTAGACTCCTGTTTTTAACCAGTAGCAGCAGAGATCAGATCAGTGAGCATAAAGTGGATCATCTGGGTATAGAGCCCAGTTCCTGTGAAATGTGACCCAGCCTGGGAAGCTTTTAAAAGTCAAAGCGTGAAACATTCATCGAAAGGCTTTTGTCGCCTCGTGTTTAGTAGGATCAAGCTGGATATCACAGGTCGGCATGTTTTGACAAACAGCTTAATTGATAAATTGCTTCTGGCCGTGTGTGTCTGATGTCCAGGCAAGTACGAGAAGATGGCAAGGACAAAAACTCTGTGGTTTCCTTCACTTTGACGGATGAACCCCAACACGTCGACCTCATCACATCCAGCAGCAAGGAAGAGGTCGGAGCCTGGCGTAATGCGTCTGCAAGGAACATATCGTTGTGTTTTCTGTTCACTCCTGACTTGCATGTTTTTATGTCCTGCAGGCTGTGAGGCTGGCAGTAGTGTGTAAGGACGGACAGCTGCATCTGTTTGAACACTTTTTAAATGGGTAAGCCCCGTTTCATCCTTTAAATGGTGGGAAAACCGGAAACTGGTTAGAAGAAGCATCTTGGTTCATATTAAATCTCATGTGCAAAAAAAACTGGAGTAATTTAAAGAGGCGCATGTGAAAAGTGACTTAAAACTCAGTACATTTTTATCAGCTCAGGCATCATTATAAAAAGAAGCCTGCTTACTGGGGGGAATGTTAGGCTGCTGCATGGGATAAGCTGACATTAAAAAAACATAAAGATGGTTTCAAAGTGTTGGAATTATTCTCATTTAACCCCTTAATTGTAGGAAATAACTGCTAGATGCTAGATCTAACTTTAAAATGTCCACACAGGCCTTGTAAGAAGCCGCTGTCACCGTCGTGTTCGGTGCAGATGTCCGACACCAAGGATTCCCCGATGCCGATCCCGCTGCTGGCCGCTGCCCTCGGAGCCGATCCGCGGTCGGTGCTGCTCGCATACGGCAACCATCTGCAGCCCGTGATGGAGAACGCGGTACGCGGATGTTTTTATCTGTCACAATTAAATGAAGTTTTTAATTGATTTTGGTAATGTGGCTGCAGTTAATTTGTGAACTGTGGTACAAATCCAGACGACAATAAACCTTTGCCTCTGGAAGATGTAAATAAATGCTGGATATTGGATATTGGTCTTTTGCTCTCTTTTTTTTTTTTTTTTTTTTTTTTTTTTTTTTTTTTTTTTTATAAAACATTTTTTTATAAATTTGTTTATTTTGTTGTTTTGTGCATTTTACTTATATTCCTTTTGGGCACATTGTTCAGAGAATAAAACATTTGAATGAAATTCACAAACCATCTACCCATTTTTTTCTGCTTATCCAGAGTCTTGTCATCTTTAATGTTTTTGGTTTTTTTTTAATTTCACAGACCAAACCTTTGCACATAAATGTTATGATGACTATGATTCACTTACATGAAACTAAAACTGTTCCATTGGTTTTGTAACTCCACTTTTTGTATTTGGAGTTGAAGATCTTCATTTTGATGCTGCTATTTCACAGAAAAAAAAAGTGGAAAATGTTCTTAATGCATGTGTTTCCACCTGCACAGGAGATCAACACGGCAGAGAGACATGTCTGTCTGACTCGAGACATTAAGACCAACTTGTCCCTTTCTATGGAGACCACTGTCTCTAAGGTAACCAGGCCATATTTTTCTTCTCCTGTTTTCGACTTGAGGTGGAGAAAACCTTTCAGCAGGTTATTGTTTCCAGATTCATAATCTGCTCAACTAAATCCAACTTGTCCAGGTGAAAACTCCAATCGTCAACGCCAAGAGCAAAGTTTTGATTCCGGGGCTGCCCGGTCACAAAGCTCCAGTAGTGTCGGCTCCACAGGGAACGGAAAAGAGGAAAAAGGACGCAGGCAACAAAGAGGTAGGATCGTCACCACGGAGACACAGAGCACATTAACTAGGAAACGTCTCGGCTTGGATTTACGGCATCCATGCACGTGTGTTTGCAGATGTCCATAGCGGAGCAGCTCGGTGAAATAAACCTCGACGCATCTTCCAGCCAGAAAGGAGCTCGTAAAGCGGCGGCCTCACTGCAGACGGACAACTATGCGGTGCTGCTGATGCAGGGCTTGGAGAGCAAGGACGCCAACATCTTAAATGTACGTTCCCTAAACGTTTTCAACATGCTCATTAGTAATTAAACATCAATCATATAGTACAACGCTCAGTTAAGTAAAACAATACTTTTTTTTTTTTTCCTCTCTTGCAGAAAGTTTTCCAGACTCGTAAAGAGGCGGAAATAAAAAAGACAGTAGCCCGATTACCGCTGCCTGCTGTAATACCGTTGGTTGAAGAGGTGAGAGCCGCTTAGCTTCATTTGAACTCGAAACACAAACCAGCATCCCAGTAGCAGCAGTTACTCAATCTTCTGTCTTTCACAGCTAACGACGAGGCTCCAGGGAAGCCCTTTACTGTAAGTTCAAGACATTTTCTCTGCAGCCTTTTTTCCCATTCATGACAAAGTCAGGGTCCTGTTATTTGACATAAACCCTGCTGTTCCTTCCTGCAGGGCGTATATGATGGTACGTTGGCTCAAGGCGGTCCTGGTGCACCACACATCATACCTGGCATCCGTAAGTCCATTTTATCATCCTCCTCTTCTTGATGTCTAAAGCCAGCAGCCGTTAACACGTTGCTGTTTCTGCCCTGTGGTGCAGCTGCCGGACCTGGTTACCCAGCTGGGCGTCCTGTATCACATGATCGAGAGCAGAGTGAAGATGTTCCACAAACTGACAAAACTGCACGGGAAGCTGCATCTCCTAACAACCCAGGTAAGGGGACTCTTTATTCCCTCTAAAGTATTTTTTGTTATGTCTGAATCCTCGAACAAAAGCATTTGGCTGCTTTCAGGAAAACTTGAAACATACAGAAAATGTACAAACAGCCAGTCTGTGAGCTTTTCAAAGAAACTGTCTTTTTTTTATTATTATTTATTAGCCAAACTGTGCAGAAACATACAGCGACTACAGCAGAACATTTGTGTTTAGTTCTATAATTTAGTAATATTCCTAGATCTAAAAAAATATATATTTATGTTTCTGATGGTTACATCACTGAGTGACATTAATTAGCTCTGCTAATCATGAATTATTCTTTCCCTTGCCATTTGGTTAATTGAGGTCAAAAAGTCGAGAGTTCAGGTCCTCCTCAATTTGCCCTTTTGACTCCGATATCCAGACGAGAGCTTTTGGTTTTGATTCATAACATAAATTGTCGAATTTTTCCCCTCCTTCACTTGTACCAAACATGTCAAAACCAATATTTTAAATCAATCATTTTTCTTTAAATATTTTTTTAAATATCTCCTCCAAGGTCTAAATTGCAGCTCTATTCGCTCATTAAGCTGTTTTTTCCTGTGACAAATAGGCAGTATAAAATTAGAGCAGATAAACCAATTAACATATCAATTTGTACTTCTGTTATTTGTTTGTGGTTAATAAAATGGGCTTAAATGTGAGTTTGATGGGCTTACACTCATATGTACATGTACATCCCATATTTTTCCTAACAGGAATCAGAAAATATAATCATGGTGTTTGTTGTGCACCGGAATGACTTAGCAAACTGAGATCGTTTCCTGCACCAGTCAGTTTCTGAAATAGCTTCTCAGTAATGTCTTCTCTCATTTGTCCACTAGGTGGCAGCAAACGACAGCAGAAACTCTGTGTCAGATGTCATCCATACAGCTAAACTGGTGTATGAGGAAGGTGGGTGTGAAATCCACTTGTGTTTCTCAGCTGTTTTCCTTTTGTGCCTTTCTTTCTGAACAGTTCTTGCTCATCAACGCCTCCTTTCTGTGACTCGGAGGACTTAAACGGAAACTTTACTACAGGTGTAGTTCATCTGTTTTATTTAGACACCAGCTTCTGACCTTTCATCATCCCATAGTTGACTCAAAGGCCCATAGGCTCATCTGTCGTTCAGCCGCTGCCGGCACACAAACGCGATTCTTGTTGCCTGGCAACCCAGCCGTCCATGTTGAGCAGATCGTCTCCTTTGAGCGGAGCAACAAGTCTGCGTTCTGTTGGCTCTCCTTTCTCATTACCGTACTGTATGAAGTGCTTTATTGAGCCACGTGGCAGGAGAAAACGAGCTTTGCTGAAATAATTAACCTGAGCCTAGAGTTCCTCTCCCACCGCCACTGGTCCGGGATTTGAACAAAAAACTGCTAATGAAAGAAGCTGATGAGCAGGAAGAGGAAGTTTCTTTCCCCTTTGTACCAGTGCTGTATGACTGCTACTGCTGCACTGGGTTTATTATGAGTTCAGCATGGGAGCCTGACGGGAAGCTTTGAGCCTTCCTGAGTGCTGAAGCACTCGGTGAACTCAGCCGCTGTGGTTAAAATCCCCTCAAACTGAATTAACGATAAAAAATCTGATTATCATGTAGATACAATTGCTACAATAAAAAAACCTCATTGTGAGATTAAATATCCAAATATTTGTGAAGTTCAAAAAATGAATTCATTCATTCACTTGACTGTAGTTGGGTTCTTCATTTTACTGTAATTATGTAACAGCTGTTAATAAAAAAGGTCCCAATACAATTTCCTAAAATATTAAATGCGAAGCCAAAGATCTGATTCCTGAAGGGTTATAATGCTGTTTTAGTTTGATTATTTTTCCATATCAAAGTTCCAAAGGAAATGGACTCAAACAGCCTTGATTCTCTTGTGGTGTTGCTCATAAATTTAGACCCATCTGTTTGAATCTAAAGATTATAATCCCATAAATGGAGACAACTATCTATCTAGTAACATTGTTTCCTTTCTGCAAGCTAAAGATCTGTGTAAAGGTTCCGGTGGATCAGTGGCTGATACACATCCAAGGAGTCTGTATCGCATTAGATTTATCACAAATTTGACTGTTTAATAATGCTTGGATCTGAATCTGACTTTAAATACTTTCCCACATTTCCTCAAGTTTGAAGTTTGTACAAACTTTAGTCGGAGCCATTTATTGATTCCTCTAATTAAAGCTGCTTCATGATAACCCCAGGGTTCAATTTAAGGACGGCTTTCTGAGTCATGAAAGAGCAAGAAAAAGAGCAACGTCTGGGATTTAAGTGTTTTCCTGCCTGGGATAATTATAGAAAATAAAACTAGAACAAAGGAAACTTTAGATTATGTTCCTTATCGGGATGTAAATTCATCCACAACTGTTTCTGTGCTGAGTTATTGCACAAGTAACAGGAAGAATTTTATTTTTGCTTTTTACCACGAGGTGATTTTTTTTTTTCTTTGTGTGTTGCTCTCATCCATCAGCTTGTGTCCCTTCAGCTTCTTTCAGTCAACTCATGTCAGTAGTCTGCTCAGCCGTCAGTCCATTTGTGAAGCTCTGTCCTTCCAGCCAGCAGTCCACTCGTTTGGTCGTTCATAGAAGAGTCTGTCCATCTGTTTGTTCAACCAACAGTCTGCTGGTCGTTGATTCAGTTCTCCGCTAGAGTCCAACTGGCCCTCAGTCCTTTGGGTCATCCCATTGGCCACTAATCTGGGGTGCATTAGTCAGTTCTGCTGTGCTTTGGGTCAGCTGTCCTTCCAATTCCTAATTCATTTGTCTACTCTGTCATCCATCGGGCCAATAGTCCTCCCTCTCTCCTGAAGGTTTTGTTTTCATTGATTCAGCTATCTGTCCATTTCAGTCTTTCATTCATCTGTTTTTTCTTTTTTGATGCCCTGTTGTAACATCTGTCTGTCCATTCAGCCAGGAAATTAAATATGGGCACTTGTAGGTTTTGTATTTATTTAACCCTCCTGTTGTCCTCATTTTGTTATTTATGTAAAGGCTGAGGGCACTTATTTACATCAGCTGTAAATGTGCAGAAAGTCTATATAGGTTTAAATCAGGGGTCTTTAGTGCCCTTTTCCTGCAACTTTTGGATGCATCACTGCTTCAACACACCTGAATCAAAAGTCTGAATTACATCCTTGGCATGTCGAAAAGTTTTGTAAACTATGCATTCGATTCAGGTGTATTAGAGAATGGATGCATTCAAAAGTTGTAGCCCAGCAGGGTTTCTCTCAGAAAACCTGCTGATACCGATGGTAGCGGTGCTAAGGCAAACCACCAGCAGTTGATAGTGCTGGTGGTTTGTGAACTATTATTTATTTATGTAAAAATAAAAAATTATTTACAAAACATCCTTAATTCTGCATGACAAGCGCATGTAAAAATAAATAAATAACTTAGAAGTTTGTAACTTTTCAAATATTTAAAAAGTTACAAAAATTTGGAGGCGCACAAGCTCAGTTTATACAAACGTAGTTTAATCAACAATTACTGTCCCTGTTACCGGTGAATAAAAAACCCTACTTAAAATAAACAAAACCTAGCCTGGCGATGGGTAACTAAAGCCTGGTGGCCCGCCAGGCTTATAATACGCTGAACCCTGTTTAAACCAGACTGCTGTTCTAAACTAAGGGGCCAAAATAAAACTGATATTTCAGTCTGGAAAAGTGTTTAAGTTTAAGAGTCTATTTATTTTTGTAGTTCAGTTACTTAAAAACAAAAAGCTAGAGTACTTATGCTTGGTTTGTTTTTTTTTTGTGACTTTTTTTTGTTTTGTTTTTTTGTGACTTTTTATGTGACTGACCCTGAAGGGTTAGTCACATAATTCAGACCATTTGTCCTTGATTTTTGTGTCACCTTTCTTTTTCCAGAGCAGCCATGTCTTTATGGGCTGATACTGCTCTGTATCCTCACTACTATGGAGTAGCAGAGCCATAACGGAGTGCATTTAAATCCCATATAGTCATAGTTTCCCGTTTCTTCAGCGATGATAATGGCCACCTCCTTCTCACAGCCTTGTGCCTGTGTGTTGCGATCTAAAGCTGCAGAATATTCAGCAGCATCGGTGCGTTGGCATCAAATAACAGTGTACTATCATTACAAAATGGCCCAGCCGCATTGAAATGCAAATCTAAAAGTCAACACTTGGAGCTTTTTTTCCCCCTGAGGGACGGCTGGTTTCCAGACATTCAGGATGAAAGCCCTACAGCTCATTCACTTTCCCTTGTTTGCCCTTTTGCAGAGTCAGCTGACGAAGAGGAGGCCTCTGGTGATGAAGCTCTTCCCAGTGAAGACTCTGATGTAAGTTAAACTGACCCATCATAACATCATTTTTTTTCTATAATAGATTTTCAGATCATCCCTGAAATTGTTTTTTCTTTTCTTCTTTTCTTATTTTTTTTTTCTATCCCAGCACTGGGAAGAAGAGGAGGCGATGCAGGAAGACGAAGGTGACGAAGAAGATGAGGATCCAGACAGCAGAACGGAGCCCAAAGCGAACGGAGACGAAGACATGGAGCATGAAAATGAGAGCGAAGAAGAATGAAAGCAAAACAATTTCAACGATCCATAAGGACCTGAAAGAGTTTATATATAAACTGGCGTTTTATTTTCAAACTTTTTGATTTTATTGTCAGAAAAAAAGAAGAAAAAAAAATTAAGGGACACATTTCAGGTAGGCCTTCCCCGCCTCCCCACGTCGGCTCGGCCGCTAACATATCCGGCTTGTGGTTCTTCTCACCGACTGAGCAGCGTTCAGTGAAACCACAGCCGATGCAAATCCTCAACGGTTCCGCGCCAGCCTGCATCCCAGCTCCACATCCACCATCATGGAAAAGTTCAGCTGCCGCTCAGTTTGTCTTCTGCATTCCTATATGTGTCCTTAATAAGTAAAGTATTAGAACATTGTTTGTTCATAGTAATATTGGTCTCTCTGACTGGTTTAATTTAACTCTGGAGCAAAACACATGCAAGCTGAGCAGCCGGAGTGGAGCTGGGATGGCGACTGGTCCCCGCCTGGTTGTCAAGGATACAGGAAGTGGGACTGCAGGGTGAGACCGTTCAGTCCCACACAGTGTAAATCTATATGTACAGTGAAGTGTTTGTACGAGCTCTTCCCTCTACACAAATCTTTGGAATTAAATGAACTTCTGTAAAGTCTCCTGAATGACATCTCTTTACTGTTTTTATTTATTTCTTTAAACCGGTTTCTCTCCACTGCCTTCATCTTCAACCCCCAACGGTGCAAAAGCAGAGGACCAGCTTACTGAAACAAATCAGGAACTTTGTGCCGAGTCGGGCGGATAAACGTGTTTTGACTTTTCCGTCTGAGGTTGTGCGCGTGTTTCGGTGCTGTAGAGTGGCTGGTGAGACGGCTCGAGGTCAGAGTTCAGCAGATGATCCAGAAGTGGATGGTGTGTGTGATGCAGTCAAGCAAAAGGACCAGGAATGTCTGATAAAATAAAACGTCCTTCCTGGAACGTACTGGATTTTATCGCCTTAAATATTCTTGAACCGTTTCCAGCAATAGTGTGATAAAAACATACGGCTCCATTTTGCAAATGTCCAGTGTTTATAAAGAGGTTTTTTTCTGTTTATTGTACATTTAGTGAGCAGGTTTTGATTCATGCCCTGACATGCCACACTGAATTGAGAAATTATATTTTTAAGTCAATATACTGAAATGTTATTGCTTTGTTTTTTAGCAGCAATAACTCGGTCATCAGTTTCTATTACGATCAGTCTCGTGTGAATGTGAAGCTCTCTTTCATTGACAGCATGGCTTCAATTCATAAACTTTTTGCTGCCTACCTGTTTCTGCTCAGCATTCTTACAGTTCCACCAACACACCATTTAAGATCTGGACTTCAATGAGACCTTTGCAGAGCCTTTATTCTTTTTCAGCCGTGTTGTAGATCTGATGCTTTGATTTGGACCGTTGTAGTGTTTGGTGAGTCTTGCACATTAATCACACAGGTGAACTGCTAGCTAGGAGACTTCTGGAGGTAATTGGCTTTATTATTTTATTTAGGGACATTGGAGTAAAGGGGCAGAGATGCTTTTTTTTTTTACATTTTTATTTGTAGAAACTACAAAAGTTTATTACCATAAAACCCCATTGAAATACACAAGTTTATGGTTTTAATGCGATAAAATACAATATCGACAATATCCTCCATTATCTTCATGCTTTCACCGTCTATCTGGGTTTCTTTATAATTCTTTATAATTTGTAATCCAGAGAGGAATATGAATGGAAGTAAAATTCGATGGAAAAAGTTACACAAAGATTAAAAAGGTCCAGATTTTAAAATGTCATTAAGAGGATAAAACATTTCACCAAGTTATATATGCCAATCGCTCATCTCTTCTACAACTCTATAGTCCATTTTAAGCTCATTTTATTTTTTGGTTTATTTAAAGGTCCTTCCTTTCGTCTTTCATATTCGAGCGGCTGCGCTTAAGCAGAAACTATTTATCCGTTTTCATCATTATTTGCGTTCTCCGGCACATTAAATGCCAGAGTCCACCTACAAACCCCTGACTGACCCACCACTGATTCATCTGGCGTCACGTTCACAGGCCAGTAGCTGCGGCTCCTTTGTCCTTTGGCCTCAGGGCCCCGTTAAGATAAGCAGAATCCGTCCGGTCTGTTCATTAAAGCTCCCCAGAGAGTTGTCTTCTGGCCGTGCAATTGACACCACTTCGTAAGAGAGTGGATAATCCCGAGAGGAGGTGTTGGCTCATTAGCGGAGCGTTTGAGTTAAGTTCAGCTGAGGGCAGCGAGGAGAAAACAGTCTGTCCTTTCCCCAATGATTAGTGATGGCTGGCTACTCGGTGGTTAACCATTCATGGACTAAAATGTCATTGTTCCACTGAAGCTTTAATTGTATGAATGAACACGAGGCTCTCTGCAACGCTGAATAATGCATTTATGGGTGTGCTTTAAAAAATGAATGGGATGCATAATCCACAAGCTACATTAGTTCAAACTTTTTAACAGTGTAGAAACACTTTGAGGCACATTGTTCCAATGGTTCCAGGCTGCAGGGAGGGCGCAGAAACAAACGTCCTGACGGAGAGACGCTGGGAAAGACTCGGGCTTTTTAAATGTTGAGGGAGGAAGCATCCAGTGTAGCGTAGTGATGGATAGCAAGTTGATATGTAAAGTTTAGTTCCGTCTAAAACTGCCGCTTTCAAACAAAAATATAAACTATAACACTGAGCTAATACAAACACTTCAGAGGAAGCAGCCATTTCAGGAAGGAACTGAAAGTAAAAGGAGTGCATGAATTAATGAGGTTCTTAATATCACTGCTGCATAATTAAAGCATAAGTAGATCCTATCGATGTGTGTGTCTTCATTGAACGAGAGGTGGATCTTCAAGGCGGAAAGTGTCAGCCCAGGTTCTCATGTGCAGAGCTTCCTCTACGGAAAGTGCTTTGAAAATACCTTCAGTTTGTTTCCATATTCAGGCCGCTGAAGGCAGTGATTTTAATAGTCAGATGGTTTTTAATGTCTCAAAATGATACGCAGTTGATGGATCACTTTTACCGCTCAGGATCACCATTGTATGTAATAATAATGTGTAGTAAATGTGCCCACCATGGTAATGTGGTTGACACTGGTGGTTTTTCTTTGTGGTCTAACAGAAACATTTTGTGACGCATTGCTCATAAACAAGTAGGTACAAAAAACTGTCTTCATAATCCTTGTTATATTTTTGTCTATATGAAGTGTACTTTTAAAAATCCTTTGGATTTGATTCCCAAAACATGCGTTTCCTGAGGGCCTGATGGCCCGACAAATTATGGTTCATGACCCACAGCAGGGACGCAACCCTCACTTTAGGAACCACAAGTCTAAACAACAGACGAGGATCTGGAATTAAAATCTTGGTTTTGTTTGTATTTCATCCAGCACAGACGCCGTTTTCCTTCCCTTATCTGCTGAACTGTTGTTCTGGCACTTTGCTGTAGTTACGTAGTCTTTTTTTTTTTTTTTTGCTTTTTTCTCAGAATATTTTAGCAGGAGCTTATCATTCTCAACTCTCAAGACAGCTGAGGTGGAACAGCTGTAAGTCCAGAAGGTTTGAAATTTTAGAAAAGCTAAAACAAGATACTCAGCTCTTACATTTTGCCATTTAACAAACTTTTAAGTATTTCATTAGGATCTTATTTGATAGACCAAAAGAAAAAGTGCATAACTGACTTTTGTTTGTTTGTTTTTTGTTTTTTTTTACAAATAAAAACTTGAAAGATTGACAACTCATATTCTCAACTGGATTTAGACTTTGACTGGGCCATTCTAAAATATGAAGGTGTTTTAATCTGAAACATTCCGCTGCAGCTCTGACATGAAAATTATGTTCATGGTGAGGTGCAGTGGTCTGATTTTACCAAAGCATCTTTTAACAATGAAAGAATTGAAAAGGGCGAGACTGACTCTCTCACCTGACAAATGAATCTCTGCAGCTCCTCCAGAGTCGCTATGGATTTTATGGTCGCTTCTGTAGTCTTGTTGATTTTGACAGACCGCCATGTCTTGTCTGCTGATATTTCAAACCGATTAACACGTAGATGTAGAGGATTAAACTTCCTGTTAAACATTTACTGTAAAATCCCACCAAAAATCAGACGATCTTCACCTCCAGTGTTTATAATTGACAAATTGTAGACATTAGAGATATTTATGTCTACCGTTACCGTAAGCAACGGGGCCCAGGACCTTTATGTTGAAGGCCCACAGCACCTCTACAGGACACACCGTAGATGTCGTCTCTCCAGAGGCCCCCAGTGAATTTCTATAAGCCCTTTGGAGCCACGTCCGGTTTCAACGGCCACACAGGAGACAGTGGGAGCAAGCTAATAGGAGAACATCAGTCCAGGAATAATAAACAGCCTCTTGAGAGCACTGACAAGTGGATGAAGCCAACTCGTGTCATTCCTCGTGCCCACAGAGAATTATGTGAGAAAGAGCCGTCCAGCTGAGAAATGTTTCTCATCAGACGCCTGAGGGCATTTTGACAGGAGCGTCTTACATATTTCATTACAAGTCTGACCAGTCAGAGCCAAATTCAGGAGTCCTAAACAGAAAGGTTGACAGTGTTTACTTTCTGTCTGACATGTGGACATCTCCTTGTTGTTTACACCACAGGCAGAGAGGGGATACAATCTTTACTCAGTTATTTTTTATTTTATTTTTGTTGCCATTTTTAATGGTTTGACGTTATTTCTGCTTTGCTTTCCGTCTCAAAATGTTCATTTCAACCTACAACTTCTCAAGGACGCAGGAATTACACTCCTATTCCTGCTGTCGCTTCGCTCTTGTTCAAACTGTCATTTACAGAAATATTATCCGATTTCAGAATAACAGATCTAGAAACGGCGTTCACTGTTTTCCTGAGCCATGGTTTTCAGGCTTGTAGATGTTTTTTCATTTAGACTTTGGCTGCTTTCACACATTTTAGCGGCCCTTTTCTAGAGTTTGTTTTCTTTGTTTGTTTTGATTTATTCTGACCTGTGAATCATTGGGGTGTAAAAAGAAAAAAAAAAGGAGACAGGCCCTGGTTGCTTTCTTGAAGGATGTTCCTGAATCTGTCCTACTGTTATGTTGTTGACCACCTTGTCTCTCAGTTTGACAGTTTTCTACATGACATCAGAGTGCATCAGACCAGAGAGCTTGCAATTCGGGTCGTTGATCATGAAAGACCAAGACAAACATCATTTCGAATAGCTCGGAACAATCTTCAGCTCAGTTTTCTTAGCTTCATACAGATTAAAAGAAGATGGTGACTTTCTCTTTACAAGCAAATGACAATCACTGACCTACAGCTGTACATTTTTATTTCGTAAACTGTTTTTTGTGTTTATTAGCCACTATACTTTTTATAAAACTCTAACATTAAGGCCAAACTAATAGGACTTATCTGTGGAAGAGTTTGCCCAGGCCTGATCTGTAAAAGTGACAGGAAGGCATGGAGGTCTCTGTGTCCTCCCCCAAATTCTGCAATGTCCATCATTTGATGGATTGCTATGCTACTTCTGATCCTGTAGAGGGGAGATGTTTGCCTGCAACATATAAGTTTAAGCCAGCGAGGTTCAAATTGCAGCCTGGGGCCATTTTCATCTCTGGGAATTTTTATTTATTTATTTTTTGGCCCCAAACTACAGTTTAAGACAGCTACAAATTAGGCCCACTGGCTCAAATGGTTGACACAGACTGACATTTTAAATAAAAAAGAAAGAAATGCAAAAATAGCTGAAGTCTTCTACAATGAATTTGTTGTTTTATTAAGCATTTCATTTTATTTGATAGTAAATTTGACCACAAAAAACCAGTGACTTTTTGTCAAAAGGGACTTTTGGTGCAAACAACACAACAAGCATTTTTAAAACAGCCTCTCATGTCCCCTTCAAAGAGTTACTGGGCTAGAAAGAGAGAAAAAAATTGAAATAAATTTTTCTGTTTGTCTCTTTTGATAAGGCAAATATACAAGGCCAAAACAAATATTCCAGTTGTGCAATGATTTACAGATTCCTTTTCTATAAAAATTGTCCTAAAATATTGTGTGCTTAGTGTCTTCACAAATAACTGAGTTTTTCATTTTTTGTATAAAAAATATGTGACAATTATTGCCCACTTAGTAAGTGGACAAATGAATGAGACGTTTAGACGTTTCACCAAAAACACACCCATCATGCAACTTCTTACACTAATCTTACATGGTCGTAGTTTTCCATAACATCTGATTGTCTATGTGTTTATGGATAAATTGCTCCACGGAGAGATAAAGACTGTTGCAGTATTTAATGAAGAATGGAGTAAATGAAAACGTAAGGGGAAAAAAATGAACCAAGTCGGTAATCGAAGTGAGCTCAAAAATCCAGCTGACTGGTGTTTAGGAGGCAGATGTGTAGGCGTTCCAGTGAGTTTGCACTTCTTCGTACTCTTCCACAGCAGCTTGCCAGTCTTGAGCCCTAAACAAACGAGGAAGAAGAAGAAAACACTTTGTAATTCCAAACATGTTTTCTTATGCAACTGCATTAAAACCAAATCACCGGTGAACTTGGTGAGTCTGGAGCGTACGGTGTGTCTGCTCATTTAACCCGCACCAAACTGATGCAACTTAAATACGGTTGTGTGAGTCAAAAATTGGCACATTTCTTTCCTAAAAAAATTGGTCATCGTGTTTTTCCTTTTTTTTTTTGTTGCCACACTTAAATTACTAAGGCTGATTATTTTATTTTGCTACGGGAAAAAAAATGATTTAAAAAAAAAAAATTCAGCCATGTAAGAGGGTTTTTGAGCGTAACCTGCCTTTTTAAGGTCATTCCAGCACATTTCAATAGGAATTTGATCTGGTCATTCCTTATGAGCTATTTAGTGGAACTGCTGGTCTGCCTTGATTGATTGCCCTGATGCATAACTACAGTTCGGCCTACGGTCATGAACTGGTGGCTGGATGTTCTCCATCAGGATTTTTTATCCAGGAGACAGTGTTCATGGTAATTCATCCAGATATGCTCAGATAACAAAGCAGATATTTGAGCCTACTTCATGTTTTCTGACAAACTGAATGTAAGTGGTTTCTTGGTCTGAAGGTAGGTAGCAAGCCTTCTGGTTGTGAGTAGTGAAATTGAACCCTCATTTCAAAATAAAATCTGGTTTAAAATCAGATTTAATTAAAGATCTAACTCAGGTTATCTTCATCTGACTGTAAAAATAGTGCTTTGCAATCTGAAAAAAAAAGTGACTAAAAAGCAAAAATCTCAGGGAGCAAATACTTCTTCGCTGCACTGTGTGTGAGAACAATTACCTTGCTCTTCTCTGGTGAAGGCTCGCAGCTATCAGTTCGTCTGTGGACAGCTCTTGGACAAGAGCGATGCCCATGCAGTCTCCCAAGACGTTGACAAGAGTGGCGGGGTGATCTCTGAAGAATGACAGTCAAACGGGACAGCAAGAATTAGGGTTTAAATGACACTCGAGTGGTTTTACATGAGCGCATTCTGATTTGTGGCACTGTGTAAAACGTTTTAATCTTTACATTAATTGACAAATCCCACAATGGCTGAGCTTTGAAGGCGGTCTTTGTCAATAATCAGATTTATTTTATTTTTTTTTTTTGAGGAAGGGAAAAAGTACCAATTTAAAACTCTTCAGAACCAATTCAGAACTCTTCCCTGTAAACCTCGCGTCTGTCTTTAAAAAAGTCGTGCTGAAACTTACAGAATCCACTCTACCAACACCAGGATCCAGGCGCCACTCAGAGGCAGATCTGTAGCGTTCAGGACGAAGAGTGACGTCAAGGCTCCGCACGCCGGGACCCCTTTGCTTATGAAGCTGAACGCTGCTGCCGCGACCCTGCACAGGGTGACAGATTCTTACACTTACATCATTCATTCAATCTACAGCCACTTAAAAGGCTGTTTGGAACTGACCCGATACTGAACAACAGGTTGAAGTCCAGAT
This sequence comes from Poecilia picta, assembly GCA_033032245.1. Classification (NCBI taxonomy): domain Eukaryota; kingdom Metazoa; phylum Chordata; class Actinopteri; order Cyprinodontiformes; family Poeciliidae; genus Poecilia; species Poecilia picta. The sequence continues at coordinate 14,995,041 of CM065374.1, forward strand.
AGACGTCGTGCAATTGGGCGATGAAGACGGCAGCCGCAGCCTGGTACAGAGCCGTCCCGTTCATGTTTATGTTAGTCCCGATGGGCAGCATGAAGCGGGTAATTTTGTTGTGAATGTTGTTGTTCTTGCAGCAGTGTAAAGTGACCGGCATTGTAGCAGCACTTATCCGCACATAAAAAGGAAATAAGAACAGAGTAAGTTTCCGAATGTGACCGTGTTCAGCTCGACTGGGGTCAGAAGGGCAAACGGCTGCGATAAAAGGCCGAAAAAGGCGGTGGACGAGGGTCACCTGGAGGAGAGGAGCAACGCAGTCCGCAGCGCAGGTAGGACCCCACGGATGACATTGAAGGGATTACTTCGCGCAATCACAAGATAGATCAGAGGCAGGACGAATACTCCGTGAAACAAGAGCCTGAAACCAGTTGTAAAAAAAAAAAAAAAAAAGTCAGTAAAACAAAAGTGGTACATAAAATACAACGTATTGCAACATATGAACTTTTTTTCCCTTTTTTTTTTTTACCAGCACAACCACAAACTTCACATGAATGGAAATGGCAAACGACAGAATTGAAAGTGTCTAAAAAAGGAAGTGAGAAGCTTTAGTTGCTCTCTTCGACAATTAGTTTATTCGAGGTTCTTGACGAATCAGCGCATAGAAAAACAACCTCCATGTGATCAAGTTAGGCACAACCTCTCCACATGGAGTTTCTGCCCTTTTCCATCAGGGTTGTTATGCGAAACAGAATATAGCATGAAATTTAGATAGAAGTGCAGATAAATTATTATTATAATTTTTTCCATCAAAATCATGAGCTGCCTGCTTGAGTTTAAAGGGGTAATATTATTTAGAATAGACTTTCTCGAGCTACACGTCATGTTATAATATTATTCCCTCACCAAAAAACATACCTAGACTGTTACCTTGATTCTTTCATGCATGTTTAAGAAATCCTTTAATCTACCATGGCAACCATTCAGCTGCACAAAACACCTGGTTGGACCCAGCACCACCTTCAAGGTGCAGCTCCTCCCTCACAGAGCAGCCCTTCCCCTCCACAGCTCCCCACACTCAGCTCCGTCAGACTCCTCAGCAATTAGCAAACACCTGGTGGAACCGCTCACCTGAGGAGTGACGCTGTTAAAAATAACAGTTTTAACAGTTATATAACTGTTAAAACTGACTTCTTGAAGGCAGAGTTTGAGAAGGAGCAGGAGATTTCAAAGAGACATAGGCCCAATTTTAAGGAGTTAGACCAGGAAATAGAATTTCTTTTAAGTTGTAATTAATGTAAATTGCATTTTATGACCACTGAAGGTAACCTAGTTACTTGGCTACGCTATAAAGTGGCACAATGTGCCTGGAAAATATATAATATTGCCCCTTTAAATGTGATTTGTTCTTTTTTTCCCCTCTTGCCCCTGTTTCTTCCATATGCATTTACAACCACAATAGTAACGCTTGTTTATAGCACTCTGTTAATTGCTCATGTGACATCGTTTTGGTCTTTAAAGAACTGGGGCAGCAGCATCTGTGTTAACAGTTCTGAACAAGCGACTTCCCACACTCAAACTCTTTTACGAATAAGAAACCTCTTTGTCAGTATGGATAAAAATGAAACTGAAAAACTAACAAGCAACTTACCCAAAAAGAACCAAGCCAATAAATTTCACCAGACCAAAGATTATTGAGAAATCCTTAATGCGGGAAACCTGATATATTGCCATGAACAGGATTCCCACTGGCAGGTAACTGCAGCAGGAAAAATTACAATTCAAATGCTACCGTGAGAAGACAAATGTCAGATGTTGAACAATTTTACGCACTCACCAATTACAGAGTTCAACCCTACCTGCGAATCAAGTGGAAGAAATCGTCAGTTATCTGACTGATGGTGCAAATCAGACGCACGATGACCCGCGACTCTTCCATCTCGTTGAATGCCAGTCCAGACATAAAAGAAATGAACAACAGGCCGAGAACGTCTACTCCGTAATCGTAATGACCTGAATAATCCACTTCAGTCTTGTTCTGAAGATTTGGAAGAAGCCATGTCAAAGCTGAGGTTGACCTTCGTCCGTCGTCACAACTGATATATGCTGAAATCATTCTAGACCAGAGTGGTTACCTCGATGATGCCGGTGTTTGTGGCGACTCCAGAAACGGGAAATTCCTTTTTATCTAGACGGTACTAAAAAGAAGGGGGCGGCGGGAAATTCATGTAAAACACAACATTGAATCAAAACTATGAAACTAAGTCTGAAACAAGCCGTACGTGTTTGACAAAGGACCGCATCATACTGTCTGGAAAGATGTTCCTGCAGAGACAGAGGAAAAATTGAACTGAGGAGAAAAAGAGGCTTGCAGGGACCTACAGAATGAACATCCTGCAAATGTCCTCGCACCTGTACAAAACCAGGAAGGTCTCGATGGAGAAGAACTTCTTACTGCCACGATCTTGGATTTTGAATCCTGTCTGCACCGCAAACATCAGAATCAGTCCTGCAACAGACACGCATGCTAACGCATTATACTGTTTCTTTGTTGAACAAGCACACTGCCTTGCAAAAATCTTTATACATGCTGAACATTTTCATAATTTGTCACATTACAAACATGTATTTTATTAAAATGTAATATCTTATTACACACTGTTATTAGGACAGGTTGTGCTAATGACATTTTTCTTGTGACAGAGATGTGTAACAGTCCTCTACCAAGAGCCTCTTTCCTATGTCTCTGGTTAGTAATCCAATTGTCTGAGCCTGAATTTATTTGAAGGTATCAGGGCAAGGACTCTGAATATGAATTAAAGTCACACTTATTTAGAGATTTGTTTTACATAAAACGGATTAAAACAAAAATGACAAAGTGAAAAGCTGCAAGAGGTGTGATTGCTCCTGCAAGACTCCAAAATCAAATATTTAATCAAAATAAAAAAATAAATAAGTAAATAAACCTCAAATGAGCTTGATTTCAGTAGTGGTAAATAATTCTGTTTTGCATCTTTTAATTTTTTTAAGAAAATTTCTCTCACCAATGATCACAGCAATCAGAGTGGTTGCTAAGAAATAAAGTCCTGTATACACAGCAATTGTCTTGGAGGGTGAGGTCTTGAAAGTGCGAATTCCTGTAAAAAACAAACAGAACTAAACATTGTTGCTCTGTTGCTCCAGATCTATTTAAAGTTCACATTAACTTGAAAATAGACATCCGTTTCATCAACTTGACAGTAGAAGCTGCTACGTTTCATGAAAAAAAATAAAGTCATCCTTTTTTTCTTTCTTTTACTTGATACTCCTTTTACTTAGTTTTATTATCTGTTGGTAGATCCCTGCAACATTCAGACACTAACATGTAATTGAATAAAAGTGGATCTAAATCTCAATCTGCCAAGGGCATGAAAGATCTACGGATAAACATAGTTGTTACTTTACTGTTGACATTTAGATTTGCATTCTGCTTCATGTTACCCATTTTTACAAAACAATTTCTTTTGGTCTTTTTTTGTAGTTTTCACAAAGAGTTCACAAATGAGAATTTCTTACCCAGGTGAAAAAAAGTATACTTTACTATATTTCAAACATACTTAAATTTGTGAAAGTACACTTTAAATATTAAAGTATTAAGTATATCTGAAGTATACTACAAGTATACTTTATTCGAAAGTAGAACTTTAAACACACTTAAACATAATTGTACCAAAATACACTTTTAATATATTAAATAAAAGTATACTTTGAGTCACTTGTTCCCAAAAGTTCCCAAACGTTTTCTTCTGCGCCCCCCACTAATGGTTTCCAAACATTTTCTGGGACCCCCCAATGGATTACAAATGGCTGTCTGGTTGAAAGACATGTGGGAGGGGGGGAGAGGATTCTTAGAGACTCCCTCCTGTCCCCCCAACCCGCATGGGGGGGGGGGATCGACTCTTTGGGGAGCAAAATGAATGTACATAGCTGGACATAGACAAGAACACCAGTAGCCTACAGGCTACTTGTTAAAAGGTGCTGTATTGATATTAACTAGCTAGTCAGCTAGTCATCTTTAAACTAACATTACCTGCATCCAACAGCTTTACTCAACTCAGTTGATTAGTTTGGGGGAAAAACTGTTAAAAGTTCTTTGCATTTTGCTGGTTTGCTGCCATGATTCTAACAGACCTGCACAGCAGCAGCAGGTCTCCTTCACTGCCGCACAGGTGTAAACCCAGCGCGAGTGTCGTAGCGCTCATGTTGCGTTTAAAGGCGGCTCAGAAAAACAAGTAACATGTTAACGGATTGACCAGTTTAAACTGCTGATAAAAGTGACAGAGGACACAGATATGGGACGTGTGGAAGTCCCTACTGTATCAAATTGACATAGGAATAACAGAGAGTTGGCCATTCTAAGGTAAAAACCCAGCGCATACAGCATTCATGTTTTTTTTTTTTCATCCAGACGGCTTCCCCCGCCCCCAATGCAATGGACGGTGCCCCCCCTAGGGGGCGCGCCCCACAGTTAGGGAACCTCTGCTTTGAGTGAACAAAATATATATTTTCCCAAGTGTAAATATACACTTTCTCAAGTAAAATATATTTTGTGTTAAAAATATATGCTCAAAATAGAATTTTTTAAAATTTCATTAGATACTACTTTAGATTATTAATTTCAGTAAGTAAATCTGGCTAATAAAGTATGCCTTTTTAAATTTTCTTTATTTCTGATCGAAATAGTACACTCAATATGTAATATTTTTCTTGAATACTACATATAAAAAAAGTATACTTAAAGTACACTAAAGGCGTTTTCGCACTGCAGGGAACGGTACGGGACGGAATGGTTCCATTACAACTTGCGACCGGTTCCACCCGGTCCCTGTGGTTCCAATCGGGCCGGCCAAGCGGTTCTGCTTAGAACCAGCAGCTGATTGGCCGCTGGTTGTTATGGAGTCAGAAGTTGATTTTCCGTTGACAGCTGGCTCTCACTAAACTGTATTTTGTAAAGAGTGCTCTTTTCAATATTTTTATTATTAGTTTTAATTAGCAATGGATTCGTCTCAATACAGTGCAATCACTTAATGATGAGGTACATTTTTTCTTCCGCTTACTCGCTGATGAACGAGTACAGAATGAACTAAATCGGTCAACGAGGAAAGAGAAAGTTTTCCGCCGCATCTCTGAGGTAAAGGCTTCGGCCGCTACATTGAAACCATTGTTTAGTTTCAAAAATAATGACGTCAGGTACAACTTCGATGGCGCCCTCGGTGCAAACACAACAGGGCTGGAACCGTTCCGTTCCGTACCTGCAGTGCGAAAACGCCTTAAATACAACTTTAAGTTGTTCCAAAAAAGTATACTAAAGTATACTAAAATGTGTAATTTGTTGCTATTTAAATACTACTAAAGTATACTAAGCACAAAAAAAGTTGTTCCAAAACAGTACAGTTTAAGTACATCAATCGAAGTATGCTAAAGTATGTTAAAATTTTGTATGCTAAAGCATTTTTATTTTTACTTGGGTAGTGTTATGTTATATTCTTACTGGTACATTTGACAACAAGCTTGATTTTATTTTTGAAAAGAAAAACAACAAAAACATTTCAACTATAAATTACAGCTGGTAATGAAGTCCACTTTAACAAATAGGCGCAGTCAGTTCAAACTGAAACTGGATAAATGCTCTCAGTGTACTCAATTTGTAGGATGGAGTTGAAGTTGTCTTGCGTTGCACATTTTTTACATGTAATATTTCTAAACTGCCATTATTGTGTATTTATCTACTTGTATTCCTGCTTTCTGTTAACCCATTAAAATTTAAAAACACTGTTTCAAGGCCAATCACAGTTGTACACCGTAGTTGTTTATTTGATTCACATGGAGACAATTTCAGACTATTTCATTTATTCATTAACCCTGTGTCTCACATTGAAGTCATGAAACAAATCACATATTTTTTTTGTTTTTTAGATTAGTTGCTATACAAGCCAGTTTGTGGCAATAAAATCATGTCCTTGCTGAAAGAAGTGGAATATCCAAGATTACATGTAACAATCTGTCTGCCCGTACGTGTGCACATAGGTATGCAACAATCTATTAATTAGTTCTTTTTCATATTAAGGAAAATACTTCCTATCCAATTCAGTCTTTACAGGAGAACAAAACAATTATATTGCTTGAAGGTAATTGAAAGAAGAGGCACAATTAAAATGACTAAAGTTTTTCTGTATTTAAAGGGATATATGGCAACACTGAACATAAAGAGTCTCACTCACCCAACACCACACTGCTTGCAATTAGGGGGATGGACACCCCCTTAATCATGTGAGACAGTATATCTATTGGAAACGTCAAGTACAGCTCTTCCATCTGGAGGAGTTTATCAAAGGTCTTCAAAACCACGCCAAGGATGACCCCTTAAAACAAGCAACATATAGAAGTAAAGGTGGCTAGTCAATAATAACCTTCTTTTTCTGTTGATTCTGAAGCTGTGTAAAACAAACTTACCCAGAGCAACACACCAAACACAGGTGAATACCAACAGGTTGCTGGATATGTAGCACACAATTCCTTCCCATATCCCAAAGGATTTGGCTGAGGATTGCTCTCCCATGGTCTTACCTTGTCAGAAACAACAAAACGAGACCTTACGAGATTTCAAGATTCAACGGAAAGTACTGGGGCAAACTTAAGGGAGTGCTGTTTAGTGTTGACATTCAAACGAATGCACATTTTGCTGGATTAAAAAATACATAAGTTAAATGTCAACAGAAAGATTTACTATGAGAACAGTTAGCTGGCTGTTCATTAACAATGGTCACCTAGCAACGCTATTATCTCCAATCTGTAACTGAATAGCAACAATAATTTTATAAAAGAAATAATCAGGTCTTATGTCAATCAGCACTTTTCAGGACAATGTACAGCACTACAGCACGAGAGACCATTTGGAATTAGCGTTAATTAGCAAAAATATCCATACATTACTAATATGTGAAGATCATCTTCATATTTGTCATCCAAACTGAGGAATTTGAATTAAAACTAGATGTTTTAATTCAGGATAACAGCCAACAGCTGACAGCAAGTTCTTAAGGGGTGTGGCCACACTGAGCTGTTGTCTTGCATGTTAATAATACACAATTTGATCACTATGTTGTCTTATGCAACCACGGCACATTATCAGTTCAGCTTTACTTCTATTTTAAGGTGATTTTTTCCCCAAACACATTAGAGAAAATTGAAAAGTGGAGGAAAATTCTGTTCCCTCTCAATTCATTCTGTTTCCATCCATCCGTCCGTCCGTCCGTCCGAACGACCGACCGACCGACTGACCTGGTTCCCTTTATCCTGGTTTCCTTCATCCATCCATCCTGGTTCCACACGATTTATTAATTTTGATTTCAAGTCTGCAAATCTTAGAACCTTAAAGTGTTTTTAATTAAATAAATCTATGTAAGTTCAGTAACAAAGTTCTTTCTTTTTCCTTTACAATTCTGAAGTTAGTAATTATAGTACTGTGTGTTTACAGGTTAAGCTAGTTTCGACAAAATGCTGGAGTACGCTAATTTCATGGAACTAGCTTCAGCCAATAAAGTCACGTTTTTAAGGTATGTTGAGTTTTGAGAATTTTCACTGTCAAAAATCTGACATTGGTTGATGTGAATTTTGATTTCTTAGTTTTACTGTAATGGATCACAACTTTTCTAACTTTGTTTTAGAGCATGTTGAACAACGACTCCCAACTTTTCTGCCGTATTATGAAAAGGTGTTATGGAAATATACTTAGTGCCTCATGTTTCTTTCAACACCAACACCCACTCATATTTTTCTGAGCTTCTGTTAGGGTCTGCCTCGCATTACAGTAACTAAAATCTAAACTACTGAATGCAGAAGGCAATAATATCAGAACTTTCAATTGTAAACAGTCACTTCTTTGTTAAAATAATTTTCTGGAGGAGGCCGTTTCTGCTATATATAACAGAAAAACTAGACATTTCCAGGATGAAATGAGTCGTGACTCTCTTGCTCTAGACATTCTTTATGCAGGTGTGATTTCTGTGATTTTTGAGCTCAGGGCAGCTGTACTTCCTACAAAACTGCTGTATCTCTTCCCAGAGATCAATTTTGAATACCATAAGAGAATGCTGCAGAAAAGAGCTATCGTGTTCTTAAATTGCATGCATCAAGCAAATGAACTAAATTTAAACCACTAGATGTCAATGTTGTTCAGGCTTTCATTGTGCAACCTTTACTGTCTGATATTTCCCATAGTTTAAATTAATTTGCAAGCCCCATCATGTTATAGGCACACCACAATACCCAGAGCTGTTTTCTCCAAATAGGACCAGCTGCCACATCAGAGAAGGTCAAGTTATCGAGTGACCAGAATGAAAAGATCTTCTCCTTGAGTTTCCTGAGAACAGCTCCAACAATATGTCACTCCTTTAGAAGTGGATGTCAATGTGAAGTGTGTCTTTTAGTGTGTCTACGTCGGCACTCACTGACCTTGCCAGCTCGCGCTGCAGCTTTCTGTTGGTCCTGTGTCATTGCCTGGAGACAAGGACAATAGCCATCATTGCATGCTAAATCTGTTTGAGGCTTCAGGCAGCGAGTGTCTTGCCTTTATGCTCCAATTTTGTTTTGCTCAATTAAGGAAATTTACAGATAAAACAGCAGACATGAACCAAAGCCTAACCCTAGTGGGGGCTGTCTCAGTAATAAATAAGCCAGTGGAGGAGTAATACTTATTGGGATTTTCAATAAATACGTGGCCCACAGGGGACAAATGTTCTGAAAATTTTAATAGTTTAAAGGAAGAAATCAATATTCTAGGAGGCCATCATAATTTAATTTCTGAGGGATTTTAGGTGAAATGCTCAAGGGACAGATGCAGCTAATTAGAGGAAATAAGAGATGCAAGCCTGTCACTTTGCAAGGCTAATGGGAAAAGGGTTATTAGTGTAAAAGAAGATTGAAAGGAATTGTTTTTGTTTTCATTTTTTTTGTCTTTGGACTGATTAATATGATTGCACCCACAGCTATGCTTATCGCTGATATTTTCACCGTAAGAAACAAGACGGATCAATTCACATTTCTCAAACTTTTTCCTCAGAAAATGTCTAGTCATGAATTAGCTCGTTATCTAATATAGAAAGTCGGAGGTAAATCTCACCATACAGTCATGGCCTACAACAAAAAGTTTTCATGATGTACAAAAAACCAACTTTGATTCATCTTTTCATAACTATTTTCTATCCTGTACATTCTGGGTGAAAAACAAATATTAAGGGAAAAAATGTACAAAACATTACATAAATGTTCACACCTTAAAACGTGTTACTGAAGAATTGTGAATCTGATCCTATGGTGTTTTGGAGTTAATTTGTGCTTTGATATCACTTCTGAGATTTTTTATTGCTGTTTGAAATGTCCTGCTGAATTAATTTCATCCCTTTGTGTTCATTATTTATTATGGAAGGTCTTACCATATAGTTCATTCCTTTGTGTTTAGTTTTATTGTGTTCTGTCTTTGAACATTTTGTTTTTGTTCTGCTTGTCTGATTCAAGATCAAGCTATGTTCTTAAATAGTAATTCATCAAATCAGTTTTTATTTTTATACTGTCAAATGTAAAAAAGCCAATATTATTTCATTTTAACTCATCGTCTTTTTGTAGCCTCTGTGTCAACGCCAACTTATTTATATGTTGTTCATATTTATATTTATATGATGTGGATCAAAATACTGTGCAACTAAAAATGAAAATGAAATAAAATGAAAATGAAAGATAAAATGAAAGCAAAATAGAAAACAATAAGAGCAAGAGAAAAACATTTAAATATAAAGATATAGAATACAAAAATATACAACTAAAATATACATAAAACTATCATACAAGGCCCTCATTCTCTATGTGAATGCCATAGAATAGAAATTGGTCTTGAGGAAAGATTTACAAGTCATGAAAAGGTTAATTGTTCTAAAGACTAGAATATCAAATAGTAAAAGCCAAATCACCTCTGAATCTTAGTTTGGACCTAGGAGCATCTGAAAGAAACTGGTTGACCAAAGTGCTCTGACTGGAGTGTGAATGTTAGGAAGATCACAGAGATATCGAGGGACTGAGCCTTTCAAAATATTAAAAGTAAGAGATAAAATCCTGAAATCATTCCTGAAACAAACACAATGTTAATGACGAGAAGCCAGAACTGGAGATACATTTGTACACATTTTTTAGTACCCGTTAAAAGACGGGCTGCTGCATTTTTGATGGTTTTGAGGCAATGCAGATATGATTTACCTAACCCAATATGCCAGGCGTTACCACAATCCATCGAGGTAATAGTGTGAATCGACCTTTCATGGGAGATATGACTTCACTATGGCAGTTTGTCTTAGGAGGAGAGAACTGGATTTCACAATAGCATTTATCTTTTTATGTATCAAAACTCAAATTCCTGGCAGCAAAATGACTATCAAGCTAAGACCCAAGATTGTCAGTGGTTATCCATTTCCCAAAGTTCATGGCATCAGTCTCATTTTCATTTAATTTCAAGGAACTCGTTTTCAGCCAGATTTCAATTTCACCCAGGCAGTGCAAGGGTGACTGAAGTGAATTGACCCTGTATTGCTTAATTTGCAGATTAATTTTGATATCATCAATACAGTGTCTTAACAGTTTCTAAAAATGGGCCCCAAAGGAAATATGTGGAAGTTAAAAACAGAGGACTTGGAGGGTCCCTCAAGACACTTTTCCAAGCCAAAGGAGCCATAGAAGAAGAGCATTCTCCTAAATAAACACAAGAGCTGACTACCCTGAACTAACAGAACTGACTAACCTGAAGTAAAGCTAAATTGTTCTTACTGGATTTTCCTGACTATTCCATTTGTTAGCTGAAGACATGGTTTGCAAACCAGTTACAAAGGGTTGAAATGATGTACAAAGGTCTGAATCAGGAGAACACAATTATGCATAGACCATTTGCACAGTGGTGCCTGTCACCATTAACTGGAGAAAATATGATACAACATGGGCATTACGAAAACTTCGCATTTCTCCAGAACTGATGAAAAGACAGGCCTGCAAGTAGTCATGGACTCTTCCAAGAGACATCGCTGATTGGTTGCATTAATTTCCAACATGTGAAAACAATATTCTGTCTCCTCCATGTGTCACCCGGGTGTAAATTTCTAGCTTTCCCCGGTTTCTCAAACTCTTCATTAAATCACGTGATAATCCTGATAATAGGGTCGCTCTCACGAGACTATGAAGCAACCAATCACTGCCCAGTTTCCAAGGTCACATGTAGTATTGCAGCCTATTGGCTGGCCATATTAATTTAAGCAGGAAGTTTGAACACTAGATGCATTGGGGGGGAACAGAGCAGAGCTGAGCTGAGCCACAGGAGCCGACTACCACCAGACCAGCCAGGAGAGACGTGAATTGTATGTAGAACAACCGGCGGATCTGGTGAGTGTTGTTTTGACGTAGCGGTTAGCAATATGCTTGACTGTGAGGGGCTGAATGACCCACACTGGGTTGAATAATTGTGTTTTAATCTTTCTAAATAGGATATTGATTGGATTGATAATGAACTTGATATTTATTGAATATAGATTTGTGTACACATCAGAACGATTGAATTGGATTTCAAAGTTTATTGGTCCTGTTTATTTATACAGGCCAGAAGATGGCGAGCTAAATGTCCAGGCCTAGAGCCATCAGAAAAAGATTGCACTTGCGTGTGTGAAGACTTCCGCTCTCCTGCCAGGATGGTAGGAGGCTCCTTGTAGCCTGAGAACTTTTTCTGTCTCATCCTGACTCCTGATTTCCCACCTGGGACCTGAACCACATCAATTCAAGCACCTTACCCAAAGTCAGCTTGTCTTGGGATTTGTTTACCCCAGCTTGGGGTCAAAGGACTGAAGGGTGTGGGCTTAGTCAACTGTGGGGATTAATTTACTTTGGTTTTGTTGTTTTTGTTTTCTAGTATTGCGCATATTTATGTTTTTTTTGTATGGCCTTTTAGATGTCTGTTTTCCTTGTTGGATTTGTATGTTTTGATGTCTTTCACCGTGAATATAACTCACTGGCACACTGCAAAACTTCAGACTCTGTGTCTCCTTCATGAGTCGAATGCTAGTCTTCTGAGAAACCAGCCCAATTGATCCATTTAATTATATTGTATTCTTTAAATATACTACATTCATTTCTGGCGAGCTAGCCAGGAGGGGGCAGTAGAGAGCTGAAGAATTGCAGTTTTTTTTTGCCAGTATGGACGTTTTGATGAAATATGAGGTTAAAATACCTAATGCAGTGTTGATTAGATATGCAACAAACACAGAAGCTGATAATGAAGTAGCTGACTTTTTGACTGGTTATGGACCAATGGGAAAGTTTGAATTTGTAACTGATTCTGACTCAGATTTTCATGACTGTATAATTTTTGAGTTTGTGTCAGGGAATGCATTAGAGAGGTTGCGTAAAATTTTGCCATACTTGTATAATTGTCAAACTGGAAACATTACTTATGAAATTGAAGAACTTTCAGTGGTTTGCTCTGAGTTAGAAACCAAAGGAAAAACTCAAGCTTACTTGAATGAAATGAAAAAGTTGGCCAAGCTCACAGGTCAGGATTACACAGATGTTCTTAAGAGTGTAATGTCTCTACTGGGCCGGTCCATCACTGAACTTGGTCCAGCTTCTTTGAAGTCTTTGCCGGATAAAGAGGAGTCAGTCATGGCTACTCCCTGTATAACACCGCAGATGACAACGAAGGATGCTGCTTTTCTCAAATCAGAAGAAGTCACTGCAGACAGGGAGCTGCCACAAGAACATCCTGAGCCTGTAACTGGGAACAAATCGCAACCTTCAGGATCTTTGCCAGCCATGTCCTTCTCAGATATCAACCCACCTGGAGTGCAGAGGTATGTGGTTGAACACATCATGAAAAGTGAAGACAATGCAATACATATGTCCTCATTAAAATTAAGATCATTTTCTGGTCGAACCCCAAGACCATCACACGAAACAGATTATGAAACTTGGCAATCTGTTGTAGACCTTTTGTTAAGAGACCCTGCTGTATCAGATCTGCAGCGTTCCAGAAAGATTTTTGACAGTCTATTTCCACCAGCTGCTGACATGGTTAAACACCTTGAACCAGATGCACCTCCTGTAAGTTATCTTAAAATTCTTGATTCTGCCTATGGAACAGTCCAAGATGGAGACGAACTGTATGCAAAGTTTATGGAGTTGTTTCAAGACGCAGGTGAAAAGCCATCAGTTTATCTTCAACGCTTACAAGTGACTCTGAACCATGCTGTGAGGAGGGGTGGAGTATTGGCTGTTGATTTTGAAAAACATTTGCTGAATCAATTCTGTCGTGGTTGCTGGGATAACTCTTTAATCTCTGAGCTCCAACTTAAGCAGCGTAAGGCAAACCCACCATCTTTTGCAGAGCTGTTACTGTTGCTACGAACAGAAGAAGACAGAGAAGCTGCTAAAGCCCAGCGCATGAAACACCATCTAGGTTCCAGTAAACCCAGAGTTGGCGTGCAGTCACATGCTTGTACATCATTTGAGGAAAAGAGTGCTTATGATAACCTGACTAGCATCACCCAACAACTTGCCAAGCAATTAGCTGATGTACAGAAACAGTTGGTTGCCCTTACAACAGCACAGTCTGGTCAGAAACAGTCTGTTTTGCCGAAATCTATGCATGTTTCCAAGTTCAAGCAGCCTCCGCAGATTAACAAAAGTTCATCTCAATCTTCTCAAACTGCAGCTTTACCACCCAAGCCAGGTTACTGCTATAATTGTGGAGAAGATGGACATATAAGACCAAAATGTGACAATCCTTCTAATCCTTCACTTGTTGTTGCCAAGAAGAAGCAATTTGTGGAAAAACAGAAAAAATGGCAGAAAATGAACCCTCACAATGCTAGAGCAGGGGTGTCAAACTCAATTTTACCGAGGGCCACTTCAACATATTGGCCACCCTCAACGGGCCACATTGACGGTACAAATCAGGAGTGCCCAGGTTCAGTCCTACAGGCTGCAACTTTTAGATTTTAGATGCATCCCTGCTAAAACACCCCAGACAAAAGGTTGACTTCCCTCATTAACAACAACTCAGTTCTGTAGAGCCTTATAATGAATCAATGATCCAGGTGTGTTAGAGAAGGAATGCATCTAAAATTGCAGATGGCAGCTCTGGAAAACTAGACTTAGGCAGCCCTAGCATAAATGTATGAAAATACAATGTTAAAATAAATTAAACAACACCTCATATTGTTAAATAACGCTTTGAAGCGCATTCAAAACCTTTGGTTGAAATGACGCGTTAAATTCAAGTCAAGAATTAAAAATCGCTGGAAGTAACTCATCCAGTGGATTTAAGAAATGGAGCCTTCTTGGTGCACGATACCCAGGAGAGCGGTGCTTGGAGGAGCTGCAGAAGTAACTTCTGTCCGTTTCAGAGAAGCGAAATCACGCAACAAAAATAAAAATAAAAAATCCTGGTAAAAGCGCACACTAGGTTTGAACACTCACAGAGTTCAGTCGATCTGTTTGGATCAGACAGATCCAACTGACTGTCGAATTAGCACAGATTCTGCAGATTGGAACCAGGAGGAAGTGCGTTCAGATGCCAGCGAGTGAAGTGATGCTAATTTAAGTGAAGTCGCTTAATTTAATTTATTAAAAAGTTATTGGGGCCTCAGTCAGTGGTTTTTGTCACTATATGGAGAAAAATGTAGATGCGTTTATCTGCTTAACTTGTGATGAGATCTGGATTCACGGTGAATATTAGTTCACCGCTAAATAGCCGATGTTAATATGACTCTAATTTCACGGATAAAAATAGTACATAAACGATTTTTTTATGTTGTCGGTCAAGATAACGGATAACAAAAAATGTCTAGCGCAACCTGCCGCCCTGACACCGACACACACACACATCTTCATTCACAGTCTTACTTGTAAATTGGACATTTTGATGTTATCTTGTCGATGTCTCAGCTTTATTTGCTGGTAAACTCAATAAGCAGCTTGAGGTGACTCTCTAGTGGCGAGAAGCCGTAATGTTGGCTAGTAACAATCGGAATGCATTATGGGAGATGTAGTTTGTAGTCAATTCGTGCTCAAAACATATTTTAAGTCAATGATGGGCCCGCGGGCCTTGAGTTTGACACATGTGAGTTAGAGGAATGAATTCTCGTCTTTTCAAGAAAAGACCCAGATCCGCGTAAAATATAGTGCTGGCCAATAAAACGATTTAAATAATTTGCAAAGAAGCAGAAAATATCAATAGCAATGATCGAGGTAGGCTTTGAAATACAACAAGAAAGACAATTCATGTTCTGACACAGGCAGTACAGGAGGCCATCAATATTTAAGCATTCATACAAGGTGGAGAAGAGATTGCAAACAGCAGTATGCATTATTTTCTGGTTGCTTAAACGTATTTGCACTTTCAGACAGTATTGAAAATGGCCCTTGTGCCCCAATATGTTTATAGCTGGCAATGTTAAATTATTATTTTATACAATCCTGCAATTCTTAAGGGAATTGTTTAGTTATTTATATTTTTTTAGAAATAAGCCTTGTTTAGAAATATAGTATTATTTAAAAATGGTCTTTATATTTGTATTGGGGCAGATGCTATGTTAGAAACTACACTTTTCGTTTAAATTCATGTAATCAGAATTACCAACACTGTTCAATACAGGGAAAAAAAATGCTGTGATAATTATAGTTTCAACTCCTCCCACCTCTTGTGATTCTACGCCTTGAATAGGGGCTCAAACATCTAGATGACAGGACGGAGCAGGAGATGGATGGACTAACTGAGGTGGGAGTTGCTCTGGTCAGTCATCCTGAGCTGGCAGGTGAAGCTCTTGATTTATTAATCTGTCTGTCCTAACCCCCTGTAGTTATGAGATCATGACCAAAAGAAGTAGTTAATAGATGTGGTTGAAATATCATTCTTTTGTAGGAGCTCCTCGTCTTAAAAGATAAAAAGAAATGCTCTGTCATCTAGAAGACGTTCAGAACTGAGCTACCACTTCTCTCCATAAGAAGGGGTCAGCTAAGGTGACCCACGTATCTACTCCAGGTTATTTAACTTTGAGGGTCGGGAGGAGTCAAGTACAAGCCATAAAGAGGAGACCCTGGGTAGCACCCAGACATTATAGGAAGGAATATACAGCCCTATCTAATTACATTAGATTAACTTTTAAATTATATGCTACTTTAGTAATGCAATTGAAAGGTTTACAACTGGAATGTTGTATTGAAAAGTGTGTCATATATGGTCAGTACAACATGTATGTCGGCATTATGACCGCATGCTAAGTAATGCTAGTAAAGGGAATCAGCATCTCTATAAAATTTGTCAGCAGAAAAAAATGACACTCACAAGGAGTCAAGCAACTTTTCTCTATAATCACTCTGGGGTAGAGCTGCTTCCTTTCTTGTTCACCTTTTGAAAGTAAAAAGCAAAATTTACTGTCGTCTGAAAAGAGAATGTAGGAAGTTGTTTTTCTCCTGAGTCCATACAAGATGTTTCTGGTAAAATTGGTTCAGGACAGATGGAACTCATGCTCTGCATCTGTCTGAGTGTGGTGGCTCTTGAAACCCTTAACTTCAGCTACAGTTCACACCTTGTGTAGCTCCTTTAAAGCTCTTGAATTGGCTTCTTATCATGATCCACTTGAAAATGCAGTTTCCCATGTGGCTTTCGAACATTTCTGCTCAACATTTTTCCTCCTACGTTGAGTAGATGCCCACAGTTTGGGAACATAAGTCATCCCCAGGATTGTGTAGTAATGGGATTTTGTAGCTGGAAAATGCCTCAGGTGGATCCTCCAGGGCAAGTTGTAGAATTTCATTGAGGAAACAGATATTTGGATTTCTCCGATTCCTCTAACATCCACTTTTTGGAGAACAGATGTTTGTAGGTATGTTAACAGCTTAAAGAGTTTTATAGTCCAAAAAATTTCAACAATTTTGACCATTTCTGTTATTTTACTAATAGCAATTTTTTTTTTTTGCGTAAAACAGGAAATTTGGTGAAAGTGGTTACGACTTAGAAAAATAAATGGCGTCCTCTAATGAGCTATTCCTATTTTAGGAGAAACAAAGCAATTCAAGACATTCTTTTACTGCCACCTGCTGGAGAAGTCTCGTTTGTTTCGCATTGTCACTTTTGATTCCTGTTTGAGTTGGTGAAAAGATGGCTATTTTTGTTATTAAAAACAATACCCAATACCCAGAATTGGCTCAGAGACTGACATTTTCTTTGACTCCACACATTTCATAGCATCCGGGTCTTTGTTTAGATATAGCAACATATTTAATTGTATTCCAGCACATGATTTTGCAAATGAAAGCAATTTGTCTGCCTGTTTACCATCCATTGTAATGCTACAGCCAAACAATGATGGCGTCAAAGCAGATTAATTAAATGACTCCATGCAAATTTGCAATATGTATCAGTATTCACAATATTGGAGTTTCTGTGATACTGCATAATGAAAAACATTCACAGGTCACTGATTCTATAAAGGAGAAATGCGACCAAATCAACATGAAACGAGATGCCAACTTCTGTCTGCCCCTGAAGTTAGAAGAGAAGCACTTGATGTATATTTGGTGTGTGATTTTTCATGTGTGAAACCACAAAGCTTGGCAGAGATAACTATGGAAATGAGAAAAAGAAAAAAAAAAAAACACATGAACTTGCTGATAATTTATTCAAGCATAGGAATTCATATGAACAGGGGAGGCAGAAAGAAGAACTTCAGGCTCCTCAGTGATCTGATGTCTCACAGTGTGGCGTAGATTATTCTCCCACCACGTCTTGCAGGAAAACAAAGACCAACAGACACATGGAAGAGGTGTAAATGAGTTACTCAGAAGCTCAGTAAACCACATTAGACTTTGTGCAATGCATGTGGTGTTTCTGTGCTGCTTAAAATTGCTGTCTGGGTTTGCTTAAAGACAGACTGCTACATAGGCAAATAAAAACATCCTTATTTTGTAAGAAACCCTTTTCTGAGGCAAAACCGTCAGGCAGCAGAAACAGGTAGTTACTGTAAACCACAAATGGCAGCTACAAACCAAAAATGCTGGATATTATTTGCTTCCTGGTCTCAGCCATAGAAGAAACACAAAGACTACTTGATATTTTTTGCTTGACTCAAATAGTAATGAATAAGCATATACAGAAAAAATAATCAAATCACACCAATGTATTTCTCAGTAAACAGGCCAATTTGCATGAAATTCATACTTGATGGAGGTAGCGCTCAAGTTATCCACACATGCCTAGGCATCCTCACAAATTAGTCCATAAACTAAGTAATGATTAAGAAAGTGGAATGACATAAGGAATAAGCTTCAACCACGTGAAGAGAGCGAGGGGAGAAAAAGAGATTAAAAGCCAAGCAAGAAGGGCAGAAAAACATGGTTCACCTGTCCCAAACACACATCAACTCACAGTTGTTTCAGAACAGCAAAATAAAGCTGCTAAATTAGAAGGATGCACAGAGGAAGCTGCCCAAACCTTGAAGCTCTGAAGAAACTTTGAATGTAAGAAAAGGTAAAAATCACACAGAATCACACACATCTTATTCCTTCTCCATACTGAGGATGTCTTGGAATTGCCAATACCAAAAAAATATTTTCTACTAAGAATTTCGTGCATCGTATGTAAGTAAATGAGTGCAATGTATGTTTACTCATTTTTATTACATATAACTAAATGTATAAACTAATTTGTGTAGTCTGTCACAAGAGTGATGTGTTCAATATCCATTCTGCGCTTTTACATTTCAATGTACAATTTTACAGTGCAACTCCAAAAGACTTCTACAATTCCTTTGTGTATTTCCACTTAAAGTTAGATATGCTAATCCCTTTAGATCACTTCTATTTTTAATAGTATTTGAATATTTAAAAATAGATGGCACTTTCTGACCCTTATTCCAAATATGAGCACAAAAATACAAAGAATTAAGGATATTTTTCTGTATTAATATTAGAAATGCTAGTTTGATTTGTTGATTCAAAATGACAGTTGCAGGTTGTTTACCTCACAAAGCGTTTATGGGAAAAACAGTCTCCACTGCAAATACTGTTTTGTATTGTACAATTTTGTATTTTTTTAAGGTGTTCTTTAAATAAAATATAATTTGATGAGATTTTTGTTTTTAAAGAAAGTTTTGCAATTTCCAAGTGTTCAGTGAAGTACTCAAAAAAGACGGCAGGATGAAAGAGTTTGTAGGTTTTCAAGTTGCTAAGCGCCTCATACGGACTGATAGGAGTGAACTACTTTGTATGAAATTCTTTGCGGGGTTTCTTCCTTCAAGAATGGCTTCCTGTGCTGCTTGTCCTTTTCGGTGAGTAAAATTAATAATAACAAAATAGTGACACAAAGAAACCGCCAACAGGTAGTGGCCTAGATTAGCTACAAGTAGCAGCTACACTAGGCCATCCTTATTGATTCAAAGAACTGCTTTATTTCTTTAACATGTTTTAAATGAATATTGCAGCAGGTGTGCGCTGAAAATTGGGTGAGACTAATTTTCTGTTTAGCTTAAATCACAGTATTGTGCTTAGAAGTGTTTCTGCATTTACAACTCACTTTATTGGGCTCACCTGTTGAACTGGTTTCAATAATTAGAGAATTTCGGCATGTAGATGTGGTGAAAACGATTTCTTGAAGATCAAACCCAGCTCAATAATGAGGAATAACGGGGCTAATTGTGACTATGTAGGATTGTGTTCAGAAATTGATCATATAATGGGATTTCCATGTGTTGCCGTCTTTTAGGTTTACAGAAAATGGTGTACAAAAGAGAAAATATCATGACTTAGAAAAAAATCCTTTGTTGCTGTTAGGGATCAGAGAGGATTTTAGAGACTAATAATATAGATATCAAAGTTTGCTGAAAACCATCTCTATAGAGAATCCACATTGACGTCACCGGATATGACGTTTTCGTCGCTCGGCGCCATCTTTGGTGTCCACAGACTAAACGAACTATTCAGAACACCGGTGTTTTTATTGTGTTACCGACCGCAGTAAAGTTGTTTTCTAGGTGGATCCTGGATATTCGAGCTCCACGGAGTTGAGGGACGTTCAGCTCAAGGTTGATCCGCGTTATGATCGCTAATTTCGGCCAGCTGTTCTTTACTGGTCCCTCCTAAAGCCTCGGAGTTTCACAGCTGCTGTCAATGTCCGAACTCCTGTAAATAAATGCCTTGTCTTTGACCAACTGATACATAAAAGTGGTCATTCATGCTATTACACGAGACACATTATCCTCTATTAACATTTTAAGTCGTATTCAATCATTTTAATATTAAATGTTTTCTTCAGTAGCTTCCAAATCGTGTACCATTAACTAAATCTGTGTGAAATTGTTCTACTAGACAGTATAGATGAGGCACATTCATCTTTATTACATTTTAAAACTTTTTATATATTTTTAGCTATTGCTGTAGTCAAAATGTTTTACTTTTCTTAAATAGCTTTTAGGTCATGTAACCTATTAACTCAAAATCTGTGTTAAATTATTCTACTAAACTATATAGATTAGGCATATATTTATTCCATTTTTGGAATTGACAGCTTTTTTATTTAACCAAAAATATATTTTAAAAAAATATTAATAAAATGTATTACCTCAGATGATAATCACTTGTTACCCGTAATGTTCAATTACATAAAATTCTAGGACAGGATCTATTTCATTACATGTTTACTTACCTGAAATATGTTAAATACAACAAATATTTATTAAAGTGTGATCTATTTAATACAATTTGTCACCTTTGTTATTTAATTACACATTAAATGTTTAAAGATTTGCTCTTTCATTTGGTTTGTGTCATGATGTGGTGATGGACACAAACGCAGCAGGCAGTGGATGAACTTTATGTGGATGTAGAAACAAGGTTGATCTAACAATAAGAACTAAGGAACACAGAGCAAGAGAAACTAGAAGATTTAAACAAGGAAATAACCCAACTAGAATGACTAAAGAAAGATACAGACTGACATGGAAGAATAACTGAACCTACGGTGATCAAATTAAGAAATAAACATGACTAGAAACCCTGCAGGGAGGATGAAATTAGAAATAACTAGAAGGAAAAAATAGAGTTAAACTATAGTCATTGAAGGTTTGACATGGACTCAGACAAAGAAAAGCAATAATATAATTCTAATAACTACACTAAATACCTCTAATAATATCAAAAGGACCTTGAAGGGCTAAACTAAAGTGAATTAAAACATGAAGCTAAATAAAATGAAAAGCAAAACAAACCCAGAGTCCTGACAGATGTCTGATTATATAATTGTTTACTTTAATCAAATAAAATATTTATTTAAAAATATAATCTTATTACATGTATGTTTATTACCAGAAATATTTAAATATCAAATTTTTACTTAAATTGTGATTCATTTTTTCATGTTTACATGCAACTTGAAGTGCTTGAATCAAATGATTCATGGATGTTTAATACATTAAACGATTAAATGAGAGAAAACAGCCACTAATACTGTATTTAACCCAAATGGTTCCTGATCCTCTCCAGCCTTGCTGAGCTCAAATCCTGGTTTCTTCCTCCTCATCCTCTCCAACTTCTCCTCTTCTGTTGCCTCCACTGTGTTTTCATTATTTTCCTCTTCTGGGGTAAATAATAAAACTGTCTCAGTAACTTGTTGATGGTTTTGCTGTATCTCCTCTTTAATTGACGCCCATGTCAGTCCGGTTTATGTGTCGTTTACCTTCATTCGTCGGTTTGCCTTCAAGAGGACATATCAGAACATACATCAGTATTAATGCTGTTAATTTGATAACACTAGTAAAATAGTTTACTTCACAATAATGTAATAACCTCGATGTCCACTGACAAAACTCGGACTTTGCTACATAAACAATATTAGTCCGACCTAAACCAGGTTGACCCACTTAAATGAACTCAACAGAAACTGATCATGAGACACTCGGACAAAATCATAGCAACATAAATTATGACACAAAACCAACAAAGCAAATTTATTCACTCACCATTATGTTAATGTCTGGATCAAACCTGTAGGTATCTGGATGTTGGAGAAGGTGAAATCAGCGACTCACCGCTGAAACCTGGACATTGTTTTCTTCTCTTAGCTCCGTTAGCTTAGCCTCCTCACGTTGTTTCCAAGCAGGAAAATAGTGATACTAAAGTCCGTTTTCCAACTTTTTACCGTTTCAGTCGTGTGATCGGACATTACAGACAATAACGCAGCAAGTTCGAGCCATGGCTAAATTATTTTTAGTAACTTAGATTGAAAAAATCTGCGAGACTGTTGCTTGTGGACACCAAAGATGGCGCTGATACCCCTCCGACGTCACGCGTGACGTCACGTGCGGATTCTCTATAAGCTCAAAACAAGAAGCAGAGGGGCTGCAACAGCAGGAGATCTCACCAGGTTCCACTCCTATCAGCTAAGAACAGGTTACTGAGCCAACAGTTCACACGGGTTCACCAAGATTTGACAATAAGACTGGAAAATCATGGCCTTGTGGGACAAATCTTGACGTCAGCTTCAATATTAAGATGGTTTGATGAGAATCAAAGATAACATAAAAGCATGTATCCATTCTACCTTGTCTCAACAGTTCAGTGGTGTAGGAATGTGGAAGATATTTTCTTTTCACGCTTTGGCCCCGTTGGCACCAGTTGGACATTGTTTAAACCAAATAGCAGACCAGAATATTGTTCCTTACCATATCTTTCAGTTGAATGGATGACGTGAATGGATTAGGACAGTTGTTAAGGCAAACCTTACAAAATGGTCCGATTGTGTTTTTTGTATTAAAAAAAAAAATTAGTTTAATTTTTTTTAAAGTAGGAAACACAAAAATAATATTGGATAATTTTCTGTTGCTTTGCATGTGATTTTAATTTAATTTTTAATTATCTCTGAATAGGAAGATCAACATTGAACTTCATTTGAAGATGACAAGACCCCATCAAACTACACGGCTCCTGACTGTGAAGCAGATCACAGATCTACCTGGGATCTGTAACATCTTCTAACAGGTAGTACATACCGCAATTAAATGTACTATTTAGATTTTGTTGTAGAATCTTTGTGTCAATGACTACCAGGTGGACAAATGTTCTGAAAATGTTAGAAATGTTGCAATTTTAGTCCCCAATAAAACTGAGTCTTACTATCAGGTGTAAAAGCACTTTAAGGCATCTTTACCAGTTCACATATGCTATGTAACATATAACAGCTTTCTTGTTTATTTTGGTATGTTGTAAATTGTTACTAAATGGCATAAAATGTACACAACAAATAAACCTCTGTATTCGGTGTCACTCAGAAAGCTCTGATCCAAAAATAACTACTTATGTATTGTCAGAGATCTTCTGAATACAAACTTATGACTCATTTAATTGATTGAACTCTGTCTGTATGAATAAATTTAGCTTAAAATTATCAGCATGGTGCTTTAAATTTAACCTATATTGTCTTAAAATTTTCCCATGTGTAATAATTACAAAGAAAATATTACTGGTCTAAGTAATGAGCCCAGTGGAACTCCATATGTAACTAATGTGAGTGAGGAAGATTCTTAACTCACAAAATTAAACTAGAACCTGTGAGATAAGCATCACTAATTGTGTTTTTAGTCATTAAATGTGTTATTGAGAAAAGAATATTGCACAGCTTTCTTTAAAACCAAAAGTGCTTAGTTTTGGCATATAGGCATTGTTTTAATAGATGTTGTTTAAAGATGTATGCATTTGTATTTTACATACAAATAAATAATACAATAAAATAGTACAATAAAATAACAATACATAAAAATAAAACACCTGACTTTTTGAAGAAAAAAGCATTTTAAGAAAAAAATTACTACTATATTAAGACCCCATTTTAGGATTATTATTGTTCAGGCATTCTGTTACCTTGAATATGACAATATTTATTTTGGGTCCAATGACTCTATGGCCTTTTCACTGGAGCATGGGTGTTATTTTTACCATCTAAGGATTGGACTTGTTGTCTGAGGAACCAACAAGGCTCCTCGCACAGGTATACACATGACTATGTCACATTTTGATTTTGAAATGGCCAGTAAAGAAGCTTATTGCTTTCACGTGGTCCTAAAATGTAGTTTTACCCTTTAATCCAGTTTTAACAAAATCCCAGTCATTTCTTGATTTTCTCTAAGATGTGGCTGAAGGCTGGTGTGGCTAAGATGAGAACTGATCTTCAGCTGCTGGCAGAGAAATACAGGAGCAGGTGATCAGACGTGATATAATAAGCAGCAGAGCAAAGTGGTTGGTTGTGCAGCTTTTTACACAATATAGCACATTAAGCCAGTTTAAGGGGTAGTTTAAGGAAACAGAAATACAAAGAAGTAGAGAAAAAGAAGCACATATAATGCTTGGAGAACTGCTCATTGAAAATAGCAACTTTCTCTATTTTGAGTGACCAAAGCAGATTAACATAAACTATTTTCCAGCCTGTTGTATGCTAGACATTATGCAGCAGACTGAGAGCTTCCCTAATGGACCACCGTTTCTTTTGTGTTGTGAAATGTTTTTACTTTATCTGCTTTAAGAATAAAACTCACTAGCCCATCATTCTTTAACGCAACCTGGTGGTTTGGGTCAAAGAAAATAAGGTGTAAAATAATTTTCCTATTCCCAGTCAAAATGCTGAGTCGTGGAGCTGTTTTTGTGTTGTTGAGGGTATTTTTTACCTATTGGTTTGCTCTAACAGTGGAAATCCATCCTATCCCACACCTGCATGTCGACACTTGTCGTTTGTCTTGATTAGCTGTGTTTGGGTGATATCTTGCCACTGGGTGAAAAAACGCACCACTTCATAAACCAAAAATGGAAGAAAAAAACGTGTTGGTGAATCCAGTCAATACAGTAGTAAAACATACAAAACATGCACATATTTTTCTTCTCTGCTGTTAGGAGATGTTTTGTCCTAACAGTGCTAGAATACAGTAGCAAAAATGATGAACATTTTAGTACAATAGGATTTAGTCTTACATCACATCTACAATTGTAAAACTACCTGTAAGGTATTCTGAAAGAAATGACTGATAATTGGGTGCCTAATATAAACTACAGTGTCTAGTAAGGCAAGCATACAATATACCTTTAGTTTGTTAGTGTTTCAAATTAAATACTTGCAATATCAAAATAATTTTCCAAAGTTTTGTGGTGATAAAATTAAAATCAAGAGACTGTAAACAGTTATCTTCATTGTGTGTTTGAAAAAAATCATGGAAGAAACTGAAACTGACAGAAGAAACCGCTGAACAAGCTGAAGAGTTGGGTCTTTTCCAAGAAACAAACCAATTAACTACCAATAAACAGAAGAAGAGTGGTCAAATATCCAGCTAGAATAATTGTTGATGTCAACAGAAATTATATACGATCTGTGAAGGTTTCTAAATAACATGTATCTAAATATGTCTCATTAAAGTTGTATCATTTTCCTGCAAAAAAGGGGCTAGGGTAAAAATTAGTTTCCAAGCTAATAAAATTGTGCAAAGTTCTGAATTACACTGTATTAGAAACATGTTGTTTTTGTTTAATATTAAAAAGCACAAAGAAATTGCTGACAATACAATTTACCACAGCTATGGAAAACATCATATTTTTGTCAAATAAAGACTTTAAAACACTGGGTTTTATACAAGCTTGTATTCAGAATTTCAACATTTTTCCATTGCTCTGCCACTATTCCAACAAAGGTTCCCCAGTAGGGAAAAATATATTATAAATATGATTGATATATTTTTACATATTTAGGTAAAACAATTTTTTGAATGAAGACGATAAGTTTTAAACTTTCTAAGTTGTTCAGTTTTAATATTAACTGGATGTAGACAAACTGCCGTTGCGGGGGGGGGGGGGGGGGGGGGGGGGAGCCATCTGGATGAAAAAAGAACAAAAAACGGAACGCTGTATGCGCTGGGTTTTTACCTTAGAATGGGCAACTCTGTTATTCCTATGTCAATTTGATACAGTAGGGGCTTCCACACTTCCCATATCTGTGTCCTCTTTCACTTTTATCTGCAGTTAAAACGGTTTTTTCCATTGTTAACATGTGGTAACCTGTTTTTCCACTTGTGCGCCGTTAAGGAGACCTGCTGCTGCTGTGCGGAGCTGCACAGGTGTGTTAGAATCATGGCAGCAAACCAGCAAAACGCAAAGAACTTTTCAGAGTTTTTCCCCCAAACGAACCGACTGAGTTGAGTAAAGCTGTTGGATGCAGGTAAAGTTAGCTAAAAGATGACTAGCTAGCTAATAACAATACATCACCTTAAGCTTAACAAGTAGCCTGTAGGCTACTGATGTTGTCTATGTTCAGCTACGTACATTCATTTTGCCCTCCCAAAAAAGTCTAGCCCCCCCCAAGACAGGACAGGTTGTCTAATCCATTGGGGGGGGGGGCAGAAAATGTTTGGAAACCACTGGGGGGGCGCAGGAGAAAAAGTTTGGGAACCACTACCTTAGTGGAAGTTCAGAAAGAAAAAAAAAGACCAAAATGTTGTATAAGGTATAATTAAAGTATTTCTTTGAAAAGAAAGACACATACTAACTGCTGGTCACATTATTGCTGTGTGATGAAACGGTGTCATAACTGCTGATTACAATAAGTGTGGTTCGCCAGATTATGAGAGGGATGCATGTGCCGCTAGGTTTCTAATCGTTCTGGGTGTCGTCGCATGGGAACTGTTTGCTCCTGATGAAAATTGAGGTAAATCAATTTTCCATTTTCTTTCAGGACTTCACTTCAATCTGGTGTCAAGCTAATGACAGCATGAGCCTCTGGGACAGGAGTCATTTATCAGAGGCATTTAAAAGCAAACCCAGCGCTGGTTTCTTTCTTGCTGCTCATTAGTTCAAACAAAATTACCTCTGAGGAGAGCTGCTTGCAGCTATCATGTTCTTCTCTGTGAGGTGCAGGGTTTTTTATTCCCCACAGGAGCTGAGGGGAATAAAATTGTGAATTACATAGAAGACATGAGAATATATTGATGTCATTTATTAATTTTTCTTATATTGAAAAATTGAGTCAACGTCAACATTTTGTCTCCTTAAGCTAAATAATTCATTTTTAAAGGATAAATAGAAACAATGGATGGATGAATGGATGGATAAAGGCAGGCTGAAAGATTGATGATAGAATATTAATGGATTAATTGTTTGGGGAAGACAGATGGATGGATGAATAAGTGGATGGTTGAATGACTGATAAACAGATACATGGATAGGTGGGGAAAAATTAACTTGGGTGAGCACAATTTTTAGAGAAGTCTGGAAATACAAGCTTCTTGACGTATTTTTTTTTTACTTTACACTTTTAGACAAGAAGGAAAACCTGTGAATTTTTATATTGACTGTATAAAACTAATCTATCTCCATGAATCATGTTAGAGAGAACATTTTAAATCTGTTAACCTTTAACATGAGGTCAAAAACAAAAGTGATTATTTTCTTGGATTACTGGAGAAGCCATTCAGTAATTTCTATGAACACAATTCTTTTGTACGTGTAATGGAGACAGAGTAGTAAGAGGACTCTGTTATAAAGGAGAGAGACGCAGTAGGGTACTCTTTGAAAGGAAAATCCATTGTAATCTCATCAACCTTTGGGTCAAAATTCAGGCAAACTTTGCAACTAGTTAACAGCTCTGCACTGCCATGTTTGATTTAGGTCTCTGCTTGACATGCAAGGCCATTACACAATACTCACAATGAAATAGGTTCTCATTTAACCAAAACAGATAGATGGGTTTTGGGCACAGGAAATCGGGAGGTAAATTATAGATTCATAATGGTTTTGTAGCTGCTTTATTGGCTTTAGGCTACCCTGCAGGCCCAGCCCAGTAAACCACGTCAGACAAGCTCCCATGTTGAGCAGAAAAGTCGGAATAAGCCTCACTTTATCCTTCCTTCACTGCCTGGAACCTTCTGGATCACCGGGAATGTATCATGAAGGAACCCGATATAGAGATTAGCTCCCTGCGAGGCAAGTAAGGTCGGCTGCACCATATAATGCTCAATACTACGGTTCTGAACAAAATTCAGCTCAAAAGGGAAAAGTACTGGTGGAATTAAAACTGAAACATCATATTTAATAATAATAATAATAAATATCCGCGTAATTTAAGTCAAGTATGTGGCATCAGAGAAACACAACAGGGACTCCTGAAACACAGGAGAAACATATTGTCAAAGTAGTGAAACCAAAATGGGGTGGATGATTCCTAATATAAGTCGGAGAAGTTGCTAATCTATTCTATGTATTCTTCTGTGATTCTTCTGTAACTGGCCCAATATATTTGCTTGGAAAGCACTGGCATTTGAAATATGCCATTGCATATATGAAACCTCAGTAGACTTTGCATTTGCAATATCGCAAGCAATAATATTGCAGCAACTATAGTGATTCCACACTCACACATAGAGAACCCTTGTATTATTTTAATAACTAACCAAAAAGATAAGTATAAGCAGATCTTTGGCTGCTACAGTTGCATTTGTTAAGTTAAACTGAGAAACCAGATCATCCAGAAGGCCTAAAATATCCAGCTTAACCTTACCTTGTTTTGCAGTAGCTTCTAGGCTGTTAAGACATACTTTTGTCACTTAAAACCCCCACTAGTTGCATATTTTTTGTTTTCATTGCCAGTGTGGCACAGTAGATCTGCCACATTCTGCCACATTCTGCAGAACCAGATGCTGTAGCAGCAAAGTAGCTGGAGCCATCTGTCCCATTATGCTTCCAAAAAGCTGCCCTGAACTCTCTTAAGAGCATCATTTTGACATAGAGTTCATTTTTTGCACTTACTGACTTTCTGGCTCAACCTTTCAGTGTGAAATCATCACTTTCCTATATGGCTGCTAGGTTCCGGCATCAGGAGAGAAAGCTGTGACATTTGCTTTCTAAAATATTTGCTTGTTAATCTTTCTATTTTATCCTCTTTTCATACATATATTTTGCCTCTTCATACATTAAAAAGGTTTACATGGGTGGTTTTCCTTTGAACTGTATAGATAATTACATTTTGCTCAAAGAGAAAATTGGGAGGGCTACTACAATAAACGGTTACTTAGAAGTACTTAATTTTTGACTTTAATATGAAGGCTCAATTCAGTGCTTTCAGAACTGGTCTTCAGAACCCAATGTTCTGCATATTTTGAATGTTGCCCTCTTCCCACAGCCAGTTTCTATTGATGGGTCAATAAAACGTAATGTATGATGAGTGATGTAATCATTGAATCAGGTGCAGTAGATGTCGTAGTCAGTAGTACTCGTGCTGGGTGAAATAGGCACAATGTCACAAACACGTGGATATGAAAAGATGTCTCAGCATCTCACTTGGACTTCAGTCCGGTCGTTCACTATTCTCTTCCAAACTTTTTTATTTTAAATTGTTTTCTCAGATATTTGCTAGTGAGTTCTAATTTGCAGCTGATGAAAGAGAAGATGTAGTGGTTGAGCTAGTTTGCAGATGGTCATGCAGGGCAATTTAATCCCAGACATGACACCACATGATGTGTGTAGCACATTCTGAAGTGTGGGTCTGAATGAGCAAATGCCCTGGGTGTTGAGGATCAACAAATCATCCCTCTGGTTCCGGCAGGTGAACAAAGATCCACTCCTTGTTGCGAAAGTGGTCACAGCTTGGGATTTAACTGCAAGGATTGATGAAGTCACATAAAAGGAAAGACAACAGCAATCCAGAGAGAGTAGACAGGTCACATCTCCACAGGACTCAGGCTGAGTATCACATAGTCACTGGTGCATCATGCTGAGGACACTGACAGGGGTCAGGTGTCATCTCTGCTGCCAGCCTATTCAACAAGCTGTCAGTCAGTTTGAATGGAAAATCAGTAAAATAAAAAGAACAGCAGCAGTATATTTCAGTGCGTGTTTGAATAATGTTATCTGTGAAGGCAGACGAGGTTGTTAAATAAATATAGATTTCCCAGTTATAGTTTTAGTACAACTTGCCTTTTAGTTTTATGGTTTTGTCTATAACAACTGACCCCTATTATACCACCACACACATCAACACATGAGCTATTTATCTATGAAATACAGATTTACTGATAAATGTGACAATTTTGGACACATAAACTTAAGTTTATGTGTCCAAAATTACTGGATTTTTATCTTAATTAATCAAATCAGTCAAATTTATTTTTACAGCACATTTCAGCAGCAAGGCAGTTCAAAAGGCTTTACTTAATAAAAACACAAAATTACAAAGTTATAAAATCAACAATTAAACAATTTGCGCCTTGACCAAAATCATACACATCAAACATGTTGGTCGTGTTTGACGGTTATTATGGTTCAAAAGCCATTCTAAACAGCTGGGTTTTTAGTCTTGATTTAAATGAACTCAGTGTTTCAGCTGTTTTGTAGTTTTCGGGAAGTTTGTTCCAGATTTGTGATGCTTAGAAGCTGAATGCTGCTTCTCCATGTGTGGTTCAGAGCAGAGCAGACCATAACCAGAAGACCTGAGTGGTCTGGAAAATTGTTAAAACAACAGTAGATCTTTCATGTATTTGCGGTCCTAAGCCGTTCTTCAGAGCAATCTGAATCACTTTTATAACAGTGAATATTTCAGGAATATCTCATAGGATTTCATTTAGAGCCAACACAATAATGAGAGTATTAAGATTGGCAAAAGAGAAGTATTGGGTCAAATGTCTGCATAATTTTCTTGTCATATGAACCCAGCATAAATGAGGAACGAGGACTTAAAAAGGAAAATGGAAGAAGTGTCTTTGCTGTGCCTCCTTACACTCGCACAAAGAGCAACATTTTCAGTGGTCATTGGGCGAGATGCATACGACGCTTAGACTGTTCTCCACTGGATAAATATACACAAATTCAATTTTTTTTAATTTTTGCATTAATAGATTGTGCTGCTGCTAAACAATTAATTGAAAGTTTTTTATATATTTGTACCAGAGGAAACTTGGTAAAGACATGTATTAGTTAAAAGTTGTAAATGCTACGTAGCCATGTTAACGTCAAGATTTACAATACATTAAAATAAACATTTACGTGCAGCTTCTTCTAAAATAATAAATGAAATATGAGTGTTATCCCTGGTATACTGGAATAAAATTTTCCCTCATAGACAGTTTCATACATGTGACACCCTTAATCCCATCAAGAAGGAACCATTTGTGGAACATCCATGATTTAAAAGTTGACAGAAGCCTAATGAAGCCCCTGGGTCAGAACAAGTATGTCGTGGTAATAAACCGAGATGAATCATTGATTGTTCAATGGTCCTTGATGAAAACTGTAATGTTACCTTGTGGTCTGCTGCTGCGCTTCAGATGAAGCCTGTTTTCTCTTCCATTCAGCCGAGTTCCCTTGTGGCTGAGTAAAAATGTCACGACGCTTGTAGCACCAGTTGTGCAAAGCTCCCTGGAGCTCTGTGACCTATATAGAAAAGAAGCTAACTTGAATGTTAAAACTATATTGGAGGGTGGCCACGTCAATCAAGTACACAGGAGTATACAGTGACATATTCAGAGGAGTAAATCGTTAAAAATAAAAGCAATAGAAGTTCAATTATTTTTTAAGTGCAGAATTACTCATGTAGGCAAACTGAGTCCAGATTTTCTAGCCACTTCCTTAAAGTTGATTGATTTCTTGCACGTTCAGCTCAAGCTCTCATTGTTTTATGTTATCAGCATGCAAAGATGCCTCTTTATTCTCATGATGACCTTATTTTTTGTTTTATGTTTGTGGATTTCAGCATCCCTTGTTTCCCTAAATCTAAATATTTCTGGATTCTACTCCTGCATAGTGATAATTCTTTTTTTAAAATCTGTGTTTTATGTATTTATACAAGCCACTATAAGTGATTTGGACAGCTGCTTGAACTTGCCTGTAGGAGTTATTCCATGGAAGATTTTCAGACATTTCCCAACAAGAAGAGACTTTGAGACACAGGGCAGAGTGGAGTGACTGCTGTTCTTGGGAATGTCTCAGAGGACTCCCAGATGAATGCAGCTGTGGAGAGGCAGATCTGTCTGTTGCATTCTGCTACCTTATACCTGACATGTGACAGAAGATAGATGGATGCATACTTCATTCTTCACTTTAACAAGTGTATTTATTCATGTTTTCCTTTTTGACATTCCTCTGAATGATGTTCACAACTTCATTCAGAGACAACAATAACCATCACCTGTATCAGCAACAGCAAAAAAATCATCTTCATGCAGGCGACAGTGTTATTTAGCTCCCTATTATAATAATAATCCCATAGTAGGTGAACACACATAGTGATAGTTCACTGAATGAAGCAAGTGCTATTTTACTACTCCCATGTTGCTGAGTGCTCACACTCCCATCCCCCAACCGCACACTGTCTTTTTATTTATTTAGAATCACTTCAACAGAAACCACAATGTTTACTATCTAGCCTGATGATCCTCAAAGCACATCTACAGTACCGCTGGATGTATTGGGTCAGGGGTCTACAACCTACAGTGTGTGGAACTGCATGTGGCTCTTTGGGCCCTCCACAATGACTTGTAATAATTTTGGTAAAAAATTATGTAGAACTAAGAAAAAAAACTGCCCTAAGAGCAGAGTTATAGCTGCTTTTCTCTCTGGTTTGATTCAACATCTGTATTGAAACTCAACAGAGCATAATACAACAGAAAATACATATATTTTATATTTTAATCAGATCAATTGATGGAGATTTTGATGAAACATTATTGTTTTATGTGGAACATAAACACAAAATAGAATGAAATTAATTAGTTTTACATGATGCGAGCAAGGTCCTATCAGTTGTTCAGCATTCCATCAACTTGCAGGTGCTCCGTCAAAGTTTGAATCTGTTTATTAGAAAAATTTCATTTTATTTCTTCTAAAATTGCAATCAATCAAGTTTAATTATTTGTAAAGAGTTTGGCTTTCCTCAAAACTGGGTCAGAAGTTGCTCTTATAGTTGCTGAATTTATTGGTGACCCCATGTTTAGGTTAAAGGATGTATTATAATGGCCTACCCAAAGTCCAGACCTAAGTTTATTTGAGAAACTCCAACAAGACCTAAAAACTTGTATGAACTTATGCCCCCCATCCAATATGACTTGGATTGAGCTGCGTTGTAAAGAAAAATGGCCTCTCTGTACAAAACTACAACACACCTGTGGCCTACATAGCAGAAAAGGTCTCTAGGATTGACTCCAAGTGATTGAACTACAGATACCTGCCAAAAAAATGAAAACCATGTATCGTTTGCATTTCTCTTCACTTATAATAAAACACATTGTGGTTGTGGGTAGGAGTACTTTTGCATGGCATTGTGTAGATTTATGTTTCTTAATTTCAGCGGATTTAGTCATCTGTAGAAGAGATATCAACATCCTGAGCCAATTTTGATGTCCTCTTCTGAAAAGAAACCAGTCAGTAAATCATCTTTCTCCACATTTTCGTTCTATATTTCATATAAGCTGGTATTTGCACTGTGGCAGTAATGAGATTGGCTTAAAAAAAGAAGAAAGAACAAGAATTGATGAAACAGGCCTTACAAGATGACCGATGGAGCCTGGCCAGTGAATGTGCAAGCCAATATTGCAAAAGACAGCGTGTATGATGCATGAAGAAATTTCAGAGAGGGCAAGAAACAGAGAGGATTTAGAAATGGTGTTGCTGTTGTTTACCAGAGTTTGTTCACCTCAGCTTTTAAGCAGTCAGTTCAAGTAAATATTTGGGTCTTGCTAAAATAAATTGAATATAACTTCTGGGCTTTATTTTTCAGTAGAACATGAACACATACCAGTGCACTACTTAAGCTCTTTATTTATGTACGTGTTAAAATTTTGGAAAAAATTCTAATTAATAACTGTGACACTGTAAAAATTTTCCCTACAATTTATTTAAGGAATAAAAACTTGTTCCCTTTATCCCCAAGATTAGACCTCTTTGTGTAAAAATACTGTTGAATAGTTTCAACATATAAAAAATTAAATGTCTCCTTAAAATATTCAAATATTTCACTGTGTGAAAAAAGCAATGTCGTTTGTTTGGGTTCTGTTAAAATGCAGATTAATTGAATTATTTAAACTCAATATTTTAATGGTGGTGTTCAATCCATCCACCAAGGTTTTGCTAATTACAACTTAGTAATGGGAAGATAAAACTAAGCTGAGATTCCAAGCTCTCCTTCCTACCTACCTCTCAATTGTTCTGGAGCAAAAACCGAGGAATTTCCAAGCCAACCGCACTGCTATTTCTTAAACAAATATTTGGTCTGCTGTATGGTTTCTATCTTTATGGACAAGACTGAAATATTCCTCAAGAATCTCCTCAAGGGAAAACCTTAACCAGAACCTGAAACCACATCACCTGTTTCATTATGATGCATCCTTTGGGGCACCGTTCAATCAATTTTCCAAAAATGCAAGTGGTTTGGTTCAACAAACCTACCATATTGTGTCCATCTATGTAAACTGACAAACCAAGCAACCTTAATCAGAAAAGCAAATAACTTTAGAGATTCCGTTTTGAAGGTAGACACCAACAGTAAAATGAAAATTAGTTATGGAAAGCTATAAATTTAATTATGCTGATGATGTGGTCCATTTGGCTTCATTCAGGTAACTCTAGCAACAACTACAGGGATTTGTGATCAAAAGTTAAACTAGATTAAAAACGTTTTTTGAAGCCCTCTGCTGGGAAAAGGAGCAAATTTCCACTCTCAGTTGGGAGTGAATCACTGTCCCAGAAGTGAGTGTTGTAACAACACCCAGGCCATGAGGTGATCATTTTAACTAAAAATCATTATTTTATTGGTAAGAAACTGCATGTATTTCTTACATATGAAGTTGATATGAAGTTAAATATATTGGTAGATATATTAATATATTAAGCAAACACACATATACTAGCGCTAGTAATGTTTGGTCTTAAAATAATGATAATAATAATGACAAAAAATACATTCTTGACTTGTTTGCACAAAATAATTAAATCTGAAAATCTTTTTAAAGTTTTCTAAATCTATATTTTTGCTTTGCTTCTCCAAAAGCAGTCAAAAGCAAACATGTCTGTATTTGTGCAGCTGAAGGTAATGTTCTAATTTTGTGAAAAAATGTCATTTTACTTTCTCAGTCGATATTTGTTATAATTTTCTGGCTGTTGCATTAAAAGAGAAAATATGTTCTTTCTTTTCCTTTGTTTCCTGTTGAGTTGAGCAAATATTTAATTGCATTTCACTTACATTGGCCATTACCTATTATCTCCTTTTACATCAAAGATTGCATGAATAAATTAAACCAAATGCCTATCTGAAGCATTTTATCTGTGAAAACAGCACTAAGAATTACAAAGACTTTGCCTCCTAACCATAAGATAGATGCACCAACTCTGTCATCTAAAAAATTAATCTCTTTGTTAGATCATTTTTTTTTTGTCATGTAGGACATTTTCTCCCATCTCTCATAACAAGTAGAGAGACGGCATACAAAGAGGAGCAAAAACAAAGAAAAGTTTTCTAGTTGACATTTATTGCATGGCAGAAAAAAGTTTGGAGCAAGTCTACTAATACTGTATGTTCCAGGGAATGTTTATAGCTGTTAAAATATTTGTTTGGGGAAATTTGAAATAGTTTCCTGAGTTCATGTTAAGTCAACACTGAACACCCTTAAATATGACATTTTCCCTTCCAGACTAGAAGCCTTAGTGGGTTTAGAAGAAGAATGTTGTTCCCTATACACAAAGGACATGTCACTCTGGTCTGCACATAGTTTTGTTAGATGCCTTTGCTTCTTCC
The DNA here is from genome assembly GCA_033032245.1 of Poecilia picta. Lineage (NCBI taxonomy): Eukaryota > Metazoa > Chordata > Actinopteri > Cyprinodontiformes > Poeciliidae > Poecilia > Poecilia picta. The sequence continues at coordinate 15,030,895 of CM065374.1, forward strand.
TTCGACCTCCACCTCCATGAACATGTCTTAGTTTTTCTGTCCCTTATCTTATTGTCTGAGGCACTCTTCTTTTAAATCAGTTTCACCCATGGGGATTAATAAAGTTGAAATTAAATTTAACCCTAGCTGAAGGAGATATAAAGATGCAAACGCCAGTGTGGCATCTCTTTTCACATATTGAATCGTAATATAATGTGCTTATCCGGAATGCCTCTGACAGGATTAACCAGAACGATTTAAGATTCCCTTCCTCCCCCCCCCTACTGGGAGTTCAGGGCACCAAAACACTGCTAGATACAAACACAAACACACACCACCCACAATTGTGCTGTAATTGACTCGGTTGGTGAAAGCTGAATAGCACAGAGCAGTAACTCACAGACTCAAAAGTCTTATTTATGTTCAATCGACTCTGCTGCTCGCTCCAGGCAAAAACTGTACCCTCTCTGTCAGCATTGTGTTTTGGAGCTGAACAGAAGTGCTCTGTAATAAGGAGCTGGGTGGATGCTGCTAACATTACCGCTACTGAGGATGGATACTTCCTGTGGCAGTGTTGCCCCAGCTTGGCGGTAAATATGAAGCATATCTGCTGCGTGGTTCCCCATCGGTGATTTCTTGTTTTATATCTTTTATGACATGATGTTTCAAAGTTTGGTCATAAAAATATCTACTGGAAAAATAAACGGGTATAACCAATTCTGCTAAAAGAATTTTGCTAAATGTATTTTGTGACGCGAAAAATTAGATCAACGATTCGTAATTTCAAATCTTTTATTTTCTGTACTTTTAATGATTTTGTCATTTTATCCCAATAAAACAGAATTAGTTTGTTTAGAAATTAACACACATTTTTGCATTTTAACATCTTTATAAAGATACATGCCTCATTAATTATCAGAAACAAACTTTTTGGTTCAATGAAAATAATTTTAAATCTGCAAAGAAAAAAATCGTGAGATGAAGAATCTAAATGAAAAACTACCACTGATAACCCTGCAGGTGTGCTCCTTGCACTCTGTGAAAAAGGCTCACACTGGAGAAAAATCCCTAACCCATTTTGTTCTTAGACAATGACAGACCACAGAGAAAGAACTATCAGCCCTTTTCACAAAACGGTTCAAGTCGGGGTAAAGGCACCTTTTAGCAGTCTCCGTTGTTTTGTGATTGAACTGATGTGATGAGGGTTACTTCAGTAACTCACCTGACTTACCAAGTGAGGCAGTCGTCACAACCCTGCATCAGCTGAACTGCATAGAAGCAATTCAGTTTGAAGGTCAATTGAGTAATATAGTGATGCAGAGCAACACAGACACAAATGACAAACATACAATCACTTCAACTACAAAAAATTAAGTTTAGGTAAAAATTTAATTACTAAGAATTGCACCTGTAAATATTCAACTCTACATCCGCCAGGACTAAATATGGGGGTTATCATTCATTCTGCATCCTGTGTTTGCCATGTTAAAACATTTTGTGCTTCCTGTTTTTAGTTATTTTCTCATCTTTTTTAGGGCGTCTGATTTCCTGTGACCTCTGGATGTCACCCCTTCAGATTGAGTGTTTCTCTCTTACTTGGATTATTCATTACCCATCTGTTTCTTTCAGATATATCACTTCCTCTTATTATTTCATTAAACACTTGAACTAACCCATAGTGTTGCAGAGTACTTAACAGTAGCTTTAACAAAGCAGTAAATATGAAAACTTTTTAGTAGTTGTAAAAATAATGGTGTACATCGCCTAAAGTGCTTAGCCTTATCTCCACTTATAAGAAGTGGTTTAAAATAGGTTGCAACCACACAGATACTCCATTTTTCCTTTTACCGTGCATTTGCATTCCATTAATTTCTGTGAGTACCTGTTGATGGCACATTTTTGCGAGGCACCAACCTCAGAAGACCAGAGTTTGACACCTCCTGTCCAGAGCTTCACCTCAGAATCATTTGTATAATTTATGCTGTTTACTCTCATTCGACTCGACTGCTTCATTTGTAATGAGACTTCAGGCTTTATTTATCTACAAAACAGACTTTCACTCCTCCCCGAGAAGATGTTTTTTGCAGGATGCATCCCTAAAGTGACAACAACCCCAGCGACAAAGATGTGACTGCTGTAACTGACGTGAAGCTTCAGCTCACATCAAAGCTCTCACTAAGCTGAGACTTCATCTTTCTCCGCCCACCCTTTCTGTCTCCAGCCATCGTTCAGGGAGAACATTTGAGCTGCAGCGATGTCTGGATCAGAGAGTCGCAGTAGGTAGCGTGATTTGTCTGCACTGCAGACACACGGCTCTGGGGCAGATGGCAACTTCTGATTCTGGGCCAACATGCTTCATGTTTTTGGCAAAGAGTTCATATTTTTGTTGTTCATGAAAATTACATCAGGTGACGAGAAAATAGAAATCAGCTAAATAAACATTGAAGTACAAGACTTTGACTGTATACTCCGCACGAGAAAATGCAATTAGGAGTTTAAAAACTCAACCATATGAAAGTATTCATTGTTACAGATTTGAAATTGAGGTATCAAGTTTGCTAACATTTCTAAAAGGCAAACTGAAGAAATAGTGTGCTAGAAACCTGCTTCAAATGATGATTACAGATCTTAGAGAAGAGAAAAACCTATTCGTTCTGCTTGTATGGTGAAAATGTGGTCCTTTTTTTGTTGCCTTGCTCCATCTACAAACTACAACCAACCAGAACAGCTGAACAGCATTGGGCGGCATTAGAGGTTTCATTATGCGATTGATGAACCAGAGAAAGCAGTGGTTGCAGTGTGTATTTTGGAGCTAATGATGAGAGTCCTGGAACTTTTGAGGCTTTGAAGTTGGGCGCTAAAACCCAAGTGGTCAACTTTCTCACCCACTGGTGGATTTAAGCGCATTAAATGCTTTGATTGGTGCAACTTGGTTCCCCCGTTTCAGTTCTTAGTGGCAGAGTGACAGCTGAAAGCTCAAGTCTGTTGAAGGAGGGGAGTCGGGACAAATGGAACAGCGGAAACACAGCTGTGGGGGAAAAAAAGGATTCGTGGGGAATCTGTTGCTTTTATCGTGCACTACATAAAAGCTGAATTTGACATGCATGTCAAGTTGAGGCAAGAGTGTCCTGGAGTATGTCTCAAACAATAGAAGTGCTGAGGAGTTGTCTTCAAGCTAAAGAAAATAGCCTTCGTGTCTCTTTTCCTGATTTTAGATTGAGTAGAATGAACTTCTGTAACTTCTTGTTGGGAATTGGAACGTTGTGAGAAGGTATAAAAGTTTGGGAACCTACGGAGCCCCGAGGGAATGTGGGGAATTTATTTTTCTATTGCATACCTCGCCAGAAAATTACCAAATATACCCTTGCCTATTTTATACACAGTCGGTGGTAACAAATGTCAAATTAAAATTCCAAATAGATTTAAAAAACCTCAGTGAAAACGTGTTTATACATTCTTTACTCTTTGATTCAAAAACCTGATTGAAAATTGATTTATTACTGCATGTTCATGTTTGTTTGTGTAAGGTTGAGTAGGACTGCGCATGAAAACAGATCTTTATTACAAGACTATCACCACAAAAAAATAATCAAAACTGCTAGATGACTTTATCATGTAGCAGTTGATATAGTCATCTTATCAACTGATGAGATGAAAATAACTAAAATATTGTCCAAATAGTTTCAATTTATTATTATTATTTTTTCCCCTTTATAAATAGTTTCTGTTTATATTTAGGGACTGAAAGAGATGGAAAGCCCACAATTGACCTGTTTTGCTTTTACATTTTGCACATAAGTTTGTGGTGGATTTGTATCCCAATGAAAAAGATATAAAACTTCAGATATCTTACTAACAACATATTAGCACACATGTAAAACCCTTAGAAAACTTCATATTGCAGCAGAAAGACTTTCAGATTCAATAAGTACATTATTACGAGAGAATGCAGAACCTGTTCTGAGGAAACGCTACATGTAAATTATCCTTTGCAAACCAGCTTGGAGCATGCTACAGCAAAGAGCTAGTAGTCTTTAGATCTAAGAGGTCTACTGAAGAGCATTGTACGTATTTGTTATAGCATAATTCAATATTTTAATATTAGATATCACAATGAATAGACCACATGTTGTGTCATGGGACTTTGCAAAAATATCACTCCATCAAATAAAGATGCTTTTTCCATTCTACAAAATAGAAACTTTTGTCTCACGTCTTGTCTCCAGAGATTAAATATTTTCTCCCACTTTTTTTTTTTTGGCAAAGACTCAAAAAAATCCTTAATCCAAAGGAGAGCAATTGGAGTGAGTTTAATGGGTATATCACTACAGTGACGTGTTTCTTGGTCACAGTTTCCTTCACTAAATATTTATTATCAGGATTAATTTCGTCTGCATTTTCTCCACTCACTTTCTCTCTCAGGCCTGTTAGTAACACTCAAATATTGAAGAGGAAGAGGCTGAAACATGACCTCTTCTTTCATTAAAACAAAATTACACCATTGGCGTAATTAGTTAATTGACACGTCCAGAATCCTCAGCTCTTGTTTTATAAAGGAAGATGGCTACTTTTTCTGATTTGAGTCACCATCTTGTTAATATCCTGCCACAACCGCCTTGAGTGTTCTAAAACAACACTCCGGCAATGATTGGAAAACAATTAAGGAACTAATGAACTGAACATAACAATTCATTTTAAGCCAGATTTCATTCCTGCTTCCCATGACCACAGAGACAGGAAGACATGAGACAAACAAGTGGCATTTAGAGCCATCTTGGGGGACTTGATTACTGAAGGTGAAAGAACTGAGATGTAGTTGTGCTGAACATAATCAGACGAGAACTATACATCAGCTTATTCACCATAATAGAGGAAACCACAAAGTATTTCCACATTTCCAATGAGTCCATCATTATCAGAATCTTGCCTGAGGTTTTAGTGAAATGTGAATTTCTGCTTCAGCAAGGGAGTCGTTGAGCAGGTTTGGATTTGATTGGACAGACAGCTTCTGGGTCTTATTGGTGTTAAAGCTGATATTTTGTGATTCATGCTGTAAAGCCGAGAGCTGAATACAAACATGTTTGAAACTGTTTCCTTTAATGTTGAGTAGATGCTGCATCCAGATATTTACATTTAGGGAAAACACTTTTTTTCATATCTAGCTGTTATTTGCCTGTGTATCAGATAAAGTTTTGCTAATGACAGCTTTCTGTTCATGCTACTTCCCTTTTGCTCATTTTTATCTTCTCTTTCTGTTTTTCACATCAATGTCTGACGTCAACCTTTGTCCACTGGAGAAAGACAATGGCCCCACTAATCGAGAATAGACAATGGATAAACTGCTAAGATTTTTGGGATCTGATTATTAAAGCAGTGGGAATGTGCTCTGGAACAGGCCCCAGAGGAACTATCATTACCTTCAGTGTAGCAGACTTCATAATCTGGATTCACACCAAATGAAGAAGTCATTAAATATTAACAGCCTCTAGATGAATGATATTAAAAAATCCTGAACCTTTCTAAGTATTGCAGCACTAAAAACTCTCAAGTTGGGAGGCGAGTAGAACTTCTAAATATTGGTTGGATGTGTGCCTTCGAATTGTGACACTTCAGCCTCAAGATGGGAATGTCCATGATAGAAGTTGGAGGACTAACGTGCAGAAAAGTGAGCAAACAGGAGGCAGATTGTTTTTTTCTGTTTGCTTTTTTTAAAAAAAATAAAGATAAATGATAAGCTGATAACTTATCAGATTATGGTAATCAATCATGTTGTCTGTTTATGCTTCACTGGAGCATTAACACACAACAGCGATGTGACAAAAGACAAAGAAATCCCAAGCACTATCTGAGGGGTGTAATGTCTACAAGCACAGTATTGACCAGCTGGCAGAAAACAGATCTGACAGCAAGGATACACCAGGGAAATAATAGATTTATTAAATCAGGATAAACAGAATCTCTAAAACAAGAACGCAGAAAAATGAAAACATACACCAACAAAAATGACACAATCACCACAGTAACCCACCTGATTTAAAACCAGGGATCATTAACAAGCTTCTGCAGAACTTAATTATGGGTTCAGACTCTTAATTTAATCATGTGAATTTGTTGCTAGAATGAATTAAATCCTGCTCTACCATGACGTCCAAGGACGTTTATTGAGAAACATGCTTTCATGCCTTTCAAACACAATGAAACTCATGTTTCCGAGCATAATCAATAGTGCTCACATTTTCCTGTAAACCACAGATGAAAAATCATAAAACTTTGTAGAGTCTCTGGCGTCAACACTCCCCTCCTTTTTCAGGTACCAATCCAGATATCACATAGTTAATGGGGACAATGTAGGAGAAGCTGCTCTGACTGCATCTGTATATCCCCAAAATGAAATGTTTATCATCGTAATAAAAAAGCTCATTTGTGGGAGTCGACACCGAATTTAGAGGGTGAATTTCTTTACTACTGAATGCTTTGTAAGCTTTTTCTGTCAATTGTGTAACTCCTGTGGGTGGGATCTGCCTTCTGAAAAGACTCTGTGATGAAGGGCCCCCCAGTGCCCTGCTAGTCATTTTCAGCCATAAAAAAATCACAGTGGACATAAAAATGAAGTTACATGATGCACTGAGAGAGTGGGTGAAAATCTCCTAAAAAAAGGAACTGCAGCCCTCTAAGCTGGTTGTAAAAAGTGTTGTAAGTTGTGATACTTGGTGGGCACAGGGGTAGATAAAAAATTATTGAAAATGCAGCGTGACAGTAAGCACAGCCCTTTTATTTGTCTGAAAGATATTTATTTCTTGATGTTTGTTACTGAAAAACAAGTCAGATAGAGCAGCTTATTTTTATTTTTTGTTTTATTAAATTTCAACATTACATGGACATAAAAATAAGGGAATACACATAGTAAAGTTGTATTTGCAAGAGGAGATGAGGAAGCAACCAAAAGTAAGAAAAAGCCTTTCTCAATGCAGCCATTATTAACAAAAGTTTTAATTTGCAGGAGTATCCTTCTGTAGAGGGTATGAGAAATGAATTTATACTTTGCTAGACTGGATCATCACAATACCATCATGTTTAAATGTTAAGTTTTATGGACTTTATGTGCCATGATATTTTTATGCCTGGTGTCACAGGATGCACAACTTCCAAGACTTTTGTCTCAACAGTCCACCAAATATTTTCTGGCAAGACTTCTACGTCATCAACATGGTTGTTTTTGAGATGGGCTTATGTATTTCTGCATGATCAGCAGTGGTTTCACCTCGGAACTCTATTCTGAATCCAGTTTTTACCCGACCCAAATGTCAGGAAAGTTGCTTGACTATCCCCCCCCCCCACACAATAAATGAAATCATAATTTACATAATGCTTTTAGTATTTACTGAACTTATCTCACACTTGTTTTGTTAATGTCTTAAGAAGTAAGGATAAGAATGATACATTAACAGCCTGTTTGAGGCTACATGGTGGCTCAGCACCAAGAAAGTCCTTGGTTGAAGTCATAGCTTGATTATTTCTGTCTGGAGTTTAAATGAGTTATCGCCTCCATCATTTGACAGCGTTGGGGTAATTTGTCTCTATGAATTGTCTTGTGTGTGTACTGATGTATACATATAAGGTTATTTATCCTGTGACCTGTCACCGGTCACCAGAAGTCACCAGAGAGATACAGCTCACCTTTTGCCCATCTGGAGATTAACATCACCTTGGCAGGAGGTGTAGAAAATTCAAGGATGAATGAAAATAATCAATTTCAACATAAACAGTACTTGTTGAGCAGTTTGTTAGCAGTCTTTTGTTGATCCTCTCTTTAGAAACCGTAACATTGTATATAAATCTAAAAACTTGCCCACATCAGACCCATAATCTTATCTGCCCCTGACTAAAACAATCTATGCTATCAACAATTAGAAAAAAATCCTGCTCCCATCAATCGTCTTCCAGCACTGCGTCTTCTTTTTCTTTTGCAATGACAGTCATGCATTTTGACTGCTTTTATGGGCTGCACTCCTGCACAGAGTCGCTCATTTTGGAAGAGAGTGTCAGTGAAGAGCGTTCCTTGTAAACTATGAATCATTAATGCCTTCACATTCGCGCCAGTGCAAGCTCTGTGAACATCCTGAGAAGCAGTTGGATATTTAATATGCAGCTGCTGTGAAAAATATCTACCCCCTCTAAGCCCCCATACAAGTGACTCTTGTCATACATTTACATGTCTGAGGCCCAGTGAGATGACAGTGCAGTGGGATGACTTTTATTTGACTCAGTGATTCAGCCTGATGGTGGAACTTTTCTGAAAAAAAGTCTTCTGAAAAACCCCTGGCCTTTTTCAACCTCTGTACGTCTGCACACTGAAGCCAGTAGGTTGAACTCAAAGAAATGTACAGACAGTACAACCCTACAGTGGCAGTGACTAAGCACCCAGAAACTTTTGCTGAAATGAAAGCAAAACATCCTCACCTTTGTGAAATTTGTTAGACTCATCCTTTGCCTTTTCTGTCTGACCCCTAAATGCCCATCCAAAAAAGATATAGAAAATTAGCATTTAGATTATAGCCTGAACTATGTCACAGCTGTACTGCACAATGCAACGGTCTCTCTAATGTTTGATTCATCAGAATTTTTTTTTGATCTGATGCCATGGTGGTTAATTTGCCCAACTTTGCGATAGTGTCAGATTGAACACACTCAGTCTAGCTGTGCCACCCTGCGCCCTGTCTCTCCTCTAATTTCACTCCTGTGCGGTAATTGCAGTATTAGGGTCATGCTGTCAACAAAGAGGCATCCCTCTGCTATGTAAGGACTTCCCAGCAAATATTATCAGGAAAAAAAATATAAGATAATCAGCGTACAGCGAGAGCCCTCATTGATTTGCTCGTAAAAAAAGAGTGCTCAGCGTGATAAATGAAGAAATATTACTCTGCAAACTGCAATATCGCCTGAGCGGCAGCGGTTTTACAGGCGTGATATAACCATTTAGCGGTTTTTATTTTTGACTAAACTATGTCGTAAAAAATCTCAGCAGTGTAGCTCCTCTGTAAATCACAGAAAACAAAGACTTATCCATCATCCTTCAAAAGCCTGTGTCAGCAGAGAGAGACGAGATGGAGAAAAAAAAAATGGCATCTACTGTCACATTTATTGCTATCCGTCTGCTTGTATCTGCAGGTGCTGAAATGGAGGTCCACAACAACCCAAGTGTGCATACATAAGGCAGTTAAAAAAGTCTTGGAAAGCAGAATGATGTTGCACAGTTTTTAAGGTTTCCAGCCAACATAATTTTAAAGAGGTCTGGATCCATAGCTCCCTGGGGTTCCTGAAATTATTTCAAAGTTTGGCTGATTTTTACTCATTTTCTGGCTACTTCTTGTACCTCCAACCATGCCAGCATAAAAGTGGAGTGTAAAAAAAATCTGGCCTGCCATATGTTTCTATGTGGCCCTCTTGATTCTAGACTAAACACTAAGTGTACTTAAATATTATGTTATCAATCAAATCGATGCATTTTTTTTTATCTGTTTACTGCCAAATTATATCAATCAGTCCCTCCAGTTACTTGATAATTATTGTGGAAATTCACACACAATCAACAGATTCCTGCACTTTTTTTTGCAAATAATTGTGATTTTTATTGCAGACATTTCTCAAAAATGGTCAAAAACTTTCTTACTGGTACTGAGCAAGTGCCTCAGCTTTTATTGATGTCAGTTTGTAGTCCATGTTCTATACACTGAGTAATAAAAGCTGCACTTACTGTCATAAATAAATGCAAATATTTCCAAATTAGTACCACAAATATTTTGATTTTTATTGGAAAACTCACAAAAGGAATCACGAAATCCTGGAGAGACTGAAAAGATATTCAATATTATTTAGTTTTGAGAATTTTGGTGAACAGATTTTACTGATGCATTCTGGCACAACTGGCCCTTTAAGAGCATTCAGCATGTCTTACTTTGAGGGAATGGCTTCTTCTCTGTACAGCCTATATCAGTTGTGAACTTTTTTCAAGGTGAATTATGACTCTTACCAGATTTAGTGAGCATCTTTACAAAGTATGTTCTGAGGTTGTTGCATACATTTTTCCCTCTAGGATACATGTCTTATATCCTAGGTTTGTATCCTAGATACATCCTAGATGGGTTTGTATCACCTCTAGGATACAAAACCCATGTCCTTCCTCAACAAGAAGAACATATACAAGAGAAATAGAGAATAATTCAGTGAGGAATAATTTGGTTCAGGTTTGACCTGGTTGTATATTGTGTTTTCTAATCTGTGTTGATATCAAACAGTGTTTGAGGAATCTCTGTTGAATAATTCAGTTGAGGTCTGACTAGTCTAAATATGTATGAATGTAAAATAGACAGGGTCAAATGAAGTGCAGACTCAAAACAGACATTTGTTGATGCAAATCATACCTGAACTTTTTTTTTGATAACTTCAGTATCACGTGGCAGCACTGGAGTACAAGGATATTTGTTTTGAGTACTTTCTTTGCATACATCAAATATGACACTACAACAAAACGGTTAGAAAATAATTGTTGAAATTACAGTGGGTGAGCAGCTTGAGTTTTTCAAACCTAACTGATTATTAGGTCAAGGTTTAGTGACATTCTCCTGAAAATGGTCAAGTACTAAACTAAGAAAGGAGAAAATTTAGATATTTCTTGTCGTTTTCTGACAATCAACAATTACTACTGGCCCATCTAGAAGTACTAAATGCATGACCAAATTTTTCAGCATGACATTGGAAGAGGACACAGCATTTTCCGCACTATAAGGCGCACCTAAAAACCTTCAATTTCCTCAAAAGCCCACAGTGCGCCTTATAACCCAGTGCGCCTTATATATGAACCGATATTGATCCACAACAGGTCTAGCAACTACAGTAAACAGCCGCCAACTTCATTTTCCCCCGTAGAAAAAAAAAGCATGCTGTGCATGGTGGGATAGTTGTCAAAAAACTGGTTTGTTAATAAAGTTTGACTGACCTATCTACCCATATGTCTACCTACCGACCTGATAATCAGGTCATCTGCAGGTCATTTAGCACCACGTTCTCCACCAACATGCTGTGCACAAACGGAGAAGGGTGACCATCGTTTGGCCACAACCCGGCCCAGTCGTGGAAGGTTCTCCTCGCCGACCCGAGTCTGACTGTTTTGTTGACATTTTTTATGCCAACAAAGTGGGAGAGACAGACTGCGGCGGCAGCGTGTCGGTTGGTCTGTGTTACCCAGAAAGCAGTTGGCACAATATCGCAACACCATGAGTGAAGCAACGACTGGGGCAGCCTACTATATAAAGTACTCTGGGACCACTTTACAAATGTGGATGTGTAATATTAGAGTACGGAACAAATCGACAACCCAAACTGAAGCGTCTATTCTATGCGCCTTACAATGTGGTGCGCCTTATATACGAAAAAAGTTTTAAAATAGGTGCGCCTTATAGTGCGGAAAATACGGTACTCTTGATAGTGTAGTAATATGCAGATGAAAAAAAAAGGGTTCTGTAGTCCAAAGTTGATATCATTCAGAGTACGTTAGTCTAAGAAATGTGCAGAGGAGCTCAGGTCCAAAGGCGATCTCACAGTTCTCCACAATACTTAGTTGGATTTCTGTGTGTTTGTCTCCTTTGCAGAGTCTGTGATCCTGTTATGTACCAAGCTTTATTAGTGATTATCTCCCTGATGTCGCGGGTCTTTTATCATCCGTAACAAGTTTTAATAATGGGGAGGATGCCTGCACAGTGATGCACAGTGAAAATGACAGAGCTTGTATGTGAGGAAAGCTAAAATCCATAGGTTCTTTGTATTGCAGTCTACTTAAAGAATGGGAGTTAATAAATCTTTTGCACAAAAACAAAACAGGCAAAGCATGCATGTTTTATCAGCCCTCGGGATGTGAATATAATGCACGACAGCGTAATAAAGTATTTCAGTGCAGCTTCGGATTTTATCAAAACGCGTAGATGTGCTGCTGTGGCTCAGCTACAGCACTTCAAATCCATCAGGGATGAGAGACTACATGAGCCACTCTTGCCTCTTTATTCATGGTGAAACTGGAGCCCTGCTCTCATTGATGTTAGGGAGTTTAAATTGAGCATCTGTTTACAAAGTAGGTTTTTTCAAGCATTAATCAGGGAGCGTTTCATTATTTTATGAGGAGACCGTCTCTATAGGTGACAGCATCATTTAGCTTCAGAAGGAATGATGTCCAACTAGATTACAGGTTCATCGTTCAGGAGCACTGATCAGGAGCCGTGCGTGACTCTGCATCATTATGCACTGCCACAACAACACGGTTGCTTTTAATTAAATGACAGATACTTTTTTAAAGACTCACTGTAACTACACTGCATGCATTTATGAGGTGATTCAATCATCTGCGGATTATTTATTTTACAATTTTACAGTGAGAGTGTGCAGCTCCAGTTTTTTCTTCCACAGACAAAAGTTTTAACATCACAACAAGTTGCAAAAAAATCCCAACTTCTTGCTATTATGAAATCTATAACATCACAAATCTTTAAGAGCGGGTTTACAGCTGTCTGAGGACCCATGTTTTAAACGAGAGCTGTTTTGGGATTAGTTATCCACAATTTAATGTCACGAGGAGTAACTGGAAGCCTCTATATCAATCGTCAGCAGTAATTTGCTCCTCGGTTATCACCACAGCTGCTTCTCTGAATAGCTCTTTGACTTCATAAAAAATAAGTGAGTTTGTAACTGTTACACTGGTGTTCATGCTGACTTGAAGTGTTAATGTACCCAAACCAACTTCACTCTCAGTGTTGCATCTTCTCTAAAGAGATAGAACGTAAAACACAACATATGTACCAGAACTATAAATAATCAAACACCTTAAAACTATTCACTAGTGCAAAGGTTCCCACACTCGCACTGGGTTTTCACCTGTGCGGCAGCAAAGGAGACCTGCTGCTGCTGTGCAGGTGTGTTAGAACCAGCAAAACGCAAAGAACCTTTCACAGTTTTTCCCCCAAGCTAACCAACTGAGTTGAGTAAAGTTGTTAGATGCAGGTAATGTTAGCTAAAAGATGACTAGCTAGCTAATATCAATACAGCACCTTAAGCTTAACAAGAAGCCTGTAGGCTACAGATGTTGTTGTCTATGTTCAGCTATGTATATTCATTTCCCCCCCTAAAAAGTTAGAAACAGGGAATCTCTAAGAATCCCCCCACACACACATACGTCATTCAACCAGACAGCTATTTATAGTCCATGGGGGGGCCCAAATAATGTTTGAAAACCTTTGGGGGGGCCCAGGAGGAAAGGTTTGGGAACCACTGCAATAGTGCAACACATCTCTTTTAGCAAGTCTTTCCAAATAATGACTTGGATAGATTTAAGCTAAACATAAAAGCAATTAGGCAGTTTGTATAATAGTTTTTCAAATATCTTCCCTTTAAAATTGTATGAATAGTAAAAATAACCGTCTTTAGACACCTGCAGTAACCGTAAAGATGCAACTCTTTCTGCTCATCAGTACGTTAAGACTTTTGAGGGTTTTAAAGGAGTGCCTTAACAGACAACTTGGAAACTAAGTCTACATTCCTATGGGGATTTTAGTGATATATATTTAGCAGTGAAATCTGGGGACTGCATTCTTTGTGCCTAAATAAACATGATATATGTTTATCTCTTAGCTGGAGCAGCTGGTAGGGGGCACTTGCTCTGCCCTGCAGTGGTTCAGATCCTGAGTTCCTGTGTTAATATTCATGATTTTACCTTTTCCCCCTCAACTGCTGTCCCTTGGGGAGTACCACAAGGCTCTATTATGAAGCCACTACTACTTTTATTTAGTTGTTGCCTCTTTAGATTATTTTTAAAAAGCATGGCCTTATGTCCCAGTTTTATGTTGACTGTCACATTTGTTTTCCTCCAAAGTGCAACAGGGCAGCTACTGTTAAACCTCTCCTCTACCTCATGACATCATGGGATGGATGGCACCTCATTTCCTTAGATTTAATTAAATAGTGATGCTTTCTAATCTTCCCTCTCCCAGTTTTACTCCTGTTGATCTCTTGCTTCATATGACACTTTCAGTATCATCTGTGTATAAACAAAAAAAATAGTAAATAAACAAAATTCCCTATGATGTCAGTTTTACATCACATTAGCTTTATAAATAAGGGTGAACAGTAATTAAATTGTAATTTATGGGTTCATGTTTTGTATTAGCTATACCATTTACAGAATGTAGTATTCAAGTAATGAAGTTTCCTGTACGGTCAAGGTTTGCCCTGTTTGATTTCATTAAGCATTTTTACAATAATGTGAGGTTTTATTGTCTGCTGCTTCTTTAGTCAGTGATCCATATTATCCTAAACCATCTCTGGTTTACATCTGCTGACTGTGCTTCCTCATTCCATGCAGCATTTTACCTTTGTGTGTCCTAGAATAGATTGGTCCCAGTTTGGATCACTTTTGAATTAACAGAGCTCTAATCACAGCAAAAAGTCCCTTTTAACAAAATCCCTCCATTTTTATTTAACCCAGGATCAAATCCTGGGTTAATTGCACTCACAAATGTAGTAAGAGTGTTTTTTATTGCTTTAACTGCAGCACTAATGTTGTTTATAGCAACTGCTTAAACCTTTACATTAGCCTACATGGTACCAAAAACTGCCACATTGCATAGTGATGTTGCTCTTTTCAGTGAACTGGCTCCTGTGTCTCGTCTTTCAAAGAAGAGCCTCCTTATTGCCTCCCACAAGGCTGCCATGCTGATTTTTTTCTTTTTACATTATTTTAAAAGTTCACACAAGATTTTCTTGGCAGTTGGATAGAACTGTCAAGCAGTTTAGCCAGTCAACAGTCAGACCATGTAGGGAATTTTCTTGATTAACTTTATCAACTTCATCAAGTGTCTTTTCTCTCACCAATAATTACCTAGAGAAGCAGCATCTTTTTCTCTGTGCTTGTCACACTTAAGCCAAATGATGGAGAGGACATTAGACAGCAGGTGGCTTCTGGGTATTTTAACGTTTCTTTCTACCACCAAATGAGTACTATAATCTACCCTTGAGCTGAATTACATGTATTTGAGTTTCAGTGGCAAGCCAGACTTCGACTAACTTTTTAACTGCTGCATTCCTGTGGTGCCCATCACGTCTCTCTGAACCAAGGCGAGAGGGATGTTTCTCAGAAGCATGACCAAATATGTACAAAATCCAAAATAAATTAATTATTTGGCAACCTTTCCAAATAATGCCAACTAAAATTCTAATGCATTCAGAAATTATTTCCACCCCATCCCGTTTAGCTTTCATATCAGATGAATAGAAATGTAGAAATGTTCAGATTGAACCCTGATACGGCACAACCACAAACGGAAGAACCCGTTGAGAGGTCAGCACAAATATAGATTTTACCATCATAATGTCCAGATGTCAGAGTGATCAGGGTGAGTTTGTTCACAAAGCCCGAATCAATATTTTACTTTGTACAAACCTCTCTAGGTCCAATGGTCTTGTTGCCATACCAACTAAGATTTATCATTGCGAGTTGATTTTTTTTCCAAAACGTTTGCCTGTAATTGTGCAGGATATGGCTTGCAGTGTTGTTGATTATATTTGATCACTCTAACTTTCTTTCACTAATTAGCTTATGAAAAACTGAGTTCCTCAAGGGCTCATAGATATTAGATAATGCTTTACCTTTTCCCAATTGCTGCAGTTTAATAAAATACAAAGACAGTGTATGTGTTAAAAATAAAGCTACACAGGCATGGAGTCCACCTGTCTCACGTCCTGGTGGTGATGTATGGCCCTTCAGCTTGGGTGGTGTAATAAGGCGGCCGTTTGCAGTTGGATTTTACAGTGAAGATTACGGGAGGCAGCATTAGGTGGAGAACAGCAGTGGATTTTATTCCCAGCGTCACACACACAACAATCATAATGCCCCCTTTCACAGGTGAAACTGCAGGCTTAAATAGTCTCAGCTGTGTTGGACTCAACCACCTCCAAATCACAGGGGGATCTCCCTTCACAAATATCCACCTATTTAAATAAACTACATTTTATTAAATATAAACATTAAAATTTACTTTTTATAAATATTTTATATTTTATCTTACACCAAATGAAACCACCACAAAAACCCATAAACAATTTCCCCCCACTTTCCAATGGCCTCTCCCGGATCTACAAATGGTGTCTGGATCCCCGGGGTAGTATTTGTCCAAACACCCTGGAGAGGACACAGAAAAGACAGGTGAGTCACTCCATATCAGCACTCCACACTTAACAGATTATGCACACACATTTGCTCAGTTTTACCCATCAATAGCTCATTGCTCTGAGTAACAATTATCTTCCCTTCACAGGCAACCACCTCACTAGTCAATGAGGAGCAGCTGTGCAGAGCCCAGAACAAAAGGCTACATGCTAATTACTAAAATCCTCAATAAATACAATTAAAACTTCTTGTGTGCAAATTGTCATTTATGTGCAAATATCTGCTTTTAAAGTGCAGTGCTAAACAAAGTGCTTGTTTAATAAAGTGCAAAGTGCTTTTAAAGTGCTACAGTGACTTAAGTAAAAGAGTCCCAGTAATGAAGACCTCTTCATTACATTTCCTCCCTCCTCTCTCAAGAGCACAGTACCTCAGTCCTCTGCCACTCTGGATAAACAGTCAGCAACCACATTAGACTTCCCTGGCTTGTACTGGACCGTGAAGTCAAATGGCTGCAGTGACAAGTACCATCCAGCGATGCGGGCGTTGGCATCCCTCATTCGTCTTAACCATTGGAGGGCACGATGGTCAGTCTCTAAAATAAAGTGGCGTCCTAAAAGATAATACCTGAGGGCCTCGATAGCCCACTTCATGGCCAAACACTCCTTTTCCACAGTTGAATATCTTGTCTCTCTATCAAGCAGCTTCCGACTCAGAAACACCACAGGTCTTCTTTCACCGTCCACTTCTTGTTGAAGGACAGCTCCAAGTCCCACTCCTGAAGCGTCTGTTTGCAAGATGAATGGCTTAGTGAAGTCTGGTGTGTGTAGAACTGGATGAGTACATACTGCTTGCTTGAGGTCCTTGAATGCTCGATCACAGTCTTCTGTCCAACACACTTTGTTGGGGCTGCACCCTTTGTTAGCTGGTTCAGTACAGCTGATCGTTCTGCAAAAGAAGGTATAAATTTCCGGTACCAGCCCACCAAACCCAGAAATCCTCTCACCTTCCTCTTTGTAGTTGGAACTGGGAAGGACTGGATTGCATCCATTTTTCCCACTTGAGGCTTTATTTTTCCAAACCCAATGACAAAACCCAAGTACTCCACTTCTCTCTGGGCTACAGCACACTTCTTTGGGTTAACAGTCAGTCCAGCCAATTTGATGCGGTGTAGCACCTCCTGTAGGTGAATCAGATGCTCCTCCCAGGACTGGCTATACACCACAACATCATCCAAATATGCTCAGGAAAATCCTGAAACATCTCTCAGCACATGATCCATTAAACGTTGGAATGTTGCTGGCGCACCCTGAAGCCCAAATGGCATGACTTTAAACTGGTACATACCAAAAGGAGTTTTGAAGGCGGTCAGCTCTCTTGCTTCTGATGCCAAAGCCACTTGCCAGTATCCTTTGCACAGATCCAGCGTTGTGATGTAGCTTGCTGAACCAACTTTCTCCAGTAGGTCGTCCACCCTGGGCATTGGGTACGGGTCAAAATTGGACACAGCATTTAAATTTCTAAAGTCTATGCAAAATCTGAGGGAGCCATCTTTCTTTGGTACCAGTACAATTGGGCTGCACCATTCACTACTAGACTCTTCAATTATCCCCAAATCCAACATCAGTTTTATTTCTTTTTCCAGTATAGGAACCAGTCGCTCTGGTATGCGATAGCTCTTTTTGAAGACTCGGCACATCTTCTTTAACCCAAATCTTATGTTGAACCAGTGATGTAAATCCTGGAACTTCTTGAAAGAGCTGAGGATCCAAGAGAGGTTTGATCTTTTCCTGCTCAGTAAGGGACAGATGAGAAATGTCAACCAAAGCACAGTCTGACATGTTAGTTGGAAAGAATTTCTCCGTTACCTCCTCATCCTTAACTGCTCTCACAAATAACTCCTGGTGCACCGGCTCTTGTTGACTGTAGAACTCTTTCAACAAGTTGACATGAAAGGTCTGATGCTTCTTAGCCCTTTCTGGCATGTACAGTTCATAAACCACTTTACTCACTTGTTTGGTGATCTCATATGGTCCATGCCATTTTGTCAGCAGTTTATTGTCGCTGGTAGGAAGCAATAACAGAACCTTCTGTCCTGGAAGGAAGACTCCGTCTCTGGCCTTCTAATCGTACCACGTCTTTTGATGATGTTGAGCTGCTTTCATGTTGTCTTGTGCAAAAGATGCCATTTCCTGCAATCGCTCTCTCATGTTGATGTTGATGACATAGGCTGCAATGTTTTCACCCTCTGGCTTAGCATCTTCCCAACAGTCCTTCAATAGAGCCAACGGACCTCTCACTTGACGCCCATACAGTAGTTCAAAGGGTGAGAAACCTGTGGACACTTGTGGAACCTCCCGGTAAGCAAATAACAAGTAGGGCAGCCATTGGTCCCAGTCGGCACCTGTGTCAGAGACAAACTTGCGCAGCATATTTTTGAGTGTCTGATTATATCTTTCCACTAGCCCGTCCGTTTGGGGGTGGTAAGGGGTGGTCTTAAGTCCCTTAATCCCTAATAACTTGTATACCTCCTGCAACAGTTTAGACAAAAAGTTTGTCCCACAATCTGTGAGAATTTCTCTTGGTATTCCTACCCTAGAGAAAAGCTGCAGGAGACAATTGGCAACATGTCGG
Organism: Poecilia picta; assembly: GCA_033032245.1. Taxonomy (NCBI): domain Eukaryota; kingdom Metazoa; phylum Chordata; class Actinopteri; order Cyprinodontiformes; family Poeciliidae; genus Poecilia; species Poecilia picta. The sequence continues at coordinate 15,049,712 of CM065374.1, forward strand.
GCTTTAATGGATCTGAGAGGAAAGGCTTCAGGGTACCGTGTAGCATAGTCACATATCACCAAAATGTAACGGTGACCTGTAGAGCTCCTTTCTAATGGGCCCACAATATCCATGCCTAGCCTTTCAAAAGGTGTCTCAATAATTGGCAGTGGTTGTAGCTGAGCTCGTGCTACTCCTCTGCCTGAAGTCAACTGACATTTTTCACAGGAACTACAAAATTTAGAAATCTGGGTATACATACCCGGCCAGACAAAACGGCTACTGATTCTACTCAGTGTCTTGTAAAAAGCCATATGTCCCGCCCATGGAATTGAGTGACCCAGCGCCATAACTTTGTGTCTGAACTGTTGTGGAAGGGCTAATGCTTCACACTGTCCTTTCTTCTGATACAAAATACCTCCTTTAATAATGTAAACCGCATCTTCACGGAAGTCTAACTGGCTCTGATGAGTTCCCCCCACCCCAGTTACCTTCTCAAACCAAGGTTTCAGAGTAGAATCATCTCTCTGGAGTGCACCCAAATCTGAGGGAATGTCAAACTCAAACACGTTATTTGGCTTAGACAACTGTGCTGCGTCTTCACCTGAACCTTTGAACTTCTTCCTTCTTTTCTGAGCTTTTGACTTTTTAGGTCTTCCCAGTTCTGCTTCTATAGCCTCCCCAAAAAAAGGCAACTCTTCTAACCCAGTTTTTGCACTTTGAGCTCTTGTGACTACATTACAGGGTTTCATTGATATATCAGTTTTAGGACATGAATTCTGAGCATCTTTGTTGGTAAGCTCTTTGGGTTCATAGTCTGACTGGTGAATAAGGTCAAAGAGAGTGGGGATATCATTACCAAGTATAACTGAGTATGGCAAAGAGGGAACTACAGCTAACTGTACCAGGTAAGTTTGACCTCCCACTGTCAAATACACCTCGGCAGTAGGGTAGACATGTTCATCTCCATGTACACAACTTATTTTAACCCCCACCCCATTTAGCTTTTCTGCTGAGATTAAGCTAGCATGCACTAGATAATGGAAGCACCCAGAGTCAAGCAAAGCTTCTTTCTGCCCATTAACTAGAACAGAAACAGTGCAAACTTTCTTTTCTACAGCATCCATAGTTGGTCTTGGAACAGAACACAAAAGTGATGGCTTTGATTTAAGGGCAGGGCAGAAATGTTGTGTATGACCAAAGCCATTACAGTTAAAACATCTAATATCTTGGACTAAAGACTTGGAAAATGACTTTTTAACATTGGGGTTTCTTTGGGAAGGGAACTGCTTTGAACTAGAACCATTTCTAGCCTGACTTTGACCAGAGCCCTGTTCACCCCCAGTGGACTTACTTGAGTGGGCATAGTGAGTCTCTCGGCCAAAATAAATGTTCTTGCTCCCCTTCCTGGCTGATGTGAAGACCTCTGCAAGATTTGCTGCTTCTTTAGCCGTCTTTGGGTCACGCTCACGTATCCAGACCTCCAACTCTGGATTAACCATTCTTAAAAACTGTTCCAGAATTATCTGCTCCGATATTTCTTGCACAGTAGATTTATCAGGTTTAATCCATCTTGAAAACAAGTCTTTCAAACGCACATAAAGTTCACGCGGCGTCTCACCTGATACAATCTTCAGGGATCTGAAGCGGCGGCGGTAAGTGTCAGCAGTAATTTCATATTTTGCCAGAATTGCTTCTTTCACTTTGTCATAGTTTTCAGAGTCAGCCATATCCATCAACACATAGGCTGCTCGGGCCTTACCAGTCAGCAGAGGGACCAGACGAACCGCCCACTCTTCTCTAGACCACCGACACACCTGGGCCATCCTCTCGAACGTCGTCAGAAAATGCTCAATGTCGTCATCAGTAGATAAAGGAAGAAATCTTGGCTCCATTATGGACCTGGAACCATGAGCCACCTGGACATCATCGGCATCTGATTCATCTCCACCTGCTTCAGACGTCGTGGGTTGAGCTTGTGTTCCTGATCCCTCAGGTTTTTCAAGTACAGCATTTAATTGAAGCTGCATTTGCTGAAATTGATGCTGTATGCGCTGCCACCTTTGCTCCTGGTGGGAAAAGTCTTTATCAATCTTCAGGTCTCTTGCCACTTGAGACCGCAGAATAGATTTCACCATCACTGCCAGTTCCTCCAACTTATCTTCAGGGTTTGTCGCTACATTAGCCTCCAGTTCACAGGAAGCTCCAGCTCCTTCATCAGGCTCTCTCTCTTGGCCTGGCTTTTTACCACCTCTGGTCATCATCTTCTTACCGTGGCATGAATGGCACACTTCTGACACCACTTGTAATAAGGCGGCCGTTTGCAGTTGGATTTTACAGTGAAGAAGATTACGGGAGGCAGCATTAGGTGGAGAACAGCAGTGGATTTTATTCCCAGCGTCACACACACAACAATAATCATAATGCCCCCTTTCACAGGTGAAACTGCAGGCTTAAATAGTCTCAGCTGTGTTGGACTCAACCACCTCCAAATCACAGGGGGATCTCCCTTCACAAATATCCACCTATTTAAATAAACTACATTTTATTAAATATAAACATTAAAATGTACTTTTTATAAATATTTTATATTTTATCTTACACCAAATGAAACCACCACAAAAACCCATAAACAATTTCCTCCCCCACTTTCCAATGGCCTCTCCCGGATCTACAAATGGTGTCTGGACCCCCGGGGTAGTATTTGTCCAAACACCCTGGAGAGGACACAGAAAAGACAGGTGAGTCACTCCATATCAGCACTCCACACTTAACAGATTATGCACACACATTTGCTCAGTTTTACCCATCAATAGCTCATTGCTCTGAGTAACAATTATCTTCCCTTCACAGGCAACCACCTCACTAGTCAATGAGGAGCAGCTGTGCAGAGCCCAGAACAAAAGGCTACATGCTAATTACTAAAATCCTCAATAAATACAATTAAAACTTCTTGTGTGCAAATTGTCATTTATGTGCAAATCTCTGCTTTTAAAGTGCAGTGCTAAACAAAGTGCTTGTTTAATAAAGTGCAAAGTGCTTTTAAAGTGCTACACAGTGACTTAAGTAAAAGAGTCCCAGTAATGAAGACCTCTTCATTACAGGTGGCCAGTGGGTGGTTGGTTGGGGTGTGTGACTGGCCATCATGGCTTTGCTTTGGCGGAGGAGCTTGACAGTCACCGTGGTGCAGGGTATAGGTTGGGGGAGCATGGGGCAGGCGCTGCTTGGATGCCTCCAGGTCCTTGGTGTTGGGTTGGTGGAGTCCCCAATGTTTGGCCTTCCTCCACTGCTTCTCTCTGCTGCTCTCCCAGGCTGGTGGCCTGCCTGTGGTTGAGTGGGCGGGGTAGTGGAATGCACCTTATTGTGGTGTCGGGGTGGTGGACGGGTTGTGCTTGGCATGGGGCGGTGGTTCTGTGCAGGTGCCAGGCATGAATAGCTTCATGAACAGGTGGTCTGGGGTTTGGTGTTGTTGGTCAGGCTGCTGGGAAGGGTTCATGGTTTCCTGCTCTGTTCACAACTGCATTGTGGGGGAATGTCGGTGATGCTGGTTGGAGGATGCCACCGACGGATTGCAACGTGTGCTTTGGGGGTCCTTTGCAGCCATGTTGTAGTAGCAGTGGTGTTGTTTTTTTTTGCATGGTTGCAGGGTAGCTGGTTGTCGGCAGAGCTTATGGACGCATCACTGTAGTCCCCTGGGGGTTCTGGCTTCCCCTGCAACTCTCTTCTGCTGTTTCTGGGGGAGCTGCTCCCAGGCCCAGATCTGGGGGAAACAAATGTAACAGTTAGGTGAGTCCATTCCCTCAGTCAATAGACAGTGATGAGGAGGAAAGTGAGGCACAAAGATCCATGAATATAACTGACACCTGTAAGCAAAGCAGCATCTGACTGCTGTTTGAAGGTATTATGTATGATATAATATATTGAAAAATATTATCTTGGGTCTGTTCGGTAGATTTGTTTGCAGCGTTTTGATTGTTTTTGTGTTTCGTAAAACCTAGAAGCTCGATTAAAATAAAAAAGTAAGAATGCCTGCTTTCGTTATGGAATAAATACATAAAATTAGGCAAGCATAAGCCTTTTCATATACAGAACACTGAAAGCAAAATAATTTATCATGAAAACATTTATATTTGTCAAGTTAAGCTAAAATATGAGGCTACAGCTGAAAATAAATTAAGGGCTGTTTGGGAGCCATGCCACAAGAGCCGGTTCTCTGAAAAGAGCCAAATTTCCCATCACTAAATAGTGACAAAGACGCTGAAGCAGAGAGGGAACTGCCTAGTTTGAAACATATAGTGAAATAATTTACATTTAAATCTATAAAGTTGCTACGCATCATGATTAAGATAGGTTAAACTATGTTGACGTTCATAAATCAAGAATTAGACTATATTCTATTGGAAGTTAAAGAAATGAAAACCAAAAATATAGTAAATTTACTACATTAATTCTACTATTAAAGCAATTATATAAAACAGGAATACATGTAAAACATTTTCAGGGGTTTTATAGACATATTTTGAATCTAAGCTTTACTTAAAACAAAGAAAGAAAAGTAAAAAGGGAGGGCAAATTCAAACTGCCGCAGAGGAAGGAATTATATCTTAATGTGGTCTGACATTAGGCTACTATCTATCTCACTGAATTTTCTGGACAGCAGCTTCCACAGAACCATTAAGCTCTGCTGAATGAGAAATCTGTACTCTAACAGCTGTTCTGACTGTGAGGTCACTCGGACGCTGACGGCCTATTGGTTGTGTTCCAGGTCATTGGAAATTTTGGTGGTTCTCTTTTTGATCTGGAACTGGGTTAAATATGATTGGAAACGCCAAAGAAAGCTGTACTATATTATTCAGCACAAGTTTGAGGCACTGAGATAAAAGTAGAAACAATCTTCTGCAAGAACTACCCAGAGTTAAATGAAGACAGTGAATCATACAACGCAAAATAAAAATGTGTTTTGCAACTGAATCCAAGAGGGTCATCAGACCTCAAATCTATTTTCAGACACAACACAAAGATTCTCCGATATTCTGGTGGGAAATTCTTTGACTTTTTTTAAAAAAAATTTTAAGCTTTTTCTTCTTCTCCCTATGTGAGTAAATGTTGCGTAAACCAATGTATTTTGGTGCTGTAATTAAAACGGTTTATCTGTGAGTTAAATTAAGTTAAAATATAATTAATACGGGCACATTCTCAAACTCAGAAGAGGTACATAAATGCCTTTAATCAGAAAGAGAGCTTGGGATAGAGCAATGTCCACTGGGATTTTTTTTTCCAAACCATCATAACTGGAACACCAATGTCAACAAGCTTTCTCTTTAGACATTAATGTAATCCTTCTATTGAATAAAAAGTCACATAAAAGCTTTGATAGATTCAAACAGCTTTTGTTGGGTTTTTTTAACTAGAGTTTTACATTTCTAAGTTAAATAGTTTATTTAAGACCTTGTTTCTAAGTCCATCTAAAAGCAGTTATTTTGGATAATTAGGCATAACAGCAACCTGCCTGAGTGACATCAGCTCCTGCTACTCGGTGACAAATGCAGTTTGGTGATGTTCCAGCAGTACTTAGAACAACACGCCTACCTGTTGTGCCGTATTATTAAAAAGCACATAAAGTCATGTTAATAATGAGATTCTGTCATGGTGTGTTTGAAAACTAATTTGTCTTCTTGGGGCTTTGGGAGGTGGGAGTTCCACATTTGATTAAAAGGTGTGAACATTAGTGTTAAAATATATCATAAATCCTCAATATATCATAAATCCTCAACAGTCTGTTCCGCCAGTGCGAGGTCTTGTTAAGATCTAGAAAGATGTCCCCATCTTTTTCAATGCCTTTTGTATATATATATATAAGTGGGAAACACCCCCAAAGGTGGTGGAGAATGACCGAGCTAAGATCCTGTGGGACTTCCAGATCCAGACAGACAAGATGGTAATGGCGAACCAACCGGACATTGTGGTGGTGGATAAAGAACAGAGGAAAGCCGTTGTGGTGGATGTAGCAATACCAAGTGACTACAACATCAGGAAAAAGGAACATGAGAAACTGGAGAAATACCAGGGCCTCAGGGAAGGAACTGGAAGGTGAAGACCACAGTGGTGCCTGTGGTCATCGGGGCCCTCGGGGCAGAAACCCCCAAACTGGAGCAGTGGCTAAAACAGATCCCAGGAACAACATCAGACATCTCAGTCCAGAAATGTGCAGTACTAGGCACAGCCAAGATACTGCACAGAACCCTCAAGCTCCCAGGCCTCTGGTAGAGGACCCGAGCTCAGAGGATGAAAGAGACCACCCGCAGAGGGTGAGAAGGGATTTTTTTTTTTTTTTTATATAATATGTTGATAAACTGCTTGTAATGTGTTAGTTTTAGTTCAGATTAAATTGTTGCTTATTAGCCTCACATTGTTGTAGTGTAATTAAATCACTTAAACCTCCTCTGATGTATCCCACTCCAATAATAAATTAGAATTAGATAAACCTCTATAATCTCTATAAGCCACTGTAAGTGTGTATCTTCTGCGCTACCTAATAACAAAAATGCATCACTTATATTTATTCATATTTATAGCAGTTTCCATGATTGTTGACAGCTCAGGTAAGAATGTGTAAAAGTCTTATTTTAATGCAGTGGCAATATCTAGCAGTTTTTAATTTGATAATACTTATTGAGCATGGGAAATATTGCACTATAGAAAATGATCATTTTCAACAAATTGCCACGTTTATTCATGCCTCTGATTCCTGTGAAAATGTGCCACAGAAGGTATTTTGTTTTTAGAAATTATCCTGAAGATTGCTACTTTTCCACTCTTAACATACAGCAAAAGAGGCAGTTTTTTGTTGGTCACACTTCAAAATGGGAAGAACAAGAAAATACTGTTCAAGTAGGGCAGCTGTGTATTAATCTCAGGTCAGGACATGGCTACAAGAAAATGCTTACTTGCCTATATTTACAGTCTTTTAATGTCAAAAGAGGTCTGAACTGCACAGAGAGTCTGATAGAGAGCTCAAGACTCTGGATGATATGAAAAGAAATGGTTATAGATATATTTCTCTTGCTGGGAGAGTATTAGTGCATAGATGTGACAAGATTTACTAAAAATAAGAATTTCTTAATATGCATATTTTTTTATTCTTCCCACTGAAAATAAGGATTGATCAAAGAAAGAAGCTGTGTCTAGGAGCCTTGCAACATTTAATGAATGTTGCAATGTGAATTATTACTCTACAAAGCCTCACAAGGCCAACTATGCCGACTTGTCATGGGAACTGGAAAAAAAACGATCCCTCTGGTCTTGTAATTTCTCTGTGAGATAGGTCACCATCGGCGCACTTTAATTCCTGTAATATCTTTGAATTTGGTGCAACATGAGTAGACAGAAGATGATGATGAGCTGGCTAACTGTAAACCTTTCTGCCTTATAGCTGTAATCAGCTGGATCTCATTTTTCTACTCCCACTCTACTTTTCTGTTAGTTCACATCTCTGGTTGCCAAGCGGCTCAATGAATTTTTTATTTCCAGTATAAGGTGCTACACAGAAAAGGACAAAATCCTCACAGCGTATCAGTGTATGTGGGTGGGGATGTCAGTCTGTGAGATCGAGGCATCGATTAATAGAAGTAAGTAGCACATACAATCGCTGCTGGGGTTATCCAGACTGACTGAGCTCTGTTGAAGGAACAGCAAAGGTCTCGAAATTCATGTTATCATCCTGTAGTAATTACAGTAAGGTTTGATAGCCTGCTTCTCTTTATGGCAAGAACATTTAGAGATTGAAATACTCCTACTGATGCGTTTAAAGAGTTATAAATATGAAACTTTGCTTATCTCAGGCATTCTGCTTTTCTGTTGAAGGAAACAAAAACTGTTTGTAGAACATGTTTTTTATTATTATTATCTTAAAGGTTTTGTGTAAAAACAACGTACAAAAGACTAAGTTATACCTAAATCAGGAATGTGAAATAATCAGTACTAAAAAATAGTTTGAATATCAACATTTGCATCAGATTTGAAACAGACTGAGGCATTTTCTTGCTAAGTCAAATAACTCTGATTGACTTAGTTATTTGGCTACAGACACACACACAGACATGTTTCTTTTTTTCTTTGCTGCCAAGTGGTGGGAACAAAGCCAAGTTGCTCTACAACCCTGGTGAAACATCTCAAACACTGGCACGCTCATGTTTACAATGACCTTCCTTGATCTGCAAAAGTAACATAGTAAATATGTGTGGCAGGATAAGTCAACATTGTCCAAAAATGTCCAGAAAAAGAGATCTAGGTTTGCTAAGAACCTATCAACTTTGCATCCGTCTTTTTTAGATGTTATGGCGAGATGCAAGTCTTCATCTGTTGCTTGGCTTGGCTTCAAGAGGGTGACTTTTTCACTGTCCTAATCTACGACTGTGTGGTGGGAAACATCCAAAATGGCTCCACACCATGCCAGTGTCACCTGCTTCAAACTGACATTGTCGCTGTTTGCAGTCATCTTACTTTCTGGACAAACACACAGGTAAGATTATTGCACTATGGCTGAAAGAAGGCCATTGCGACTACAAGAAGGAATATGGTTTCCATGACAACAGTTGTGCATAAGTGTTTCTTTCTATTGGTCCATTTGTGTTCTAGTCACGTGATTGGTGAATACACTACTGCCTGTGCCTTCCCTTCAAAAACAGCTTTTTTTACTGCTGTTGCGTTTTCTAGAAATACTGTTGAGAGATGTCATCCATTATCTTGCTTTTCCTCATTTGGGTGTCAGTAATGTAGCAAGGACTTGAAGATAATCAGATAATGGTGTTAGTCAATGACTTTAACTAAACACCCGGGGCTCTAAAAGTGTGACCTGATTTCTTAATAGTCCTCCTGAGTCTTGACACTGAAAGAATCCCTGAGGTTCAACAAGACGTACATGCCCTAAATAAGACTAAGAAGCCATACTGTAACTGGTTACTTTTTTCTGGTGTTTGCTAGAAAGAGCCCTATGTTTTCATAAAGTACTTCCCCAGAATCTAAAATGGCACATTGTATTGATTATTTCGATGGTATTGTATGGTGCTAAAAGTTCATTTCAATTTCAGTTCAGATAAAAAGGTCATCTTAGATGCTTGTGAATGAGTTAATCTGTTTTGTTATCAGATTGTTAGGAATGCACCAATTCTTAACAATTTTCAAGAAGTTTCAGAAGTTCAGGAAAAAAAAGTAAAAGCAGAAAATGTGTAAAAGCACAGCTGAAAAAATAAAATAGTCCAGTAAGAGGCCTTAACCAATACAGAAGTTTTTTAGTTCAATACATGCTAAATGAAGTTAGAAAATAGGAATTATAGCAAAACTCAAGTGATCCTTCCCTCAGAATATGTACTAAATAAGCTTATGTTTTAAAATTCCAAATCCTCCATCTTGTCTTGTGAGGAAGACATATAAAAGGCTTGAACTTCTTCATGTAATGCAGAGTCCCACCTTATATTCATTTCATATATATATATATATATATATATATATATATATATATATAATATATAAGAGAGAGAGAGAGAGAGAGAGATGCAAACTATATAGCCTATATCTCCATTATTATAACATTATATTATTCTGTAGTGAAATGTATAGTGGCAGTCCTGGAGAAATATTTTTGGCATGAGAGAGAGAGAGAGGCCTGAGTTTCAACGGAAAGTAATTATTTAAGTTTATTCAATAAGGCCACAGTTATTCACGACTTCCTCGACCATCTGGACACGAGAGTTGCTGAATCACATCTACATTGAAAACCAGTTTCATGTAAACAGTGTCTCAGTTTGAAAAGCCGGATGTTTTTGGTTTTGCAACTGAAATGCAGCTCAAGCCAAACTGGAGTCACCATCTCAGGCACATGGTGACTGGAAACATGGCAATAAGCACGGCAATTATGAGAAACAACTATACAAAAGCACATCAGGACCACAGCTGAGGAGTGAGTGTGAAGAAACGATCCTTCCTTATTAAAGCTTTCCTGTCGATCCATTAGATAAAAGGCCCGAGGACAGAAAAACAGCACACCACCTGAATGGTCCTCAAGCATACAGCCAATTTAGAAGCTAATTAAACCTCAGCTCATCACACAAGATAAAGCAGCTGTTAGTTTATACACCGTGCGCTGGACGGAAATGTTGATGGCACTGCATGCTGTCAGACCCCAAACTCCAGACACTTACACCTGTCTCCCACAGAGGCGCCTGTGCGGCTAATCAGTTGCTTCTGTCGCACAACACGGAAATTTAATTTTTTGTCCACAGAAGAGAAACAAATCAGTGGAAGATAAAGCATGCCTCTGTGAAGCACCATATCAACGATTCTAGTGTTTAGCAATCTGTGTAGCATTTCATCTTGTAGAGTTTAAATGATGTTAATAGAGAACACTACTCTACCATTAATCAAAGCCAAATGATATGATCAGGACTGACAGCTAACATATTGACTGGGAGGTTTCAACAACTGTCTATGTTTATTAGTGCTGCATGCAAGAAGTAGGATTAGTTAAGAGTGACTGTACCCATCATCCCAGTAATAATGATAGACGAATAGTGATCAGACAAATAAAGGGCCATGTTGCTCTGTAGCAGGAAATCACAGTTTTCTTATTTCTTCTAACTTCTCACAGTCTGACTACATTACACTGTCGATATTCTGTCCTGTGGTTCAAAACAGCTAATTTTTTATGACTTCTGTGGTTAGCCTGATTTCCCTTTATCAGCAAAGGCTTTAATTGGGTTCAATTGGCTGTTAACACACTAAATTAGTCATTCCTCTGACCGATCTAGTTGTAGGTCTCCATTTAAAATTTAAAGTTGTGGCTGCTGGAAAATTTGAAGTTGGGTGAAAAAACATATTTTTCCTAGATGAGGATAGCAGGTTTATTTTTTTCATGGATAGTGGCAGACTGAGCAGCATGTTCAACATAGCTTTATGTCCTCCATTGTTTTTACTCAATTGTAATTGAAAGCCACTTGAACTCTGATCTGAACCAAATCCAGTTGAACTGTGCTGCTTGGTTCTGGTGGGCCTTCAGGGCCTTCAGACAGCTTGGCTAGTACATTTGAACTTGGAAATTGATGAAACAAGTCAGATATGATGCAAAGTAAGATATACTCTTCATATCATAGCTTCTGAGCAGACTCCATTTTTCCACTTTTTGCCACAAATTATTTGTATAACTTAGAGGATGAAACATTATCCACACAGACATGTTTGGTCAGGATTAGCTTTTTTTTGCAGATGTTGTGGTGTAACTTAATAATTGTAAAGGGATCAAATCCTTTGTTTTCTTTTTTGTAGCGCTAAGAAAATTGGATTGATCCTCTTTATATGCATCTGTAAATAGCAAACCTTAGGTTGCAAATTCCTTTTCTGCACTGCATCTGTAATTTATAAAGACTCGTGCTGCTTGTTTGGGTCTGCGCTCCTTGTTTTATTCCCCCTTTGCCCTTTATTTGTATGGCTTTGCACAGTAAAATAGTCAACAGCAACTCACAAAACCCCCATCAGCAGCATCTCTGTTTCTCGCCAGAAAAGCGGAGTTCACATAAACCCTCTTGCCTCTTTGTTTTGTATCAAATCTTAAATTTGTATTCAACATAAATCTGTGGAACTTCTTAATAAATTGCGTTAAAGTCAGATTTAATATTCTTGTTGCGTATTTGATGTTGGTGAGGCTTGTATAATTCTTAACTAGCATGGGTTATTAGTTGTCTTTTAGTCCTCAATTCTGTGTGGGAATGGATTTGTGATATTAAAACATGATCCTCTGTGACTGTGTCAGTGAGTTCACAGGCAGAAAATATGAAAATGTTTTCTTCAAAGAACAAACCTTCAAAAGAAGCCTGAAAACCTTTTGTTGGTCCTCTTGTGGAAAAGCTGCTCTGAGCTTTCAGAGCGTCTCACGCTTTATAAAAATACAAGAAAAGTGGACAGAGAGTTAATTTAGCTTAGGCAGCGTGGACTGAATAGGCCAGTGTGAGATTGTATGTGAGTGAGATTACACAGAAAAAGAAAGAGACTCAAAGTCAGCGGCAGATCCTCCATCATCTGCTTTCAAAAGCTTAAATCTTAAATGCTTGAAAGTGCAAACTTTGGCTAAGAGACTGTTTACATGGCAGATTTGTAGGTACTCCAGTATGACCACTATTTATTTTTTTTTCCTTTTGCTATTTTTTTCATCCATACTTACTTTCGTGCACGTAATAAATATACAAGAGACTGACTTGTAAATTTGATAAAAGAAGTCGGTTTTCTTGTGCGTTGCCAAACCACAAGAGGCACAACTGTGTCATTGCCATATAGATTCAGTTCACGTGTGTCTACCCTGCATGACGATCATTGAACCTCTTATCAATGATGTACCAAAAGGTTGCTCAGATGGTGGTGTACCTGTTGGGTTTGTGTCGTTTCACTTTGTCCCTGGCTTTTGTTTGGTGACTGTCTCTGTCACAAAGTTTACCTTTGGTGGCATAATGCTAAAGGCTTGTTTACACACACCCCGTGGGAAGGGGTTGGGGCGTGAGGAGGGGGGCGTGATATGAAACCAGAGGCGCCTGAGCTGTTAGAGGAGCGCTGGGCTGACGAGGGAGCGTGCTGCAGTATAAAACCCATGAGAGAAGTGCCGTGTCAGCGCCGCAGGCTTTTAAAATCTGCCGGTTGGTGTTCTTGCACTGCGATGTCTGCTTTCAGGAACACGTAGATGTAACAGAACCCTCGGAGAAGCTTTAAGAGGATCCCGAGGCAACAAGAAAAGCTTTAAAGGGTTGGAATAGAAACGGCGCATCCTTTTTAGTAATGACATTGTTGTTGTCAACCTCTATTAGCATCAGTTCACATGTCCTTTCTGTCCAGCCATAAAATATTAGGTTGTGGGAGCAGCCTGTGAAGGAAGGCGGAAAAGTCAGAGTAACTCTGGCCTTTCTGTGGTAAGTTGTTTTATTTCATCATAAGCTGGGGCTCCCAAGATCAGCTCAGCATTTTTTTTTTCATCGTGACAAATGTCTATTCTGTGGTTTTTGATTTTTCTTTTCTTTTGAAAGTCTGTGAAAAGCATGATCTTATGGATAATTCTTCAAAGGTTTCAAATTCTCTTTGTCAACGTTTTTGTAAAGACGAGCATCCCTGCATATTAATATTAAATGGTTATAGTGAGTACAAGGGGAAAAAAAAAACATAAACAAAAGATTCTAGATTTTTTTTTGTTTGTTGTTGGACCAAAGTTCTGCTGTCAGACAGAACATTTAAGGAGTTCATGTTCAAATGAAAGATGGCAATATTTCCAAATCAACGTGGCAACAAAAAGGCCCCGATTATCACCAATCTTTCACTGTCTTAGACACTTGGCATACTGAATTGAAATGCATTTCTAAACTCAGAATGCTGTTTTAAAAACATAAATTCCTTTAATTTTTGATCAACCATCTCTTTAGTTTAATTTAAACATCTTAAATGTCTTAAATATCTCCAACTTGTCAGTATTCAGATTTATGTTTTCACATTCACCTGAATAATGTGCAGTTGCGCCACTGAGTATTTCTCTTGGATAGCAAACCTTCCATGTTGATCAGAATGTTGAATATATAGCTGATGAAAGTGGCAGACAATGTAATAATAGCCGATTGGTTGGTGATGCTAAATGAGACCATGGATGAACGTTTCTAATTTTTGAGGTTCATTTAACATGTATTCACCCTGCTGTCTTCACAGTGTCCCTGATGGTGTTTAAACATCGCTGAGCCAGTGCTTAACTTTGTCATCACTGCTAATATATCCGCAATTAAATCAGCTGCTTTGACACCAGCACAACACTTGTCTTGTTTCCTAATTAGAATTGTACGTCTCTGGTTGAGTTACAGGAAGCACGAGTCGTTTTGAGGCATTCCTGGCTTTAGAGGACTTTGTTGTTGTTGTTTTGATCAATAGTTCTCCAGGCATTTTGAAGGTCTTCCAAAGTTTTTTTTTTCTTTTGGGACTTTTGCTCATCCAGCACCTAATCATTTTCAGAGCAATGTATTTTTGTTAGTAAAGCCACTTAACCTTGTGTTTGAGAGTGACTGTATTCTCTCAAACACAGCCCATTCTCCCAAATGGGCTGATTCTGCATCAGCCCATTTGGTTTGCTTTGACTTTTTTTTTTTTACTACTCTCTATAAATATAATCATTATATATTTTGGTTTGTTTTTGCCTTGGTGTTTTACTTAATTGGCTGCACAGTGGCGCAGTTGGTAGAGCTGTTGCCTTGCAGCAAGAAGGTTCTGGGTTCGATTCCCGGCCCCGGCCTTCTGCATGGAGCTTGCATGTTCTCCCTGTGCATGCGTGGGTTTTCTCCGGGTACTCCGGTCTCCTCCCATAGTCTAAAAACATGACTGTCAGGTTAATTGGTCTGTCTAAATTGACCCTAGGTGTGAGTGTGAGTGTGTGTGTGCATGGTTGTTTGTCCTGTGTGTCTGCGACAGATTGGCAACCTGTCCAGGGTGAACCCCGCCTCTCGCCCGGAACGCCAGCTGGAGATAGGCACCAGCACCTCCCAACCCCATCAAGGGACAGGGGTGTAAGAAAATGGATGGATGGATGTTTTACTTAATTTTTATTTATTTATTCTTTTATTTTTCTAGAATTTTGTCATTATTATCCTAATGTTATGTATTTTTTCATTATGTTGCTATATATTTTGTAAAGCTATTTTGTAAAATCAACTTTTTCTTTGTTTTAAATCATGCAATGATGCTTTTCCTTCCTCAAACACATTCCTGGAGCATTATTTTGATTCATTCATGCATGTTTGAGGGATCGGTAGGGACAGAGGTCAATTTCAAGCCGTCAGATAAAAAACTATGATGTAGTGTCAAATTTCTTTAAAGTTGTTAAAGCATTTGCATAACAACTGGACGTAACACAGTTATTTAATTGTGGTATAAAACGTCACTATGTGCCTGAAAAATGCATAATACCTCCCTTTAATTTATGTGTTTTCTTGTTTTTCTCAGTTTGAGAGGTTAGATGGCAAGCTGAGGCCACTGATCCAGACAGCATGGTCCTTACTTGCCGATAGTCACATGCTGAAGGATTTTACTCTGGATTATTATGATGTCAAAAACAATATACACACTAGTCCGATAAACTGCATACACACAAGTGTTTCAGATGTCAAAGTGCTTTTCAGATATGTCAGATTAAGTTCAGACATAAGAACACAGCTTGTTGTAAAAGCTTGCTGTTAGTGGCTTATCAGCTATGACTGACTGAGCCCTTTGCTGCTTAATGTTATCTTCCTCAGAGATATTTTAGTGTTTAAAAGAATACAATGTAAGGTAAGTGCAGTTTTTGTAAAAACAAAAAGCACAGAGGGGTGAACGTCACTCAAAATGTTACAGTAAGTTAGGAGAAAACTTCGCGGCTCCATTAGGTAACAGCAAGGAGCTTCAGTAGACGACGGCAAAGCTGAGCTGGATACAAACAGTTGGTATTTGGTGGTTTATTGTGCAATTGTTTGCTATGTACAACATGTTAGAATCAGTAAGCCCTGGGGTTCTATGATGCCACCATCTGGTCTCATACATGCCAAAAATACAACCCTTACCAAAATCTCTCAGTGTTTCACCTCCTGATTTTCACTTCTCTTGTGACAGATTGTTGACTGACTTGGTAACATATTGCTCAATTTATAATGCATCACTTAAAATCCACCTAATTTCCATTCTGGACATATAAGCTTGTTGTATGTATCCACTGCAATTTTGTGTATGTACAAAATTACATCCAAGTCGAGCCATTCCATCGCTGATAAGATGGAGGAGGAAGCACATATTATTGAGAGAACAACTGGAGGTCTTTCCATTGTCAAACACATTGGACCTCAATTCCCATCCTTTCTTAACACAATGAGCACGATGACGCAAAGTTCATTAAAGAGTTTCACAGGACTTTTACTGTGATTGGTGACTTTACTTCAAGGGGAAACACATTCAGGACATTCAGGACATAGGCTACAATTGTATTCCTCCTGTCTAAAGTATTTGAACTGTGTTAAAAAGTGAAATGATTGGACTTTTCCTCCTAGAGTTTTGATAAAAGTTTGTCCTGCAGTAGAGAAGCACAGACTCCAAACTGGCTGAGAGGTGTAAGCTATATATATCACACTATGTGTAGTGACTCTATAACATGTGACTTAACATTCCAATAATCTAAATTATGGATATGGACCTGAAAGATGAGTGTGAAATTGAAATCTACTGTTTCAACATTTAACATTTTAAACCTCAAATCACACCCGAATGATTGATTAAAAAACTTTCGGGTTGCTTTTTCAAAGCTCATTGGAAACCCCGGAGGGCATCATGCAATTTTCATGGACTAAATAGTTCTCATTATGTAAACTCATCTCCATGTAAAGAAGCTAAGTATGCCTTGCAGCTCGGCAAATTACAGTGTCAGAGCCTTAAAGCTCCATTAAACATGATCCACTTAACTCATGTGAATTTCTGGCTGATAAACCTCATTCACACTTTCACTCATCAACACTGTCTTTTTCCGCTCAAGCTTGTACACCTTTTTTTAAAAATATGGTGAAAATATTTATTAGCAAAGGCATTAATAATTCACTGGAATTAAACACG
This sequence comes from Poecilia picta, assembly GCA_033032245.1. NCBI lineage: Eukaryota > Metazoa > Chordata > Actinopteri > Cyprinodontiformes > Poeciliidae > Poecilia > Poecilia picta. The sequence continues at coordinate 15,066,329 of CM065374.1, forward strand.
CCTCCAAGGACATGCCCTGAGACGCTATTAGAGGTATAATAAATGTGTAGCATATGGCGACAGGCGTGCAACTGCCACCCCTCGTTTTTGCTGAATTTCCACGTGTATGATTCATTCAAGACCAGCCGCCGCCAAGGGCTGCTTGTGGTGGCAGCTTCCCGACTTTATTTATCAAGATCGACAGAGGCGGGGTGTCTGCCAATTTCTCCACCATCCATTTCCAAAGTAGCATGTAAATATAATTAAATGATGACATAACCAAATTATGTAAGAGGCTCTAATGGAGAGGGTAACCGTCCTCAGGTCTCCGCATGAACATCGTTGTGTCGGACTGCGTTAGAAGAAGGGGACGACAGCCGAAGAGCCGAAGTGATGTGGAAGAGACATGGGATTCTGGTAGGATCGTTCCTTACCTGACCCAGTTTAATATTTCTTCTAAAAGGAAACAAAAGTCTGTGTGAATGAGCAGATTCCTGTCTGCTCGGCTACCCAGAGCGGTTGTGACAGTGGTGGGACACAGCCAGAGAGAGCAGCAGACTGAGAGTAACGCGGAATAATACGGGGAGTCGTGTCGGAGGGAAGGAAAGATGGGGAGAATGTAAGTAAACAGGAAACGGCCCCTCAGGCAAATGAATATCATTGAGAGGTATCACTGCAAACAGAAAAGAAAAAAAAAACTCCCTCCAGGGGAGAAAACTTGTCCTAAAATCTACTTCTTAAGCTCCATCCTTGGAATAAAAATAATTTAAATGAATGAATAATAATAATACAGCATTCCACCTGCTCTGTGGTGTCTTTACACACAACACCCTATTACTGTCTTCATATTCAGATGTTTACATACATGTCCTCTGTATTTAGTAGAAATACGTTAAAGCTATATGACTTGGGTTATATATTTTTGGTATTTTTGCACAAGTCTTTAGCAATAGTTTGTTTGGCTACTGGCCCTTTTCTCCTGAGAGAACTACTGGGTCAGGCTTTTAATCCACCTTTTCATATCTGACCATAAACTTTCTCATTTTTCTAGCATTTGGCAAATATAAATATTTCTAGTAACTAACTGACCTAACACATTGGGGGTTTTGGGTAAGACAGTGAGAAGAATGAAGTTCCTCGCTCTTTTATGTAGAGTATGTAAATATCTGGCTTCATCTCTGAGTTCTTGCTTGGAGCTTTAATTATTGCTCGTCTATTCTTAATAGAGTTCTTAATAGCACAGGGATTAGATGGTTCATTTAAAACCTCATGCAGCCCCCTTGTGATTTAATCCAAGAGAGGGGTTAAAGAGGAGCATTTTCCTCCCAGGAGCTAACCAGATGTGCATGATGCCTCTCCCCTGAAACGTCTTCCTATTTTTTTTATTTTTTATGACTGAACGGTGCGAGTATGGGGAAAAGGAGGAAGGGAGTATAATTAGCAACATATGTACGGCACGCTACCATTCACTGCAGATGCACCTTCCTGTTCCCCAGCACTTAAGAAAATTTTCCCTGCGCTCTCGGCGCTGTAGTCTTGTTGCGGCAGCTTTATGAGGCAATTTTCCTCTGGAAGTGTGAGTGTGTGTGGGAGTGAGGGTGAGAGGGTGAAGATGGTGGGAGGGAAGGGTTTTTGTCCTGTGTAGAGATATAGACCCTTGTAAGCTCCACGTCCTTGAATCTGGCCTTGGACCTCTGTTGCATTTCCTCCCTTGTGCCTCTCTGTCAAGAGATCAAATAACAGCAAAAACTAATCTGAGGAGTGGATTGGCTGTGGACCACTGTTTGGTTCTCTATCCAAACAGAGGAGCAGGATGAAATACTCACTGTGTGCTTAGTGAGCTGAATACACAGCACTGATACCAGCAGCTAAGAGAAAATAGAACAAAAAGTATTTGACTCCTGTTTTGTTTTTCATAATGCTGTTTGTGATTTTGTTTATTTGCTGTGTTGCTGTAGTAAAATAATCAAATTAAGAACATGAAAAGAAAAACAATCAATGTGCTAATGGTGGAGAAACAACTTGCTCTTGCAGGAAAACTGTTTATCCGCCGTCATCGGTAGCCTGAGCATCCATGACAAGTTGTGGTGTACTAGCTATATCTGAGATCAACGGGGAGGGTGTGAGCAGCGCGTACACTGAGGGTGATTGACAGTGCTAAGACCCTCTTTCTACCTCTGATTGACTCTAAACAGTTTGAGGTTCCCTTTTATAATAATTTAAGCAAAAAAAAAAAAATAGATAAAAAAGAAACTTAGTTGTGCAAAGACACTTGAGTGTTAGGTTCTGGGGTTTTTAGCTTGTTCCTTTGGGTTCCTTTGAGTTATCTGCCACTAGATGGAGTCCATGAGGCGGCAGGCTGCGGTTTCTCTGACGCCATCCTCACACCGGAGGCTGATTGACGGCAGCATAAGAAGGGTGGAACGCCGGTACTTCAACGCCAGAGTGTCAACCTTGATGGATTCAACTGGATCTGGACCTGGTTCCCAGTTTTGTGCTCGCTCCTTGCAACAGTCACGGGAAATTACCCCGTTAGTGCCCGAGCTCCAAGACTCACCTGCATCCGTTGTTTCTGCCTGCCTCTCTGGAGTCGTTCCACTGGTTATCTGCTGCCTTCAAACATAGCCTACCTGTCTGTCCTCCCAACGCCGCTCCGCACTCCTCTGTCAGCCGCTAAGCGTCGCTGGTCTGATCACCAAGCTGGACGGAGAAGGAATCCCTGAGGCTTTTAGGAACCCCAGGACCAGCATTGCCTCTCCCACGCCGTTGATGCACTCAGCTCAAGTAAGTTAGAAGACTTGCCGCCAACTATTCATCTAAATTCCGACAATCCTGAACTCACCATCTCCCCCATTGTCTCCTCAGCGTGTGCAGTGCAGTCGTTTAGTCCCAGCGCCCCGATCCACGTCTGATTGTTTATTCTTTGTAAATAAACTTTATACTACTGTTCATTTGTCTCCGGTGGTGTTCTTGCATGTGGGCAAAATCAGTAAAGCCCATCATGACATTGAGCATGAGTAAACAAAACATGGAGTCATTATTTAAAAACAGGAATTTTATATTTAACTTCTCTTGCATCTTTTTTTGTCTGCATGATTATAAATTTCTATAGATTTTATAAACAGATGATTATATTCATTTCGTAAAGCCCTAAATAAAGTAAAAAAGCACCAAACTATAACATTTCAAACCAGAAAATCTATTTTATTAAATTCAACAGTGCTTATAATTTATTAAACATTTTAAAAGTTTGTTTTGAGTAATATGCCTGCAAATTATGTAGTATATAACAAGATTTTTCTCCATGCAGTATGGCTCTATTGACAGTGGAGTCAGCAGTATTATCATTTATTTCACATCCTGCTTCAGGCACTTTGCAGTTGTTCTTGGTTCCTTTCCACCATCACTGTTTTTGCTTCAGACGGTTTGTCTTGCACAATCTGGCAATGAGGCGTTTTACTTCAGAAAGACCGGCTGCTATCCTTATCCAATTTATTAAGACTTAATTCTTATGCAAGTATTGAGAAGATCAGATTGAAATGAATCTGTCTAAAATGTTCACTCATCTATCACCAGCTTAAAACGGGTAAAACCAAATGAAATTAAACATTTAGATATAGTTTTAGACAGCCTGCTTGATTAGCATTTTGTAATATTTATGAACTGGAAAATGTTTAAGAACTTTGAACTTGTCTGTAAAAGTATATTTTCTTAAATGCTCTTTTTCCTTATTTAAATTTTTCAGATTATTAAAAAATCATTGAAGTCATTCAGATCATTAACAGTTTTTAATTCAGAAAACGTTTATTTCACTTCACTTTGTATTACCCATTCAATGCGAGACGCAGCTTTCAGTTGTTGATTTGATTTAACAGACACAATCTTGCCTAATGTTGATACATAATTGTCACCATTTTATTTAATATACAGTCACATCCCTTTTTTTCATATCCCATAAGTCATGTTATGATGAGGTTTTTGTCAGATTAAAAGTACCTTCAACCTGATATTACACATACTTCATATGAAACTACTTCTGTATTTAAAATGTATTTTATTTATCTTATGTAATATTCTAATTTTAAATGTGTTTTCATTAATTGTAAGCAGAAAATGATTAATTATCATAATTGAAAAGTAAGGGCTTAAACACCAATCTGTGTGTAAGAATATAGAATGTGATTCACTTAGTGAATTTTTACTAAAATACCTTAACTTCTCCAGTGTTTTGATTATGACTGAAATAGAGCTGGGTTAGTTTAGATAGCTTCTTGTTCCTTGATGAAAGTTTGTTTGATGGTCTGAAACATTTAAGTGTCACCAAAAAGAAAACCAGAAGAAACTGCAAGTACTTTTTTTCAATATATTTTGTTAAGGTGTTAGAGTAATCTCTTTACACAAGCCTCGTGTGTAACCTCTTGATTTTTTTTTCTATTCAATAGCCAAAACATTTGGAGCTGTAAAGGGAATAAAGACCCACAATGGAGATCCTGTACAAAAGGACAGTTCAAACCTGAGAGTCTGCGTGACGTTTTGCCTTGGTGTACTTCTCAGTCTTGTGAAAGGGTGGTAAAATGTGTGTTTGCTGCAACAAGCTGCAGTTCCCTGTGTTCCTGTATACAATGCTGCACAGAAAGATAGATGAATGGCTGAGTGTGTGTATCGGTCCTGGGGTTGTTTTCTGTCAGGAACATTAACCTGCAGTGTTGTTCCCAGGTCTTGTTTCAGGCTGGAGGTTCAGTGTCTTATGATAGAACAGTTGGATCCATCCTCATGTTTTATTTTGCTCACATTCGATGCCTTCCCGACTGGATGTAGCTGATTCGCAGCAGGAAGGAAACTTATTTTTCAGAACACTTGGAGAGAGAGGCAGAATACAGAACTATTCTCGGAGAGTTGAATGTTTTAGTTTTTCTAGTTTTGTTTTTGGCGCCTCAGTTTAAGTTTGACGTTACCAAAGTTGGTTATCGCCTTAAAGAGGTGAAGGGAATTAACCTTCTGATGTGTAAGTCGGTCCTTTTGGACCTGGTGAGGTCATCTTTTTGCAATATCTTTGTAATGAAAAGTTTTTATCATTTCATATTCCAGGTATTCCTCAAGAAACGTTATCGATACCATGCAATTCAAATTTTTAATTTATCTTTTATACATTTTAAGAAATAGCATAGTTTTATATCACTACCCCATTTTTCTGAGTGGGTCCAAAATGACCCGCATTCATTTCCTATGGAATTTAACGGGAATCTTTATTTCTTCTTAAAACACCTGTCTAGCACTGTAAGTAATGAAACACCAGAGTATAAATAGGAATTGGTTTTCCTCAGTAGATTTTCTGTTCCTCCCTTTTTGCCACTAGTCTGTTTTTGTTGCTTCCTTAAGATCATTTAAAATCCTTTCTCATCTTGCATGCCCTGTCCTCATCTTGGATTATAGCAACACCAGATCTGTCATGATCTTTATATTACATTAATTATTAGAACTGACTGACTTAATTAAATTAATGTTCTAATTTAATGAGATGTTAAAAATTGTTAGCTACTGCAGCTTCAAAGCATTAGTTTCTCTTTTTAAGAGCGCCTAAACAGAGACGTACCCTTACTGTTAGGTACTGTTGAAGAGTTCAGGTTTGGGTGAAGTTGTTGTAAAAGGTTTTTCCTGTCAGCACTCTCAAGACATTAGAAAGAATACATTTAAATGACTCTAGTCAGCATACAAGATGAATGCATCAGATCATTAGGCAGCAACCTGTGACTTGCATTTAGTTCTAAGTTTTCTTCCAGTTTTTGTGGTTAAACACTGGAGTATTTGATAGCTTTGAGTGAAAATAAGCTAACATCAAATTACCTCCTAAATTATTTCGTGATAACAGCCTGTTCCTATCTTGTTTTGTTTTGGGCCTGACGACACTGGAAGATATGAAGAGGGCAGAAAAGGCGATCTTGAGAATAGCTTGTGAATGTAGCGATCTGAATTCTGCCAAACTATTGCTCTACCATTTAGAAGATGCACCAAAGCAAAGAGGGAGGGGTGGCTGCTGGATCTAGGATGATAACAAGGAAACCTAAAAGAAAATGGAAACACTGGGGGACACGACCAGTTGAATTCAGGGTCGCATCTGCTTTTACTTGTAGCAATTTAAAGAAAACGAGAAGCCAAGATGAGGGCAATTTCTTATTTCCGCCGGCTCCTGGTGGTCTGCACATGCTGCACATCCTACACCATCCTGCCTTATTCTTCCTTTACATGCCACTAAGTTATTCCGCTTCTGGAATCTGTAAATATGCACAGCTGCTAAATAAATGCCGTATTTATATTGCGATGGAAGAACGGAAAGCATTGGATGTGTGTCTGTTGGAGCAAGACTGAAAGATAAAAATAAGAGGATAGGGATGAATATAAACTGATGATTCTGCCAAAAAAAAGGTTGTGCATAGCTGAATAGCATTGCTTTAATCTATTTTTATTGCTCATTTCCTCCGGATGCAACCCAATTGAGAGATTTTCCCTTTTTTTTTTTACATCCAGATATTAATGTGCCAGTTTTTACTGTATGCATCCTGTCCAGCAGTTAATCCACCATTTATTCACCTCTAACCCTTGTAGTGACCACCAGCAGTTCAAATCCGAACTTTCACACACATTTGACTGCTTTCACCGAAGCCCCCTGAAATATAATGATAAACTGTGTGGACATTCTGGAGTTCAAGATTTCTATGAAGTCCAGAATATCCAGAAAAGTATGAAATTTGATTTCAATATTTTACTGGTTTGGATAAGTACAAAAAAAGAATAGATTTATGGAAAAATATCCAGGTTTACACAAATAGGTTTTTTTATTCCTTTTGTCTTAAAGTTGTATTTTCTTAATTTTGTTGTTACTGGTGTTTTATCTCCCTCTTCCTGTCCTTTCTGCCTTGCTTTTTTCAGTATTTCTTTCTTTTCTTTGTCTAAACTTCCTGCTTTCTCTTTTTTAATCCTGATCTGCTTCTGTTCTTGTCTTCCTTCTTCCCATTCTATGTCTTTATTTTTTATAATTTTGTTATTCTACCTGCCTTTCTTCAATCTCTATAATCAGATAATATCTTTAAATATTTATTTCTTATTCAGAAAAATATCACTTTTTCTCTCTAAAAAAAGCAGACTGTAGATTTTCTGTTCGCTCTGTTGATTGAATTTGTTATTTTAGTAAAAAGAAAATAAAATAGTCTGATAATAAATATATTTGATGGTTATGTATAACCAGCAAAATGAATCTTATTTCTGAAAAATATGTAATCTCTTAAGAATTATTTCAAGGTTACTGATTTTGAAGGAAATGTTTCATAACTGACTTTTGATGTATTGATACATTTTATGCAGACTGATTAAAGTAACACGTCATCTGCTAAACCTCTGCCTGGATATTCATGTCAGAGTCTTGTTCTGTGACCTCCTCTGTACACTCAGTACATCATCTTGCAGTTTGATGCCCAGTTGCAAGGCGCCAGATCATATTGACAAGCATCTGTTGAAGAATCACCCCAAAGCCCCAGACAGCACCGTCTCCTCTCTCATTTTTTTCCCTCAGCCAGCCTGGTCTTTGAATTGGTCCCCACCATCCAGCTGCTAACTTTGTCTCCAGAGTGGGAATTCATCAGAAGTCGGTGCCGGAGTTGACCGCAAATAGGCCATTAGGCTCCAGCAGGTCGATTGTGGACTAATTGAGAAAAGATCCAACGCCGACAAACTCACCTAGCTGTGCACAATCCATAACTCTCAAACAAATGATTGCTGGTGATCCCGGAGATTGTGCGACGGGTTTCCATGACTGATGAATCTGCATTGCAGCAGATTCATTCATCATGACTATAATATTTTTTGTGCTTGTTCATTCATGCAGGAAAAGGGTAAGTAAACAAGACACTCGTCCTCTGTTAGTCTGGAGGCCTTCATAGGAGATTCAGCCGTGCACCACCTATGATCAGTAATTCCCACTTTGCAGATGGGTGATGAATGATCCCACAGCTAAACACATTCCAGCACACAAAACAAGACTGTACTCATTGATATAAGAATATAGCAACCCTTAGAGAAATGTTTATTTATTTTTTTTACAGATGGAGGGATAAACCTCGACGTGAAGGAAATTCGTATTTCTAAGCTTTAAGCATATTAAAGCATACAGATCTAATCCCAAGCATGGTGATAAGGACCTGAGGTATTGTGTGTGCGTGTCCGTGTGCGTGCAAGTGTATGCGTGTGTGTGTTGCTTCAATTTTTAAGAGGCTCCTAGTGCCAGAACCGCTTCCTATTTTACCCTGCATGTTTTTCATCATCTTCGAGGCCTGTGGTTGTAAAAATTCATTTTCAGGAAAAGATGGATTTCTTTTAGAAGTGGTCAGCTTGTCAATTTTTAAACATTTCCGATACACTCAGAGAAGCGAGGCACCCATTGAGGCAGGGAATTCATTGTGAGGTGCCCAGCCGACAGTAACAGCATGAAGTGATGAAGCAGAGGAAAACGAGTTGCAGGTTCTTTCCTCCGCTCCCAGAGAACGTGTTTTCTATCAGCAATTGAGGAAAACTGAACTGCATCTGTCCCAATCTATTTGGCTCATAATCAAGTCAGTTGCAAAGGTGGAGATAAACACAATTATTATCCTTTTTTGTACAGATGGGTATAAACTGTATCACACCTGATGATTGCGTGTTGTGCATAGTAAAATCAGGCAATCCATCACGAAAAAAACTAACAAAAAAAGAAACAAATGTCCACAACCTTGTTTCTAGAGAAGTGGAAATGCAACAGTGAGTATTTCACAAATCTGGATTCTGCCTCAGTAGCTCATTAAAAATTGTATGCACATAAAAAATTTGGAAGATCTAAGAAAAAACATAGCTGTGTTGCATCATTTGTGCTGGGAAAAGATGTGATGGAAATTGTTCAAAATGTTTTCATGTTCTTGTTTAATGAAGTTATCTTCTTTGTGTGTGAGAAGGTGCACGCGCATGTGTGTGTGTGGGGGGTGTACATCAGCTGTTCAAAGCTTTTATAAATAAACATGCTATGGTAAGACGCCAGTGACTTAGCAGTTGTTCTCTTTTAACATCATAGTAGTGGGTTTAAATTGGTCTTAACTGCTGTTCAAATTAGCACAAAGTCTGCTAAGATACTGAAATGTCCTGATGGTTCCCATCATCCATCCATTCATTCTTTTTCCATCCATCCATCCATCCATCCATCCATCCATCCATCCATCTTGCCAGTTTTTTCATCCATTTATTTATTTATCCATCGATTTATCTAGCGATTCTTCTGTCCTTCCATTCATCCATTCATCTGCCCATTGATCCATGAACCCATCTACTATCTGTCTGTTTACCCATCCATCCATCTGTCCATCCATCCATCCATTTGGTCCTTCCTCTTGGTTCCATAGAATTGAACTTAAACAATGCTGCCAAGAATATATATTCAAACAAGATGGCAAATATTGGTGTGCTTAGTATTCTTCATCCATCCACCATATAATTTTTCCATCTATGTATTGGTCTATTCATCCACCCATCCATTTACTTGTCCATCTATTGCTTCATCCATCCATACAGCTGTCCGTCTCTGTTGGTTAAGTCATCCAGCCATCCGACCCTCGGCCTATCCATCCTTCTCCATCCGTTCGTCCATTATTCCATCTGTCCGTTCATTTGTCCGTCTGTCATGCTTAGAAAGTAATGCTTTTGCTCGTTTTTACAATTTACCCTTCATCTGTCTTCAGTAATATTTTCCAACCCTTGCTTGCATGAGGAAGCATGAGCAGAGCAACTGTGTAGCATCACATGGCAATGATAGTTCAGTAATTCAGTGCTGAGCTTTTGTAGAGTGATTGAGTGAAATCTGCAAATACGAATGATGGAGAGCTGTAACGGAGAGAAATGGCCCCAGCAATCAAGGCTTCAAAGCTGAGTTATACACAGTGCCAACTGAATATGATGGCTGCTTAAATTTTCTAAACATTTATGAGAAATAATATAAAGATACCCAAGCTAAATCATAAACTCAGTCACAATGATCAAATAGCCCATAAAACATTTTAACTATTACAGCAGGAAGCATCAATAAAACAGCTTTTAGTAGGACGTTGGATTTATAATATTTGATCTGATTGGGATCTAATGGGATGTGTGTAAGTGAAAATTAAATTAGCATTTACTGCAGATTTTTGTTTTGGTTGCAGGTTTGGTTGCTTTAAACAGAGTTGCACATCATTAGATGATTCTGATGTCATGCTGCTTGTCGTTGATGTTTCTGGTTATCATTTAATTCTTTCCATGATTATCTAATTTGTGGTTTTGATTGACTTGTTTTTTGTTTGTTTGTTTGTTTTCTCATTTATTTCAGATTGTCTTTTAGAAAAGCGCATTCTTAGTTCCATCTGACTGAAACAGACATTCTCAGTCAAAGTCCTATTAAGAGTTTAGCAAACTTACATGTTTACTTTTCTGATGTTGCTAAAAAGGTCTTTTTTAGGGGGTACTGGAAACCCTGTCAATGAGGGAATAGCTTTTCTAAACTGGTTGTTATGAAAACTTGATGATCCTAAAATGCCACTTATTACAGCTTTGTTTTTATCAGAGTTCCATTTGTACTAAACTTTATGATAATTGCTCTGATTATAGAGTTCAGACAAACATCTATTTTCTTGTTGATGTGTTCTGACTCACATCTGCCTTACATTAACAGGATGTTCACTCTTCTCTCCCACCTCGAGAAGAGGCTACGAGAAATTGCCCTTTGTGCCATATCCTATTTACTCTAAAGGAATCAAGATGTTCACAATTACTAATTCGGTTCCTCAGCACTGATCAACGTAATAAATTAAAAATTATTGAAGGTTACATTTATTTCATAAGGATAGGTGAGGGTGCAAGTTAATTAAAAATTAGAAATTAAAATTAAAAATTTGTCTGCATGGGATTTTGGTTCCTTCTGTATAAATGTCGTCACATTAAGGATTTAATTATTTCAAAAACTTTCTTAGTGGGAATATGCTTGTGAAATAAAAGGTCAAGCTATTTCACGGCTTCTTTTCATTTTCCTGCCAGGGTTGCCGATAAGCAAGAAACTGAATGTAAATGAGAAAAAAGGTTTCAGTCTACAGATGCAGCAATCTATTTCCAATATGATTTCCATAAAGCTTTACAGTGCTTTTAAATCATTCAGTTGTGATCCATGTAAAGTGGAACTTCAATACTTTGGTCTGAATGCTTGTTATTGTAGCTCCACAGGCCAGTCATTCCGCTGCTTTAAAATGTGTCAGAGCAACTCATTTTGGCGCGATCTCTAGATGGAACTGTAGTACTTCACACAAACATGCAGCGTGTTTGTCTTTAAGGAGCTAAAAGTGAGCACACACCGCTAATATAAGCAGAAGGTACAATACTACAGTGATCAAAACAAGGGGTAAAATATATAAACGCACAATAAATTCATGTCAAATTTTTTAACACTATTTGCAGCTTATATCTGTACTGTGTCCATTGTGTAGACAGTTTAGATTTACAGATCCCTTAATTAGAGAGTCTTTCAGCAAACCCATCTTGAAGAACTCATCCTTTAAGTTCTTCATGTAAACAAAGGGGATTTCCCCCAGCAATGTGGGAACATTTCCAAGAAAGATCAAATTTAACCAGGCTTTTAGAAGAGTTTCTAGTGTCATTTGATGGTGTAATCAATTGTGTGGGTTAGTACTCATAACAACCAAACATTTTGACAGAGCCACTTGTTGCTTCAACATCCTTGAAGTTGGATTAATGATTAGCATGGTTACTGAAGCACCTGCCTCCTAGTATTTCCTCACATTTTCAAAGGCTTCAACCATTTCAAAATTCAGAAGGTTTTCATGAAAGACTCATGAGACACTCAAGGATAAAAACTCAAAACTTTTATCTGCTAGAAATCTTCATTGTTCTTGCTGTTTTCCAGTGTGAATGAATGATAGACCTGCCGAGACATGAGAAGTACAGGAACAACATCGTTGCGCTTCCTGTGTTTAACACCTCACCAACACTGAAAGTTGAGAACGTTAACAGCTCTTACATTGAAGACCAGTCCTCCAGAATGGAGCATTTAATGGTTGGAGAAAAATCAGAACTTCATGTCTGGTTATTTCATGTCCAGTTTGGTTTCATGCCCAGCAATTTCAGTCACCAGCCAATTTCTTAATGCATTTTTGCAGTCGATGTAATTCAATAGGAAGAGTAATGCATAATGCTTAACTGTAAGCTGCCTACTGATTGATGTAGGTGTGAACCATTGGGAATACAGATGGGTGAAAGCAACTTTAAATGGTGTGCATAACTAGAAAAGTCTTTCACACAAATAAACCAAGTGCTTCCTGCTGTAAAAATGCAAATTTGTGGTGCATTGCTCTTTTGCTGTAGGCTGTGATGGTGGCCTATGTGAGTCCATAATATCTGGTCATAACCAAACTGCATCCAGAAATGTGCAGCATTTGCAACTTTTAATATTGTTGCTGCATGTGTGTCACAACACCATCTTCTACTTATTTTAAATTTACTGTGGCCTGCAACCCAGCAAGTAAGTGATTCTGGCTGAAGCTGAGGATGACAATTTTTTAGGACAGCTAAAGCAGAAATGCAAATAAATCTAGTCAGTGACAGCTTGAACACTAAGCTGAGACCGTTTGGGCTTTCATAAAAATAAAAAAAATCTGGAAAATATCCTTGTTAAAAAGTCAGAGTAAGATTTAAAAGTTTCCTTTTTGCTTCAGAGATAAAGACTGTTAACTACAGAGTTTGAACACCAATGACTCAGTGACACTGAGGTGGCTGAACACATTCGAGGCCTGCACCAAGTTATGATCCATCCCTTGTAGTCATGTTGATGGCAGTCAGTCCCTTTTGAACTGGTAAAATGCTAAACATTAAAAGATGTTGCTTTATTCTCACTGACCAGACCTTGTGAAGAGGTGGCTTGAGGAAGAAATGAAAGCACAGTGACATTCAGGGTATTATGTGAATTAATGTCGATATATGTTGTGAATAAAAGCATATTTATGTTCAATAATCCACGGCCCTCCCTCCATCTATCATCCATCTGTTTTTCTGTCCATTCCTAAAGTGGTCTTTAGTATTAGATCTTCTGGCTTTCGGTGTGTTTCCAGCATGTTTCCTTTCTTTTCACTCACACACCAAGTTGGGTGCTAAAAAAGGAAGAAGTGTGAACCCTAAAAACATTTTACATAGGAACTTTATTCTAAAGTAATTATTCATAAAGAAATAAGAAAAAAATCCAAAGACCAAGCACATAGCCTTAGTAGATGTTCATTTGATCATCTACTGAACGCCATATTCTTTATCTCTTTGTGACCTTCTTTCTGTTGAAATTATATCTGTTGTTTAAGGACTCAAATGCACACATTAAAGAGGCAGATTTATGTGTAAATATTAATTATGTGTATTCATAGGTAGAAAAAAAAATACCAGGACGAAAAATAATAAAAATAAATGTTGAAACTACACAGGCAAGGAATAGTTGTCTGATTAATAGGTCTGAGATTTTCCTCTGAAAATCAGGAGAAACAAGGAAATGCAACCAAAACTCAAAGAAAAGCTTAAAATTTCTAAATTCCTCAAAACATTTTGGTTATGATGGACAGCATAGTGAAATAGTTGGCAGTTTATAATCTTTTACAGTACTCTAAGTGCTCTGTATTTAAATTGAGTTAAATGTGCTCTGTTTATATCTTCTGAGCATAATTAGTGTCCACCGTTGTCCTCCATCTGTATGTTGGAGGCAGAACGGGAAGCGTCGTTTCTCGTGTGTGCCTTTGAGGCTGACGTTTGGTAAACACGAGCACTCTGTTCTAAATTAAAGAGAATTTTCAAACAGTTCCTTTGGTTCAGAGGAGGCTTGAGGTCGACAGTGTCATGGTGAAAACAAGTTCGCCCACGCTGCATACTGTGTGCTTCGGCAACCTTTTTATTTATTATCCTCCTCGCCTGAATCTGAATACATAACAGTTTTTCACACCTTGATGAGGAGACTGAGGGACATGTGCGCAGCCTTTATAAAAGGCTAATGCCTGCCATTAGTCTAACTAACTGTAGCCACTTTACGAAAGATGTCTGATTTTAATTCACAGTCATGGTTGGCAACATCATAAAGTGACATTTGGCAGGTTTAACTGTCATAAAAAAAGATACAGCTGTCCATTTATTGCAATTAACACTGTTGTCCTAAAATGTCCTGAATGGCGTTTGTTTGTACCGGCTGAATCAGACTAAAGTTTCGCTGGATGCAGGCATTACATGCTAACTGTCTGGCTATAGCAGGCTCAACCCCTGCAGTGCGATGATTAATGTGAGCATTGGTCATGCACAGGGCTCAGTGGACCTGAACTAAAGCCTGACATTTGTCAAGTTCACCACCCAGAGCATTGCCACTTATCAAATGTTTACCCCACTGTACCTGTAAGCATGAACTGTACGAGCTGACCACCCTGCTAAGCTCTTATTGGGGCTGTCTGCAGGAAAATCTTCAACACTTTCTCTGCAGAATCATCTGTTTTCTACGGTTTTCCTCTTAAGCCCTTATTGCTTTTCTTCAACACGGCAGGTCCACAGGGTTTGATTTATGGAACCAAAGTCATGAAGTGGGAATGCTAAAGGAAGCTGGAGTTTTGCCTTGATATAGCAGAAAGCACAGAGTGGTCTCTTGGAGCCCAACACCTTCTTTCTAAGCCACTTATGTTTTATGATGTGCATGCAACATCTGCAAAATGTAAAATATGACTGGAAGAATGTGTAATTGGAGGATTTGTATTTATTTTTTTATTATTTGTTGCTTTTCTCGGGCCAACCCTCAAAACACAGAGATCTGCGGAAGCCGCATGGAGCAGGCCGTGAGGTATGACCACGCCGGCTGCAAGAGGCCACCGTTTGCAGAGATTCAGCTGTTGATTTATGGGGTTTGCAGCTCACCATGAAAAGCAGCGCCCGAAGGGGGGCGGTGGGTCTTTGTAAGAACTTATCTGTGTGTAATTTATCACACTACCACTCCCACACCAACTCTTTATTTCATGGGCTGACCTGTGAGCTGGATTTCAAACACAGGCCCTGGGCAAAATGGAAACTGGGGTATAGATGTGAAAAATGGATGGACCCCTGTTGGGTTTTCTTTTTAAATATGGGGGACATGGCTCTCTGCCCAGGGATTCGTGACCTTTTGGACACTAAAGAAGAAAAAAGTTAATACTTAATTGCACGGTCAGTTTATTTAAATAATAAAAAATAGTCAAACATTTATTTGCATTGTGCAAGAACTCCAAGAAAAGTAGATTAGGGCATGGGAAAGTCTCTGGACAATGGAAATGGTCTCTTTCTGTTCCAACATGACTGTGCACTAATTCACAAAGCAAGATCCCTAAGGAAAAATATGGGCATTTTTAATGTGGAAGCACAGTCTTGACTTCAACTCAGAAGAATGCTTTTGAGCAAAATTAAAGACAAGACAGTAAACCAGCTCTTTTTGTCAAAACTTAGTGACTTGCCGATGGATGACTGTTCAAACATTCCCATAAATGCACTCCTCCTACATCTGATGGAAATTCTTCCCAGAAGAGTTGAAACTCTTCTCTGCAATGGGTGGGCTGACATAGCGGTTCATGTCTATGTAAAGGAAAGTGACCCAACACTTTTGGCACTGTAGTGTATATCTAAGCTATCTTTGTGTCTGTGTGTGTATTTGAGTGTGAGGCAGCAGAAGGATTCCTGCAAAGACCAGCACCGACACCCAGTCTTGGGCTTGTTTTACTCCTTGATTGCTGATGAGTACAAGTGACCGATCAGCCACAAAGTGATGAAGTTGTCTTGGTGGTCTGTGTGTGCTTATTACTGGGAATAAAGCAATAGGCGTCAAGAGGGAGCCCTTCTTCTCAGTCAGCAGAGCTCCAAATGAACCCATCTGAATCATTATGTGCATAAATATCTGTTCATCAAAACCAATTTAGCGTAAGAAATAGAACGGCGGCTCTGATCTTTGATTTTGGGTTTTGCTAGTTAAAAATCAATTTAGCCAACATTACGGATGTGTTTAATCTTTTATTAATAAGTCCAGATATTGTCTTGTTTCACTGAATGGCTTCACAATTTCCACTGTTCATTTGCCCCGAGAACCCAAATGATCAAACTTCCATTTAATCTTGGAAAATCATCTGCTATTGTCTGATTAAGTTTATCTGCAGATACCTGTTTGAAGAGATTAACTGGCATTTAACCATGTTTTATCTGGCTGCAGACGCTGGAGTAACAATGAGGCAATTACGAGGCAGAGTCTCAAGCGTTAATGTGAAATATTATGCAGAGAAAGGGAGCAGCTTGTGTAGCATCAAGCAGCGGAGATTAGATATTGAACAGACTGAGTGTGTCTGCAATGTGGCCTCATTCACTCCATCCGCCGTCATGTTTGATTCCTCACCTTGTCCCACTATGAATAAAACAAGCTTGTTTTGAATAATGTGGTCAGAATGTGGATGCATAATTAATCTAAGAAAAAGTTTTTTTGCAGCGTCTCCTTCCACTTTTTCTTCATTTCAGTCAGGTCAGATGAAATATACAGACACGTCTCCAGATTTTCATGAAATAATTTGATGGTTTCACACCATTCAACCGTGCTATTCCAAAGAAATATCATGGATTATGTCTAGAATTGATCAGCTCAGATTATTTCCCTGGTATTTTTCTTAAAGACACTGAAGCTGAAAACTCCTCATGGTTGGACACATTTTTTGCTGTTGGATGCACAAAACTAAATGTAAAGATGAGAAACAGATGCTGAGTCCATTATGAGTACAATTTTATGCTTAAGGTTGTGCCATAGCGTCTCAATTGGGTTTAAGTCCAGATTAAGTCCAGACTGTTCCATAAATTTAATTTTATATCATTTTTAAGCTAGCCAGATGTAAATATATTAGTTTTACACTGTATGTAACGAGGCACACACCAACCAGAAAGTTAGATTTCTTTTCTTGTGAGTGTATTTTCCCATTCCCTGAACTCAAAGATAGACATTTGCTATAACCTTGCAACTAAAATCCAATAATTTTTTCGGTAAAATACTTGTTCTTGATGTGTAAGGACAGATAATTGCGTGGGTGTTTTTCAGTTAAAAATTACATTTGGACAAATTACAAACAAGACTGTAATATTCTGCTTTTTCATACTGGAATAATGAAATGTTCTTCTTTTCAACTCATCCTTTTGAGAACAGCCTAATCACAAATAGACCAACAATAGACCCTTTAACTCAGTGCAATTCAAGAAATAGACTTGAGTAGAGAAGGAACAGGGACCAGAATGTCAGACATTTCAGGCAAAGATCTGTCAATAATGCATGTTTTAAGTGACCTCACTGCTAGTAAATCTAAATTACTCAATAAGTATCAGTGCAGAGGAGAAACAACATATCGGCTGGTCAGCCGAACTGAAAATTCAGTTCATTTAATATCAATATTGGATTTTTTTTCCTTGAGATTTAAATACAAAGTATTGGGCAATCAGAGGGCTGCTGCTGCTGCTGCTGCTGCTGCTGCTGCTGCTGCTGCTCAGAGCCAGGGCAGAAAATGTAGGACTACATTATGAATAATGCTGAGTAGCTGTGGGACGGCGGTAATAAAGCACAGCAGCAGGGCGGTGAGCTCAGCTGGGCTACTCTCTCCTGCTGATGGGGGTGAATATGATGTTCTGATAATAATCTGCTTTACACACACACACACACACACACACACGATACAGGGATGATTCTCTGAAATGCATTCAGGACAACTTCAGATCGTTTCTTTTTTCTTTTAGGCAGAGATCTTCCCATCATCAGGAGCCATTTCTTTCAGGGTCCTGATGCATCGCAAAAACATTTATAGATCCAGGCTTTATCCCTGTCCTCTTGACCAAAAGCTGACCATCCTTTCTTATGTATTTTCTTCTGTGCCTCTTTGATTTCTTTTGTCCTCCCTTCTGCTTGTCCCTGTGTTTTTTTCTTTGTGTTTTTTCTTCCTCACTTTTCTTCTTCCATGTTTCCCTCTGTCATTATTTCTGCATTTTTTGCCTTCTGTGTGCCTTTCCTTTGTTTCTGGTATAACCACTGCACTTCTTAATTTGCCTCTCTTCAATTGTCCTTTCTTCGTTCTTTCATTCTTTCTGTGTCTTTCTGACTTTCCTTGTCTGTTTTTCTTTCTTTGCTTCCTTCTGTCCTTTTCTCAGTATGTATTTTCATTCTCCCTTTCTTGTGTCATTCCTTTTTTCTTGTTATCTTTCTTTCCTTTTTTCTTCACACTGTTTGTTATTGTAATTTGTAATTATTGTAATTTTTTCCTTTTGTCATCACTTTCATGTTTCTCTTCCCTCTGTCCTTCCAACCTACTTCCATATGTCCCCCCTTTCTTATGTCCTTCACTTTTCACTGTTCCTGTTATTGTTCTCCCCTCAGTTTTTGTCATGCTTCCTTTCTACTTTCTTTCTTGAGTCCCTTTTTCTTCTCCTTCCTTCCTTCCTTCCTTCCTTCCTTCCTTCCTTCCTTCCTTCCTTCCTTCCTTCCTTCCTTCCTTCCGGCATCGAGAACTCATAAATTATAAGTCTGGAAAAGAATTTGGATTACGTTTGGAAAAAGCCTTTTCTTCATCCTATTTTTTATTGTTTTACTTGTTTCCCTCCCTCGTTATTGTATTTCTTGGATAGTTCATCATGGCTTCCATCTTCATCCTGTTCTTGAGTTTCATTTATTTAATCTTTGGTTGCTTTGTTTTGTTTCGCTGTCAGCTGGACTGTCCTTCAGTTGAGTTTTATTGCTTGTTCTGTTCTTTTGAATTTACATCTTTGTGACCTCAACTGCGCTTCTCCTTCTCATTACACCACTCCATATTCACAATCAACCCCATTCTGCTTTATCGCTCCAGTGAGTGCATCTTTATTTACATTTTGTTTTCTCAGTTAGTTCCTCCTGCATATCTCCGATGTTGTGAAGTTTGCTGGTTGGTTCTGTAAACTGGTTTGAATATCACAGTTTGGGTTTTGCTCCTTAGTCTGCGTCTAATGTACGTGCAAACAACTTTCATCAAAAATAATTCAAGGTATTATTAAATAAATAAAGCAATATATCTTGCACTCTCTTTTGGTGTCTTGACCACAGAAATATTCTAGGCAGATAGGTCAGTCCAAGAAATAAATGGTCTTATCAAATTATTTCAAAATAAGGGATGCAAAAGTTTATTGACCATATGGCTGGAAAACTAAAAACACAAGTTGAGTTTATCAATATGATCACATATTTGTGGGAAATAGGACATTTTAAATGCCTTTCTAAATGCAGACAACATTTTAATCTATATCATTATTTTACATAACCCGCCAAAGCAAAGCTGTCTCTCTAGTCTTCACATTTTGTGCGTTCTTCTATGTTAAAATTCAACTTTTTTTTTTTTTTTTTTTTAAGGAAGCAGTACATATTCAAGATTTCCCCCAGAAAACTTGTTATGCCCGGTGGTTGGGCACATTCATCCAGCGACCTGCCATGTTTTTGAGTTAAAATTTTTTTTTACAGTTTACAGAAAATTTGAAAATATAGCTTGATAATTACAGTATGTGTTATTAAAAGATTGGAAGATTAATACCTTAACACAAACTATAAAGTCTTAAAAAATGCAAACATTTTAAAAAGACTTGCTTAGCCTGGTGGGGGCACAAGGAAAGCCTGGTGGCCCGCCAGGCTTATAATACACAGGGGGAAGCCCTGATATCAATGAACATTGTTAGACCTTATAAACTTTTTGAAAACAATGATGCCAAAGCAACACATACAATTTAACTCGTACCCCTATGTAAGTCAAAAGTAGCGAGAGCTAGGTTTATGGGGATTGGATCATCATGCTGTCTTCTCTGTGCCATTTTTTAGTTACTGCATTCAGTAACTAATTCAGTAACTGGCAGATCTGCAGGTGAACCTTCAACCTGCAGACCTGCCACAGAACATCCAGGACCTGCTTTCATAATTTGTATGGATGCCTCTCCACTCTTCCTCCAGATGCTGCCATTATAATTTCCAAATAAAATGCCATGTTTACTTTCATCTGAAAAGTGAACCTTAGATCAGTGAACAGCAGCCCGGTCTTTTCTCTCCTTAACCTCAATAAAAAGCTCCATCCATTTCATTTTCATAGCTGACTTAACACAAAGAATGCAAAAGTTTTAGCCCTGCCTGTGTTTGCAGCAGTGTGTGTTGCCGCTTCAAGCACCGACTCTAGCTGAAGTCCACAACGTGTGAATCTCCCCTAAACTCTTAAATGGGCTTTACTTCACAATCCTCTCAAGACTGTGTTTATCCTTGTTACTTGGGCACTACTGTATGTTTCCTCCCTCTTAACATCCATTTTATGTGGCTGCAGCAGTTTGAACAGCCAGCTTCTTTAGTAACAGTCATTTGTGAATTACTTTCCTTTTCAAACTCTGTATTGCAATTTCTTTTATGAGACTGAATATTCAGCTTTCCACAATAACCTTTCCATAAAATGTATTTCTTATGCTCTTGGTCAGCCTTAAGTGCTTTAGATTAAACTAATTTTGGTATTAGATAAGAATAACCTGAGTAAATACCAAGCAGCATTTTAAGGCTTACATCCTTCATTAAGTGATGTGGTATGACTAGAAATGAATTGTTTAGGCTCTACAATATAAAAATGTGGCTGAATTAAGACATTTCTGCAAAGATGACTGGGCCAAATTTTACACTCTGAGATTAAAAAGAGGGACTGCCAGTCATCTTAAACACTTGATATTAGTTCTCCAACCCCCATAGAAGTGGCACAGCTAATGTTTAGATTTAAGGGGAAAATTCAGTTTTGTATAAAGTCCTGTTGGTTTCCTTCTAATCCCCATGCTAAATTAAATTATGTGAAAACTGCATTTCGTAAGATTTAGGTTATTATCTGAAAACCTATTTGATGCACTGGAACCTTTTCTCAGTGCAAAATTATAAGTAAATAAGTAAATGTCTCAGTATTCTAAAGAAATGACACACCTGCATGATTAACGTAACATCGCAGGTAAGGGACGTAATGATCCAGTATTTAAAATACAGATAAATAATGAAAAAATATAAAGGGATTTATCAATGAAACTGTATTTAAGCAGGAGTATGCGCTAACGCCATCTAGTGGATGTCCTCTTTGATCAACTTCCAGCGAACAGAACAGAAACGGGTGGGGGTGTCTCCAGGTGAGGGGACGCGGCAGAGGAGCATTTCTGGCAACGCTGCGCCCTACAACCCAACACACCTCCTGATTTCCAAGTAAGGAGGCACGAACTGGCAAAATGGCATGGCACCTATTTGATCTTCAAAAAAAAAAAAGAAAATTGGCCTCTGGTCGTAAGAAATAACAAAGCAGAATGGGACCCAAATTGCCGCCCTATGAAACTATTTGATTTGCACACAGCTTGGGGAGAAAGCGACTAATCCAATCCAATTTCCGGACACGTAAAAAGACTAGATGATTCATTGAAAAGAGAGGGTTGGGGGGAAAAGTCATGAGGGACAATGCGGAGTTGTTCTGGAATATCTTGAGGCATTTCTAATTCCAATAAAGATACAGACTCCGTCACGGTCGCTCTGAGGGCGCATAAGATGCGTCCGCGTTGACTGCTGAGGTATTCTCTCTCTCTCTCTCTCCTCTCTCTCTCTCTCTCTCTCTCTCTCTCTCTCTCTCTCTTCTCTCTCTCTCTCTCACTGGCTGACGTTGTGTGGATGTGTGAATGACTTTACCGCATGTACACGCACGGAAGAGGCGACGATTAAGAGATTAGAAGCAGGAGGAGGATTCAGATGTTATTCCTTAACTTTAACGGACCCCCGGAATTTTCTGCTCCCGTTCTGAATACACGGTTGCGGCGTCCCCCCCCCCCCCCCCCCCCCATCCTCTCCGCTGACAGAGAGACCACTTGTACCGCCGTCACAACTGTGCCAAGAGACAGGGAGTCTTTGAAAGGCACCGAAGCGGACCCGAGCAGCATATAAATCACCGTCCCGGAGTGCGTCTTGTTGCTGGCACCGGCGATATAAGGCATTGTGGCAAAAGCACAGAGTGGAGGGAAATGAGACTTTTTTTTTTTTTTTCTTCCCGTATGAAGAGCTGAGGACGGCAACAGTGAGAGGAGAGCGGATGTAAAAGCCTGATATTCCTCGGGTGCGCACCGGAGAGGAGGCGCAGGACACGCAGTCTCCATCCATACGCACTTTGTGATTATCTTTTATCTATTTGTTTTCATTCTGGCGTTGCTTATGTGACAAGAGAAGGGGGCATATTTGGGATCAAGAGGCGATTTTTTTTTTATTATTATTTTCCTGAACCTACCGACCCCCACTTGTGAAACCATGAACGTCGGGTTGTTGCTTTTGCTTGTTTGTTCTGCGGCATTTTTCACCGGGCTGCGCTGCGCCCCGCCAAGGACCACGGCGGGCATGGATGTCCCCGCCGCGGGCTTCGGTGGCACGGGCGGCGGCAACAGCGGCGAAATCGGCATCAAGCGAGACTCGAACCAGACCATAATGTCAAGAAACAAAAGGAGAACCCTGGCCGTGGATTTCGCCGTGCCCTCGCTGCTGCGATATTATCTGGCGGAGTTCATCAAGAGACCCCTAAACGGAGACTGTCGGAGTTTCAGCGGCTGCTACACGGTGCGCGCAAACTTAAAAATGCATTGCATTCCTCTGCAGAAAACCATCGCTACTTTTGTGGAGCCGAGATCCGCAGGAGAGTCGGGAAACAGGTCCGCTGATGGACAGCTCCCCTTCTTCTACAAGCGACCGCTGTCCAAAGTTCTGAATCTGGGCTTAACCAAGGCGAACAGGAAATCCAACCAGGTGGTGGTGGAAATAGGAGAGGATCTGGTCAAAAACGGATGCGGGGGGCTGGACGTGTACGAAAAGGAAACAGTGCTCCTGCTTGAGGTGGACCTCAGGGAGATCCTGGAGTGGTGGCTCGGAGCGGACGGGGGCCGGCTCAGGGTTCGACTCATGCCCGAGAAAAAGGCGCAGGTGCCCGGGATAGAGGACCGGTACACAGCCGCCATCCGGGCTGCAGATCCCCGCCTGCACCTGGAGATTTCCTCCCGCGGTGAGTTACCGTTTCTCTCACCCCATGCAGCTCGCTGTGTGATTGACGTTCTGCTATGATCAATTCTTCATTATAAGTAAGGTAAAGTGTTTGGAGTTGATGGGTGTAATTGTCACAGAGCGTGCACAAAGATGTGACCCTAAAAGCCTAATTTCAATTTAAGGGGTCGGGAGTCTAGGGGTCACTTCTCTACTCAAAAGTTCAACTGGTGGCTTTTTATATGGTCCATCAATACTGACACAATGTTTACATCTAGAGATCTGTAGACTCAGGAAAAGCCCATTTTAATTTTGCTCTTACAACCTACCATGGGAAAAAAAACCCTTAACTTGACATGATGATTTATTTATAATTTTTTTCAGATTCAAGCAGCTGCCATTTTTAGTGTTAATTATAATTCTGTTGACATAACCTAAGCTATGAAGCGTTTTTTTTTTTGTAGTATGTTTACAGCTGGTGCGAGTTTGTTTGCGTTCTCTTGGGCCTCCTGGCCAACAGGGGGTCCCTGAGCAGACACAAACTTCCCCTAATAGCTCTACCAGACGCAGGTAGCAGAGGATAATAACTCCAAGAGAATTCAGTGATTTTTAGTTTGTGTCTTTGATCTGGGTGACTTGCCAAACTCTTGTTTCATTATTGATGTGTGCAGCAGCTCTGAGAAATGAACTGCATGTTGATTCAACCCCCTAACTTTGGTTATTTACATCTGCCACCCCTTGCTGAGTCTGTGCAGCATCTACAGCATCTATCTTCCAGAAAGAACGAGACGCCTCAGTGGAATGGGTTTATTGCTTATGAATGAATAATAACGTAGAAGAAGCTGGAGTTTTATCATCTTCACCTGTTTCTTCTTACCTTGTTGCTTGCTTCCCTGGTTCTGAAACAAGGGTGCGTATTTAGACTTTATTTTGATTAGGCCCAAATTATACTGTTATCTCCAAGAAAGCTTTTGCAGTCATTTCTCGAGGGCCCTCGCCTTGTTCTTCTGAGCATCAGCACAATCAGTTTAATTGCTTAATCACTTTGATGAGGGAGGTTGGCCCAGAAAAATGCACAAGAATCTTTTTTAGACAAACTGCGCAGCAGAGGTTAGCTGCACTGGTAGCACTGAGAGAGAGAGAGAGGATGCGCCTTCAGGAGGCAGATCAGGTTAAAACTCCCATACACACACACACACACACACACCCCACACACGCACACGCACGGTCACTTACACAGCCAGAATACAGTAAATACATGTGAAGTGATAGATATTTTGCATGTTTATAGTCCCTTTGTATACTGTTCAGAGGAATTAAATGATATTAGAATAGCTCTATCCAAAAGTCTTGATTCTACCTTTTTTCTTCTTCTTGTTTATTATTGATACCTTCCAGTAAGAGTCTTGGTAGATGATCATGGTGTTTTTTAAAATACAAGTTTTTTTTCTTTTCAAACACTGTCTAATTTAGTGACACTTGTTGAATTTACATCTCTTACGTTCAAACGGTTTAATATATTTAACTCAACTTTATAAGAATATACATTTTGTTAATGAAATCAAGCGTGGATTTCTTTCCATTCATGCTTATTATATCGCCAACAGATTTAACATCAGTGCACTTTACTAGACAGATTCAATTCTTTCCCAAAGTAGTTAATCAAATCAACCCAACCTAGTTAAATTTAGTTTTGAAATGCAAGTAGTAAAGGGTTATCCATCAATGGAAGCTAAGCTGATGAAGTCATTAACTTTGTTACACTCCCTCCTTCTGAGCATGCAGTGACAGTAGAAAGTAACAACTCAATTTAAGGTGTCTGTGAAGATGAAGGGAGTCAACTCTTTAGTTTTAGTTTTTTATCATTTTAATGGGTAAATCTTCATATGTGGAATTTTGTTTCTAGTTTTAAAGAAACAAAACATGCCATCACCTCTTGTGTGTGTGATTGGTTTTCCTTTAGAATCCATCTGTCTGGCTCTATTGATCAAAACTCTTATCACTCACCTCATGTAAAACAATTTCAATCCAGATTAATAATGAATCCATTGTGACATCCTTAGTTATAACTGCAGAACACAAAGTCGTGATCCTGACAGCTCCTGTGTCCTCTCCCGTGCTACAAATGAGAGTTAATGTGTTGACTCTGCATCGATAAATGCTCACAAGAATCAGTCTGAGTAAAATAAAAGATGCTGTGAAAACATGTTCTGTGGCTGTATGTTCCATGTTGAAAGGAACCTTCTGAAAGACAAAGTGTGCATCAACCACACTTTGCAAGATTACAATTTCTTGAAAATTATAGCAGTCAAATTGATAATCCTTTCGTACTTCTATTGAAAACATAGAGAAATTAGAATAAGAATCAAAATATTGTCATACTCAATAAACCTTTCAGTCTCTCCTGCCCTTTAAGACAAAGTACCTTGTTATATTCCACTCCCATCTTATTAGAAATGTTCCACCATTGGATAAATGAGAATGTTTTATATTAATCTGCAGCTGACCTTCTTTGTAGTCTGACAAATTGATCCTAACCATGCCAAGGCTCTAGCCTGCCAGATGCTCTCTGCTGGACAACTAGAAACTTATCTGTGTGGCGGAATATTTTACTGTTTTGTAAAACTGTTCTGTTGTTATCTGGAAGCCACAACTATTGAACCCGACTCTTAGAATCATAGCAATATATGAATTTCACTCAGTGATTGAAATATTACCTCTTTGGTGATATTTTGATTGAGATTCAGTTGCATTAGGCCATAGGTTTTCAAGGTCATGTTTTTAAGTTTCTTCACTTGTAAAGTTTTTTGCAAAGATCTGAAAAATTCAAATTATTTAAATATAATTGGCAAACCTGAGGTTTAAAGCTTTTTGTGTTGTTTTCTTTTGCTCTCTTAAACATTTCTTTATAAAGCAAACAACCGCTGTTGCACTTACAACCTTCACTAAATATTACACTGCAATTGCATCAAGCAATATTTTGCCGATTGTCAGGAAACATTAAGGTTGTCTGAAACTGCGTGTTGCAAAATGAGAATGGTTGTCGCCGGTGATTGAATCAACTTTTTTTTTTCTGACAGCATCTTTCTTTTTTTTACTGAATGAGTCACTATTAGACAAAACTGTGAAACCCAGCTATTCAGTTTACTTCAACTCAGACTCACAGATTTGAATAGCAGTGGCGCTCAGCTGCATGCATGTATCTGCATGATATTAACAGCAGGAACGGGGACAACATGACATCTGCAGTACGGGAGGTTGAGCTGGCCGAATAGCTCTCCAAACTATCTGACTTAGAGAGGAAAGTTTACTTTTTTTCCCCACATACAGCCATGTGGTTAATTGTTTAACCATGACACCCTGACTTATTCACAAGTTATCCCAAACAAAACGAGCAAAGATACTTTCTGCACTGTGCTTTATTTTATATGCATGTGACATCTCATGTCATGTAATAGCAGGTTTCTCTTCCTTCATAGTTATAAATACTTGCAGGTGTGAAGACAGCTGGGATTTGATCAATTTTGTTTCACCAGGAGCCTCAGGTGGATTTTTACAGTTTTTTTTTTTCTTATTAAAATCGGAGACGAGTTTTACTCTACATGCTCATGCAGATCCACCTAAATCTGACCAACAGCTGTTCACACTGATGATCGCCATCTTTTTAAAAAATATATTCTCATCAGCCTGGTTTGTTTGCTCAATGTTTTGGAATGAAGAGGAAGAAATGAAGGTGAACAAATGGATGTATAGATGGGTAAATAGACAGATGGATGGAAGCAAAATGTATTTCCTTGTGTCAGCAATTTTGCATTTTATTCATACAGGCCTATATGAATGCACTACAACAACAAGCTGTAAAAGCAACCACTGACAATTTCAACTATTTATTTTTTGGTTTTATCTAATACTAAAGCCATAGCTATATAAATATTGTAGATTTTCAACGTGCCTCTGGTCTTTCCAGTGAACATTATTATTTAAAAATAAGCTGGAAATGATGCTGTCTCAACGACTCACGCCCACACCTCAAAGTAAATCACGAGCGAGGACAAGTGATTTGGCGACTGTGTAATTAGATGTAGGTGTCAGTCTGAAAATAAAAGCTTTTCTCTATGAGTCAGTTATCCTGTTAGATGACGAGTAGCCTGCTGTGAGAGCCCTGGGCCTTTACCAAAAGCACAGAATGGTATTTAATATAAAATTCATCAATGTGCTGGATTAATGAAATTCTGATGTCCACTTTGTAGCGATTTACAAATTTGTTTTTACAGTTGCAAAGAAACAATTTCTTTGGGAGGAAAATGAACTGAAATCATTGAAATGTTGCAGGTTTGCCTCCCGGGATGCGTGTTCCCCTGATTCTGCAAACCTCTCGCTAAATGTGCAGGGTCCTGTGGAAAACCACTAAGATTCATATTTGCAGTCACAGTTTTCATCCTTCCTAAATGATCATTAGATTAGCTGTTTCTGCGAGGCACTGCTGTGTTTACCTGTGTGTCGTGCGCAAACAGTTGCAGTCCCTCAACACACCAACCACACACACCTCTTTTTTTCAGCATTTCCATCATATGTCCCCCATCACAACTGCATGTTAACTTTAAAGGATATTCCAGAAAGAAAGGGGGAAATTAGAAAGATCTGTGAGTTCATATTAGTAATCTTAATTTAACCAGTGTTTTGTTTTAATGTTAGACTGCCGTACTTTTTGGCAACCCTGGAAAAGATGTGTTAAAAGCTTTAAATACCACATTTTATTGCAATTGTATAATCTCAAGTTAAAATTAATAGAAAAAGTGAAAATCAAACTTGTCATTTTTAAAGTGGTTTTGGTTTGTAGATCTGCAGACTTTCTGAAGATGGTTCAAAATTTTTCTTTGGGCTTTGCTTTTCAATCCAGCCCTTACGCACTACAGCATGTAAGGTTTAAGAAAAATGAAAATTTGACAGTAGAGGACTGTGTAGTAGATGAATATAATAAAAAAAAAATCATGCATTAAAGAAACTGGATACAGGACCTGAGAGATGAATCATCCTCCAGTGTGTTGAGTAGCTTTTCTCTTATCAAATCCGCATTAGGGTGCTGGAAACGAAGTACATAAAGTTTAAAACTGGATCTTTTAGGAGTTTTTTCATGTGTTCACAGATCACTAGTTAATCCCAGAAAATTATGAGAAATTCTGTATTTGGGTTATTCAAAAGGTTAAAGTTAAATGGCGTAAATAATAAAATAAAAAAAGCTCAGGTAAAGGATTAAAAATGACAGAAAATCAGTGAAAGTCTAAAGGAAAACCTCAAACTTGATTTAGACTCAATACCAGGGGTCTGCAATTTACGGCTCCAGAGCTGACACATACTGTCCAAAATAACTTAAGCAAACATTTCATTTGTGCTTGAAATAACAATGAATAAATCAACTACCTATCTAAAACTTTACCTAAAAATAGCTTTAAGTAATATTTACTAATGGTAGCTAACATGCTAATAGTAGCATTTCCAACAGAAAGCATTTAAACATCAATATATCTGTGAAGTTCAGCAGTAAGATGCTGGTTATTAGGTTTAAATAAATCACTACCATGGCACCCACAGCAATTTTACAAACAGGCCTGCAGGAATCAGTGCACTAAACTGTGCTCTGTGCATTTGTACTTACTCGTCTTATTGGCCCAATGGGCGACATCATTAATGAGAAATATTTCTGTGTTACAGTAGAAGAGAGAGGAAAACAATGCTCAGCAGGGACGATAAACCACTCACCTCTACTTTATTAACCCATGTTCTGTTCTCCAAGTGGTGCCGTAAAATAGGCTACTCAGGAATCATTAAACAATCTCAGCAGAGGGAGCTGGAGAACGTGGGACCCCTGCTTCATTAACCTGCACATATCTTCCACCGAGCGCTTTGCGATGTTGATGTTTCCGGTCGCACCATTAGCAAAGATAGTCTTCATGAACAGAATGAGACCAAGACCCTGAAGGGAAATAAAGATGAGCCCATCACACTTGAGAGGAGCAGCTGTTTACTTTCACACTTCTCCTCCCCATGTTTGCCCCCCAGATTTGCCCCAAATGGAAACTCGCGCAGTCTCGATTTACCGTTAAGCATCCTGCATCTGTCAGTCGCTGTGAGAAGCCTAAAACTGAATCACAGCACGCGGACACTCTTGCTGTTAGGCAAATGTGAGCGTTACTCCTGAATCATAAAGAGAGTCGGCAGTAAATTTGTCCTTAAGTTGGATTACACGCTCAGTAGCCTACTTTGTTTACTGGATGTGGCTTGCGGCTTCTTTTGGAAGAAGTAGCTTCTTGAAAGATGAATAAAGTTAATTTTCCATGTCTCGAAAGCATTTCCCTTGTGTACTGATATAGCAGCTGGTGGAAGAGCCTCAAGAGAAATTTTACAACTCAGAAAAAGTTTACAGGCTTTGTTTGTTTAATATTTATTGTGCATAACCATTAAAAAACCTTCTAAATGTGATTACTCAGCTTACACTTAACATCCAGTTTCATTAACTTCAAAGAACAAGATTACTTGTTTTTTTTTTTGAGTAATGAATGCACACATTTGCGCATTATATAAGCATTGAATTAATTTGAAGGTCTTTAAGTTCAAATGTAGGGCCTGCAACTCTGACTAATATACTTAGAAATGTGCTATGCTTTTAATAGTGGTAATGTGCTGGTTCAACTTTTAAAAGCTGAATTTCCGTGATATTCTTTTTCTAAGTTGTAGAGCAACTTTATATGTAAAACAAATTATATGCTCTTTGTTTTACAGGGTTTTGTAGGAGGTTTCTTTTTTTACATTTTATATATTTTAATTATAGAAGTGTGCGTACTTCATGCTTAGTTAAAAGAAATGCAGTTAGATCATAATTGCTTTTTTGTTCAGAACAGTTGTCACAATGCAAGAGACTTGACTGCGATTAATGTGTTTAGTTTTCTTGTAACCTTTTATTTTATACAGATTTGACAATATTATGGTCTACAAAAGTTTAAAAGGAAACCTCAGTAAAGACATAAATTAATGTTGAAATTGCTAAATTGTGTTGATGAAAAAATAAATCTGAGAGCAGCTGCAACAAATTCCCTTCACTTCATCACTGAATTCACTAACTGGTCACAGTGGAGCTTTGAATTGGTTACAAGGTCGGTACCTGGTTCAGGTTCTTAAACTAGTGGGTGACTTCCCCCCCCCCCCTTACTGCACATGTAAGTAATTACTGGTTTTAGATCATTCAGATTCAAGGTGACGCTCCCTTAGATCTGAAAACACTTTGTCACCCACTGACTGTAAATCAAGGAAAGCTTTCTTTGCATAGTACCATTCAGATTCAAGGTGATCAAACGTCCTTTTCAGAATCAAAGATAAATCAGTCGAAATAACATTTGATTAAAGGCAAGGGAATAAAAAAATAGCCAAATATAAGCTTTACTTTGGTTTAAAAAGTACATTTAAAGCAAACAAAAAAATATATGCTTAGACAGGATAACAAGATGATAAAATAGCATCTGACCTTGAGCTGCAGCTGCCTACTGGGCCTGAAAATACATCTAACAATAACTACACTAAATATAAACACATACACCAGTTTTTCTGTGTGCTGTTTTGAGGGAAAACCTTTAATTTTGCCAATGATTCTAATGTGTTTTGAGGGTGATTTAGTAATTACATAGCTTTTAAAATTTAAGTTAGTCTACAAGTTCGGTCTTGATCTGTAATTTTTAACCAGATTTAGAACAATGAGTTCTGTCGTTTTTTTATTTAAGTTGGCTGAAATTGTCCCTATTCACACATTTATATATGTGACTGTAAATAGGCACTCTGATTCACGAAGCTACTATCATGGCTACTTGCACTAGTTTGAAGGAATCTCCTCTCTTACTACTTCTCATCACTTCTAGTTATTGGTCAACGGACTTGTAAGAAATGGACACACTCATCTCCTAAGGAGGGATTTTTCATAATCGGGTAGTTGACCAAATTGTCAAACCAACATGGCAAGTTGCTCTGCTCAAAATTACACAAAGTAAAGTACCAAGCAAAGCGACGCTTGTGCTAAATGTGGTGTAAACCCCTCCAGGATGAAGACGGTCTAGATTAGGCAGAATCAAAACCGATTGTGAAATAAGAAGGTTCCATAAGAAGGCACTGGCAACATGGAGGACAAAGTGAAGCTCTCAGGTCAGCTGATAATTATCAGGTGAGCGAGATCTGCTGTGATCATTGTAAAGATTAAACTGAAGACCTGCGGTTTGAATGTGAAGGTTTCAGTGACAATAGTAGGAAATCGTGTAGTAAATTTTGAAACTAAAGAAGAGACATATTTTCAGCGCTTATGTTCATGGTTTTGTGGTAATGTCTTTTTTTCCCTCAGGGCCACAGTACTCACTGCTTCAGGCCCAGAGTGACTTGTTGTAATTAAGAGGAGAGGAGAATCGTGCTTACTAGTAGGTAGTCTTGAGGGAGAACATCAGGTCATTTGTTGTGAGATGAATCTCAACAGAACTGGGTTATGTAGCCTGATATACTGTGGATGAGCGGGAGAAAAAAAAACATCTATGATTTGGAAACTGTTGCAAAGAATAAGGTGTGAAATGTCTAATAGAGCATTGTCAATTTGTTTGGAAGAAACCACTTATGTTTGCTGGATTTGTTTTCAAGTAATTTCCAGGTCATCTGTCAAGATGAAACGATTTGTGTTTTTGGTGGTGAAACAGCAAAATTCACAAATTAACTTCCATTCGATATCCTGCATAAACCTGTGGTGGGAACACAATCTAATTGTGTCTTGAAGGTGCAATCTACCTGTTGACCTTTAATTTACTGCCTCAAAGGGGAAAGGCTGCAGTGTCACCTGAAAAGTGACATCACATTGCGTTCTGGCGTGCAGATTCGAGGTAATCAATGAGACTCTTGACATTTAAAGCTTGTATCCATCAGCTGCTAATGGGCAAATCAATAGGAAGCCAGAATGACATGCCACTTTATTATTTATGTGTTTGTATGATCAATTTGCTGAAGGAGCTGGCACCATATTGTGACAGCTTTGGGAAACTCTGGAGACCTTCAAGCTGTTGATCGATACTATAAGTTGGTGGTGAGTTGAGGGGTTTAACAAGGGTGCATTTCATGATAATGGGGGTGAAGACTGAACAGGGAGTTTAGATTGAAAGAAAGATGATACTGCGGCTCTAGAGTGTTAGATTTGAATTATTTGTCCTTAAGTGTGAATGATCAGACAATCATACAGTTGCATCTGCATGGCGAGCTTTTAGCCTTTCGCAGTGCTCAACAATCAGTGCTGCATGAAGGAGCTAAGCATGAAGCATTGATATAATCACCGCTGTGTCACCACATTCATTCCCATGCTGTGTTCACTTGTAGACTAACAGGAAGAACGGCTAATGGATCGGTCTCTGTTCCAGCGCCTCTGAGTTAAGAAAACCACAATTCTGTGTCCATTGCAGATGGTTGAATATTAATGCATTTTAATGAGATGCCCTCTGAACCTGCCCACGTTCATTTATGATGGCCGCACTCAACCAGGCTGCTGTCCACGTAATGAGACGGCTGATTTGTCTTGACTGGGGGGGGATTGTTAATTTGGCTGCCTGAGATGGAGAAATGTATGCTGAACAACTCGAATTATTGGCTCCGTCTCAAGAGCTCACAGAGTGCAAGTGTTGCCTTAAGCCACATGCTGTTAGCTACGTGCATCTAACAAAGCAGCTCCCCTGCAAAGCTTGCAGAACCAAATGACCTCTTACAAATTGCCTGGACTTTGGTACAGCTTTGTTTTTTCAAGTTAGTCAGAGCCACCCCAAGATGACCGCCTCGGGTCCTGCTGCAGGCCTGAAGGCATCACAAGCACCAAACATTTGACAGGGATAAAAACTTTTGATGTGGCATTGTAAATGCTATTACTATCCATCCATCCCTCGATCCATCCATCCATTTTCTTTACACCCTTGTCCCTCAATGGGGTCGGGAGGGTTGCTGGTGCCTAGCTCCAGCTAACGTTCCGGGCGAGAGGCGGGGTTCACCCTGGACAGGTCGCCAGTCTGTCGCATGCTATTACTAATGGTTTGCTAATTAGTGCCTTCAGAACTGCTTTAAAATTCTGTAAATTTGGTCCTGGCCCTATACTGTTTGGCTTCTACCTTCCGCCCCTAAGCAAATCTAATTTATTTATACAAAATAAAAACCTTTGGTTAATTATGTAAAGCAGGTAAGCGCAGTTACTGCTAATGACTTGTAGACAAAAAAAAGACGAATGTTTACATTTGCAAGAAGTATGGCAAAACTGTACCTCTTATGAGTATCCAGAAGCTCCTTCTCAAATAACCTTTTTTTTCTACCATCCTAACAATATATGAGAGACGTTAGTAAGAAAAATGACAAACTTATAACCTGAGGCCAACTCTGGCACAAGTGATCACTTATCATAATTGAAGTCATAAATGCAATTAAAAGACATGTTCTTTGACATGCATGTGTGTCTCTGTTATAAAGCTAAGTTAATACAAATATATGGCTTTAAAAGTCTGAATTTTCCAAAGGAAACTTGTACTTTGTTCAAAAGAAATATCGGGGGTTCTCTTTTCCTTTCTAACGGTGTTAGTATTCGTAGTAGCTGCTTTTATAAGTCTCCACACTTTCTTTCTTTCAGCATTATTGCTCCTGGCTCAGATCTTTCATTTGGTCTTTCAGGACTGTTGATGGGGTCAGTTTTCCCCTTTTCATTCTCCCTTTTCCTTGTCCATTTAATGGCATATCAGGTGTTCTTGTTACCAACGGGACCCCGCTTTGAACAAAATCAGTGCTGTTTTCATGCACTTCTTGCTCTAGTTGGTTTTTCTATGAATGCCAGGCTTTGAAAGGTGCAGCAACTCTACTAGCCTTTTCTCACATCCTGTTGTTTTTGTCATTTTTGAAGAAAAAGTCTACTTAAAACTGGTCACAGAGGTCTTTTGTGTTTCTTGCTGGACACCATGTGAAATATAATTAATTTGGCCGCCTGGGTTGGTAAAATGTAAGGAGAACAGATTACCTCCGCCATTATTTCCTTAATATTAGGATTGCCCAGAGAGATATAGTTGCCCACCAACATGACTGGCTATGCTCTGAAGTAGAAGCTAGATGATGATGGGGGAAAGCAGTAAAAGCCTTAACTGGTTTTATTCAGTTCAATTTTAGTTCTTCTTAGGTCACTGTGATTTAGCTGGATTCAAGGTGACTTTGACTTTGATTTCCTCCTGTTTTGTCATCTCCCTCCGCCCCCTTTGATGCTTAGTCTTTTTTTATGCCACTTGCTTTTTCTCTCAAAAATCTGCGAGCTGCCTGGTTGATTAATGGCAATGCTTGTAGGAGGCCTCAGTGCGGGTGTTAAGTTCAGAGCTTGGTGTGAAGCAAGGATGCGCATCGTGCATGAGCTGAATGTAAAGCTCACACCCTTGGATGCCCCACTTCCATAATGAGGGAAGTAAATAATGTGCATAAATCCATGGCCAGCCTTTTCTGGAAGCTCCATGGTGCATGGTGTGGTTTTTGTAAACATTTTCCAATTTAAAGGCCATGACGCCAGCATGGGTTCAGTCTAGAACTTGTAATACTTCTATAGGCAGAAAACACCATTAGTTCTGTAAAGCTGCGAACAATGTTTGAAATGTCTTTGTATTCTTAACCAAGCAACTGTATACCATAGTAAATCTCAAATACAAGATGAAAGGTAATAGCATAAAATGGCTGCTGTTCAGGCTAAGTCACCCAGTCAAGGTGATTAAAAACCACAGTATTGATTTGTGTGTCTTTTCATGTCATTATTATATGTCTACTATAATGGATATAAAATTTATTTTCAGGTTTATTTCCCACCCATAAGTTCCTAGATCTAGTGAGACTAACGGTTAACTTTTCAGTCAATTAAATAGCCACTAATAGTGAACTCAGAATGTTTCACATTGCCGTTTGCTGCCAGCTTATTTATTGTTGTCAGTTGTCAGAGAGTCGCCAAGAAGCTTAATTAGAAAATAGGAAAGCTTTTACTGAGAATTGTTTTATTTTGTTATTTTGACCCTCTAACCCTTTTCTACTGTGGTATATGTGTGTTTTGGAAATGTTGGAAACTTGGTGTAGGACCTGATTTTGGGAATATTTACAATTAGAAAGTAGATGGAGAAACTGCTGCTTGAGTTAGTAATGTAAATTGCACTTCAGATTGAATAACTTAGAAAAGCTGTTAGATTGACAATTTTACCAATACATTATATAATTTTGAATTTGGTTCACCTGAATGGAAAAATCACCTTCTCTTAAGCTCTCACATACATATGCAGTGAAATGCCACCTCTACACATTACTAATTGACCATTCAGCCAAAAAGGCTTTTTGTCAATTTGTCACTAGACATAGTAGTTTTTAGGCAATTTTACCAATGTTGTTCTTCTGTAAAAATGGTAAAGGGCTATTGCTCTACGAAGCCCAGAGGATCTCAAAGTGCTTTAAAATTCATTCATTCATTCACCTATTCACACACACATACACACTGATGATGGCAAGCTACACTGTAGCCACAGCTGCCCTGGGGCAGTCTGTCAGGAGCGAGGCTGCCATGCACCAGGACTTCTGACAACCACCAACAGGTGAACTTGTTTGTTAGACTTATGTTAAGTAAATTACAACTTATTAGTCCTGATTGTTTACACTGTTGAGCCATTGGAATTACCCCAACCTTTTATAAAACACAAATTGTATACAATTGTAAATAGATATTTGCATTCACAGATTCTGTGGTTCAACGGTAAAACAAAGGTTAAAAAAAAATCTAGTGAAGATTCTCACTGAAACAACAATGAAACAACTCCTGAAGCAATGTTTTATGAAAGAGGATTCTTAGAGGAGGAAGTCAGTACTCCAAAAGTATGGAGTTAGATTTGTTTCACAATTATTCAATCAAAAAAAAAATCTCAAATAAAAAAGTTTCAACCAAAAAAAAATCATCTCAAACAAAAAAAGTTTCAACAACAAAAAAATCATCTCAAACAAAAAAAAGTCGTAAAAACTATTAAATCATAAAAATATTTTTTACGAAACAAAAACATTTTTAAAGATTTTTTTTGATTGAAGTAACTAATTTTTTGATTGAATCTCTTTTTTTTTGGTTGAGTGTATTTTTTTTTGGTTGAAACTTTTTTTTTTGGTTGAGTCAATCTTTTTTTGGTTGAACTTATTTTCTTGCTTATACAGCTTTATTTGCTTTGGGGAAGCTTACATGAACATTCTGGGCGGGGCTTACGGACGAGCAATGTAAGATGTGTTCCGATTGGTTAGCGCTGACTAAAGCGGATGACTCCCTGAGATCTCAGAACCCGTCCCGAACTGCAGGGCTTCGATGACGGACACATAATGTGAATAAATAGTAAGTAATGTTCACAAAATGACACCGTTTAGCAGCTACTAAAGTGTCCACCCTGTTTCAAAGAAGAAATAATAATATGCTACCGGGGATCGCGGCAGATAAAATATGTGACTGTCGTCATACGTTGTGTAAGATTTCTTCTTTGAAACAGGGTGGACACTCTAGTAGCTGCTAAACGGTGTCATTTTGTGAAGATTACTTACCTTTCATTCACATTCTGTGTCCGTCACCGAAGCCCTGCAGTTCCGGACGGGGTTCTGAGATCTCAGGGAGTCATCCGCTTTAGTCAGCGCTAACCAATCGGAACACGTTTTACATTGCTCGTCCGTAAGCCCCGCCCAGAATGTTCATGTAAGCTTCCCCAAAGCAAATAAAGCTGTATAATGAGTTCAACCAAAAAATAAATAGACTCAACCAAAAAAAAATAGACTCAACCAAAAAAAAAAGTTTCAACCAAAAAAAAAAAATACACTCAACCAAAAAAAAGAGATTCAATCAAAAAATTAGTTACTTCAATCAAAAAAAAAATCTTTAAAAATGTTTTTGTTTCATAACAAAAATATTTTTATGATTAAATAGTTTTTATGACTTTTTTTTTGTTTGAGATGATTTTTTTTGGTTGAAACTTTTTTTTGTTTGAGATGATTTTTTTTTGGTTGAAACTTTTTTTTGGTTGAGATTATTTATTTTTTTTGATTGAATAATTGTGAAACAAATCTAACTCCATACAAAAGCAACATAAAAAATGCAGCATGGAAATTTGCCTGAGGGCAAACACCTTTGTTTGGCCTTATGAAACCGAATTTGAAGTATTTGACTATAATGGCCATGCTTACATTGGCAACCCCTAGGAACACCGTCCTACTATGACGTAGGGAAGTGGAAGCATTATTCCGTGGGAATATTTTGCTGAAACAGAGACTGGCACTTTGAGGACAGAGTATTAAATTGAAATATAAAAACAACACTTTAAGACATCAGCCCAAAAATTAAGCTACTACACAAATATGTCATTCAAATGAACCTTGACTTTCAGCATTCCACCACATTAATTACAAAGTCACTCCGGGACAAAAAAAGTTGATGTTCCTGTCAAAAAGACTTTTTCTCAGAAAAAGAATCTCTTGATCACTGTTCTGACATTTAGCAAAAGGAAAATGATTTTTGCTTGCCTGAAATGGCAAAAAAATGTGTTTGATTTTATGTCAGATGAGGAATATTTATGTATCCATTTAGAGTGCACTGCAGATCTTTTAGAGGATTATGTCAAGTCTTATATGATTTAATGCATAAAAGGCATATATCTAGACGGCATAATGAGGTTTTTCTCCCAAACGGTTCTTGATTACTGTTTACATACAATGATCAGTCAGATGGGAAGATGGCAGGGAGGTGTGTAAAGAAAAAAAAGAAGCACTGTATGAATTGTGTAACAGACAGCTGTGTGTTGTCAGATCCAGCCTTCCTAAGCCAGACTCACATGAGTTGAACCAAGCCTGTCATTGTGGCTCTTCCATAGAGAGCATGAAACCTCAGGGGTGAACACAGTCTAAAGGGAGAAAAAGAAAAAAACTTCCAACATTCAACCCGGAGTTAAAAAGCTATTAACAGATGTGACGGGGTCGCCGTACACATGGAGCTTGGCAGCCTTAAAGGAGCAGCTTGAGTGCTCTCAGGACACATCCCCAGCTCCCTTTATGATCTGTAATGGGATTGTTGGAGAGCGCCAGCAGCATCCTCATCACAGGACAAAACCCACTTAATGGGATATGATTCGCCATGAAAGGGCAAAGAGGAGCAGTTTCTCGCTGAACCCACTTATCCTTTGAAACCTCCACACCCACTCATGCCCACCCCCTCCTCTGACCCTTCCAGTTGACAGCTGGAGTGTGAATTCTGCCCTGATTGTCCTGCTCCTGTGCCATGGATGGGTGTGCGTGCATACGTGTTTGGAGTGCGAACAGACAAACGCAGAGGCAGAGGATCAGTGCCATGAGAGATGCTGTTTGTGTCTTATTGAAGCCGCAGCTCGCTCGGTGGGCTAGGTTGACTCAGGGGATGGCACTGCAACAAGCTCAGCCACTGAAATCTGTGGAAAAGAATACAGAGCAGCAGCTCCGCTGTTCTGAGCACACCGACGGCTTATCTGAGACGGGAGTACAGAGAAGTGGAAAAAGTTTGAAGTTTCATCTTCTGCTGTGCCTCTGCTGCTGTTTGCGTTTTAGTTTTGCTTGTGGAGCAATAAATCATTCAAGTCTGACTATCAGAGTCTCTCCTGCTATCCGTTTAGTTCCCAAAAAAATAGTTGAAGATATGATGTTCCTCATATGCAGTGGGTAAAGTTCATAAGTTGTTCTTAAAAGAACGTTTTGTTACCAGTTCTGACACTGTAAATTAATCAGAAATACAGATTTTATGTAGTGGTCATGGTGTGAAAACATACTGGGTTTAAATATTGGCTTTGTGGTCTGGATGTCTACTGCATCTTTAATAATTTAAAGTTAAAGTAATTTGACTCGAGAAGGGAAACGTGTGTATTTCAAGGGTTTATTTTAGTTCAGCAACCTTCAGTCAGAGGAGAAACTTTTGCTCTTGCACCTGCACTGATGAAAACCGAACAAAAGTTGTTACAATTGCTGTCTAAAGCAGCCATTTTAGCACCTCACTCATCATAAATGTGTATTTATGATGAATGAGGGTTATTTGATGGCATTCAAAAAAAAAGGCAAAAATAGATTTAATATTTAAAACTATGTCGACTGCTTGTCTAAGACAGCCATTTTAAATATTTACATATAAGCTGTAACATATATTAACTTTCATAAAAAGACAATAAATACATAGTTGAGAATGGGACATTCAATAATTGTGGAAAAAGAAGGGAAAGGTTGCTCAGTTTTCAGGCCAAAATAAGAAAAACTGACTAAAACCTGTAACATTAGCCTGTAACGTTAGCGACAAATGATGAATCTATTGCTGTAAGAACCAGCATTTGTGGTATACCTTTAATTAAACCAGCCTTCAGATGAACATTTTTGGATGTCCAGTAAACGGTCACTGACACCCTGCAAAAAGAGGGTGAACCACCATATGTCACTTAAGACACAACACTATAGTGAATGTTCTTGGACATATGCAGGAAATTGGCTACAACTGGCGGAAGAGTGAATAGGCACAGAATCTACATTCACAAATACATACACAAATCTATGTGATACGTGTTTAAGTTTTTCAACCAAATTGAAGAAATATAATGATGTTATTTATTGAGATTTACCTGAATATTAGGGGATCAAAGAACGATCAGCAGACTCCCTTTAGGGCCTTATCTGTGATCTGGGGTTCCATCAGAAAAGCTTTATTTTCATATCAATCCCATAACTGTGAATAAAATGTTACATCCCTCAGGTTGATGCAATGTCTGGAGGACTCACTGAAATTTCTGCTTCATTCTTCAAAACAACGAGCGATAACAGAGGCACTTGACTCAATCCTGAGGACTGTGGAGTGACATTCTCCTTTGGGACTGTTTGTACTGCTTTGCACCACCATGTTAAGGCAAGTTTAGTCTCAAATTATGCTCATCTGTCAAAGCAGGTCATACCAAATGTCAGTACTGAGGAGCACATGGAAAGGAGAGGAATACAATTTGTGAGTTGTTTTTTTAGCAGCTTCTAAATGTCTGTATTGAATAGATGGACATTTCTAAGGTCTTAACCATCCATCCACTCTCAATTTAACGAGAGTGGATGGTCTGCCTGTTAACAGAACAGGTGTCACAGTAAAACACACAACATTCAAAGTGTTCAGTTTATTATTCACTTAATTTGTTTTAATTCATATTTATTCATATTTGTTAAATTTCTTTGGAAAATTCATTTATTTAACCATTAATTCTATTCCTATTCATTATTTTGCTCATCAAGTTAATCTTTACCAAAAAATCCCAAGTTATTACTATAAACAGGGGTTGATGATGCGATTATATTGATTGTAAGGGGTCATTACTTAGATCTCTTTTTTGTGAGGGTATTTTTTATACAATTGAATGAATGCCAACAAAATCATGACAGGTTTGTTCTTATGATGATGTGACCTTTTCTTGTTCCAGTTAGATAACTATTGATGAATTATATTATTCAGATAGTCTGAACAGGCTTTTTTCTCATGCTGTGTGTAAGTGTGAGACAGCTTGTGTCTAAGTCTTCCATGTGCCACATGTGTTCGTCTGTGTGTGAGTCTTGACCTATTTAATCAGGCCAGGGTGTCATATCACGGCTGGACCCAGCACTGTCCTTGTTACAGACTACAAACTAGAGCCAACAGCAGTTTCACAATATCATATTCTGACACTGTTGCTCAGTTTTGACCTGTAGAGTGCTCCAAGTGCAAGTACTTGCACCCACATCCAGACAGCCCCTAAAACTACAGATTTTTAGTTTTAGTTTTTTTTTTTTTTTTGCTACAGCAATATCTCAACCCTTTGACAGTTGCGGCAAAGGCATGAACTGCTGGGTTTTTAATTGTTTCGTTTTGTAGGCGTGAAAGGACAGATGCAACTTGCATTGCATGATCGCCTATAAAGTCTAACTAAAATAAGCAACGTTGACCATTAAAATGTTGATCACTATAAGCCATATATGTTGTTTTATTTTTTGTTGTTTCATGCAGATTTGATAAAACGCATGAATATTTAAGATCTGTTATGTTACTGGAAAAGTCTGAATCTGTCTAATGAAACGTCTTGCATAGCCTTGAAAGACAAACTGGCTATTATTTCCTACATACTAATAGACTGCAGCCCTGCTTTTATCATTCGACACACCTTTTCTTTCAGAATAATATCTTCTAGCTCAATGCTTTCCCTTGGCCATTCACACTGTTGACAGGGTCAATTATGTTCCACACGTGCTTCCTTTGCATTGTGCATATAACTGCATAGCGGGTGTTCATGCTACCAGAGGAGTCCTTGTTTGAACAAAAGCTGTGCTGTTTTCATGTGGTCTGCCTATTTGCACAATATGTCTTTCCTTCAAGCCTGAATGCCGCCTTACATCTGATACTCAAGCACCTTCTTTGATCACAGGGAAATAAAAAATCTCAGTTGTACATTATGACCTAAATACATCTGTCATGCACACTTTAGCAATCCATCCATCCATCCATCCATTTTCTTCCGCTTATCCGGGATCGGATCGCAGGGGCAGCAGCTTCAGAAGGGAGGCCCAGACTTCCCTCTCCCCAGCCACTTCTTCCAGCTCCTCCGGGGGAACCCCAAGGCGTTCCCAGGCCAGCCGAGAGACATAGTCCCTCCAGCGTGTCCTGGGTCTTCCTCGGGGCCTCCTCCCGGTGGGACATGCCCGGAACACCTCACCAGGGAGGCGTTCAGGAGGCATCCTGACCAGATGCCCGAGCCACCTCAACTGGCTCCTCTCGACGTGGAGGAGCAGCGGCTCTACTTTGAGTCCCTCCCGGATGACCGAGCTTCTCACCCTATCTCTAAGGGAGAGCCCGGCCACCCTGCGGAGGAAACCCATTTCGGCCGCTTGTATCCGTGATCTCGTTCTTTCGGTCATGACCCAAAGCTCATGACCATAGATGAGGGTGGGAACGTAGATCGACCGGTAAATCGAGAGCTTCGCCTTTTGACTCAGCTCTCTCTTCACCACGACGGACCGGTACAGCGCCCGCTTCACGGCAGACGCCGCCCCAATCCGCCTGTCGATCTCCCGCTCCCTTCTTCCCTCATTCGTGAACAAGATCCCCAGATACTTAAACTCCTCCACTTGAGGCAGAACGACCCCCCTGACCCGGAGAAGGCACTCTACCCTTTTCCGGCTCAAGACCATGGCCTCGGATTTGGAGGCACTGAGCCTCATCCCGGCCGCTTCACACTCGGCCGCGAACCGTTTCAGCGAGAGCCGCAGATCACGATCTGATGAAGCCATCAGGACCACATCATCCGCAAAAAGCAGAGATGCGATCCTAAGGCCACCAAAACGGATCCCCTCAACACCTCGGCTGCGCCTAGAAATTCTGTCCATGAAAGTAATGAACAGAATCGGTGACAAAGGGCAGCCTTGGCGGAGTCCAACTCTCACCGGAAACGAGCCCGACTTACTGCCGGCAATGCGGACCAGACTCTGACACCGGTCATACAGGGACCTTACAGCCCTTATCAAAGGGCCCGGTACCCCATACTCCCGGAGAACCCCCACAAGGCCCCCCGAGGGACACGGTCGAACGCCTTCTCCAAGTCCACAAAACACATGTAGACTGGTTGGGCGAACTCCCATGCACCCTCCAGGACCCTGCTGAGGGTATAGAGCTGGTCCAGTGTTCCACGACCAGGACGAAAACCACACTGCTCTTCCTGAATCCAAGGTTCGACTATCCGACGGACCCTCCTCTCCAGGACCCCTGAATAGACCTTTCCAGGGAGGCTTAAGAGTGTGACCCCTCTGTAATTGGAGCACACCCTCCGGTCCCCCTTTTTAAACAGGGGGACCACCACCCCGGTCTGCCAATCCAGAGGAACTGCCCCGTGCGCGATATTGCAGAGTCGTTGTGAACCAACACAACCCTACAACATCCAGAGCCTTAAGGAACTCCGGGCGGATCTCATCCACCCCCGGGGCCCTGCCACCGAGTAGTTTTTTGACCACCTCGGCGACTTCGTCCCCAGAGATTGGAGAGCCCAACCCAGGGTCCACAGGCTCAGCTTCTTCAACAGAAGGCATGTTGGTGGGATTGAGGAGGTCTTCGAAGTATTCTGCCCACCGACCCACAACATCCCCAGTCGAGGTCAGCAGCACACCATCCCCACTGTAAACAGTGTTGGTGCTGCACTGCTTCCCCCTCCTGAGACGCCGGATGGTGGACCAGAATCGCCTCGAAGCCGTGCGGAAGTCTTTCTCCATGGCCCCGCCAAACTCCTCCCACGCCCGAGTTTTGGCCTCAGCGACCACCCGAGCCGCATGCCGCTTCGCCCGCCGGTACCCATCAGCTGCTTCTGGAGTCCCACAGGCCAAAAAGACCCCATAGGACTCCTTCTTCAGCTTGACAGCATCCCTCAC
This sequence comes from Poecilia picta, assembly GCA_033032245.1. Classification (NCBI taxonomy): domain Eukaryota; kingdom Metazoa; phylum Chordata; class Actinopteri; order Cyprinodontiformes; family Poeciliidae; genus Poecilia; species Poecilia picta. The sequence continues at coordinate 15,109,944 of CM065374.1, forward strand.
CGAAGGTGTCCACCAACGGGTTCGGGGGTTGCCGCCACGACAGGCACCAACGACCTTGCAGCCACAGCTCCGATAAGCCGCCTCGGCCATGGAGGCACGGAACATGGTCCACTCAGACTCCATGTTCCCCACCTCCCCCGGAACGTGTTCGAAGTTCTGCCGGAGGTGGGAGTTGAAGCTCCGTCTCACAGGGGACTCCGCCAGACGTTCCCAGCAGACCCTCACTACACGTTTGGGCCTGCCAGGTCTGACCGGCTTCCTCCCCCACCACCGGAGCCAACTCACCACCAGGTAGTGGTCAGTGGACAGCTCCGCCCCTCTCTTCACCCGAGTGTCCAAGACATACGGCCGCAGATCCGATGAAACGACGACAAAATCGATCATCGAACTGCGGCCTAGGGTGTCCTGGTGCCAAGTGCACGTATGGACACCCTTATGCTTGAACATGGTGTTCGTGATGGACAGACCGTGACGAGCACAGAAGTCCAACAACAGAACACCACTCGAGTTCAGATCAGGGGGGCCGTTCCTCCCAACCACGCCCCTCCAGGTCTCACTGTCATTGCCCACGTGAGCGTTGAAGTCCCCCAGCAGAACAAGGGAGTCCCCAGGAGGGGCGCTCTCCAGTACCCCCTCTAAGGACTCCAAGAAGGGTGGGTAATCTGAACTGTTGTTCGGCCCGTAAGCACAGACAACAGTCAGAACCCGTCCCCCCACCCGTAGGCGGAGGGAGGCTACCCTCTCGTTCACCGGGGTAAACCCCAACGTGCAGGCGCCAAGATGGGGGGCAACAAGTATGCCCACTCCTGCCCGGCGCCTCTCGCCGTGGGCAACTCCAGAGTGGAAGTACGTCCAGCCCCTCTCAAGGAGACTGGTTCCGGAACCAGAGCCATGCGTCGAGGTGAGGCCGACTATTTCTAGCCGAAACCTCTCAGCCTCGCACACTAGCTCCGGCTCCTTCCCCACCTTATGTAGATATTGTCTTTGTTTAAATTTAACTACATTTATATTTGTGGGTTGGAAATTGTTGCATGCACAGTGACTTCCACAGGTATCGTTATAAACTCCAACTTCTATGTAGTTGGGCTTTATGTCAAAGGTGAACATAAAGTGCTGCATAATTGTAGTTCAAACAAGAAAGTAAACTGAAATGTGTGGTGTGGGTTTAGATTCGGTACCCTGAAGACTTTATGAAACTACATTTTGCTTCATTTCCAGCTGTAGGTCTGTTTGGGTTAGTCTCCATAAGCTTTGCATATGCAGAGACTTGGACTTTTGCCCATCCTTCTTTGCAGAATAGCTGAAGCTCCGTCAAAGTGGATGGTGAGGTTCAGCTAATCAAATCTTTCCACATATTCTCAGTTCTTCTTCATGTTGGTCTTTCTGGACAAATGAAAAGAAGCTTTGAAAAGTGTCCCAAACTTGCTTTTGTTCTATAATATAAGAGGCTGTGATTAAGTTAAATTCTGATGGTTGGAAGCCCCCAAACATCAGAAATACATCTGCCTTTTAAAAGCAGTGTTTTAGAGGCAGTGCTTGCATGCAATGATAGATGTCTTAGCAAAAAAGTTCTGATGCATGATTAGGTACTTCAACACTTCTGTTAATATCATAATACTGTAAATAAAATAAATTATAATTATTGTTATCTTGGGCCCATATTTCCTGTCTTTAATTCTGCAAGCATGATGTTGCGAAAACCACGTTTCACCATCAGGATGGTGTTTTTATTATTATATGCTGTGTTATTTTAACACATAGTGTTTTGCATGTACACCAAAAAAATCCAAATATAATAGATTACGGTTTGTGTTTTATGTTAAAGGTTTTATAAAAACCATTGGTGACAGTTCATTGCATCTTAATTGTGACGTTTCTCTAATCATTCATAAAGACTCATCCACCATCCGTTCAGTTCTTCAAAACCAGACAGTAATCTCGCTAAAACAACACCTGCTACATTGGCAGTGCAGCGTGAGAGACCGAACCAAAGATCAACTCTTCAGTTTTTAAGTTGGTGCCAGCTGGATGACACATTGTCGACCTTTCTCTGTTTATAGAGTCCATGAAATGAAGCCACAGCGCTTGCCTCAGCACCCTAAAATCAACTTATTTTAACTCCACCAACAAACACACACACACAGCATGTATTACATCTACACTCTGACCTTACTGTTCCTGTGGCGTGAAAGTAGCAACAAAAATGTTGAGTTGCACAAAACGAGTATTGCTTCTTGGGCTATATCCAAGGGAATGGTTTAGACTCTGGGCGGTGGAGCCGTCGATTATGCTGCAGAGTTTTGCTTATCACAATTGTGAAGGTTTTGCTGACCTGCAAATAAAGAGAGGATAAGAGCCCTCTTCCCACTAGAAGGGCTCTGCCATGCTGCAAGCTGTCACTATGGGTGGACAGGCCTGATGCTCTGCAGGGAGGCTTATTAGCATGGGGCTATAGTTATACAGTAAATCATCTGCTAAAGAAGTGCAAAAGGTCTTTAACAAAACTGGCAGAGAAACCCATACCAGCTTCCACTGTAAACAAACAAAAAACACTTTTTAATATTTACTGCAATTGCTCACACGGTTCTTTTCACAATATTTTGCAAAGTCGTACACCACACAGACAAGATCACTGTAGATCAAGGCCCAGTTAACAGGGACTTGAAACCTTGAGAGTGAGTTCTTTATGCAGTGGTTGATGAGCTCTAATAATCTGACAATGTTGACAACTAAACAACATTTTGTTCCCATATTGCCCAGCCCTATGGCCTGCTTTTGTCTTTAGACAAACTGTCTAAAATGGCTTCTCCAGAAAAGTCTGTCATATTAGCTTTGACTGCAATTCAAGGGGACATCCGATGCGTGTGAATGAGCAAGAGGGCTCGTCAGTAGTCCGATAGATGACAAGCACTTTAAGGATCATGCTGCTAAATCTTTTATTCTCATCTGCTGTTAAAACAAAGTGCCTGACTGACTTTCGTGTACGCTGATTCATGCTTCAAGTTTCCACAAGTCTAAGCTGCTGACTGACGAGAATGATAGGGGACCTTATCTGTCACCTTCCAGGCTTTTCATTACCAAAAAGCTTGGCTACTGAAATGTGATCAGAGACATGGGAGAAATGCAGCTCTTTTGAGACTGGCTTGGTAAAGAAAAGTTGCAGACAGTATTTCTTGTTTGTTTCTTTGTTGTTGTTTTTTTATTAATTTTTTTACACTTGCAGGATTCTAGAAATGACCTTCTAGACTTGATGAACTTAAGGGATGTATTTTGGCAGGGTATGTGCCCCAGGATGCATAGACTGAATAAAAAAAACAAACAAACAACCTTTTTACACTAAGACCAAGGATTGTGTTGCTGTTTGATTGGGGAGGCAAATTAACTTTAAATTTATTCAGATTAGTTTAGACTAACAGACCAACTTGGTATGTATTTGAAATACTATTTTACAATGAAGCAGTACTTTATCATTTTAGTTCTGAATGAAATTAATAACATTTTTTGGACAGTTGATTCTTTATCAGTTACTGCAATGATTGATAATTTAATCATTTGGATAACCAATAATCTATTTTTTGTTGCTCTTAAATGATCTCTTTCAAATCCAAAGCACCATAAATTGCATTTGGTCATAAAATAACTACTAACCTAAATGTATTTCATGCTATTTTTATTGTCAAGTAGTAGAAAAATTATTTCAAGGCATGCTGTTGCCCTTGATTTTATTTTGGGGTTATCTGCTTGGGAGTCAGGGGGTCTAAATGGCCGTTTGGTCTAATTTTGAATTTACCCTTATATTTTCACTATAAAAACTATTTACCTTGCCTTATTTGGTATCATTATTTTCAGCACAACCTCAGCTTTATCATTTTACAGTGTTTGTTTCATTTTGACAAAATGCATTATCACAGTGGACCAAAAATCACAAAAAAACCAAAATCCGAGTAGAAAAAATATTGATATTTTTAGTATATATATTTAGTATTTATATATATATTTAGTATATATTCACAAAAATGTTGAACATATCATTTTTCTAACCAATAATGATAATTTATAGTGTATATTTTAAAAACATGTGTAAAGATGTTGCAAAAATCAAAATTAAATACATGTTTTACATTAAATTGTGTGAAATTTCCCAGGCGGTTTTTTACAATTATTTAGTAAATATGGCACAATGGCTCCACCACAGCTTTTCTCCAACATCACAAAGTCTCATGTGTTTATTTTACAATTAACAAATATGTCACAATGTTTCCACCACAAATTCCTTCCAATATCAAAATGTTTCAAGTGTTTTTTTCTTACAAATGTCTACAAAATGGGTTTCCCAATAGGTCTGCAGACAAATCAGTTGTGCCTCATCAAAACAGTTTCTGACACAGTCTCACATCATGGGCCTTGCTGGAACTTCAGCTGCAGAGAAAAAAAACCTTTGGCCTGCAGGGGGAGCAGATTCACCTGCGCCCAACGTGAAACACGGAAGAGGCTTGTCTGCTCCTGTTCGTCAGAAGCTGCTTTGCAGTCATGTAGCATGGCTGATTTTGACACACAGACTAACAAAACTACTACAAACACTCTCACGAACTCCAACTAAACACTTATAGTCTAAAAAAAACTCATCCGAAACTCAAATCCAAAGCGTCGCTGCGCGCTGCTCTCTTCCGTCTCCAAAACTCTCCAGAGCGTCGCGCACCACGTGTCTGTCTCCTCCCCCCCCACCACAACATACCGACACCTTCTGGTACATTTGAGGAAATAGGAAATATAAAAAAATGGATGTCATATTGCATTCAAGCATTTCCTGGTCACAAAACATTCACTGAATGAGCCGCAAAGACGAAAAAGGGTTTTTCCGGTTTTTTCCGTCTTCCGGCTCAAAGCGCAGCGCCGCTGCCTGCTGGCGCTTCATTTTTTTACATAATCTTTTATATACCGAACAGAAACCACTAAATTGAAAACAAATCATGAAGTTGATGCCACCGATCGCTCCGGTATCCAAACTTTACATCAATTTCGCGATGTCGCTGCCTTTGCAGCTGCTCCGTTCGCGTCTTAACTCGGTTCCGCTTCTCTTTCACCGAACTTCAACAACTTTACTTCGTTTCTTAGCAACAAAATACATCCGATAATTATTTATTGAAGATGTAAGATTTCCAATAATAATAATCTAATGTTTTCTTCCACTTTTTTACGCTTGGAAGCTCATTTCCTGTTACATGCCCAGAAAAGCCCGTTTTTAACATTTCTCTGACATTTGGAAAAATACGGTTTACATATTTAAGCATAACTCCGGTTTTATTTGGTCTTTTAACACAATTTAAAAACTGGTGTGTAGTTTAACATGTGCACCTTAAGCGCAAGTTGAAAGTGAGACTGTGGGAGGCGGAGTCTTGCTGCTACGTCGCGCCAAATCAGACATGTAAAAAAGACGCGTATCCGCGTCAACTGACTCCCAAGGAGACCTGAATGCATATGCAGTTTTATAACAAAAGGCAGCGGGACTGCTTTGGAGCCGAGGAAGTCATTTCTGTTCATTGCTTTCTGCTGTTTCAACACTCATTTTTGATAAAAACACTCCTTCAGGACGAAATATACAAGCTGTCTTTTTACAAGTATGCTTTACCTTGTCACACAGTGCAACAATTATTTTCCATTAAAGATAAAACTGTTTTTCAATTCAAAATTATTTGAATGAGTTTTGATATTAACAAACCTCCTAGACGTTATTTATCCACCGAGACTCTAGGTGTAAAGACTCTGATGCAGAATTTGGAGTTCTGCTTCATGCAAAACTTTACTTTCTATTGCGTGAACAAACATCCAGATGGAAAGTGAATTAATCAGCAAACACCCCAGAAGCTCACGCATCAGAAGGCATTCTTATGCATGACCACATTTCTCATTGCACACCAGAGCATGTTTTTTATAGGATCCAGTAAAACAAAGTGCTGGTTAAATGTCAGCAGGGTTAAATATCCTTAAATCACTCTAGTGAGGTAAGACTTGACTCTGGCCCGGTGTTATTTTTTTTTTCTTAATGACCAGTCTCTTGCGAATAACCATTGTTTTGATACATTTTTGTTTGTTGTTTTGCACACTTACATATAGTCCCATAAGAAATTGATATGACCTTGGGTAAAAATGCTGTGGGTAATCAAGTTTTTCTTACACAAAGGTTTTATTTAAAACAGAAACACAATTACTTAATGAGCTGCAAAAGCAATATGTTGATTTTAATGGCGTTGATATTATTCAAAAACTTGCATGTCATGTCAAGGTTTGAGCGTAAATGTAAAATAGATACTGGCTGAGGTCAGTAGAAGTTGTTAAGTGCCAGTAGTACAAAATATTTAACTGTTCTGCTCTTTACGGAGTAACAAACAAAAAAATCTGATATTTACTGTTTAGTTAATCCAAAGAGAGCCTTTCTAATGTATTGCTGCACACTCTTAGTTAGATAAAATAATCCCCCATTTGTCCCAAAACGGACACACACGCATATTTTCCTTTCCTTGTTTTTCTTCTCTAGAGATTCTGTCAACTTCCCTCAGCGGTACAAAGCCTGGGGTGGTCCCTGGTACACCAAAGTTTTAAGTTTTAAAATGCTCCAGTTTCCAGTTGTTTAAAATGTCTGCCATACTGGCATCTTAATGAGATGCCAGAGAAAGTGCCGGAGGGAGTCGAGCTTTCTCCAACTCTACTGAGCGTGGACCAGGGGGTCTGCAAACTCTGGCTTTTTTTTTTTTTTTACCCACCGGTGAATTTTATTTGCTTTGGCAAAGAAATGAACAACAAATTTAAGAATGGTTTAAAAAAAAGGATAGTTAGTTGTTCCTCTGTGCTTTTAAGCAGAACAACACATAGGGTCAAATATTTTGTGCGATTAGCAGTCATTTTTTAATCTGTTTGATCATTTTAAACATAATTTGAACAATATATTAGTACCAATTATTAATGTTGCTGCTTTTCTGCTCATTCGTGAATTAAGCTTTCATTTTATTACCAAAATACTGTGATGATTTTGCTGGAAGTTATCAAGCCATGAGAAAATCATGTTGATTTTCAGCTTACAGAAGGGGACCCAGCCTGCAGATCATCTGAATTTCTGGAGTTTCTTACTTCACCATGCAAAGCTAATGAAGTCTTGGCTACAGCATTTTATTCAGCGATCACACATTTTTATTTTTTCACCAAAAACGTTTTTTCTCCCTCTCTCTTAGCCAAATGTGCACCACTGTTATTTTAATTATCTCTCCAAGTCAGTGCAAATATTGAGAAGGGCTGCAGCTCCTCTGTGACTGATTCTTTGTGCATCTTATTTCCTCCCTTTGTTTTTTTAAATCCTTCAGTGCATTTATCTTTCACGGCTGCTTGTTGGCACTTGAGACAAAGCTCGGCACATTTTTCAATGACTGGGCAAAACAATGTGTGGCTATTACTAAATTAAAATTAAATACAATATTGGCTTCACCAATTTCTGATCTTTGCTCCTCTGCTCACACAAGATTAATCTCTTTCCTCATGGATCCGTTACAACAATTCAAGCAATCTATTTACAGTGATTTATGCTGCAAACACTATTGTATCTTTATAGTAAACAAGTGTAATTTAGATAGCTCCGTGCCATCACTAATGGCAAACCCCATCAGGAGCTGAGCCAAACACGACAATGACAAATTCTGGCACGCATGTAGAATTAATGGACACCTCGTTTGGGTCGGAATCTCCAACCTAATGGAGATTTTCCATCCTTTTTTGACATTAATCTAATGTGAAGCTGTGCAGCTAAATTCCCTCTGCATCTTTGCCAAGTTCAAAAGCATATACGGTAAATGGCTTGTAATGACCAGCACTGTGACAGTCAAGATGGAGGAGGCCAGAGCTTAAATGGATGAGCCAACTCGGTGTAAAACAAAATATGGATGGGTCATTTAAAGATTAAAAAGGAGGGGGAGTCGTATCACTCATTTAACGGAGAAGTTGAGAACAGGACGGCAAACCCTCCTCCTCCTTCGGTCCAGGTGGGACGAAAGGATTGACCAGTGGTGACTTTGAGTCATTTGTCTTCCACTGGGTTTGCTGCTTTCATATTGAATAGATCTCGATGAATGCCAACTGGCTGTTGGAGCGGTAAAAGAAGAAGAAGGAAAAAAACACAACAAACAAATGGAAAGGAGTGGCCAAAGTAATAGATCCAAGCAGAAGAAAAACAAGATCCAGCTCTTACCCTGATTAAACATCACGGCCATCAGTGGGGAGAAATCTATCAGGGATGGATCGTATTGGCTCTTGCTTTAAAGAGACGCGAGTCAGCGCGCTGAGCTTTCACTCTCCTGACCCACATCATGACATGTTTTGCAGGCCTGAGCAAAAGAGAGGTAAAGGAAACTAGCTCTCAAAAATCAATGCGGAACTTTCGTTACAAAAAGGAACAGCTGTGAAAGAAACTTAACACAAACTGTTCAAGGCAAGAAGCAGAGTACAACACAATCTCTTAACTACTGACAATGCTGGATAATAAACAGTTATACAGTACATTCACCCAACAATACATCTCCTGAAGACCTTGGAATTATAGAATTAAATCTGAAGTGGACTCGATGGATCACACAGAGAACCATGTTGAGATAAATGAAAGGACGTGTTTATGAAGTACACTGGATTAGTCGGAGGGTGAATTGGAGCATTTACCAACAGAACGTTTATCCTTGAGTTTGTATTGTTCGATTAGAGCCGTTGATGTAGTAATACAAAACATGCAACAGTTTTAAAAAGAACATGATTGATTGTGAATAATAAGAATGAATAGAGTCATTATGGGTTAGTCTGAGCAAAGCAAGCCACTGATAGTTGAAAATACAAGTTTATTTTGTTGAATGGTCAAGTAGTTGGTTTCCTTGGGACTTCCAGAGGAAATGATTGAAATTCAAAAGAAAATCTTTCGTCCCTGTGTTTATATCCTTTATATAACAGTCATGTTAAATCAGAAATTATGCAGTTAGTTTATTTCAGTGACTCAATTCACTAAGTCGAATACATAATATAGATTTCACAAAGGCTGTTTTGACTGGTTCCTCCCCAGTACCGGTTTTATGGAAGCAGATTTGACAAATATCAAATTAAACAAAAACTAAAACTAGTCTTCAGTGAGCATGTGCACTTACCAAAAAAATTAATTTAAAAAATCGGTGACGTCAATTGGAAATATTTTTATGCATTTTCCTTTTAGATATATTTGCAACTAAAGTGCGCTGTTCAGTCTGGGGCTGTCCGTTTTGTATCAACGGTGTATCATATTTTTGCTGGTAAAAAGCTTTTTTACAGTTTGGAGGAGATGCAGCACCTGGTGATTTTATAGCGTAACCAGCTGGATGGTTTGAGTCCTTTAATGAAACAATAATATATTTTTTAAGCCAATAAAGATATTTAACAAAGTTTATCCTGAACATAAGTGAAAATGCACTTAAAAAAATTTCAGGCTGATACTTAGCGCTGGATGTCATTACTTAGGGTAATTCCACACACATTCACACATCAGTGCAATTTTAGAGAGACCAATTAACCTGACAACCATGTTTTTGGAAAGTGGGGGGGGAAACCAGGGTACCAGAAAAGAACCGAGCATGCTTTTGTCGACTACACTTACCATCAGCCTTTCATGGGTAAAAAAATTTTTATTGTCTTCCCCCATGCGTGTTTTTGTTACTTCGATCATACAAATATGTAGGATGATAGGTTGAGAAACCATTAAAATGTCAAAGATAAAAGTCAAAATGCACTTTTATTCCACAAGTCCATCATTAGCATGTTTCCAAACACCACCAGCTGGCAGCACAAAACTTATCATTTATTCTACACTGATGTGAGGCAGTCGAAAAGTTGCTACTTTGAAAGATTTTGCTGCATATCGTAAAGTGCAAACTCCGCCTGTTTGATTTAAAAGCTCGCCGCCCCGGGTACCCAACCATCTGGTCCACCCGAGTGAATGCCAGCAGTTTGAAAGCCAAGAGGTTGGTCACAGAGGTTCCTGCCACCAGGCTGAGTGCAGTTATTGATTTTTCACCGTGCATCCCACTGCCTTGGCAAACTGGGGGGAGGGAGGGGAAGGAGACTTCTGAGCAGAGTGTAATCTCTCAACGAGTTGGTGTGTGTGGCACGTGTGCAGCTGGGGAGAGATTGTTGAGATTCTCTCATTGATCCACTCTCACCCTCTCCACAGTCTCTCTAATTTGAATAAAAGTAGGGAATATTTTTTGTAGAGTGGCACAAGACCATCAAGAGTCGATATGTCTCAAAGAATGAAGCAAAAAGGTTGAGATCCTCCTGGGATGTTTGTCTGAGAGTGAGGATCTGAAGTGAATAACTAACGAAGAAGAGGAGTGAAGGACAGATGATGGTTTGGGAGGAATAGGGGAAGCGGTTTATAGCCGGAAATGACAAAAGACAAGGAAGACAATTTTATGCTGTTAAAGCACTGGATTAGGAATACATATTTCCTTATTACCTTGACCTCTAGTTTACTTAGCATATCCCTCCATCCAACCCATTTTTACTTATCTGGTCAGAAGGTAACGTGTAGGAGAAAAGCTCAGACCCTTCTACAGAGAAACCTCATTTAAACCACTTTTCTGTGAGATCACTTGACCATAGACACAGACCAGTAAATTAGGAGCTCCTTCTCATCCTTGCCACCTCAAACTTGGCGCACTGTTATCGGCGCACATTGATGATCAAGATTCCAACACTAACAAATAATTTACCAAAACCAAAGATGAGAACATAAGGCTGTCAAACCAGACTCACTACTTTCCAGTTATGCTTTGAGATCCTATCCTATCATTAAACTCTGCAAATCGGGTGAGAGACAAGAGGCTGGAAAGTCTGTCGTACTTTGTGAACACACTCAGCAGAAATAAGGTATTGTTAGAAAGTGTTTTCTTCCACCTGTCTTTTTTTTTTATTATTTTTGCCCGGCACCCAGACAAGCCTCTTATCACTAAAATGTCTTGACCGTTCTCAAGGGAGCTGTTAAGTGTGTCCTCTGGCTTCCTCTACCACTCAGGTCACAGTGCCATTCCAGGATAGTTTGAGGAGGAAAGGAGTCAAAGTCACATACTTTAGAGTTGTGGGGATTGAACAACTTAGGAAGAAGTAAAAGCTTGGGTTCATCTGACACTAATCAGAGCAAAGACGTGATTCACCCAGCAAAAGTCTTTTGATGGCACGCAGTCAACTGGAGCTTATCAAATGTTCTTTAATGAAAAATCGATGTGCAGGAAAATTCCTGCTTCTACATGAGTTACAGCCTCACATCCTCATTCAAAGGCGAACCTTTTTGAGCACTGACTAAACTGATAAAACTGCACATCAGGTCTTTCCCCCACTTCTTTTTTGGGCCAAGTAAGAGCATGGTGATTAATTAGATCTTAATGCATTGTCTTCCATCTGGCAGGGTTACTAATGTCCCCAGGATTAATGGCTGTTCAAACTGCTGCCATTTTATCAACAGCAAGATTCCCCTTGCCATTAAAAGTGTAATAATTTGGGTTCAACTGAACGGGTTTTGGTGATAACTTCAATGATTTTCTTATTAACGCATGCATTAGCTCTACTTCTCCCAAAACCTTTTGAGCGGGAAGCTGTTGGCCTGTGAATCATCCTAAATTAGAGCTCAATCAGTTTAGAAAGCATCATTTACAGAGAAACAAAATAAATTCATGCAATTACAGTTCTCAGAAACAAAGACGCCCAGTTCAGCAAAAAAAAAGTGTCTTCTGTTGACGAAGCATGGCTCATTACCTTAGCTTAGATGAAAGCTGTAGATGTGGAATGGAAAGCCATTAAAAATCAGTGGAAACATTGCACTAATCATCTTGCATGAGTTCAATTTGGTACTTTTTTATTCTGCCTGAATATACAAACTAGAAGTAGACATGTTTGCTTCTTTTTATTTGCATCCTGACACCTACAGGGTACTGATAAGATCCTACACGTACATCTTAATTTGAATATTGTGTAAAATTGAAATATTTCTTGCCAGTCACTCAAAGAGAAACTCATTTATGTTAGTTGCTACATATAACTTCATCCTCAAAATTTAAGGCTGATATTTTTTTCTTTATAGAAAGCATTTCTGTTAGACTTTAAGGCAGAGTTTAAAATTCAGAGAGCACATCCAGCAGAAAGCATAATGCATCCAATGTGAGAAATTGTGCTTTAGTTTCAGCACACATCATTCTGCTCCAACCACTGTTTGTTTGGCCTGGGGTTTATGCTGCTTTAATTTATAGAACTTCCTGTGTAAACTCACTTGTATGTCTTCTCTGCAGTTTGATGAACATTGACAGATGACTGCGGTGAATGGGAACAGGAGATTATAGACAAATAAATGTGTTGGGAGGAGAGAGATGAAAAGTAAGACATGGATAGGAAGTTTAAAGATGAGAAAGAAATGCGTCACTCTGTTGAATGACAACTTTCAAGTTCATTTGGCCTTGTAAGAAAACATCAAAACTCTTTCTTGTTCTTTGTTGTTTCTGAATAGAGCAGAATGGAAATCTACTTATAAAGCACCCTATTAAAACAGCATACTATTAATTATCTAGCATTTGTTTTTCCTACCCTGAAGAAAATGTTCCCATTAGTATGTGCTTAGCATCCTTTGAGGTCTGACTTTGAGGGACGCAGTTCAACAGACTTACTAGGCTTTATTTTATGAAGCACAATTTGCATGTGAGAAAATGATAAAATAGGAAAAGTTTAAAATGTTTTCTTACAAATAAATGTAATAAATGCAAATGTTTTGAACTCCCACTCAATTAAGTTGGCGAAATGAAATGGCAGCAATCTAAGATCCAAATCTGCCAAACAGCATATTGCATTAACATCAAAGCTGGAAGAGCAATTTTGCATGTTAAACCAGATAATTTGTAGTATTATCCTCTCTAGGGTTTAAAATCTAAAAAGTGCAGGTTGTGTGTTACACATTAAAACAATTTTCTAGATTGTCCACATGTCTAACCTGGTAAAGCCCAGCCTCTTGTTACTACGCTTTGCTTCCTGGAGGCGTGGACTGTGCTAAGGTTTTAAATATTTCCCAATTGCTAACATTTGCCCATGATGTGTCTGTAAACAAATGTCCTATCCTGCTACGAGGGAACAGCCAATCCAAATGAGGTGGCTGTTAATGTACTTAATATTTGGAAGAATGGCCAAAATGGACTGAATGGGTTTGTTAACTTCCTACGCTGCCATTGCTCAAACTACAGGCAGATTACAATTCAAAAACAGCGTGGAAAATTAACTTCATTGTTCACAACTTCCCCTTCTCTTTTATCGACTGGGCCAGTCAAAAATTTACCAGAGAGAATTCGAGTCAATGGGAGAAATCTTAAGATTGCAGGTCTAAATCAAATTAAGTCTTTGTTTAGACATCACACAAGACTTAAATGCAGACTCGAGTCTCTGTCTCTTTTTTTTGTGGGCTATCCCACAAGTTATTTGTGCATAAATTTAACTCCTTTTAAGCCCAGAAATTTAGTTTAGCGACTTACATTTGCATAAATATGAGCTTATTATTAGATACTGTAGGCAAAGTGTTGTTCCCAAGCAGAAATACAAAGTAAAACAGCTGTTCGTAAATATGCAATAATTTTAATTTGATAAAAGCAGATCTTTCAGTTGAATTATAATATTTCCATAGTGCCATATTCCTAGAGTATGTTTGCATTCCAGCATTACAAGTAAAGCAGTACATTAGCAAAATATAATGATGAACGTTAAAGGATTTAAATCATACGCTACCACAGATCAAAAGTTATTCATCAAACAGTCTAAAACTAAAAAATCTGTCCAAAGGACCAAAGATTGTCACTCGTTTGCAACTTAGTAAAAACAAACTTCAATGAGTTTCAAATACCAAAAAATAAGAGAAGAAAATCAAAGAGAAACAGTAATAAAAACGCCATATTTTCATATAACTGAGCCACATACTTTTGAAGTCGTTCTTATTCGTCTTTGCTTTAAGGAAATACCCAGAACTTTAGAAAAACATGCTGGAGCTGGAGTGTCTAGGGAGGCAAGGCAAGAAAGTGGCCTGGCTTTGATTTAGCGTTGCCTGCTTCACTGTGTCTGTGAATATTGAATCAATGGGGCACCATACCACAGAAAAACCAATATGTAATTTCCCCCCAGACACTTGGTGGGCCTTTGCCTCTTTGCACCCAGGAGAGAACAGCGCTCTTGTAATAGCCGTCATTCAATTGAAAACTACAAGTGTGGCAACAATGCTGCTTTCTTACAGAAACACTATACCCAGTGATAGTTTATTCAAAGTATTTGTTTTCTCTGCCAGAGACTCTTTGTAAAGTAGCTGCAAGGAAAAAACTGCCAGGCTTGACATAAACCGTGGCATGCGACACAGTGAGGGGTATGGTTAAACAATGTAGACGCTTATTTTTAGCTCTCATATATTCAGGATTCCAAGCAAAGCTCAGAGAATGGGGGCAAACTGGGTTGAACGCCACATGTGTCAGGTCTGAAAAGCAAGGCTGAAAATTTGAATAAGAGACAATGAAGCAGAGCATCAAAGAGGACAAATCGGCCATGTCCAAAGCGCAGGTGCAATGATCTAAAATGAAACGGCTTCATTTATGTAACCTGGCTAGTGAAACGGTGTAGCAAAGCATAAAAACTACTGATGGACTGATTCCAGTCTGGAAAATAGAGATCATCTTAAAAAATTGTGACACACAGAAGGTCATTAATAGTAATTGTAAACCTTTGTCATACCTACTTTCAGAAGCTTTAAATCTGTGCTTTGTAAAACAAAAATGTTTCAGACTATTGACATGTTGGTTGTGTTTTTGGTTTCTGTTCACCTATAATTTAGTTGTACTACTTTTACTAAAGTTTAAATAGGTTGATTACACATTAAAACAAACTTGATTTTCTCAATGTTTTATGATAGCTTTCTTTAATTTGTAAAGATAAAAATGAGCCAAAATGTCTTTTATTTCATCACCAGGTTTGCTCTTATCATTTACACTCTATTTGCTCACCACTTACTAACTTAAAAGTTCAGCTTGATTGCCAAATTCTCTACAGGACTTAAGTCAAGAAAGCATAAATTTGGAAGATTCTCACCCAGATTATACAGAACAAGCTCCTCACTGATAATCACATGTGGTGACAATAGAAAATATTGCATATCTGATATTCTTGTTGCTCCTTCCAACATTATGCAGATCTACAATTTCATGTTTGGTTGTTCTGTAGAGGTATTATTTTGAGAATCTGCTATAATAGCAAAAATGGACAATTTGCTCTAGAAGATGAGAATATTTAGATTGAGTGATAGATTGTGTCAACAAAGCAAGATTCTACTTTAACAGTGTTTTCCACTCGTGGAGGACTTTGGCCGAAGAGCAATTGTACATTTACCACCTTATTTAAAATTATGCAGTATAATAAGGGTGGTGGGTGGGATGAGGGAGATGTAAAGTGTGAGGTTGTGCGTGTCTTGCTGGTTATTAACAGGACTTTTTTAAAAATCAAATTGATTGTATTTATTTTGTTCTTGTGTAGTGATAGATGAGTACATTGGACTCTTCGTTATAATGGGTTTTTTACACAGTCCAGTCACATTAATGTGACCATCTGTCAAAAGCCAGAATAACCACCTTTCGCAGAGCGAACTGCTACGAGACGTGCAGGAAGAGAGTCACTTAGGTCCCTGAAGGTCTTCTCTGGGATGTTGAGCCATGCCGACTCTAATGCCGTGGCCAGCTGCGCTAGATTACGCGGTTGAGGATCCATGGCGCGAACAACTCGATCGAGATGGTCCCACAGATGCTCGATTGGGTTTAAGTCAGGTGAGTTTGCTGGCCAGGGGAGGACGGTAAACTCATCCTGGTGCTCTTCGAACCACGCACGTACACTGGCAGCTGTATGGCACCTCACATTGTCCTGCTGGAAGATGCCATCATCCTGAGGAAAAACAATGCGCATGTAGGGGTGGACATGGTCCGCAAGGACAGATGCGTACTTGTATTGATCCATCGTGCCTTCCACAATAATCAGTGAACCCAGAGAATGCCAGGAAAACATTCCCCAGACCATAATGCTCCCGCCTCCAGCTTGGACCGTTCCTGCAATGGTTGCAGGGTGGTTCCTTTCAGAGGTTTCACGCCTTATACGCCAACGTCCATCTGTCCGATGGAGCATAAAACGCGATTCATCTGAAAACGCTACCTGTCGCCACTCAGTGGACGTCCAGCTGCTGTACTGGCGTGCAAATTCTAGCCTTCGTCGTCGATGAACACCAGTCAGCATAGGTGCACGAACCAGGCGTCCGCTTCGGAGGCCCAGACGCAGCAATGTTCGCTGAATAGTGGTTTGGGAGACACTTGTGGTAGCCCCTTGGTTCATTTTAGTGGTCAGTTGCTCAACGGTAGCCCGTCTATCTGCCCGAACGCATCTCCGCAACCGTCGTTCGCCTCTGTCATCTATGGCCCGTGGTGCACCACATTTGCCACGTCGTTGATTTTGGACAGTCCCATTTTGCCATGCACGGTACACTTTTACCACGGCGGCACGCGAACAGTTCACAAACTCAGCCGTTTCGGAAATGCTTCCACCCTTGGCCCGAAAGCCAATGATCATGCCCTTTTGGACGTCGGATAAATCGCTTCGTTTCTGCATTACGCCAACGATTGAAATGTTTTCCGAAGCCCACACACACCCTTTATATACGCTCAACTGCACTGTGCTGCCACCTGCCTTCTGTGATTGGTTATTTAACTCTGAAGTGGAAAGTACGTGGTGGTCACATTAATGTGACTGGACTGTGTATGATAGAAGTGTGCATTCGACAGTAGACGTACTGAAGGAGGGACTAGTCTGCCTTGGATCTGCTGTACATGCCAGTGGAGGTGTGTTGCTCCATTTGGGCCTTTGGCAATTAGCAGTTGTGTGGGACACACAATATTTGGGTTTAATTTGATTATCTGCAGCTGCAATAACTAATACGTGCCAGAGGGCTCGTTCACCACTTTAAAATAAGAGAGAAATTAGTCTTTTTTAAACTGTCCTGCCTCCGTTCATGTCCCAAATTTAGTGTGCAGTCACTCAAACTGCGAATAGATGGAGACATGGCTTGAAAATGACAGCAGTTTCCAGTCAACAGATATATCATGCAGTGGGATTGGCCAGTATATTCACAGTATAATGAATTGAATGTAGAAACATAATATCTGTGCCCAGATCTACGCCAGTTTTTGATAAATATGCCTCAACAAGTTGAGATTACTAGTATCTTTAACTGATGCATCATTTAGCACCAGGATTACAATCAATCAGGGAAATGAAGAATTTTTCCAGGGTAACTGAAAATCAAATGCTTTTATCATTCTATCACATGCAAATCTTTTCAGGATTTTTTTTCTCTCTTTCTTGGTTAAAATCAAACCGCTATGCAAATTGCAGACTGTTAACGCCTGTGTAAGAAAGTGTGGAAAATCAGCAGAAGACCAAACATTTATTTCTCCCACTGTAGCAAGAATTTTAATCAGCAGAATGCAAAAGATAGAAAATGTCCTATTTGGAAATGTTTCGTTTACTTTGACAGTACTCGGGTAGTGCATTCTCGCTGCGATAAGCCTGCAGATTTTGCCTTCCCCGTTTGTAACCATCAAACATGTGTGGAGGAAGAATGTGCATCTAGCATGTTCAAAGATATCTCTCGCAGCCTGCCGCATCTTGTTTCCATTCTAAACATTTGGGGATAATTCAAGGCCCTGCTCCATGCTGTCATTAACCGCACACACGGGTATGGTTCCGTGTTTTCAGGCTCGGCTCACTGACTTTGTGCACTCACTGTGGCCACTTAACTCCGAGCTTATCCCTTCGCCTGAGCAGGGAGAAGCAGATGATGAAAGATGACCTAGATTGTTTCTTTGGAGTCGGGCTGTGTGCATCTCGGCGTGCGAGCGTGTACTTGTGTAACAGGAAAACAAGGTGGCATATTTGAGGAAACTAAGGGAGCCTCGTTCCCTCTGGTCCTCGTAAACAAAAGGCAATGAGACTGCAATTCTCCACAGGCTGGAATTAAAAGCTTCCAACCACTTACGCAGCCCTCGTCTTTAGATGGACACTTTTATGTCTCGCTGTGGCAAGCTCTGCCAGATGCTCTTGGCAGCTCCTCCACGTAGCATGCATCCAGTCACGATTATAAGGGAGACATCATTTAGCTAACTTTTCCTTTTTCTGGTATCCAAAATTTGAATGGAAAAGCCGTGAACTTGCAAAAAGGCACGACAAATACCTGACCATTGCTATCATATTGCTTAAAAGATTCTCATCATTCATTTGAAACAAATTTGCATTTGAATCTAAAGGATTCTTCTTACTGGTACACATCAAATGGGACAATTAAAGTGAAGTGCAAGGCAACAGCTAATTAGTGGTTCAAAAGAAGGTTGGTAAAAGAAGCAAAGTCAAGACGTTGCTTTAAATTACCCATCTATGGTATTTACAAATGTAAAATTGGGACATTGTGCTAATGAGGACTTAATGAGGGCTATTATACTAATCAGAGCACACATTCAACAGAGCTGCAGAGTTACCATGTTTCAAGTGGGAAAACGGTCTCTGTATCACCACTCTTTGCAAAACCTTGCAAAATGACGTGATTTATTTGTAAATGATTTTTTCTTTTTACATCTTTTCACATAAAAGTAGACAATTTATAGGGCTTTACCACAGATTTTATACTCTGTGAGATTCGCAGTCATCTGAGAGCGCTCCTATCTTAGCCATAAAAATTCGACCAAAGAGTCCTAGCATAAAAGTGATTCAGCCGGCCGCTGAAAGCAACTCTAATTGGGAAGTTTACAGAGATTAATCTTGGTGAGGTGTGGTTGATATACTGTATGTTGCTGTCTTCTAGAGACTGTGACTGGTTCGTCTTCTGCCTTTTCTACCTCTTGTTTAACGTCACAGTATATTCAAGGGTTAGAGTGGCACTGCAAACATTCAGAAATACATTTAACTGTAATTATATGTCTAAAAGTGAAGTTAAGAGGCAGAGTAAAAAATACAAATCTGTTTCTGGACATGCAAAGCTGTTAGAGACCTTTCCCAGAAGGCTTCAACTGTGAGTGCTGCAAGAGGTGGTACTACCAAATTGACTTAAAGAGCTGAATACAAATGCACACCACAGAGTTATAGATTTCTGTTTTAAGATATTTTTTGAAAACCATGTATCCTGTCACTTATGCACTATGTTGCGTCAGTCTATTGCACAAAGCCTCCTTAAAATACATTGAAATTTGTGACAGTATCATATAAGAATGTGGAAGAGTTACATTTGCAAGGCACTGTGTATTTCCTGCATTGGAGAGATGCTCCTATTGATGACAGCAGACATCTCAGAGTCACGACTGCAGCTCCTGCGTATGGCTCTTCTTTTCCAGTGCTGCGGAGCCAAATGGCTGTATGATGGGCTAAGAGAGTGCCCTTAAATAGAGTACGTGCCTGTGAGGCTTTCTCAGCCAAGCAGACAGCCTCTGTTCCACGCCATCGACATTCACAAGCATAATTAAAACTTCCTCTGCTGGCGGACGCGGAGGACTAATTGATCTCAGACGGAGGAGGCAGTATAAGGGACACGCGCTCACAAACACGCTGGTTTCTTCTTTTTTTTTATAATAGTCTTAAGTGATCGTATACTCTTGAGTGCCTTTATGCACAAGCAGAATTTGCATAACTTACTGTACGTAGGCAGAGCCCTCTTTGATTTGTAATTAATCAATCGATTAAACCTTCAACTTGACAAGATAAAAAGGCCAATTTGCATCTGCAGTAGCTTGTGATGCTGTAAAATGCTATAATGGTCCACGTTTTGTCAATTATGTCGATCATATTCGGGAATCCACATTTCCTCTTGCTCATGTGAAAACATGAGCAAGACAGTGTCTTGTGTGTGCAAGACACTGACTTGCACACACAGGACAGATATACTAGAGCATGTAGTGGCCAAGTGAGCAGAAATATATGGAACATGGCAATTCCGCTTCAGGAAAACCCCAATTCACTTCCATCAGATAGATATTTATAACTATCTGTAGTAGGACTGCCAGCGGAGAGAGATGGGAAGAAAAAACTGAGTAAGCATTGTAAGGGGACCTCTTATATGGCAAATAATTCATCGAACAGCTCAGGTACAAAATGTGATCTTAGTTTTTCCCTTCCTGGCCTTTTGAAGAAATGCAGAGTATTTTGTCTACAATCACAGCAGGAGGACAGCGTTTGAGCTGTCATTTTCTCATTTCACATCTACAGCACGCTGCACACTTAAGGTGATTTCATAATAACCTTGTTTAGTCCACTTTAATCAAACTACCTAGAAAGTCCAGTTCCTTTGGAGAGATGTGAATGCACAATTGAACTCTGATGTGGACCAAACAGTAAAACTCTCGTCTGCCTAAAAACCCAGGTGTCGGCTTGGTTGGAGTGAAATCTGGTGTGGTTTGGATACATAAGTGAATGTCAAGTGGACTGGGGACCGTTGAGACAAAAAAATATACCCTACGACCGCTACTCCACTTCTGTTAACATTTCATGAAGAAGGAGTCCTTCAGGACAGAAGGGGTTTTAGATTGGAAGGGATCTCCAGGTTTAGTGATTTAAAAATGTGAACGGCCTTGGATGAGATTGAAGGAACAACCAAATACACGCTGAAAGGTACACAACCAAAAGTCTCTGCAGTAACATTCTCAAAGAGCATCACACAAAAAGAATGCAAAACTTTGATGTTGCAGGGTTGCAAAACTGACCCAGGTATTTCACACCAAGGGTTTGAAAGTAAATATAAAATGTTACACAACTACTTTCATAGATGTTTGACAGATCTGGTTGTTTTAAGTGTGTAGAGCATAAGTAAGGATGAAAAGCCTCAATGTTGGGTTAGGTTTGAACTCTAGATGCCCTGGATAAAAATCAGGTTCAGTTGAATGTGAAAGAAACAAACTCTCAAAAGCAATTAGTATTCCTGAACCACTCTTATGAAGGATTTACAGCATATATCTTTTTATTTTATTTTTTTTTTATGAAAGAAGACAGTTCCATTCATTTGCTTATCTCCTAAACTGCATGTGATTTACAGCTCCACTGACTGGATCAGTAGATTGGATCACAATTTGATTTGATTGGATCACAATTTCAAAATGGAATTACATGCATGAACTTAATTAACATAGTGGAAATGTGACTTTTGTCATTCTCTCAAAAAAAAAAAGAAAATCAACAGACAACATCTTCTTTTATGAATGTATTGGTGTACATAAACAAGTCACTAATCACATAGCACAGACAGTGGTAGTGAACAGCTAGGATGGTTTCAATTTCCATTTGACATATTTGTAAAGTTGTACATTTCTTTGTAGAAAATTTGTAGATGTCTGATTTTGACTCCTACGGTCTAATTGTGATCTTTCAGCATATAAAAGTAGATTCCCCACGCATTTGTGATTTCACAGTGGTGAAAGTGGCGTTGTGACAAAAGACATACTAGTGGAAAGATTTAAGAAGCAGAGCGTAATGTGCATCCATCTTTTGAAAATATGGTCATAAAAATAATGTCCCTACACAGGCGAACTGTCTTCGGGTTACTGCTGCCATTACAGCACGAGCAAACTCTGCAGAGCCATTATGTTATAAAGCAATGATAAACAGCACAAGTGGAGTGCCTTTAAAAACATCCTGGATGTCTTGTTTATGCTTCAAGTACACCTTTAAAGCTCTACGAAAATGCTCAGAGCATACGTCTACCTTACAGCAGCACTTTCCTTGAAGGTATTTACTTCGGTTACGGGAGATATTTTATATTTACATCATTTTGTGGACGCTTTTATCGAAGTCATGACACACAAATCCGTATAATGGACAACGTGATGGAGGTTTTGCTTCAGGGCATATTGCTACATGGTGGAAATGAGAGGTTAATCCTTCAGTATTGACCAATCTACTGCCACTCGCAGAGCTACAGGAGTCCAAAGAGTTCATATAACATATAGTTGTTTACTATGGGCAACAAAAATAGTCTGTTATTGATAAACTTTAAGTGTCAAATGCTTGGCATTATATACTCTCTATATTCTTTTCCTCTAGTTGAACTTTAAAATTACCAATGGAGCATTGCTTTTTCAGTGAAAAAAAAAACCAAACACCTATCCATAGCTTCCAAATGTCAGAATTTTCAACTCGGAAATGTACAAATGTTTCTGCAAACCCAGTGTCAAACCCAACCTCTTGCACAATTTTGATTGCTGCAATAAGCTCTTTACCACTGCTATTGTAATTCATTTTAAATAAGTGACAAACACATAGTGGCTGGCCTTGCACCTCTTGAAAAGAATTACCTAAATAAATAAAGTTTTTAACCATATTCTGATTTAGTAAGAGGCACCTGTAATGCAGTATTCTAAGTACAAGGGTTAAAAAAAGGCAAATTCACAAATACCAAATATGTTCAATGTTTAGGCATAAATTTGGTGAAAGGCATGCCTACTCTGAAACCCATACTTTAACTTGTCCTAAGAACATTTTAAATTGTTCTGTTTCTTTGTTTAAACCAGGACGCCCCACTAGAAGTCTAGTGTTTTACATGATATACGTTTTATTCCTAGTTTGCTAAAACACACAGGCAGGTTTTCCAAAACATTGACCACCAGTAGTAGAACCTGCTAAGTAAAAGTGAGCAGGTTCACCTTGAAGAGGAGGGAAAGAAACTCTTTTAATAATTATGAGATGAGCAGGTCATGGGTTTATGAAACCAGTAGATAAAGAATCTCTGAAGCTTTGGAAAGTTCTTGATGCCATGCGTTTGCATTCCAGGTGCATATCTTTTAAAATTCCTCCCACTCATTTTTACCTCTGTCAGTGACACAAGTGTGCAACTGGAAGTTAAAGGACAGAAACTGTTAAGGTGGAAGAAGAAATATGGGTCAGCAGAAGCCATGCAAACAAAAAGGTCTCTTGCTTTTACTTTGTCCAAGCTACTTTGGTGCAGTAATTCAGCCCCACCAACTCCCTCTTAGGTGTTTTTTTATTAATGTTCATGAATATTTCTGAATATTCATAAGCTTGAAAGTCATGAGCAAATGTTTTATTAATGTCAAGGTGCAGCTTTCAGAAAGACCCTGAGGTCCTGTTAGCTTTGCTGTTTACACTTCTTATTTTCCACCAAAGGCATCCATCCACGCATACACAACCACAAAAATGCACATATTGTCCAAACCCCTCCAACTGTTTCCTATGAAGCACAGCACATGTTACCAGAGAGACACCTTTAACGTCACTGATTGGCTGATTTTAATTCAGAACAATCTGCTTTGTAATGACAATGGGGAATAAAAGCAGCCCCTGTTAATGCCTAGCAATAATAACGCAGGTTTCATGAGTGCGCCTTGTGCCCTCAGAATTCTGTGTGCTTCCATGATTTTTATGCATTTGTTTGTTTGGGTGTGTGCATGCATGTGTCCAAGCATTAAAGGCTCTCCAGAGAGCCTGAGACTCGGATCAAAGCCATGCAAATAGAACTGGGGTGGTGTATTTTGTATTGATTTGGCCCCTCGCTGAGAAAGGGATTTGTGGATCTGCACATGTGCGTGTGTGTGTGTGTGTGTGTGTGTGTGTGTGTGTGTGTGTGTGTCATCTCTTTAGGAGAGTGCTAAGGTGTGTGGTAGTGCTGCTAGCTGCTACTTATGCAGGTACAACGGAGCCCAATATAATGTTAATGATGTTTAAAGGTCACAGAAGCTTTAGCAAGCAAAGCGCAGAGTCTCCAGACAAGAGACAAAACTCATCGCTGAAAAGCGGCACGTTGTCCCTCCAAATGCCTGAGCAGACCATTAGCTGTGGCTCTGCCTGGTAAAATGAAACTCTACACCAAAACCCATAACAGAAAAATAAAATATGAAGAACACTGGCTTAGTCGTGCGTGATACTCTCTTGGTCACATTCACTCACTACATATTTGATTAGTGCTCCCAGCACTGTGGTAATGTTTGTTGTACAGTTTTCATATTGATTTCTGTGGGTAAAGAACATTTTCTGCTTGCCAGCCAATGAATACATGGATGAGAGACACAGAAGTAGAGAGAGCAAAGCTGTAACTTTGTTGGCATCACTGAGCTGTTGAGTGTTGCGGAGAGGAAGCGATGAGCAGGCTTGATGAGTGTATTTCTGACAGCCTGCAACTGTGTGGGCAGCGGTGGCGTGGGTTAGCAGCCCGATGTGAACGCAGAGGAACACGCTCAGACAAATAAAAGCTCAGGAGACCTCCAACTTCAAAGAACAATGTCTTCTTTAGATTGTCCATTCAGAATCGCACAATAAAGGAATAGAGAGGGGGGGGGGGGACAAATCTTTTGATGGGTATATGGTTTTTATTTTGTCAGTTGTAGTTGTGTAAAGTATCTGGATTTTCTCAATTAGGTAGGAATGATTAACTTTTTTCATGAATGTGATGTAAAACTTAACTTACATCAGTTTCATCTTTATTATAATATGTAAATTTGATGTTTCTGTCTTCAACTTAGAAAGAAATCAACTTTGAGTTTAAGGATACATAAATATAAGCAGTTTTTGCCCTTAATGTCCATTGATAGATGGATAGAGTGATGTGATATAGGAGGCATAAATTGCAGGAGGATAAATGAATTTGTGGGATAATAAATAGGATTTTAAACTGAATGAATAGATGGATAGGTCATCGTTCTGAAGGGCCAGTGTCCTGCAACTATTTCATGTGTCCCAACTGGGTAAACTCTGTGCCCACTGTCTGTGGTCTGGTCATAGTCGAGTGTACCAATTGCCTATATTTCTCATGAAGAATTCCTTGCCAGCCAATGAATACATGCAATTATTTCTGTACAAGTGTGCAGCTGTAAAATATTACTTTTGTGGAGATATGCAGCTTATGTCGCTCCAAAATATTCTCCCATCACTGAAGATTCCATACTGACAATTCTCTGTATATCACTGAATTATCTAGGTTTAGAAATGTGAACTTTCAGCTTGCCATCTATCTTTCCCCCCAGTTGAAATGGGAAATATAACCTGTTGAAATTACTTAATTTTCTTATACTGTTCTAGGTACTTTTGAAATAGAGTATTTAAAACATTGAATAACCTGGCTTTACAATTTGTTCTATGAAAAAAAATAAGCAAAAGGAAATTTCCTCATGAATCAAGTTTTTTTTCGACATTTTCCTCCCAACTTTCATTATTGTTTTATCTTTTACTGCTTAGACGGTAAACTAAAAATACAGCATCTATTTTTTGTTGGCTGTAACGGTGAAATGGAACGTCATAATCAGTGCTGTCAATACCCACCATCCTGGCATTTCTTTTATATCGAGCTTTTCTTCATAACTCTGGGAGACTTTTGGTTTTTTGATCATTTTGACCTTTCACAACATTCAAACACCGTTTCACCCGCGATTAGTGGCAAAGCGGGGGTTATTAAAAAAAAGTGTTATCAGTGTTCACACAGGCTGAGCACATCCAGTGAGGTAGGAAATAATAATTGTTACTGGGATTTATCTTCATTTTCCTCATTTCCTGCTCTGTCTGACTGGAGGGGGCGTGAAGAAGCGGGTGTGACGTTAAATTCTGGGGGAAAAACTGAAATGACAAAAAGCGGCACCGGTGGGCGGGTGCATGCCAAAAGAGCACACGTGCCTGTTCTCTTAAAATACAATCAGGCTAAATTTCTTTGGATGGCATTTACTTTGCCATATTTCTCGGGGGCAGATTTTTGAGGACATATTGGCGCTGCAGCCCGGAAATGTTAAGATGATGTGACATGGTATTTGAAGAAGCTCTGTGTGGGACCCTCCGAAGTTACCGAAATGTTTGCTCAAGATCACAGGGATGACTCGGTGTTGTCTGCAGCGAGAGTCTTTTGTGTGACTCGCTGCATATGCCAATCAGCTTTCGAGTTCTTTGGGTCTCAAAGGGGGAAAAAAAACACATCTGCCTTCTCACTACTTAAACATTCTGCTCACTCAAATCAAAAATACATGCAATCTTGGTTTCATGTGCTCCGGTCAACCATGAACACAGTGATTCTGACAGTCATGAACTTTAAATAAAAAGTAGATGCAAAACGTTATTACACTAGCTGTGCAATTTCCCTCAGCTGCTTTTATACGTCAGCAATCAGAGTGTGTTACTTTCCTACTACTAATGTCCTGAGCCACACAGAAAGGAATTTTTAATTAGAA
The DNA here is from genome assembly GCA_033032245.1 of Poecilia picta. NCBI lineage: Eukaryota > Metazoa > Chordata > Actinopteri > Cyprinodontiformes > Poeciliidae > Poecilia > Poecilia picta. The sequence goes on from CM065374.1 coordinate 15,136,238, forward strand.
TCTGCCATGTTTTGTTTAATTACTTCGAAAGTCTTGCAAGTTCTGCCTGTTTCACATTTCTTTAAGCCTTGTGTTCTGTAAAACACTGAGTGTCAATACAATCAAGTTCCCTGTGATTTCCTGCACCCACACACAAACTGAAAGTCTTGGCCTCTGATCATTTTAAACAGCTTGATGTTTAGCATCTGAGCTATAACCCAATTTAATTTTCAAAGATTATACACTGATAATAGTTGGAGTCTTTTCAATCTGCATCAAAAAACAAAATGTGTTGTGTGTTTATGTGTTTATGAAATCAGGGCTCATGCATTTCAGTTTTGGATGCAGTTTTAGACCGAAGATCTTTTGATATTTAAGCAGTCGGCAAATGTATCAAATTTGTGCTTGATGTGAGAGAAGCAGTTTAATCATAAAGCAGAGGAAGCTGTCGCTCTTTTATGGTGATTCAAGCACCTGATCGAGATGCCTCCCTTTGGAAGTTGCCTGGACACCACATATTTGAAGAACCAAATCCCACTGGATGGACAAAATATCCTTTCTAACCAGGGAATTCTTTGGGATTCCCTAGCTTGACCCTTAAATGAAAGGAGTTCCTTCCAGGACTCATTTCTCCAGCAAGATTTAAATGGATGGATTGAAGCGAAAGAGGTCACAACTGGAGAAAGGTGCACGCACTGATGTTTTTCATTTCAGGTTAGCTGTTTCTTGTGTTGTTTAAGCCCAGATATATATATATTCTTTTGGTTATGGTAGCACATATGTCCTGTTCAAATACAGCCTAAATAAATCTGACTTGGACTAGTCAAGTCAGGCTTGTTTAACTCATTTGATTATCAACCACACAACATGACAAGTTGTTGTTGTGACTTTTCATGTTGTATAAATCACTTCTTTTCTGTATTTAATGAACTAATACTACCTTTGGCATGACCTGTCACTTTGATCATGACAAAAAACACAACACAATTACCCCGATAGACATAAAGTAAATGTAAGTAGAAAAAGTCTGATTAATGAATTATTTATTAATAATTAATGAACTCTACTTTCAGCACATTTTGAAAGTCTGTGGTCATACAGAAATATAAAGCAGTCAAAGGAAATCCCAGCTGACCCAAAGATACATGTAAAGAAAAAATGGCAAAAAAAAACATGTTATGACACAATTAGGTCTAAAACTCTTAAATCCCTGGGAAAACGATAAACTCACTAAGTTCTTTGTTCCATATTTGTTTAAATCTCTTTAAAAGGTCTCTACACATTCACGTATGATATACAATTCATAAGTCGGTACTTCAGAGGAAGCAGTTCTAAAATAATTCAAACTTTGTATTCCAAATGCCACTGTTATCAATTTGTAGACAAAAAGTTACCAGCTCCTCATTCTTCCCTCTTTATGTATTGCGACAAGCTTAGATGGGAATAACAAATAGGCAGTTGGAGGTAGGTGACCACAGGTGGTGTCTGACCAGAAATGATTTATGTTGTCAGAGTCGAGGAATTCCAAAAATCTGTTCTGCCATCAGCGGGAAAACTGTGTGTAAATAGAAATATCAGTTGGAGTGTCTGTAATGCATGTAAATAGCTTAATAAAATTATACTGATCATTATAATTAGAGAGAAAATGTAGCCGCTAAGTTGTGTACATCTGGAGAGGCTAATATACACTCTCTCAGGTGTACACACACACATGCGTGCTGCGTTTTTTTTTTTTTTTGTCTCTATTTGGTAGAGGACGCACATCACCGGATTGCACAGCTGTCCTCTGCCGCACCAGTAAATTGATGTTAATGCAATTACCTCTGTTGCCTTCAACTCAGCTCTACTCCACATTCATCCGGGGTGAGAGGAGTTTGCGCACGTGAGTGTTTGTGTGTATATCTGTGTAAAGTTGGGGAGGGGGCGCGGGCAGTAGACAGACGTCCAGATTTAATTAGGAGAAAAGAATTAGCTGGAAATGGGTTCGAAATGCAGTTAAACTGCTTATATTTCAGCAGTGGGCTATACATTTTCACAGACATGAATATTGCAACAGCGATACGTGTCTCTGCATAAATAATCAAAGTGGTCCAAAGTCTTGGAGTTGTGTAAATACTGTGTGAACAGCAGCAGATGGATATATAGTGACACATAATCACCTGGTGTCAACTAACTAAATATTATATAGGGCAGTGGTTCCCAAACATTTTCTCTTGCGCCCCCCAATGGTTTCCAAACATTTTCTGGGCCCCCCCTATGGATTACAAATGGCTGTCTCGTTGAACGACATGTGGGAGGGGGGAGAGAGAATTCTTAAAGACTCCCTGTCCCCCCAACTCCCTGGGGGGAGGGGGGATCGAATTTTTGGGGAGCAAAATGAATGTACATAGCTGGACATAGACAACAACACCAGTAGCCTACAGGCTACTTGTTAAATGGTGCTGTATTGATATTGGCTAGCTAGTCATCTTTTAGCTAACATTAACATTGAGAGTTGGCCATTCTAAGGTTAAAAACCCAGTGCATACAGCGTTAGTGTTTTGTTTTGTTTTATTTTTTTCATCCAGACGGCTTCCCACGCCCCCCCTGCAATGGCCCGGTGCCCCCCCTAGGGAGCGCGCCCCACAGTTTGGAAACCTATAGAGGATCAGCATGGGAATGTGTGTTTTTAGCCTACTAGAAGCTTTTGCCCCGAGCTCAAATAGATTATCTCTTCCCTAGCAGGAGGGGGAAAAATGCCTTTATGGAAACTAGATGTCATGTGTTTATCATATAGAAATCTATAATTTCAACATGTCACAGAGCTGTGTGAGGCTGTGAAATACATCCTATGATTGAAAGCAACAGATTTAGGACACAAACACGGCTTTAAGACTGCTTGCATGTAATGAAACAAAGGGCAAAGTTTACATATTTAGCTCTGCTGAAGGACAGATTTTAAGTGCAGCTATTTATCTCCAGTTTGATGGCCTCAGCCATTACAGAGAGGAATTAAATTTTATGATAATGTGGTCTACTTTTGTGTTTGTGGTTTATTTGATGCAGTGTACATCTCCCACATCTGTTCAATGATGCTTCATAATGTGATTTGAAGCGAAGGATGTCATGGAGTAAATACATGATGCCAAACTATCTGGGTGCTTAGAATCTTTTGGAAAAGCACCCAGACTCTTTCCTCTTCTGCCCATTTTAGATGGTCAGCTGCAATGTATGACTTAGGTTAAAATGACTTCTTAGTTCTGCCAAAAATATCTTCTTTAAAATAATCTTTTCTCAAATCAGGATATTTCCTCATTTCCTCTTTATTTAAATGGTCCAGGAATCGTTGTGAGGTTTAATGTTGAATGTTTATTTTGTAAAAACAGTAAATGTACAACTTTTTTTCTCGCATTTTTAATATTTAAAATACCTTGCAGGGGTGAAATTACAAATAGACATTTTTTCTGGTTGAGCTAAAATGTTGTGGATAAAGCTGTCAGTATGACAAAATGTAAATGTCATGCTTATAGGTGATTTAAAAGGATGCCTACCTCCCAAAGATTTGCACGTTGTTTTTTTTTTTCATTCACAAACATTTTATATAAAAGTCTGGAGAACATTAAAAATATGTGAGATGGAGATTTGCATTACTTTGGCCATCAGTGGTTTTCATAATGAAATGATCTGTTTCCCAATCATCTTCTGTTTGTTGACTCATGAACACTGACATTAACTAAGATCTGCCGTTACCAGGTGATGTTTTGGATTGATGTGAACCTCCCTTATAAATCGTCGGTGGTGTTGGGATGCCAGCAATTCCTTGGTGGGTTCCATGTTTTCCCATTTTTTGTCAATTTATTTATAAGTAAACAAGGGACAGTTATATTTTCACATAGTCATTGAAGTTATTTGAAAATTGATTTTCCTATTTGCTGAGATCGTCTTTGTCTGATTTTGAAACTTGTTTGATCTGAAACATTTATGTGTGAGACAAATGCAAAAAGAGGATTCTTCAAAACGGCAAAAATATGTTCTATTGGATATTATCTTGTAAAATGACAATACAAATAAAATCTTGTAAGCTGTTTATAAAATAAAACATTTTATAAATAATAAATATAATCAATCAATATTTCTTGATTATCTAAATAAACGTGAATAGTAAAATATAAGAAGCCAGCTCTTTAAGAGTGCATTTGTTAATGTAGTGAAAAGAGTAATTCAGGACTCTTATTGAACTATTGCTACTGTTGTTATGCATGATAAAATTTGAGTTTATAATTATTTGGTCCCTAATACAACTTTAGTCCAAAGGGAGGAAAAAAACTCCAGCTCATCAGCAGATCACCTATGTTAAGTTTCTTTCTCACAAGTCCTTGTCAACAAAACAAAACCATTTGTGGCTCATCTTGGGGAACTGCCAAAATGTGAAAATTCGTTTTGAATTGAGCCGTCTTCACACTCCCCTCCTTCGATCTCAGAAAGTGGGGCATCTGTCGAGGTGATGTGTTTATAGCGGAGCAGCGTGTCTGATTAAACCTGATGGCACTCTGTCAGGCACACACTCTGTCCTGAGCAAGATTTTTAATTAGTTTACGATAAGAAACCTTTTCCCTTCAATCCCTCTGGTTTTGGAGCTAAATCACATTCACTGCCTTTAAAAACAAAAAAAAAAAGAGGCATGCATATTTTGGGTTGATGCCCAGCCTTCTTGTAGGAGAGTTTTTCAAGGCACAAAGAGTGAAAGTAAAACCCAGCTGCAGAGCGTGATTAATCCATTTTGTTGCTGCTATAAGCCATGGACACTCCTGAGCAGGTTTCATCGCTTTATCTTCCTGCGCTATCAAGAGACACACTAATCCTGACAACAGATGCAGTCTCTCATTTACTCGCTGCCATTCATACGTGATAACAGGCCAGCTAGCAACTATGATAAGCTTATGACTTGTGTTAAACTACAACAGCTTGGATGACGGTGGATGTTTTGATCTCGTGGTGAACTGATCAGTAAACATGCTGCGTGCATCCTACCCACAACATTACCATGTGCCAAAGCAGCTGTGCATGCACCTTTCCTGCCACATGCATCCCCGTCTGTGTTCGCTTGATAACGGCATAATCCTCAAAACCCGAACGTGGGAGACGAAAACCGCGCTGTGCTGAAATATCAATCCACACAATATCCCCGGAGGGACTTGATATTGATCTGTTAAAGGTGAGCGTTTGTCGCTGTGAAGTGACAAAAGCCAACCGTCCGGCACTTCTATCTGCCGCTATCTCCCACCGCAGGAAACGGGAGAGGAACGCTGTTAAGGATGCGTGAACACAAGTGAAAGCTTTGATGTCAAATTAAGAAGAAAGGGACTGTAGACTATTTTTTTCATCACTAAGTATTAATTTAGAATAGTTACTTATGGTATTTTTAGAGTAATTTTGAGCGGCTATTAAATGCTTGGCTTTTTTAAAAAGATACTTAGACATTTTTGAAGTAACCATAGAATTGTATACAATAATTTTCTTCCATAAAAGGACAGTTCTGCGTTTCCTCTGCTGAAGGAACTGATAAAGAAAACAAAAGTTAGTTTTTCTTTAATAAAGCTTAAAGACCTTGTATCAGGACTGCCAGTTTGATATCACTGAGGTCATTTAGAAACCTTCATAAGCAAAGAACAGCTGTTCAATTAAAGCCGCTCGCAGCTCAGCAACGCTCTGGTCGTGTCGCAGCCGCAGGTGTTCCAGCACCGCCACCTCGCCATCGTCAGTAAAGCTGTCACGCCATCCCTGCACTTATCCATTAAGCGGCGCTTTCTGCTAGCCGTCTCACATGCCTCCGGTCCTTTCCAATTCGGGTCTAGCAGCATGCCTTAAAAGTTTGGTGGAAATCTGACCTTCCTGACAGGAGTTATGATCATTACCTGGATGGTGGTGAAGGATTATTGAGGCCTTCCTGTCATCAAACTACCCCAGCCGCGTGGTGAGCAGCGCTCCCTGATGGTGTGTCGACCTGATGATGTATGAGGGAGTTAAAGCTGTTAGAAAATTTCTAGCAGGCGGTGTTGATTAAACTTCTAATGTAATGGGTTGACAAAGATCATTGATATCCAGCTTAGGGCAAATTTGATCATGCGTGTGTGATTTAGAACTGTTTGCAAAAACATGTGAGCTATACCTGGCAAACTGGCAAGTGCCTCAGGTATGTATGTATTTTTAGGGTTTTTGTTTGGCTCTAGTGGCTTTATTGCACAGTAAAGATGGACAACATGCAGCAAATGACCCAAGGCTGGGAATTGAACCCAGGACAACGGTGCTGAAGACTACAGCCTGTGCACATGGTGTGTGTGCTCTACCAACTCAGCCTATATTTTCATCTTTGCTTTGGGAAGTTATTTACAGATACGTGGTAAATATACACAGTCCAGTCACATTAATGTGACCACCACGTACTTTCCACTTCAGAGTTAAATAACCAATCACAGAAGGCAGGTGGCAGCACAGTGCAGTTGAGCGTATATAAAGGGTGTGTGTGGGCTTCGGAAAACATTTCAATCGTTGGCGTAATGCAGAAACGAAGCGATTTATCCGACGTCCAAAAGGGCATGATCATTGGCTTTCGGGCCAAGGGTGGAAGCATTTCCGAAACGGCTGAGTTTGTGAACTGTTCGCGTGCCGCCGTGGTAAAAGTGTACCGTGCATGGCAAAATGGGACTGTCCAAAATCAACGACGTGGCAAATGTGGTGCACCACGGGCCATAGATGACAGAGGCGAACGACGGTTGCGGAGATGCGTTCGGGCAGATAGACGGGCTACCGTTGAGCAACTGACCACTAAAATGAACCAAGGGGCTACCACAAGTGTCTCCCAAACAACTATTCAGCGAACATTGCTGCGTCTGGGCCTCCGAAGCGGACGCCTGGTTCGTGCACCTATGCTGACTGGTGTTCATCGACGACGAAGGCTAGAATTTGCACGCCAGTACAGCAGCTGGAAGTCCACTGAGTGGCGACAGGTAGCGTTTTCAGATGAATCGCGTTTTATGCTCCATCGGACAGATGGACGTTGGCGTATAAGGCGTGAAACCTCTGAAAGGAACCACCCTGCAACCATTGCAGGAACGGTCCAAGCTGGAGGCGGGAGCATTATGGTCTGGGGAATGTTTTCCTGGCATTCTCTGGGTTCACTGATTATTGTGGAAGGCACGATGGATCAATACAAGTACGCATCTGTCCTTGCGGACCATGTCCACCCCTACATGCGCATTGTTTTTCCTCAGGATGATGGCATCTTCCAGCAGGACAATGCGAGGTGCCATACAGCTGCCAGTGTACGTGCGTGGTTCGAAGAGCACCAGGATGAGTTTACCGTCCTCCCCTGGCCAGCAAACTCACCTGACTTAAACCCAATCGAGCATCTGTGGGACCATCTCGATCGAGTTGTTCGCGCCATGGATCCTCAACCGCGTAATCTAGCGCAGCTGGCCACGGCATTAGAGTCGGCATGGCTCAACATCCCAGAGAAGACCTTCAGGGACCTAAGTGACTCTCTTCCTGCACGTCTCGTAGCAGTTCGCTCTGCGAAAGGTGGTTATTCTGGCTTTTGACAGATGGTCACATTAATGTGACTGGACTGTGTATATATATATTTACAGAAAGTGGGGTACTGAAAAATTCTAGTGTAAAACATACGAAAAGCATGTTTGCATTCAAGGTTAAGCTTAAAACAGCAAGGTCAAAACAACCTCTGATAGGAACAAAAGCTGCACTTGGAATGAATATATTCATTGCTTGTGCTGGAAAAACTACTGACTTGAACTCTCAAATTCCAGCCAGTAGTTTTTCTTTTCTTGGGAATGGAGAAGCAGAGTGACTAAAGCAACAGAGAGAGATGAGGGCAGAACTGATGGACTGACAAGACGAGAGGCTGCTAGCAAAGACAATCCCACCACTCAGCAAATATCGGCCGAGCGCTCTACGGCCTATAAAGTGGACTCAGCAGGTGCAAGTGATGTTTTTGTGATTGCTTATACGCTCTCGTTGGTTAGTCAGTAGTGAATTTACAAATGTAAATTGCCGCAGCTATTCTGGGACAAGACAATCAACTCCAAATCGAATCCTAAAAAATTTAGGCAAAGATTTCAATATTTTCTAAGTTATGTAAGAAAAAACAAAAACTGAGTATGGAGAAAGTTGTAAACTGAGTATGGAGAAAGTTGTAATTTGAGCTACTAAATACTAAAGAGATAAAACACACTCATTCTGAAATAAGATGGCCTGTTTTAAGTGTCTTTGCTTTAAATAATTGAAACTCTGTGTTTGAAAGCACACGCAAAGTTTGCTTAGTTTTCAAAAAATTGGAAAATGAATTTTTCAATCAATTTCATTGAATAAATTCTTGGAGTTTGTCCAAATGGCATGAAATAGGAAAATTATCCATTACTTCACTGCTAAATGGAAAGGCAGCTCATGCATATGTTGTAGAAAGACAATAATAGAGTCAAACTAAGAATATTATTGGACTCATGTTTACATATTACCGTGAAAAAGTCAGATTAAAAAAATCTGGAGTTTTGGAATGTCCATAAACATGAATATTAAAAATAACCTACTTTTATAACATTTAAATAATTAGAAGTTAAAAGTAACTTCTAAACAGAAGAAGTTCAAATTAGTCAAAAGATCTTCAATAACCTGAAAAGTTAAACAATTGGTTTGGGAAAAAAAAACAATCTGGAGAAGTCCTTAACAAACCAAGACAAACCACAGTCAGTCAGATGAAACTGCACAAAGTCAGTCATTAATCCTTACCATAACACAAAGCAAAGGAAGTCAGATTTTCTCATTAAGTTGGAATATTTTGCACAATTTGCAGATGTATTGCTTCACCTATTTTTTCACTGCTGCACAGTCGAGTGAACTGAACAGTTCTGGTGGTGTTCTTGTTCAGGACCTCACTTCAAAAATACCCAAACGTGTTTTATTTTTTTCAGTTTTTGGTCCTACTGATCCTCAAATCAATATTGTCAAACTTTGAACTAAGTGTTGCAAGGCCGATATTTGGCGTGCACAGACATTTTTGGAGGGCTGGTGCTGAAGTGGAAACAAAGCGCAATTTGTGCGGCTCATTGAAGTGCCGGCTGCCTTAGTAGAGGGCGATTTATTACAGGCGCAGTTTGAACATGATGCTTATGTACATACACTATGTATTTTAAAACAATAGTCATATGCTGTCTGATGCAGATGTTTAATAATGTTCAAAACTCTACAAGTTTGCTTCTCTCACAAATTGACAGCAATAGAAAAAGTCCAACAATGTCGCAATAGTGTCTACAAATTAAAGAGCCATTTCAAATCTTCAACTTTATAAACTATCGTGGAAAGAAATAGACTTGTTCAAAGAGCACAGATTGACTTAGAGTGCGTTCTTACCACCCTAGTTTAGTCTGATTAATTCGAGTTGCTCTAATCCCAATTGCTCCTTGAGATATTTAAGGATACCTTGAAACAGTGAGTTGTTGTGGTTTGGTTGGAAAGTCTTCTTGACCCCCATTAAAGTGATTCCCTCTTTAAATCATGCAGTGGAGCAATTACTCCACTGCATTAATGCAGTCAGTCTGAGTATAATCATTGACACAAGCTACTTGTTTTTTATTTTTTTGTATTTCTGCACAGAAGAAAATCAGACACTCGTTACGGACCACAATGGATGCAGTTTTGCAAATTCCACTAAATTTTACACTGAGCCATAATTTTGTATGTGAAATGGGCAAAAAAAAAGTTTCCATGCTTTAGAAATGCGTATTAGCTTCTAAAACCGTCGATCAGAACCAAAGGTTGTCTCTGCACACACGGGTTTGTCTGAGGCGAGCTGTTCAAAGACTATGAATAATTGATACACTCAGATGTTTTGCGGCCTTTGCTTGATTAGCATTCATAAATGTAAAAGTGTGGAAATATCTCTTATGTTGTATTGTGCGCAGAATATGTTCAGTTCTACTTTAAGTGGGTTTAAATGAGTCGGCGGAACAAAACAAACACTGTTTTTAATAAATACACAAAGTGGGAGTGGATTTGTACCATGTTGGAAGTGAACGTTTAAGTGTCATACATCGCTCTTGAGTTAATGTGTTGGGTTAATGAAGAAATGTATGTAAATTGGCTTTTGGCAGGCGGGCACCGCTCGGCAGCTTGGCACGCTCCATCTCCATGTGTCACAGGTAAAGAGATGCGCTGAAAGGATTACCAGTCAGACACCCTGGGGGAGAGATACGGCATTTGCGTCGTTTTGCCAATAGCTGTAAATAGTCCCGCTCTGCCAGAGAGTCGCAGTTGTCTCCTGTTCTGCAGACAAATGGCTTCAAACGCCTCATACAACATTCATCCCTGTCCTCCCTCTCTCCGATTTCATCCCAGATCTAGCGTCTCAAGAGCTTTTCTCGTTGCTCACAAGCGAAATATTTTTCCTTCATTAAAAAAGTCTGGTGCAACTTGAGAATTTCTAATAATTCACACTGGAGCGATCCTGGACTGGCCGGTCTAATTGGCTAAAGTAGTTCAGCAGCGAGTAACGACGGCCAGAAGTAAGATGGAAACTAACATCAGATGCAAAACTGTCTTTGACATTTCTAGGACTGTTCAACGTACATTTACTCCTGTAAAAGCCAGGGGTTTTTTTTATATTAAACTAAATTCAACCTTGATGAATCATGTTACATTTTATCTGCTTATAAAGCATCATAAATGCACCATAGAACAGCGTCCAGAGGTAAAAGAAAAAATGGAAACAATTGATCTAGGTAAAGCATATGTTCAAATGTTATTGGAATATGATCAACTATATATATTCTGTTGTTTCATAACAGATTAATCTACTAGAAAGATTTAAGGAGAATCTCAGAAGTCCTTCACTCCATTGTAAAAGATTTGGGAAAATCCATGACAGAAAACAAAATGTTCAGTTTCCAAAATTTAATTAGAAAGTTGGATGAATAAAGTAAAGCATCGACATATTGTCTCACATGGATTCTGTTAAATGACAACACATTAATTAAAGGCTGCATTATCCATCTATCCATAACCGGCTGTTGGCTTATTGTGCATCATCTAAAATCAAATGCGGTCGGGCTGCTGGTCCCTTGAGGCTTGGTCGACATTTACAGCAAAAACACAGATGCTGTAAATCAGATTTGTCACGTTTAAGGTGATTGCAGTCACATGAGCTGATCCCGCCTCAACCTTTTTACGCACTGTGTTTTTGTAACACTTCCTGACCCGAAAATGACTGAGGAGGAGTCTGTTTCCCATTTCCCTTAACGTCTTTCCCTCCCATTTATTTGTTCTTTGTGTCTTTCAGATTGGAGACAATTTCATATGCACACTGGCTTTTATTGGCATCTGGGGGTTTGTGGTGATTGCAGCATTAAATGGCTGTTAAACCAGCCGTGGTTGCAGAGCCGTCTGTGGATCTTCAGACAGACAGACAGGTGCTCCCAGAATATCCCAGCCCTCAGCAGCCCCTCACTTATCTGTGTCTCCTAATTAGGGAAGCATATGGATTCAGCGTTTTCCCAGCACTCCTCTCAGGCAGGGGAATTAGTTGTCTGTGTCATTCTGTGGAAACCAAGGAAGTGATATGTATCAATAAATCTGTTTGGGCCTAATTCAGATGCAGAGATGTGGCTCTCATGGGTCACCCTGTTATGGCCACAGGAGGGAAGTAATGACTTGAATTATGTGACACCTAAAGCTGGAATACAGAAATAAAGAGTAAAATATATAAATTAAAAAAAGTTCTGTGGTAATGGGTTCAAGAGATCTGATATTTGGGCATCTTTTAATAGAGTTTTGTAGCCAAACTTTATTCTTTATGTTTTTATTTTACTAAGTACAAAGAGATAGTTTTCAACTAAGGTAAAGAAGCATATCTTAAACATACATTCAATATATTTTGCACAATGGTCTTTTTCTTCCCCAGTAAAAATGAATAAACAACCTAAGAATAAATTCCTTTAAGATAAATGTTACTAAACATTTGAAATTTGTGCTACATTTTTCATGCTAATGAAGGCTGAGGAATTTTTACCTGCTAATCTGAGACTTTCTGATTTCAAACGTGTCCATAAATATAAGAATTAAAGCCGTTTAGCCTATTTTCAAAATGTGAAAAATAAGAGACCATGCCATTCGTGCAAGGCAAATGTGTCTTGATCTTCATGATTTAGAAAATGGCTAAAAGAAAATGTACATATATACAGCCAGAGCAATAGTTAAAACCTAAAGACCTCTGGAACTCTAAATAATCTAGATGAGGATTTAGATCCGTTCACTATACACTGTTAAAGGGTGGTAAGGGAGAACTGTAGCAGCTTGTGACATTTTATGGCGACTAATGAATATTAGATGTAGCCTGTTTTTTGAGGGACATGCCAGGCAAATGTTTTTTACTGTCCTATCTACCATTATAAATGTAACCAAATGAAGTTTGACTTTATAGTGCAGTCAAGTTGAAACCTTGTATGTTTTAGCAGATGAGACTAAAATTGAGCTCTGGTAGGAAATAAAATTAATATATGAAAAACAACCTCATGTAAGCTGTTAAGTATGGAGGGGGATCAGTGATGCCATGTGCTGCTTGCTTTTCTGTCTTTAAACGCCAGGGGAACCTCGTTACAGTGCATGGGATAATCAACACGCTGAAATGCCAGGACATTTGAAAAACAAATCAAGTGCCCTCTGCCAGAAAACCGACAATGGCTTATCATTGGGTCTTTTCAGTTGTCAATGATAATAACGGTTCTAAGTGTGCAAAATGAGCCTACTGCCATTGTCGTCTGAACCCCTAGATCCAAATTCCATTAGAAAAAAATCTGTGAGGTGAGAAGAGAGCATGGGAGAAAATCCTGGGCTCTGGACGCAATACAGAATTTTTAGCAAATTCAGTTGCAGTGAGAAAAGTCAAAGATCCCCCCTCTTGCGAGCCAGCCTTGTGAATTATTACAGGGAATGACTAAGTGCTGTCCTATTGGCAAATGAGAGTTGTAGGAAGTAGTAACAGCAGGGATGCCAATAATTGTGGCTCTGCAAATGTTGTTAAAGATCATTATTTCTTAACCTGGGATTTTTCCCCGCTAAATGAATTCCAGTTAAAGGCTGTTATTATTATTATTATTTTCTTTTTCTTCAATGTAACATGTTTTTACTAAAAAACATGTATTTTAGGGCTATTTTCTTCATCTTCACCAGAGGGATGAGGGTAAGTGTGGATGGTGCTGGAAGTGGTTGAGTGACAATCTTGTCGAAAGCGCCACCATCAGCTTTCTTTATTCATCTCTTGTAAAATCGAGACCAATTAGCAGACTTTCTCTGTATACCAAGCTGCTCTCTTCTTAAAGCTGCCGCAACGGTACCATTGAGACCATCGCTAGCTTTGCACTGAGTCACCAGGGAGCATGAAGGGATCCACGTGCATCACGAGAAGCCTAACAAACTATTCCCTCTGGGACATGAAATCCTATATAACAAAATCCCAGTGCTCTGATGAAAAAGCACTTCCTTGGTCAGAGTCTTCAGGAACGTCAGGGCAAAACATGACTGCTTCTTCTGGTAGACAAAAAGGAAAGTCCAACATCACATAGACACGCATGCGCCTCAGCAATATTTAATGCTTGGATTGCTGCGGTATCACTTGTGTTTTACTAAGAATAGTTCCAGAAATGCAAGTGTGTGTGTGTGCTCCATTGTACAGCTTTATCTTATTGTCCCCTGAATCAAAGTTATCAGTGAAAGCACTGATAGCTTAAAATGCTGCTATGTAAATGACATTATTTTTCCACCTGAGAACATTAATATCTCTAACCTTTCAGTTAATAAATAAGGCTCCTCTAAATGTAGTTCTAGCGTTTCTTCTGAAAATATGCTGCTTTAATGAACAAACCAATTGAATATAAAAAGAAAAGTATGCATTTCCACATTTTAGTTCAAATAATATGTTCCATTAAATTTATCTGACCACTGTCTCTGAGGAAACACTAAACAAAGGGCTTCAGTGATGGCACAGAACAACAGCATGTGACAACTAAAAAAAAAAAAAAAACTTAACATTTGAACGGATATTTGTTCTTGTCCTTTTTATTTCCTGGCTCCCTCAGCAGGCCTCACAATCTGTTATTGCTATTAGAGTCCACTCCTCGCTGAGAAATCACATTATATAGATGGCACGCTCACTATCAGAAGCCACCCAATGATTTACAAATGCATGTGGATAAAAGTGCTTTTTTTGAAACATCTTGGTGTGACCCATGGCTATAGATAGGGTTGCTTTACTGATTGAACCAGTGTTTGCTTTAGAGAAACTGCAAGATGTTTTCGTTCTAAAGATCTAGAACGACATGGCCTGAATCAGAGCATAAAAACATATTTTGATCATTTATAATCAAAGCTTCAGAGGAACCGTTGGCACATTTCAGAAATAATGGTCTGAGCGTGTCAAGATAGCAGCACAGTTAAACTGAGATAAAGAATATAAATACTTTGTTTGGGTCTTATTTTTTGCTGCCTATAAACGTCACAGTCATCTATCAGGTCATCATTTCTGTAATGTCCCAAGTATTTACATTACATTTGTTGAGAACAGTACAAGACAGGAGAAGTCAGGGGTTAACAGATGCTTATCTGTCGTACTTCTAGCGGTCATTATGTCGCTCTTCTTGGGGTTACACTTGATGTCCAAGTCATGGCCATATTGGGAACATACCGTTTAATGACTGTTGAAGGCCAAGACTTTATGGATACATGACTACCAAATCAGCTACATACATCAGGTGATTGATTATAAGGTCACAATTGTACAGCCTGTTTTGCAGCAATTTAAAAGCTTTGACAAATCATCCATACAGATTTTACGAAATGTCAGACCTTACCTAAAGGAAACCGCTCATTTATGTCAGTGTTTTTTTTGTTTTTATAGTGTGCAGGAAAAATAACCAAAAGTGGTTGGGGCCGAGTGTAAGAGTCTCATAGTTACAGAGAGCTTTAAACCCTCACCACCTTATCTGTTAATCAAAAATAATCGAACTGATTTATTTCTCTTGACAAAAATCACAAACTGACATCAGCTAGCGCGTCCCCTGACACTACGTTGATAGAAAATATTTTGCTGTTTTAATATTGGAAGATCTTTCAGCACAAGAACCCATCATACTGTTGTTATTCTTCTCCCCATCACACTGCTACCTGTCTCCCCTGTGTTTATCAATATGCCAAAGTAAATGAGGAGACAGGAAATTGTCGCAGCACTTTAGGGTGAGATATTTTGGAATAGGCTGGACAGTTGTTCGAAGAGGATAGAGCTATAAGAGAAGGGATATTTTTGCAACAATTAGACCGTTAGACAATAATTTCTGGCAAATTAAACCTTGACAAAGTGGCTTGCTGAAGTTAAGTAAGCTTTCCTGTAATTTCCCCTGATGCCAACGTGTTTGTTTTTAGGACATTTCACAAGAATGCAGATTTGAAGTTGACATTTGCTTTCGCTATTTGAATCACTGCTCACGCTTCAGCTCGATACAAAGTTTAATGAAATTACTTTTTGTGATCCTCTGCTTCTACTAAACTAAGCTAAACTGTTTTATGCTTATATCCCCAATGCAAAGTGAACTTTACATTAGAACCTCTGTCTCCCTCTCAGAGTGGGAAGAGAGTAGTAGGTGGTCTTTTCAAAACATTTGTCTTCAAAGAAGCAGAAAGTTTCTAAAATTGTTGTACTTGAGCCAAACTCTGTCTTGAATGGTGTCCAGAAAGTTGTAGGTCAAGATAGAGAATGCATTGTAGCTCTTTAACCAAGAAAAGAGAGGCCTTTTCTTATATCTATATTTTTTCCTCCATGACTTGAAGAATTCCTGGTTTACTCTATTAGGTGGGATGAACTGGAGACGAACAAGAAAAAGGGCTCAAGGAGTAATAAATCAATGATTCAGGGTCAATGTAACAGAAAGACTTCAAAGTACCCGGTATAATTCCCACCCATCAAAGCAAAGATAGTGATTCAGCTTCAGACAGCAGTTTCTTTGATTCGCAGGTGTTTTCACCTAACCCCACAGATGGCTCTATCCTGGCTCTGAGCTGCCAACAAAACTAGTGCAATCTGTGGTCTGCTGTTCCTGACAACAGGATGTTAAACAAGCAGCAAATTAAACATTACTTAAGATTAAGAATTCCCTCAAGATACAAGTGAGCCAAAAGAACTTGGTGATTTTTTTTCTTCCTTTTTTTATGGTTTTGTTGGCTCCCATGGCCTTTATTGGAAAGTAATTCAACAGGACAGAAGGGGAGACACGCAGCAAATGTCGCCAGGCCAGGAATCGAACCCGTGACCACTGCCACGAGGACTAGGGCCTCAATACGTAGGTGTGCTTTGCCCCTGCGCCACTACAGCACCCCAAATGTTTTTCTTCCTATTAAGGAAGCAGGTCGATTTCAATAATGAGATGTGTGATTCATACAGTTAACACCCTCTGTTCTTGCCACAGGCAGAGGTAAACTAAAACCACTGATCTGGGAAATGCTGTAATATTCTTTTCAGGAATTAAAATGCCTTTTTGAGGACCCTTAAAATTTGTTTTCTGTCTAATTTTGTGCAAACGTATTTATAACACTTGATATGGAGTTAAAAGTAATATGGGAAGCAGGAGGGATTGTCATTTCTCCACTTGAGTTCTTAATATTGGCTAGAAAGAACTCTGTTGTTCTTGTTGCCTTGAGTAGAACATAACATTTTTCAGTTCTTGAGTTGGCCTTTAGACCTCATTTATATCTTCAGTCTGTTCTCCTGTCATCTTAATGCTAAACTTCCGATTTTACATAATTTCCTCATGCAGCTCAGATTGACTGATTGCCCAGATTGGCGTTGACGGTGCACAGGGACTGGGTCCTAGTCATAAAGTATCATCAGACACTAAGGAAATAAAGAAAATGATGAATTAGCTTATGAGCAGAGAAAAAAGACTTATTTTTATAAATTACATCAAGATTTGTTGTTTTTACATTGTCAACCCTTCTTAGGTCTCAGAAATCACAAGGACACAAGAACTGCCTTGATATTTTGAATTTGATAAGGTCTTATCTTGGCAGTTGAAGTATTAAATTATTAAAATCTACAAATAGTGGAGTAAACTTCTAGGCAATATAATTAAACACTTTATATACATGAGCTTTTCCACATCTGGTATTTGTTTAAAAATGATCCTGATCAGGGGATTTGGCACAGCGCCAGCCTAAGTCAAGTAAGTTTATCATCAGTGATAAACTTACCAATACTCTCTTACAAAGTGTAAGCTTTTAATGTTTACTAGTATTGAATTCAAACAGTTAAATAAAAACATTTCTTCTGAAACAGAGCGGCGACCTGTCAAGGGTGTAAAATTTATGGATTATAGTGGGACTCATTCCTGTGTTGTACAGGACTGGAGCAGAGAAAAAAATGAATGACTATAAAATTCCCCCAAAAACACACATCCTCATTTGCAGAGGATACTGAGGGGAGCTTAAAGGGCTCTTAATGGTCAGTTGGAAATGGATTGATTTTATAAAGCACCTTTGAAGACATATTGACTATTCAAAGCTTGAAGCGAGTAATCTGTTGAAAACTATACAGTGAAAGATGATTTAACTTATTGGGTCTGCTTTAAGATGGAACAAATACAGTTTGGATCAGGTTCCACTTTGGCAATTACTTTAGCTCAAAGCTGTACCCTGAGCTGTCCTTTTCTATCACATGAATAGGGTGTCACCTAAATATTTATGTTGTTTCTCTTGCTTAGTCTTGCTGGAAAACGAATCCTCACCCTGTTTGAAGTGTTACAGCCTCTATCTGGGAATGTGCAGTGTTGCTTTTCTTATAGGCCTACATAGTATTATACATATTAGCTAAAAGGTTCAATTTTGTTCTCATGTGACCAGAGCACATCTTCTACATCTCTGCTGTGTCCCATACAGAAGACGGATCGATCTGGAATTTGTTACGCTTGATTTTATTTCCTGCTTTCAAAGCATTGTACTTATATTCACCACAATTTCTTTAAATTTGTGTGGTAAAACATTTTGAAAACCATGCGTCCTTTTCTTTCCATCACAAGTACACACTTCTTTATGTTCTTCATCACGTAAAATCCTATTAAAATCCATTAAAGTCAGTGGTTGCGATGTGACAAAATGTGGGGAACACTATGGTAAGGCACTGTGTAATCATATTACGCAAGTAATCTATCACACTCCTTGAAACAATATCCATATGTATAAGTCCCCCATTCCCACAAGCAAATGATTATGAATAGAGGGCTTTGACTTTATGTGAGATTGTATTCACACTAATTAAGGTCATTAAGGGTTGAGCTCGTTACAGCATGCACCGCGTGAAAAAAAAAAGACAAAAAAAACCCCAGCATCTCTTTCACACGACTAACACACCTACGCAGCCGTGTTCGTTAGCAGCATATCTGCGCTATGGAGCCCATATTTAGTCTCTCTAATCTGCTCCATGTTTTAAGGAGGTAGTAAGGAAAACGAGCCACGCTAATACCTTCAATCGTAACGCCATTAATATGCAAAGGAACAAATGAGGAAGCAGATTTACTGACAACTATTTTCTCCTACCTGTGCTGGTTCACAATCAAGATGAAATAGAACCAAATGAAAACAAATGAAAAAATAGCTTGAACTCAGACTTTCTTGACGTATGAAACAAATTGTTCAGGCATGCTTTAGAAAACAGCATAAACACCTTTAGGGGAAATCTTGGCTAATATCTTATTTTGACTGAATGCAGTGCAGCAATATCAAAGATCTTAACACCCTACACAGTGTAAAACTCTTATATTTTTCATGTCTGAATAATTATGTACAAATTAAACAAATATGGCAAAAAATATTTACATTTCCAGACCTTGTATGTCAGTTTTTTTTTCTTCTTCTTATGATCCACACCAATAGTTTCACCACATAGAGATATCCGGCATATATTCATTGTAACCTTAATTCTTTTGAAAATATGGGGAAAGCCTACATTTTCCAAATGGTATTCTGCAGGAACTCTCTAACGTGCTCCAGTGTGTCTTAGCGGATCTGGGGGTGTTGATTTTAATTAAATCAAATACTACAAGTAAGAGACAGGACCTCTCCGTGTATGCGTCAAACAATATTACTCTCCTGGCTCGGTGCCTGGACGACCTCGTCATGTTCAGCCTGGGAAACCTGCCACAGCGGCCAATCCCTGTCTAACAGTCGGACGGATATACGATCTGCAGCAGGGCTGCTAATTCTCTGAAAATCGGTTTTGCTCTGAATGGTCGGGGACACAATTAACAGGCCCAACATGTAGATTTTGATGCCCAGCCTAATTTCCCATCCAGCACTGCACAGACAATGGGAACTTCTTCCTTTTGTTCCCGATCACTGTGTCCATATTCCCAGGAGCACAAAAGCTCCTGGAAGTCGTTTCGAGTCGGACTCTGTTTCACAGTCGGCTATCGTGGCCTCAATTATCACTCTCCTCACTGGGATATAATTTCATATGTTAACTGTACTTTGCTTGAGTCAAACGGGGACAATGGATGTGAAATCCACATGTTATTCCTTAAAAAGTTTAGCTTCCTGCTGGATGTGTGAGCCCAGATTTAGCTACAACATTAATTACTGCCACTGAATTTTTCTAGGATCAGTACGTTAGATTTTGATGAGACTGCTGACAGCCGGATGTGATTAAATTATCCCATTTAACAGGAATTCAGCTGTCGGATTTGATTCTGTTGAGATCCGCTGAATGTCACCCAAACAAATCAGTTTATGTGGAAGTGTGTGGAAAGGTGTTATCTGCCAATCAATGTTCAATGCTGTTTGTGTTTAATTCATGTGAGGAGATGCTTCTATTCATTTTGCCAACTCCGCATGAAGGTGGGATGAAGGTAAAAATGAAAAAAATATATATTTTTAGATCTCATTTACAGAAGCATAGATGAAATGTGGCTAAGTCAAACAAGAAGATTCATTTGATGAGTGATAATACTGATGTTCTTGACATATGACTGGCAGAATAAGAAGACACTATTTTGATATGCATTGCTTAGAAGATAAAAAAATGTTAATTTCTTCTTCAAGCATAATTCTAAAAGAATCCATGCTCAGAGAAGAGAAGTGACACTAAAATTATAAGTATTTGCAGATGCTGTCCTTCACTTTTTCACAGTAAACAAATCAGTCTGCAAAGTCCTGCATGATTCTCATTTTGCCCAGCTGAGGTATGAGAATAGAAGCCCAGTGATGGGCTCTCTGAAGGACGAACAATCATCGAGTCACAAAGCGTTTTGTATTTTTTGATCATGAAAGGCCACTTTGTTGTGGGTGCCATCGAAGCTGCATGCAGTACAGAGGGCCGTGATTTCCTGCTGCACAGATGATGATTTTACACGACTGTCTGATTGCAATTTGGAGTTGTTAAGGGACCGTCTTTTTTTTTTTTTTTGAAGGACATCCTCAGACTCAAGATATTATATCCTATTACCATATCCCCACCCTGTTATCAGCCTCGAATGAGTCTCACTGAGAGGATGAATTACCCATCCTAATTTCTCCAGCAATCTGGCTTGACCTCATGCAGCTCTTTGTTCAGTGTGCAAAAGAGACACTGAGAAAAACGCTCCACTTAAAGCCGTGATATTTCAAGGTACAACAAACGATGATTTACACTTTCAGGGAATGTATTGCAATAATGCACATTTGATCAAACCACGCAATAGCAGCGTGAAAAGATTAAGTAAACATTTTCTGGACTGCACTGTAGAGCTGCTGTTTGGACTAAAGTAAGAAGGTACTAAGCTGACATTTTTGTAAGTAGTAAACAAATACATTTCCTAAAAGTTGTATGGCAGAAGGATAGGAACTATTCTTTTTTGAAAAAGAAATAATGACTTGGAGTACTTCTGCCTCTTGGCCTCCTATATGGTTGATCACCTTATAACCAATAACCTCAGATACTGTTTGCAACTTTATGGAAGAGGATTAACATGCATGCAAAATTGTCGAATCAAAGAAAAAAGCTTGCATTATTTTCTAACTTTACATCACAAAAAAACAGATGAAAAATAATAGTATGCATGTGAATTGTGCTGCTCATGGTGGCCAAAGACTTTAGTTCTGATTTGTTCTTTTTGTAGTTTTTTAATTTTTTTAAAGCTTTATGTTGTTACTTTTCTACGTTCGTAAAGCTATGTTTTGTAACTGTGACTACTAGTTTTTTATTTATTTATTTTTTTTACTATTTTTATGACAAATAATAGAAGCTGATTTGTATTTGTATTCATCTCCAATTACTCTGATAGTCCAAAATAAAATCCTACATACCTTCTGACTTCAGAAGTCACCTTTCAGGAAACAGTCAATTTCTGTGAGGTTTAGACCAAGCTGTCTTGTGAAGACCTCTGGGTTTCTCTGAACATTTGTGATAAAACATGATCATAAAGACCAAAAAGCAAAGCAGAGAGGTCAGGAGTAAAGTTGTGGAGGAGTTCAAAAGCAGGAATAGATTATAAAACACATTGAATAGCAGCTACAGTATGTTTATGGTGGCCAACTAGCATACATGGTTATTCAAAATCTTAAATGGCAATTTCTACTCGAGTTCTGACAGCAAAAGGATGTTGAGCTGCAGCTATGGAAAACTGTATATGGGCCAGGTGTTTCAGATTTTATTTTTTAAAAATAAAATCCTTGTGTGATTCACTTTGTGATGATGCTGATCTTTCTTATAAAATTCCAGCAAAGCAAAATACATTTGAGATTTGTCTTTGAAACATCAAATCTCAGACAGCTTGAGCAGTATCACTAGTTTCTTTTTTAAGGCACCATAATAAAACATTGTGCTACAGCCGAGATCTGTGAGAAGTCTCACGCTCTTCTCACGATAGTGCAGGACGTCATCAGATCTGTTGCTTTTTAAAGGCTGAGAAAAGCTAAAAGTCTTTATTTTCAAGAGTAGGAAACCACTGCTCTCAGAATACAGAAACGCTGAGTTGATCACGTATTTAGACTTTGTGCCAGAGACATTTTTAAGTGAACAGTTGTTTTTATATGCTTTGAATTTCAAGGGGGAAAAATCTGCTCAAGAGCTACTTTTGACAGTGCTAACCACTTTTTCTTTACATGCTGAAGGTGAATCACAAACACAGCTTTGTAGATTCCATAAAAAGAGCAATTTATCTCCCAGTTAATGCTTAAACATATGCTGACTTGTCTGCACAGCCATTATCTCCCTCCTTCCTTCATTTCTGCACGAGAACATTATAGTTCTCCGTTCCTGACTGCTCGGGTGGACTGTAAATCGGGCCCATTGGGATGACTTATAAAAAGTACTCTTGAGTGTTTTTTCCGGCTCTGGAAATGCTCAGAGATGTGAAACCGGATGACAACTACCCAAGAAAATACACACATCAGCATCTGATGAAGGCTGATATGGGAATAAAAGGATCAAGGTGGGTGGCCCCTCTCCCATTTCCAGCATTGGCTGAACATTTAAGGGACACTTTAATAGGATTTTCCTTTTACACAGCACATTTATGATTACTTCTATGGAAAGTTTTATTGTCGATACAGTAACTGAGCAATCTCTTTGTGATGATGGATGGCCATCGTTTTAAAAATCATGCATGACTAGAAAGCATGTAATGAAGTTGGACCTTTCATTTGCAGTAACGCGGCAGGACGGGAAGGAAAGCGTTTGCAAAACAGCTCCGGGGCTCATGTATGCGTCATCGAGGTGGTCATGGACTGATTTCATTGCTGAAGGAACAAATTTCCCAGAAAGTAGTCCAGTTATCATCTAATAAGATATTTTACAGCTTGTACAACCTGAGACCGTGATCTTAAATGGGGAGTTTTACAATTACATTCTCAGTTTGACATTAAAGAAGTGTTGTATCCCTATTTCACTGTGCCAAATCTAATCATGGACATGAGAGTAAAGTGCTAATGGAACGTTAGGATCATTGCTGTATTTTTTATAAACATGAGCTGATTGAAACATGAGGCTGTTTTGCAAAAACGTTTTGTGCTTTTGTTGGGTTAGCTAATGCTGGCTTTGACCAGCTTGAGTGTTTTTTTTTTTCTTTTTCAGTAGGTTGTTTTACAGTCTAATTTAAATTTCTGTTGCTCCTAATTATCTGCTTGCTTCAGTATTTAATCTCCAGCTGACATCACCACCTGTTACTCATCCCTCACCTGCATCCACTTAATCTTATCTAGTCATAGAAATCACGCCGGGTTGTCATTGTTTACCGACTCCCCCGCTCATGATCAGTCAGGCAGCCTGCTGCTTAACTTTATGTTCTTTTTTTTCATTAATTTAACAAACTTTTCAAAGCTTAATCTTTGCTTTCCGATTGCCAACATTTGACACCATTTAAAAATTTACATTTACTTACCATTGGCATTAATTTGTTGATTCTAAGTGCAGTCGAGTACTTGAAATTCTCAAATTTGCCACAACAAATTCCAACATGTTCATCAAGTCTATTCCTTCCACCCTGTAAAAAAAAAGAAAGAAAAAATGCAGTTCATATGCATCATTTAAATATGCATCACAAACAAATGACTTTCATGTTGATGAATGGATCCTACTTTGTGACTCAGCTCATGCTGTTAACTAGTAACAGCTCCAAAGCAAACCTGTGCAGAGTTTTTCTGCCAGACATTTTTATTTTTTTTTGTTATCAAACACGAAGTACAACATGTGTCACAGAATGTTTTCTCACTTAGAGAAACACCTTCTACCACGTGTCATGATAGCACTGGAACTAGCTGCTTCTGAACATGTTAGCCGGTTACAGACGGGTTTTAGATGAGAGGCTCAAGGCAGCGTGTCCTATAATCTTTTCAGCTGCTGAAAAGCCTTCGACACAAAAGATACTCCAAAGGAAAAGACAGAGATGGGGCAAAAGAAAAACAAGTTATAGCATTGAAAATATATTAGGTCATTACACTGCATAATAACACCATGTTCCAGCAAAGGTGAAATGGTGGGAAAAAAATGGGTTGTTTTTCTGCTAACCTTATTCAAACTTTTTATAGCTGCAAGGAAAGACTAAAACAATAAAAGCTATACCAGAGTGTGTGAAATGGAGTTTCCGAGTACCTTTGAACAAAGTATTTAAGATGCAGTAAATCCCCCTAATTTTTAAAGGGGTTCTTACAAAACACAAAATACCCAATAATAATAATATGAGTAGTAATAAGTAATTCAAAAAAATATAATGCAAAACATTTAATCTCAGAAACGCACACACATGCTCAAACACACTCAAACTCACCCACATTCTCAAACCCACACATACTCAATGATTCCCCCACACAGAACCAACTAGTAAAAATGAAAAAAATAAACAAAATGAAATAAAAGCACATATGAATTCATAGCAATTAGCAAACAGCTGGTGGAACTGCGTGTTTGCTGAGCTCATTATACAAACGACTCCTCAGTCCAAGACTCCAACGAACGATTGGAAACAACACAATGGACAAACATTGTGACGATGTGCTGAGGGGTTTTAGTGTCAGAAACAACAGCAGCTTCTTGAAGAGACGGAGGCGTCAAAATTGCAAAGTCAAAATTTTTTAGGTCATGTTTTATATATACTTCATTCAAGACAATGATTGTCTTCGATGTCTTCATCTTAGAGAAGCAAGTAGAAGGCTTGCATGACTAAACCGAAGATAAGCAAAAAACATCTTAAAAGTAGTGCCTGTGCACCTAATTTGGAGTAAAGCTTTAATTTATGCTCTAAATAAAACACTATAGCTTGTGTAAAGATTTGTACGCTCAGTTTAAGGAGGCATGTGTTTAAGATGTGCCAGTCAGCTTCTTTGCAAGCTTTAAACTCCAACTTTCTTCCCTGCAGATCAAGCATCCTTGTTTGCTAATCTACATTCAGCCAGTTCACCCCACATATTGTCAGCATTAGCTGTGTGTGTGATGATCGTCATCTGCGTATTTTTAACACCTGAAGGTCAAGAAAAAGCACTGAAATCCAAATCACAACTTCAACATTGTTGCTAAAATCATTAATTGTCTAAATGTAAAGTCTACATTATATCTTACATTGCTGCTTCACATCGCCAGTGCAGTATTTACACTGCACCTGGTGCCAAGCCAAAGTTTTTTAACACTAGCAAAAAAAACCCACCTGCCAATCAAATAGGGAGCTTCTATTTTTATTCTCTTTTTTCCAACCGATGGTTGACCTTGTGTTGGTGCTAATTTCTCACTTTCGCTGGGGGGTTTTCTAGGTTTGAACAGTAACTCCAATTTTCTATAGAAAATATAGCAGCAGAGATGATCGACATGAACTTTGATTGAACAATTACACTCCAGCTCTATCCTTGTCACTCACATGGGTTTTTTTCCACATTGCTCAGTGGGTGCAAATTATGTCCATGTGCTTCAAAAGTAAAAACTAAGTGATAAAGCTTCACAATTTTTTGCAATTTATGCATTCTCTGTACAAACAAATATAATTTGCAATGTGCTAAAGTAGAGCTACAAGAGTTAATAATTTCACAGGTTATCTGTCTCATATTGTACTGTCACACCATAGTGACAATATGGTGTCACAAGTCTAAACAAATATGCCAAAAACTTTTTTTATATAAAAGTTATGTACTGCTGCTTTAAGAAGCAAGTCAGGGTCAACATGTGAAGGAAGCATGTCCTCTGCAGCAGAGTTCAATTGGATGAAAGCAGCATAATTCACCTGCTTTGTGGCCTCTAGCAGGAAAGGTATTTTTAGTCCAGTAAACTATACCCTTGAAAATTATAGTCTATGTAACCCTTTTTAATAATAAAGATTGTGAGGACACCAAGTTGGTATTTAACCCAGACAGGTCAGCCTGTGTAAACTGACTGTCCTTTTGCATGTTTAGAAAAATTTAATATGGGTCTCAAAATCAGAGCAAATGCAAAAAAATCATTGTTTCCATTTTAACACAATTTAGTCAATATATCATATGTTAAAGATTTATTAATACAGCTTATTATATAACAGTCTGCTTGACAGTGTAGCTCCTCTGTGGCTGAACAACAATGCGAGTTGGTTGATTTGCACATTTGCCTGTCGGCAACAAAGGTCTCTGTGGTTCCAGTCTCCACAGAGCAGGCCTTTCCATGAGGAGTTTGGATGTGTGGGTTCCTTTTCTTCTCTCTGCGTACGCTGGCTTCCTCCCACAGTACAGAAACTTAAATATTGGATTATTTTGTGATAGTAACCTGACCCTAAGAGTGGGAGTATACTTGTAATAGGACAAAAAGTATTTGATTTATTGTGTTTTAGCATTGCAAATTTGAAGAGTGATTTTCAAGAAGGGTTTACAATGAATTCAGTTGGATGGACGTGTACTTCAAACAAAGATGAAAAGAAATATGATTTTCACATATTCATGGAGACTTGACTGATAGTAAACTATAAGCACAAGATGAATGCATCTCTCAGGTTTCTCAGATTGATGCTGGATTTTTTGTCTCTTCTTTATTGAGTGATGTATGACTATAGACAGTGTTGCTACTTGATCTGTCAGTGCAGTGGCATTATTTTTGCTGTCCCAAACCACTTCTCTTTCTGTCTGCAGAGGAACGTGACTGAGTAGAACGGTTGTGAGGATGCACACTGTGCCAGGGGTGCCCAAAGTCGGTCCTCGAGGGCCGGCATCCTGCACATTTTAGTTCTCTCCCTGGCAGTAGTAGCAACCTTTTCAGCAGTTCAATGTTCTTCTTAGACCTTCTAATGAGCCTTCATTGGTGCGTTAAACCAGGGAGAGAACTAAAACATGCAGGATGCGGCCCTCGAGGACCGACTTTGGCACCACTACGGGAATGGCTCTAAGCCCCAGGAGGCTGGTTGGATTAGCCTCTTTATTAGTATAGCTGTCTGGCGATCATTTTGGAAAATGTGGATGATACGGCCAGTCTACAGGAGACACCATTGGGACTTGAAAATCAGCAAATGGAAAGAGAACCAGAGCAAATGGTTTTTAGAACAACTTAGCTTGAAATGACCATTGATGGTTCGGCAGCGGAAATAGTTTTGCTGGCTAATCGTCCATGCAATATTTTTTTTACCTTCAGCTAAAATGCTTTTTTTGTGTTGTCAAATTTTCACATGAAATTAACAAACTTGTTTATATTCCAATTTGGTTAAATATTGTTCAGTGTTTTAAAACCTTATGTTGGCAGACTGCATAATCTATAGATTACTTCCTAAAGAATTACTTAAATGATTATAATATAATAGCAATCATTATGCAAAAACATCCACATATATAAATTAGTTTAGTTAATGTGATGGAACAATGATAAAAAATATCCCTGCAATGGGAGTTCATGTATAATTCCTAATACATGTTCAGAATGTTGCCCCTCTTGTCTTACTTCAACAGCTTTGATCAGTACTTAATGCATATCTGTTCTTTAATAATTAAATTCTGAAAACTTTTCTTTAGCCAATTTCAGTCTTACTGCAACCGCAGCCTTCTGTTGGGGTTAAGTTTTATATCCGATCTGATGTCTGGAGTCTACAGTAACGTTGCTTTCCTCTGATCCCTGAGCTTTTTTTTTGTATGCAAAAGCCCTCAGCACTCGGCTTGTCTAATCCGTTGAGAAAAGAGGCCGAGAGCACAGCCATGCTGCAAGCAGAAAGAGGAAGAAGTAAGGGAGGCTCCGTGACATAACAGAAGTAGGGCTGCTTTTTCAGTCTCATCAGCATCAAGGGGAGCAAAGTTCAGAAAACTATGAGCGATGTGGACAGACTGAACATAGAAAAGACCAAGTGCTTCTGTTGCTTTTCTTCACCTACATCCGGAGTGAATGTTGAAGAAATCGTCTGAAATCAAATTATGAACACTGGGAACATTTTGCCAGAGGGGTTTCTGAGGCATGAGGGTGTGTCTCTTCCATTCGTATGTGGACTTCAACGCTCCAGAGAAACATCATTTGCCCATGGCTAATAGCAGCGGCTATGATCTTCTTCTAACACTGCCTTCATACCTGTTTCTGCCTATGCATCTGGGCCTCTTCATCTCTTTCTCGCCATGTATACCCTTGGACAGCAACCAGCCCCAGAGTGGCAAGCTTAGCATCCATGGCACAAGCCAACACTTTGAAAAAGTGCAAAGCTGCAGACCAAAGCGGCTTAGAGAGGCAGAGCACACGCAGGCCTCAATGTGAGTCCCTTTCATTTGGCACAATCGGCCCCGCTCACCTCGCGCCCGTGCTCCCAGCAGGCTGTGGAGGGAGATACCGCTGTGTGATCACACCTGACAGAGAGCAGCACAGCACACAGGTGCCCTCCGGCTCTGAGAGTGCAACAAGCCCACTGTTGATCTACCGGCTCCACTCAGCAGTTTGAGGAACATCTCTGCACCGAAGAATGCTGCCCCATCAAAGCTGCAGCAGACAAAACGTTTCCATATCTGATTCCCTTTTAAGTTTCGTCATAACTGCGCTCACACAGGCCACAGACTTCACTGCGAACAGCGTTTGATGTTTATTCACTGCATTTGTCAGCAGACTAGTAATTAGTTTGGTGTGACTGAATTAGTCATTGGACAACTTCAAGCAGCTTTGGGCTTTGGGTGTTGTTTCGTTGCTTTAATTCATACAGAACTCAGGCCGGAAGCTGATTATGTAATTTGATTTAAGTATGTTTTTCATATGGTCTCTCATTAGATGAGGCCTAGGAGCTAAAGTGTTGAAGGAGGCTAGTAAATTATCTGAATGTGTCTGCTGTATAGGTTAGGCAATATACATTAGTATAAATTTAAATTGTGCTAATGTGAACAGATTTGTAAAGAAATTCACTAAAAATAAGGCCTAGAAATGCTTGAAATTATGTGTTGTTGACCCCAATGTTGCTGAGATTAAAGGGCCTTAATCACCATGCAGATAGATGATATAATTAAAAATTAGACTGTTTATAGTTTGTAAGTTGTTTTACGACAAGACATAAATACAAACTTGGTTGATATAAAAGACATTTTTGCTTGTAGTTGTAGTTTTTCACACTTGGATGCAAACTACTGCTGCCTGATCCACTCTCTGGACGTCTAAAACTTTTTCTAAGATATTGTTACAATATGTCAAAAATACACATTGCTTATTGCTAGTTGGTGAGAGAACATACAGCCTTTGGTTAGTGTTCGCTCAATACTTAAACCAACACAACACTTAGCAACTTCTTATTGCCAAATTGTATTTATTAGTTCATTACTGCATTCCCTTACAACCAAGATTGGTACAAAACATTGGAAAATCTTTATTTTTGTACCAGAGAAAATCAGAGAACATGACCAAAGGTCCTTTAGACTACAGCAGCAACAGCGCTACACCAAACTCCCCCAAGGATAATGCATATTAAAATAGGCACCTTAGCATGGTGGAGGGGTCCTGGATGATCCCAGAGGACACGTTGTCTTTTGCCCCTCATATGCTCCTGCGTGGCAAACTGCCCAGAGGAGAAATAAAACTGAAATATTCTGAAGGTCCTGATGGAAAACCTTTCCTGAGCTGGGTGTAGCAGGACTCCTCTGGGTGGAGTTAAACCTTGGTCCCAAAGCTCAGCCTGATAAAGCAACAAGTATCCCCCTCCAGGGAGGTCTGCAGTCAGCTGGGTCCAATGAGGTGGGTTCAGTGTGAGTTGGGTCATAGGCAATGGTGTCGTCTTAGGGACCTGCATTTTCACAAAGTGCAGTACTATTCAGTTAGAAAACTAGTGCAAGGCCAAGTTAACCTGACCATATATCAGAGTACTGTAACGCCTACTCAGATCTCACCTCAGCTGAGGTAGCTGCTCATATTAAACTCTGTGCTGCTGTTAACAATCACAGCAGATAGTTTTCTTCCATAAAACTATCAGGGCTAGGAAATGTCAGTCAGTCCTCATTATTTATAAA
The DNA here is from genome assembly GCA_033032245.1 of Poecilia picta. NCBI lineage: Eukaryota > Metazoa > Chordata > Actinopteri > Cyprinodontiformes > Poeciliidae > Poecilia > Poecilia picta. The sequence continues at coordinate 15,166,169 of CM065374.1, forward strand.
TGATGGCCATCTTCAATCACTTTTATAAACACCAACAAAAGAGCCTCCTCTTAGTTTGGCTGGCCAGTTTCCATGAAAGACTCCAGACAGTTATTGCTTCTGGTCCTGCTAAAATCACTCAGAAAAAAAGCTTCCTTTGCAGCTCTTGCAAAGAACAATTCATTCTGGCTGATCTCTTGCAGTGTGTGGCCTATTTTTGCGGGTTTTTGATTTATAGCAGAACATATTCCCCCATTCCCTGCCTCAGGGAGGAAGAATCAAACTTTTGTGAAACAGACAGGCGTCCAAACTTGGGAGCTGAAGCCAGAGCAGCTGCCTGAAATATTGCAGAGCCTGAACATTTTGATGTAGGCAAGGTAACGCTGGGCTGCAGCAGCAGCAGCAGCACAGAGGGGGTGAAAGTAAAGGGCAGTTGCCGAGAGTGACGACAACCTTGTCATGCCTGAGTGGAAGGATGGGAGATTAAGTCTACTCAGTGCTATCTTCAAGGGCCTTCTGTTGGAGAGCACCAGGGGCAGCTGTTGCTTCATCAAAACCTACCGTTTTAGATCACCTGGGTCCTTATGAATTGCAGCACTTCTCCTCTTTTTGGGTGTTCAAGCATATCTTGGCAAGCTTTTAGCTACTTCTTGGAGATATTTGCTTCATGCTTTCCTTGTTTTATTAGCAAATTGCCTCCTGATGATAATTTTTTTTCCAGCTGACAAGATGCTCAAAGTTTTGTTTTGTGCTTGTGGTCTGAACTCTTTGCAGCACTTATGTTCTGACGTAGCAGGTCAATTGCTAACTTGCGTTATGCTTTTTGTGGGTGTGCGAAGGTGCATTTTTGTGCAAGATGTGTGGGGGCACGTTTTCCAGTTCTAAGTTAACTTCTTTGTTTCTTCTTTTTTTTTTTTTAACCAACAACACTAGTAGAAGATAAAAACACCCAAGGGTTCCTCTTGGAAAAAAGAATTGAGGCTGACCCTTTTTTCTTTAATTTTGCTGACAATTTTGCACAATCAGAACGCATGCTGTTTTCAAAAATCAGATGCAAGCATTGTGTTTCTGCTGAGAACCGATGGTATTTTGTTGTGCTGTGATGGAAACAGGTTTTACTGGTACTTAATGCCTTCGAGAAGTATTCACAGTTTGTACTTTTTCACGTTTTTGTCACATCACAGCTAAATGTTTATAAGGTTTTAGTGGGATTTTATGCGATAAAACAACGTAAAATAGTGCATAATTGTAGAATGAGAGGAAAACTATACTATATAGAAAATTAGAAACACTTTTGCTGCAAATATAGAACTACACTTAATTTAGCTAACTCTCTGTGCCTGAAGCAAAGTGTCACCACAGCATGGTGCTGCTACCACCATCTTTTATAGTGGGATGGTGTATTCAGGGTGATATGAAAGGTTAGTTTTTGCCATTTTATGCCTGTGAAGTTTTGTTACGGTCACTTATCACCACTGCACCTTCTTCCACACCCAGTTCCACATACCTGGCTCACAATAGTAGCTTTTTCTTGCCACTCTTCCACAAAACTTGGCTTTAAGTAATGCACATCTGTTAGTTCTTGTCTCAACAGATGCTCCCTCCTGAGCTGTGGATCTTGACTGCTTCTGATTAATGCACACCTCGTCCTGTCCTAGCTGCCAGTTTAGTTGGACAGCCATGTATTGGCAGGTTTGTAGTTAAAGGGTACTCTTTCCATGTCCAAATGATGGATTAAACCAAGTTCTGTGAGATGTTTCAAGCTTGTGATACTGTTTTATAGTCTAACTGTGCTGCTTTACAATTCTCCACAACTCTATACCAACCTACCTGGTGTTGTGGTATATTCCTTTATCATCAGCCTTTCATAATAACAATTATGCACTCCTTTGTTCAAGTCTGAAAAAAACTTGTAAAAGTCTTTGGTTGTACAATGATAAAATGTAAAAGAATAAGTGAATAAATCAAAGGGTACAGTCAGTGCTTGAGAGGCTGTTTTTACTGAATGCGCTTTGGGTCTGTTTATGTGACTCGTCAGCTCCACGCTGGGAGGTAGGGACAGAAACTTACTCCCATCTCAGCAGCATCTCTGAAATTCTGATTAACCCATGGGTCAGGTTAGTCAAACATTTTCATCAGCGCCCCAAAACCTCATCAATAATTTCATAGAATGGCTTATCTCTCTAGGTTTTCTATTAGACAAACCTTTCCCTCTGATATCTTAATCTGATTGCCAGCGTGAGGCTTGGTCCTGTTCTGCCTCCACCTGGCCTTTTGGCTCATTATATCAGTAGATGAATGCAAATGGTGATAGCTGAGACATGCTACTGCTGTTCTGCTTTGTCAAAAACATCTCTTGTTTGGGGTTTCTGTGTACTTTTGAAAGGGATTCAACAAATTATTTGTGGCCTTTCCCAGAAGATGTTTCCTGACTTTCATTAACAGCCTCTGTAGCTGTTGCAGCACTCCCCACACCTGTTATGAGACTAAGTTAGACTTTGATAGCATGCAGAATGGAAACGGCTTCGCAGTAAAGAGGGAAATGGAGAAAAAAAAATCAAGATTCGCTGCGTATCGCGTTCTAGCAGGCAGTCTGGTTCCTTTCGGAGCAACGTGGAAAGATCAGACTCATAAATATTGTCTCCTGTGGGACTGATGAAAAACAAATAGCCAATTAAAATCCAGCTTGCTGCTGCTGAGTCTTCTCCTCACTTCTCTCCGTCTTCGTGCTCTATCTGTCATTCACTGCGCAGCCTCGTTTGCTAGACGTAGGTTTCAAAGTTTTCTGCTGCACAATTTCCTTAATAAACCGGAGGATCCAAGGAACCATGCTTGCTTAAGTTGTGCCCTTATGTAGCATCTCCGTCCTCCATGGAGGTTTATTTAAACAAGCAGCGCTCTGACATGCTCTTTTCTGTTTCACTTCACAAAATTTTGACTTTCAGATTGTCTGTCGCCATCTAAGGCGAGCGGCACGGCTTGGGAACACTGACGATGGCTGAATTGGACACGAAACATGAGAAATCTGTCATCCCTGCTGTCGTTCCCTGCTTTGATAGGTGTGAAGGGAAAGCGGAGCCCAACGCGTCGCTGTCACTTGGCTCGTCGTGACGTCTTGTGCTTGTGTTGTGACCACTCCTCACGTTCAAACGCTCAAACATGGGTAACTGCTGACATGAAAAAAAAGAGGCTACTTGAACATTCGGTCGGTATGAGCCGGAGTTATAAAAAGCAGCGTGGCATTTGGGCAGGAGTGGAAAACGAAAATCAAATCCTGTGCTCAGCCGTAACCTTGTTTTCTTTTTTTTCTTTCCTCTGGCTGTCTCTCCCTGTGCTCATGCACATTAACTGGACTGGTTGTGGCTTTTAAAACACCTATGACCTAAAATGAAAGCATATTTAAACATGATTTATATCGGGAAGAAAAATGGCGAATGAAAGCGCTGACTTACAGCTGTATCTTAGTGAAGCACAATAAAAAGTGAGCACATTTCAGTGATTCATCCATAAAAGTAGCATAAATTAGTTGCACACAGGGATATATTTCCAGCATGTATTTCTTTTATTTGTGTTATTTAATTATGATATGGTATGACCGTGAAATGGTCAGCAATTTTTTCATTTCCATTAGTCATTTTGACCCGGTTCCTACAGAATGAAACTCTGATGAGTCTTTAAATCTATAAAGCCAGTCATGCTTGTTATCACCTTGATATTGCCTTCAAAGTTTTTAATAGAAAAACAATAGATTGGCCTCTTAAACGAAAAAAAAAATCATACAAATTGTATAAATACATACAATATTTATGCCATAAACCTAATTTAATTGCCACAGAAAAAAAAAAACATTGGTCTAGAGCAGTGCTTCTCAACCTTTTTTGGCCCAATGCCCCCCTAGGCCTTATCCAGGTCCCTCAACGCCCCCCACCAAATAATTTGCAGGCTTCTTTGCACTGACCATTATTTTATCATTAATATTACTATCACTATTGTAGATGTTTTGATTTTTATGCTTGTTTCCGTATTTATCATCAAAAATAATACATATAATATAAAAAATAATACAGGCGTCTATGAAAAATGCAATGAATATCCAAGTTAAAATTGGTAGACCTAACAGCAGCCAATCAGAGTGGAAAAAATATTCTTATTCTTTGCCATTTTCTAGTTGTTAAATATTCCAGAAAATGATAAAAGATGTTCAACATGCCAGTTTAAACTTTGAACTATTTGCAAAACAACTGAGCTCTGCAACATTAAAACATGGATAGAACTGTAACTACATTAATCATAGCTCTTCTTCTCTTCAGTGTTTGTCAGTTTCTGGTGGTGCAGCTCTGTGCTGCCTTCAGGAGAATGGGACATCAGAGCATCATCCATAAAACTTCACCCACATGGCATTTATTGTGCAAACCAGAGCTTTCAGTGGAAAAACAAAAGTTCCAGGTCCTTTTAATGCCACACAAATATGAGACAGAAACATGGATTATATCTTCATATTGACCTGTCTATTGATTATAGATTAATAGTTTTACTGGACAGACATTACAAAGAACAAATCTGGTTCTTAATCAAATCCTAATGAGTCTAATTGAAAGTGTCATGGGGTCATCAGCTTCATGACATTAACACTGACATGAAAAATAATATTGAAGAAATAAAAATATCAAATCTAATTAAAAACATAAATAAGTGATCAATTATTTACTGTTATGGTCTGTAAGATATATTTATTCTCAGTACTAGATACGGTCTCAACAAACCCATGACATTTCAACAATATTATTTTACCTTTTATCTGGAAATAGTGTCTGTTTATTCTTACCATACAGTCCTCTGGATTAAGTATTGCTCTAACGGTCTTGCCATACCAGTTTATTCCTCTGTATTTACTTTAGTTTCTTAGTTTATTCTTGCATTTTGTTCTTCATTCATTTCTATTTATTTTCCTTTGATTAATATTATCCTCTCCTGGTTTATTGCGATGTCCACGTTAATTTCTTTCCTGTTGCTACTTTATGCCATTTACTGTTGTTAACGCTATAAAATGAACGCTCTCTATCTGGTATCACCCATGGAGGGATTTCTTTATTTAAATGGGTTCATTTTTCAGAGGGAGACACAGTGAGGGTATCGTGATACCAGTATCAGGAGAGGAGCTGCGCCAAGAAGCTAACAGAAGCTACAAACACTGAATAGAAGAAGAGCTGCCATCGATACAGTTGCAGCCAAGCATGATTTAATGTTACACAATGCAGTTTTACCAAGTTGCTCAAAGTCTAAACTGGCATTGTTGTGCATTTAAGGTGTAAAGTTTACCTTCGACCAAACGCCCCCCTAAGGCATCCCAGCGACCCCCTTTTGTACAAATGTCCGCCAGCGCCCCCTGCCGTCCTCTGAACGCCCCCTGGGGGGCGGTACCGCCCACGTTGAGAACCGCTATTCTAGACCAATGTTTTCTATGGAAAACTGAAAAACAAGATATAACCTACCTTAAAAAACAACAAAAACAAAACAAAACCTGCAGCTAAATGACATAAAGCAACTGAAAAGAACCTAGTTCTGGACATTTTCCGGAGAAAATAAATTGATTAATTTATTTTCTCTGGAAATAAATTGATAAAGATACTACATGTCTGCCATAAATAATGGACCTGCATCACCTTAATTTTTTAAAACATAGTTTATTTCCCCATACTTTTACTATAAGGAATCACTGCGGAGGAGCTCATCCACAGTGGCCTACAATCATGAGAAAGACTAATAACATTCCTCTCAAATGAAGGTCGACTACAAAAAGTAATTGCTGAAGAAGCTGGCTATTTCAAATGCTGCATTTAGCATTTTAACAAAAAGTTGAGTGGAAGGAAAAAATGTGGTAGATAAATGTTAACAGAGCAAAACACAACCAAACCTTTGGGGAGATTAAGTTAACCCATCTGTAATTTCGTGGAGATTCAAGACATTCAAGATGAAGGCTGTTTTTCCAGATTGCAGGGCTCTTTAAACTTTAAACTTTTTAATTGCTCCACAACCTCGTCATCATCATTATCACAACTATTTAAACAAAATGAGACCTGGGCTAAATATAAGAGCATATTATTCACAGTACATGGACATTTTTTTTCTATAAACTGATCAAATATTTTTTCTTATTGCTTTTTAGTACTATTGTAAGCCATACCCACTATAGACAAATCACATCACTGTCCATGTGGTGAGTAGATAAAATACATGAATGAAATTACATTAAAAAAAAATAATTTTTTGTTTATATGTTAATCATTGTGATGGACCTTTGTACCTGAGGAAACACCTTAGTTTTGTTGTTGAAGGAAAACATTTCTGCAACCAGTCTCTTCTTAGGTTTGGAAAGGGCACAAAAGCTTAATTTCTGTCGGTTCTCTCTGCTTTGGTGGTTCTGAGATTAGGATCACGACCCGTCAAATTCTGCAGAAACATCCTCCTCCTTTCACACAAACATGTTGCACTGGCGAGGAAAGCTCAGCCTTTCAGCTTCGGTTGCTCTCTGAATAACTGAGCACAGCCCATTAAGCCCCATTGTGACGGGAAAATCAAATGCAGCTCATTGTTGTTTATTTTTTGCTCTCACTAATTGAATTGCGTGACAATTGCCTGATTTAGAAAAAAAAAATTCCAAAAAGGAAGCAATTAATATTGAAATTTGGGCAATAAAGCTGCAGTGAGGACACATTTGACTCATGGATCAGTATTTAGACTGGCGCAGGAGGAAAAACTTTATATTTTGCACTTTGCTTTGTTTATGTTCCAGAACCTCAGAACTCCCAACACAGCTGCCGCCTTGACATTTTCCAGAGTAATCTAACTTTGCAAGGAAAGTGTAATAACTCCAACTTTGTATCGATGTGGAAATCTATGAGCTGTCCTTAGTTACAGCAACTGTGGCTCTGAAATCCACAGTATAATTGATGCACTGTAGTTGGAGAAATTCCTCCAAATAAGCTATGTTTAATTAAATCCGCACAAATTAATTTTTTTCATTGTTTATGAATATAATCATTCCTAACCGGGGAATTCAAAGAGTGGGCAGCGTTGTTTCTCGGGTAAAGAAATGAGAAACTGATACATTGCTGGAAAACAATACCCCCACTCAGTCTATTTACATTCATTTGTGACTGTAGCTCTTGTCAGTGAAGGAGGAAACCTTCTCTCATCCTCAGTCAGTCCCGGAACTAAATTATGCCAAAGCGATTCCTCCTTGCTTTGAGGCGAGAGCTCTGATTGCCTCATCACCGCCAGCCAGCAGTCCTTGCCAAATACAGCCCCCATCTGAAATACTTGCCAATCAATCATGGGTCCAAAGTTTCCCATCAGATGCATGCTGGAAACCCACAGAGCAGATCCAGATGGTGTCAGAATTTAAAACGGCTTCCCTGATCTCCATTTTAGCCACTGTGGCTCTTTCCCTCTGACCAATCTGCTTCCTAAAAGCCATGCAGTGACATTTGGCCTCAGAACCGTCTGCGTTGCCCCTGCTAATGTTTTATCTATAAACTGTCAGAAACGTTCCCAGATGAATGCAACTCAGAGGCACAAGTGCTAAAGCAGCCAAAGTTCTGCTGTGTGTTGGACACAGTATTGTGACAATTAACAGAACTAAGTGTTTTCATTTTAGTGGCGTGACGAGGCCGACATTGTGAAGGTTAGCTTACTGGGTAAGACCGTCGTACAAAACCTCAGGTTTTGTGGAGCATTCCAGGTCTACAGGAGAGCATCTAACAAAACTGTCCTGTAGATGGAGCAAGTTTGAACCAGTAAGTGGGTCATGGTAAAGGTTCACTGGTGCTTTATTTGACTATTTTAGTTCAATGACTTATACAGAACTTCTAAACTTGTAAATGGTGATTGCTATGAAAATGCTGCTTCACCAAACTCTGGGAATATTCAAAATGAACCATTATGTAGAGATTTTGCATTTAAAATTAAACCGAAAGTAGCATGATTAATTAAATCTCCTAAAGTGCAGTTTATCACCTCAATTGGTCACAGGCAGAAAGGAGAAAAATAAAGCAATTTTCATTTTGAGTTCAAAAGATTATTTATACAGTAACGGAAGCTTTTCTTTAATCCATATTTTTCAAGGACTTGTAGGACACTCTTTCAGTCCTTGTGTCTTTAGACATTCAAAGGCTGTGATGATTAAAGTCAGCCTTTGGTGGGGATTTAAAATCAACTGCATATACTCCAGTTTTCTTCTGTAATGACTGAAATGCAGTCTGATGGTCTTCTTTGCTGCAGTGGAAACGTGTAGACACATTTATCAACCACATATAAATACGGTTTGGCTCAGTGTTGATTTTCCTCACGAACTGGGAGAAAGACCTGTTAAACTTGTACTGAGAGATTTTGTTGCCAAGTGCTGTTGCTTTAAATACTGTTTTCATCAACATCCAAAGACTCATTTTGATTCTTACAGAAGTTTTAATCTTAAAACTGAAGTGGAGATATCAATATTGCTGTGTCAGCTAATATGATATTAGGTCATGGAACAAATTAAGAACAACAGTTCAGATATTTGGGTAAAAGCATTCTCCGTTGGAAGATATTGGCATCAGCAGTTACAGTAGAATTTGTAATTATGAATCTGAATATAGATTTAATTACTCTATTGTGTTCAAAATTACTGATTTGGGACTTTTTTTATTTGTGGGTTTTTTTGTTTTTTTTTTACTGGAAAAATTATTTCCTCATAGTATTTTTAAAAATAAAAACAAAACATGCTTGATAGAATGAACTATTCACGTATTTAAATTTATTTAGGGGGGGGGGGTCCAAAACCGAATCTCAAACCATTTCTCTGCAGATTTATTTATTTTTTTAAATACAAAAAAATGCACTTGTGCATTTGAACCATTCTTGGAGCTTAGGCCTCTGAGCATGAACATAGACGAGCACAAACCTTGCGTTGTTCATGCAAGAGAGAAAACAAAACGAAGGCTAAGCTGACTCTGTTTGTTTCTCCCTGCAAGCCAGTCATTCTCAGCTATTTTCCCTTCTCCTTTTCAAAACCCTTTTTAATCAGTGCGGCAGGAATTAATAGTCAGACTCCGATTAGTTTGCCTACTCACATCCTCGCTGCCCCACGCAATCATTTCCTTGCCATTTCCAGCATCTCCGATGACAGATTGCTCACAGCATTTCCCATCCTCTCCTCGGTCCTCCCTCCTCCCCTCGCTCTGTCTCTTTTGGCCGCATTTGTGTGCTCAAGCCAGGAAGTCCTCCCGGCCATGTAAAGGTTGCAGAAAAGCACTCCTCGGTAAACTGCTGTAGGGATTTCTGGTTTATTTGTTTTGCAAATGTGGTGTGAAGTTTTAAGAAGTGGATGAGTTATGAGTTATTTCCTCCACTGAGCATCTCAAACTGGCCACATTTGTGCGTTTCATTCTTGGTATTAAAAGAAGTGTAAGACGCAAAGGTATCAGTGACGGGATTCATGATGAAGAGTCACACAGCCTTCGAACCAGAGTGTTTAAGGAAAATGCTAATCTCTTAACAAGCATATTCTGACAGTTGCTGCAGTAATTTTGTGTTTTTCTTTCCTCCTTTCTTCTTGTTTGTTTTGGGAAAATAAATGTGGCAGCTTTGAAGGCTTTCTCATACGTGGGATTTGCTGCATGTTTGCCATTTCCTGCAGAGGCTCAGAGGTACGAAAAATAAAACATCTAGATTTTTATATATCCTAAGATGAGGAAATCAAACAAAAAAAAAATCAAAAAGCACATTTCACAACACGGAGCAACACTTTCGGAGGAAAAAGAAAACAGTACAACAGAAAAATAAAGACGGCAACACTATTGAAAACTTTGAGAGAATATTTTTGTTTGGTGTTTGTGCATTGCTCTCTTTTTAAAAACGTTATTTTTTATAATGTACTGTTTGCATGAGAGCTCTGTTTTGTGCGAGACTCCCTTGTTGCTTCAGTAAAACTCAGACTACGGGTGGCAGAGATAAAGTAAACGCACATACTGACAAATTCCTCCATGCATATGCAGCGACGGGTGTTACTGAAGCTGTGACATATTCCCCGTCTGAAGTGCAAGTCAGAAAAATCAACAGCGGGTGGATACGCTCTGCAGTCGGTCTAGTGATGAGCAAGGCCTGTTTGCGTTAGCGTGACCACACTCTGTTACACAACACTTGTCATCTGTGGAGGCCAAAGCTCCCATTAGCTGTGTTACTGGAGCATAGGAGCACAGGTAGCGACATGCCGTTCAGTTATGCATCGGAGAAAAAAACCCACCCGAGCCCCTGTCTGGGGGGGGGGAGATAACGAGCAGCCACCACCACCGCATCACAGCTTAATTTGCTGTTTAATAAATCAGTCAATTAGCCAGCTTATCTCCAAATTTGCTAATGTAGACAACAATGAGCGCCCCTGCCGGATCCTGAACTGGTTTGTGCTTCCTATAACAGGGGTCATGTTAATTAAAGTGGGAAATTACAGCGGCTTCCTGCTCACTCCGGTTTGTCTCGCCGTCTCTTCCTTTCTGTGTTTTTTTTTTTTGTAGTCCTGCCATTGACGCCTAGATCGGCTGACGTGCAAATTGGCCCCGTCTCGATCAGCTCCCTCTTGTTGTGCTCGTACCCTGCTGCTCGGTAAATTGCGCTGCTGCTCTACTCCCAGAAAAATAAATAAATAAAAAAAATCAGTCGGCGGTCTGATAGGTTGCTGATGTTGCCTCATCAGGCATCGTTAATCACACCCTGAGCGCAGGAGGTGACAAGGTTTAGCACGATCAGTGTTCTTAAGGGTCATCAGTGTTCAGACAATAATCTGAACTGATGGGTCGGACCAATTACCTGGATAGTGTTTCTATTCACACTTCTGCTTTTGATGCTACTTCAAAGGATCTCAGAACAATATTTAAAAGTGGCAGTTTTAAAAATTTTCTGATACTGGAGTTTGTTTAATGTGTAATTTGTTCTCGGCATCATGTCATCCACCCATTCTTGTCAGGATCTTCCTGGTGAACCTTTCACCTCGGTCTGCATGTAAATGTATTTTGTGACTTGCTCAGAATTTCGAGAGTGTGTTTATTTATATGGAAAACAGCCACAGCTACTCAACATTCAGTCAGAAGGCAGGATGGATAGTTTTTGTTCAAGGTTGCGAGGAAGTACGTACTATTTGGTTCAAAACGCCCAGCTCCCTTTCTTCAGTCCTGGTCCGATGCAGTAGACAAACGTCCCACCAATGTCTTCTGTCCTTTTTTTTATTGGGTTCCGATAAAATGGAAAATAAAATTTGACTTTCCAGCTCGTCAGTCTTTCCTCCTCCTCTGTGAACACGTAACAGTTGTTTCTCTCTGCTGTGTTTACTATACTGTCGGAAACCACACATGACAAAACACCATGACGTGTCCTGCTGCAGGAGGGATTTTAGAGGAGCTCAGCTCGAGTGTGTCTTGTATTTTCATGACTGGAAGTCAATTCATTATGATAAATGTGTTATGATGATTTCTGCCTTTTCACATTTACACAAAAACATGCCACAATGAATTTGAGGCTTCTTTTTTTCCACTTCTGCTGTTTCAAGACAACAGAACTGATTAAACCCATAAATAAGAAGGCATTGATTAAGCTACAAATTGCACCTTTAATGTTTAAATACACAGTACGGAGACGATCGACATTCAGTGAAATGTGTTTGCCACATTGAAGAAAGCTAATTTGCCAATATTGCAACAAATCAAGCATGTTGTGATGTAGGTGGGTTGACAGGACCTCCAAAGGTAGTCAGTTTAACAAATGTAATCCTTGTCTAAGTGCCGGAGCTCCGCCCTTATGTGCAGAACAGCTGCTGACGAAGCTCGTGAGCCAGCTGTGGCAGAAGTGGTCATTCTCATTCATGTGATCTGCTGCCTCAATGTATTCCTCAGAATCATGCATCTCATTATGCCAGTCATGATTGGAAGCTGAATATAATGTATGCTCTGCAGAAATGCATTCTTGTAAAATGCACAAATAACTCCATTTCTTTGCGACGTATTTTCAAGATCTTTTATTCTTCAAGAGTCTTTATACCGCCCTCCTGCTGAAGTAAGTTTCTTAGTGGTAATCTAGTTAACTTATTTCTAGCCAGTCACATTATAGTTGTAGGACACCACACAAGAAAAAAAGATTAAATGAAGATCTATGCTTTGTTTCCGGAAGCCCGTTGAGGTCCTGCTGAGTATGTATGCGGCTTAAAGTCTCTTTTTGGCTCAGATCGTTTCTCCATCACTTATCTGGATGGCTTTACTGGAGCCAAACTATCACTCTGTCGCTGAACTCTAACTTCTTTGGTTCTGATAGCATTCACACAAAATTGTTTTTTGAGTTTTTAGAGTTGAGGAAACCGTTTAAGACTTCCCTTGCTTTTTGGATGGCTGACCCACGTATAGGGGAGATGGGAACTCGGGAGATCGTCTCTGAAATTCCCTCCTGGCCCCATTTTGACCCGGTGATGTCAGTTTCTCTGAAGTCTAAGCCTGGCTTTTTGCATGCGGTGGTTTCTCAAAATTCTCACAGCATTTGCTCCACTGCTGTTTTCCTCTCCTGTTTCACACGAACTGAGCTAAGAGTTTCTGGAGAAGCCACCGGCTCTTGTGATGTTGGGTAAAACCCAACACGTCCAAGGCCTCATCGCAAAGCAGCAGCTTTCCTTCTGGATTGCCTCAACCCACACTTCCCAGAACAAGCAGGACATGCTTTGGTGTGAGCGCCCGCTCTGCTCCCGGCATTTCCCAGGACCTCCAGAGGGGCTTCAGTCCAGGATGATGTGCAGCTTCAAGTTGGCTATGTCCACTTGCCATGGTACATTTTATTGAACGGGAGGCCTCTGCTCCGTGCAAGTGTGGCCAACTAGATCAGAGTGATTTCCCCAGGAGAGCTGGTGGTTATTTCTGATGTACTGACGGAGAACTTCTGGTCACTTTTTTAACCCTGCTTCAAAGGGCAGTGTGAGTAAGATGACTCGCCAGCATATATCCTTGCTGTGCGAAGCAAGAACATACGGTTGATTTTAAGTAAGGCTTAATTTGAAGGTGTTGCACACAGCAAAATCAAAAGCCAATCAGAGTTAATGAAGATAGAATTGTATGAGAAATGTACCGAATCTTGTAGTGAGATATGTCAGTCAATTGGTTTGCAACCTAAAGTTTCTTAGTCAGCTTGTTCTTCCTGTGGGTTAAAATAAGTTTTTATATTTTATACCTGCTAATTTTCACTAGAGTTTTCCTTTAAATTGTAAATACAGGTTATTTTCGCCACCTATTCTGGGGTTTTTGGGAGAGAAGTTTTCTCGCAGGTTCAGAGTGTGTGTGTAGAAGTCAGCAGAAAGCACAAGACAAGAAGAAATATCTCACGGCATTAAAAACTCATCATGCTTATTGCTCCACAAACATCACTTTCACAGGAGCCGCGAAGAGGGAGGACTCCTTCAGCTTGCTATCTTTTAATAACGCCACAGCTTTCCCTTTTTTTCCTCGCCGAGGCTGTTTAGTTTCATCGGCTCTGCAAAACAAGCAACATCCCAAACATTTCTATTAAATGTCAAATTATTTCTCCTTTGAGGGATAATAACAGGGCTTCACACATTGTTTTGTGTGATATTGGGCTCGTCGCAACTGCTGCTCCTTGCTTGTTGTGTCTCGCGCAGAATTCAATGTTGTCCCAGAAGTGCGGGCGGCAAAATGATAATGTTTCAAATATTGATTGCATCAGTTTCTCCCAGGTTAAATAAAACTACAACAAACACCCTGCAGATCTGATTAGGCAAACCATACAATAATCTTAATGATATTCATGAGAGTGTGATGATTTCTGCAAGCCGCTGTCACTGCACCCACTACAGATGGGAAATGAATTTGACCTTTGGGCGTGCTTATCATTCGGCATCATTTTATTGAAGAAATGGGGTTGTTGCATGTTATTTATTTATTAAAAAAACATTTGATTTTATTTGTAGCCTTTTTAATTGTGCAGAAAAACGTTCAACACAATCTAATATTTTGTGGAAGGGACGAATGGATCCTAAAGGTTAGACCCGTGGTCTTAAATGTCACTTCTTTTTTTTTTTAAATCCACGATCAGGTCTGTAACAAAACATTGATCTGTTTGCTTTGGCTTTCTTCGTTTGTCGCCCAGCAAGTGCTGCACCTTAAACGTAAACTGTGTTTTCATTTCTTGTGCCTTTTGATTTATTCCTTTCAATATTGTGCTTAATAAAGTTTTAAAGGTTTAATGCTTCCCAAAGTTCCTCTTCGTGCTGAACAGATGAAGGAGAGTGTGATTGCTTTTCTGTGGAGCCTCATTAAACTGTTTCTGTGAAGTTTTTGTTCCTGCTAAATTATTGTTTGCCTTCAGCACAGGAAATAGTGAAACGAAAAATCTTTGGCATGAACTACAAATCAGGAAAACTTTAACCAAGTAGCAGCACTGGAAATTGGAGTACTGAATGATTAATGCTTGGTAGGAGCTGAGCAGTTTTGGCTGCATGCATGAGAGGCTCGGGTTAAAATTCTGGAGCAGAGCTGTCTTCCTGTTTGAGTTGTTTGAGGAGCTGCACATTTCCTTGATGCATTGTGTGTGCTTAGAAATCTATAAGGTAGCAGATATTTATGGAAACGTAGAAACGCTGCCCTTTCTGCTGCCTGACCAGGATTTTACGGTGATCGTTCTGTACTACTGAGGTAATTCTGCAAGTATGTTTAAGTTCACATCTTTTAAAGAAATTTTTCAAGAAACCATCAAATGTTAACTATGGATTTAAACCTTAGTTTCATCCTCACACCAGATGGATCTACATGCTAAACCTTTTCCACATCCAGATGTATTTTATTGAGATTTACTTTGGTGAAGATTTAGTCTGATGAGGCAACATAGAGGATGGAGAATGTTGGTGAAAATGAAATTTTAAATATTGCAAGATGCTGCCAGTATTTTCTATTTTTCCGTCCCACGCATGTTTAATATGTGCTCCATTAAGTTACGTTTCGGTCTCATCTGACCAGAATATCTTCTTCTGCGTGTTTGCTGTTCCAGTTGCTTTCTGTGTGGTAAATGGCAGACTTCGTATGGCTTTCACAGGCATTTCATGAATTGAAATCAACTCGTCATTCGTCTTCCTGATTTCCTGTTCCTGAACTGTCGGCTGTCTTTCGTTGTCTGCATGACGCTTCTTGTTAACTATTGCTCTCTGACTTCTGATACCGTCACGGAACAGCTGTGGGTTTTGTTTATTTTTGTTTTCCAGATTTTTATTAAAATGTTTTTTTTTCAAATAATGCATAATTGTCCTTCCCCTTCACACCTTTTCACTCCATCTATCGCATAAAATCCCATTAAATTAATTGAAGGATATGAAATTGTGAATGTTCAAAGGCTTTTACAAACCTTTATGTGGCACTGCAGATGAAGAAGCATGATTTTCTTGGCTCCTACTAATTGATATTTGGCCTTTAAAGTTTCTCTCTTTGTCTCTCATTGGATTTCTTATGGATGCTCTTGTTTGTCATATATATCTTCCCTCCGTAATTAGATTAACTCATGCAGAGACGAAGCTCCTCCTTGCGTAGTACAGAACCTGAGCCGTGGCAGTCATTTATATTCAGGGCCCTCTGAATCATTCCTGTTCTCTGACAACTGTAATCTTATTTTATAGCCGCTGTCTGACTGTTTTATTAATATTATTTAACATTCAACTATGTGCCAGTAGGGTTTGCGTACATCCTTCTGCCCATTAAATATTACACTTGCTTCTTTAATCAACACAGACCACATGGGGAGATACTTTAATTGGCTTTTTAGAGAAAGGAATTTATATATATATATATATATATATATATATATATATATATATATATATATATATATATGTGTGTGTGTGTGTGTGTGTGTGTGTGGTGTGTTTCTACTTAACCCCCATTTCAGTTTGCTGCATAAATTCCTTTCTCTAAAAAGCCAATTAAAGTATCTCCCCATGTGGTTTGTGTGTGTGTATATATATATATATATATATATATATATATATATATATATATATATGTATTTCAGCTACAACTGCAATGTTAATGAAAGCAAAATAAGTGTAAATATCAACTGATCAAAAACATGTATAGCTTGCAAACCATTCAGTAGAAGGGCAACGGGTCGCTGTTGCTTAGTGTTATTGAGTTTAGTTGACTCACTATCAGACCTGACTAATAGTGCCGGGACTTGATTAAAAATGTTAATTGAGTTAATTGCGGGGTCTGTAGATGTGTTGCTGTTGATTACATTTTAATCAAAACCCACATGTCTACATAATAAGAAACATTAATAATCCAAAAATATTTTTTCTGTTAGAGTATTGAATTGATAGACATCTGAGCTCAACAACAGCAGAGATATTTATTGTTTTTACTTTGTTACTGAGGTTGTGCAACCCTTATATTGATGCAAAGTGTCATTATACCAACTCAGTTTTCAAAAGATATTTCTTTAGAAATGTGGGCCATGAATGCCTGCGTTAGCGTTGAGTATGTCTGTGTTTGCATTGAGATGATAGTTTGGGCTTGAAGAGCCATCCATCCATCCATTTTCTTCCGCTTATCCGGGATCGGGTCGCGGGGGCAGCAGCTTCAGAAGGGAGGCCCAGACTTCCCTCTCCCCAGCCACTTCTTCCAGCTCCTCCGGGGGAACCCCAAGGCGTTCCCAGGCCAGCCGAGAGACATAGTCCCTCCAGCGTGTCCTGGGTCTTCCCCGAGGTCCCTCCCGGTGGGACGTGTCCGGAACACCTCACCAGGGAGGCGTCCAGGAGGCATCCTGACCAGATGCCCGAGCCTCAACTGGCTCCTCTCGACGTGGAGGAGCAGCGGCTCTACTTTGAGTCCCTCCCGGATGACCGAGCTTCTCACCCTATCTCTAAGGGAGAGCCCGGCCACCCTGCGGAGGAAACCCATTTCGGCCGCTTGTATCCGTGATCTCGTTCTTTCGTCATGACCCAAAGCTCATGACCATAGATGAGGGTGGGAACGTAGATCGACCGGTAAATCGAGAGCTTCGCCTTTTGACTCAGCTCTCTCTTCACCACGACGGACCGGTACAGCGCCCGCTTCACGGCAGACGCCGCCCCAATCCGCCTGTCGATCTCCCGCTCCCTTCTTCCCTCATTCGTGAACAAGATCCCCAGATACTTAAACTCCTCCACTTGAGGCAGAACGACCCCCCTGACCCGGAGAAGGCACTCTACCCTTTTCCGGCTCAAGACCATGGCCTCGGATTTGGAGGCACTGAGCCTCATCCCGGCCGCTTCACACTCGGCCGCGAACCGTTTCAGCGAGAGCCGCAGATCACGATCTGATGAAGCCATCAGGACCACATCATCCGCAAAAAGCAGAGATGCGATCCTAAGGCCACCAAAACGGATCCCCTCAACACCTCGGCTGCACCTAGAAATTCTGTCCATGAAAGTAATGAACAGAATCGGTGACAAAGGGCAGCCTTGGCGGAGTCCAACTCTCACCGGAAACGAGCCCGACTTACTGCCGGCTTGAAGAGCTTTGGTGATTTTTGCAGAACTTGCACACAACACTAGCCTTTTTCAGCATTCTATCAGATTGTTTTTTTGAAACAGAATTTACCTCCAATGTGCCAAGAAAAGGAGTTTGGTTGCTCATCACTGTTGTTTTTGATTGTCGCTTGTGCACCAGACTTATGGGTTTACCAGAAACACAACACAAAGGTTCCAGTTCTGGACTTTAGCATGCAAATAAAAAGTGATTATGCAGCCATCATTTTCATTAGACCCACAAAAACTGAATGAAATCTTATTATGATCAATCTGAAGGTGGTATATAAATATATGTGTGTATCGCTTTATGTGCTTCATCCTGATCTTGTTTTTTGAGTTTTGTTGAAATATTTGACAACATGATTGAATCGTCAGTAAAATAAGTATCCCAAACAAACATATTTTACAGCTTTACCATACTGACCCAGGACTAGAAGTCTTTCAATAAAAAATCATTTTTCAGGCTGACTTTTATTATAACAGGGGACCAAATGTGCTGAAGGTCCTTGTTTGGCCAGTTCGAGCCAAAACCAGCTGTCGATAATGATAAACATTTGAACATCTCTGACTCCAAATCAACTTGAACATATATTTTTCACAAAAAAAATCACTCTGTACTCAGGTTTCAGTGACTATAGTCAGAGAATTCATCTGCAATATGTAGTGTTGTAATAAAAATGTTCTAGGAAACCTGTTATATTCAGAAAAATTTCCACCCAGATGCCTCATCGCCATTTAATGTGGTATCAATTCATACTTGTGCATTGATTGTCTTTGCAGAGTTTGCAGTAACATATTTGATCTTAACTCAAACTTTAATTACATGAACCAGCTTAGAGTTCTGTCATTCATAAGCCTGTTCAGGAACTGCTCATTCAAATTTGCTTCGTATCTCAGTATTATGCTTGTAGCTCTTCTTGTTCCTAAAGAGAAAACCTGGTGCGCCGTGGAAGTCTTTGCCACACGTTTTGCTCAGTCAGCAGAAATCGACGACAATGAGAGCCAAAGTTATTACAGTTATATCGCCTGCTATGCGTCTTTTATTGTGATCAAAATTAAGTTTTAATGGTAAAAATGATGTTTTTAAGATATTCGGACAGTTCATTTAAAGTGAATAATTCAAACGCTGTGAAGACATTGTTAAGTGGGTCAACGTCTTTAAGTGTTATACTTCAAGAAAAGATTTTTTTTTATTACAGTTCTTATGGTGATTTACCTCTTCCTCCTTTGCTGACCCAATATATAATTCCTCGTGTAGTATAAATTTTGGTTTTAAGATTTGAGGTCAAAAACACTTTAAATAAAAAATTAAATACAAAATTCCCTGTAACACATTTAGTTTTGTTGTAGAGGAATTCAGTTCTTCACCTGCCTGAACCCTGAATTCTGGACATGTTAGATCCTGATCCATACTTGAAAAGTTATGCATTTTACAAACATTCACAGAGAATACAATTTGTTGGCTTGCAGTATTTTTCTAGTAGAATGTTTTATATCTAATCAAACATATTTAATAGTTTAACTACTTACAACAAGGCCTTTTTGTTTTGTTATGTCTTACTTTCCCTTTAAGAGGAATTTAGCAACACATGCTGTTAAGAAAGGACAAGTATTTTAATGGGACACCTATAAGTGACCTTACAGCTAGTTGCTGTAAGGTCAAAGGTAGGACAATCTCTGTGATCATCAATCTGCAGTGGAGGACGTTAATTCTGCCCAGTTGTAAATGTGTCCTTCGAGACAGAGCTCAGGCATGACTGAGAAAAGGAGACTGACGGCATGAGAGCAGAAAATTGCTGGTGAGATAAAGAAAATACGAGGAAAGAGAAGGAGTCGCTTTTAAACCACGAGAGCAGAAACAGGGCGCTTCAGAACAAAGTGTGGTCTTTTGTTGTTGTTTACTCCAGTGCACTTTAATCTGGCTCCTCATGTCCTCATTCATAATGTGACGCTCTATCCCATCTTCTTGTTTTCGTCCACAAATAACTACTCCTCTCTGCACACACCTGTCATAATAGATGAGGTGCATTGACAACAAAAGGGGAGAACGTCGGGAGAGTGAGGACAACAAGGCATAATGCATAGAAAGATATTCTGTTTCATAAAGTTTGATTACATTTGGGCATTTTATCATCATTTGGTAACATCTCACGTAGATTAAGGTTTTTCCATGTAGCTGGTTTGCAAGTTGACGATACAAGCCACAAAGATAAGGTACATGAGAGACATGTCTAACTGTGAATAGATGCAAATCAAAAAGAAGCACCTCAGAAATAATAAATGAAACTACAGGTTAGTGTCTTGCAAAACTGCACAGCCTTTACAATTTCATCATTGTAAAACTTAAGCAAACTTCACCGCAATAAATTATTTCAAAACCTTTAGGACTTTCCATAATTTCATCCAAATGTAAGAAGAAACCTGGTTCCATCTGAAGAAAAGCCCAAATTGGGATCATTTCTGATGATCTTCTGTGGTTTTTAAGCACCAAACGTATCTTTTTAGACCTGTGGTTATAGTTCAGGTATAGTTTCATCAGACTGGTCTGGTAGCCAGGTCTGCAGGTTTTCTTTGCAAAAAGTGAGCCTAATTCTTAAATTTAAATTTAGCAGTTGAAATTTTGTCATTTCATCTATTTTGGAGAAACATCCAACATTTTTTAATGTCCCTGCTTTTAAGATTATTGAAGACTGTCTTTGCAGTGCTCTCGTATTTGCTAGACGCCGTGAAGCTTCTAATTCTTTCTACTGATATTGCCGTATAATGGGACGCTTTTGATCTCTTTGCCAAGTATTGTTTTAGATAAAGGGTGCAAATGTCAATGTAACTGATATTCATTTCTGGTTCAGACTTACAGCGATTAACATTGCATGTAAACTGAAGAAAACTGAAGCTGAAACTGGATCAAAAGGCGATTCAATAAAGTTTTATATTAAGTGTGTACATGCTAAGACATCACAGAGACATGAGAGCGTCAGAAGGAAGGAACAGCCACTTAACGTCTGACTCTTTTTCAAGTCAAATTCACCGCTTAAGCTTAAGTGAGCAGTTTTCTACCTCTCACAAAAGGAAATGATAGATTTTGTTTCACTTTTCTCCAATAAAGATGGTTAATTCTCTTTGAAAAACTTCAAGAGTTCACATATAGGGCTCGGTGCAGCCTTGCTCAAAATCCCTCAAGAGATTAACGGCAAAACAGATTCAAACACACCCTTCCAACAAAATAACCAGGGAGAAATAAGACCTGGATTCTGTCTTCTTTCAATTATCCATTGCCTGGAGCTGGCACAAACTGGATGCAACATTTTAACAGACACACTGCTCTGATGCTGCGTTTGCTGCATGCTTTGTGCTCTGTAAATACGAGCTGCGGCAGTGCCGACTGCTATGAGGCAACACAAAGCAGAGGCTGTTTTTGCAAACTGTCACCAGACTAATGAATTCAGGTGTACAAACAGCAACACCATAAGATTTTTTTTATAAACAAGTGGCTAATTTATTGTAATAAAACAATTGTGTCTTTAATGTCATACGACACAGTTTAATCATCTCTGATAATCATTAATTCAAAGCTATTAAAGCTGAAAGCAGCAGGATGAGTTTATGCAGAGAAATTCATCAGTTTTCAGATGGGATTATTTACTTCAAGAGAAGTAAAAACTTCTCTTGATAAAAATAAGTAGGAAATGCTTCTCTTTAGCCTATTTAATATTTTAAAATATATCACCAAAAGGCCACAATTTCACATATAGGAAAACTCAAGATGTTTATATTTCACTCTACAGAATCAATCTCCACACTGGTTCTCTATAGGCTCTTGTTGCAGAGTTGCAGCAGGGGCATTGTTCACTAATTGCAGCTGAAGCTGTTCAATCATCCTGGTTCTCCTACTTACTAAAGGGTCTGTAGGCAAGTGTGATGAGAAAAGAGAGTATGTGTAATATCATAAAACACTTTGCAGAATTGTGGTTATTATGTATTCATATCACAGCAGATGCTTTGTGAACTTGCATTCTGTGGAACTGCAGCCTGTAACCAGAGGATATATGTGCACTTTCCTTTTTATATGAGTGGGGCCTTGAGGACTTAATGTGAAAATTAGGGTTAAGTCACAGAATAAATGTTCCTTGCATTTGTTTTTAAGGATGGTAATATACAATTTACTTAATCTACTTTTTAATAGGACTTGGATGCATATCAGTCTGCTTCATAAATTTGTATTTCTGAAGAACTTTGTCAAAATGTGATTTTTTTTTGCAAATATTTGCATACAGTTAATTTCCTTCATCAAAGAACATAAATTAAAGCATATTTTTCATTATTTTTATGATTTGTTTTAGTAACAAGTAAGACAAAATTGCAGTGTGGTTCTTTTGTTTTGTAAATAGTTACACAGTGTCATTTACCCAGTCCAAACATCCTGCTCATGTCCATCTATATGTAACTTTCAACAGCAATGAAAAGATATAGAATTGACTTTATTTTCAAAACACAAGATTTTAGTAAAACTAAGAGTTGTATCTTTTATCATCCCCTGCCGAAACAACCAGAGATTGGAAAACATTCATGGCTGCAATAGTTGAGGTTTTATTCAGGTTCGCTAATAAAACATAACGCTTCGCATGTCAGCTTTAAAACTGACCAAAACGAGTTTAATAAAACACACCACTCTGACACCACCGTATGTCAGTTTGTACACAATTTGGGACTGTTGTGTATCTACTTTAGTAAGAAATGATTTAGAATAATTTTCCACAATCTTATCAAAGTCCAGTGTGACTGGAGACTGAGATCACAGTAAAAAGGAATGTTTTTTAATTGAAAATCATCAGAAAATAGTCTGCGGTGAAAATCAAATATACTGTATATTTCAGCTTTTTATTTTGTCTCCTTAAATCATCAAAATGCATATTACTAAAGGAGGATACAGGCTTACAAAATAGTGAAGTACATGGCTAGGACCTGGAAGGAGTTGTGGACCTTTGTATATAAATGGATTCTGTAAAGTGCCTTGAGACATTTGTTGTTGATTTGCACCACGTAATTAAGCTAAATTGAATTGAAAGTAATAACACTACAAAACAGGACAGGGATGAACTGACCCAGACCTATCGGCACAACACCTGGCAGCTCATTCTTGGTCCAGTGGCTTTGGGCTGCCATCAGCTGTCTGCTTGAGAACAACGGGACTACAGATATTCTCAGAATGAGGTAGTGTTCCGTTATGTTGTTGCAGTTACTTCCAGTTTGTTGTTTTTTGAAGCTTTTAGTGCTGGTGTTCAGGTTAATGTGGGCAGTGAGAAGGACTTCAACCTGCATTATTAAATTGCATTTAAACACATTGGTTTTTATTCAGTAAGCAGCACATGGAAGTATTTTGTTTTTAGATGTCCTTTTCGAAAATATACAAGTAAAATTAAGGTATGATGATTTGTATGATTATCCTGGAAGAAAAAGGGTTTGTTGGTATGAAAGCATAAATCTATGGTCTAATAACTTTCTCATATCTTTAAACAGAGCTGCTTCAAGGGTTTTATTATTATTCCCACCTCCCTGTGCTTTAAACTGTGTTCTTGCTGGGCTTCATTGTACACATCTCTTCAAGCAGATTGCTTTGATAAAGACTAAGCTTCAATTTTCCTACTGCTTTTTTTCTTTATTATGTGTGTTTGTGGTCTGCCTGCAACAATTCAAAATCCAAGCCTACTGGTGGATAAAAGGAGAATCATCTTAGGGGAGAGCAAAAAAAACAAAACAAAAAAAAAACAATGTGCCGCTATATAAACAGAATGCTCATTATTTCTACCTATATCTGTTGTAGAACTCGAGGAGATGGATACAGCAACTAATGGACCTGCATATACTTATAAACATCGTGTTCAATCACTGTGCTGCTTTTTGATTTTCCTCACACATATTTAACCCATCTTATCTCGCTGAGTGAGAAGGTTAAATGGCTCCTCGTTAATTGGTTGTGTGTCTGTGCTCGTCTGTTTCCCAATCCATCCATTGTTGCACCTCAAGGGAAATTAGGTCATTAGCCAGGACTGGCGGCTCCGCCTACATGTGTAGCTTTTCTTCCAGGACTACCACACAGATAATGGACGATTATGAATGTGGTGCTATCACTGTTTGCAAAACAAATGATCCTGCAAAGTGTTGTCATTTCACTGCCTTCCATAGGAATCAGCTGTGTTTATCATCATTATTATGGATAAACTGTTGGTATTTGTTATGTAAATGGAGGAATAAAGGTATCGAACTTTTTCATATCGGCAGTAATCCACTCATACAAATATGCCCAAATAAGTTCATGTGGTTTTGTGTAATAGAGTGGATTGAGTGAAGGAATAAGTATTTAATGTCACAAAATGCATGCAACAGACATGGAAAACTAAAAAAAAAAATGTACAAAAAAATGCAAGTTTTATAAAAGCAACTCTGTTCATCTGTCCAAATGAGCATCAGCTGGGAAGTCCTAACAGAGGAAATATAAAAAGGTTTTTGTTTACCAAGGTTTTCCACAAATACCATCTCATGATGGGTAGAGGCAAACACCTTTGCAGCCCTAATGATGGCATTCATAATAGATGCACCATTGTGGCTATCATTTTAAAGGGCAAATTCCATAATTTCAATAATATAGATTATGATGACATAATCCATCAGCAAGAAGCTTTATGACAGGGTAATCAGTTGTTCCCAAGCCAACAACCACATAAAGAGAGCTTCAGACAAACCTGAAATTAGAAGGTGCGGTGTTTCCATTAAAATAATTAGTAATGCACTTAACCATAGCTTAATTAAATAAGTCTTCAATGTCATCACACATTCCATGTTTGGAGAAGATCTAAACTACCCGTGATGCCAACAGAGGAGGGAACATGATTATGTGGAGTTAATTCATTTCCATTATGATACTGGCATGTAATTAAAATGAATGGATGAATTGTCTTTTCGGCGAGACAAGTCCCAAACTAGCCAAACTAGTTTCCTTCCTATGCAGATCCGCTCGAGTCTCCCTTAAATGTGTGGTCTAACTTTTTTTTGTGTGCGTTTCATCCAAGCCAATTAGCAAACAAGAGGAGGAGTTGTGAACAATGACAATAAGTTTCTGTGCTGTTTTTGAATTCTAGTCTGCCTGGTTATAGTTTCTCAATGGCAACAGAGGAAATGGAAAAACAGAGGAAACCCATCCAATCCATGTTGACCACGTTTCCAAATACTGAGCAATTAAAGTCAGAGTGAGATGAATGTTTGAGACATTTTATGACTGGCAGAGATGTCTTGGCCCCACAAAACAGACTTGCAAAGAACTATGAAATCACTTTTTCTTCTTTAGTCTTAAGGATTAGATATCTCTGAACACTAATTTGTTTGCAATGACCTTCTATTGTTGTAAAGAATAGTGTTAGAGATTTGCCCTTTGACTCATGTTTCCCATATTTGTTAAATGTAAGTTGTGATGGAACTCTTTACTTGCAAAGGAAATTGAGATAATGCTGAATGAAATAGTACAACACTTTCTTTTTTCTAATTTAATGTTTAATATTTTAATGTGTTCTTTTATTTCACTGTTAAATTTTAAATATCTCTGAACACCTTGAACAATATAGATATCCTAATATTGTTGAGAAGAATATGCTGTAAAGACTATGGTTTGAGACGATGAAATAAATCTACATTGTGGAGCAATGACTTGGCAATGTTTTAGAAAATACATGAGGCCTTGCAGAACCATACGCTATTGTAGACTTAACTTGTAAGATTATAATTACACAATTTTAATAATAAGTTGTTATTTAAAGTAGGCAAGTCTGAGGCATGAAACTAAAACTCGCCTACTGGGCTGGTTTTTGCCAGGCCAGTTTCAAACACACGACCAAGGAATCTTTCAACTGGTTTTGGAGAAAGAAAATACAGCTTCTATAAAAGGCCTTTCAGTAAAATCTAGTTGGAAATCCATGAGAACGTCTGAAGATCAGAGTCCATAAAAGGGCCCAGAAACCTCAAGATTTGAAGGAACACCACACGATGTATACCAGTAGCCATGGTAATATGACTATGTACCATGCCACATTTCCAAAGGACTTTTTTGAAGCTGTTTTGTAGCAGCTTCAGAAAGGAGGCCCAGACTTTGCTCTCCCCAGTCACTTGTTCCAGCTCCTCCAGGGGAACCCCAAAGCGTTCCCAGGCCAGCCAAGAAACATAGTCCCTCCAGCGGGTGGGACGTGCCCAGAACACCTCATGAGGGAGGCGTCCAGGAGGCATCCTTACCAGATGCCTGAGCCACCTCAACTGACTCCTCTCGACGTGAAGGAGCCGCGGCTCTGCTCTGAGTTCCTCTCGGATGACCGGTTCCAAAATTAATTCACGCTTTTCACTGAGGTGTGTTGAGTCGGGGTACATCCCAAGGTTACAGGAGAGTGTGACTCAAGAACTGGACTTGCTGATCACTTATTTAATGTGTCACACATGCAAATTCTACTTGTGTACTATATATTTCACCTGTGGAATGAGCTTTGACTGCTCTCAGTACACATGCTTGCTGCATCTAAATATTCAGTGATAGTTACTTAATCCCATGTTCTATTGATAACATGCACAATGGACCCAAATCACAAGTGTGCCAAACATGCAACTACAGAAAACATCATGAAACTGACATGATTTTCTAGGTATTACATGCAAGAAGTGAGGTCAGTTATTTTTATATTTTACACTTCATTACACCTAATCAGACTTTATGACTAATTTGTTATGATTTCTTCATATTTGTAGATTATTTGACTGTTAGCAACATCCGATGTGAATATCATGTCAGCAGCCCCATTATAAATGCAATAGATGCTTGCAAAATCATTATTTTGACCTCTGTATGGCCTGGTGTGACTCATGACTGGCTGATAAACAGTTGCGTCCAGTTAAGCCTGGCTGTATTATGTGGCGACATTTTGACAATGCCCTGCATTTTTCTGTTCTAATCCTCTGCATGTGTTTGCCTGTGTGCATGTGCCTGTGTGTGTGGATTTCCTTGCATTAAATCTGTAATTAAGCTCATAATGGATCATCTTAATTGCAACATATTTTTTAATAAATTACTAAATGGAGAAGGCTATCTTTGGCATGACAATGTTTAAAGCCCAATTAGCTTCAGCATGGTGCAAATTGACATGCTGCCTCGCATCACACGCTTTAACAGGATAGGCTTATTATTTCCGTCCCCCCAGAACAAATATTCTAATAACTGCTGAATCCGGGGGGGGGGGGGATCACTGATAATGGCAGGTAGATCCACAACTGTGTGGACTGTGGCTGAAATAAACTGAAAAGGTCTCCGCATATGGATGTCTCACATCAAAGCAGCTCCTTCAAAGGCAGCCATTATATTCCAGCCAGGAAAACTGAGGCATTTTGAGATTGCAAAGACACGGCACGCCCTGCACCCCTCTCTTTCTTTCATGCTACTCTTTTTACTTTAATCTTTCTTCTCTCTGAGTTAATCATCATACGGCTGATGGGGGTTTAAAAGCAGGGATGTTGAGAGGGTGCAGGACAGGAGCCGGTCACACGATGACCCCTTTATCAGCAGTGAGCAGGCTGCGACTAGGCCTCAAGTTCTCGACTAAATAATTCCTCTGGAGAACTTTGGTTCTGGCTCAGATTGTGAGGGCGCTCTCACAGACGGATGTGTCGAGGTA
The DNA here is from genome assembly GCA_033032245.1 of Poecilia picta. Classification (NCBI taxonomy): domain Eukaryota; kingdom Metazoa; phylum Chordata; class Actinopteri; order Cyprinodontiformes; family Poeciliidae; genus Poecilia; species Poecilia picta. Next base: position 15,193,424 of record CM065374.1, read on the forward strand.
ACTGATCCTGCGGCTGGGCGTCCGAGTTTCCAGACTATGGGAAGATGGTGCATATTTTATCAGAAATCCAATTTCTCTGTAAGGTAATTGATACCACACTATATCTGGTGTCTGGACATTTTTGAAGTGCTCCTACCGTTTTTTTCCCTTCCTTTTCTTAGACATCTCTTCCATTTTTTTTTTCTCGTAACAACAGACTTTAACCGTGACACATCCAAGTGCTTCGGGATTTGTGGAATTTTTCCAGCTAAGGATGAAGGACAGCTTGGAGGCTTTATGAAAAATACTGAACAAAGCAGAAGCAAAGCTCAAACACAAGAAAAAGCCAAAGGTGACAGCAGTTACATTTTATTTTTGCTGGTTGAAATACAAGCGGTTTGTACTACAAACAGCTGCCTTTTTTAGATGCTTTCTCTTGCGGCCTAAAGCGAATGCTGACTGTGTGGTTCATCTTTCAGGTCTGCAAGCAGAAGAACATGTGAATACTTAACTTAAAGGTTTTTAAAATGCTGAAGCATGACCCCCAAGATCTGCTCGGAGTTGCTGAAATCCCCTGAAGATATTAAATTGTTCTCTTATATGCTCATCTTATGCAGAAGAAAAAGTCCAACATCTTGATCTCCATACATTAAACTGAGACAGATTAAGACTTTTTGCTCACGGTCCTGACTGTTGCTTTTAATTACTGCAGCACTTTCAGCTGTGGTGACTATTTTAACACAGATATGATAGGTTACTGCTGCATTCATTGGTGCGCAGATATATTGACCAGTTATATACTTTGCTCAAATCAGGGGTCCAAGGATATATCAACACAACATCTTTGAGCAGCTATATCTAATAACATAAGATTAAAGGTGATTTATAGTAATCTTAGGCTGCGTTCATACTGCAGCCTGAAGTGACCTAATTAAGAACTTTTGACATAATGCGACCTGTATCTGATCTTTCATGACAATCTGAATAACTCAGGTCAGATTCTTTTTGAATACGATACAGGTCATTTGGGTATCCGATACGATTCAGATGTGACCTAAAGTCTAGGTCACATTCATTCAAACTGAACGTCACTGATACTTGACAAAAGTCACTATTCTGTGTCCTGATAAGCACAAGTGGGAGGAATAACAACAACCATGACGTAATATAATGAGGATTAAGTTTTTAATATTCGGTCGGACAACAACTTAAAATGTGTAAGCTATGCTCCACCGTTAACATTCATGTTTACTTCCACTAACACTTAGCACTTCTTTTTATGGCGGTTGGCAAAACACTGATGCTATTGAGCCCTCTACTGTGCATGTGGGACCCTTTCAGGTCGTTTGGCCGTTCATACTGGAGAACACACACAGGTCACGTATATTTGGAAGTGTGAACGGCCATGGAAAAAAAAATCCGATTTGACAAAAAATTTAAATTGAGTCATTTCAGGCTCCAGTGTGAACGCAGCCTTGGTTTATGATGGTAAAGTTTTTATAATATATTATCCAATAAAATCCAATCAAACTTTTTTTTAAAATCAGTTCGACAGATGATGTGTACCTATGCAGGGAGCAGTTTTACTGCATTACATGATTTACAGTACAAGAAGATTTCAGCTCCAAAACTAAAATGCAACGAACATTTACTGTGGCAAAAACTGATTCAGCATTTTTTGAATCTAAAAAAGTAATTAGGTTTCACATTCTTAATAGTTCTAACAGATAGATGCTGGTGTATATTGGATTCTTTTAGCTGCATTGACACTTAAAAAAAATTTCTAGTTGTGATTTTTTTTTCTTTATCTTACGTAGCAAACAGTTATTTGTTAAAAACTTTTGTTTTAAGTTTTAGATTAACTCATTTAAAAAGTGAAATAGGGAGAATGGTACAAGCAAGCTTAGCAAATTGCAAAAAAAAAATCTGCATGCTTTGAGCTTCATCTTCACATGTAAATTTTCAACAAGCTTTTGAGGCCTCCTGTAATTTTATTAATGGGTGCGTCGCATTTGGTAATTGAGTCACTGCCAGTCAGAGAAAGGAAAAATCCCACTCATTGTGGAAAAACATCACAGAATGAATATGAACCACTTAAAAGTGCTAAATTATTGATTAAAATGTCTCCATTTCAGTGAAAGATGCAAACTGTTATTTCATACCGAAACAAATCTCATTCGAAAAGAAATATCCAAACAGTAATTTTCCACTTACTGCACAATATCCAAGTTTATGTGTTACTGTCATCACATGCATCCTTCTTGAGTAAGAAATACAGATTTATTTTTCTTCCATTTTTTATACTGAAGAGAATATTTCTGTTGATCCATATCTTGTTCCATTGGTGAGATTTATTTTTATTGTAGCTTCTAGGTGTATAGATGTCATTTGTTTCAAACCAGTTAAAGCAAACATGCTTACATCGGTACGCAGCGAGTTTTCTTTTCCACTAAGTGGTGTCTGCACTGGTTATTATTAGTTCAGCACTGTTATCAAACACTGCCAGCCTTTTACAGTCGGATATTTCAATTTACGAAAACTGTTTTTCATCCTGAAGGAAACCTTGAATTCAAACTGCTATTCAGAGGAAGAAAGATATTGGAGCACAAGGTCAGATTATAATATCTGGAGACTGTCTTATGTACACAAAGATTTCTTAAACACGTCTACATAAACCATTTATGTGTGCCGTTTTTTGTCTTGTATGCAAATTAAAACAGTACAGATCAGACCTTTCTTGATTAACAAGGATTTCCACTTTTATTTAAGGTCATTACTATTTTGAAAATTCCTTCTCCTATACTACATTACATAAAAAAGAAAACCCATCTCACAGGTTTTTCACAGAGGCAGCAGTAAAATTACAACATTATTTCCGTCTTTCCATCTTGGCATATTTCTGATCTTCATCTGATTTTAGTAAATTTGAGAAAAAGCACCACAGTACATCCTGTTGGTTCATAGACACACAATGGAGAGAGTCGATAGCTTTGATGTATTAATCAAAGTTTGAAAAGACTCCCAGATTTTTCTGCATTTGACCAGCCAATCACCGACCACAGCTGAACAGCTTAACGGAACATTTCTGATCTGATCCTGATCACCGGACACTCAGCTGGTGCATCTATAATGTAAACTTCACTACATCTCTAAAAATGGCAATTAGTAGATCACTTTGGATCTAGGTTCTAAAAACCCCTGAAAGCATAGAAAATAAATTACTCCAAAATGTAGGCAAGCTTGGGCAGAAAAAATAACATATGACTTAAGTTGCAAGGTGAGGTCTGACATCTGTCACACTTGTCTAAAATTGAAGGGAAGATTTTAGATAAATTAAATTTTGAAAAGCAGACTCTATTTATGACTTTAAACTGTACTAGCTGTAACCAGCTCACGGTGTACTTTTATGCTCAGAATAACTTTAATAAAATAAAACCTTTAACCAGCTGAGACGTACCTGATTTATGTTTCTATATGTTTTTTAAGGAATTAAATTTTTCCTAATTATCAAACATTTTTATGAAGAGACTATTAAATAAGCATTTTCTTCTCCCGTTCTCATGCATGTGGGTTGAGGCGGGAGCTTGTAAGTTGGATTAAACATTTTATTTTTCTTGATTTTCATTTTGCATTTATTCCTTTATTCACCTGATAAAATATTTGTCATTAATCAAACATTTTTTTATCAAACTATTCTGTGTAGAAGATTTTTTTTGTGCAAACTTACAATTTGATTCTCAAATGTTTTGAATGTCAAAAGTGACATTCTCTGCAGACAAATCATGTTCTGTTGTGCATACCAACAACGGCCTTATTCACTTTTTTTATTTTTGGCTTTTGTTAGGTTTATGTTCTGTTCAATGGTTCTCTTATCCACAAGTGGGCAATTATTTTTTCCAAAAGCAGTAGACATTGATGGGCAAACAGGCATGTTTTTAAGGGGAAAGCCATCAATTAAATACAGTTTATTTAAGTACAGTCTCTACTTCACAGTGAGTAAGCTAAAAATATTATGGCAGCCATTGCAACTAACCAACCAAAAGTGACCCAAAACTTGTACGCTATTCCTCTGCAGCGGGGACAACATCCAGATCAGCATGCTTACATTTAAATAATCATAGCTGCATCTCCATTTTTCCACCGCACATCACTGGGCTTAACATTAGCTATGATGTCAGGAGACGTACAGTTAGCAAACATTTCCTGTGGGACAAACCGGGCTGATCTTCCAACCTCGATCTGATGTTTCTTTGTTTTCAAATCTTCTGAGGGAACAATAGTTTGACCATTTTTAAGAAATAGTTTTCACCTGTTGGTAGAGTGTGAATATCAAGAATGGAAAGTTATGGGAATTTCATGCACTGATAATTTAACTATTTTATTTGTTCATTTTTATCTAATCTGTAATCTGCTGTAAGTCATTCTGTTAGACCTTCTCAGAAGTTTATTTTATAATCAGTGATGACCTAACTACACAGTGAACAGAAGAAGCATGTGGTGATTGCTTGGCCAGTTTCAAGTTGGATTCTTCAGACTCTTTGTCTGCTTGGTACCAGATGAAAAATGAACCATGACTAATCCTGTTTCACTCCAGGTGCATGTTTAACACACAGCCTCATTTCTTAGGGTGACTCTGATTTCTCACGGTTACCATATGCAGGGCATTGTGTGTCTCACAGCCGGTGCTTGTGCAGCAAAAAAAAACTGAAAATGAAAAAGCTTGGCTTTAAAGAGAAAGTTGTTTGTAATGCATTCAGAATAAACTCTCTGTAAGTTAGATTCGCCTCACTGAACCATAAAATTTGCAGGTCCACTGTTACCAGGTCAGGAGTTGTTCTTTAATTAACTTTATCGGAAGCTGACATTTTGGGAAATTTTATTGTCATTGTTCTAATTTTCTAATTTAGCATTGCTTTCTCTCTTTAGTAACCCATAAAATGTTTGTGTTATAAAAGAGGGAAAATAAGATATATCCATATTTTACTTCTTTACAAGAACTAAGCGCAAGATTGAAAATAACTTGAAGGCTTCTTGGGGGAAGAAAAAAAACCTGTAGTGATTTAGTTTTGTGATGATGTGTTTCTTCTATTATGACTTGAAAAATGTTTCTCTCTACATAAATATTCACAATTTAAATCCTGAGCTCTGTTAGCATTAAAGCTGCAGTGGCTTGTTTCTAACATATTCAGTCCAAGGCTGCAGACCAAAAATCCATCAGAGGTTCTGACTCCTAAAGTGAAGCTGAAGCTCGTCAGGCTGGCTGAGTCTGATTTTATTACACCAGGTTAATCTCTGAGGTGGGGTTATTTCCTGCGGCAGTCCAAAGCTATTTATATTTATTGAAGATTAATTGTTGTGCAAAAGCCAAGGGTAGGAGCAGAGTTTCTAAGAGGTTTTGGTTTCTTTTTCTCTCACAACAGTCTCTGGGGGGAGAATTGTCACACAGTTGACTGATTTTCTTGAAAATTGTAGATGGTAACTAAGTTGTCTCAAGATCCACCGCTCAAGTGAACCATCTGATAACTTATTTATAAATTTATAAAGTAGAAAACGCTGCATTTAGGTCATGTGTGTTAACAAAACTATTAAAAATAAATAAAAAAGGAAACAGGAGTGGGACCCTTCAGCTGTAATTGCATGGATGCCTTATTTATTTATTTTTTAATGGAGTGGGAGTCTGTGTCCCTGTGAGATCGGTTTCTATATTCCCACAGTGATGTTTCCAAAGGCAGTCGGGTGGATGAGATGAGCGCTCTGAGATGTGAGATTAACCACCTCAGGAAGGCAGTGCCACTATAAAGGACAAATGTTGTCCATTTTTTCAACGACAAGACGAAACAACTCCATTATATGACAAGGTCAGAAACAGGGCAGCAGTGGAAAGGAGGGAGGGCACCATGCAGCAAATGGATTCTCAGCATTGTAGATAAGGCTCTGATGGCGGCACAACCGCCTACACGATTGTATTATTTTCTGTCACAAAAGCCCGTTGTGTAGCCCGAGATACTGTGGCACAAGGTCGTTCCAGTTCTTAGCTGCTGCCCGAGCGCAACATCTACCCAACATGTTTGATTCAGGGTTTCTTTGAAAGCAGCATTGACGTGACTCCCAACACAAAGAAATAGGAAAGTCGCTGAGCAATTTCTCATCGTCAAGGCCTGGCTTGGACTTAGATATTTTGCAGTTATGTGATCACACGTTGAGCTGATTTAAACGTTATTTGTGTTCAAGCATAAACATTAATTCAGCCAAACAGTTAAACCAATACTAGTTGCAGGTGTATTGAAACTATATTAAAATATTTGGCAGAATTGTACAAAGGTTCTCGGAAACATTCAGAAAGTAAAAGAACTGTTATGAATTAGACTGTTTAAAACCTGAACCATTATTTGTTGGACTTGTAATACTGCTTGTTCACTAATGTTTTCTAGCAAACTTTTGAGGCCTTTGCAGGAAAGCTGGATTAGTACTGACATTAAATCACACACACACGTGAACTTTGTTGACTACTTGGCTGCCTCCTGAAAGTGACTGGTTTCACTGCGTTTTATTTGTTTGTCAAGTAAAGGGGCTGAACACCAATGCACTCTTTTAAAGGTTTTTATTCAAAAAGATGTTGAAAACCAAATGCAATTTTCCTTCCATTTCACAATTATTTACTGCTTTGTGTAGCGCTAGCACACAAAACTTCAATAAAATACATTCAACTTCATTATTGTAATGCGGCATGTGGAAAGGTTTAAGGGCAAGACCCTGGTTTCAAATTGTATTGTATTTGTGGCCAGGCATCAGGCGGAAAATTACTGGGCCAAGTATAATGAGAGCCTTTCTGCTTCATGTCAAATGTGTGCTGTCCAGACGTCCACAGGAGAGAAAAGAGCCACTCGCCATTCATCCCAGATTCCGGCTGTCGCATTGCTTTTAGACTTAATGCAACGTGTCACCTCAGGCTTTTCTCTCACCAAAAAATAACCAGCCTTCTGCTTTCATTTTCTCCACCTGAAAGCCAAATGATATTTTGCACGGAGCTGAAAGCTATTTGTGAGAGATGGTACAGATGCTCCTCAGACTGGTAATACAGAAGGGAGGCATCCTCCTTTTCTTGTTGTTGACTGTATCCAGTGGCGCATGACCAGCAAAAGAGATGGGAAGCAAAATCCCCAGACACTGCAAAATGAAACTTGTGGTGTCTTCTCCTTATTTTTTTCTTTTTCCTAGCATGCTTCTGATTGTAAACTTATAGTCAAGTTCATTGCCAGTTTTTGCTTGAATGGTGCCCTGGACAAGCCCTTCCTTTTGGTGTTCCCTAAGACTTCCCTCATAAACAATGCCTACATAAGTATCCCTCTTTGTTTTGTTTTTTTTTGGGGGGGGGGGGTTTCAAATCAAAATTTCTTAAACTACAGACTAGGCTTCAAAGAATGTGTAATCAATATGAAATATATAGGCCATGCTCATCAAAACCGACCCTGTGTTCAAACTTAAGCCTCATTAGTCAGCTGTGGTGTATCATCACATTTCTTAAGGTCCTTAAACTGCTGAGTAGCCACTCTTTGTTGGCTGAACATGGAAGTCAGCAACAAAAGACTCATGTTGGGCTCATAACTGATGGATACATTCCTTTTTTGACAAGGACTAATATCACCTCCATAGACCGAAGCCCACTGGGATCTGAGCCCTATGACCCACATTAAAATGACTAATGGTTACATCATATACAATATTCTGTAGCATACGGATCATCTCCTAAGCAGCTCATTCTGAAAGGAGCTCCAAATAAGCAGAACTGAACAGGCGAAATCGTTGTACAACCAGACAGTATAATAATGTGGTACTGCTCCAGGGTTAACACCGGGTGATTCAACCTAATGTAACTTTATGTTGATGCCATACTGGTTCCCGTGATCCCAAGAGTTTCTCACACCTGAAACAATGAGCAACCAAACTTCACCATGGATGGAGTTTGTCCACTGCGCAAGCTTGTCACGTAATGCTGATACCGCTATGGACTCCTCTACAAAGTCAGTGGATTTCTCCACTAAAGGGAGGAAAACAAATGCATACTCTGTTGCCAATAACTCCTTCATTTTTTAAATAACTTATTTTGCTCTGAGGGCTTAAACATTTTGTTCATTTTTGAGACATGGCAGTGGGATTTGCACTGCCTTGAATTAGTTTTACTGAAGCAAGGCTCTGAGGGAGTGGAGAGGTTTCTGTGATTTTAAAAAAAAAAAAAATTATGTTTCAAAGAAGATAGACTTCGATGCTACCTGAACACATAAAAAAATAATATTTTGATTGTTTCTGACAGTTTGCTGCCGAGTAGACAAAAATATATCTAAAAGTGGGAGGCCATTAGTCTGTTCCGTTTGCAATCTATTTTCTCTGTGTAACAAAATAAGCAAATCTCAGACCAAACACTGTTTTTTGTTTATGGATCAAAATTGACAGAATTCAAAGTAGAAACACTGAGTCTTAACTTCTCTCAGAACTTTGTCTTCAAACTGCCATCTTTGATTTTTATGACTATCTGAATGAAGCGCTTGACTTTTTCTCCAACTTAGAATATTTGTCCCCTCTTCTTTGTTACTGTAGAATCGGTAACATTAATGTAAATGTAGATATTTTTAAGCATAGAACTGAATTTTAAGCATACATCAAAATGGCTGACATTTGGGCCATTCATTTGTTCCACACAGTTTGTGAACTCCACCGGTAACACCGGTAGTGCCACATAGCCTCAACGTAATACTAACTCTAACATGCACCATGATGGTGTTTAAGGTTTAGAGATTTAGATCTCTGGGATTTTCCAGGCACATTTCCTGCCATTGATGCCAAAATAAAACTCTGTCTTTATCACATCAAGCATACGTTTGCCTGGATATAAATGTTTGACTGTCAGATGTTCAGTAACTCGGCTGGAATGAGCGTGTGATGCAGAACAGAAATTGAAGTCAGTGGCAAATGCAAATCAATATAAATTGTGCAGCAACTGCATAAAAAGTAAGCATTCACATAAAATCCATGACCTAGTTAGTAGGATTCTTTATGATGAAAATATTGCCTGACAGGATCTTATTGATAGCCTAATGATTTTTTTTGTCATATGTGAAGTGCACAGGGAAAACCTGCTAATGGACGAATGTATTTTTGTTCCAGGAACTATTCAGCAGTCAGCTAGTTTGATGTATTATTTTCCGCCAATTGTTGAGGCTGCTGCATCAAAACAAAAGTGATTAGTATATTCACATCTGTCCTTTTCACTTATCTGCATTTTTAATTTTTGCAACGTCATGCAAACTCAGAGCAGAGGCTCTTGGCTACAAAAAAAAAAAAACCCTCCAACTGGAGCTGCAACACTCGGTTACACTGACATCTGTCCGGAAAATGCTTCATTTCAATTGGCGATAATTTACCATGAGATATGCAGAAGCGGGAAGCCTGGAGAACCTTCTGCAGTTGTGTTTTGTCTTGATAAAACCGCTGAAGTAATTGGATTGTTTGATGCACTAACGTAGCCCTAATCCACTGTGTCAAAGTTTGTAGAAAAACAGTAAGAAAATCTCATCAATTGTAATTTTTTGGGCGTATTTAGACATTTATTTTACATCTATTGTCATAAATTAAATGGAGGAACCCCAAAACCTACAGAAAAAGTTGGTCTCTTGCTTCAGAAACTTAGTGCTTTGCTTTAATGGTCTTAACATTGAATAACTAATGTTCCAGCAACCTTATGCACATTTCCCTGCTACACCAATTGTGTGGCCACAGGACAGGGCAGGTCATTTGACTTAGTAACAAAGGGAACCCCAGCAGCCAGTATGTTCTGCCTTTCACTTTGACCGTCATTGTGTGCCGGGTGAAAAACGTGTTCGACGTTGCTTGGTAAAACTTATTTATTTTACCAGCATAATAATGTGCACAACCTAGAACACAGTTTGCAGGTTATGCATACAGATATCGGTTGTAACTTTTTAAAAGCTGACACTGTAGCTAAACGGTATGCTATCTTCACGCTATGGTGTAGAACCTTCACTGGGAATGTTTGGTTAGGGACTCCAACATCCATCATTCAAAAATGTCTTTTTATAAGCCCTGAGCCGATCTGGTCCAGAGATGACTAGCTTTAATGCATCTAATGGATGAAATAATACTTCAGTAACAGACGTCTGAAATAAATGATCAGACTGCTACTGCCTTTTGCAGAAGCAGAATTGTAATAAATGCTGTCTGCAGAGATACTGAAATGAGACAGACCAAGCTTTTGTCATACGGCTGCATTCACTCTGAAACTATAATATTTCACTTCTGGACATTTGTCTATTGGCCCCATTTTTCCGACTTTTGCTTCTCCATAAGGGCAAACATGTTTGCCTGCAAGGACAGACAACAACAACCCCATGAACCAGCCTGCAACGACTGATTTCAGCCTCGCTCAGATTTTTTTTTCTCTCCATCTTTTCCCTCTTTTTGCCCTTTCCATCCTTCTCCATCTGTCTGGGCTGGCAGATAGGAGTGGATGTTATCCATCAAAACATGTAGTGAAGTTAGCCATTCTGCGCTGTGAATGCTACCATGTTTTTTTCCCCCGCTGTTGAACACTGCCTCTTGGCTTCCAGTGTGATTTAAATTTGGATCTGTATATTCATGCTTGAAGAAGCCAAAAGCCACTACAGGGAGTCGTTCCTTCCCAGCATCCCTTTCCTTTGGCTGGCGATAACTTCAGTCAAGGATGTGGGTAAAAGGAAGGAATCAGGTTTAAAAGGCACGCCTCCACCAACTGTGCCTCCATGTGTTTTCCTCTCTGTGACACTACTAACATTGGCAGTTTGACATTCTTACAGCAGAAACTGACACAAGCCAGTTCACGCAAATTAGCCATTTTTAGTTTCCTGCTGTGTGACCCCTTTTTGTTTCTTCTTGTTTTTACAAATGCCCGCAAAATTTTTCAAGCAAAGAGAAAGGGGAGAAAAAATAGCTTCACTATGGCCAAGAGGGGAGGTTGGGGAAAATGTGTTTTTTATTGTTAGTTTTACTGTAATCTTTAGATTGATCTCCTGCCAAGGCAAAATATGTGTTGGATTGATTTGAGTTTCCACAGGGTTTTTATGCACTGATCAAAAGCACTGCCTCAGAGATATAATTCTAGGAGAGTGGGCAGTTAAGTATTTATTTGTGACAGTCACAGATGAACTACAGAATAAAGGCAGCGAGTAGATAAAAAGGCAAGTGCAGGCTGCACAGGAAGACACTTTGTTGTAACTCCCCAGATTGTGCATTAGCTAAATAATTCTTTTGTAAGTCTTTGAAACAAAAACAGTCAAAGGAGACTTTGGAAGCCATTAATACACTAAAATGAAAGACCGAGCAAACAAAATAACCAATTTTGGTTTTACTCTAATGCATCATCAAACATTTTTGTTTCGGAGCACCCATTCGGACAAAATCCTACCTAGCAAAATATAAGGATAAGATTTTGACACATTAAAAGAAAAGCTATAAAATCAATTAATCAATGCAATAAAAAATTTAAGAGAAGTTTTAATTTCTTCTGATTTGACCATTTGCATGTACAGTTCAGACCAGATATTAAAAACACCAAATCTTCTTCTCACTGTCTGTCAGTAAATCAGACTTTTAATATTTTAGGTCTGTTAGGATTACCAAACTGTTTCTATTTCCAAATGGCAGACTAATGAGAGCGAGCGAGAAACTTCTAAAATTATTATTATAAATTCTTACTATTGCTTTCTCTGAAGTTTACCCCCAGTATAATTATTATGCCCTTATGCAAAAGCAAATAATTATTTGTACATTTAGTTTTTTGGAAGTATAAATAAACTCCAGGCATCACACCATTCAGCAAAAAGAAAGACTCAGTGTCCCTGAAAAAAATTAGTAAGAAGCCAATTACTACAAAGACAACAACAACAAAAACTTCTACATGCACTCCAGGACAGAGACCCTAATACCTGAAGACATGTCTTGTGGTTTGATCAAATAAAACCTCCAATGTTTGGTGAAAATTACCACTGTCACATTTGGAGGAAAACGAGAAAGCTTGGATTCCTGAAAACACCGTCTCAACTGTAAAGCACATAGGTGGCAGCATCATGTTGTGTTGATGATGTGCTGGAGGACGGATTAGTTCACAGCACAAATTAGATGCTATCATGAGGAAAGAATAGTATTGAATTTATTGATGCAACATCTAAAGACATCAGCAAGGAAGTTAAGCTGGAGTCACCATATAATACTCTGACATACTTTAACATTGGAATATAAATGAATATCTGTTGGGTTAACACTGAGTTTCAATTGCAGCTTGTATGTGTCCTTACCTTTTAACTTACTCTAGAGTAGTTGGCTGTGGGTGGATATTTTTTTCACTGAAGGATTCTTGTTTGTGTCATCTATCATTGACTGCGGTATCATAATTATACCTCAAAATCTGCCGTTTTCAGCATCCCTTCTCTCAACCCACATGAAGTGCTGGCAGCCTCCCTCTTAAGAAACAGCAACCCGTCTTTTTACTCAATAACGTTATGTGAGAAAATAATCGTTTCTTTAGAGCAGAAGGGCTTGTTTTTCAAAAAGAGGATTGATAAACTAACTTTTCCCTCCGAGCTTCCTATCGGGCGCTTAGAGACACAGAAGCAACGCAGGGAATTGAAGGGGAAGTCGAATCGATCCTTGACTGAAATTGAATGGCCTGAAAATCAAGCCTTTGGGGCTGCTGTCTCCCTCGAGGCCACGGGCTTCCCACACTCGTCTGCCTCGCATGAACATCCTGCTGATTCAAAAGAATGCATACATCAAAGTGGGTCAAACCATTCAGGGGATAAGAGCCAGAGAAATTAACAGATCAATCACAGAGGCAGGGAGTTCTCTGTTGCCTGATGCCGCGTCAATCCGTCAGACACACTGATTAAGTAGTAATATACGGATGCATCTGCAGTGACATATTTTAGTGATGTAAATAAGTCAGTGGAGCTCAGGGAAAATTAATGACCCACTTTGGGTTTCTTTAATTTCCATATGTCCTCTTTTCTGATGTTGAGCACATGGCTGTGAGGAGAACTATTAGTGGGGAAGGAAAAACGTTGAGTGAAGCTGACTTCAGCAGCTTGTTAAATAACATAAACTCAAACTGAAATTTCCGGTAACCACTGAGAGAGAAGAGGTAGAGAGAGGACTGATATTATTGATGAGAGATTTGGAAATTAAAATGACTCATGTCAGTAAATTATTTTCTGCGCTTATCATGTAAAATCACAACCTTGGAGAACAATAGAAATATTTTAGCACTTTGTAAGAATCAAAATTGTCCTGCAAACCTCAAACGTTAAAAGCTACAAAATGTTAATGTATTTTATTGTTTTAACTCAGTTTAACAAAGCATTTCAGAGCACTGAACATGGGCATGCTTATCACTGATCTATATCTTCTGTTTTTTAATAAAACTCTTTGAACAGCTTCTGAAAGGAAAACATTTTGTATCTGTGGTGATTTATTTTCCACCACAAAAGCAAAGGAGGTATAATTTCTGTTTGTGGAAATACCCATGAACAGTGTACAGTAAAAAAAAAACCCTGCAGGCCTTTTTTATCCTATCAGCTAAGCCTGAGCTCTTCCATGTCAGCTAAGTAATGAAAAATAAATCATAGTTGTTTTTAAACTACCTCGCTAGTGCAATGGTGTTTTGTGTTAAAGTTTTTTTTTTTATTTAAATTGGCGGTGTTTGTTTCAGAATTATATAAATTAAATATAGGTCAACTGTAGGTAGGCAAATCCAGACTAAATATTGCGCACAGATTATTCTCAAAGAGCTTGCAGTTACTGTTGACTTATGATGTGTATTTTAGTACATTTTGTCAGCATGAATATGTTTGTATCTTTGTATCTCTCTCTCTCTCTCTCTCTCTCTCTCTCTCTCTCTCTCTATATATATATATATATATATATATATATATATATATATTATATATATATATATATATATATATATATATATATCCCCCTGTTTTATTAATTTTTTTTTTATTAATTTTTTTCTGTCTTCTGCTGCACAATATTGTGTTGTACGACCTCTGAAAATAGTCTCCAGCCTCAGTACGAATCTAGCATTGTTCCAAAACACACTGGTTACTTTCCCAGAATGGAATTTATGCATTTACAGAATTTACAAGGTAGTAAATGCTAAAATAGCATTTTAAAATAGGCGAACTAATTGGTTTGACTATTCTACCAATGAGTTTGCCTAATCCTGCACAGTGATGGAATACATTTTACAGGTTATTTTCAGAACTTGAAAAGTGTTAGTTGTTACGATTCTGGAACTTTCTGGATTACCTTCTCTGAACTTACAGGCTACTTTAGAAATTACAGAGCACTTATTGGAGTTTACCTGTTTCTTCCCTAAAACTTACAGGGTTCTCTCCGAGAACTTACAGGTTACTCTTTCTTACTTAAAACTAGTGGTTTCCTTCTTGCACTTATCAGTCTTTTCAAATAGCACATATTCTGAGGTGACTAGTAATCAGGAACTTTCCTGGATCTAACATGTTACATTGTTGATTTGTTGACCTGCAGGTCATTTGGGGATTGGAGTCTACCGAGGTAACTTGTAATCTTGTGCGTTCCATATACTCATGCTTTTTTTTTTCTGACAATGAAATTACATTGTGTATTTAGAGTTGTACATTGATATTTACAAAGATATTTAATTCAGGGACTATTTTCTACTTTGAAATTAAGCATTTATGAACTTAGATACTTCCCACTATCCTGCAAGTCACTACAAAATAACATGTAAGTTGAGAAATGTTACATTTTATGTTTTGTAGTAACCAATATCATGTTTTAATTGGCTTCATGCAGCATGTTTTTTTTCCCCAGTACTTTGAATGTTATTAAATTTGAACAGTGTTCCCTCTTAGAAATTTGCATTTTGCATGTAAAGTTTAAAAACATGTCAAGTTCCCCTAAAAGGAAGCTCAACTTCAGATTAACTCCTCTTGATCTCCGATGACTGACTCTTGCGAAAACATTTCAAGGAGGGATAAAAGGCTTCTTTGCTTACGTTCATCTTGCTGGCACTCGGCATATGTAATGTGTCTAGAAAATGGTAATGCACAGTAAAATGATAAGAAGAAATCTTCTTTTATATTAACAATCAATGATTTAATAAGCAGAGGCCAGTGTATTAATCTTGTACATACATGTACCAACTTTTTGCTGCATGAAATTACATTCTACTCTAAGAACTGTATAATCCTCCAAGGTAAAGCCTTTACTCTTCTATTATGTGAAGAGGAAAGGTGTTGGCTGAAAGAAAATAGAAGGGAGAAAATAAAAGGAACAAAATCAATGGAGATAAATAGATTTTTCAGGGAAGTATGCTTTCAATTTTTTCACAGTGAAGCTCCTATCTTTCTTCATTGACGTGCTTTTTGTCTTGTGCAGTGCCCTTTTCTCATTTTCCTCTTCATCTTGCAAAGTACTGCAACATACCTTTATCTTACCTTAACTTAAAAAAAAAAACAGAGATTTTTTCCTGTTATGTAATCACCTTTAATGAACTGTTTTAGTTCTGCTTTTTTAGGACTTTGAAGACACCTTGCAGGATTCATGAGGCGCTTTTTAATATTGACTGTCAAACTATCATCGTGTGTTCTGTGGCTTGCGGTAAATAGATATTGCAGTTTCTTGCACCAGTAGTACACATGATACAATATACTATTATTTATTTTGTGGCAGTACTTTAGTTTTATTTCTCCCAAACCAACGTCGTTCTGTTTCTCACACACACTTCCCTCAGTATTCCTGATCAACCTTCGTGATTTCTGAATCCATCCCACATTCATTCTCAGTTGACCAACACAGGCAGCTACATCTCAAGCTGCACCTCAACAATTTGTTCCCTGCTTTCTCTCGCCTTCTCTTCTGTTTCTCTATCTGGCCCACTCTTAGTATGTCCGTCACGTCTGAAAGTGCCGTCTCATAAGTTCAATCGATAGTGCAGTCAGGTCTCTAGAACCTGGACTGCTTTGTGGACAGAATTCCGACTTGCCTCTTGCTCCAACCCCCTCTTGCCCCCGCCACCTCCTTCAAGACCCAAAAATACTGCAGCCCCAGCACTCCACGGATCAGAGAGCAGCCTGGTTAAAAGGACAAAGCAAATCCAACCCACATCACTTTGTCTTTTTGGAATTTTTTTTTTAAACAGTCACTTCTGACAACAAGAAAAACACCAAAACCTTCAAATGCAAATATCCCTACTTACTCCTTTTATCTGGCAAGCGCATTGAACAGAACAACAAAGATGATGTGAAGTCTATCCCACACCAAGATCTATGTACTCCTCTCAATGGTCGTTCTTTGTAACACTCTATAATATGGCACTGGCAAATGGTCCATTAGGGAACCATAGTGCTGTGAAAAAACTCATTGGCTTTGTGTTCAGGTTGTTTCTACAAAGGAAGTATCTTTATCACAGTTCACAATGGATCTGAATTAACTTTCTTATCTAAAACTTTTTAGATCACCATCTAGGGAGGCTTCAGGCTCGGCAAAATGAAAGTTTTTCTTTTATCACAGATAGGTTTTTGCTGGGTGTTGCTAGGTATTATATAGAATGGGCTTAAGGAAACCTCAGGGAGTTTTTGTGATGCAAGATGAAATGCATTTTGGAAATGGGCCCAGCAACAGGAAGATAAGTAAGTCCCCACTGAGTGATCTTCAGTGTTCAGAAACATCAATACTTTAACAAACATTTTCTGAAGCATGGTGTGCTAAAGACTCAATTCATTACAGATTTATTTATATTTTCATTTTAAACAGCTGCAGGTTCCTCTAATCATTGGAACTGGTTTGAATAAGGTGCCCAGATTAACAGCTACTCGCAAAGATGATCAGCTTGTGAATTATACGTTTTTCAAATGCTGCTTTTTTAAACATAAACCAAGTTCCATCACTTGTGTTGTTCTCACGTAATTGGACATATGCATATTTAGTATTTAGTTCAGTCATGCTAAAAATGAAGGTATTTGAAATACTTTTAAAATCATCTGTTAAATATTAGAAATATTTTAAGGTGAGAAACTACCACACCTCCACATTGATTCCCACTTGATTTTGCTGAAATAACACACAATCACATCATGTCAGGTGTACATGATTAGGATATTGTTAGTCCACCTTTTAAATTAGGTTTGCCATTTTAAACTAAGACATTTAATGTGGTGCTCTTGACTGCTGAAGTGAATCTAAAATCCCTGGTGAGATTTAGAGATTTAGGGTGCATTCACACCAGCCCTGTTTAGTCTGCACTAATTGAACTTTAGTTTATTTAGAAAGTCCAATTCATTTGTGGAGATGTAAATGTGCAAATCAACTCTGGACCAGAAGAAGAAACTCTGGTCTGTCTACAAGCCAAGTCATGACTCGGTTGAAGTGAACTCTGGTGTGGACTGAATTTATGTACGAATGCCAAGCGGAACTATAGTACAGGGAATTCTGGGTAAATACAACCATGTCTAGCAGATGCGGGAGAAATGACTTCTAGCCAGACATGGATTGAAGAGTGTTTGTTTGACACATTTTTCTGTAGACAAAAATAAAATCATACAACCGAAAAGATCTAACTCCAATTTGGTTTTGTTTACATTTTGTGAAGAAGGAAGTTACGCTCATCATCTTGATCAGATATTTCTGTCTTGTTTCCCTGTTGCTGCAGTGCCACCACAGACGAAAGAGGTAAACAAGCTGTTCGAAGGTTTTTGTTTGCTTGACACAATGCAGTGTGAAAGCAAACTTGCACCAGCTGCCAAAAATGTAACAAAAGTTGCAATTTTGTTCCCCTATCGAACAAAGTTAAACACTTGAAAATCTACCAGACTGTCAAGTGTGAAAACAGCCTTAAGCGGCAGCTTGAGGCCTTCAGAGAGAAGGTTAGTAGAGCATATGAGTCTGAAATCAACCATTTTCAATGAACAGAAAATAGTCTTCAAGTGGATGCATAGACAGCATCGCGCAGGAGTGTCTTTGTTACTGCTGATCCAAAAGCCAGAACGAGACTGCATACGTTTACCTTTCATGGGAGGAGAGCAGGGAGGAAAGCTTTGCTCTCCAAGAAAAAGATGAGTGTAATGATTTTCTTGGACATGTGAATGCCTACGAAAGGGAGATGTGATTCAGAGAGGGACTCATTCTGTAATTAATACTTGTACATCTGGTCAGAATGTAATAATTGAACACCAGAACAGAGGACATATTTGGACATAAACCTTAAATGCAGCATTGTGGGAAATGTAAAAAGTTTTCAAGCTCATCTTCATAAGCTTGAAAACACATTTTTGTTATGTGGTTTTATTTAAAACGTAGACGACTTGCACTTGATATGCATAAAGCTCTTCTTTCTTTTCCAGAAATAGAAAGTAGATAATACACCAACATCTGAATATTTCTTGCTAAATACAAAATATCTAATGTTAGTGTATAATTTTTTTTACCTGGTTGTTTATCTTACAAGATCATAATTGTATTTAGCAATAGTAAAGTGAAGTTTTGTTTATCTTGGTCTCTGCTAAAAAAAAAAAAAAATACATGTTGAGTCATTTGTGTGCAAAAAGAAAATTAATTTGCTGAATTTTCTTTTTGCACCTACTTGTCATCCTCCCACAATTTTTTACGAACACTTCATTCAAAATGCATAGTCAGGTATAAGTAGTCCACTTGAAAAACAAAGTCAACCAACATCTAAAATAACATTGAAAGCCCTTCAGAAAGCCTTAAGGAATGCCAATCATAACCACTTTAAAATATGACCAGAAGCTCTTGCTCCAGTGAAAACAGGGGTGAAATTAAAACTTTTGCACCACACAGCCGGTCCGTTTATGGTCTTTTTAAATAATTCACACTCATGTGTCATTAGGAACAGAAACAAAGTTTGTTTTCTCGGCTTGTGTTTGCACTCGCACTGCGGTCTGTCATGTAATGCTGTGCTAATTGGAGCTGTTAAATTATGTAAGATCATGTGTTTCCCATGGAGGAACGTTACTCTGCCTTCCTCTGATCCCCACCACATCCTTATAATGATCCTAAATCTCTACATACAACGAGGAAGCATCATGGTGCATATAGTGCTCTTCGTTTTATATTTAGTTTTATTTATCTACCTACAAATGCAAGATACTGCTAGAAGTGTTTACTCACCTTCCTGAACTCCCCAAAACAAATAATAGTCCAATAAAAGTCACAGAAACAATACGCTACAACAATGCCAGCAGAGATGTTTTCATGCAAAGAAACATCTGCCAATAAAAACGTACATTTTCTGATGTTTTATGAATATCTCCTCGCTAAGGAACCAGCTAGGAGAGAATCTACTGGAGCTTATCGGTCTGTCCTGTCAAACATTTATCCTTCCAATGTAATGTACCTCATCTGCCATTCAGCTCCACTGGAGCCCTCTGCTAATGTATTATTAAATATATTTTGTTTCAACTATAAATCTCACATAAAACTCCAGTTGAGCTCTCGGGGTCACTTGGCACACATAGGCGGGGGGCGAGGAACGGGAGAAAAAATCTGCTTTTGACAGGAGGCTGCAAATTTGACTCTGAAAGTTAAGAGCGTAGTCATGGAGAGACTCGTTCTGCAAAACGTGGTAGAACATTTGGTCAATTTTAAGTTGCACCAACCTCCCTGCTGGTTTAATTCTGTTGCTTTTGGCATAAGCAGAAGTCGGACTTTAATCAGCATGAGAATGCACATCCAGTAATTATAAAACCTGTAATCATAAGAGGTCAAACCACCAGTATTTTACAACAGTTTTACCCATCCAGCCATCGTGCGTTCTCCAGAAAGTGTTTAAAGTGTGTCACAACGTTGTGTGCCAAAGAGAAACCCTCAAGTTCAGTTCTCCAACTTTTGTGTCGAAGCTGTAAAATCCACTTGACTTTTCTTGTTTGGCAGAAAGTGTCTACACAGCAAGCGTGCGACTATTTATTCACACTCATGATCACGGTCCTCGCAAATGCTCTGATGAGCAGAGGAGCTTGGCCTTGGAAGACCACACTCATGCTTGATTAGAAAGTGTATGCATGCACGTGTGCGTTTGGGGGAATGCGGCATAAAACGATGGCTGCATGCTGCCACATTTCTCCCTGGGGAAAGGCATAGAAGAGGCTCCTTAACTATCAGGGCGGACAGAGTCAGCACACTGTTAGCAGATGCTGATTGGCTCCCTCCGTTTCTACCGTCGTGCCAGCCCGCTGCTGACCTGGGGCATTGATTTTATCACTCCTGCTGTGGCGCTGTGGCACAGAGAGTCACTCAACTTCCACTGTACATGATCCTCTTCACCTCCACCCCTCACACTCATTAAGTCTTCTGCCCTCTGTCTTCATTCCACAGGTATGCGCATATAATATGAGTTTATATACATATACAGTGTAAGGTGCCTGTGTGCACATGAAGCACAACTGGCTACCCCTATATCGTAAAGCATCTTTGGATTTGCCTGACCAAATAAATAACTGAGAGTGAGAATAGCTGCCCACATACACAGCTGGAGTGTGTAGAGGTTTGTGTGTTTAAGTAGGTTTATCTGAGTCGGAGGGACATATATATTTCTCCCCGTTCTTTTATCACAGTGCAAAGTATGAGAGAAAATCCTCCCTAAGGAGAAGATTGTGGTTTGGATGTGAGGAGATGAATGTTCCCAGTGAATGTCCTGACAAGTTTCGTAGCATGTCTCAGACTGTGTGACCTGGCTGTGTAATGACCAACCATTACCCTTCCGATTTTTCACCCGGAGCTCACGCCAGGCTCTTCCTTAAGCACTTAGTGGGAGCGGACTCAGCAGCTGTGATGTGGAGGCCTGCTAAACTTCCTTCCTGTGGCATTTTGTTGGTCCCCGTCGTTCTGTGGAACTCTAACAATCCTAGTCTCTTGCTTTCCCTCCCAACAGCAGCAACTGTGTGCTGCGCAGAACACCGAGGCTGGTTTTAAAAGCAATGTTTTGATGGCGGTTTCTGACTCAGGATAGAGAACTTGTTGTTGTTGTGATATCAGGTGGATTCTCTTCCACATTATAAGGCAATAAATAAAACACAATGTTGAATTGAATTGCACAGAAATGCAGTTCAATTTATCTGTTAACGCAACATCATGTATGCAGAGAAAATATTACGCCCGCCTACATATAATTCCAATAATGAAAAATTATTTATAAAAAATGCCCTGAGGGCATTGACAATGTGATTGCAAAGGGAAATTACTTTTAGCAGGTTTGTTTTTTTAATTATATTTGAACTCATAACTTGGAACTGCGTTCATTCGAGTATGTTTCATAGTAAGTTACACTTTTCCACTGTACATGACATTGATGAGTTTTGCCCTAAAATGCTCACATCTTACAATAATTAAGATTATTTTCTGGAATATTGCTATATTAAAAATATATTCTTACTGCTTACAATTTTTTCCTGTGATTTATCGATGATGCAGCAAACAGCAATTATTAAGAGAAAGAACTGACTGTACGAGTTTTAATTTGTTTCATTCTCTATGATCCACACAGGATTAAAACAAAATATGCATTCAAATATATGAAATGATATATGTCAGATTTGTGTTCAGGATTATTCATGTCTCTACCAATTGTGTCAAAATTTGCACCGTCTAGTTTTTAATTTGAGGTGAAGTTGAATCATTTCCAAGTAGTCATCCTTCTGTAATATTCAATTATCTGCCACATAGTGTCTTTGTGCATTTCCTGTAAGTTTTGAGGACATTTTGTGCCTTATTCTAATTAATCTCTCTTTGGATATTAAAATATTACACATTTGTTTTCCATGTAGCTTTTCACTTCATATCAATGCAGTAAAATCTGATAATTAAACATATACTAATTATTATCTTTATTCATTCATTAATAAAAAATAAAATAACAAAACCCGCTATCCAATCCAATCCAACCTCATGATAATAAGTAATTGCCCCTAACCCTGAATGTTATTTATTGCTCCTACATATAGGAGCAATAAATAACATAAAGAGTTTGTAATAACTGGCAGTAAGTCTTTATTGTGATAGTCTCCCATGGAGGTCATTTTGCCTAGTCTCTTTCTCATCATTAAATCTTAAACACTGACCTCAGCTGAGGCAAGTCAAGCCTTCTGTGGTTTAGATGTTGTCCTGGTTTGTTTTTTAGCACCTGGTCATCATGTTGCACATCAAGAAGGATGGAAATCCAACAAAAGAAGCCCTTTGTTAATCTGATCACATTTTCTGGATTGTAGCCGATGGTCTGTGGATGATACACAGGCTGCAGGGCAGGTGTCCTGATGTGGATCATGTTCGATTATTCTGGTCTGTTTCAGATCTTTGTTCTATTGTATAAGCTGAGTGAAAGAACGACAGGCTGAAATTTACAACCCAGATACATGATGCCGTAACATTTTGTAGAATCCGTGCTTGCATCTAAACTTTCTCTGCATTTCCTTTACCACAGACAGAAGATTGTTGGCCCGGTGCCTAAAGTCATCCGTCCGGTGCGGCGGTTTCTAAAATTACACTTCCTCGCACTGATGTTGGTTTGTGTATGAGACGTATGCTTCAGATCTCCCTCTTCTTGTGTCTGGGATAAACCTTCAAGGAGATGCTTGACAGTGATGTGGGGGGTGGGGGAGGGGTGTCTTTTCCTCTCTGCCTGCAGACAAGGAGTTTCAAAAGCCTGTCATCTCCAATTTGCCTTGACCATCCGCTCTGAATGACATTTCAGTCACTGAAAAATTACAGCGTAGAACCCCTTTTTTATTGACTTCCTCTGCTTATTTCAGGACACCAATTTGCCTCATTTTAGATCCTCAGTCTGATGTTTAAATTCAGCATTCACGAAGGCCGTCTCGGTAACTGACATTTCTTGATTTGCCTGATAAGTCCTAACAAGTCTGATGCAAGGCCTAATCAGGTGATAACGGTCTGAGAGTGTTGCGAGGAGCTAATAGCTGGGTGGGAAATCCAGCAGGAATATTTAAACTTCATTACATAAGAGACAATGGGGAATTTCCTGATTTTTTTTGTTTGTTTGTGGGGGTCGGCTCTTAGGAGGACACCAATAAAGCAGCAAAGCAAATAACAAATCATCAGATACGGGGGCGGGTTGTATTTGGATGCAAATGAGTATCATGCCCTCAAAGACTATGTGTTTGAGGAAATGAGCAAGCATAAAAGTTTCAGTGAGCTAGAAAAGATATGAATTGTGATAGATGATTGGGTTGGGGAACATCCAGAACTGCAACTCTTGAGATGTTTTCACAGAATTAATATTAAAAGTGGTCCTAAGAAGGAACAGTGGTGAATCAGCAACAGCATTATGGCTCTGTGATTCATCTGAGAAGTAAGGGTTGGCTCCTGTGGTTCAGATCAACCGATTAGCTTTTGTAGCTCAAATTTAAAGCAGGTAATGCTGGTTCTGAAAGTAAATGTCAATGATAGACTATGGAGTACTAGAAAAAGGTCTAATGAAAAGGGTTTTTTTTTTTACTGCTTTTCATTAGAAAACCGGTGTGTAGTGAGCACTGTTTACATGGAAAACATCATTTTTTGGGACATTACTGACACATAACCCTGCTTAATTAATGCCTCAGGTCATGTACATTCTTTGTAAAGGATGGTCCCTGATTGTTCTTGCAGAAGAAAGCCATCGGGCAAAAGAGAAAGTTTTACCTCCAAATTTTCATCATATCGATGAAGTCCCACTTTCCAGCCTGCAGGTCTTCAAGGATTGCAAGATCCCTTAGCCCATATTCAGCAATCTTAGTAAGGTTGATACCTTGCTGTGTTGCTTACACAGCAAAAACAGACAAATATACTATTTGGCAAGAGGTCATGGAGAGAAAAGATAATTTAAAGTACTAAAATATCACAATAAGTGCATGGGGCTAGCAGCTGTAATGTCTTTTAGAAACCAGGCTTCTTATTAAAAAAAAAACAACTTCTCATGCAAAGTAGAGAAATCACCTTTAAAACTTTTAAGCATAAATAATGCATGGTCTCCCTATGCACATTTCTATAATGTAACTACAGTTGCCACATTCACCATTACCGTTATCATTATCTTCCACAAACTATTATCCTATAATAGGCCCTGTAAATCTGTTGTGTCTGCTGCCTGGCCATGAATGTGTGGGTGTAAATGATAGCTGGATTATGCAGATAATGCTGACAGCTGGACGTGTCTTCAGTATCAACTGACTGAGGACTGCCATGAGACCTCTCTCTTACTCTCTCCATCTCCATGCTTTCTTTGTCTCCCTGTCTGCTAGCTCCCCTCAGCATCTGATCGCCGTTGCTAGCCGTGAACTTGGCCTGAATACGACATGTGTGTGAGAGCACAAATGACACATTTACCAAGCCAGTTTCGCTTTGCTGATGCTTTTAGGCCCGTCACATTCTTTTTATTCCACCGCCAGCGCTGTTGGAAAAAGGATTTCTGACTCCTATCAGCAAGACTCTTTGGTTATGCCCACAAGCGGCTAAATACCATTTGGGTGAGAGAAGCTTTCTGCCTGGGCCATGAAATAACCTCAAAGACGCTTTGCGGGTCTAAGCTAAGCTGAAACTGCGCCTTAAATTTAGTCAAAAGCCCTTCTGCATTCAGAAGCCTTCACATTTATCTGCGCGTGAAGAGAAATATTTTCAGAATTCAAAATGGCATGAATAACCTATTGTTGTACTATTATAAAAAAGTTTCCATTCACCCTATTAATCTATATTTATTGTGTTTGGCTGACATGTGATATTGGAAGATCTTCTCCTTTTGTTAGATGTTTTTTTTCTTGTCTATTTCTCCGGCTGTTTAAATGCTCCATCTTCACCCCTGACCTTGTGTTATTCTGCAGTTTATTGATCTGCTGATGAAATTTACTGACTTATTTTGCTGGAAAAGCCTAACGGCAGCAGAAATTTGGCTCGGTGATAGCAGAGACATAATGTGCAAAACAAAATATAATTTATCCATTCAAACAAAGACTTCTCATGAGTCATCCACAGCCACAATCAATCAATAAAATGGTCCTGAGTAACTGAAGCAAAGCAGATTGCAGTTATAATATCCTGCAGAACCTTACAAAGAATATACAGGTTTAATTAAAAGACACTCTTGTTGATATATTTAAATGCTTTCTGACCATAACTGTGCTGTTCCCAGCTGAACTCTGAAAATGACAGGCCTTCTCGGGCCCTGGCTGTTTGCTAAACCTTATCCACAGATTGGGCATCAGTAATTCACCACGACAGGCAGCCTTATTATATCACCCAGAAGCCTGAACAACCAGTTCCCTGATGCTGCACTTTTGTCCCACATTAACCCCCGACAGCCTCGGTGACAGGTGTGTGAGGCAGCTGTGGCCAAACTTGGTTTGCATGCTACTCAGAACGCACTGTACATGATGCTTGGTCGTCTCGTCTGTGCACGGATGGAAATAGCTCAGGAATCATTACCAAGACCTGTCAAGTGCACAGGCTGATGTGAACGCAGTAGGACAGAAAATGAATGTCTTTTGCATTGGTTTATGCTAATTGGACAGCTCTGTTAATGGATTCACTATAATTGTTTCTGTTTGGGAGTTTTATTATGCAGGATGTTGTTGTTTAAAGCAGCAATTCTGAGGTACAATGCAGCGCTAAATTGAAGAGCAGTTCCTTTAAAAGGCCGTGGTCAGTAATTGTTTATCTTGCAGTAATATAACAATGTTTAGTGTAAAGCAGGACAAAAACATTTCACAGAAAATACTGTTTCTCTTCATAAAGAATACGATCAAAAGCACAACAACATGCCTAATGACTTGATGCTGTAATGTAAGACGTTATTTTAACAATGATGGTAACATTAAGAATATTTTTATTTTTGTGAAGTCACAGAAACTAAACAGCCAAAAAGCAAACTCTAGATTTATGGGTCCGTCTGATGTTCCAACCTCTACATGAGATGCAAGGAAAAGCTAAAACAGGTTTTGTTAAAGAAATGAACTCGGGTCACATGAGGAGTTCTGTCATTCCTCCGCAGGTTTTCTGCACACGTCCCACTAGGAAGAGACACCAGTACAAACTCCCAATAGCTGGACGACTGCTTTTCCCACAGAGCCACAAATCAAACACACAAACTAAAAAAAAGAGAGCTTAAACATGGAAGTGTACACTTGTTTGTTTTATCGATCTATAGTTTTTTCAATAAATCATCAACAGGATATAGTCTCTCTTCTAAACAACATTGATCCTCAGCATCTCGGCGAAGAGCAGGCAAACTCTCTTTAACATCCAATGAGCTGCACTTCTCCAGTTTTTACACAGTCGGGGACGAGGCATCAGTGTCTGATGGCCTCCCTGCTGAGCTGCAAACCTGCCTGTGCTGCTGCAACAGACAGCTGTTCTAAAACAGCTAGGATAGCGGCACTTTCAGGCTTTTTATCTGGAACAAATGGCTGCTTTCTTGCAAAAGTCCACAAGAATCTTCTTCACTATTCCTAAACACTGAAACTGGTTTTGAATACTGATGATCACTGGAGATCTTGGTTATGGACTAAAAATGCCAACTTTGCATTAAATTATCATAATTTACAAAATCATGCAAAGTTGGCACTTTTAATTCAACTTTTAGAGCAACTTTGCATTAAAAGCGTCATTATTTACCGAATGACACTTCATGACAACAGTCATAAACATTCATAAAGACTGCTTTATGTTCATGACAGGTGTTATGTCATGTTTTTGACAGCGTCATGTCAGTCTTATATACCCCTTCAAATAAAGTATTACCGAAACTTGTTCACAAGTTTGAATTTATTTAGGATTTCCTGCAATCCAAACATACATAGAAATTCATATCCTCTTGATATAATGTGGGCAAGCCTACTTTAACAAATTGCCCTTCTGCTCACTGCATTTGAGGTTCTCAACAACCTCCTGGCAGAATATGTGGCCACCCTTTTTGGTAAAAAGATTAAATTTCCTAAACGAATTGATTTCCTGGCACAAGGTTTAAAAAAGGCCTGAGTAGAATCTTAATGTTCCACCTTATTTATTCATACAGAAGCCAGTTATGATGCTTGTTTGCATTCATTAACCTAATAGGACATAAAACTTCCTCCTTCCTCCCTACTGAAAAAAAAAAAAAAATCTTATTCCCATAAGTCCATTATTCTTTCCTCTTTGTGCGATGAACCAGACAGTACCACTGACAGCAAAACAGCCCCACCCTTTGTTGTCGCCACATTTTCTATTGTGTCCTTTAATGTGAAGTCTTTACTTTGACTTTTCCAAGCAAATTCCTTATTATTGTGGTCAGATAGCTCAATGTTTCTCATCTGAACATGAAACACTTCTCCAGAAGACAACAGGATTCACAATAAAAGGGTTGCTTTGTGGACGCCAGATATCAGGGAGGGCCAAAGATTAGGTTTTTCCTCAGCAGCCTATTTGAACATGTCTTGAAACATGTTTCCCTTTGGCCCAGTTTATACATGTCAGTCCAGAGGAAGAAATATGATAAAGTGGTTTGATAATTGAAATGAGACAGTCTATCGAGTTAAAGAGAGAGGCCTGGTAAGTTAAGAATTACAAAGATGAGAGAAAACATTGTCACTTTGTTTCTTTGCATTTAATCGGGCCACGTTACAATGGCTCCACAGCAACCTCTTCTACGTTGTTTCTACAAAGTGATGACTGAGACCAGAGCTAACACAGACAAGAATGATAGCACTAATATATTCTGACTTATGTCACAATAAATGATGGCAAAATGTCGCTTCAGGTATTAGAAAACAGCAGAAAACTGTACAGCAGAAGGAAGCAGAAATTATCCTAGAGTTTACCTGGAATTGGTCTACTGTTTCTGGAGCTTTTTGTTCTCTCCAACAGATATTCCTGAAACTATCCTTTGTGCACCAATTGGCTCTTTTAACCCACTTAAATTTGCAGGATATAGTAGGTTGCAAACTGTAGAAGGTCTCTGTGGCGGATTGGTTTTTTAGTTCAGGTTTTGGGAAGGACCAAAGACTCCAGGACCTCAAATGTATTATTTCAGAGACCAGTTTTGATGTGTCATGGATCATTTTCTTCTATGTTGCACCCTATTGAGTCAATCTTCCTCTTTTTAGGATTCCAACCACTTGAAATACACCAATATCTTACACAATGAAACAGTTCCACACCATCGTGGTTTGCACTTGAAATGCTCTGGAATAATGGACACATCCTGGCTTTTTCAAATACTTCTTGTTATCAAGTTCAGTTGTTGTCTTGTGTGACCTCAAGCTCTTTTCTTCAGCAGACATGTAACCTTTTGGGTATCGTGGGTATTTCCTGGGTATTTTTAGGATTTCAGATCATAATAACAATTTGGAGCAGAAGCTACTTTTTTAGGTTAAAGTATTAGCAGTCCTACTTGAGTAGCTCTTATTTGCAAGAAGCATACTAGAGGACAATATAAGAATGCATAAGGATGATTGCCTTGTCAAGCTGTAACTGACTGCTAAATTTGAATGTGGCTTTTTATTTAGCCTTTTTACAATTTGCAGCAACTCATTGACTATTTGATTTGTAAAATAAGGTCTCCGTATCTGAAGAAAAAGACTTCAGACTTAACAAAGACTTAACCTACTTCTAAACTTTGTCAAGTTTAGAAGCAGGTTAATCTCACTGAACCTTTTCTGCTCAAAAATGACTGATGCTTAGGAGAGGATAAAGATACAACCTGTTCTTATGCTGCCGTTTGCCCGCCAACACCGTAAGTGCATAAAGTTTGCAAAGTTCCCTTCTGAAATGTACTGTCAGTACGGAATGTAAGAATACTTTCTTTGGTCTATGTCTCCATGCATGTTTGAGTACAGCATCATTTATTCTGCACTGCCAACTTCCTTATCTTTTCTCCAGCTCAAATTTATGGCTTTAAAATTTCACTCTTGACTGTTCTGTTACTGAACAATATCACAGAAGATAATTTGAGAAACCAACCAGACTCTTAAGAAAAAAAAGGAACATTCAAGCCTAAAGGATTGTCAAATCAGCGTTTTTTATTTTTATTTTTTATTAACAATGGCTGAAACAACATTTTTGAAAAAGAAAAGCTAAGAACTAAAACAAAGCTTTGCTCTTTTATGTGGTTCCAGGCAGCTCTTTAAAAAAAAAAAATCTTTCTTCCTGGCACCACTCATCCCATTGTTTTGGTGTCCACACAATATGCTCAGCAATAAACTGCAGATCAACAGCTGGTAGCAGAAAGTAGGATAATGGATCATTTTGAAGCTTAATTTGTACAAAACAGGAGCTAATTTGACAGAGTATATGAAATTAAATTCAGATGCAGGACAGACTGTCCATACATTGCAGTACTAAATCATTATGCAAGAATTTAGGATAGTGGTGCCTCATAGCTTGTTTGGCAACACTAAACAAACCTATTGCTTAAAGTTGCAGCAGGTAACTTTTATGAAAATATCTCTTTTACATATTTGTTAAACTTCTGACAGCATAATATGAGACAGATGATTTATCAAAGAAAAAAATCAATCTCCAATGTGTGATCCTACTGTGATCTGCAGAAATACACCTCTGCCTCTGAACAGAAGCAACCAATCAGTCAGGAGGATGGTTTGTAGCGCTATCAATCATGCTTGTGTACACACTGCTCATACCCTGCCCTTGCTCTATGCTGCACTACAGAAACTTCCCCACTGCACAACCTGCTGTGAATGCTTGTGATAGTAAGAATGGCCACTGTTAATGGCAGATAAACATTAGGTTGATTCTTTGTCATTAGCACAGGTGCATCAAGTGAACAATCTTGAGCTTCTACGCAGTGTGTGGAGGAGAGTGTGAGCAGCGTGTACACGGTGTGATTGACAGCGCTGTAACCATGTTCCTCTGCTGGGAAGGTTCACCAGTTTTCCAAATTTTCTCCGTTTCCAGACTGGGTTTCAATGTGGCTCAGTTTGTAACCATTTTTATAGAAAGGTGTGAATGACATTCATTTCATTTCATTTTAAATTTCTTCCAATGTGAGCAAGACGGCTTGTTTGCAGTGACTTTTATCATTCATCAGGCTGTGAGACATGTTCTGTCCAAGTGGTCCTGTGATTCTACAGACCAGCCAGGTTTCAGAACTAAGTCTCTCTGGTGAAATCTGACCGCAACATTTGATTAAATACAATTAATTCATGGTTTAACAAGGGTGATATGTATGTCATTGTGTAGGGTTGAAATAATTTGAAATCTGTCTTTTGTACTCAATAGGTAATCTTTGTCTGATATTAAATATCACTTTCATCTATG
The DNA here is from genome assembly GCA_033032245.1 of Poecilia picta. NCBI lineage: Eukaryota > Metazoa > Chordata > Actinopteri > Cyprinodontiformes > Poeciliidae > Poecilia > Poecilia picta. The sequence goes on from CM065374.1 coordinate 15,223,745, forward strand.
ACAAGAGCAAAAACAGTGAACATCTATAACACAGTAAATCCTTTTGTGCTTTAATATTTCCTGTATGACACCAGTAGACAGATTAATAATACAAATTCTTCATTGTTTGCAATACCCTCCTCAGTTTATGGGGAAGTTGCATCAGCTCTGTGACTTCAGCTTTTTAGACTTAAAAATAGTAGTCCTTGTTCACTTCATGTCACTGCCATTTTTTATTTCAGTTACGAATGAAGTTCCAGAACCTTTTACAAACTCTTTACAGAAAATCATTTTTTTCCCTTCTGTTTAGGTTTTTTACTGAAGAATTATTATACTTATGTCTCAGAGACTTCATAAAAGCTTTCTCCCCTCCCCAACCAAGTGAGGATGAATAAAGACATTCCTCAGACACCCGAACAGCAGTCACTTTTGGTACTTTAGAATTTTTTTTTTTTATGTGTCGAAATGCATTTACACATGTACTTTTACAATAAGGTAACACAAATATGAGCAGTGACTGGCTTGGACCTGTAGGCTGTCATGTTGTGGCGTATATCACTAGCAGTATTTTATTAAAAAATTGATGCACTAGATGGTGGATTGCCTTGCCAGAAAATCCGTAGTGAATCATCATTCAGTGCTGCCTAAAGCCCACTGAAACAGCTGGGTGGGTTGTCCCCTCTGTCCACTGCCTGTCAGGGGAAACACTACTAACCACTGAGCACCTGTTTCACACAGTAACCAGTCTATGCCCTGAAGGGAAAACAGTTGAGACTAACGTTCCCTTACTGCACGCAGAAACTACCAGGTTCTTAAAAGCGAAGGAGAAGGCATTTGGAGAAAGAAGACTGAATAGCTGGGAAGGGACACTGAGAATTGGGAGCGTGGAGGATTGGTTGCTGCAGAAAAGAGCAGAAATAGATCATGAAATGAGTTAAAGGAAGAATTAGAATTCTGGTGGGAAACTGGTTGTGATAAATGGGCCTTAAACAAAAGATTAAGCTTACAGATCAGTTGGGATAAGATAGGAGAATAAAATGGGATCCACTGACGCTGGAAAACCTGAAGAAAAAGCATCTCCTAGGAAAAGCAGATTTCCTTTGATTAATATATTGGAAAGGTATCCATCAATGCCACTTTGCGGGAACTTCATTAAAATCAGAGACAAACTGGAATTTACTTGGACCACACATTGGATCAAACATATCGGAGCAGAAAGAAAACAAAGGTTTCAGCCTAAAAATAAGCAGTCTTTCTCCTCTTTTCTTTAAACATTCAGATCCACAGGATGGAACAGTTACAAAATCAATTTTGTCTCTTTTGTGCTCTGAACAACACAATTTTCAGCATTGAGAAACACTCTCCGATTGTATTGCAACAGACTATTTGCAGAATGAGTGTTTGCAATCTTCACAAAGTGCAGCTGCTCCGTATCATGTTTTGACATGGGTCGCAGTGCAGAATTTCTGTCTGACACTTGCACTCGGGTGAATAGCGCCAGATTGTGCCACATCAAACATCAACAGCACTTGGAAAACCTCAGAAAGGCCCCTTCACTCTGAACATGTGGAATCTGTGTTGAGCTCACTCTCTGCTCACATGGGTGCTATGTGAATAGCCACGATGATGGTGTTTAGGAGAAACACAATAATGAGGGGAAACTGGGGCACAATGGTGGCAACCGTGCCCGCTATGCAGCTCGGGAGGCAGATTGTTGAAGAGCTGCGAAGAGTCAGATTGGTGATGAAGAAGAGCAGCGGAGACGCTTCACCTTCTGAGTTTTACAAAGGATTTACACTCCACTACAGAGCCTGTGGACTCTGCCTATGCGAGGCATCAAAAGACATTCACACAGTGAAAGGTGGGCCTGGGGAGAGCTGCAGCAGGTTTCCACATCTAGTCAAGGAAACGCTGCAGCAGGAGTTCACAATGTTATTGCCATAGTGCTACAGAGACATTTACTCTATCCCTGTTTGCACCGTACTCCTGTTAAATTGATAAAAGGGAATATAAATCTAACTAGTGGAAACTGTGTAACGCATCTCCTTTTACATTTTAAAACTCTCTGTGTGAGATGTTGCTTGCCCTCAATTTATTTGCATTGAAGCAGAATATAAATCAAACAAACTGATTTTTCATCAAGTATAGTTGATTAATTGTTTTCATCTCACTACGTTCCAACATAGGGAGCACATATTGGAATGCATTTCATTTCCCATGAAGTCAATGGCAACTGCTGAGATTCTCATTTGCACAATTTCCTGTAATTGCTTTTCTTGTTTTCTTTAAATTTTCTATAGTTGCTCAAAGTCCTGTGTGGTCTGCCCCCTTGCATATCCTGACATGTCGCCAGACTATTGGATACAATACAATAGCTATTCATTCACACGTTTACTCCAATAAGGTCAGTTCATGATCTTCAATCTAATTGACATGCATATTTGTAGTCTGTTAACATAAACTGATTTTCCCATGTAGGCAATTAGAAAACTTTCAGTCAACTTGGTGATGCCGAGTCAGGTAGTGACAGCCCCATATTTACTTTCATTTGTCATTAGCCAGCCAGCTTCCCATCTTGAAGAGGTGATGTGTTGATTAAAGATGATCTGCCTGGTAATCTGATGAGCAAATTTTTAACAAAAACCTCCAAAGCAGTGGTGTGTGTCACCAATACTTGTACATGATGAGATGCTCTGAATTGCGCTGAAACAAATTCAATTCTCTGGACTTTACCCAAAGGCTGGTTAACTTCAGTTGACCAAAATTGTGTGTTTGGAACTGGAGATATTGTTTTTTCTGTGTAACAATCCATAAAGATTGTGTCGAGTTCCCTTCTAGACCTGCGTTGGTTAAAAAATGCTAGCTTGACTTAATTAAAACTCATGTGCAGAATTATGCTCAGTGGCGCAACTACACATTTTTCAGGTGAATACGAAAACATAAATCGACCCCCCCCCCCTCCCCCCGGTTGGGTGAAATATGACTGGTGTGATATTTATGGTGTGACTGGTGTGATACTGGTGTGATCAGAATATGAATATTCTGATATTGATGTATGATGAGCAAATTACAAAGCACACAGCCGTGGATAATTTATTGTGAACGGCTGTGTGTATAATTTATTATAATAATACATATTTATATAACTACACAAATAAATAATGATTAATACTAAATTTTATATATATATATATATATATATATATATATATATATATATATATATATATATATATATATATATATATATATATATATATATATATATATATATATAGCTGACTGAATAGCTCAATGGGTAAGTCACCAGTCTACCACCCGGGAGACCAGGGTTCGAATCCAGGCTGGGGCTGAAGTTACAACAGTCAAATTGAGCTGTCAGTGTGGGTCCTTAGGCAAGACCCTTGGAGCTATATAGCCTACCTCATAACATGAGAGACACTGATAAGCACGACATGCCGGCTCAGACGTCGCCCGGCCAAACAAGGTCTGCGTCAGGTGCTGGGGAACCAGAGCACCTAGATGAAAAATGGGCTACTGGAACAAGACGGAAATGGGCGAGAGGTGAAAACATGGATCTGTTGGAATGCTACTACTCAAGTAACCCTAGTCAGAGGGGCTACATGCGAAGACTGTGGGAGAAATGGTTACTTCGACATCCCCAGTCAACACTAACTGCTAAGCAACTAGTGGCTCAGTGTTCCAACATCCGCAAACGGCAACTGCTCTCACAACTTGAGATTGACGAGGTACAACACAAATGCTATGGCAAAGGGAGGAGCCAGAAACCAGAGACTGGGTATGTAGCCCCAGTAATGAACGAACCATCAGAGCTGAACGAGGCAGCAACTGACCTGAGAGAGAGAGAATCGTGGCCATAATGAACACCAGACAACCCCGACGCCAATTACAACGGCTGAGTGAAGCACCACCAGAAAGTCTAATTGAAGATGTGAATGCGGCATTGAGAACGATCCCTACCAACACCATAACAGAAACCAATGAGCTCATATACAACTCAGCATCAGTGATCCTTGAGATGCTTGGCTATAAGAGCAATCATGAGACCCAATACCCACCATGGAAAAGACGGTTAGAGGCTAAGATCAAGATAACAAGGAGGGAAGTGAGCCAACTGTCAGAGCTCCAAAGGGGTGCAATGAAAATATCAGTACACAAGAAGTACAGCCAGATGTCCATACCTGAAGCACTCGAAACTGCCAAACAAAGGCTCCAAGCCTTGGCCAGCCGCCTGAAGAGATACACAAGAGAGAATGAAGCCAGGAGGATTAACCGGCTCTTCCACACCCAACCAGCTAAAGTGTACTCTCAATGGCAGGGCACTAACAACAGAGCAGACCCACCAAGGCTGGAGACTGAACAATACTGGAAAGGCATATGGGAAAGGGAGGCGACCCACAACAGCAATGCAAAGTGGCTGACCTCTCTACGAGAGGAACACAGCAACCTCCCTGAACAAGCCCCAGTAACCATCACTGTGGCAGATGTCCAAGAAAGAGTCTCGGGTATGAAAAACTGGACAGCACCAGGACCTGACATGATCCATGCCTACTGGCTAAAGAAACTCACTGCCCTCCATGAGCGACTGGCAGCTCAAATGAACCAGCTGTTACAAAATGGGACTCACCCTGAATGGTTAACTGAAGGTCGCACAATCCTGATACAGAAGGATCCCTCAAAGGGTTCAATCCCATCCAACTATCGGCCAATAACCTGTCTCTCTACAACATGGAAGCTCATATCAGGCATCATAGCGGCTAAGATAAGTGGTCACATGAATAAATACATGAGTACGGCACAGAAGGGCATCGGCTTAAATAGCAGAGGAGCCAAACACCAACTCCTTGTAGACCACACAGTCGCCCGAGACTGCAAAACCCGACACACCAACCTGTGCACCGCTTGGATAGACTACAAGAAAGCCTATGACTCAATGCCACATACTTGGATCATTGAATGCTTAGAGATGTACAACATCAACAGGACTCTAAGAGCCTTCATTGCAAACTCGATGGGGCTGTGGAAAACCACCCTTGAAGCCAACTGCAAACCACTTGCACAAGTGTCCATCAAATGTGGCATATACCAAGGAGATGCTCTGTCCCCACTGCTGTTCTGCATAGGCCTGAACCCCCTCAGCCAAATCATCAACAAGACTGGCTACGGATACCGACTGAAGAATGGGGCCACAATCAGTCACCTCCTCTACATGGATGACATCAAGCTGTACGCTAAGAGTGAGCGAGACATCGACTCACTGATCCACACCACCAGGATATACAGCACTGACATTGGGATGTCATTCGGACTAGAAAAGTGTGGTCGGATGGTTACAAAGAGAGGGAAGGTTGTCCGCACAGAAGGGGTCTCACTCCCAGAAGGAACAATAGCAGACATAGAGCACAGTTACAAGTACCTGGGAATACCACAAACAAATGGCAACCTGGATGAGGTCACAAGGAAGGGAGCCACAGCCAAATACCTCCAACGAATAAGGCAAGTCCTGAGAAGCCAGCTCAATGGCAAGAACAAGATCCGTGCAATAAACAGCTATGCATTACCAGTAATCAGATACCCTGCCGGAATAATCAGCTGGCCAATGGAAGAGATAAAGGCCACGGATGTTAAGACTCGGAAGTTACTAACCATGCATGGAGGGTTCCACCCCAAATCCAGCACCCTGAGACTGTACACAAACCGTAAGGAAGGAGGCAGAGGACTAGTGAGTGTGAGAGCCACTGTCCAGGATGAAACATCCAAGATCCATAAATACATCAAGGACAAAGCCTCAACGGATGATATGCTCAGCGAATGTCTCAGGCAATGGGGAACAGAGGATGAGGGGCTACAGGTTCCATCATGGGAGAACAAGCCCCTACATGGGATGTACCACCGACAAATAACTGAAGTGGCTGATATCAGGAAATCCTACCAATGGCTGGACAAAGCTGGACTCAAGGACAGCACAGAGGCTCTCATCCTGGCTGCACAGGAACAGGCCCTAAACACCAGAGCAATAGAGGCTCAGATCTACCACACCAGACAAGACCCAAGGTGTAGGTTGTGCAAGGAGGCCCCTGAGACAGTCCAGCACATAACAGCAGGGTGCAAGATGCTGGCAGGGAAAGCGTACATGGAACGACATAACCAGGTGGCGGGCATAGTGTACAGGAACATCTGTGCAGAATATGGACTGGAAGCCCCGAGATCGAAGTGGGAAACACCCCCAAAGGTGGTGGAGAATGACCGAGCTAAGATCCTGTGGGACTTCCAGATCCAGACAGACAAGATGGTAATGGCGAACCAACCGGACATTGTGGTGGTGGATAAAGAACAGAGGAAAGCCGTTGTGGTGGATGTAGCTATACCAAGTGACTACAACATCAGGAAAAAGGAGCATGAGAAACTGGAGAAATACCAGGGCCTCAGGGAGGAACTGGAAAAGAACTGGAAGGTGAAGACCACAGTGGTGCCTGTGGTCATCGGGGCCCTCGGGGCAGTCACCCCCAAACTGGAGCAGTGGCTAAAACAGATCCCAGGAACAACATCAGACATCTCAGTACAGAAATGTGCAGTACTAGGCACAGCCAAGATACTGCGCAGAACCCTCAAGCTCCCAGGCCTCTGGTAGAGGACCCGAGTTCAGAGGATGAAAAGAGACCACCCGCAGAGGGTGAGAAGGGAATTTTTTTTTTTTTTTTATATATATATATATATATATATATATATATGTTTTCCATCATACCAACGATCCCTACCAACACCATAACAGAAACCAATGAGCTCATATACAACTCAGCATCAGTGATCCTTGAGATGCTTGGCTATAAGAGCAATCATGAGACCCAATACCCACCATGGAAAAGACGGTTAGAGGCTAAGATCAAGATAACAAGGAGGGAAGTGAGCCAACTGTCAGAGCTCCAAAGGGGTGCAATGAAAAGATCAGTACACAAGAAGTACAGCCAGATGTCCATACCTGAAGCACTCGAAACTGCCAAACAAAGGCTCCAAGCCTTGGCCAGCCGCCTGAAGAGATACACAAGAGAGAATGAAGCCAGGAGGATTAACCGGCTCTTCCACACCCAACCAGCTAAAGTGTACTCTCAATGGCAGGGTACTAACAACAGAGCAGACCCACCAAGGCTGGAGACTGAACAATACTGGAAAGGCATATGGGAAAGGGAGGCGACCCACAACAGCAATGCAAAGTGGCTGACCTCTCTACGAGAGGAACACAGCAACCTCCCTGAACAAGCCCCAGTAACCATCACTGTGGCAGATGTCCAAGAAAGAGTCTCGGGTATGAAAAACTGGACAGCACCAGGACCTGACATGATCCATGCCTACTGGCTAAAGAAACTCACTGCCCTCCATGAGCGACTGGCAGCTCAAATGAACCAGCTGCTACAAAATGGGACTCACCCTGAATGGTTAACTGAAGGTCGCACAATCCTGATACAGAAGGATCCCTCAAAGGGTTCAATCCCATCCAACTATCGGCCAATAACCTGTCTCTCTACAACATGGAAGCTCATATCAGGCATCATAGCGGCTAAGATAAGTGGTCACATGAATAAATACATGAGTACGGCACAGAAGGGCATCGGCTTAAATAGCAGAGGAGCCAAACACCAACTCCTTGTAGACCACACAGTCGCCCGAGACTGCAAAACCCGACACACCAACCTGTGCACCGCTTGGATAGACTACAAGAAAGCCTATGACTCAATGCCACATACTTGGATCATTGAATGCTTAGAGATGTACAACATCAATAGGACTCTAAGAGCCTTCATTGCAAACTCGATGGGGCTGTGGAAAACCACCCTTGAAGCCAACTGCAAACCACTTGCACAAGTGTCCATCAAATGTGGCATATACAGTACCAAGGAGATGCTCTGTCCCCACTGCTGTTCTGCATAGGCCTGAACCCCCTCAGCCAAATCATCAACAAGACTGGCTACGGATACCGACTGAAGAATGGGGCCACAATCAGTCACCTCCTCTACATGGATGACATCAAGCTGTACGCTAAGAGTGAGCGAGACATCGACTCACTGATCCACACCACCAGGATATACAGCACTGACATTGGGATGTCATTCGGACTAGAAAAGTGTGGTCGGATGGTTACAAAGAGAGGGAAGGTCGTCCGCACAGAAGGGGTCTCACTCCCAGAAGGAACAATAGCAGACATAGAGCACAGTTACAAGTACCTGGGAATACCACAAACAAATGGCAACCTGGATGAGGTCACAAGGAAGGGAGCCACAGCCAAATACCTCCAACGAATAAGGCAAGTCCTGAGAAGCCAGCTCAATGGCAAGAACAAGATCCGTGCAATAAACAGCTATGCATTACCAGTAATCAGATACCCTGCCGGAATAATCAGCTGGCCAATGGAAGAGATAAAGGCCACGGATGTTAAGACTCGGAAGTTACTAACCATGCATGGAGGGTTCCACCCCAAATCCAGCACCCTGAGACTGTACACAAACCGTAAGGAAGGAGGCAGAGGACTAGTGAGTGTGAGAGCCACTGTCCAGGATGAAACATCCAAGATCCATAAATACATCAAGGACAAAGCCTCAACGGATGATATGCTCAGCGAATGTCTCAGGCAATGGGGAACAGAGGATGAGGGGCTAGAGGTTCCATCATGGGAGAACAAGCCCCTACATGGGATGTACCACCGACAAGTAACTGAAGTGGCTGATATCAGGAAATCCTACCAATGGCTGGACAAAGCTGGACTCAAGGACAGCACAGAGGCTCTCATCCTGGCTGCACAGGAACAGGCCCTAAACACCAGAGCAATAGAGGCTCAGATCTACCACACCAGACAAGACCCAAGGTGTAGGTTGTGCAAGGAGGCCCCTGAGACAGTCCAGCACATAACAGCAGGGTGCAAGATGCTGGCAGGGAAAGCGTACATGGAACGACATAACCAGGTGGCGGGCATAGTGTACAGGAACATCTGTGCAGAATATGGACTGGAAGCCCCGAGATCGAAGTGGGAAACACCCCCAAAGGTGGTGGAGAATGACCGAGCTAAGATCCTGTGGGACTTCCAGATCCAGACAGACAAGATGGTAATGGCGAACCAACCGGACATTGTGGTGGTGGATAAAGAACAGAGGAAAGCCGTTGTGGTGGATGTAGCTATACCAAGTGACTACAACATCAGGAAAAAGGAGCATGAAAAACTGGAGAAATACCAGGGCCTCAGGGAGGAACTGGAAAAGAACTGGAAGGTGAAGACCACAGTGGTGCCTGTGGTCATCGGGGCCCTCGGGGCAGTCACCCCCAAACTGGAGCAGTGGCTAAAACAGATCCCAGGAACAACATCAGACATCTCAGTCCAGAAATGTGCAGTACTAGGCACAGCCAAGATACTGCGCAGAACCCTCAAGCTCCCAGGCCTCTGGTAGAGGACCCGAGCTCAGAGGATGAAAGAGACCACCCGCAGAGGGTGAGAAGGGAATTTTTTTTTTTTTTTTATATATACATATATATATATATACTACTAAAAAAAATAAAGGGAACACTCAAACAGCACATCCTTGTTTAATTGTTCTCTTTATTTTTTTGAGCAGTGTATATAGATTCAGTCCAAAATCCGATGTGATCCATCCTGCTGCATTCAAACTGTCTATCTTTATTTATAGATTCTCCCTCTTCTTCCTCACATCGTGTCTTTATGAAACTTTCAAAACAAAAACGGAAGATCTGGGACATATCTTACTAGTGAAAGAATTACATAATAATAGTCTTTACCATCTGCGTAAACTTTGCTGCTGAATGTTATAACACATAATATAAGTTTTATAATATGCGTTACATTGTTTCATTTTTAATATAGGCTCTTGTGTTAGATAATTTAAGTCAATGTTAGAGAATAATTAATTTTTTTAGATTTACAGAATCTCAGTTATCCTTCATATCGGGGCTGAACCCGTATTACACCAAGTAGCTAATATTAGCTGGTTTCTCACCGGTGGACATAAATACAGTAAAGTAATATTATAATCACAACACAATAATATCTCCATCTTACTTGTGAAATGTTGTCTGTGGAGCCTCACATCAATTGTTCATCGATCCGAACAACAATATCCCTCAGTGCTGAGGCATCTTCTGTTGTTTTAATTGAGCAAAGTAGGAGGGACTACCGCTCCAAGATGGCCGCCGTATTTCCTGCGCCGGATCAGAAAATGCGGGGTCTGCTCTGATATTATATTATGTCTATGGGTGTTTCCTATTGGTGGTGATGAACAAACCCAGGCAAGTACCAACTTTGTAGCAGTCAATCAGTAGGTGGATCAAAACACGAACGTTTCTCTCTCTCTTTCTTTTGTAACGAGTAACTAAACCACACATTGAAAATGTATCGGAGTAAAAGTATGAAATTAAGTTCGGAAATATAGTGACGTAAAAGTGAAAGTTATCAAATATTTTCTTACTCGAGGAAAGTATGAAGTACTCCAAAATATACTTAAGTAAAGTAGTGAAGTATTTTTACTTCGTTACTATACAACGTTGTAACCCTGCATACCCACTTTTTGCGCCACTGATTATGCTGAATATATTTGTGAATTATGACCAACGGCAGCCGAGAGAGGCATGCATTTGGTGCTATAGTGGTTCTGTTTTGTGAAAGCTGCTATTGAGTAACACTCCCCAAGTTGTTGCTGAGCACTGTTGGTCAGCTGGCTGAAAGGAGGCTCCTATACTTTGCCCTTACCTACAAGGGCAACAGATTTGTTGATATATTTATATTACATAAATATATTTCATATAGCTAAAAATGTTGTGACAACTTAAAAAGTAAATACTTATACTTGTAAATATATATCAAAATATGAGTAAATAATTGTTATAGATTATATTATGTAAACTGCAATAACCAGAAATAGGAATAACTGTTGCTCTCCTCTTTGAAACGATCCAGTAGGATCATATTTTATGTTTCTATTCTTGTGGTAGTTACGTAATCTTGTGAAACATGTCCACTCATTGCTATGATACTGAGGATCTAATGCCAGCCCAAGAGAAGCCGAGTAAAACACCCATTGCTGTGTTATAAGTAAAGCCTTCAGGAGCCCATATCTTTGAGAATGAATTGAATACTTTTAATAGAGCCTGGATTCTCCTAACCCTAGGTGGTAATTTTCTCTGCTACACCCATCAAAAACACAACAATGACTTTAGTTTGCATGCTCGTCATGTCTCACCCTGAAGGATCTTGTTGATCCACACATTTCCTGCTCTGACACTGCCATGAAGGCTTGACACATGCAGATTCCTGGAAGAGATGTGCTTTCGCCCAGCAAGATAACGCTGAGGGAGTGACGGGAGGAAAAATAAGCATAGCCCCACGGAAGGACATCCGGGTGTTTCATTAGCCCTCGGTTGATCCGCCTGAGTTGTGGCTCTGCATCCAAAGTTAGTGCAGCGTGAAAGCTCAGAGTTGCCCCCAGAAAAACAGCAGCAACAGAAAAGGACAAAGCTGGCAAGTTAGGCATGGTCGGATTTTAAAACTAACATTGCAGGATTAGAAAAGATATTAATACATTTTGAGTTTCTGTGTTATGTGTTAGATGCCAACTTAATCTTTATAGATAGCTAGACTTTTTGCACAAAGTACATAAAAGTGGCAATTTATCTCCATAACAAAAATTCTTCACAAAGCCCTCAAAAGAGAAACTGGATTTAATATTTAATATAAACCTCAGAGACTGCTATTGTCAAATTACAAAAATAGAACTGAAAGCTTTTTTGTTGACAGTTGGAACTGTTTACACTGCTGAGTAAAGCCTCCTCAAGCAAATTATTTTCATTCATTTCATTTTCCCTTTAAAATTCTTGCATTAACAGAATCTTTTTGTGGAGTATTGCTTTAAAATTTAAGGACAGTCCACAGTGGAAGGATTCTTGAGAGACAAGAATATCGATGTCCAGCCCTTTACCCTTTCTCGGTCGTTCTACGGCCAGATTCAATGTAGAACAAATTATTTTCCTGCCTGGTAATTGATAAAGTTTAAAGCCAAAGTCATGGGATGAGTTGGAGGAAGACTTTAATACAGGCAAGAATATTTTTAATAAATGGCATTTACAAGTCACATCCCTAAACACGTTTATGCAAAGGGGACAAAAGTAGGTGGAACTGAGCAGAATGCTAACAGGCATGGTAGCAAGGTGATCGGACAATAACAGAAATAACTTAAGAAATATTTGTAAACAAATGGGGAATGATTGTTACAGGTGAGACCAATTCAAGAATGTGCAGCAGCTGAGGGAGAGGGGGAGGGAGTATTGGCTGGAGAATGATACTAAATTAATTTTCAGAGAAGTGAGAAAACTAACAACGAAAGATTCCAGTCACCTTAAATCTCTTTATGATAGAATAGTTAACATATTCTTCTCTACATCCCATGCATCTCTCACTGTTCTTAAAATTGTCTACTGAAGCACATCAGTTCAATCTGGATGTTGCAGAGCATTTGTTTACACGTACCCCGTCACCAACTCAAGCCCCGACGTGACAGCTGACCTCAAAAATGACGGTTCCCATCACTTCCCCACTTTGACTCCTCCCTGGCTCGTGGGCCGCGCTGGCAGCTGTCAGGCACAGAGCGGCATGCGACCAGGCATCAGACGTCCTGGCATTTTGCCCCTCTGTCTGTGACAAGCGGCTGACTGACAATGGCTGCCAGGCTGACAGCCCTTTCAGCCGGCGTCCCAGTGTCCCGGGTTCCAAATGTTATCATTACAGCAGGGGACGAGTATCATCATTTTCTCCTTGCCGAACATGGAAGCACTCCCAGCGAAAGTGGCTGCGGTGCTGCGGCAGTCAGCGTTGTGTGAATGACAAGATATTATGGCAGCTGTAGTGACAATGGTTCATGCACACCAGGGGCCATAAAAGTAATTCATTTGCTGTCTCCCTCTGTTTCGACGACAAATCTACAATTATGGCTCAACCTTCGATGCCCTTTAGTCGGGGGGGAAACGGGCTCCTGCCTGGGGATGGATTTTGCTGTCACAAAAAGGGAGGGAAAAGAATGTTAAAATCCAAGGGTGGCAGAAAGTGGGAAGAATAATGACCAGGAAAACCTTTAAGAGGAATTACAGAGGGCAACTCCTGTACCAGCCAATCAGAAATGAAGCCAGTCATCAAGAGGGTCTTAATCACTTACCTTGGTGCCAAAACCTGAAATATTAGTTTGGATCACTGGTAAAGATTTTTTTTGGGAATCACTGAACGGTTTAGCACCACAATGCCTTAAAGATCTGCTATTGCCGTACCAACCGTCTAGACCCCTGAGATCTTCTGGTTCTAGTCTGCTCTGCATCCCCAGAACCAGAACGAGACGAGGAGAAACAGCATTCAGCTTCTACGCACCACAGATTTGGAACAAACTTCCAGAGCACTGTAAAACAGCTGAAACACTGAGCGTCTTTAAATCTCAAATTAAAACCCACCTGTTTAGAGTTGCTTATGGATAGACTGAATGTTTTTACTTTTAATAATGATTTTAACTCTTTAAATCTTTTTCAAACTCTGTCTTGTTCTGTTTTTATTTTTATTTCAAATTGTGAAAAGCACTTTGAAATGCCTTGAATCCTTGAAAGATACAGAAACTCTGAGGTTTGAATCCTTGTATGATGTCGCTCTGCTAAAACTCTGAGGTTTGAATCCTTGTATGATGTCGAGGTTTGAGATGTTTTAAAATGTTTTCACTTTTAATTTTTACTTTTAATAATGTTTCTATCTTCTAATCTTTTTCAAAATCTGTCTATTTCTTTTTTCATTTTTATTTTAAGTTGTCTAAAGCACTTTGAAATGCCTTGCTGCTGAAATGTGCTATACAAATAAAATTTGATTGATTGATTGTTTGATTGATTTGGGAGAAAAAAAAAAGCCTTAAAGTAAATGCATATTTTATTGTAGCTGAGTAATTTCAATAATTTCATCATTACTTATAGTGCAGTAAATTCATTTATTCTATGACTTATATGTTTTTCCATAGGTGCAAAAATCTAAAAACAGATGTCATTTTATTATAAATATAAATGTGATAAAAATGGCCCTAAGTGACACAGAAAAAAAGGCAGCTGAGGGATAAGTGGTGATAGTAGAGAGCAGACAATCAAAGGAAAAGCTCTGCAAATGAGGGAGTCAAAGGCCCGCCGCCCCCAACAAACAAAGCAGTTCATCCAAGAGTCTCTACCCTGGCTCCGGATTAATAACAAAGGGAGGAGGGACAACATCTCTGATTACTGTTTCTCATACCCTCCACTCTAGTTATTCACTTTGGTCTTGTGGGTGGGAGTTACAGAACAAAGTACCGATGTCCATGAATATCTGCTTTCAATATGCTCCCCTCTCCATTGTGCTGTAGCTGCACAGGCCCAGCCGTCAATCACCGCTGGTGAATAGCTGAACACCTTTCCCTTTGTTGGAGGTAACCGGATGAAAATCACCACCCGGGGAGAGGGTCTAAGCTTCTTGTTTAAGATAAGACTGGACACTTTATGTGCAGAATTAATATGGTTTGGTCAGCTTATAAATCTTGTCAATCAGACAACGGCAGGGAAAGGACACTTGTCACTCCCGGTCTGTTTACGTTCAGTGAATTATTGCTCCACTGGCTTGCTCACACACAGATAAACCTACAAATATGCATGTACACCCCCAGATACTTAAGCTGTCACTGACTTTGAGTGACATTCACACATCTATGCTTGCATGCTCGGTTCTTCATTCCTTACTCCTACTCCTAAGCTCGTCACACAGTTGGGTTGTTTGCAATGAGCAGAAGGAAAGGCAAAGAGAAAAAAACAAAAAAGGTGAAAAATGAGCCAAATCGTGTCAGACCGCTGGCAGCCCCCATCAAATGCATCAATGGGTCCAAGGTGTGCAAGGACAGGGTGCAGGTTTTATGACTACTGCTGAACATAAATACAAGCCGAGAATGTGAAATGGAAATATGTCTGTGGGGCAGGAAAACGGAAAAAAGATGCACATTTTGCAGAAAATAAATGTAAATGTCAGCCAAAGTCAGACTGGGTTCTATCAGGTATTTTATCTGAGTCTAAAACTTGCACCGGATAATATTCCTTGAAGTAAGAACCCATCCCACCCTACAGTACCCAGACATCACATACTGTACAAGCATGACTGGCTTAACCTGCCTGAGTTCCTAGCTAATCCTCTCCATTCCATCCCACGCTCCCTGTGCAATGTGACGTGTTGCCTCTGGTCATAATACTGAATCAAATAAGTATGTTGACTCAGGATTATGCAAAGCTTACAAGCTAAAACTGACATAATGGTTTTTTTGAACAAACGATTTTTACATTTCTTTACATAGACTATTTCAAGAAGTGAAGTTGCTTGTGTTTTTCACTTTGGGCCATTAAAATTCACTTTTACCATCTGAACAGTGGTTCTGTGGAATACTTATGGGCACTCAGTGTTTTTGTGCTTTCGGCACTGAGGGCAGGTGACGATGCTTACTGGAAAATGAAATTAGCATCTCCTTAATGCAGAGGTAAGAATGAAGTGATGGATGTTCTGATATTTAACTTCAGAAAACACAGTGGGCCAAATCCAGCAGATGACATGGGTCCATGAATCACCACTGATTGTCCAAGCTTCTCACTGGACTTCAAGCAGATGTTTCTAACATTGTTTTATTTTCAGGAGCGAATGAACACAAATAGTATGACAGTAGTAGACCTTATCCTGTGGTGGCTCTTAAAACACTCCAGCTGCAGTCTACATCCTGTCAATTTCCCTCTTCTCCTTGCAATCCTCCAATGGCTACAGTTTTTCCGTTTGCTTGTGCATTTTTGCTTCCACGTCTCTTTTTCACTCAAATCCAATTGTTGTGCTTGGATGCAGCACTCTAACAGCCAATTTCTCTTCCAATGATGCTGTCTGGGTTACAATGCTTGTTTATAATATGAGTGACAGTCTACCGGACAACTGGGAAGTCAGTGGTCCTCTCCAAAATTGACACAAGTCTACAGAGGCTAAGATACTAAATGCTCATAAATACCAGACACAAGTCCAAATCATGCAAGTTGAACTATCTATTTGAAACACAAGAGCCTCAAATTGAAATGTGAAAATTTGAACCATATCCGTTAAAACTGGTTTGTCATCTGTGGTGTTTACAGTAAAACTGAACTGCGGAGCTCCTGTTCATCTGGCTATGTTTAGGACTGTTACACTTGCACACAGCCCAGGCGTGTAGCTGCTCACTGTTTGGCATCAATTTTCAGATATTGATCTGTGAGGGATACCCTTGGGCAAGGTGATTTTCACACTTTTCTCCTGCCACCTCCCCGACTCCCCAAATCTCATCCCACAGTCACTTTCACTTCACTCTGGGGATGAGGAGGAATCCCACAAGATTTCTCTGTGACTGCCTGTCAGTATTGCTATTGTCAGTGTCGCATTGATGCATTAGGTCACTCTTCATTCGTCTCATACACCTGAGACGAATGCACCCATACCTAATCTCTCTGTCATCCATACACACACTCGCACCATTGTATATACATCCTCCATCAAAGGTAATTTTCTTCTGCAAATAACTACATTCATGGCCTGTGGGTCATTATTGATCAAAGGATCTCCTTCACTCCTTAGTTTCGTTCAGCCATTTCTTTTTTAAGAGAACATCGGCAGTGGCTATCAGTAACTATAAAGGATTGAAAACAGACAATTGGTTGATAGTATGCATTTTATTCAGAGATGTTTTCCAGTTTTCCACCACATATTTGTCAAAATTATCCTAACATGTGATATTAGATCGCTCAAAGGTATCTCATTGATTTGGCTGTAAAAACATGGGTTCATACAGTAATTGCACAACAAATACGTCAAATATTGTCCCCTGGATCTTTGGGATGCAGCACCACGTACCTGCACAACCCTGCCAGGATGAGTGTGTTCAACAGGATGGATACACGGACAATTATATGATAGAAATTCAGATAATGTTTGCTTTTTGAGCACATCTTTTTACAAGGTTGTTTGCTCCTCCTATATATTAGAGTCCATAGTGCCACCTAATGTGATTTTAGCCAGATCTCAATAGGACACATTGAGGTGACATTGGAAGCATTTTTTTAAAGGTAGGTTAAAAGTCACACTTGGTGAAAGCAAAACAATGTGTAAAAAATATACATAAGAATAAATAAAGGAGGAGGAAATAGTTGTATTCAGTCCCATTTGAAGCTGTGAGTTTCTTGCTGAAACCCATTCTATGTGAGTGTAGTTCTCAAATATGAATCACCATCATTCAATTTATGTATATTAAAAAAATCCTCTAGCCTGTATAACGGAGTGAGAACGGCTTTAAGCATAACCATGGAAACCAATCGTGGCGATGCTGTTTATAGACTACTTGGTATGTTTATGACACTACAGCTCCTTCATCTATTCTGAACAATTACCGAAAATTTATGTTTTCAACTGAATTGGATCTTGAGGAAAATTTGTTCAAGTCAGCCACATGTTATGAACGACATTGCAGGTGCTTACAAGAGTCTATCAGATTTCAGTGTCGGACTGTATTAAGGAATCTTGCTCAGGTCTGGTGACACATATTTCAGTCTAAATCTCTACTCTCCCTGCAGCCACGTGCCTTTACTTGATACGTTGTTGATGATAGGTTTGTAGAGAGGACCGTGATAGATCTACAGCGTGACATGGGGCGAGCATGATGATGGTCAAACTCTGAATCTGGAGAGCATCAGGTGGCAGAGAAACACAAACCAACCACTTGAAGGGATTTAATGTGTTTTCATTTTGTTGTTAGAGGGAAAAATAACCAGCAGATGCTTTCCTCTTTGTGTGCAAATATAGAGTAAGACAGCACATATGCAGACCGATGTAGGCAGGGTAATTATGTTTCACCTGCATGATTTTCTCTGATGAGTAATCGCAAACAAAAGCTGGCGTCCAGGTGGAGAAAAGTATCAATGTGAATTACAGGAAGCCATTTAGTAAAAAGTATATCAAGAGTGTATTTGCACAGGTCAGAATAGTTTCCTTCTTCCTTGCCTTCCTTCCTGACTTAATAACTTAGGTTGTGATAAAACTTGTTTTCTTACTTTTGTTTGTGTTTGTCAGCAGCTTTTGGTGTTGATTGAACTACAGTAATTGAACACTTAAAAAAGCTGCCTGTCAGTGGTTCATGTTCTTCTATGTATGTCCAGAGTCTGAACTGGAGAGACTGACTCTGTGAGCTGATATGTACCACAGGTGTCAAGAGTCAAACCTTATCTTTTCTCTTCTCTTTGGTCACTTCATGCAAAAATTTTGCTCTTTCATATCAATGTTTTACTTATGATACACAGACATATATATTGCTGAAACCAGATTTTACAAGGCTTAGTGATCGACTATATTTTTCTCAGAGATTAGTAATTGGATGGTTCTTAATTTCCTCACACTAAACCAATTAAATCTTGAAACTATTACAACTCTATGTATTATTGCTTGAACAACAAGCCAGTTTACATACAGTTCAAAGCTCCTCCAGAAGACTGCTTACCAAAAACATCTTCTCATCACCCCAGGTTCTCGTAAGTGATGCATGACATAGTTCCCATATAATAATAAACTGCTGGTAGCTTCATTTCCTTGCTCTAGATCCCTGCAGTCCTTAAATCAAGGTCTTCTAACAATGCCTTATCAGGACTGAGGTTTGTGATTTCATTGTATAAAGTTGTGAAAATATCTTTGAACAATTGGATTACTTACTGTGATTCCAAACATGCCTATAAACTTCCTTAAATTACATTTTATTTTTGTGTTTCTCTTGAGGATCTTTCAGACTGCATCCCTTAGTGCTGAATTCTTGATTGTTGCTGTTTGATGTCTCTTGTCTGGTTTTGTATCAAAAGTAATTTATGTCCTAACTTATATTTTGAAAATGCTGCAGAAATTTGCCCTTGCTTTGTTGCTTGAGCTTATCTCAATCAGTCAACCGGCCAGAGACTGGTAGTCCATCAGTCTCTAGTCCATCAAAGACACAGAAACTTACAGGACACACATTTTCTCAAGCCAACTTAGGGTAGTAGTTTAAATCCAACATGTATCTCTTTGGATTCCTGAATGAAACTGAATAACTCAAAGAAAACTCATGCATAAACGACGAGAACATGCAATCTCAACACAGTGACCCCGGCCTTCTTGCTGCAGGGAAGCAGTGCCGTACTGCTGTCAGCCCCCAAATCCTTTCGGTGAATCCTCCCATGAGAGCTTCCACATCTACATTCATTCAGAATTAATATGAAAATCTTATGTGTTACAGGAAGTGAGGTTGATCAATAGCAGAGAGTGTGCAAGAGAGATTAACTAACAAAAACCTGCACAGACCTGCACAAATGAAAAGGATCTTCTTCTCTTCCATCCTCTTGGAATGTTTTGCAGAACACAATGCATTCAGAGATCAATACAGAAGGGTAAAAATAAAAACAAAATGAATAACTTCCAGGGTTGCAGCAGCAATAATATTTCTGCTGGAGAAATGTATAACACAGTAATTGAATTAGTTCTGCTGTGCTAATTGCATTTTTCCTCAAATTAGAAGGTCTCAGTCATGGTTTTTATTGCATGTCCATACATAGTTTTCAAGAAACATGTTTGAAATTGACAACTTAAAATGATTAATAAACCTACTGAAGCTCAAAAGCACAAAGATTGATTGCAGTAAGTAAAATAAAACCCATAGAAAAAGTCTTATTCGCTTGTATTTTTGAAAATGAAATTACTGAAATAAGGCTTTTTAATTATGGGGTTTCAATCAGAATATAAACTCTTGGCACACCAACTGAAGTTTATAAGAGTGTTTTGTCTGCAGGTGTTATTCAAGGGGAGAGCTGATGGCTAATAAACATTAAAAGCACATGCAAAGTGCTTGCTTTAAATATAGAAATGAGTGGGTATGTAAACCTGTCTATCATTATCTGAACCTCTGACAGTAATTAGGTAGACGCTTCAGAGATTTTAAGTATCTGGAATAAAAAACACTTCATCACTTGACTTAAATTTAGGTCTAGCTCTTTAGTTTGCTGGAAAATTTCATGACTTTGTCCTTGGAATATCGGATACTTTGAGGATGTTCAAAGCCTACGTACTCCAGTGTACAGCACTTCAAGTGTTTAATGTAGTCTGAACTCAGAAAATTCTGGGACATTAACAATGGTCATAAATTCGTTTTCTGAAACTGCAGGACGAAATAACTTGTTTATAATAAGCAGCAACAGGGGATACAAAATGGTACTTGAAAGGAAAATTACTGTATATTTACTTGTACAGAAAAAAATATGTAACTTCATAGGAGACCTGTTTGGAAGGCAATCTTCTGCTGCATCCACTTAATATTTCCACTTCTTGTTCTCCATTTAGCAATATATTTCAGGAGAAAAATTAATGCCAGAAAAAAAGTTTCTTTTTTGGTGTTTTCACACCAGATAGTCTGGTATACTGTTCGATTGGGGATCAAAATTACAGCTTACACATTTTCAGCTGGTGTAGTTCGCTGTCACATTGCACAACTCTTTGAAAACATATTTATTCTAATGTCTTTAATATATATATATATATTATTTTCTCATTAACTTAATTTCTTTTGTTACTTCAAATGCATTTTTGCTTTTTTTTTTAGGCCTTCAACTCATGTGAAGTGGCTCAGGCAGAAATAGGCATTTTATTTCAAACCTCAGTTTGTGATTTTTGCAATAATTAGACAGAAATACAGACAGAGGTTAGGAGGATTAACAGTGTTTAACAACTAAGTTATTGCAAGAAAGTAAGTAGTTTTATTACATTTCTACTATTAGCGTGCAACTTCAAGGAACCTAGGAAATTTAGGCCAAAGGTGCAATCGTCCATGGATAGTTGAGTAATGAAACGACACTGCTTCAGCGACCTTTAGTCTTCAACAGCTAATGGAACCACATGAATCTGAAGTTGAATTTGGTGACCTTTGCCAAGCTCTAAAGTATTTAGTTACAACTGCAAAGGATGTTTAAAATTTCAAAGTACATAAAAAGAAGACCTATAAAGCTTGATGTGAGCATTAAATATTCAGAGCCATTTTATATGGGCCGTTGCACTATAGAACCATGTACTAGGATTTAACAAATCATAAAAAATGAAACCCACAGAGACACTTTAGAGGAAGAGCTGGATAACCTGAACCAGTCAGTTTGTATTCACAAACGTTCTCTAACACAGAATCTCTAGACAATTTTAAAACAAAATCTGCTAGAATAAACCTAGGCTGCTTCGAAATAGTTAAAATAAACAACACTTAGCCTGGTGGGGGAGCAAAAGAAGCCTGGTAGCCCACCAGGCCCTTTAATACGCTGTGGGAAAAACAAGGTTATGTTAAGTGGTTTTTACATCAACAGACAATAATAGCAAACTTATAATCAACTGTGCTTGTAGGGATCCATTTATTTCTGCTCTGAGGAAATGAGAAACTGCTTGTCGTTGTTTAAGCGAACTTTAACTACAGTTTGAACTCCTAGTGAACAGCATAGGTGCAGACAGTAAAAGGTGGAAAGTATTATTAGATCAAGCCAAAAATGTTTTCTATGCATGTTTGAAGTTCACATGATTCGGTATTGTCTTTTTAGTCCAACTCTGTCACAATACCAGAAATGTAGCATTATTGCTTTTCTGATTCAAAAAGTCCTTGAAACATTAGAGAACGTGCGTTTACCAAACTATTGAAACTACAGAGAAAAGAATTTCTGAAGATAAAAAGCCAGTATCGGGCTAAAACCTCCATGATTAAAAACTCAGAGTTTCTGATTGTTTGCATTACATTTAGCTCTGACTTTTGAGGTTTTTTTTAAAAACAATGCCTGATCTTTTGAGTTAGAAAATGAAATATTTTCAGCTAGCTTATAAAGAGGCTGTGATGTTTCACTTTAAAACCATCTGTTAGTACCCTGTAGATTGTCCACACCAGATTCCTAACAACAGTAAAGCTAATTGAGATGGGCTGTAGATAAAACAGTGACGTAGTGTTTGTAAATAATTAATGTAGCCACAAAAGCACCAAAATCTTTATGAAATCCTGTAGCTCTCTCTCTCCGTGCTTATTTTGAGCTGCAAGCGGAGGCAGTGAGACTCTGCATGAAATGACAGCTCAAGAATACATTACTCATCCAAGCTGTGCTTTTAAACAGAAGCATGCCTTAACCAATTGTATTGATTCATGAGAAAAAGACTCAGTTCTTACCCAGACACTTATCCTATAAATATATTCATATTTTTGCAGTTATTATTGTCTTATTATTGGAAAGCTTGTATCACCAAGTAATCTTTACAGCGTCACACAATCTTTATGCTAAATGCTCATTTCTGCCTGCTTTTGATTAAAGTAGTGCAATAAATGCTTAACAGTGGTAAATTCTCTGATCAGTCAAACATTGCATCAGGCTTGCAAGGTTATCTCCAAAACCTACTCTGCTCAAATGTTTTCAGTTGGAAACTAAAATCAACACAAAGCATGTTAAGTGGTTTTAAAACGCGGCAGCACAACCACTTGCACAACTCTGCCGAAGAAATGTCAAGGGACAAACTGTTAACAAGCTGTGGAGATGATTACTAGCTGCGGCTTGCCCTGCAGTAGAGGAGTGGAATGGCACAGAATAAAGAGCAGCTGCATGTGTGAAGAGGTAGCTGGATGGACTGACTGCCACACAAAAAGGGATAATGTGTGTGTTTGTGTGCGACTGTGGAGACTGGAGAGGGTTCAAACAAGCAGATAGTGGCGAAAACAGTGGAGAGGGGAAATGGCAGGTCAGGAGTCGGGCTGGATTTATGGAGTACTGTTTCAGTTTTTAAAAGCTTTCCTGCGTCACATTAACTCCAGTGATTACAGGGACAGTGGTAAATCATGTCCACTTTTTATGCAGCTGCAGCTCTTTCTGGTTGGATTTGGGGGGGGGAACATGTGGCAGAGCCGTTGCCAAAATTTGAGGGGCTGAGCACAAAATGAGTGTACGTGTGTTATTGTGTGTTGCAGTAATTGATTTGCAATGCAGGCAGACTGGCAGAGTCTGGCTTTTCAGCTCAGAGGAGTTCTGATTGTCTCCTTTTCAATAATATTTTCTCTCTTTATCCGTGACTCGCGGCAGAGACATCATCGAAGTCATAGCTGTCTATTGAAAGAATGCCTTTGCCAACGTGTTTGAAAATCTTTCCTTCATTCTATAATTTAATTTTCACTGAGATGTGCTCGACATTAGTGAAAATGGAAGAGGTGATCCTCTCAAACTGTTGCCACGTAGCAGTGGCGTAGCAGAAAGAGATGTAAGTCTAGTTCAGACAGGGAACTAAAAACTTCATCATATTTTCCGGCCTCTTCCAAGTCGTTGTCTAAGTGAACAGAGCTTAAGAGTTTAAACACTGATGCCCAAAGTATCAAAAGAAGTTTTTTTTTTCAAATCTTTGCAGAAAAATAGCCAAGAAAGAATTAGAGATGCACAGATCCGATATTAATATCTTTATCAATCCTAATATCGAAAAATATTCTAGGTCAGGTATCAATCAACAGCAATGTGCCCGATCCATACGGGCAGATCTATTCAGTCTAATTCTATGCTTTGTGCTCTGAGAGGCATCTTGTTATTATCATATTTTCCGCACTATAAGGCGCACCTAAAAACCTTAAATTTCCTCAAAAGCCGACAGTGCGCCTTATAACCCGGTGCGCTTCTTCTACATTTTCCCTGTAGAAGAAGCGTGCAGTGCATGCTGGGATAGTTGTCAAAAAACTGGTTTGTTAATAAAGTTTGACTGACCTATCTACCCATAGACGATGTCTATATATCTACCTACCCACCTAATCAGGTCGTCTGCAGGTCATCTAGCATCACGTTCTCCACCAACATGCTGTGCGCGAACGGAGACGGGTGACCATCGTCCGGCCCAGACGCCCCATTCCAGTCGCTCTCCAGGTTCTCCTCGCCGACCGGAATCGGACTGTTTTGTTGACATTCTTTATGTCAACAAAGTAGCTTTAGACATTTATCCGGGGTGCTTCGGCTAGAGTTACCAAGGGACCAGCACCTATACATTTAAAGCCGTGGGGTCGGTGGAAGAGAGACAGAGGCTGCGGCGGCAGCGTGTCGGTTGGTCTGTGCTAACCAGAAAGAAGTTGGGTACAATATCGCAACACCAAAACCATGACTGAAACAATGACTGGTGCAGACTACTATATATAGTACTCGGGGACCAATTTTTTATTATTAGACATCCATATTTGTAGTGAACGAATCAAATCAACAAGTCACGTTCAATACCAGACGGGTGGCAACATTACTGTGGTGTCTATTCTATGCGCCTTATAATAGACACCTTATATATGAAAAAAGTTTTAAAATAGGCCATTCATTGAAGGTGCGCCTTATAATCCTATGTGCCTTATAGTGCAGAAAATATGGTACATTATTTATGTTACATTGTACTTTCTAAACCATTTGAGGTTTGTGGAAATGTATTTTTACATGTTTGACAAAGGTAATCAACCTATTATTTCTGTCAGTCTTAGTTTCTTTATTATTATTTACATTGGTTGTCATACTGCTAATTGTGCTGACTGAACAAATCGGACTTGTTTTGTCTTTGCATGTTTGACCACGCTTGTGAAGCTATTGGTGTATTTAAGTGTGATAATGCGAAATTAATACGATTTATAAGAATAAATAATATTATTTCTGTACTATTTTTTTGTCATTAGGATCTTACATTAGGGATTAACGTGATTAGTGTTTTTTGTACAACTGAAACAGCAGTCTCCATGGATGTTCCATAGAGAAAATACATAGATATTTTCATGTATCTTATAGTGCCTAGAAGCTTTGTTACAAGGGCACTCAACAATTCAAATTCTGAAATAAATTAAGCAGAGCACCTTTAGCCTTTCTGTTTTCTGCTTTATGACTTTCTCTCACTTTGAGCCTGAATAAACAGCAATAGAAAACAGGTGCCTCTTATATAGGTTCTTGCGCCATCTATACCTTAGGCTCAGCATTAATACTAAAAATGTCTAACTTTTTGTATTTTTCTTTCAACAACAACGTCAACACTAGAGAATACTGTTGTCAGCCCAGTGTGGTAGCGCTTATGTGTGGCGCAGTCTCTAATCTTAAAATGATTTGTTTAAGTTTAAAAGTGGTTAACCCGTAGGTCATGGATTAGGGCCAATCAAGCAGAAAATCAACTTCTTCCACTCAGCAGCAGTTTCTTGGTGCATGTTTCATTGTAATTGTGGTATTTTCATGTTTTGCACCGCTACAGCTCCCTCCTCAATTACTGTCAACCCTCATAAAGACACGAAAGTCTTGAAAGAAATGCTTATTGTGGAGATTCAATGATCCCATGAAGCCACTCTTTACAGCTGTTCTCTAACAGTGAGTCTTGGGAAATTTTTTAGCATTGTTTCATAAAATGGGACTCTATTTCACAGCACATTTATACTCCAGGAAAATATGCAGTCATGGGTTTTTTAAATTAAAGGTTTGCAAACACCCTGATCATCTTAAAATACAAATGACAAAAATGAATCTGTTATGTTTATATTATGTGAATTCATGCCAGTAAGTATGGCACAAGAGATTCAAATAAAAGCTTTCTAAAATGTTCAGTGTGTCCTACTTCCTCAAAGACAAGCTAGATAGTTAATTAACAATACTGGAATAGACTGTTTATTTTCCAAAAGTCTCTAAAGCTCTAATACTTTACTGCAAAGTTTTGTTATAAGGCAGTGTTGGCTTAATTTGCTGTTAGAAAACTAAATCTTCCTCTTGGTGCCGACATACACAACTGACTGACGGCTCAGCCAGTGGTACTTGGGGAGAAAGAAGTTTTAACCCTCTGGAATAGTGCTGAGGTCCATTTTTCAGGTTTTTAAATGTGTCATTTAATTAAATCGTGGTTTTTCTAAATCTACTATTGGCCTGAGCATTTTAGATTGCGCAAATAGAAATAGTGTTGCTTCATTTCAATCTACTTTTTATCAGCTTGCAAAAGGCTTTGATGACGCCCCCACCCCCAACTATTTTCTATTTCCCCCTAATTCATTCTCTGCATTACAGCAGTTAGCTCCTGATGCGATTAAGAATGTTTGGTTTCAACCGTGCTCCACATTAACGTTCGCTTGAAACCAAAAGAGATTGATCTTATTCTTCTGACATGCTGTCATGTTGGGAATATTTTGCTGCCACCGCTGGCCTTATTTTGCAATTCTTGCTGTCGATGATGTCTAATGGAGCAGTTGCATTGCCATTGTTCTGCTGGACCCAGAGGAGAACCAGTTGGTCCAGTAATTTGTCAAAATAGTAGCTACTTTAACTGTAATGATGCTGTGAACAAAGGTGTTGCTGACTTCGTTGAAAACTTGGTGACCTGATGGGCCTAACTTTGATCTGATGGAGAATCTCTGGGTTAGATGATTGGATGGAGATTGGTCACACTAGTAAAGGCTGCAGCTTTAAGGGATTGATTAACATTAATTACTACACTTAGTATCTCAGTTGATGCTGATGTTTTTATCTGAACAATCAATGTCAACATTTCACTGACATGTTACAGCTCATTGAAAGCCAGACTGTTGTAAAGAGGTTCAACATTCTTTGTTTTCTTTTTTTTTTTTTTTTGGAAAATGATTTTTCATTTTCTGGATAGTTTTTTTTTTCCCCAACATGAAATTGAATTACATGACATTTTCCTTTTGATGTTAAAGAACTGACATTCAGAATACGATTGCTTTTTCCAAATAACAGACAAAAGAACATAGATTAGTATTTTTGTTGTATTTATTGTATTCATATTTAATGCTGCATCCAGATATTTCCAAGGCAACAGTGATGGTTAAATTGGTACTTTTTCTTTGCAAAAAAGAGAAATACAAAGGTGTTTAATTTACTGTGATACATGGACATACAGCAGCGCTCAACAGAGTCCTCGAAAGGTCACAGCAACAGGGTTTTTGAGAGGACTGCACTTGTATTACCTGGCAATAATGTTTGCATTTCATCTGACTCACTGAAGAAAGCCTGGAATGCAGAAATGCAGATAGATGCTGTTATACAAGATTGAAAAACTAGTTTTTATGTGATTTAAAAAAAGTGATCATTGCTTCAAAGGCTGATTTTTAATTTAAAATTAGCACATAATTCATCTGTGCTGATTTTGTGCTGTAAAGCCTTTACAATTCATAAGATTTCAGACAGATTTTTGTTTTGAAGTTCATAATGATCAGCCAGTTTAGAGCTTCTTTACTCATTCAGCAAATAACCTCTTAACTGTCCAGCAACAGTATGTGGATTCAGGATTCTACCTCTTCAGAGAGGTAATGCAAAATAGCCCTGAATATAAATCAATGCGCTTGTCATCCTTATTTTAGGATGTTATCTACAAAGCAAAACCCACATCTGCGATTATGAAAAGTAGTTGGATTCCAGTTCTTAAGTTTTTCATATGCAACAAAAAAGTAAATTGGATAAAATACAGGCAATATTCAGTGATTTGAAATAACCATTGAAACTTAGCACTAGCTCTTTCATACTCTTTGCATTGACTAGGAGCTGCACAAGCAACTTTATGGCTGTGTTTGTACTCGAAGGCAGAAGCCATCCATCAGTCCATCAGCTGGAGGAGGCCAGCTCTCTCCCAGACTATCCAATTTAAAATTTAGTAAAAGGCAGCTTTCACTCAGGATAAGTCAATCACAGGCCACACACACAGACACATAATCATAGCTGTTTCTACCCTGCCAATTTACAGCAGTTGTGCTATCATATGTGTTGTCTCACAATCCAAAGAAATATACAGCAGAGAAACATACTGAGGTGGAGTGGTTTTATGGGCTGTACATCCAAGTAAAAAAACAGTTTGTCTCAACAAATTACCATATCAGCATAAAGTTAATTAATTTCAACAGTCCCATTCAGAAGTTAAAGTCATGTGTTATTCAGATTCATTGCACACTGAGTAATAGATTTCAAGCATTTATTTATGTTAGATTTGATTATTTATGCTTGCAGCTTAGTTTTTTGAAAAATAAAAACATTACACACATGAAGGCGTTTTAATATACAAATATTGGTCTATTGAAAAGTATTTCTGTGTACTGAACTTTACATGCTCCCTGTGGTTTTTTTGTGTCTCGTATAAATGCAGCGTGACATGGAGGTTATCTGTCTGCGGCTCTGCTGAGGTTCAATGGATATCATTTAGATGGTGACCTTCTGTTCAGCTCTATTGTTGGGTCTGCTGTGTCTCATCTTCTCCTTGAAAATACTTCATTGACTGGGCTTAAGTTAGACCAGTTTGCCAGCCAGTCAAGAATACCAGTAACCACAGCCATTAACCAGGTACTTTGGATTTGTAAAGCCCACTGGACCAACACCACCAGATGACATGACTCCCTAATCATTCTGTGGCGGTGCTAACATCGCAAGCAACTTGTTTTCTATTCCTTTCTGCTCTACATCCAGAATCTGAGATGGGATTTCTCAATAAAATGCTAAATTTAGTTAAATCTGAAACAAGGACTGGAATAACTGAACAGCTGTCAAGTTCTTTTTCACCTTAGCATCTGAAGTCTTTGAATCAGGAACAGTTTTAATGTGACGGCCATGGCATCGACTCCAGCTCCTAGTCCACACCTTGGAAAACTGTTTGCTCACTTTTTACACTGGCAGTTTTCCTTCCACATAATATTCCATTGAAATATTTGCAATGGAATATTGCAGAAAAACACTGTAAAGAGTGAACTTCTTCTGCAATAGTTTAGTGCAATAACTTCTTCTGCAATAGCTTTTTGTGGATTATTCTCCCTATTAAGGATGCATCTGAATCAACAGTGTTCTCCAAAAATGCATTGGTTGCACTACACAATTTATGGATCTGAAGTCGGTCTTATGTTGATCTTATGTGATGTTCTGTTTAAGATTTTAAATTAAATTCATGTAATAAAATAAATTTTAGTTTATATAATTTCTTGATGTATCTGTACTGTATGTAAAAAATATAAAATAAAATCTTTTTACACCAGTTAATCAGTGACAAATATCATGACTAAGAATCAAAGTTCCCCAGTTCAAAAGTTAATGACTTCATTATTGTGCCATTCAGCCTGGTCTGCTATATGCTCAGCAGGTATAACTAGGTCGGGCGGCACCAGCTGAGACTTTGCAAGTGGCTTCATTGTTTGGCTCACAGTTGTCTGCAAGGTTCAGTCACAAAGCCTGCTGTTTTCTAAATGGAGGCAGTGTGTATTTAGATCTATAGGACAGACATCAGATCAATGACTGGGCCCTGATGGCAAACATGTGACGGCGGTGATGACTGGCCTTTGTTTTTATCTAAACAGAATTGGATAATGGCCGCTCTCAACAGCCTGTGTTTGCATAAAAATCCACCCAAACCTTAACCTGAAAATGGAGTCTATCTGAGCTTTGGTGCTTAGGCAACCTTTCAAAAATATATTTAACTAACCAAGGTCTGTCAAGATGCAGAATGTCTGATGGCTCATTTTTATATTGTATTCTCACACTCCAAAATATTTCCAAGGATTTAAAGGAATATTCTTCTTTTAGGTAGTACATGCTTACATCAATAACCTCTGGTAAAGATCTTAGAAAAGACTGGATGTATAAACTGTATAACCTTGAAAGAGCTGCTGATTTGCAAACCAGAAGATTATTTACAATTGAAAATTTATCAAAACTGATTTTCTCTTTTAATGCATTCAGACCAGAGTGAATATTACATAGCTGTTGCTTTTATTACAGTATTTAAATTCATGTGCTTGTCTTTCATTTGTTCAAAGCAATATGGATGCGTTTTACATGCTGACGGCATGCAGAATGAAGCTTTGCAACGTTTACTCCATCAGCAACAGTAAAGTAATTTTGATCATTCATCTCGCTTGTTTCCCTCCCATCCATCCGCGACAAACACACTTAGATGGAGAGAGAGAGATGTGAGCATCGTTTCGTCGTTGTTCTTTTTTTCTTTTCCGCCCTGACTCTTGGTGCCTTTTTGAGGTTTTCAAAGGTGACTGCCAAATTTGAGATTGAGGCATAAAAAAAGCGGTCCACTGGGAGGCACGGAGTGGGGTAGACGGGAAGAAAATGATCTTTTTTCTGGAGCAAAGTTGTTCTGTATTTGTTAACATGCTTCACACATTGTCAGTTAAATATGCTATAGTTATGATTAATTATAATGGTTGAGCCTGATACTTTTGATGTCCCCCTTCCTCCCAGCAGCTTTGTGTCCTATCCAGAGTGTGAAATGCTCTTGTGCGGAGCTGCAGCACTATGCATGACCTAATATAATTATGTACTCTTTGGATATTCTAAATTACAACTGGGGGCAACATTTTGATCAGACTTTAGATGAGCTATAAAACTGCAGTCAAGTGAGCTGACACATCCATACACATATTCTAAATCCACAACAAATTCTTATTTTAACATGAGGTACTCAATCACAGTACCTCATATTGCCAATCCAGGATATGTTTATGTCTAATTTTCAGGAACTTATTTTTCCCAAATCCCTAGAGGTGATAGAAAGCTCTCCGAATAAGGTATCTGGTGATTCTCCAAAAATCTAGAGTAAAATTAGGTAACATTTACTCTCCATATAATATATGTATGTGAAAGTAGTATGTCAAAAATATCAATTTTTGATGGTTATGCCTCTCATTTTCTTTTCATTTCATTTATTTTTGCTTGCAAGGGCACCCCTACT
Organism: Poecilia picta; assembly: GCA_033032245.1. NCBI lineage: Eukaryota > Metazoa > Chordata > Actinopteri > Cyprinodontiformes > Poeciliidae > Poecilia > Poecilia picta. Next base: position 15,254,556 of record CM065374.1, read on the forward strand.
GCTCTACTACTGTTATACTCCAAGTATGTGAAGCTAATCTTCCTTCCTTCCCTTCATCCTGTACAAGTCTCGGATGTAGGGAAGGAATATACCAACATGCTAAAAAACATCCAAAATCTACTCCAGTTTTTTTGAACCATCAAAACTGGTCACACAAAGGGTTTTAGACTGCAGTTTCCTAAAACTGTTTGGGATACTGCAGAGTAATAGGGTTGCCACAGCTAAGACCCTATTACCAAATGTACTACGTTTTAGACCAGCTAATAGTTACTTTAAGAACCTTTTGATTGAAAGAATAATCTGAACCAGTACTGAAGACACCTCTGTCAATAAGAAGCCATGACTTGAGGTGCTGTACAGAAGCTTGTACTCTTGTCCCAAATGTAAACTGGTCCAGTTCAGGTTTAAATTAACAAGGTTTCCTCCATTACTAAGTGAAAATTGCTGATGTTGAGCTGCTCAAAGTGGAATTCACAGGAAACTTCAGTTATCGCTGGGTGTTGTTCATGTCGGGTTCTGTAACTTGCTCTTTGATGAATGTTTTAGCTGTACATGAAATATCAGACAATCCGGTTCATTATACACACAAACATATCGACTGTCTCTTGAGGACAAGCTCTCTGACATGGAGTAAGAACATTTCAGATGTTTTTCAGTGGGTGCTTTGATGATGTAACGAAAATGAAAATCTGGTCAGACGGTCCTAAGAGGTTTTCTTCCACACAATAGAGTTTGCAAAAGCAGGTGTGTTTCTGCAGATGCTGCTTATCAGTTATTTAGAGATTCACAATTAGAAATTGCCCACTTACATCGTTGCTTTGTTATAAAAAGTTCAACAGTGGGTTTAGGTGCTATATGAAGAGGCTTTCTGCTCTCTAAGGCAGTGTGTCGGCTTTAAACGGAGGGCTATTTGTTTTGATGGCATTCTATTGATAAATGCCCTGATTATTTAATCCTAACTATCAGTTGATATCAACGCAGTTAATTATTCTTCTGTTTTTAAATACATGCATTGTCATTTTTGGTTTTTCTAGAGTCGATCAAATGTTCAGTCTGAACATGATTTGCCTAGTATTTTTGTTATTCACTAGGTTCAGTGTCTATAAATCAAAAACAAATCATGGATTTTTTTGTTGTTTTGATTAGTAGACACTAACAAAACACTACTCTAAGTCTGCTGGTGTCATTACTGGGTCTGTTTGAGAGGAAACTATACATTTTCCTCTTGATGTTATCTCGCCTTGCTGCTGCAGCCTGGTTTCCTGGATTAACTTAACCAAAAAGAAGGTCAACTCATATAGATAAATGGGCTTATGAGCTACTTGAGTACAGTTTAAAACAATGCAAATTCAAAGGAGGAAACAGAAGTTAAACATCAACATTAATTTGATGTCATTTAAGATGTAGACATCTTGTTTGCAACTTTTTTGTTGTTTGCTAATTTATTTATTCTTCACCGTTCTGCTGATCCTTAGGCATTATTTTCAAAATCATTCATTTTGAAAGAGTTTTGTTCAGTAAGTCAGCCCACAACAGACAGAAACATAAATAGTGTGGGTTTTTTCAGTATTATGGATTTCTTTGGGCTCTGGGATCATCCACCGTTTATTTGAAGTTTTGTCCAGGTCAGGATGATTATGGAAAAAGAAAACACAGTCAAAATGACTTTAGTTTGCACATGGACTTGTCATCTGAAGAATGCATCAATCCAGAAATGGATCTAACTATCCAACCGGTTCATCTGTTTATCTGTCCACGGTACAGCCACCTCTCCATTCATCCATCCATTTATCCAACCCTCTTTCCGTACATCTATTCATGTACTCCTCCCTCAATCTAGAGATCTCTGCCTCCCCTTTATCTACTAGTACATCTGCCCATCTATTCATTAATTTATACATCTACCTATTTGTCCTGTCTACTCTCAATTGTCTGTTGTCCTTTTATCCATGTCTTTATACATCCGCCCCGCAGTCTATTCTTTCATTTGTCGATTCATCCTTCCATTTATCTTGTCTGTCCATAAATCTACCTGTCCCTTGGTGCCTCCGTCCATCAGTTTTTCCATTCATCCATTCTGCGGATTGATAATTTTGCACCACTAATTTCATCCTCAACCTCTGTATCTTAACTTTACTAATAGGTGGAGAAATGGACTGATGACTCTGGAAAATTGAGCTTGGGAAATTATAACATTAGACCATAAGCAGAAATTTTAGCTTCTGTAAAAAAATTATTTCATTCAGACCTGACCTAAAATTCATCTCCCTGATCAGCACAACAGTAGAGGAGAGGGGTACATTGTGATTTGAACACATTATACGTCGCAACCGTGAAACACCCTGATAAGCTTTAAGCCTGGTTTCACTCAGGAATGCGTCTCATGTTAGAATATCAGCGGAATCACAGTGAGGACAGAAACCGGCTTATGCCTACTGAAGCTGGGATGTTTTTGTGTTTGGGCATGAGAGGCCATGTGAGTCTGCCTCCTGTTGGCAACAAGACAGACAGCCTGCTGCTGTTCCAAAAAATGTGGAAATTACATTTGGATCCCCACCTGGTGACCAAATTGTGGAAATAACCCAGACGTCTATTCTGCCAGCTTCTTTTTCAGTTGTTGTTTCCTTTGAGAGTCAAGCTGGTTGGCAAGCTCTGCTGGAGGAGTCCATACTGCCATTTTAAAGTTCTTTAATATTACAGATTTTATTTATAATTTTTTTTTCCAACCCCTTTGAGTTGTCTTGCCAAGTTCTGTTTATCTTTGACTTAGAATATGTATTTTTTTTTATTTCCATTCCAGCAATGTACTTGAATAGATTTTAAAAAGAAGGTAAGATGAATTTGCCAAAACTGAAGAGAGTAAGATGTCAATGTGATTAAAGGGTTTTCTTACACCTCTCAAAGCTTTTAGTCAGACTAAACTGTACTTCTTTAAGTAACGTGCAACTCTGCGGTCCCAGTACTAGTGTAAGTAAGTCACACAGAACCTAAAGTTTAAGACTTGAATTTACTTCAAAAAGGCATGTCTTCTAATTCCCATTAATATTTGATAGCATCTTATAGTCCTATATGCAATCATTCACATATTTCTGTGTAGTGCACAGATTTGCAATGACATTGGCATTTTTTGATGTTTTCCTTATCTTGATAATTTAAAACATCATAGTTTTAAATTATGACCTATGTATGGAGCCCTTAGTCCTCGTAGTGATAGTCGCGGGTTTGATTCCCGTCCTGGTGACATTTGCCGCATGTCTTCCCCCTCTCTCATTACCCTATTTCCTGTCGAACTACTTTCAAATAAAGGCCACTAGAACCAACAAAATCTTCAAAACAAAACTACTGTGTTTTTTTGGGAGGATTATAAGCGAATGTGACAACATAAAGTTACACAATAATGAAGGTTGAAAATGATAAATGGTTTTAAAGGATTTTTCCTAACAAACATCAGAAAAGTGAAGCTTGCATTTCATCCCCTGAGTCAATACATTTGCTGCAATTTCTGCTGCAAATGTTTCTGATGTCTCTATCCTGTTCAGCTTTCTTTGGGAAGAAAGCTTTCCAAAGGAGGTAAGCCTACTGTATGCCCATTCTACTTTGCAAAATAACTCGAGCTCAGTCAGACTGGATGAAGAGTCTTTCCACAATAGATTCACAACTGGATTTTGACTGGGCCATACCAACACATGACTCTGCTTTGATCTGATCTTTCCCATTACATCTCTGACTTTCTGCTTTGAGTGGCAGCCCTACGGAGAGATGAAGCTCAACTTTAAAATCTTCTGCAGTCTCTAACATGTTCGCTTCTATGATGGTCCCATATCTACCTTCATCCATTTTTCCATTAACTCTGACATCAGCCTGATGTAATCTATAGGTCTTTTGACTAGTGGGTGCTCTTCCACACATTTTCCTCAAACTTAAAATGACTGTTGCTATGGATATATTTCAACAGGTTTGTAGAGCGCTGACAAATAGTTGTCCTTCCAACAGATTCTCCCACCTGAGTTGTGGATCTCCTCCAGAGTTACCCAGGGCGACTGGGCCCTTCTTGCTAAAGCTGTCTGCTTATATGAATAGTCTTTCTAATTAGGTTTGTATTTGCAATACTTGCTGCAGTTTTAGATTATTAATTGATCAGAGCTATGTGAGATGTTAAAAGTTTTTCTTGATATTTTATTACCTAACCCTGCTTTAATCTTCTCCATAGCCTAATCTCTGCTGTCTGTTGTATTTTTGGTCTGCAAGATGGTTGTTCTCAACTATATGTATGATGATTTATGGTATTCTTGTTGAGGTTACATAACACACAGGAGAACTCTGTTTATTTAACTTTCTGTACAATTTTCAGGCTTCATATTTGTAAAACATTTTTTCCCCTCTTCCTTTTGCATTTTCCTGCACAATCATTCAGAACTCTGTGTTGGTCAATGACATTATGTCCCAATAATATAAACTGGAGTCGATGGTGGAGCCAAAAGAAATATTTGCTAGGCATTTTACGCAAGTTTCCTGGAAGTTCATTCATTTCTGTGGGAATTACTTTAATCTCTGAAACTCTGCCTGCTGCCTCACTTCCCATACTGAAACTTGCCTCTAACTCCTTTAAATATTTAAACTCTGCAGCTAAATTTGAGTGTGTGGAACTAGGGCACACGAGTTAGTACACTGAGCTTTTTTATATGCACTCGGGATTGCAAGATATCAAAATATAACCCCTTATGAAAGTAACAGGATATGTTCTTTTCAGGAATTTTATTGCAGAGAAACCTCAGGAATAATGTGTGACAACCGTGTTAAAATCCTGAGTATTTCACGCTGAATAAAAAAAAATGGTGGGTTGTAGGATAATGAGATACCACTCTCGAAGAAATGTTTAAAACTTTGTTGTTTTGTTAAATTTATTGTTCTAAAACCTGCATATTGGGGTAAAATATATTTTATAATTCTCTAGACTCCATTTTCTTTTTCATACATATTTGCTTTATGAAGTTTATAAAAAAAATTGCTCCCGTAACTTCAAAGATAGTGCTGTTGTTCAAAATTATACTAAGAAGCTGTACTTATTTTATAAAAAAGCAAGAAACAAATCCTGCACCTGTGTGACTGGGCAAAACAGAGTTGTCTATGAAAGTGTGTTTGACCAGTAAACTAAAGATAACAAGGACCCCAGAAGATTATTGTTGTTTACTAAAATCAAGTCAAACTAAATTTATTTGTTAATATTCCCATTGCCAACGCCAGCCACAAAAATTTGCTTTAGTTCAGTTACCTCTATGAAAATTTAGCAGTCATAGCCAAAATGTAAGACCTGCCTCAGATCATTTTCCTCTGTTGGGCCTTTAAATGACTGTCTTCATTAAAACTGAGATTCTTGGCTCTTTACTGTAGATGTCTCTCTTTTGATGAGTCATTTGTTATGCATTGCAAGCATTTCTAAAAATGAGGCTTCTTGTGGAGAGATGTGACGCTGTTGGCTTGATTGGTGTTGTGTAGCTTCAAAGAGAGGCCAAGCAGTGTGCAAGAGTAAAATAATTTTCATTAGAGCGCGCCAAGAAAGACCAGGAAGCCAGTGTTGTGCTGAAAGAAATTGATTTGTTTCTTTGATGAAATCTTTAGTTGTTTTTTTTTTCCTTTTGAAACAGCACTGTTTTGTGTAACATACAGAAATGAACATTTTCAACCTCTTGGAGCAGCCTAAGTACTGTCAGGGACAGTCCTCTGATGTTATTAATCTTGAGCGTGCTGGTTTTGAAGCATTGCATGATCAATGCAAAATTCACTGCGTGAGAAGTTATACATTCATCACCTGACAGGCAGTTAAAGAAGACGCCTTTGATGTTTCAGTCATATACTAGAAGCATATTTTCAATGTAAAACTGCTGCTTTCTTGATTTTAATGTTCGTCTTTCTTTTCAGAATCACTTTCCCCTCATATAACCCTCATTATGTTAGTGAACTCCTTTCAGCAGGCTGTGATTCCTGTTTCTGTCTTGCCTTTAAAGTCCCATGACAGCTCTGTGAGAGGAAGAAGCGAGTTTACTGGGATGGCCTCCTTCTGTACAGAAGTGTTACTGGAGGCCTCAAGTTGAGTTTCATGGGCAGCACTCTGAATTAATAGGCTGCATTCTACAACTGGAGTAAAAAAAACAAAAACATCTCTGCTTGTTTACAAGACCAGGTTTGTGCCAAGAACATGACAAACGCTTCCCCAGAGTTAAAGCTAACGGCAAACGCAGAAAGGTGGCATATTAACAAGTACACCTAAATCTGTCTGCTTTGCTTAACCTCTTAGACTTCAGTCTTGGAAAAACATGACAACCGCATTAACGTTTGTTATCAACCTCATGTTTGGGAGATGAAACCAGTGCCACATATCTGCAGGGTATGGTTGGGTGAAACGTGTGCTAATTGTTGTGCGGTAACGTGTGTGGATGTTGTTGTGGTTAAAGAGTTTGTGTGGCATTTTGTGAAGGCCTTGATGAAAGCCTTAGTCTGCTGATGGAAATCAATGGGGCCTTTTGTAGTATAAGGAGAGCAGCCAGTTCCAGGCCTCTGTCGGCTGATGTGGCGTCGTTGGACTTTGACAAGCATTTAATGGTGCGTCACTGGGCTGGACAGGTGATCAATTTATTTAGGCAGTAATGTATGTATCCCCTGGTAAATCTTTAATTAATGGGGAAAGAAGAGGACAATTGTGACGCCGAGGTCCGGAGCATATGAAAACGCAGCAGGGTAAAAGGGGGGAGTTGCTTCCTCATTTCCTTTTTAATTAGGTGTAAACTGCTTGATACTGCTGTTGTGTTTCATTACTTTTCCAAATGCCTTCGTCAAGCTTAATCTTCTTTCAGCAAGACGAGGTTTTTTTATGCCAAAGAGTGGAGAAAAATAAGTATTGACATGAAATTTACATGTAGAAATCCAAATAATCAAATAATACAAAGGCATGTAAGGCTGCACAGTGGCGCAGTTTGTAGAACTGTTGCCTTGCAGAAAGAAGGTTTTGGGTTTGATTCCTGGCCTGGGAATCCTCCCACAGTCCAGAACCATGACTGTAAAGTTAATTGGCTTCTCCAAATTGTCCCTAGGTGTGAGTGTGTGTGTGCCTGGTTGTTTGTCCTGTCTGTCTCTGTGTTGCCCTGCGACAGATTGGCGACCTGTCCAGGGTGAACCCGCCTTTCGCACGGAACTTTAGCTGGAGATGGGCACCATCACCTCCTGACCCCACTAAGGGACAAGGGTGTACAGAAAATGGATGGATGGACAAAGGCGTGTATGCAAAACAAAATAAGTTATTCCATAAAATGTAATGTGAAATGATTCATAATGTTATAGAAAATTTGTATCTAAGTGCCAACCTATCTCAGCTACAAGATTTCTCATTACCAATACTGACCTGTTTTGATGTAATCATTGGAAGCTTTACACATTACACCAAAACTTTAAACAAAAGTTATATTTGAGGTGAAAGAACCTGCAGTATATGCAGCTTTATTTAGATCAGAGAAGTATGATTGAACGGAGGGATTATCAACCATTCTTGATCATTTGAAGATGAGGGATTGGGATTTGTTTTAAATAGGCCAGTTATTTCAAAATCGCAGCAAATGAAACTTTTAGTTTGCTTTGTAGTTGCTAGAATGTCTCAGAATTTTACCTGGCTAGAATAAAAAGATCAGAATAAAGAAGTGATGACATACACAGAAGAGAAGGCAAAAACCTTTACCTTTTTCATGGACAATTGGTGTCTTTTTTGAGCATATGGTAGATGTTGTAAAACGTATCACTAAATATTTAAGAAATGTAATACTATTTATAATACTTATTCCATTTACCATTCCACTTTGCTTCACATATGTTATTTTGTGTTTTTGTCAACAAGCCTATTAGAAATTGACTTACATACAAGAAGCAACAGAAGAGAATTCCCAGTTATCCTAAGGGAAAGAAAAGTATTCCGGGATCCTTATAGTCCCACTTTAGCGTACACCATCTCTAAGCTATAGCAGAGCAGCAAATCTACTACCTGGGCACTTACCCTTTTTCCACTTTTCATGGACAATTGGCTTCTTTTCTGGACCACTGCACTGCCATGAAACAGAGCCCACAAGCACCACATACATCATATAGTACTATCTAGAAAAAAAGGAACAAGAAACTATTTGTTCCTCTGCCGTCTTGTGAACCTTTCTGTTTTTCTCCATTGGTTTCATCTGATGGCTTTTAAGGTTTCAGGGGACCTTTTGGAACATTGCACAATATTATTAAAAGTAAAATATTTTGTCCTGTAGAGATGTCTGCAGTTAGGAAATCATTTGGAAATCCAACCATCATACAGAATGCGTGTGATGGAATTACCTTATTGTCAAAAAGCGAAGAGAAAACACTCTTTCTTTGCTCACAATGTATTGCTCATACTAGTCAAAAAGATAGAGCAGGGTGTATGTTCATGCATAGGGATATTAAAGTGACAGTGTGACTCTATCTTTATGCATCAATCCCTTCTGTATTTGAAATATTTCTGGGTGTGGGTGGAAAAAAGTAACACTATTAACTCTCCACTGAATGTGTGGAGGAGATTGTGTTTATGTTTTCTATGAATATATTTTGAAAGACATTAAAAACCGCCAGCATTCTCGGTTGCATGCACCAAACAGAAACACAAACTGATAAATAATTTAAAGCTCACAGGAGCCAACGATATATTTTTGCTACGTTTCTTGGACATGTTATCAGTTGATGTTTAATGCTGGAACATTTTTAATTAAGGAATAAACTTTAACAATTCGTCAAGCTCAGGTTCACTCATCTGTTGAGCAAACTGCATTTTGCTATCTCTTATTTGTAAAACCATTGCACTGTACAGAAAAAGCTGTGGTTTGATTATTCCATTATATTTAAATATATTTTTCAACTGCACAGTTTGTGTTAGGCTCCTCTATGTTTGCCTGTTTCAGTTGCATTGAACATACAAACTTTTAATATTATTAAACTTTGTATAATTACCAGTTGTTTCCAATCTAAACGGTAAAATATATACATGCTGGGAGGGATGTTTGACCATCCCTGGGAGAAGTGCAGAGAAATAACACTTTTTTGCAGTTATTGCCAAGATTCTAACAAATTTCTGGCTGATATTTGACCCTCTTGGGAGAATTGATAGAATTCAGTCAAATCTCTACTGCATAGTTTCCATAACAAATGATCAAAATTAGGATTCAGGAAACTTTGTTTGCCTTTTTAACTTATTCTAAAACCATTTGAATGAACGAAAATGGATGGATAATCCTTAAAAATTGAGACAATTAAAAGAAACCATTCAGTTTGAGAAAGATTAGAAATTTGAAAATGACAAATGTGTAGGAATCCTGTTTCTTGTTTTCAAGAAGAGAAGAGAACATCAGGAATAAAGGGATTTCTCCTGACAAGGATTTCTGAGCTCCAAATCTACTGGACGATGGTCGCCCTCAAAAACAATTAATTCCGTTTCTGGTCTAGACTGTCAGACCTTGAAGGCAAATAGTGGATGAGAGTGTTGCAAGAATTTCACCCAAGTGTTATGGGAGCTATACTGCACCCACAAAAAATAATATTATTTTACTAACTTTGCCTAAAAAAAAACAAAATCACGATGCTTTCAGGCCATGAAAGGCAGCAGTTACAGTCAATTGCTCTTTAAAGATAATTTAAAATGGCTGCAGGATTTATACAGGAGTCTCCTCTTCTGTCACCAGCGTATTAGTCTGACTGTACTCTAATTGTCTGTGAGTTAAGGACAAAAAGAGAGCGTTTGTGTGTGTGAGATGTGAAGGGGATGGGAGTTATCCGTGAAGAATAGGAGAAAAGTCTTTACATCTACCTTACAGTATCAGTGTTCAGTTCGATGTTGCGATAATTAGTCTTTGAGTTTGGAAAGTGAAGATGAAGTCAGACAAAATTAGGCTAACCTGCCCTCAGGTAATTATGCAGTATATTGATATCCAATAACCAATTTATGTAGCTCCTTGGACTTTTCTAACTCATCTCCACTGAGATACTGTTCGAGTTCAGCAAAATGAATCTGTAGAGGTTGTACAGCTTTGATGCAGTATTATGTTCTCTTTTAATTTTCAATGTTTCTTGTACAGACAGATTAAAAGTCTGCTGGGTTTTTGTTGCTTCATTAATTAGTCTGTGGTTTTAAACAGTCATTACAAGTACAAAATAAAAAAGAGCATCATCAGTTGCTGAATATCTTCTATAAGCTATTATATAGTGTCACATTTTCTTTGTTTCTTACCTTGAGATCTGATGGGGAAATCTTTCTGTCACTGCAGGTGAATCTTTGGACAGTAGGAACGCTGGCGGGATTCCCAGAGGATACTGGAACTTTTCCTGGGTAGCCGAGGATGACCTAAGTTTTCCAAATGACACCCTGGCCAAGTCAGGTGAGTCGGTTGTTGTCAGCTTCCCTCAGAGAGGCTGAGGAGCCTTTGTCCTCCACGTTTTTTCTTTTTCTTTCCCCAATTGGCCTCAACGCTGGGCTTCAGCTTCCCATCAGTGCACATGAACATCTCTTTCTCTCCTGCCTCCAATCATCCTTCTTGGCACCGTCATAAAGCTTGGTTTTTGCTTTGATCGGGATGACCATGACCCCCCACCCCTTCAAAGTTCCAGATAAACCCAACTTATTTTTACACACATGGTTCTTTAAGGTAAGAGCAGGATCTGTAGCAGGATAAGGAAATGGAGCATCAATAGAAACTAACAAAAAAATATGTACCATATTTTATAAAGATAAAAGTTTTCAACTATGCAGCCATGATCGATTTGTTTAAACACAAGCATACATAAGACCAAGAACTTCATAAAATAAAATATAAAGAGGCTTTATGAATTTAACGTTTCGAAAGATGTTAAAAGGAAAGTTTTTCAGGTTAAAGCATCAATCTAATCTAGATACACTCCTCAAGAGCTGGTATTATGCAGGGATTAGATGCATCCTTTCTCCAACACACTTATCACATGTATTGGTCAATGCACCTATTAATTGTTATTCTGGTGCAGAATACAAACCCATTCAGTAAATTGGAATATTATTAAAAATTGCATTTAGTTTTGAAATTTTATCACTGAATGAAACATAATAAACCAAACACATAATGTTGTTTGAATGTTTGAAAGCTTTTACTTATATTAATTATGATGACATTTAGTTAGAATCAGGCCAATAAACTATTTTTTAAAATAGAAATGTGGACTTGCTGGACATTATTTTAATACCTGCTTATAGGTTGCAGTTTCCAAGAGGTACTTTTAGTCTGACTTGTGAGACTCATTGGGGAGTATATCCTAATCACTGTAGAAAACCACACCTGCAAAAATTTACTTTGAACATTCAGAAGCTCAGATTTTGCACATTGTTCAAGCACAGTGGGATTGGAGGGAAAGCAACACCTAAATTAGATGTAGGTCTGGGCTTTGACTGGGTCATTTACATGTATATGTTTCATTAATCTAAACCACTCATTCTTCCCGTCTCAAGTCTTTCGCTTCTAACAGGTTTTCGTCCAGGATTGTCCTGTATCTTTGCATCATCACTAACCAGTTTGCTTGTCAAATGCCAATGGAAAAACAAATCCATGGCTTGATGCTGCCCACATGTCACAGTAGGAAGGGTTGCAATTTGCATAATTTGTAGCAGAAATCAGTCACAAAACATGGTTGTAGTGCCCTTATTTCTTAAATGATTTCTATAAAATATAGTATAAATTAAAGCTGAGAAAATTGCTGATATTCTGATATGTAAAATATGTACTCTTTGTGGCCTAAGCAAAATTATCTTTTGTTTTGGTTAATAATTTAATTTTACATAACTGCTACTGTTAAAAGTAGTTTAAAATTTCACAAACAGTGCCACCTATGCTTTATGAAATATTTCATCCTATTTGATGATTATTTGCAGAACAGGGCGATGTTCATAACAAACGAGGCAATTAGTCCAGTTTTTTATTGTTTATTGAAGGCTTAAAAATGACAGCGGCTGCAATGCGCCACAGCAAAGGGAATATAACGCTGATAACCAGGTGTGAAACAATTTTAAATCACTTATATTCTGCCTTTTCTTGCTTTCTGTGGCAGCTTTAGTCTACACACACACACACACACACACACACACACGCACACACGCAGACCCGTTGCCATGGCAAACAACACAACACCTCTGTTAACCCGCAGAGCGAAGTGTGATATATTGACCAGAAAGCCCTGAGCCACAGTCAACTTCCTGCTTGTGGAGCGTTCTCTGGTCCGCTTGCATCCACATATATATTTAAATCACATCAGATTTCCCTTCAGTCAAACTGAGACCTAGGTTTCTAATTGTACCAGACTTTGCTTATTTGGCCTGCATTACAGTTTTATGCATTCGCACCTCCCTGAACGGATGGGTCCTTAAAGACAAACAAACTAAAGTTTGACCAAAGCAGACTAAACAGGGCTGGTGTGAATGAACACTATAAATCCAAGGTGCATTGGAGTCCTGCAGGAGCGTGCCTTTGGTTGGGAGTGAGTAAATGTTGATTGAATCCACATTTTCATAAATTCCATCTCTGGTCATGTTTAATCTTTGTCCAGATTAAACAAGGGATTAAAAATTCAGGCTTGAGGGGCCAGTTCTCAGCCACAGTTTAGGAATATATTTTCATTCTGACATCTAAAAACAAAATATGTGAATGAGAGCAACTTTGGGAATTCAGCTGTATAAAAGCAGCTTATCCTAACAGATGAACAACATCATCAATAATAAGCACTTTTTAAAAGATGTTTTCTTTTCCCTAACAATGAAAATGTAGTATTTTTTTAGAAAATGCTGGATAAATGAAATAGCTGTTTGCCCTTTTGATTAGAATAATAATAAGGAATGGTCCTGCTGTTGAGACCACTTGTAAAGTCTCCTCCATTGTCTTGGAATTTCAACTCTTTTTTTGGTCCCTGCTTTCAGACTAAAATCCAGAGGATGGCATCGACAGTTATGTCACATATATTGGTGCACAAGTTGGTGCTGCAGCTCAAATCCTTAGCTGTAAGCCAGAGGTAGAACAAAGAATCATAGGTAGATGGTGGAAGTGTATTTTATATGGCCTATATTTTTGTTTCCAAAAGTGCTGATATAATATTTTTATGTAAGGATGATATTTCAAGAAGGAAAGTGAGGAAGCGAAGGCTACAACTGAGTCACCATTACCATATTTTGAGCATGTGATGTAAGACAGGACATGAGTCACTTGTGACTTGCGCTGCTTTACTTATGTATCAGGGTGACTTTCTTGTTGCCAGTTTTAATCATGGCCATATTTTGAAAACAGAAATTATGTCAGTAGAATGTTGCATTATGCATATTCCTGCAGCTGTTATGAGCATGGTAGTTCATGCCGTTCTGGGCAGATGACACGCATTCATTAGACACAGTTCTTGGCACATTTTTCGGAGCTATCATTTTACATTTAAATATAGCCTAAAATATGGTACAGCAATTGTTTTTGAAATCATACAGCTTCATTAAAAACAAGGCTGCATATATAATGAAAACTGTGTAGCTAAAATATCCTGCTAAACTACAAGGAGCAATCGCTCTCTTGTGAATGTATCCCATTTTAATCACTCACTAGTAATGTTCTGGATATTGCACTATCAGGGATTCATGATATCAGAAAATCTTGTAATGGTGATACTCAGGCCAGCTGACAGCTTTGCCTTGATCCAGGAAGGAGATAGTCTTCCGTGGGAATCCATAACCAGTAGAAAGTTAATTCATATTTGCGACATGGTTGATGTGGCTGGCATCCCATCTTATACATTCAATTAATTAAATGTCTTATTTAATATTTATTTTATTACATAACTATTTTTGCTTCCTTTGCTGAAATACTTTTTAACTGCTCCTGGTGTCTTAAACTGTAGAGCAACTCAGCAGCAGACCAGTCACTTTTTCTATAGTACAGTATTTCTAAATGCACTTCTCTGATCCATTTCAGAGACAACCAATCAGAGCCAGAAGGAGGGCCTTAGTGCTGTCAATCACTGCTCCTCACTCCCCCCTTACTCTCTGCTATGCTACAACTCATTCCTCACAATAGTTAGCATTGGCACCAATGACAGTGGATAAACAGTTTTCCTGCAATGGCAAATTATTTTTTATTACCACCGCTGTAACATGTGGACAAGCATGATTGTTGGTGCTAACACATGTGAATCTCTGTCAGATTGTACTCATTCACTAACTTGATTTCTGCTATTCTATCTTGCTATTTGCAGCAGTGACAGTATTGTTTTTGTTGTCTTCTTATGTAATCCCAACAACCATAAATGCACACTTTGGGTTCCTTTTTTCCTCCCGTTTCCATGGTGGATCATGTTATCTGCCTTTCATTGATGACATCTTGACGATAATATGCCTGCACTCACCTTTAACTGACTTAACTCAAAATTGAGTTTATCTGATTCATACCACCTGTCCTAAAACAGAAAATTCTGAGTATCACAGAGCTGTGCAGGTTTGTTCAGAGTAGGCTATCTGCATTCTCTTCAGAATTTAAGCCCGTTCTCTGAAACAGGGACCAGGTTGCATACAGTTCCGTGTTAACGGCACATCAGTAGTGCACATGGCTGATGGATGAGTAAAGATGAAGCTTGAGGCAGTGATAAGAAAAACAGCAAAAGTGGCAGAGGCGATTAAAACAAATGATGGCAGGTACAAAAAAAGAGGTAGGAATATGAGAAAGTCTGCATAGCTCTTGGTTTTATTAAGCATGCAAAATATCAGGCAATTTTCATCTCTTCTGATTTGCTAAAACAATAGAGATATTGTGGCAAATTGGTCTGTCTGAAATGCCCGTAGGTGTGAGTGTGTGTGTGCATGGTTGTGTGTCCTGTGTGTCTCTGTGATGCCCTGTGACAGACTGGCGACCTGTCCAGGGTGACCCCGCTTCTCGCCCGGAACGTTAGCTGGAGATCGGCACCAGCAGCACTCTCAACCCCAGTAAGGGACAAAGGTGTACAGAAAATGGATAGATGGATGGATGCTGAAAAGTTAAATACCTTTTGAAAAAGAATCAACTGACAAAGCCAATAACCAATGTTTACAGCTTAAAAATGTTTTGTGTTTCTGTGTTTAGACTGAAAGTGCATGTCACAGTGAATTATTTGCACTTTTTCTCCTTTTAGACAGTCTGAGCAGTATTGATAGTGTTACAAATTAATTTAATAAACGAAACATGGCAATATTTTTAGGACTTAATATAATAAAACGAGTTGCAATGTTGCAGTACCTTATCTTAAACTATTTATTAATCAGGTGGTTGTGTGTAGAATGCTTGTGCAAGAAACTCATGCAGTGGTTTTTACAGATAAATAATTAAATATCAGTTTCTCAACAGTATTTTGATTTGGGACCAGAGGTGTGGAAAAAAATGTATTTTCTTTTGTATCTTGGTCTATTGATCTAGTGCAAGATATGAAAAAGCACAGCCTCTACCATCTACCAAGCCATCTTGTTTTTTTTTTGTTGTTTTTTTTTTTACCCATTCCCTGTCTGCCCTGGGTTTCTTCTAGTAAGAATGCAACAGATCTCTGACAGAAATAACTCAGTTTGTTAGTGCCATAAGAGCAAAGGGCACATAGATGAGAGAGGTCCAGCTGCTGAGCTCTACCTGCAACTTGAGGCTTGATCCTCTGGTGACAGCCACAGTCCTTTTATTTATCAAAATGATGCAGCCGCTGCCTGACCTATAGCAGAGCGACAGATTGAAGCTGGGTTTTACTAAAACGTTGTGACCAAACCATATTTTTGGATTTGAACCCCGCTCCACGCAGGGCCCAGGGCAGAGTCCTGTTGGTCCCCCCTGTCATCCTGCCTTGCCAATACTATTGGTAAATATTGTAATGATGATATCAGTCGTGATATCATCATCGGAATATCATAATTTGTGTCCAGTGTGAGCATGTTAGACTCTGACTAAATGTTATGTTAGCATATAATTTGAAATCATAGCACTTTGAATATATTAGCCAACAATTATTTAATAGTCCTTTTTTCAATATAAATACTACTGTATAAACACTAATACTGCACTAAAAATGTAATATATTGTGCAGTCTTTTACAGTATTCATTTTTCTTGACAGAAGCAATTACTTTTTTGGGTCTTTATCAGATAAGCCTTGTGTTTCTAAAGATGCACTTGACCTAACAATATTATAGCAGAGGACCAATGATTAAAGAAACATCACAGTTCTCAGCCAACCATGAGATTTATTTACTTCTACTTTTAAAAGAGTGAGAGATTCAGGGAATAAGTAATTTGCTTTTAGAAAACCAGTTTTCACAATCTTTTTTTTTTTTTTTACTGTCATTTGAATCTGAATTTGCAAACTTGTTAAAGTACTCTGGAGCTCTGTATCCTGCCTAACCCCTCAGGTTAGCCACCCTCTCAAAAGATAGAAAAAAAATAAATTGTGTGAGGATTTCTGTGATTACAGACATCAAGACCGTAGTAGTCCCAAGCTTACAATGAAGACTCAACGTCTTCTTCGAACGAAACGTTTTTCTCAAATTGTCTTCCAAAAATGCATTTACCTTTTATTGTTAGAACTCTAGGTTTTTAAAAAAATACTTTCTACTTTTTCTCTTTCAATTGGCATAGTTTGTTTTATTTCCTCCAAACTATTTAATGAACTGAATTTAGCCAAAGTAGCTAATTTAGCTTATTTTTTCCCCATGCTCTCAGTTGTAACAAAAGACTTTAGCTCTTTCTTATTATTGAGCGGTGAACAGTAGCCTTCACTGAAGTCTCTTCAATGTCTGTTTTTCATTTGTTCAAAGTAGAGCATGATGAGTCGCTTTTTGAGATTTTTAAGCCTACTTCATATTGTCAGACAGGTTCTATTAAATTGATTCCATTGGCCACAGAATAATCTGACCTTTGTGTGGCTTGTGAAACTGAAGTTCATGATTTCACAAGGATGGCAATTATCTTTTTGCAGGCAACTAGATTGATTTGGATCCCTTTCTTACTTTAATGGATAAAATATCTAAAGTGCATTTTTATTAATCTAAAAAGTATGATATTAACACATTTTATAACAATATCTTAAACAAGAAAGTTGCAAAAGATGAGCAAAAATTGAACAATTCTTGAAGGAGATAAATATATTTAAGGTAATGTGTTTACTATTGTAAAAAAGAAGAAAAAGCATAAAATAATATTAACATTAGATTACTTCATTATTACTTGGGTTTACAAATCATGGAGAAAAGATTCCAATATTTAATATACTGTATTAATAAAATAAGGTGAAGTATGGATTGACATCCAGAGGAAGCCAATGGGTGCATACAAACCTGATGTTGCTACTTTAGAATTGTTCTCATCAGATTGTGGCCCGAATTGACTTCCCTGACAGATCAGCAAGCACCAAGCTGCCTGTCTGGACTCTGACTCTCTCATGTTGCTGCAGCAGCTTGCGGTAACAGTTTAAGGGAGGGACTTAGTGGAGTTAATCAACTGGAGAAGAGTGTCTTGAAATAACTCATGCTGGGATATGCCTGGCCTGCCACAGTTTTCTTTTTGTCTTTTTACATTTGATGACTTTGCTGACCCCTTGTCTCTGGTATGCTGGAAAATCAGAAGAAGAGCTTCTCTGCGATCAGTGAGGCGAGCGTAATGTGGCTGGAGCACATCTGGGCTGTAAAAGCCAGATGACTGCAAATGCTAATGCAAATCATGGCAGAGCTCGCTGGGGCAAATTAATGAAATTAATGAAATTGCTGATCGAACACGCAAGAACCATTTTATTATACTATATTTTTTTGTTGTTCTCTATGTAATGGATTTGATTACACCGTGTTCCGTCTTCATAGATACGTCGAAACATTTTGTTTCTATAGTGTGATTGTACTGCAATGTTTACTGTATGAGTGACTGGAGATGCACTGTCTGACACAGAACAGCATCAGAGGCTGAATAAACGAGAGTCGGTTCACAGCAACATGGCATGGTGAACATGGCTTCAGGCTGCAGCAATAGATCTTTGCTCTCCCCACAGCATCTGCTGTCTGCTGGCATTTGTCAGCAGCTACAAAAGCCAACAAAGACTGACTGGACATTTGCCACCAGCTGCCCCCATTCTCTCTCCCATCACCCTGCTTCTATTAGCAGCCTTTAGCTGCAGGGGCTACGGGGCAAAACCCGATTCGTTATGGAAATTCCTGGCAAACGTCTGTGCCTCTCTATGTCAGTAATAATATCAGTGCCATCAGAAGCTGTCAGATATTTTCAGCTGCTTTTCCCACAATGCTGTCTTTCCCCTGCGGAGAACAGCAGCAGGGCAGATCATCGCTGTTTTCTGTTTAGCAAAACGCTTCCCATACGGCGTCTTCATCACTTCGATTTTCCTTGTTCTGATGGATTGTCCTGGCTCATCTGCGGCTGCCAGCTGCAGCGCACTTGCGCCTTCAGATGGATGTTGGCCACTTGAGGAGCTGCCGTGCTCCACAATAGAACATCTGCCTCACTCAGCTGGTAGTGCTGTTCATCAGTAATGAGGCTCAGTGGTAGAATAAAAGAGGTTTTTAGAGGTTAAAAGGCAGGTGCTCATGGCAGTCTCCTGGAGACGTGTTAAATACACCTTATTTCTAAGTGGAGGCATTGATGTTGCATAACTACTGCTAAGGGTTCATGTGTACAGTCTTCAGGTCTTTCTTTCTAGAACCTGCATTTCGTTTTGTCTTTGAGTTTTGATCAACAGGATATTTGATCTTTTAGTTTGTACTTTTCTTCTATTGTAAATTAATACCTTATAAGTATTGAAAAGGAATATCCCACAGTTTTAGCATCTCAGAGCAGCACTTTTTAATCTGTTATCCAAAATTGCAAGTCTGGAAGACCATTAAGGAAAGCATTAGTCAGCTAGGAACCAAGAACCCGCATTAACTCAGGAGCTGCAGAGTTACTGTGGGCCCCATCTTGGTTGGTTAATTCTGACAAGAGATTCTGTGTCATGCTCTCTACAAATACGACCTAACACTGTGTTTTTTTTTTTTTTTTCTGAGCACACCATCTCCACATTAATACATGGTGACATCAGATGCATTTTTCTCAGCAAGAACAGTGAACCTGGTCAGAGTTGATGAGAAGATGGAAAAAATCTAATTGCACCTCAAGAAAAGCTGTTGGAGGCAGAGTAGGAACTGAAACTGGGGTGGAGGTTCAAATGATCAGCAGAATGACTGTAAGCATGAAATCAAAACTTCAATGGAATAGTTTAGATCAGTGGTTTTTGAAATCCATCCTCAAAGGGCCGGTATGATGGCATTTTAATTCTTTCCCTGGTTAAGCACACCTGAATCAAATAATGTTTCATTAGCAAGCCTTTGACATGCTGAGGAAGCAGTAGAATTAGGGTTTAAGGGAGCTGGACACCCACAGTTTAGATCAAAGCATATTCATGGGTTATAATGGCCCAGTCAAATCCATGCCGAAATCTTACAGAGAACTAGTGCCAAGAGTTCAATATTGCTCTCCCCAGGTCTTGATCCAATTTCATGACTTCGAGATATTTTGAAATTAAGAAAAAGGACAATTATTACTAAGCTGGTAGAAAATAGTCCCAAACACCTGCAGCTAAAATTACAGCGAGCCTTGTGGTGTGAAAACAAGACTGACTGCTTCTGAGAAGATCTCTAAGTAGTATGGTGTCAATCAGTGTGGAATGGTGTTTGTCAATTCCGGTCCTCAGGGACCACTGCCCTGGATGTTTTAAATGTTCCTCTTCTGCCACACACCTGACTTGAATAAGTGGGTGATTAACATGCTCCTGCAGCGATTAATGGCATGCAGGGGAGGTCAAGCAATCATTTGAACAAGGTGTTCTGGAACAGAGACATATCTAAAGTATGCATGTCCCTGAGGACCAGAACTGAGAAACACTGGTGTAGAATATTCAATTGAAATTGATCAAAGGAAAAATCTGGTTTGGGAGCAGGATGACTTTATATATGAATGGAGAATGCTTGTGACCTAGCAGAACACGACAAACAATCCTCTTAATTATTTTCTTTACCGTTCTACTACTACTGACACTCTTAAATGACAGAAGGAGTTTTTTGTTAATTGTAAAAGTCCGACCATGTTGTTTCTCTTTAAATAAACGAAGGAATCCACTCACTCTAGATTTCCCTCTATTAGATAGCACCTGAGTCAAGTTTGAAGAATACTTAAGGATCCTTATCTAGGTTTAGAATTGGAAATAGTTCAAGTACCACTTTACGTCCCAAGAGATACCTGACAGACAAGAGTTGTCAGACAGCCACTTCCAGTGCATCTATTAATCAGCACTGTGAATGTGCAGATGGTGCTGTAGTTGAAAACAACTAGAGCAAGACAGAGGGATGTTGTATTTTTCTGTCTGTATTTAAGTTGCATGGGTTGTTTGTTGTTGTATCAGATATTCAGAATAAATGTGCGAGTTTTGAAGAGTAAAAGTAAGCTGAATCAAAGTAAAGCGACTGCTTTAGATGGAAATTCAATGGCCACATTAGGAGGATTTGCTGACAAAGTTAGTGCTGCAGCCTACGGTGCCTGTTATTGACTGAAACAATGGGAAGCTCAGAATGATTTAATGATCTGAAACACTGCGAGACAAATGGGTTTTTCAGTGGTTTGGATTTTGTTAGGACTCCCCTAGAAATCTTCAAAGCCTTCAAGAATGTGTTGTGCAGGACTTCAGTGGACCCCCTGCCAGCATGCCATCTTTGTGTTACTGAAGTGGGGATGAAAGGGATGAGGTGAGAGGAGTTCTTAGGGAATGGGAGGCCTGACGCTGAACTTTGATCCCCTCTGATCTGGCATCACAAACTGTCACATGTAGTTCAGTCAAAGCAGTTTGATAACTCTCTCCTCCTCTTCTAAACCCATTACGGTTCCTTTGATTAACATGTCTAGGAATCTACTTTTGGATGGAATATAAAATTATAAGCAAGAGTCGTCTGCTGTGTTAATAGATTAGGCATAGATCGGTATTTATCACTTAAGTCACATTTTGAAATCCATCGTTCATTTTCAAACCTGGTTAGAAAACAACTTACTGTAGGAGTACTGCTGATCAATACTGGATAGATTTTTGATAAAGTTGCACAAGAATATTTAGTGATTTGTTCCCCCAACAACAGAAAAACATGCAATTTTATATCTTTTACTCATTTTATTTGCTGTACTTTTCATACCTGCCATAAAGTCACTCTCCACTCCACTATTCATCTTTGTGTTTGATTGATGACTCCTGCAGCCATCACGGGAGATAAATTGCCTTGTATATCAGGGCAATAAAAACTAAGATGCATAAATAAGCGGAGTTGAATGAAATTGCCATGTAATCAGGAAATAAACATATTCATCACTACAGTTGAGGAGCATCATGGGGATTTTTTGTTTTTTTCATCTGTAAACATATACAATGTTGGATGCAGTTTGGTTGTGCTCTTCCAGTATTCTCATTTAAACATCTAATCAGCTCACAGTCAAAGAAACCCACGTCTTTGCAATAAAGGGGTGAATATGCATTTGAAAATCTTGTGATCCAGATATTGGGAAGTAATGCGATGACAATGTTGACAACATTCTCGTATATACTTCCTCACTTTGTTGTGTGTGTCTTTTGTTTTAAAACCATGTATAGCATGTTCAATCATTGAAGAAAACCATTTGGATATTCTGTTTGGAACAATCTATTGACATTTTAGTAACATTTTAGAAAGTTGACAAAATTACAGACTGCATAGAGCTTAGATTTTCCTCATCTATATCATGCTGGACTTCAGGACTATATTTGACTTTATTTATATATATATATCTCTCTATATATAGAGATCTTATATATAGAGATCTCTCTATATATAGAGATCTCTATATATAGAGATCTCTATATATAGAGAGATCTCTATATATAGAGATCTCTATATATATATATACAGTATATATGTACAACAAGCACAAACAAATGCCTTTTTTATTGTCTTGTTTTCATTTTCTAGATTTGCTAAATATTTGGTTGCAGTTTCATTAACATCAAGTAGTTTTGCTTTTTCTAATCAAGATAAATACAAACTGACCCTAACTGACCCTTTGGTATTTAGTAAAATCTAAATGGCCAAAGACCCTGAGCGTCTTTAAATGTCTTCTGTAGATATAGCTTTCCTAAATCCCATAAAACTTTATCACCACATGCTATCACGTCCTTAGCAACCTGTAAACACCATTACTGGAGGGCAGCTGCTCAGATGTTGGCATTAATTGTGATCAATATCTGTTGTTCTTGGAGATCTTCAAATGGCCTATAAAGCCCGGCTTGGATGACCAGATCCACAAATAACAACAGTAATGTGATTAACGTCTCAATCTTTTTACACAAGCATTTACAGGACTTATGAATTATGTTCAGATGAGCGGAGATCAGTGACAGAAGACGATAAACCTTTTGAAATTAAATTTCTCCCACCTCACAAAACAGACACTTTAGATTGAAATTTAATTTCAAAATGAGATAAAATAAATACTGGTTACTCATGGGGCTTCCTGAGTTTTAAACTGATAACTGCACAGCTACTCCCTGTCAAGACAATTATCTGAAATCAATGAGATTACTTATGGGATGTCTGAAAATTACCGTCCCAAATACAAGTTGAATGCACGTTGTGCAATCTGACATGCACTTTTATAAAGAGCATATAAATGTGTAGGGCTAGCAAATATACATGATTTGATATTCCAATCACTACAGTTTTTACAACTAAATACATGCACAACTTCATTATTTGTTTGAGAATAAAAAATAAAAAACACTGTAAATGTGTTTTTGACTGTTTCTAACAAGCCAAAAACAGTACCACAGAAACTTGGATAATTTATGTTGGATGTATGTGGGTTTGGTGCAGACAGGTGTGAAAGAACGATTATTGTCCTTTCACACCTGTTTTAAAAACCAGAAATGTGCAGCTGTCTCTTATAGTTGGAGGTAGTCTTCGCCATAAAATCTAACCTGCTATGGAAAATATCTTTAAGAATCGAAGGTTCTTCTGAAAAGGACACCACAATCCTTCTGACCTTAATTTACTGTAATTACTTTTAATTTGATAAAGGGTTTTTGAATTGTTCATGACTGTAATTTACTGAATCCTCATGAAGATAGTTTAAGGAGGGTATAAGAACATAATTGGTTCAAAACATTAGAGAAGGAGTGGCCAAACCAGTATGAAAACAACCCACAATTCATAAGTTTGGAAATGGCAAAATGAGAACTACAGGCAGCATTTGTTCTTTACACTGCTTTAAATTCTTAAATTCATTGAAATCTACACAACACCAGATTTTGGTATTGGCAAACATTTAAATTAATTAAAAAAACAACTTTGCATCAGAAGCTTTGCATCAGAGCTACTTTAATATGAATCTACTCCATGGTTAAATAATCAGCTCTGTTGAATTTTCCAACTGAAAATGTTTCATTTGGGTTCTACATCAATGAGCTTTGAAGCTTTTCCATCTTCCTAAAACATTGCGGTGGCAAGATGAAAATTTCCATGTGCTTCCTAAAGGTTCTAAAGTAATTTAAAGAACGGTCATTATCAAATTTACAAAAGTCAACACACATTTACTCTACTTGAATGTTTTTTGTCTTTCCTCTTTTTAAAAGTGGCTGAGTTAAGTTGAATTATATTTATATCTGAGTAACAGAAAGCTATGGATTATCTATTAAGAGCTCCTAGACTCTCTACTTGAAAAGCAAAGTATAAATCTAAAAAAAAGAGCTTGAGATCCATTTATGTTAGCAAGAATTGTTTGGGGTGTTTCAAACGGTGACACAGATAACATGTAAAAAATAAATATCTCTTAGTGTATGTTTTCTCTACCAAATAAATGCATTTTCAGTGTGATATTTTGCTTCTGCAATAACAAATAGATTTATTTAAAATCTGTCTTTGCACATTGTACTAGGTATGTTTGCAAGAGTGGAAGTTGCTTTATAATTAATTTACTCTCATCCCGCTGTGTGTAAATCGCAAATACAGCCCTGTCATACAAACAGTTGCTGAAGTCCATCAGCACTGAGGATTTGTTGTTTTCTTCAGACGGTGACGATTGTTGTTCTTTTTACTGCAACAAAGATAAAGCCCATGAATTTTTCTCTCAGAGATATTACAGTTTGCGAGCAAGAAGTTGATTTAAATTCAGTCTGTGTTTTCAACACTTACTCCGTGCTTAGGGACAAATCAAATATTAAAACCAACTTTTCTTTTTTTTTACAGGAATTCTGTTTGTCATGACCCGCTAATAATTAGCAGTGCTTATCAAGCGCTTTAGGAGGCAATCGAGGATAACTTTTGGCAGACTCAGCCAATGGGGGAAATGTGCTGTGAATTTATGGTAAACTCTATTTCCTTAAAAAAAACTGCTCGACTCATAATGATTACACTGGTATATTAAACTTGTAAATGAAGCAAAGAAAAAAAAAAGATATGGCCCTAGTAAATTCAGGGGAATAAAAGTCACAGATGTCACAAAGAATGAATAAACCATTAAAAGCCGTGTCTCTGGTCATTTGGCAATTCATCAGTTCTGAGTCGCTTTGCAGCAGCAGAAGGTGGGTGAAATTGGATGACAGCTCTGGATCACACTCACGACAGTTGAATCATATCTCTTGTCCCCATTTGGCAGGATGCGGCAGCGTTTGGCCTGTCTGCATGCCAAATGTGTCTGTGCATACATGAGTAGTGGTCTGATATCCTCTGGTGGAAAACATGAGGAGACAGCTGTGCAACTTATTTATCTGCGTTCATTTATATGAATGCAGAAAGTATGCAAGTGTGCTTGTTTTCTATCTGGACGTACATTCGAATCAAAGTTGATATAAACAGGCATAGATGTGAGCCCTGGATAATTTCAGAATAGAAATGTACCGACTAACAAAGCACAATTAATCTTGATTTTTAAACACGTGTTGGCTAGTTGTGCTCAAAAGCTGCATGAGTGGAAATAATTTCAGGAATTTTGGGTGCATGATTAAACAGTTCCCACAGCGTGGGTTTTGAGTGCCCTTCAATAATTCATATCTAAATAATGGCTGGCAAAATAGGAAATAGCCTCTGTTAGAAAATGCTTATTTAACTGTTAATGGAAAACAGAAAACACAAATGTTGTTTAGTAGAGTAAAAATGTCTTTGTTAGAAAAACTCATTTAAAAAGAATCTTAGACTTTACAAAGATAGAGATTAGAATAACAGTAAAAAAACAAAAAAATATATATCTGAGTTACAGGGGTTACTTTAAGAAGATATACACAGTCCAGTCACATTAATGTGACCACCACGTACTTTCCACTTCAGAGTTAAATAACCAATCACAGAAGGCAGGTGGCAGCACAGTGCAGTTGAGCGTATATAAAGGGTGTGTGTGGGCTTCGGAAAACATTTCAATCGTTGGCGTAATGCAGAAACGAAGCGATTTATCCGACGTCCAAAAGGGCATGATCATTGGCTTTCGGGCCAAGGGTGGAAGCATTTCCGAAACGGCTGAGTTTGTGAACTGTTCGCGTGCCGCCGTGGTAAAAATGTACCGTGCATGGCAAAATGGGACTGTCCAAAATCAACGACGTGGCAAATGTGGTGCACCACGGGCCATAGATGACAGAGGCGAACGACGGTTGCGGAGATGCGTTCGGGCAGATAGACGGGCTACCGTTGAGCAACTGACCACTAAAATGAACCAAGGGGCTACCACAAGTGTCTCCCAAACCACTATTCAGCGAACATTGCTGCGTCTGGGCCTCCGAAGCAGACGCCTGGTTCGTGCACCTATGCTGACTGGTGTTCATCGACGACGAAGGCTAGAATTTGCACGCCAGTACAGCAGCTGGACGTCCACTGAGTGGCGACAGGTAGCGTTTTCAGATGAATCGCGTTTTATGCTCCATCGGACAGATGGACGTTGGCGTATAAGGCGTGAAACCTCTGAAAGGAACCACCCTGCAACCATTGCAGGAACGGTCCAAGCTGGAGGCGGGAGCATTATGGTCTGGGGAATGTTTTCCTGGCATTCTCTGGGTTCACTGATTATTGTGGAAGGCACGATGGATCAATACAAGTACGCATCTGTCCTTGCGGACCATGTCCACCCCTACATGCGCATTGTTTTTCCTCAGGATGATGGCATCTTCCAGCAGGACAATGCGAGGTGCCATACAGCTGCCAGTGTACGTGCGTGGTTCGAAGAGCACCAGGATGAGTTTACCGTCCTCCCCTGGCCAGCAAACTCACCTGACTTAAACCCAATCGAGCATCTGTGGGACCATCTCGATCGAGTTGTTCGCGCCATGGATCCTCAACCGCGTAATCTAGCGCAGCTGGCCACGGCATTAGAGTCGGCATGGCTCAACATCCCAGAGAAGACCTTCAGGGACCTAAGTGACTCTCTTCCTGCACGTCTCGTAGCAGTTCGCTCTGCGAAAGGTGGTTATTCTGGCTTTTGACAGATGGTCACATTAATGTGACTGGACTGTGTATTACAGTTTGCGAGCAAGAAGTTGATTTAAATTCAGTCTGTGTTTTCAACACTTACTCCGTGCTTAGGGACAAATCAAATATTAAAACCAACTTTTCTTTTTTTTTACAGGAATTCTGTTTGTCATGACCCGCTAATAATTAGCAGTGCTTATCAAGCGCTTTAGGAGGCAATCGAGGATAACTTTTGGCAGACTCAGCCAATGGGGGAAATGTGCTGTGAATTTATGGTAAACTCTATTTCCTTAAAAAAAACTGCTCGACTCATAATGATTACACTGGTATATTAAACTTGTAAATGAAGCAAAGAAAAAAAAAAGATATGGCCCTAGTAAATTCAGGGGAATAAAAGTCACAGATGTCACAAAGAATGAATAAACCATTAAAAGCCGTGTCTCTGGTCATTTGGCAATTCATCAGTTCTGAGTCGCTTTGCAGCAGCAGAAGGTGGGTGAAATTGGATGACAGCTCTGGATCACACTCACGACAGTTGAATCATATCTCTTGTCCCCATTTGGCAGGATGCGGCAGCGTTTGGCCTGTCTGCATGCCAAATGTGTCTGTGCATACATGAGTAGTGGTCTGATATCCTCTGGTGGAAAACATGAGGAGACAGCTGTGCAACTTATTTATCTGCGTTCATTTATATGAATGCAGAAAGTATGCAAGTGTGCTTGTTTTCTATCTGGACGTACATTCGAATCAAAGTTGATATAAACAGGCATAGATGTGAGCCCTGGATAATTTCAGAATAGAAATGTACCGACTAACAAAGCACAATTAATCTTGATTTTTAAACACGTGTTGGCTAGTTGTGCTCAAAAGCTGCATGAGTGGAAATAATTTCAGGAATTTTGGGTGCATGATTAAACAGTTCCCACAGCGTGGGTTTTGAGTGCCCTTCAATAATTCATATCTAAATAATGGCTGGCAAAATAGGAAATAGCCTCTGTTAGAAAATGCTTATTTAACTGTTAATGGAAAACAGAAAACACAAATGTTGTTTAGTAGAGTAAAAATGTCTTTGTTAGAAAAACTCATTTAAAAAGAATCTTAGACTTTACAAAGATAGAGATTAGAATAACAGTAAAAAAACAAAAAAATATATATCTGAGTTACAGGGGTTACTTTAAGAAGATATACGTATAAACTAGAATATATTTTGTACAGTTTTCATTTGATAATTTAAAGACATCTGCAACCTGCAAATCCAGAGCTGCAAGTGACTCTTTGTCTTTGCGGTTCACTTGATATATTAAATGATGTAATATTACCCTTTTTGTTTCATTCTTTGGTTCTGTGCCACCTTGAAAAAAAACAAAAAACATTGATTCTACTCTGGACCCCCACGGTAAATTTGGTCTACAGCCACCACTGTGCGCAATATCATGTGTGCACTGCTGTAAAAGCAAAGAGTTATGAAAAGAAGAATAAAATTACTAAATGTAATGTTTATAGACATATATTCTTAATGTTGCGTGGAGATAAAAAGTGAGACGAAGGACAAAAACAAAAAAATCTACTTGTAAAATTCGTTCACTCATCACTTTGATCATTTGGTTAAAAACAAGCTCACTGCGTGCCAATCAAAAGATCAGTTAGTGTTTTAAAACATATGTATTTCTTTTCATTGAGTGGATTGGACTTATTTTCAAGCAGTTACAAGAGGGGTCTCTAACACTAGTCATAGCACGTTGTTATCCTGCAGGTTTTAGATGCATCCCTGCTCTAACATACTCGAGTCAAACGATTTAATTACCTCTTCAGCATGTTATCAAACTTGGCAAAGCCCTGGTAATGGGTTATTCATTTGATTCAGGTGTGTTGGAGCAGGCCTGCATCTTAAAGCTGCAGAACAGTAGATCTCAAGGACCCTTGAGTTATATTGTGCATAAAATGTGAACTCAGCTTAGACACAAGCAAAAATAAATTATTAATCTATAGTAGCATTGTAAAGTAAGCGCCGCAGCAGACAGATTCATGAGGTAGAAAGAGTAATACAGGGATGTTTAAAGCACCAAGAAGCACACATTGTTAATTGCAACTGTGGATTTTGCATCTTTTTGAACATGTTTAGTCCTGAATTGCAGAGGAAAACTACAGGAACAGCCCTCTGCTAAGTGTGCTAGCTGAGGGCTAGTAGACTGAGCAGTCTGCTAGTCCATTGGTAGCAGACTGCTACCATTAGTTGAGTCACCATTAGTAACTCAACTAATGGTGAGTTACTAAACATTTGTTTGATAATCTGGTTTGTCTAACTAGTTAACAGCTTGTCAAATTTATTTCACTGTTAGGATTGTAAATGAGGGTTGAGTACAGTTAGTAGAACACCCAACGCAATAACAGGATGGTGTATGCATTGATTTTATAGAGTCAATACAATGAAAGCCGCCCATATAAAGTGCTTCAACCGTCTGTATTGGGACAAACTGTGTCAATACAGCAAAGTTTCTATTGGTGTTTACTTTAAAACCACATTTAGATTGTTTCGTGTTGTAGAGCGAAAAAGGTTTCCCATAAAGAGACGGTGAAGAAATCTCTCCAAAGTAATAGTTTTTACTTTCACAGAAGTTGCACACTTTCAGATCAAGTTTTCTATCATAAAATGTGATATTTGGTCTTCATAGTGGAAAAAAGGCAGAATATGAGGAAAAGCATTTGGTTTTCTTGTTTTTTATTTTATGTATTGCTATGATTTATGTCAGATCTTCCCCTGTATGTTTAAATGCTAACTGGGTCGCTTTTAGATTTAATCAATGCATAATTTGTCAGGCTTTTTATTGATTCTCCTACTGAAGGCATTATAAGAATCCTTTCTTTTGGTGATCTCATGCAGAATGCATTTTACCACAACATGTTTACAAACTGTTTTCTGGACTCACAAAGTATTGATCTAAATCCATCCATTAATTTTCTTTACACCCTTGTCCCTTTGTGGGGTCGGGAGGTGCTGGTGCTGATCTCCAGCTAACGTTCCGGCCAAGAGGCGGAGGGCAACACAGAGACACGCAGGACAAACAACCATGCACACACACACTCACACCTAGGAAGAATTTGGAGAGGCCAATTAACCTGACAGTCATGTTTTTGAACTGTGGGAGGAAACCGGAGTACCTGGAGAAAATCCACACATACACAGGGAGAACATGCAAACTCCATGCAGAAAGACCGGGGCTGGGAATCAAACCCAGAACTTCTTGCTGCATGGAAACAGCTCTACCAACTGTGCCACTGTGCAACCCCTGATTTAAATCCTATTTGTGTTTATTTACTGCTTATACTTCCGTGCTGATTCACTTATTCATCAAATGGGTTTCCTTTCCTCTATCTTTATGTGACCATAGTCATTTTTCAGTTGTAACTTGCATGATAATGGGACATGATACCTGTTGAAATAATTGTTCTTAATTTTCAAAGTTGAATTGTCTTGCAGTTATGGGTGTAACAAGCATTACATTTGCTGCAGCACAAGATTATGTTCAACAGAAAAGAGATAATCCTCTATAGAAGGTTTTATGTTTATCATGGTGAGATTTTTATTACTGCTATTAGAGAATTATTCTTTTCTGGCATTTTATGCTGTTTGTTGGTATGAAGTGAAATTATCCCGGCCAAATTCAGGTCATTATTCTGAGTGAACTGGAAAAACGGACGTGGAGCGATAATACAACACTCTGTCCATCTTTCGTGGAGCATTACTGTGAAAAGCGATTCAAAAGTGACCAAGCTGCCCCAGAAGTGATTTAACAAGCCACAGGGATGGACATTTATGAGGTTATCTGCAGGAAATGAAGGACAGATAAAAGTGAGGAGCCTTATTTCTATCCATAAACACCATATTTCTGTGCTACAACAATATTTAAATGAGATGGGCAAACTGTTCATTGGCTTTTTCACCAACATTATAATTAACTAGGGATCATTCTGAAGGCCTCATTTAGAGTGCTTAATACAAAGCCGAGTTTATTGTTTAAAGCTTATTCGGTAGGAAATCACCAAAAAAGTATCATTTGAATTGATTGGGAGCAAAGTCGATATTTTTATTCAAATCAAAGCACATCATATCAGCCCAAGCATCACAAACTGTAAAGCACAGAGTTGGTGGGTTGATGATTAAATGCTGTTTTCCAGCCATAGCTGTATTCACGGGAAAATGATGATACGGATGATTATATCAGCCTCTGAACGAGTCGCAG
This sequence comes from Poecilia picta, assembly GCA_033032245.1. Lineage (NCBI taxonomy): Eukaryota > Metazoa > Chordata > Actinopteri > Cyprinodontiformes > Poeciliidae > Poecilia > Poecilia picta. The sequence continues at coordinate 15,285,341 of CM065374.1, forward strand.
TCTGCCGTTTGGCTGTAGCATAAAAGGAAGCCCTTCGGTAAAGAGGCCGAATGAAAACTACAAAAATCACAACTAATATGTGCAGGAAATGTCTCCATTGACTGAGGCGATTCCATACTTCACAGATGTTTGTGTGGCGCTGGGAAGCTCTCTTCAGTGTAACCATTCCCGGCAGTTTTTTTTTTTTTTTGTGCTTTTCAAAACACTTCTGCACCTCTCCCATATGATAAAGTGTGCCAGTTGGGCTGCAGCAGATGTGACCATGTGCCTGTTTGAGCGAGAAGCCCTGTTAAACCCAGAGCTAAACTGTGCAGGCGTTTACCTCTCAATGTGACAGAACTGCTAGTCTTGGTGTTTGGATGTTTATTTTACCACCTCCTCAAGTCTGGCAATGCACATGTCACATTGTTTGCCGTATTTGAGAAATACTTAATGCATACCATTTTGGATTAGTGTTTGTGGCTTAATATGCATACCCAAGCTGCAGGGTACGTGGTTTGGAAGCTGGCGATTAGTATCACTTTGTATTTCCTGTTGTATTTTTATGGCTGTTAGAAGTTGTGTGTAGTTTGAATTTAGAAAGACTGTCTTTTACCAGAAATGTCTAAAAATAAAGTTCTAAAGCATCAATGAAAAATCTAACTGTTGTTATTCTGGGATCTGTTTTATTGTTATATTTTGTTTTTGTATTTGTTCTCTTGCCGTTGTTGATATGCTTTTCCAATTTGTGCATTACTGTACCTGCACTGACTTGGTGTAATCGCTCCAACGAGGGTTATTTCTCTTCGCAAGATAATTAATTGTGGGAGTCAATTGTGAAAGGCAAGTTAATAAGATTTCTTTTTCTTTTTTTCTTTTTGAAGCCCTCTGCTAGGAAGTGTATTAGCTGTAAGTGCATCATTTGAAGGTTTATCTCTGTGCTTCTCTAGATCGGCACTGTCTTGGCAGGACATGTAGCCTCCAGCATGAGGATGTTCCCGAGTTGACATGGAGCATCGTGGCAGCAGGAGACCAGAGGGATGAACAGAATGGGAAAAGTGAAAAGAAGACGGAAAGTCCTCATGGTTGGGAGGAAGGTAAGAATGAAGGTATCACGTTTCCCCCGTTGCAGGGGAATTTTGTTTTTCGATAACTTCTAGAAGGTTTTCTGATTATGTTGAGTTTGGACCAAAGCGTCCATTAATCATAGCTATGTCGAAATACCATAACTAGTTCAAAACGGCTTCTTTTTGTCGTAATACATCAGTCGTTACATTGCAACATTCCTTCCCACATCCACAACACTGTCAGTTCAGACTGTAACTGGGAACATCTCATCTCCTTAGGTGATAGGAAAATAGGAGAGACGAATCTGTTTACTTCCCTTAAATGTTTTCCTATCTGTCTTTAATGAGTCCTGGGACCAGTGAGATCGCACGATGGATGAATCTTAAAAATGTCAAATGCACTCAGTGGTAAGGAAAGGGAGATGGACTGTGGATTTGAACCATGGCCGTCCTGCAAGTGTAGTTTTGGTTGTAAAGTGGGCGTTGACTCAGCATACTGACCAACTGTCAACTGCTGAGGTAAAAATAAGGAAATAAGGAAACAATATCTACACAGACTGATGAAACAAGAACAACATATTCTGAACTTCTTTCTGTCAGGTTGGCCATTAGTGATCTTACAGATCAACAGATTTCACTACATTTTAATGTGTAATGACAACTGTGATCCATTCTAATTTAAATTTAATTAATACTCAGTTGGGTAATGAATGTTTCTAACTGCTTGAAAACTTGTTGCTGTTATTCTATCTGTTAAAAGGGGACAAACTTTGTCGACGTCAATCACAGTCCAATCTGCTTTAATGTAATTTGTCAAAGGACATTGAGAACCTAGTAGCTAAACAGTTTATGCACCAGTTGAATTTTCTTTTCATATTATGTAGGTTAGATTTATAGACAGACAACTATTTTATAGACGTGATTAAGTTTCTGCTTGTAGAAATTTACCTTGTTGGAAATATGTTCCTTGATTTAAATAAACTAACAATTGTTAGGATAGTCTTGGCTGATCCACATAAAAAGAAATGGTCTCCTATGAAGGAATTAAGTATTCTATATATTATTGAATTTGCCTTACTTATCACTTAATAACCCCTCTTTGTATGCTCTAATTGTGTCAAAGATATTGAGATATTGTATTTTATTTTGCAAGACAACAATAGGAGATGTTACTGTGCTCCAAGCTTTATTTCATACCAAGGGAACTCAAATATAATTCCTTCTAATACATTTTTGAATGAGTCCAAGGCCCATCAATTATAAGTCAAGCCACATGAGGTAACAGTTTTATTCAAAATAAATTAATTTAATATCATAAGATCTAAAGTTTGTGGAAAAAAATGTTTTACATTCCATGCTATTCTAACTGAGCATGTTCTTGCTCTTTGTTGTCATAAATGTAACAAGAATCCTGCTTACATCTTGACTGGATGATGTTAGTGCATTTACTTTTATTGTTCCTAACTGAAATTTCTTGGCATCATATGCAAAATGCTCATGTTTGCTCAAATAACACAGTTTCAAAACTGAAATCTCTTCCATACTTTATCATGTGGTTTCCTGGCAAATTAAATTGTTTTTGTGCTGGTTGAAGGAAGAATGAATCAAACCATTCTGCCCTTACCTGTTTGTAACGTCGACATTCACTGTCCAATTTTCCTTTTAGCGGTGAATCTGGAACATGTTTTTATTTCAACAGGCTCCTGCTTCTCAGGAAGTATCAATTTGGAAACTGCTCCTAAGGTGACAGTAACAACATGCCACTTACACTACAGCAGTGATTTTTGAGTGACACTGTCACAAGTGGTCAATGTGCCATTGGCATGGAGATGACACTCCACATAGCTCTGTTACGTAACTGATACAATGGCATCTGGTAGTCTTCCTGTGGAAACAGTGCATATACTAACGTGCCACCTAGATATGGAAATGTTGATATAGTGAAAGAATCACAGCTTAGGAGTCAAAAACAGGCAGCCTGCAGCCAGCATTCAAACCACAGGCCACTGTTTTAGAGCTTTGTTGTAGTGGTTCTAATTTAAAAAAAAGATTTCTCTCCATGCCATTTATATACTGTATATACTACGGAGTTGGAGGTTTTGCTCCGTCTCACTTTGCTCAGAAGTGAGGCAACAAATCTTTTTAAAAAGTATAAAGGAGCTGTAATTGATTCAAAACTTATATTTTAGGTTAAGGTATACAAAATCTTTGCCAGTGTTTTTTAAATTAAATTACCTGTTTGTTCAAATAACCTATCTGTAAAAGGAAAATAAAGGCATTCAAGAATAATTGTACCAAACACTTTAAGGTGTTTTTTGTTTAGGAGCAATAGAATTAAAGGCAGACGTTACTGAAATGCAAAATAAATAGCTGTGCATTTTCATGTTACAGTCCTCTGCTAGCCACCATTCAGTTGGTATGTTTTGAATAATTGAGATGGGTGAGGAGATTCTTCACACATTTAAACGTTTCTCTTTAGAAAGGATGGGCTAAAAAAATGATGGAGACTTGAAGGCTTTGATGGATAGGAATAGCTGAAGCTGTTTTCTATAGTCCTGAAATAATGTGTTGTAAAATGTGAAACATTAAAGCCTGTAAATGGGCTATGTTACTTTCATAGAAAAAGCTGGTCGTTGGGCTGAAGATGTGCAGATGCAAGCTGGAAAATCACTAAGGTTAGCAGGATCGAGCACGAGTCCTGAAGCTTACCTCGACTCAATGCAGACTAGCAGAAAATGAATAATTAAAGCTGTTTACAACCAGATATGACGAAACCACTGCTGAAACTTGATTTTTATCATATTTTGAACTTGCTTACATTGTCTCTGGCTACTGCTGGACGCTGCAGCACATGGTACGCTCTGCTCCTTCCTAAGGACAGGAATCTGAGTAAATAGAATGTGTCTGAGGATATGCAAAACATTTAAAAAGAAATAGATCTGCACTCATAATAGTTTTGTCACAAAGTTGTTTTCTAAACTGGATCCTTAACAAGTAAAGACAGCAGCAAGTGCAGAGGGAGGTACAGCTCAAGAAATTTCCATTTGTTGAAAACTGCTCAAATCTCTGCGGCAACCAAATCTCCTGTGACGCTAATTGATTGAAAATGAGCCAACGCTGACGACTCCTGAACAGATTGTGAATTAGACTCTCTGGTGAGTCAAAACAAAGACGAAAAAATTATCTGAATGTCTGTAGCCAAAGACAGTGTGAAAATGATTGAGCATTGATTTCTAGCTCTTTTGCACATAATGGAGAAGCTGGAGCTGACTGGCAGCAAATTCAAGATGCTGTTTGCTGGAGCAGTTTTTTTGTAATGAAGAGTGGCCCCAAGGAGGTCTGTCATCTGGCAACCAGAGGTGTCATCTGGATTTTTATCAGGCCAGAGGAAGATTGGCTCTGCCTTGCAGTCTTGTATTGCCTGTTTTTTATGTTGAAGTATGTAGTATGCTGAAGCGCCTACTGTTTGTGATGTAAGTAATCTCAAGCATTATAAACAAAGGCAACTGGACTTCTCTTATCTTTTAGGCTTTTTGACTCTCATCCAGAAGCTACTTTGGTGCCAAAACCTGCGTTCGACCTATAAGGAATCAGAAACAATCAGACTGATAAGGCAAAAGAGGTCACTAACAAGCTCATTGTAATCGCTAATGAGGTCATCAAGGTCACATGAGCCTCTGGCCCTAACCCTCTGTTCGATTCTCTGTTATGGTTGTTAACACTAATGATCCTAACATGTTCCCAACAATGATAACGCTGATGATAAGATACAGCATCGAAGTGAACATGTCCTCATAAAGAGGGAAGGCAAGGACAAAGAGCATAAGTACTTCAAAAAAGCACTTGAATTAAAAACAAAACAGCCAATTCAGGTGAGTGCAGGACAGACAAGAGGAGGCAGAAGAACATAGCCATCCCATGTCTGACGAATTAAGAATATTTTCTAAACATAATGTTCAAATTTTAAATCTTGTAATGCTCTCAGACAGAAATTGATTCAACCCAAGGACGAATCACCCAAATCGCAAACTCAGTGGTATGGTATTTGCAGCCCTGTGCAGTGAGGAATGTTCGGATCTTTGTATTGGAGAAACAAAACAACAGGAGCAACAAAAGGATGGCGCAACACAAAAGAGCCAACTCATCAGGTCAAGACTCAGCAGTTTAATCCCACCCTCAAGGAAAAAAGACTCTGCTTTTGAAAGCAACATATTTTGGACAGGGGAGCTTAATAGAAACTCACACCTGGAAACATGCAAACAAAACAGTGCACGTGTTGACATTGTTGAGAACATGTTAGAGTCATCAGTGCCAAACACATACAAGTAATTGAAAAGACATTAGGTTCAGGATCTTAAAACCAGGTCGGTACTGAAAACATGAAAGCCACTTATGTAACTGATTGGATTAAGCTAAGCGTGCCTTAAGACATGTACGCCTTTAACAGTTTCATAGACATTTTACAAAGTATGAAACATTTGACAAAGTGAAATTTGGGGTATGAGCAATTAACTCTTACATACCTATTTTCCTTTTTCCACTCTATTTTTCCTCTTTTTTTTACTTCCATCACTCTTTTACCTTCAGAGTTTTGTGACCAGTCTGCTAACCTTGGGACTCTGTCCAACTGGATAAATAATACAATAACATATAAAATGCAAGTTCAAAACACCTGGAGTGTTTTAGCAAACAATTTTTAGACTTCTTTTCAGCCCTGTGTTGATATGAATATTGCACACTGAAATTGCAATGATGGCATATGTTGAAATTGTTCTGCTTTTAAAACAATCATCATCAGGACAGGTAATAGGAAAAACTGCAGCTGACATCAAATTAGACGTAACAGCTAAAAAAAATCCTCATTGAGTATTTTCCACTAAGCTTTTGCCCTTCTTGGTAAGGATAGCACAATTTTCGCTTCTATAGTCCTTTGGGTCAAAGCAATAAAATCCCCTGCTGGTGATCCTTGCGGATTATAAGTTTCATACAAAGTTTCTCAAAGTTTGATTTAAAAACGAACCTGCAGAAAACTATTACCTGTTCATTTCTTGGTCACAGGATTGCATCTAGATAGATCAATGGTCCACTTGCCATGCAGGTGGGAAAGCTACCCAGTTGCTTTTTCTGCACCCAGCAACCCTCCTATCTGAGCAAATAATTATGAACCATTACTTTGGATGAGAGGCAATTTGTTGTACTTATGTGTTTTGTATCAGAAATATAATAACCCTGACATTTGAAGCAAGCCTTTACTTTGGAGTTGGTCTGTCCATGTCCAACCTGAGCCTAAAACACAGTAGAATCAGGACACAGCAAAAAAATATTACCTCCTTGGCAACAGACTTGGGGCATTAGTTGATTATCTGGATGTTTATAAAACAGTTGAGCAAAAATAAGCGACAACAGATTACTTTCTTTCAGACATGTATTACTTTATTTTATCTACTTTATATACTCAAGTAAAGACACACAATGTCTTGCAATATTATTCATGTGACATGACAATTGTTTTTAAAAATTTGATTGAAAAACTCGAAACAGATCAAAGTTGGCTTAGAGCGACTCAAAACAAATGGCAGTCGCATTTCCCATAACTTTGTTAAAATCCATTTGAAAACATGCCACTTCCACTGCACTATTTAGCAAAATACTATTTAAATTCCCAGAAGTTTGTTGATGTAAAATGAAAAACTGACAGAGTTTAAGAAATGCTAATGAAAGAAATGCAAGGCACTTTATGTGTAATTTTTGACAATAAGATTTAAATGTAAAGCTCTTTATATATAACCTTTTGCCACAGAATTACATTAGGTATACAAGCAGTGTATGGACTCTTTGGGATGATTGCTCTGCTACATGTTTGAGATTATGCATCAAGTAATTTTCTTGCTTCAAACAGCATTTTTATTCCCTCAGCACTAACACGCATTGTTGTTGTTAACTTGAATCTCATTTTACCTTAAGTTGTGTGCGTTTCAGAGAGAAGCTGCACTGCAGCCACAATTAAGATAAAAATAAATTGCAGAAGATTTGAGTCTTTTGCTGCTCTTCTTTTGTTTTGTCGAAAAATGGCATTATTGCTACATAAAAAGTGAGGATTACCATTTTGGAAATATTGGACTGTTTCTTTTTGGCTTTGTAATGAAGGCTTTTCTTAACGAGATGGCACAATTTAAAGTGGTACAAATATAAATCAATATACATTGATCACAGTACAGCAGGAATATGACAATGTGTTTAGGTCTTTACCTTTTTTTTAAAATACACTACGTCTTTCATGCTAGCCCACACATCAAACTGAGCTCAGTCTAGCACTCGGAGCACTGATTCCAAAATACATGTATTTAATGGCCTATCCTTGGATTTCTCTCATCTTGAGCATGGCCATGCATGGTTAACAATTCCTCTTTTAGCTGAAAATCTTGTAAGTCATGCATTAAATTGACCAAAGTTGTTGAACTGCCATGCATTTAAACTCTTGGCCACTGAAGGAAAGGGCATGGAGACTCCATTAAAAATGTATCTCCCCTGGGAGATCTAAGAGGTAGCTAAGATAAATGTATAATTAGACCACTTACTCGGTTTCAGTAGAGGTATTTGTGACAATAAAATAGCTTGATTCCCTCCAGATCCATCTCTGCTAAAAGGCTTAACAAGTGGATAATGGACCTAAACTGCACAATATTTTAAACCATTTTTGTGGAAGAGGAGTGAACATGCACAGAGGGAAAAGGTTCTGGATAATCCCTCAGAGAAATTAGCTTTCTGCAGAAGTAATTTTTCTAAAAGAGGTGCTAATCCAATTAATCAATTGACAAGAGATCTTCTCTGTTTTGCTGCGTTCTCTGCAGAAGTTTCAGAGGAAAACACCATTAGGCGCAAAGTTGAAAAGAAAGCAGGACCATGTTGTAGTTATCTCTCACATGCTTATGAATTAGTTCATGTAATTGTTTTGACTTAAGCTGCAACTTGTTGGTCTGATATTAAACATTTTGAAGCAGCACATATATGAAAAATGTACTTTGTCCAAATATTCAGGTGACATAAGAGTTGCTATGTTTAAATGAAGACTACATGACTCCATCTACTCATATTTCTTTCAGATGGCTTTTCTCAGAATCTGCAGCTGACTTGATAACACGGTGCTAATGACCTGCCAAACATCTGTCAAGACTTTTTTTCCCTCTTCCTTTTTCATCAGCGAATAAACCTTGGGAGCTTTGTCTGAGCCCGATACTTATTAAATCCTTAAGAAACCAAAAGGTTTAGTTAAAGACCACGTTTTAACTAGAACTTCTACCCTTGAAGTCTTCGCTCTGTTCTCTCGCCTTTTGTCAAGGATGTCATCAGAAAACCCACAATTGGTGTATTTGTCAATAATCCTGCAAATAGCCCAACTCCGACCTTACTGCTTTGATTAACCGCTCCGTTCAGTGAAAGCAAGGTCAGCGAAGTGCATCGACTCAAGGTGGAGCTCATTGCTTTTTACCTGCAGTACTGTTTCAGTAATGTATTTACAACCCAACCTAATTACCTGCAGCCTCCAAGAATTTAATTATAACCTCATTAAAGCTTTGACATCGTCTGGACTGCAGGAAGCTGTGTCTGGGGAGTGCGGGGAGTGCAAAATTTTAATGTTTTGTTGCTAAGCTGCAACAAATAAGGAATACAGTTTAAAACCATCCTGTGTCTTAGTGTTCATATATCAACAACAACATCGCAGAAGGTTGATAAAGTATCCTTAGGAATATCTGGATATGGAAATTTTCTCTCGAATCTAAAAATGATGAATTGAAGCAATAAGCCGATTTTTACTGATAGTGAACTAGAAACTGTATGCAAAACTAGTTTACAACACTTTGCTAAATAAGCACCTTGTGTTTTTTTAAACGTATTAGTGAATTTTTCTTGTTTAATGTAAAGTAACAGGAGGAAATGGACTGACAACATCTGACATGAAGTCGTGTAGTGTGGGGGTGTTTATGAATGTGGCAGAGCTGTGCTGATTATAGTCTGACAGGGCTGCATTGTCACATAGTCATTTTGAAGTGGATTCACCAAAGGAATGCAAAAGTTGCACCCCAATTACTGGAGGAAACCTCTTCAATTTCTAACTCCATTTGCAGTCAAGATTTTGTGAATCTTCCTCATTCTCTTAATTCGGAAGCGTCTTAAGGCAGCGGTTGTCCCTGCTGATATTTTTATGCAACATTTTTTTGCTGAAAAATGTGCAAAAAAATAAAAAATAAAATGCATACTGATACCCTCGGTATCAGTATTGCCATAAGTGATTATCATCACAAATACCAGAAATAAACACTTGAATTATATTACTCTGAGATTTTCCATTTAATGGGTTTCACTTCTTTAATTGAACAACTAAAGCCTTTCCATAATATTGTAATTAGAGATTCACCTGTATATACTCAATGTAGGTGTTCTGTAAGTGGAGGGATGAAGACCCACATTTCCCCCCTGTGATTACAAAACACAGTCTGTCACCTCGACATCTCTGATAACCACCTAACTGCTGTTTGCACATATTGACTTTTATTCTATAAACTGAGGTTTTGCACATCATTAGGCCAAGACTTTGTAATGCAATGGATGAATGCAAGTCTGGGCCAGCTCACTTGAGCATTACACACAGACACATCCTCATTGCCCTCATGTTCGGGTCAGGATCAATAAGCTGATTGATTAAAGGACAGATGTCTGGGCAGCTGGCAGGGTATGGGTAGGGGATTGAGTATAGCAGACACTGGCCCTCAAGAAACCAATCGATCTGACCTTTAGGGATCGATGATCCACTCAGGAGTTAGTGAGGAGCATCTGGCAGTTAAAATGGACCCTCTTAATAACAAACAGAAAAATCTACTTCTGTGGCCTTGTGGTGAGTGAACGCAGGGTTAATGGACCAAAAATGAAGAGTTCCACTGTTCTCGCTCAGTTACCATCAGTTCATCTGTTTCTTTATGTTCAGGAATGAAAAAAAAGGTCAACATGCTGTGACTTTTCTTCTGAAATGATTGTGTGGCAGAAGAAAAATGTATCCTTGATTATTCCCGGCTCCTCCTCCCTGAAGACATTTTTGAACATAGCAACCGCAGGCGATGTATCAGCAACAAGACAATACACCTCTGAATACATACACAACACAACAGATGTCAATATGTCAGCAGCGCAGAACAGAAAGACTAATTGGATAGTCTGCAGACTGTATGCTAATTACATAAGAGGGAACGTTGACATAATTTGCTTTATTTTTACTGAAAGATATGGTGTTCTTCTAATTGCTTGCCTCTCTTTTGTCTTTAGCTATACTTTGTTAAATGTTGAAGAGTGAGCGGATGGACAGTAATGGCCTTTTTGTAGCTTCTCCTGGTATTTATTTGACAGGAATCTAGATTTCAAAGAATCCTGCCAGCCTGTGATTACACGGACAGCTAAGAACTCAGACAGAGTTAAAGTAATTCTTCCATTTTAAATTGCTCAGGTTCATTGTTTTTTTTTCAATTCTAAACTAGCCATGCACTGGAGATTTCAGGATAACCCATTTGAATCTACCCAGAGGTTTACATAAGATATCACTCATTGAATTATCTATCAGTGCATCAGTTTGTTGACATTAAAAACGTCAATAAAAAGTTAAATGATCAAAATAAATCACATAAATAAATTGCAGTGTTATTTGGCCACTTAGAAAATTCTTTTCACAAATATTAATACTGGCTTATATTGCTCAAACCTAACATATCCAAAATTCATTTTTATTTAAGAAAACAGCATTGATTTACATCACGTTTTGTAAATGGTGAGGACCATTTAAAAACAACGTTTAGAGGACAAATATTAAATTTTTACATGCTTTGGTTTTGTTTTGGAGCAGTTTCCCTGGAAGACTTTCTACAGAAATACAAATGTGGTACAACACATTTCTCCTGCTTTTTCTGTAAGTTATAATTACTTGCATAAACTATGGAATGACAATAACCAGAATTTACAGCCAGATCAGTCGTACCTATGAAGACATAGAAATCAGGCTCCCTTAATTCACATCTAGAACTTAGACCACACTGATGTAAACAGTTTCAAATGGTCTGATGTGACAGTTGGGTGTCTTTCAACTCTCTTAGATGTGCGAGGTGTTGAGTTGTGTTCATCATCTGGTTCTTTGGGAAACTGATTACAACAAAGTGCTCATCAGTGTGGGATGTAGCCAAATGACATCAACTCCTTCTGTGATTCTCCCAGTCTCTCTGCATCTCTGTTGCAAACGCTGTAATGACACTCTGTGGCACTCTAAGCTCAGTGGCCACTTCTGCCTGAGAACATCTTGTTTGAAGCCGTGCAGTGGTGAGGTGCTGTTCATTAGGTGTCGTCTTGGTCTCCTGATGTCAAAATGAAAGGGTCATGATGAGGAGGACCGTTTAAATGCCAATAAATTTGTGGATCGATTCATGGGTTCAAACATCTGTTTGATGCAAAAGCACTGAAACGTTGAACAGTTGGACATTTGCATTCAAATGTTTAGGGAAGGTCAAATTATGTTCACCTCTAAAAATTATAGTGCATTTTAGGCTCATCCTGTTTGATTGTAGTAGAAATATTTTCTAATAGAGAGTAGTCAACTGCATTGAGTCATTGGCTTTGCAGCAATCCTTTCTGACAACCATGTGGCGACAGCGGAGAGGAATAGCTCCCTTTCAACATAAATGAACCTCCAGCAGAACCAACCTTAGTTTGCTATACCCTGCCAGAGGTGGAGGGGACAGAAACTTGACAGAACAAAATTATAACACAGAAACCAAGGAGTACTGTCCACTTCTGTTAGCAATTAGATTGTATATGATTTCCATATTTTTTCTGTCATATTAATGTAATTTACAAACTGTCAGGTATGTGTGAAAAGGTTGTTTTCATCTTGACTGTGCTTTCCTTTGAAGTTATCTGTATGCTGGCCTATATATACATTAAAACACCTCCTTTGATCATTAGACTTTCTTCACAAGTGGTCTGAATAATGAATTGTCTCCTGTAGCAAGATTGTTGACTTGAATTTTATTTTGGAGTTTATGTCCTATGTAATGTACAGTAAAACCAAACTGCTGCTCTGTAGCTATGTTGTTTCAAGAATTCATTTAAAGCTGTGGTTTCCAAGGTCTTGAGATTTTAATCCACACCAAAATAGCACTGGAGATTTCTGAGGCCAACCCTTTCTGCTTGTAATATTAAAAAACTGAAAAAGAAAAGCCAGTTTTGAAAGGGGAAAAATAACATCTAAACGTTGCCTAATTAATTTCACAAAATAAAATAAGCCCAGGCAAACTAGCGTATTGTGAACAAGAAATTTGCAAGTCTTTTTAAAAGTTAATTTTAACTGAGTTTGTTTCTGGACTTCGATTAGGCCATTCTAAGTAATGAATGTGCCTTGTCTGAAGAAACTGGTAGCTCTGATTTTACCGTTAGGGCTATTAAAACACAGGAAGACCTGCAGGCTTTTCAGCATAGATAGTTTGCGATGTGATGCTGAGCTACAACTTCAGCTCTTGTCCATTCTCAGAATAAACTCCCTTCACAGCTCCTTTACAGTAAAGGACTTCTATTACTTTTGCTCTCCCATGTACTTTTAAGATTTATTCAACTAAATAGAAGGCAGACGTCCTCCAATTCATCCAGCTTCAATACAGCCAGTGCTCACGGAAATTTGCTGCCTCTAGCTTTGTAGTGCAGAATTTAAGATATAAGATTTTGTTCTTTCCTCTTCTGTATGAAGACATTCTTTAAAGCTACGCATTTGCTAAGACTATGAAATATTGCATCATTATATCCAGTTGCTGTTTTCCATACCCAGTTATTTCTTTCCGAGTGGAGATGAAGCTCAGATCCATTTATCGCTCTGTCCTGGAATTTCTCCAAACTACATTTGTGGAGTTGAGTCTGAGGTAAGGTGGGTTGCTCATACTTAGCAAAGCCTTTCTTCAAAGAGCTATTGGTCGAGAAAGGCACCATTTTCCAAAATGGACAAATAATTGGAGACAATTGCAGTGTAGAGATAGTTCATTATGAGATTCTGCAACTAGTGGCAATCCAAAGTTTCCACTTTCAACTCTGTCTTCTAAAATGTCAACGCTCGCCCCTGCAGAGCAGGACTCATAGAAAACAAGCTCCATGATTTTTGGAGTGGATGAAATGATATAACCTCAACCTTACTGGAAAGTTGTGGTGCTTTTTTTTTTTTTAACCAGAGTAACTGGCAAAACCACATTGGCTGACTCACAACAACTACTTGTTGAGGAACCGCCATCCCAGTTCAGTGTGTGAACAAGCTTGTTAACAGGATGAGAAGAAGGTACCAGACTGTTGTGACTTTGTACAGTTCCCCGATGGCCCCTGTTTTGAAATTAATAAACAATTAAAATGCCCAAATCTCTTTTTGGGGGCAAATTTCAATCATTCCATCAAAGAAACACCAAACAAAAGTCAATAGCAGAATAATCTGTTGGATATTAAATGAGGATTTGGCAAGTTTTCGTGGACACAACCTATACATTCTGATGTTCTGTCCACAAATGGAGCTTCCTTAAAACTGTAGAAATTGATCTGTCAAACTCAAATCTCCTAACTTTGTATGGCATGTTTAGTCAAGGTGAGTAGTGAAGACATGGAAATGAAAGAAAAACTTACAAAAATGAAAAGAAGTCCTGCTGCAGTCCAAGTTGTGAAGTAGATGACCATCCTTGTGACATATTGCTCACCATGCTTCCATGTATCATCAGTTATAGTTTAGACTAGTGTCCTGGTAGCTACAACAAATCCTTTGTCTGATCTTCACTACCTTCTAATCCGTCCAAGTAATGGTCCTCAGTGAACAAGTTTTGATCAAAATTCTTCAAACTCCAAATTCAGAAGAATCTTTATTGAGGCTCTATTGAAGCTAAAAACCTTTTGTTGATGATCCCAGTTTTTTGCATCTATTCTCACCATCTATTTTAGCCTGTATATAGAAAAACTGTCACGTCAGAAGGGACAGGCCTTCACGGTGTGTAAAATAATTCCTTTTTAAGTCCATGAGTTGCATTTAATTTTTTTCTCTCTCATTGGTTACTTACAATTGTTAGAAAGGAAGCAACACCTCTTTTCATGTACTTTATTGTCTTATCCCAAAATTGAGAAAAGGATCCATCACATCCCAGGTTGAACATCCAATGAAAGTGTCAGTCATTACTCAAATTTTTACCTTCCTTGTGTTTTATATTTTGTGATTTTATTAACTTCTTGGTAAGTTTGCATTTCTAATTCCTTTTTTGTATTAATATATTCAGACGGGCTTTGTGTAATTGCCTTTTACTCCAGTTTCTCAAACCACATACATTTGTTCTTAACTCAGTGTGCTGCAAATGAAACTCATCAGTTGAGCTTATGAATTTACTTATTACCTAAATAAACAAAATTTGAGTACAACTTTCTTTTCAAGACCAACCCTCAGATGCTACCATTGAGACATTTTTTTTCTTTTATTAAGTAGATAAAAATACTGCTTCCCTTTTTTCAGTTATCATCTGAAATGTATTCTAAATGGGCATTTGTTGTATCTTATTAAACATGCAGAGCCAAGCAAGATAAAAGGGGACCTTGCTGATAAAGAAAAATGATCAACGCATCAACAAGTCTGACTCAGTGGCTGTGACAAAAAATAATTAACAATTTCAACATTTTGTGAATGCCAAGTATTTACCTAGTTTTGTTTGTTTTTTGTACTTCTCAAAAATAAAATTCTTAGTAACTTCTCCAATAAACTCAGTAGAAAAGGATATTTATTTTTAAACAATAGGGAGAAAGTTTTCTCTTCACTTCAGTGACCTGAAAACTTTTACATTAGCAAGATGAAAATAATTTACTGTTTTTGTCTGTGGATTTCAGAAAACTCAAAACTCAGATAAAATGTTCATCTGTTCTATGTTATTGTCAGTCTTCTGTAGCTAAGCTGCTGGAGTTGTACGTGAATCCTCAAGTGCAACAGGCTTAGTTATCACTCTGTTCAAAATGCTTATGGTCGAAACATGTGGAACAGCATGTTTCTTTAATTTAATGATAAGATCCCAGAAAGACTTAATAGGGGGAACTCTGGAGCACATATTTACACCCCGTCCCCCTTATCGTTCACTGTGTGTGGCAACCCAGCAGTCACTTAGATGAAAGCACTCAGAGTAAGTCAAGGAAATACATATGAGAGGAAAAAGGATAAGACAAATCTATAGACCGAAAGATATCCAGAGATGAAAGGAACTTCTGAAGGAAGCAGAAATCAAATGAAGGCCCTTGAAAAGACCTCAAGATCAATCTTGGCTGGTTTTGCCTTACGGAGTGAAACGTGAACTCCAAGTTTTGATAGTTGGGTAATTTATTCATAATGAACTCATTAGAGAAGTTGATCTCTAAATGCTCAGTTGGTGAGCATGACATATTTTTTTATTATTTTACTTTAAAGCTAATCAGACACTTGAATGTTGCTCCTAAAACTAAAGATATTTTAAACACGAGAGCCTTATTCTGGCTGCTCACCCCTAAAGTACCAAAACAAACATCTGCTGAATCAGTGTTTGTTGTAATTAATGAGGAAACTGTAACTTAAGAATGGAAATTCTGCAACACAGACAATAATACTTCCAGTAATCTCAAAGAAGAGGACGACTCCTTAGTTTTTATCATTAGACATATATTGCGACTCTTATCTCTTCAAGCTCGGACAGCAGCAGTGATTGTTCAGTTAGGCAGATTTCAGATGTTGCTCACTTATTTAACAACAAACCTGCTGAGCCAAATCAGCAATAGCCTGAGACCAAACTTCAACTCTTTGACCTCAATGAAAAACTCTGTGTAACTGAAAACTAACTAACTGCACATCACCCTGACACACCATACCCAAAGAGAAATGTGTTGCATCTCCAAGAGCTGTGGGGAGGCTTTTCTTTAGCTGTTAAAAGGTGGTTCCTCAAAGTGTTGCACACTCTAAACAAATGCCATATTTATTGTTTTTCTGTGCAGTCTGATTTCCTCTTGCAGTTAAAACAAATGCAGCCCTTCGCTAGCTGTGGAGTGCCAGCAATCACAGTTTGTGTTGTTCTGTGAAAGACTGGCCACCTGTCCAGGGTGAACGCTGGAGATGGGCACCAAGCCCCCGAGTACAACTGTGTCCAGTCTGTTAGTTCTCAGTCATTTAGGCAAATTGGTACAAAGGTGCAAACTGTTTTTTCTTTGCTCATACTTTCACAGTATGGAAAACAGAGGTTGGTCCTTGCAACTTATGAAGGTTTAACCATTGTTTAGAAAAATCAGCTGTTACTGAGTGACAGCTCAGAGCGGAGATAAGCTGTTTAACTGACTAACAAGGATTAAATAAAAGATGTTAGTTGGCTCATTTCTCACCTTTTATATCGGCACTTTTTTCTAGATTTTTAAGATTACCTTTAGCTGAATTTAAACTGTTCTGAATGTAGCTCCCTTTTAGAAAAGACTATGGTGATAGCAGTGCTGTTATGTGTTGTACACATCGGAAACACAACGCTGTAGATTACAGTGAGAGAGAGGTTTTGATATACGTGGTTGTTTTGCACAAAGTGCTTACATCAAAGGTTGTCAATGCAGCACACAGACTGAAACAAGGTCTTCTTGCAGATGTTCGATGCAGAATAATCTGCCTTTCATTGTTGGTGTCACACACATGCATACGATATAACAAAGTGCCTTTGGCAACATGAGACAGCTCCAAAACCATTTACAGCAAGCAACACGAGGGTTTTTTTTTCCTGACATGACAAGTTGGTCTGAAAGCATTGTGAAAACTCCAGAAGCAACTAACAAGCATGACAGAAACTACAACTTTTTAAAAACTCCTTCTGAAAAAGTTTTACAGTAAAAGGATTTCCTGTTTTTTTTATTGTTGCTGGAAATTTTGAATCAAATCACATCAAAATCATAGGAAAACATGATTTGGCCTAAAAAATAAGAAACAAATGAGCTCCCTATGCAGAACTTGGCAACATATTTATATCTACCACAATGAAGCTCAAATTAAACTGCAAATCTTCCATTGATCCATTCATTTATTTTTCATTGCACCAGCTTAATCCCAGCTGTTTTAGAATAGCAGGTCAGAGGGTTGTTTCATGTTTTGGCTGGAGGTTTTCTGTTTGGAGTTATTTCTCTCCTCCAAAATTCAAAAAACAAGCAGGCTAGCTTAATGAGTGACTGAACAGATTTTGTCAGTGTGCATGAAATGTAGATGGTGCAGCACAAATGCAGAAATACCCTTTAAATAGTTTCACATTTAATCATATTGCGGTAAAAAAATCCCTCAATGTTTCTTACTAACATTTTTTTAGCTAAGCCAAGATAAATAATGCATGATTTTGAAGTAAATTTAAAATTCAAAGTGGGATTAAAACAGTTGTCCCAAGAATTTGCTTAAATATTACTTAGCTGTCACTTTTATGTGGTTTAATATCAGTAGGAACAACTGGAGATTTGGAGAAGTTTAAAGCAAGGTGCATCCCTGGCATATTTACAGGGATGCACCAGTCAATATACCAGCTGATAAATCTGCCACAATTTTCTTAATTTTTGGAGATTTGTGATTAGCCAGTGCTTAAATGCGAAACCAATCTTATCCACCAATTTTAGCAATATTTCAGATAAAATCAGCAGTTTATGCTTTTTAAAGATTGGTAATTGGTGAATTACCTGTTATTGGTGCACCCATAATGATGAAACAATTCAATATCCAAAAATTGTATTGTGCTTAAAAAGGTGTCCATGGTAACTCTAGAGAAGCTGTAAAATGATAATCTGTTAGTAAATTTTAATTGTGCTGCCTACAAATCTGACTTCAATGGGCAAGTAACATTGTTGAAAGAAATACAGAAGTCCTGTTTGCAGTTGGTCTCAAGCCTTAGGGGACAAGTCAAATAAGTGTAATCATACACTGTGTTCAGAGAAGACAAAAATTTAACTTTTGTGCTAAATACAAGACATTCTGTTGGTATGCTAAATTAAGGAGAATCTAGCGATGGCAAGGGATCAACTTTTGTACATCACTTCCAAAATTAAATATTGTGTTGGCTGTACTAGGCTTTGACAGTCCTTTACTTTAGAAGGGAGCCTTTTTGGAATGATTTATGGAGCTAAACCCAATCTTAGGGAGTAAAAATTGGTGTCCTTATAGCATGACAGCAACCCAAAATGCACAACCATAGTTATAGCACAATTGTTTGGATTGGTGCATATTAATTTATTAAAATAACCCAATCAAAGTTTAAAACTAAACTGAGTTGATGAGGTGTGGCTAGACCAGAAAGTTGATCTTCAAAAACACCTTCCAGTCTGACTAAGCTTGAGGTATTTTGTGAAGAATGGGCAAATATTTCAGAACTACCCCCGCAGGACGACCACTGTTATTGCTATGAGAGTTTGTACTAAAAAGAATTGACTTAGGCAGCTGGATACACATGCACAATACCCTTTTGAAATGTTGGGTTTAAAACCCTTTTGAAATTTTATGAAACACAAATTTGAACATTTCCAGAAATAAATTGCACACGGATGTTTATGTCTCTGCTTAAAGTGTATTGTACCTAAAGACCTGAATTTAGTGACAAGTAAAACAAAAGCATAAAGATCAAAGTCACCTAAGTGGTCTTTGTTAACCTTAAAATCACATGCAATGTTTTCTAAGGTTTTATATTTCTTCAACTATTTGTGTTGCATTATTTATGAAGACAGTGTCAACTTCAGTCTGAGCGACTCTTTGATTTGGTGTTAGAAAGATGACGGGAGAATGTTTGGAGACCACTGTGCAGCACAGATCAGACAGGATCTGTGTTAAGATCTCGACTAATCTGGCTGGATAAGAACAGAAGGCTCGCTGGGTCCACAGTCACATAGATAACAGGCAGGAGGCAACCCTAGATGCATGTTGCTGTGCAGAGTAACAAGACACTGCAAAATTAAATCCATATTGATGATTGGGGATTTAAAACTTTTACTGATTGGTTTTGCTTATAAGAAATTACTTTGTATTCACCATCTTGTTTTGATGGGGATTTGCGTATGTAGAGAAAAGACCATAGAATGCTGTAAGCCATCTAAAAGGCACCAACATTATCATCGTCCCTCAGTCTCTATGCCAGATTTGTAGTTTAATACTTTTTATTGGCAACTAATACTCATTCATTCAAAAATGCCCTTGTTTCTATATCTTGATGTCCTTCTAATCTCTTGTTCTGAATATTTCCCCACGTTCCTTCAAAATAAAACACTTTCAGCCAGAAGAAATGCCATCAGTGATGTGGAAGCTGACTCAGCTCAAAAATGGTTTATTTTCCAACGTTCTGATTTCTTCTCAAGTCATTATTATTCATGCTATCATTGGCAGCAGGCTGATGGAAATTGATGGATCAGAAAAAGGGCTTAGGGAGGCAGGTGGATGGGGCAAGAATGCCAAACGATAGTATGATGTTATTAAAAAAAGAAGAGACACTGTCAGAGACAGTGAGATGAGTCTGGAAGAAGGATTAGGAAGGAGAAAACAGGTGTTTGAGGAGGAGCAGAGAGATACGGAAGGCCTGACTCGACTTTATAGGACCATGTAGACCAAATGGAGAGCAGAAGAGAAATGGGGATGAAAGAGATTGTTTCTGATTCTGATATTCTAAGGAGATGACTTAGTATGGAAAATATGTCTGGCATTTGATAAGCTTCATATATACCCGACTAATGCAGCTGTACTATCGGGGAAAAAGAAGTCGACCTGTTCCAGACTTCAAAAGATCTCCAAAACAGTTTTGAAGAAAAAAACATGTATATGGGTAGAAGTGTCTGTTTTAAAGTCAGTACACCCACGGAAGAAACTAAGTGCACCCCTGCTTTTCCATAGTAGCAACCTTTAGCAACTAATCAAATGCATTTCCTTTGATTAGCATTCGAATGAAATGCTCACCAAGCTCCAGCACAAATCCTGAAGTAGAAGTACAATAACCTTTGAGAAGCTATATTTGCTGCCCAACAGTCTAGGAAAGACAGAAGGGAATGATTGCGTCTGAATGGGTAGTCATCTTGGAATCCAAGTCCGTCCTGTTCCTGTCGCATATCGATGTGGTATAGCCAGCCCTGTTCACATGTGTGTGCAACTGAGCAGCAGCTGCCGACTAAAACAGCTCCCTTACTCCTGGGAAGACCTTAATTCTCAAAGCTAAGGACCTAATTCTGTTTCTAGTTCTTCATGATTGTATTAGTTCCTTTAGTCCGAGCAGTAGTTACGTAACTCAGAATAGTCTCAATTAGTTCTTCGCTCCTTTGTGAGGATGCATATTGAACACAAGAGTAACCTTATGTGCAGTGAGGCAATAGAGACAACTAGGCTTTATCATTGTGGAAGACTAATAAGAAAGTAATTAGAAAGATGGATTGTGTTGGCCTTTTTTCTCTCTTTGTGGAACTAATGATACCTTTCTGTCCTTTTATTTGGTGTGAGTTTCTGTTCTCCTGCTGTTATTCCCAGGCAAAAATCAAGTAAACTTTAACTATTTATTGAGTTCGGAAGCAGCTTTAGCTCAACAGTCGACAAAAATTGTGTGCTTTTTGTCTGAATGTTTGCTGGTACAGGCAGGCATCCGTAGATGGAGATAAAGAGACTATGGCACACAGTTTTGGTAGTTCAGTGAAGGTTTCTGAGCTAATGAGACCTTTGCGAACAAAGGCTCTTTGCATGTTCATCTTCTAACTGTCAAACTAATAGGCACTGAGTGCTGTCAAATTGTCAGTTTTGAACAGTAATTGTTCTTTATCTTACTGAACCTAATCCAGACAAAAAACATTTTGAACAGACCACAGTGAGTGTTGTCAGTTTGTTTTTCTTCTTTATGTGCTGATGTCCATTCATTAATAGCTAAGGAAAGAAAAAACAACAACTGTATTCTCTTTTTGTACTAGATAAAATCTTAAGAGTTGGCATATCTAAGATTTAATTATAAACATGTCCTTCATTTTTTTCCATTGTTTGGAAGAATTTAACCCTTTTCTTGTCACCATTTACATATGCAATGATGAAAAATTAATGGAGTAAAAGTTAAAAGTTTTGATTTCTCTAAAGTCATTATAAATACCTTTGATTTGTCTGTAGCAGCCAGTGACACTTGAAGCCGGGTAAGAACTTTTTCTTGTACTGTGATTTGTCTGAGATCTGTTGGACAGAACAGAAACTCACAGGGGGAAAAAACTACTTAGGAGGAAAGATAAAGTCTCTGTAGCCACATTCGACTTTTACAGCAGTCCAACTTTTCACAGTTTCACTGACAGAACTGTGACAATGTTCAGTTTTGGGCAAAAATTGTTTGTTTTTTTTCACTAAAATTAAAATTTTACTCTTGCAACGTTACTAGTTCTCATTTCATCTGTATATTCATCTACACAGCTTCCAGCTGTTAAGGTGCTTAGCTAAATTAAACATATTAATTTGTAAGAGAATTTATGAAAGGAAAGTGTGGATGAGGGTGATGGCATGGATGACTTCCAACATCGAAGACTTGGAATTTATTGAAGATAAATCTTAAAAATACCAGTGGAAACTTGCATTTGAATTATTTGTTTGGTTCTGGATCACGAAAAACTACTAAGATACCCAAAACATCCTGGGAAGAGGTTTCTAATGCAAATTTAGAAGGATTAATAGTATATGAGTACTTGATTGTGAGTAATTATTTTGGTGGCTAATCCTGTTTTTATTAACTTTCCTGATCCTTTTTGTTTTTGTACGTGATTAGATCAAAGCCAAAGGCTAGATAATTTGATTATGAGACCAATTCTATGTACATTAATATAATTTAAAATAGCTTTCTATAGCATTAATTATGACCAATGATTTAGATTCTCTATTCAGATTATTTATGGCTACATGTAGCCTTGTGCATTAATTATAAGCAACAGGATTGTGTACTTTCAGCCAGCTTGTCAGTATTACAAAGAATCCCTTGAGCTTTCATTCTTTTAAAATTCTGCTGCTGTGGATCAACCTCCAACGTCGGCCTTGAACATGAAAATGCACAGTCCTGCCTCGGTCTTAGCAAGTCGCAGTTCTTTACTTCCCTCGACAACTGCTAATGTGCTTTGCCTGAACAAGGTCACACCGCCCCAGAATGAACAAAAACCTGCTTGAGCAGAGTGCAGTCCAAACGTCCGCTGCGCTCAGAATGCGTTCCAGAGCCTGTCTGCTGCAATCAGCGTTCAGGGAAGGTCGTCCATTTTGTTGCTGGAACTTGTAACAGCCAATTTGACCTATCAGCATCGGCATCGGTAACATCAATTTGCAAGTGTATTTGGCTCGACTCTTAATGGCTTTGGCGCTGGAGCCCGTGGAACATCTGGCCTTTTGCAGGCAGAGTTCAAGTGATGTTGATCGTTGATATGTCTCACGAGTTTGAACACAAACACCGACTGATTCTGCCCACCATCAGTCACACTTGTGTAGCTTTTTTTTTAAATTTCATGCTCATGCACTCACCTGCTCGCTGCAACCCTCACATGGTGTACACAGACACGCTAACTGAGCGTGCCCAGTAAGGGTGGTATGGTTTCCTTCACAGCGGGTTCATCCTGCTGCTGCTGATGTGAACTGATGAGGCCTGTCAGCTCTTAGCGCACCAGGCTAATCTCATCATACTGCTGCTGCATATGAGCCTTAGTGCCTGCACTTGCTCAGCTGCTGTCCCCGGCCCTAATTTTATGAACTCACATAGCTATGCATCTCTCCTAATGGCATTAGTGTCAAACAGTTTGATAAGGATGGGTGGTCTCCCACATGATTGGCTCTAACCGCGTTCCCTTTACCACCCCACACGCACTTGCACACACATACTACCCACCTGCTGAGGTCTAATGAATGCAATGATGCTCGTGTAAAAGGACGAGAAGACTGAAGTGACCTGGTGGAGAGGAAGAGGGGGGGAAGAAGATACGACAGGAATCAGCTCCAGTCAAATATAACAAGAAAATGCCACATTTAAGAGCTTTGACCTTCATGGGCTTTTCCAGCACTGAAGCTATTATTACAGTGCTGTAATTATTGTTGCTGTTTTCATTTTCAGAGTTTATGACACTGACATTCTCTGTTTTTCTTCATACCTGCTGGAGTTCTCTGTAATTTTTGTTTTATTATAGGTTGTACACCTTTTTCCAATAAAATGCATAATCACACTCAGAGGAAGTTACTATGTAAGTAGTTTATGTACATTACGCAGGTCTCCTCATTTCTATGTACTGGTTGAATTATAGCGTAGACGCTAGCTCTTTATAAAAATGTCTTTCTTCTTCCACATCAAGTCTGACCAAAATGTTCAGTTGTTCCTTCCCATTAACAGGTGCAATGATGAGGAGACAAGACATTTATCATGTTATGTGGTCATAATACAATGGAGGTGGTGGGGATGTTTTACAATGTTATTAATTTGGATAGACTTGGTCTAAATAAATAAAACTAATGAGCCTGGTTGCTCCGGTTCCTGTTGCTCTGTGACTGCCTTGATTGGTTTATAATTCTTCAACAGATTATTCCAGATCCACTTGTGGGTTAAAATGCCAAAGAAGGTGTGGTTTTGGCACATTTCCAGTTTATATATTTACTTTTTGGAACTTTTTCCCATGAACATGCTTTTGCTGGAACACTATAATCACTCAAATCACAGGAAATGATCTAAATTCCATGGTGAATAAAATCCAGTGCACTCCTGCATGAAGCATGTGAAATAGTCTTCCTGTTTGTACTTGTAGGTCTGTCGTTAACTGCACATGTAAAGTCTAAACTGTTCATTTGTTGTCTTTGTATTAGAATCATCTTGTTATCTATGCGTTAGTGGTTTTGCAGACAAAACATTCACGGCGATGTTCTTTGCCAAAAACACTAAAACTGTGGCTTTTTGTCTCACTGTGGATGTGCTCAGTGTTTCTTCTTTGAACAGACCAGTGGAGCAGGTGTGTAAACATCTCTGGATCCACGTTGGAAAAATATTTGTCATCGTACAAACACAGATTTCATACATGCCTGAACTGATTTCTTCTTTGATTTATGAACACTTTCTCCCCGTCATGGCTTTGCTTTATTATATTTTGCCCCAGAGTTCACAGTCATTCAGACTCAATTGACAACAAATAGCAGCTGTGACAGCAGACCAGAAAATTGTTCTAGTCTTTAGAAACTCGCTTTAGATTCAATCTGGTGTTGTACCCTGCAGCTGCGTTGTTAGTCGTTAGTCACTGAACAGAACACATCACAGCATGACCAACAAATGGCTAATGGGGCTTTGTGTTAGTTTAGGCGGCCGAGTCATGGTGACGGGTCCTTTTCTGTCCCAATCATCCTTGAACGCAGTCTATCCCTGTCATTTAGTGCGATGAGACGGAGTTGATTCATTCTGCCTCCACTGTGCTCACCACAAATCCTTCACTTGAATGGTGTAGTTGTTTAGGGTTTTCCTCAACTTTGTCTTTCCTTAGTTTGTCCCTTCACTTTTAGTTTCTTGCAAAAGTATTCACACCCCTTCAGTTTTTTTTTTGTTTTTTTTTGACATTTTGTCATTTTACATCTACAAATGTCAGTGTATCATGGGGAGGGATTTTGTGGGGTAGTCCAACACAACATGGTTGTTATAAAACAGAAGAAAATTATAAAACCATCATTTTTCTGTGCTTGGGGAGCACTGCATGAAAAAAGGCCCCAGGACTTTATTGAGGAAATATTCAAAAATACATGTCACACAGCACCCAATAATAAATGGCTCTTTTTAAATACAAATAAAAATGTTAGAAATTTTGCATATGCATTTGTATTAGTCCCTCTGCCACTACAGAACAGAATCACCTTTGGAAGCAAGTATAAGGTTTTTTAATTCTTTCACAGAAGAACTACAATAATAATAATAATAATAATAATAATAATAATAATAATAATAATAATAATAATAATAATAATAATAATAATAATTAATAGTGGTTATTGCTATTATTTTTGTTAAACTACAGGTATATAAAATTGTGGATGGAATGCTAGAGTGATAGTTCATTCATATATTTTCAGTTTGAGTTTATTGCTCTGAGCCTTTTCTAGTGATGGCTTTTCAAATGATTATAACTTGGAGTTTTAATTAACAAGTTGGTGAAAATGTTGCTTGTGTCAGCATTTCCTAGTAGTGCAGCGAGCCCTTGTTCCTGTTTGTGAACCAAAGAAAACGAGCTGTCTTAAGCTGCTGGGCTTAATGAAATAAGCATATTTTTATTTTTAACTTTTACATCCAAATTACTGTCGCATGTTTTTTTTTTTTTTTATAAAACTTTTTGTACCAAGCTGAAATCGTATGCAGTGTAACAGAAAATCATCCGGGGTCATCATCCATCTTTATTTTTATGTTTTCATTCTTAGGCTTTGTGAGATGCAACTAAAAAGAGAGAAAATTAGGAACTTGGGCAGAATGATGCTTATTAGCAAATGTTTGCTCTTATACAATTTAAATCCCTGTGAGTCAAAATAAAGTTCATGCTGTGTTTGTCTTCTCTGTTTGCCAGCATTCTCAGTCTTGCACCATGCTGAATAAGTTAAGTAAACATTCATCAGTGTTTACTAGTTTCAATGTATTTTGCATCACATTCAACAGAGCTTAGTCATTACTGCTGCTTTCCCAAAGGTAGACGCTTCAGCGCTGAAACTCCGAGCCAACTCGGCCTTCCAACACGGGTCTCTCCGGATTTCCTCAGGCTGTTCAGCATTTCAGCCACAATCCAAACAAGTTTCTTAGCAGGACTGCTGAAATGAGGACCCACCGAGCCGTTCGTTTGGCCAGCTTCAAAGCAGTGTTGCATTCTCCATCTTGCATCCAAATACATAATTTAAATTCTACATATTTTTATGCATTCATACTATTCGGTTGCTTGCTTTTTTTCTATATAAGGTAATTCATGACAGTAAAACTTCAGTCTTTTATAATATTGACACCAGGTATGAAACAAAACTGACTCTTACGCTCCACAAGGAGGAATGTAAAGTTTGCATTTAACTTGGAAATCATAATTCCAGATTATGGAAGAAGACTGGAATGGCACAAAGTGCATGTTGCTTGAAGTCCACTGTGAGGTTTCTGCAGTCAGTGACTGCGGACAGTCGAGCACTCCTTGGTTTGTTCTGCTGACAAGCTTTATGGAGATGCTGATTTTATTTTCTAGCAGGACTTGGCACCGGCTCACACTGCCAAAGGTACCAAAAGCTGGATCAGTGACCCTGGTGTTGCTATGCTTGATTGGCCAGCAAGGCGTCCTGACCTGAACCCCATAGAAAATCTATGAAGAATTGTCAAGAGAAGGATGAAGAGGCCAGACCCAACAATGCAGATGACCCAAAGGTCGCTAACAAAACCACCTGGGCTTCTGTTACAGCTGTGCAGAGCCACTGGCCTCTTATATTTCGAGACATTGAATTTTGGATCGTCATTATTTGTGAGCTACAATCTTGAAACACTACAAGAAATGAGGGCTTGAATTATTTCACTTTGTGTGTAATACTTGTAGTTGTCAGAAAGCGAAATTAGTCAGAAAAAAGCTTGTTTTCAACCGCTGTTACAACACTTCATGGTTCACTATATTTAAAGATCTGAGCTGACTGAAAGAAAAAAAAACCCTGGCATAGATGAAAAACAAGCACTGTTCTGTTATTTTGGGTATATTTATCTGCATGAACACCAGATAGATGTTAGGAGTAACAGAATGCTTTAAGTTGTGTTTAATTTCTCTGCTGTAATTTAAAGCTAATTCTGATGACATTTTAGCTTAGCACCTGCTGCTTTTGTTGTTGTGTAATTGGTCAGGTTTTTTTTGTTTGTTTTTTTGTACAAAAAGCTTAAATAGCAAACAGAATTTATTACATTGATAACCACAGTTTTATTTTTTTTTGTATGGAATTTTTTACACTTTTTTCTTTTACATTTTAACATTTACATTTTGATATATATTTTTAAAATCAGACTCCAAAGTACAATTCTCCAAAGCATGTTTTAATCTCTGCTATGTTTTGCACTAGCACTTAATATATTACAGTAAAGTCAAATTCATGGCAAATAAAATGAGCTGTAACTTTATTGTTCTGTTGCTGCCAAATGCTCAGTAGTTAATGACTACGCTCTATAATTTTATGTAGGCTACAAAGTCGTCATCATCATATACTCTTAACAATACAATGGATCATAAACTAGAAATTTCCCCACTTTGAATGACAATTAGATGAGCAAAAGGCATAGTAAAATAGTCAGATCATTGTTCTTAAGTTACCGGTTCCATCTTTATCTTATTGTTGGTCGTAACAACAATAAAACCAGTTATAGCTTTTCCAATATTAGTAAATTAAAAAATTACAAGGGACTTAATCCGAATAGTTTGTTTTTGCTAAGATGAATTGGTTATTTGAAATGTCGGTATTTATTTTCTTTCACACTTGGCAACATTACAACAAAAAGATTTTTATTTTTTGTATGTAACAGACCAACACAAACAAGTGGATAACAGTCAACACGTAAAAGAAATTCTGCATTGTTTTCAAATATGATTTGAACAACAAAAACATCTGAAGTGTTGTTTATTGCAGCTTCTGATGTTTTTTTGTTCCAAGATTTTTCCTCATTTACATCCATCTTTCCATTCTATGAATATCTTCCTTTTTCCTACAGTGTGAAATCTCACAGCATGATGCTGCCACCACCATGTTTCACCATGGAGACAGTGTGTTCAGGATCAATAGCATTTCTGATGTAGTTCAAAACAATTAAAATTGACTGAATAATAATGTCCTAAATAGGATACACTGTGCAATTTTTGGCCCAATTTGAGATGAGTTTCCAGGACTTGGTTGAGTTTCAGATTACTTGTGTGTTGTGCATCACATAACTATCACAACCAACTCCTGATCAGCAATCGTACAGTCACACAAAAGTCAAATCAATTTGAAATTCTGGTGTTGAACCAGCATAACAAGATAAATTTACCAAAGTCCCACACATTCAAAAACACTGAAGCAGAAGTGAAGCTATTCCACTTTCCCCTGCACAGAATGGCAAGGATTCCCACAGAAGCACATTTGTTCTTGTTGTGCATCCTCTTCTCCTCAAGTCTCTTCTTCTCTTCCGAGTTTTTCCCTCTTTTCAGTTCCGGATTCAACAGTCCGATGTGTTGTATACACATGTACAGTGTGAGCAGTCGGGTCACATCCGAGCTTCTGGTCGTACAGTGTGAGACCATGAGCTGGAGCTGAATACGACGACTGGAAATACTGTGCAGTGCGAGCCCAGCTCAAGGGGCTGAATGCATCAGCACACGGTTTACACTTGGAAAAACTTCCACTTCGCAATTATGCGCTACTTTGTGCTGGCCTGTCACTTAAAATCCCTATGAAATGTGTTAAAGTTTGCGGTTGTAAAGTGACAAAAAAATTTAAGATGTTCAGTTGAGACTCCATTTAACGAGGCAAATCATAAGCTTGTGGTTGTTAATTTCATAATTCTCTCAACTTCCCGAGTTTATCCCTGCTCATTTTTTTTTTTACATTGACTTAATATGATGCATTCTTTCTCTCAGAGGACTCAGAAGTGGTGTTTCATGTCTGACTGTTTTCTCTATTTACAACCAAGTGGAGGATTCCTGAAAGATGTAAACTAGTGTGTTTGTTCATATTTTCCTGTAAGCAATTTGTTCTTTTATTACCTTATTCATCTCCAAGCAACCAGATAGATATGCATCCCTTTCGCCTATAGATTGCCACTCTATAGGTGTGGATGCATCTTCAAGTCTTTGATTACTCGTCGCATCATGTCTGCCTTTACTCTAGTGTTTTTATGTTTTCATTATAACCACTGGGTTGAACGAGTGGACTCGTAAGCTACTTGGATAAAAGTAAAACAATATTTTTCCCTCCTCTCCTCCTCTCGGCACTGAAATGAAACTGCCACAGGTTCTTTTGATCTTGTCCTTGCCTCACACTTATCAGTTTCCCCCCTTCCTCTTACACTCACTCATTCTTTGTGGGGTCATCGACTTCTATTAGTTCCTCTGCAATGACCACCAACCAGAGAGAAGCCTGTGGAGTTCACTCTTCCTGAGAGAGCTATGTGTGACTGAAACAAGTCGACTGTAAAGCCGAAGAATTGAAATGGACCTGTCATTTTAAAGAGCACTAGAGCAGCTGAAGAGATCTTTCAGTGTGTTGTACAGCCAGCCATCCCCTGTTTGTCTCTGCTCTCATTATCCCCTCGACATGTGCAGATGGCACTCAGAACATGAACAGTGTTGATAACCTGCAACAGATTTAAATTTAAAGGTTGGGTGAAGAGGAGTCTTATTTAATGAAACCACTCATATACATTTTGAGATCACTTTTCGTTGTCATCACTGATTCAGATAGCCTCTCTGAAATTACAAAAAAAAAGTGTTAGTTGGACAGATTTAAACAACACATAATTTCCTAGTTCTTCTTGACTACCTGGGTACTTTTCTGGAATCTTCCAAGATCTATTGGATCGTATACTTCCAGTGCACTGGATAGCATTCCCTGGAACATAAAGGACCGTTTTCTGTGAATTGTGCAGGAGACTTATTCCTGGAAATGTCAGGGTACTTTCCCTATCCTTAAAGGTTTACTTTGAGAAAATTACAGGCAAATTACTTCAGATTAGGGGAACTTGTTCCTGTACTTCCCCAACACCTTACAGCAGGGATCCACAAATCTGGGCCTTGAAGGACAGTGCCCTCCAGGTTTTACACGTGTCTCTGCTTCAACACACCTGAGTCAAATAGTGAGGTCATTAGCAGGACTCTGACAACCTGACTGCATACAACGGAGGTAGTTAACCCATTTGGTTGAGGCGTCTTAGACCAGGAACACATCTAAAAGTTTCAGGGCACTTGATTTGAGGCTGCCTCCCTCTAAAAGGGAAGATTTTACTTGCGGCAATTTTCAGGTTATTTTGAGGTACTTGTGGGAAACAAACTGCATAATTTGGTGACTTGTGAATTATGAGTATCCTAGAATTAGGAAAGTGCTTCATTAGCATTTTTTTGAGACTTTTATGATTCTTTCTTTGTACATTCTGGGTAATCTGACTACCCAAGAATCGGAGGAACTCTTAGGTCATCTATGAAATTATACTTTCCTGGAACTTTCAAGGTACTTTCCAGTAATTTTGTGTTGTGTCTAAAATCAGTCTTCAAGGATCAGTGGTCAACACAACTTAATTTAATAAATTAATTAGATAAAATCAAAAATAATACAGTCGTTTGTATCTTCTATGTTGAAGCAGAAACACATCTGAAACATGCAGAGTCGAGGTCCAGACTCTGGTCGTCTGGGTTACGGTTGTCTAAACTTGCTAAGGTTTAGGAAAGTGATCAGCAAGAACCAGGAAGAAAAATTCAGAAGACCACAATTTTTCTTTGCCAGTAGCAAGAATATCCAGACATTTACATTACTAAGATTACTATGACTTTAAACAGTTTGGCATATCACAGATTATTATTTAATCACCTTGTAAACTTTAAATTAACATTATTTGAGTTAAATAAAGGCACACCTAAACAGCACAACAAATATAGTAGAATTATAGTTGTGGACCTCCACAAGTCTGGTTTATCTTTAGGTAGCATTTCCAAATACCTGAAAGTCCCATGTTCATCTACTGGGGAAAAAAAGGCATACAAGTACAAAGATCAGTGGGAACCTCCAATCATTATACTGTTCAGGAAGGAGATGGAATCCGTGTTCGAGAGATGAATGTGTTTTGGTGCAAAATATGTGACTCAACTCCCAAAGATGCTTGTCGAAGCTGCTAAGAGAGTGTCATTATCAACAGTGAAATGAATGCTGTCCTCAGCGAGGAAGAATAAATTGCTGCAAAAGCAACATAAAAAGCTAGATTATAGTTTTCCAATGCACCTGGGGACAACAACTTTAATATTTTGAAATGTTTCCTGTGGTCTAAAGAAAATAAAATTGAAATGCTTGCCTATCCCAATTGTTATATGTAGGGGGGATGAAACGGGAGATTTTCAAACTGAAGAACACCAATCTGACACAGGTGTGATGTTTTGGTTATTTGCCAGATAGTTGTGGTTATCCTAACTGAGGTAATGTTTGGTCTAATTTAATGCAATACAGTTATGCATTGTATGCAAATGTTTGGTTTCAACTACATCTAGCAGGCCATTTGAAGAAAACAACAGAACAGAATGTAGATGAAAAGTTTTAGGGATGGTTCAGACTACACTGTAGATTTTTTTGTGTTTGTGATACAGCATCTTTGAAAATCCAAGCTGTATTTTCAACCTTTAATTATGCATGTAGTTTACAATCAAACATCATAATGAAAGTTGTTACGACCAGTGCAGAGTACAGGTTCCTCATTCGCCAGCAGTGCTGCAAACCGAACTAATCTCCCACAAGAGGGTTACCTGCCCCATCTCACTTTGCACTTCAAAGATTCCACTAGCCTTTTATTTTTCCCCTTCTTTTTTTCCTTCTTGCTTCGCTTTGCACACCTAATTGTGCTCAGAGCTTTGATGGTGGGTGGGAAGAGAGCGAGTGCCACGTTAAGGAGAAGAGGAATTGAGCATTGACTCTAATTAGATGGAGAGCAGGTGGAAAATAGCTCGGCATCTCAGCACTATAGGCAGCTTTCTCAAACAGAATCTTTTTTAGGGGGGGAATGAGGGTAAGGTTGAAGCAACGAGTTCAAAGTCGTTGACTGACTGATGAATACGCCTGCTGCAACCCTTCAAGTGGTGTGGGGCACACAAAGCAAAGACCAGACAATGTCTGTTTTGTGCAAAAACTGGATTGTTGCTTATCCCGGGGGCAATCGCCCTTAGGCTGCAAAGCAAAAAACCTAAACTTTTGAAGTCAAAACCTTCATGTTTCCTACCAGAAAACCAAGAAGGCATTGCAGGCTGTCTAAATATTAAGCTTAATTTTAAGTCTTCTTTATTACTCTTTTCTGATTGACTTTAATGCACACTGGAAACTTGTCTGTGCAAACCTGAACCACTTTCAAGCCACTATCTAAATGTTTTGCCAGGAAGCCTAATGGGCAGACATGCAGAGATGTCAAACGTTTTTGGTTGTGAGCACCTATTTTCCCCTTATAGCGCTGTCTGCATGTGTCAGGCTGTGGTGCTTACCCATGCTGTGTCTGACTTTTTATTTTATTTTTGTTGCCTCGCCCTTTGAAATAATTTAAAGTGCCTGTAGCGTGTTCTGCTTTCCTCAGCAGACAGGCATCTCTTCAGTACCACTTTTTCTTTGTCTACAAAGGCGGAGGCACAGCAAGGGCTGTCCGTAGTGTTGTAGTTGGACTACAGAGAGCGTAAGAAATGGAGGTGAGGAGGTTGAAAGAGAAGGTGGGATCGAAACAGACCACCAGTGGTGGCAGAAACATACATTTTATCAGAAAGAGAGAAAGCAAAGTGAAAAAAGGTGACGCTAGTAATGCCACAAACTGAGATTGGACCCACTGATCAGAAGCTCCGAGAGAGAATCTGCTAAAGTTGAAATAAGAGAAGTGAAAAACAAATGTGAAGCATAGACGTGAGATGTGGGAAGAGAGGGTAAGAAATATGGTCGCAGACGCTGATGGAGTAAAAAGAGATTAGAGGGAGAGAGATGTGTAGATAATATGTGGCAGGGAGAAAGATGGATGCTAGAAATAAGAGGCACATGGAGCGCAGGAGACAGTGATGGAGAGTGAAGACATCTTAGGCAGATAACATTCAGTGCCCTACTTATATCTGACAACTGAGGGAAAATAGATGGGTTGCAGTCTGAATATAAAGGAAAAAAATTAAAGGAAAGTAGATGGATTCAGTTGTCAGGGAATTATGGGAATTGAACCAGCTATGATAGTGTTGGCTCTTTTTATCAAGACTCTGAGATGGAAATCAGTCATCCTAACGAGATGAAAAACATTTCAGTGCGCGCATTTGTTCTTGCTAATTCTAGTAAGAGGCAAACTTTTAGGTTTAGAAATAACTAAATTCGTCATTTGCCACATCGGGGCCGAACTCCACGTGGACACAGAATAATTTGCGAGCCAGTTGAAATTTAATTTTGTGCTTCAGTCTGGCGTGTTTTTTTTTTAAATAAGTGTCCTTATCTAAAATACGAGGGCTATTGTTGTGGCACAGGCAAAACTTAAACTGCTGCTCTGCAGCAGAAATAGGGCATTTTTCAGAATAATGTGTACTATGTTTTTTCACTTGGAGAAGAAAATAGAAGGTTGCATGCCTGAAGTATAATAATGCAGCTCACACCTTTTAAGCAGTGTCTAAACGTGAATATTGGAAATAGAATGCAGCTGCTGTTTAGCCTTTTTCTTCGTTTTCCTCCCCAATAACAGCACCCCAGATCTTGTCTCTTTTTCATCAGTGGCTTCACATGAGGAATGCATCAGTGGTAGACCATGACCTGGCTGTGTCTGTGTGCAGCGGATGCCTTGTGAGGATTGGATAGTCTTTGCTTTACAAAGCTCTCCCAGTTGTGGTCATTTCTGTTGCGTATGCATATTTTTCCACCACCCCTTTCCTTCCACTAAACTTTACAATATTATGCTTGAGCACGACAGTTTGAACACAAGCTACAGTGATCTATTGTGATCTAATGGCTGCTTATTAATAAGTCTGCAGCCTTCTCCATAATATTTCTCCATTAAAATCATCTTTATTGCTTTTATTTAATATTCAACTTTTCAGAAAATATGAATTTTTACCTATGAACTGCTATTTTCAAAATGAACAGGCCAATGTTTTCTGCATAAATCCTTCTATTAGGGTTAGGTTTTTTGATTTTTTTCCAGCTGAGCTGCCCACTGTCTCTTATTATTGAACTAAAGAAATATGAACTCTTTGAGGAAGCAGTAAAAGAGAGTTCAAAGATGCTCATTAAAATGGATTCCAGTTTGTTTGATGGTTAGATGAACGTTTGTCACTTTTTAAACAAAAAGACAAACATGAATCTGAGAACAGTCAGGGACAAGAACTGCCATATTAAAACATAAAATAAAACATAAAAGGAGCAGAGTTTACCAACTGTAGTTTGAAAACAGCACGGGTATAATAAGAAAACATGCTAGTTTACTTTCTATCAAATACTTATGTATTTTTTTTTGTAATGAGAGACATTTTCAAACAATTGAATGTGTCTTTTATTGGCATGAGAAAAATGTATTGCCCCTGCCAATAGAAGTTAAAATACATTATTGTGTCTGTACCATTTCTAAATTAAAACAGACAATACTTGACTAATGTACTGCTTGACTTCCTTCAATTGGGCAGAAGAAAATCATAGATGTAAGACAGCTGACAACAGGGAACTTGTAAGAGAAAGACTAAAAGAAAAATAGCCTATGTGTGTGAGGTATGGACTGTTCAATCAAACACATTTGAAGGAAATAAAAAGTACAATTTCAAATGATTACGAAAAGTTTTCCAGGACTGCCCTATTGCACATTAAACAGAAGAGCAGGAGTGTCTCTGCGTGTGGTTTTCCTTTAGTGATGGCCATATCGCGGCTATGGACAGTAGGATCTTGTTAGCTGCTCACTTCTAGCTCTCTGTGAGCAGCTTTAAATAATGATGCCATTGACACTGCACTGTGTGTGTAGTGAGTGAAGTTTGAAGATGCTGTTATCACTGGATGAAGTGAGCCTGTTACTGCGCTGTGGCTGAGGAAGTGTGGGCTTGTCCATTTTTAGCTGCTGCCAGCAGCTCCTGCAAATCAGTTTGTCGGAGAGGTGGTTGGAGGTCGAATGTTGAAACATCAAAACATCACTCCACAGGTGTGGGGAAACAGTGAGGGTTTTTACCATGCTGCTTACATTTTTTTAACACAGCTCAGTTATGGTGAAATCCTCCTCTGTTTTGACAGGAATATCAGATTCTGTAAACATATGTGAAATGCTCACAGACCAAATTATCAGGCACATCCTATTAGATCAGGGTAGGATCCCCTTTTGCTCTTCGTTTTTTATGCCACGGATTCTACAAAAACCTGAGAAACATTTGTAATAGGTTTCTGACTATAATGTATAATGTATATTCCTCATGCTATTAAATAGAATAACATCAGACTGATATAACGCTATAACGGCGCTTTATGTAAAATCAGCTTTTTGAGCTTTATATGTTATAGTGCCGTCATGAAAAACAGTGTAGCTATAGTGCCGTCATCAAAAACAATACCGTGGTTTTGTTTCTTTCATTCATGTCTGAGAAATCCTTGAATCACCCGTGGCAGTCATTTGGGGGGTGTCTAAGTTCTTGGTCTCCGCAAATTGGCCGACCTTTTGTGACTTCCAAGCTCAGCTCCACCAGACTAGTAGCAGCAGCAACCTGGCAAAACCTGAGTTCATTATACAAGCTATTTCTCTGTCCTAAGAGTGGTTGTAAACAGCTGGAGATTCTTAGAGACACTTTTCACAATGCTAAATTGTGAAGTCAAATTTATGTATTTTTGATATATACAGCAAAGTTACTTGAGTGTGTTATAAAATGGGTATAAAAGCACATCATACGCTCCCTCTCCCAAACCATCAACAGCCTGAACTGTGAATACATGGCAGGATTAGATCCAAGTTCATGTTTACACCGACTGTAATGCTGGTTTTAAAGATGGCATCTCGAGTTCAAGAGTTAAACCTCAGTCACATTTTATTCTTATAACCTTGCTTTGAGGGTTGACCCCAAAATCTGAGATTCAAGTTCCATTACATTAATAATTTCTCTGGTGTTAAGGTGTTCATGTTGGCCGTCGTCGTTTAATGTTGATCGTCTTTCAAACTGAAGACTGTTTAAAACTAAATGAGGTTGTTTCTCTCACTGTCTACCTGGCTACATCCTTAGAAAGACACTTCAACATGAAAGCACTCGCTGTTCTTTTCATTAAGAGAAAACACTCATTACTCATCACACAGCACCTTGACCGTTATATTGTAATTGGCAATGTTTCATTCAACATGATTACTTCTTGGAGTTGATGACAAAAGAATTTAAATGTGATTTTAAATCTTGGAAATCGTCCGCTATGCAGTTAGTGGAGGAAAACCCTCCATAGCCCTGTAAAGTGGAAGGATTTTCCAATATATGGGAATGACAAATCCCAAGTGCTTCATGAAAAAGGTAATATAAAAAGCAATTTGATTCAGAGGTGTGGCGCTAACAGCTGATAGTCTGTATTTTTCATTTTTCCTTTGAACTTCAGCAACTTGCCTTTGTCACATCCAGAGGGCTAATTGCATTTAGTTGGTGCCATGTGACTGACTGCTTCTCTTTTTGTTAACATGCAATGAAGATGTGTGCCTAATAAATGAGCTGCTGGGGGTATTTTCTACGTTAAATTTACTGTAAGGAGTTTTATTTCAGAAATACTAACCTTTACGGTGTGCGTTTTTATGACAATAGCATTCAGGAAATTGGATTAGCACTGGCTCGGTGGCATCAAAAAAATAAAAGATAAGCATTTCTGTAGTTTAAATTGGATTTGCAATGTGCTTTTATTGCCATCTTATGCTAAAATAATTTTGATTAATATGATCTCTTCTAGCACCTCCCGACCCCACTAAGGGACAAGGGTGTAAGAAAATGGATGGATGGATGGATGGATGGATGATCTCTTCTCTCTTCTTCCTGATCTGTATAGCTGTTTATTTGCTGTTTCACCGATATGATGACACCGCGCCATCTGCTCACTTTCAGAGAGTAAGAGGTTGTTGTCACAGTAAGGATGTGATGTAACAGTTTGCTGCACCTCTGCTCGCTATGATCCTGCTGATAAACATTAAATATGATCGTATGGGAGATGTGTAGTGTGTAGCCAAATAAACTGAAGCAAGTTTAGTTGTAGCTTTCCTATTAGCTGCACTTTCTCATCGACAATGCAAGACAATGCAAGACAATGCAATGGTTTGTCGATGCAAGAGCATCGACAAACCATCGATGGTTTGTCGATGCTCTTGCATCTTCTCAATCTTTCATTATGATTTCTGTTATTACATGACAACATATCTCACGGCCTCAATAATAGATGTGTCAGGATTACTGGGATAGATGTGTCAGGATTACTGTTCTTATCCTCCTCGTAAATGATTAATTATAATTTTGGCTTTTTAATAAATAAGTAAAATTATCAAACTAATTTAAATGTGAATTGAGACGCCACCTTTGGTGACAGTAAATTAGATCTGTAAATAAATCAGCCTTATAAAATGTATAACTACATTAAAATTGTAATTCTAATACTTATGATGAGATTGTTAACCAGTGATGCTGAGCAACACAAATGTATTAAAATGCAATGCATCCGATGCATATATTAAATAAATGAAATAGCTGTTGCCTTTCAGTCTTACCCATTCTGGCCGTATATATTATCCAGTGAAGATGCAGCCATAGGAAACTTCCTTTGATAGAGTTTGCAGTTATGGGGAAAATAAAATAATCCTTTCTGCTTCAGTGGGAATAAAGTGGGAAAGAACCCATGTGATGCTGACTGACTGCGTTTAATTAAATGATAATAACAATTATGACCATATCTATAAAAAAAAACTTGATTAAAAATACATCTTTTTATTTACTTTTGCTTGTGAAAAGCTTAATTGAATTATTCCTAATTGCTAAATCTTGAAGTCAAGTTCATTTGAGTAGCACATTTCAGCAGCAGGGAAATTCAAAGCGCTTTACATGGTGGAAACATGAAACGACAAACTGCAAGAAACACTTCATTGCAGTGGAAAGCTCCACAAGGACCTGGCTGCAGCTGTGGTGGCAGTTTAATACTGAAACTAATGGCAGAAATAAGCTGTAATTCTGGTGGTGCAACCCTAAATGGTATTTCAGTTGATATAAGATGTTACTTCTGTTGTCTACAATTTAGCAGAGTATTTATAATAATAATTTTTAAAAAGAGGGTAAAACAGAGGGGCGATGTACTGAAAAATGAATCAAACTGATTCATTTTTCACTTTCAAACTGATTCATTTTTCAGTTCGAATGAAATTGAAGATGTCCGTGTGAGCTTTTAACTACGACTTTCATAATTAAACAGGTGCGTAACCACACTGCAATCAATCAGGCATGTTGTCAGGCACCCTTGATCACACAGCTGATCACTCCTGCTGACACAGGTTCTGTTCAGGGTAATAGTAGAGCAACCAAGCCCTTATTAGTGTCCATCAACTGTTCTGTTAAATGCCAGGCAGACAGTGCATCTGCCTGAAAATACCACGCATCTGGATGCAGAGAGGTATATCTCTGCCATTTCAGTAGCATCACCTCTGCCAAGCTGGGGTGATGCTCCCAGCCAAAGGAGTTAGAGCGCTCACAATCAAGAAAACATAGCCATCCCAGAAACGACAAGCAGTGAGGGCTTGATGGAAAATCAACCAACATGCCTTTTGGATCAGTGCAATCACACAGAACCTCTGAAATGAATTTCTTTTTGAGTGCCGTGCCGCTTTGGGCAAAAGAAACAACAACTACAGATTGTCTCGCATAGCAGGCCAATTCAATCAGAAACAGGAGCCACAAGTGCCCCCCGAAGTAAAACTAATTAAAGATAATGCAGCATGTAAACAGTGACAACAAGGCTGGAGTTTAAAATCTTTGAATTATGAGTATGGGAACAGCCATGACGAGGCCTAAACACTTCACATGAGCTCCCATTTCATATGGGAAGTACATATTGAACACAAACATTTTATTTGGTAAACGCATAACTTATGGGCCAATAGTTGTACACAGTAAAAATGCCGGTGTTGAATTAACACCCAAAAGTGTCTATGTGTGTCCAAGTCAGCAGGTGTTAAAGTAACACTTTTGAAAGTGTTAAAAGATTGACACCCATTTTTTTGTTAAATTAACATTGGTCTATAATACTTAAATGGGTTTAAGAAAAGTTAAACTTTCCATTTCTGTGTACTGTTTGGAATATTTTCCACTGGATTTGACTGATATTGACACCATGTGGGGTCAATTATTTACTTTTTTAATACCACATTATGTTTTGTGATCAACACTACACTGGTGTTACTTTTAATATATTTTAACACTAACACCGTTGTAAATGTTAATGTGACATTCTATATTGTTGAATTTAACGCCAGCTGACTTGGACATATACAGTATAGACACTTTTGGGTGTTAATTCAACACTGGCATTTTTACTGTGTAGGGCGATTTGTATGTTAGATTACTTAGGTTGTCATTTAATACCCAAGGATAATTATATGTCAGTAAGCGCAGTAGTGCTATGTTTTCAGTAGAACGAGACAAAAACAAAACAAAAAATGTGGACATACTCAGTATTTATTCTCCCCATTGTGTCTGTTTTAGAATCTGTCTGTTAGTGCCACGAAAAAAATAAAACAAAACATAAGTAGAAAAAAATAACAAGCATCTCTAATTCCCAAGAACTGAGACAAATCATGTTTTACTGCATGGTGGTACATGGAAAAGAGTAAGAAGGCAACTTTTAGAATTTATTTTGCCCTGGGATTTTTTGGTAAATATCAATAAAAGTTTTTTTTTATTTTACTTATTTATCTAGGAGGAGACGGCGGACAGTGAAGTGTTTGTCCAGTCTGATCTCTGGCCTGCAGTGCTCCCCGGGCTCTGTGGTTGTGTGGACTTGTTTTCTGCTGGTTTCATCCCAGCAGTGTCCATGTCAGTGGAAGTATGGGCTTGGTTACCATGGCAATCACATTCTCCTCTTCCTGCAAACAGAGTTGGGCCGACAGTGGCAAAGATGCAAAGAGAGTGTGAGGGTGAGGAGCGGCTCTCAGAGGAACACATTAAAACATGGAGCAGCAACGCAGACGAGTGGAGGCTCCCAGATGTAGGATTGGCTCACTGCTGCTACTGTATTAAGAAATATGGAGCCTCCTGTAAAGCCAAAATATATTGCTAATAAGGCCAAGGGCTTGTTTGAGTCATGTTGATGATCTTTCTGTGGCTCTTGACAGGGCTTCTTCAGAATACTGTATATGCAAATGTAGTTTATTGATGTATAAAAATGACTTATGCATTGCATACTTGTATATCCAATCAGCATTTTTTGAAAGAAGCAAAGTATGCCATGTACTGCAGTCAGATTTCCATATGTAAATAGTTGAAATGAGATATTTACAGAGATTGTAAATGCCAAAACAAGCTTAACCTTTTTCTGTTTTAGTTTTTTACCAAAGTTATTTATTTTTTAATTGCCAGAATAATGAAAGCATTTGTTTTTTTTTTTTTACATACACTCCCTTATTATTTAGTAGAGTTGCTTTTACACTGAGTTGGGTGAACATCTCGATGTCTTTGAATAGTTAGCTGCAATTTTGGGCCATTTGTCTTGACAGAAATTATGTAATATAGTTGGGTTTTTGGTGGACACTTTTTCAATTTAGCACACACATTTTTTATGTGACTGAAATCATGCGACGGTCACACAAAACATTGATTTTTTTGTAATTAGGGTCATCCTTACGATTAGGTTGAGGAGCTTTGTTTTGTGAGAGGGAATCAAAGTAGAGACGTTGTATTTCCAGATCAAAATAAGTCAGGTGAGGTCATTCTGCCATCTTCATGCTTTCCATGAAATGTTTAATGCTGAAGGAGACTTCTGGACAGACCTTAAGGGACAGGTTATATTTCAGTTCTGGCCTGGGAACAGAACTGTAAAAAAAGTCGGTTAATGTTTGTCAGGATTTCCATCTTAGACATGTGACCTCTATAACTGCATCTTGGACAAGCAGAGGATGGTAAACTTTATTTTTTATGGTTAACTTCAGAATTAAATAGTTGGATACATTATAAAAGTGTTAATGTTCACTTGGAAATGTTGGTTATATGGGATCAACAGGTGCAAAGACAGCAGAAGGTAAGAACGTTTGTGTGGCTCTCTGTTTTCCATGTTTTAGAAAAGTCCCTGCTGGGACCTTTACATCGTCCCAGTCCTACAGAAACTGTTTAGACTTGATATTAAGTCTGACAGGCTGAATCAGGTAGATCACTAAAACATTCAAAACTATGTGATTTAGAAACACTCATATGTCTGAATGCTTGCGTTTGGGACTTTCTGCCCAAAAAATAAAAACATGTACCGGTAGATAAGAACAATGATACAATTTATCTCGAAAAAACATGAACTATGGCTTTTCATGTGGGAACCCATTGTAGAACAGATTTTCTAAACTGCGTAAATTCCATATAGATTTCTAATTAGGAACCCTTAAGTGGCAAGTCTTCTTCTGTTAAACTCTCGGCACGCACTAAGTACGGGTGCTGCTGGCCCTGACGTGGGAAAGAGGGGAATCGATAATTTCCATCAGTGTAACCATCATCGCAGGCTGTTCAACTGTAATCATTCGCTCTGACTTATCGCACAGAACCTGTTTGTGACTGAGATTTGACTGGCTCAAGATGCAAGGCTTGATAAAAAGAAAGCAGATTTTTTTTTGCCCATCTTATCTCTGCCAGCCTCTATCTACCTATGCTGTTTTATTTGTCGTATCTACTCATTCTATGATCTATTAACACAAACACCAGCTTGCTAAAATCACCTTGCTGCCTCCATTTTGTGGTAACAAACTGTGTTTTGATAGCGTGGCTTCACTCAGGAGGAATTGTGAATTAGCTTGCTGTCTTGGACACCATATATCTCTTCAACCACATTGTCTGGGAGCTTGAAGGCCAGGCTACGCTCATTTTTCAGTTCTCCATTATGGTCGGCTTGTATGGGACAGTTATTAGTTAATGAAATCCATGCTGAGTTTCTCACTCTGCAAGCCAGCGGAGACTTTGCACTGTGCAGCCACAAGTAATTAAAAGAAGCGCCTGTTTGGCAGGAACGCTAATTTAATTAGCTTTGCACTGATATGTGAGTGTATCCATGACGATGCTTTGAAGTCCGTGGATGCCCTAATGGGCGGGCGAGCATTCTGAACTGAATCCATTCATGTGTTGATGTTTTTTTAAACGCCTTTTATTGTAGCGCAATTAAATGCAGACTCAGTGACCCTGCATGATCAATAATGAATTTGTGGGACAGTTTAGTCCCAGAATAGTCCGGCCGCTGCCATGCTAAAGCACACAGCAACCGATCTATCCGTGTAAACAACCGAGCAGACGTGGAAACCCCAAAGAGTTCAACTTCTTTTTGAATATCTGCGAAGATGTGAGCAAGAATTTTGATTTTGGACAAATTATAGTGGAAGTAAACAAAGTGCAACACAAAGACGATGCTAAATCGTTGTTGTGTGCATGGAATTGTCCATGCATGTCTCTCCCTGCATGCCGATCCATGTGTTTGTATATGGAGTAGAGTTTGTCACCCGTAGCGCAAAGTGACGCCTGCCATCTGATAATAAACACAGCCTCGTTGAGCATGACTGAGTGCTCTTGCAGTTGATTTCATTCTGCTGAGGCGCACACTAAATTACCACAGTCTCCTCAGTGTCTTTCAGAGCACCAGCAAGTGCTGCAGGACTCCACACATTATCAGCAGTCTTGCACTCTTTCAAATGGTGTTGGTGACTTTGAGACAAGCTGTGAGCTGTGTCGCTTCAGCACCGATGGGCTCCCCAATTTGGTGTCAGAAATTATAATTTTTCTAGTCGCTTAAGTTATTATTAGGAAATGTGAAATGATTGAAGTGTCTAAATAACAAAAACAAATCAGCAAATAAAGAATTCTTCAAATTATTTTGCGTTGCCGTAGGTCGCTATTTTTTTCCATGATGGTTTTAACTGTAAATGCTGCATATTTCGGATCTAACCATTGTGGCAGCAACTGCTATGAAGAACTTGTAATGACTAACAGCATATGGGTGCAGAGAAATTTTGATCCACTGTACTTTGCAGAACTGTTTAAAATGACTCACAATGGCAAGTTACCAGAGAGCCATCTGTGTTTTCAGATAACGTTTATAAATGTGAGTTGTTGGATTATTTCAGTCATAACTGAGGGTTGATATTTGTGATGTTGGATTATTGTGAGCCTGAACTTTGGTACTAGTTAGGAATATTTTATTGCTTGAAAAAGTTGCTAAAACCACTTAGAAAAATGTCCCAATAATATGTTCTTGACTTCATTTTTCCAAAATTGTATTGCTATCTATTGTATAGCTATCTATTTGTAGTATATCTAGGGTTTTACTATAGACCAAAAACAACATAAAATGTTTGATAAATTCACAATTAAAATTCAGTAATAAGCCCTAAAAAACAATAGATCTTTTGATCATTTTTGATCAAATGTTGTTAGAAACGGCACTTCCTGCTGAAAATCCAGGGAGCATATACTTTGCTGTCCTGAGAAAATCAACAGAGTTTGAAAGGCAAGTTGATTCATATTGCAGCATGCATTAATAAAAATGGCAATTCAACGTGCTTTACAGGACATCAAAGGAACGACGGCAGACAGAAAATAACAAAGCCTAAGCATAAAAGCATTGCATGAAAGAAAAAGATGTTGAAGTGCAAATATTAAAAGCATAAAAAACAAATGTTTCAAACATTTTAAACAATGTTGCAGTGTTCATTGTGTTAATTTAGGCAACATTCACACTTATTTAGACTGTGCTGTATGAGATGTTTCGTGAGAGCGACAGTATTTTATACAAATGATTTGCTTATACCTGGAAATAATGGATAATTTTCAACCCATTGAAGAATCCATTAAACCTTTACGGAAATATCTCTGCTGTGTTTGAATTCAAAGTTAATGATATTTAAATATGGGAAACCTTACTATTGAATAGTGCATATATGATAGGACACTTTTTAGAAGCAAAAATATGTCACCTTATAAAACCAAATTGCCTAAAACTTGGTGAAAAAACACATTATAGGG
Source organism: Poecilia picta (assembly GCA_033032245.1). NCBI lineage: Eukaryota > Metazoa > Chordata > Actinopteri > Cyprinodontiformes > Poeciliidae > Poecilia > Poecilia picta. The sequence continues at coordinate 15,329,341 of CM065374.1, forward strand.
CCCTTCACTTATGCCGTAATACTTGTGATTGTGGTAATATTCAAGATTTCAATACTAACTAAATTAACAGTGATTTTAGATTTTTGTTCTCCCTTATTTGAGCAGCAATACTTTCTGCTCAGATTTTTTGGCAGTCAATGTCATTATAATGGAGCTCCTAACAATGGAAATGATCAACATGCTTTGTCAGCTTTCTGTTTTGGACCTAAGGCATGAACAGTCTTTTGTTCACATTTTTATCTCTTTTTTTATTGTTGCGGTTCATACTTTTAAAGATGTTGTTGCGAAACCGAAATCTGAAAGCAGAGTTGTAACAATGAGGGAGTAATTGATAAAATTAGGCAGAAGAAGCTACAAAATGTGCCACTGCTGAGCTGAAAACCCTGTCTGCAGCCATGGCGGTGCTGAGAAAAAATGGAGACTGTTTCTTTCCTAAAATGTAAAAATGTAACTTTGTTCTAAAAACACATGTAGTGCTTTTAAAATATATGCTGTTTCCACTTTAAGACTGGAAAAAAAATGCCTCCTGTCATCCTTAAGAAAAATTTACCGCTAATAACTTAACATTCTCCTTCTATAGACGTGACCCTGTTGTTCTGTGTTTAACCTGATCTCTCTGCTAAACAAAGCTACTGGCTGAGTTTTACTGAAACTAACTGTATGTCCACTCTTTCACACTAAAGCCTTTCAAAACAGCTCAGAGCTTATTTGTCTAGATACACTTTTCTCCTAGATAAGCCCACTGAAGGAGCAACTACTGCCACTAACTTTCTTTTTCTAACTTAGAAAGTACTCCTTGATCAGTGCTTATGCTTCTTCTTTTTTGTTGTTGTTTCTGCTCTATTTTCTCAAACCTGCACTCTGTCATGGCAGCCTCCCTGAGTGATGTTGGGCTGCAGGTTTTTTACTGGTTAAAAGGGATGTTTTCCTCTCCACTGTCGCTAAATGGACGCTCAGTTAGAAGGATTGCTGCAAAGCGAAGGACACAATATAAGAGACTGTCCTCTGTCGCTACATGCTCGTTCAAGAGGAGTGAATGTTGCAAGTCGGTGACTCAATGCAATCTGCTGATTTCCTTAGATAGAAATTTTCCAAAACTAATTTGGATATTAAACAGAAAATGTTGCCTTGTTTTATAAGTGGGATCAATTGGTGTGTATGACTGGATTGAATTGCAAGGTGCTTTGAGATGATGTGTTGGAAATTGACACAATAAAAATGAGCTAAATCAAACTGAATTGAATGTAGAGAAAATTTGTTTCAATGTATCCTCTAATATCTAAAAAAACAGCCTAAAATAAAACAGAGCATTTTTGAAGAAAAAAAGTTGTGATATTAATTATTTTGACATTACCAAACATATTATAGGAAGAACCAGTGTTGTGTGTTGTTGAAGAAAAATCCTCCTCCACACTGTCTTCTGCCTCCAGTTTTTACTATAAGTAAGATAAATGCTAAAGACGTCAGTCACTGGTATTTGTTATGTTTTTACTAGCAGTTATATGATCCATCTGCTTAGATGGACCATATCGCCATCTTGGATATTGTTCTGACTGTAACCTTTTCTCTTCCTCGTTGTCTCCTCTTGTCTTATACTGTCTTATACTTCCTTTGCCAAATCCTTTGAGTAAACCAGAACCCATCACAAGACAAAGCAACGGCTGTAGTCATCTACATTTTTCCTGTTTTTGCTACAGGGCCATCCTTATCAGACCCGATATTTCAACTGCTCAAGCTAAAACAGCTGAACCGCAATGCTTTTGGCGGGCACAGTGAGAAAAATTAATTAAAATTTTCTTTTTGTCTGATTTTATGGCATATCCCCTCCAGAACACAAGGTCCTATATGCGGAGTCTGTGCTTGAACAGAGTCCAAACCACTTGCTAACACAGCAAAGAAAAGCTCATAAATTCTCTACCTGCTTTGCCCTGTCTGTGGTTTTTGGCTCCATCTCCGCTGGATGCTTCCAGGCCTCGTGTTGAGAGCAGCTTTGGGATGTCTCAGAGCGAGCAGGCCAGGCAGGAGGTGTTGGCAGGGGAAGGAAGTGTTGACTTTCCCCTGTGGACTGTGCTCCATCAACTCTCTTTACCTAGCTGAGAGTTTTGCTCGCTGGCTGGCCCTCAGTCTGCCGCCAATCCCCAGCCCGCCATCCCACACAATCATAAACCAACACCAGGGAAAACGGCTGCCTTCAACTGGAAATGTGGCTCTCTCACGCACTCGTGCACATGCTAACACAAACACATTAATTCTAATCTGCGCAAATTAATTAACCATGCACACAAAACGCAGACTGTATGGTTTTTGCACATTAGCACAAATGGAAGACAAACACAACGTGTTTTTTTTTCTACCTTTACATGTGAGGCAGGCTGTGCAGAAATGTAGTAAAAGGACATATTTACAACGGTATAATTTCTAAATGAGTTATCACAACCAGCACTCTGTAATGATTCATAATCACATAATATTCAACCTGCAGGAGATGTTATCATCTTTTATAGGGAGTAATCAACAAGCGATCTTATCTACCTCCTAGCAGACTTCATAGTTTCTCTGGCTGGATCAAGCTTTTGCCAGGAGGGAGTTTTTCTTTTTCTTTTTTACACTTAATGAATACTTGGATGCTTTTTTTCCGCTCAGAGGATCTACTAATTTATGTATTCATTCTTTTTTGTCTTGACTACAAAGGCAGAGTGTGTCCCAGTTCTTTATGCATTTCCCTTAGCTGTCGAAGCCTGAGCCTAGTTGCCAAGCAAGACTGTATAACTTCCGTAAACCTGCACACACTTTCAACACGCTTCTGAAGTTCATTTTTATTATTCTCTTTTTCTTTCTCTCTTTCAGTCAACATGCAGCTTTAATATGTGTCCTAACAAGTCACAGAATTGCAGCACGCTTGAAGGTTTCTTAATTGGATTTCAAAATGATTTTTTTTCTTGCTAAAGTGATTTTTTTTCTTTTTTCTTTTTTTTTGCTGTGCATAAGCAATGACCCTTTTTTCCATGTTGCCAAGCAATGTGCTGAATTATTGTTGTCCTTAGACAATAAGGGGGCCTATAACACCTGTTAAATCCCAGAACAACACTGTGCAAATGTATAAATGACAAGACAAGCTGCTGTCGTTACCCCTTTTGAAGCCTTTAACTGTTGGTAATATTTATGTTGCAAATATTCAGGAGAACATTTACAAAGCAGATCAATCTACAACAGACTCTTAGGGTCAATATGGACGAAGGGAAACAAAAAACATGAAGCCATAGTTGTGTAAATTTGCACCACAAACATCTGAAATTTCAAGGTTAACTTAAAATAATTACAAGAAACAAAGTTTATCTGATATTAAAAAAAAATGAAGTTGAAGAAGTTGACTAAGATTGAAGTGGTAAATTTTTGAGATGCTCATACATTCTGATTGTGTAAGGGGTAGAGGTGGACATTTTTCTGTCTCAGAACATCTCCAAAGTGCAGACCCGACATGAAAGCCTTGAACAGGATCTGGAATAAATGCTTGAAACAGTGAAGAAGAAGACATCCTAGAACATCCGAGTCTTTCATGTAAGCATGTGGAACTAAACTTGAGTTTTGTGGTAGAAATGCTGTCTTCCATGGACACTTTGATCTGTAGTGTCTCTACTACTATGTCATAGCAATCTCTTCAGGTTTTTGCTGCTGGCTTGCATCAACTAATTGCCATCCCCCCAAAGAAAATCTGGCTTCATAAAGCAAAGCAGATTTTACTAAACACATTCAAATTCAAACACTTCCATTAAGTCCAGCAGACGGGAGCAATTTATAACCTGTTGTTGCCTAAGAACACAGTAGTCCTCTGTTCAGCTACTCTGAACTTTAAAAATTAACAATAAAACTTGAAAATCAATTCTGAAGTAGTCAGAAAGCCAATATAAAGAGGATAAAATGGAGGTGATACCCTTACGTCTAGAGGTGTTGTTTAAAAGACGGGCAGTTGTGTTCTGGACAGGTTGAAGTTGAGGGAGACCAATACAGAGTCTGGTACAATAGTCACATCTAGAGCTAATATAGGCGTGAACATCCTTCCCCTTGTCAAAACGATTTAAAAAAGGTTTAACATTTGGTGAGTAAATGCATGTGAAGCTGGATCTGACCACAGAGGTGATTTGTTCATTAAATTTAAACTCCCAATTAAATATTAGCCCTAAGTTCCTGGCAGTGTCATTTAACTTGATGAATGGATGAAAGGGCTGGAGTTCAGTAATGATAAAGAATCTAGGTTTGCTCGCCTGTCTCATCATTGTCTTCACCACAAAATAAGTGTGAAAGCTCTGATGGGATATGTTGTGCCGTTGCCCTTGTCAGAACTTATTCCTCTTTCTGGGATGGCAGCATAAAAATGTACAGCCTTTAAACAGCACAGTACACCGTCTTCAGAACCACACCTATTCTTAGATCAGTGCATTTCTATGTAAGACAGTGCAGAAGAAGAAAGAATAGATATTAATCTGCCTCCAGCCCTGGCTTGTTCCTACTATGCAGAAAGTTTTTTTTATTATTATTATCCAAAATATTTCCAAATGGAACATTTTTATCCAGCAGGTTATTAGTCATCCAGTCCTTTTTGTTACAAATGTTTGATTTAGTTGACACATGTCACGCATGTTTGACATTTCTCGTAACAGTGAGGCTGCCTGTCACTTATGGCTGCTTCCATCTTAAATGAAAGGTTTAAACAGGATCTTTTGAGTTCAGTTTCATACTGAGAAAATCTCCAAATTCTAAAAAAATTGCTCAAACATTCTGCCTAATAGACCTACTGAGTTTCAATCAGTTTATTTGTACAGCACATTTCAGCAACAAGGCAGTTCAAAGTGCTTTACATCATAAAAACACAAAGCTACCAAGTCATATAAGACACCACAGTCAGCAACTGAAACATGACATATTGCCAAGTGTCATCAATACACATAAAAATGTTGGTCAGTGTTTCATTTATTATGAAAAGTAACCCTAAACAGGTGGGTTTTTAACATCAAAAGAACTCAGTGTTTCAGCTGTTTTGCAGTTTTCTGGAAATTTCTTCCAGATTTGTGGTGCACAGAAGCTGAATACTGCTTCTCCACATTTGGTTCTGGTTCTGGTTCTGAGGATGCAGAGCAGACCAGAACCAGGAGACCCGAGAGGTGCTAAACCGTTCAGGAAGATGGAGCACATCACTCCAGTTCTATTCTCTGAGCTACAGGGAATGGGATGGAGCAAATCAGGAAGATGTGCTCCATCTTCCTGATTTTAGTAAGCTGCGTTCTGGATCAGCTGCAGGTATCTGATTGATTTTTTTAGGGAGACCTTGTGAGGACACTGTTGCAGTAATCAATTCAACTAAAAGATAAACGCATGGATGAGTTTCTCTAGATCTTGCTGGGACATTAGTCCTTTAGGACTGGAAATGTTTTCAGGTGCTAGAAGGCCAACTTTGTAACTGTCTTTAAGACTAATTATAGCTAGGTGAGTCATTTTTTTCTAAATATATCAGTGCTTATTGTGTTGATAAATAATTTACCCTTAAAGAAGAAAAGACTAATGTGTTAGCTCTATGTCATAAAATCGATGCCGCAGGTTTGAAAAGCCAGAAGTGTGTTTCTTATTGGGAAGATTGTTGGCTTAAAGAACAAAGCAGATGCTGAAGTAAAAGGTTTACGTGACATTTTTAAGAGGTCCACCACTTGCGCTGCTCAGTGTGCAGCTGCATAAATGAATACGTGAAGAGTGCACTGCTGTCCTTGTTTATCTGGAACTCACAGTTACAGATCGGTGTACTGTGGACTCTAAAGATGTACTGTACTTCCTCCTTACTGGGTTGCCACTGGATTCCTCTCAGATGCTGGAGACACAGAATCAGTGGCTGCCCACCTGCGAACACTGTCAAATGTTCTGTTTAGAATGTTTGGCTGCCATGGGGATTTCAGCTCAGGTCTCCGTCATGGTGGAAGTGCTTTGTTTTTTTCTCTGTTCTTGTACAAAATGTGTTACCTTAAAAGGCTTTAAGTCTATGCGATGGGGAAAAAAACTTTGTAGCATAACTGAATCAATCACAGCTAATGTTACCGTTGTTTCCTGCCTTGCTGTCAATCAAAACAAAGTAGTGTTTTTAATTTGGAGAAGTGAACATATTCAATTACTGAGAACAAGGGATTTAGAGAGACAAGGTTGGTATATGGAGTTGAATAATCTTGCAGTTTAAATTAATCTTAAATGTTTAGTTTATTTCGTTAATTAATCTTAAATATTTTCGTACATAATGAGAAAACCCTGTCAATGTGTCCCAGTTAATATTTTATCTTGTCTTTGAATACAGAGATTAGAGTTTACCCCTTGTTGTCCCAGGGGGAAAGTTCTGGTAATACTATATTAAATATTGTAATTATATGAAACTTTTATTCACAACCCACTTTACATGTAAATCTACAAGATGACAGTAAAAAATGTGTTTTCATATTGCAGTGTTTATCACACAGATACAATCTAACAAAAGGACAAAAGCAATACAGACACAGAAACATCACACACATTTCCTCAGTATTGTCTTCAGGAAAACTAAGGCTGCTGAAATATTACTTTTTTCAAAACGCACCATTCGTCGTTGAATGTGTTCTCTTAGTGCGTAACGGTTCCAGGTGGTTTCCTAGAGGATGGTGGGATGCATATGATGAAGCTCTGCTAGATTGGGAATGGGACCAGATCAGGGCAGTTTGAAACACTTTGTGAAAGCAGGTAGAACAATTAGGAAATACTCTAGTAAACCAAATACATTCCTTTAAGTTTGTGAATGGTAAAACAGCCCGGTTAGTTTATTTAATCAGCAGTCTGCTGGGTAAATTTCATTATCCAATGTGAGTGCATGAGATTTAAGGTCTGTCCCCTACAGGTACATCTCAATACAGAATCATATTAAAAAGTTTATTTTACTTTAAAAATACAGTTTAAAAGGGAAATACATAACCTTTTTTTTTTTTGCTGGATTTACATAATATTCTAATTAACTTAGAAACTAAGTTTTGGGTTTTTATCAGAGTTAGACTGGAGAATTAATTGTTAGGTTTATTTTCACATTAGGATGGACATGGCTGTTGTTTTCTGTGAACTTTTTGACCTTGTTGTAATGATGCAGAGATGATCAGTAATCATTAGCAGTGCAATTATGTCGGTCATCAGACTAGCTTAGAAATGAAGGGGTTGGTGAAGGACTGAAACATTATTTGTGAATAGAGTGCAAAAAAATGGGGGGACTGTAGACAGTGGGAAGAAATGATCCACAGAGGATCCAAGTGCTAAAGGAAAATCTACATAAGCCTTTTAATAAATGGTTTGGGAATTAAACTGTGAACTCCACTGGCAAAAATCATGATGAGCAGTGTTGAAAAATCCTTTGGTCATCTCCCTGTGTTTTGGCCAAAGAACCAAATATATCACACTGAAGGAAGAAGTGGCCAAAAAGTCTTTAATTTTGGTGGGGAAGCAAAAGTATAGGAAATCTTAAAGTCTGCTAAAAATGTTTAATGAGTCCCAACAATAAGCACACAGCCATCAGGATAACAGACGAGGCAAAAAATCTACATGCTGATTGGTTCAGGAAACAACACACAAGGTCATATTTATATTTATGCGTGCATATGCACTGCAAGGACAAATATTGGAAGCGGCTGCAGAGGAACTTTACAGATCCTGGAAAACAAAACCAAGACTCCAAATTCAAGACTGGAAACTGTCTCTCATGTTAACGTTTGTGGTGCAGAAATTTCAAATGGAGCCGCTCAGCAGTGGCTGGCATGTGGCGCTGTTCGTCCATTTGGGAACGGCCCAGATTCTATTATAGCTCTGAGTATAAACAAGGCCACTTAATCAGTCAGCTCATTGGGCCCACACACTTCATCCCTCAGGCTGAAATCACTGTTAACCATGCTTAAATCATTACTAAAGCTCTCTCCTTACTTCCTTATTTACTCTGCCTGGCATGGCGACACGTTGCTGAATATCTGAATTTCCTGTCTTTGTCACAATCTGCATTACATAATTGAAAGCTGGCTAAAAATAGCACCAGGGGAGCAGTAGTCTGATGATTCTTTGTCACCTGGAAAGAAGAAATTTACATAATGTAAATATTTTATTCTCATTGTGAAGTTGCAACAAATTAGCGTACACAAAAATGTGACTAATCACAGGGTCAGCATTTATCAGCATTAAACATCAGTCTGTAACATGCATGCCAATAAGCATTCCACCAGGAGTTTATTTTAAGTTTAGAGATACATATAGCATACAGCATAATGCTGAACCATCTTTTATAGCTGCAAGTATTTTTGGGCATGTCTACCAGCTTTAGACCCCACGAGATTGGGATTTTTTTCCCCATCCTGCTTTGCATAAACAGCTCAAGCTCAGCCAGATTGGATTGAAAACATCCCCGAACATCTTTCCTCAGATCCTCAATTATATTCCAATCTGAACATTAACTGATGTGTTTTAACACATGAGTACGTTTTATTTTAGCTCTGTCTGCATGTTCTCTTATATTTGTGTTATCTAATTAATTTGCTGTGAACTGTGTTTTAAAATATAGTTTTTTTTTTAATCTTTCAAAATTTTGAATCTAATGAACAAACTGTTTAATATGAATGCCTTTTTCTTTCTTACATAAAAGTCAAAGCACATAAAAAATGGTTCAAAAGTAATTCAGGATTTTGTAATTATACACAGGATGTTGTTTTTAAATAACTGGAGAGTTGAATCTACAATGAGCAAAAATGCCTCTAAAAATGTTTTTCAATAATTTTTTCAGTCATAAATTACTCATCCTGCAGCAAGTGGCAAGGATAAGATATTAGAGCTGTGACTGTGGGAAGCAGCCTTGTTCCACATTCAGAACCAGTTCAGCCACAGTTTTGTCATTTTCACAGTTTTATCAATGTTTAGGAGCTGAGAGAAGTTTCTGCAATGCATCATTATTAATTTCCATCCCTTTAACTACATCTGCCCTGCTCTTGGTTCACCAGGTAAATTAACATTAATGAACAGCTACTAGATAGGTGGATGTTTATTACCTTAAAAAGTAAAACTGTTGCTGCTATAATTATTTGTGTTGAATATAAGCAGATGCTCCAAACTGCAATTAATCAGCTTGCTGCAATCAGCAGAGAATTTTCCTGACCAGCTTCAGAGACGCCTATTGCAGTCTTGCTATTGTTGAAGCTCCAGGGTACAAGTAGGTGGTTTGGAAATATGTTTTTGTTCATGGAGTAAGAAAGCAGCAGAACAGTGAGTCATGAGAAATTGAAATGTGTGAACGGAATCTTTCCTGTAGCAAAACAGCACTTTGTTTGGACCTAAGTTGATTACCTGTGAAAATAATGATATTTAACAAGTCAACATGCTTCTCACGTTTTCCAGTTTTCATTTTTAATAGTCATTTTCAGCTAAACTTTTCAGATACTTTTCCCAGGAAACACAGTTTATACGACCACCCGAAAAACAATTATGTCATTGTCAGTCAGGATCTACTAGGCTGATAAGAGTTTGTCAATGATAGTTGACAGAAGATTTTCAATAAATTCTTCAAAAAGTTAATTTATTTCAGTAGCGTGATTCAAAAAAAAAAAAAAAAAAGAAGCCCGACTGCAGAGGCTGAAGAGACTTGATAAAAATAGAGAATCTACGTGAGATGATGTGGCTCCCCAAACCATCACTCACTGTGGAAATCTGACACTATCCCTAAAGCAACTTGGGTTCTGTGCCTTTCCTGTCTTCCTTCAAATTCTGTGACATTTATTTTTCAAATAAAATACAAAATTCCCTTTCATCTGAAAACAGGCCTTTGGGTGACTGAGGTAGAGTACAGTCCATACATTTCCCCAGGTAGGACAGTTCTGACATTCTCTTTGGATCAGGTTTGGCTTAACACAGAGGATGAGACACTTGTAGTCTATTCTGTAGATATATCTGTATGTATCTGCAGATATACACAGTGGCTCAAGCACTGAATCCCACCTGCAGGCCACACATTGTAAACCTCTGCTTTACTTCAAAATCCTATCACGGCCAATAATATCTCAGTTTCTTCTGCACCCTTTTCTACCACATTTTTCTTTCCACTCAACTTTCATTATCATGCTTGAATACAACATTCTGTAAGCAGACGTTTATAGGCAATGACTCTAGTAGAACACTGTGAAGTCAGCAGTGTTTTGCATAATCGCATGGCCTGTATACCAGAAAGTATCTGTGACCTAATTTTCTGTAAAACTTTAGGTTTAGTTTTAGGTTGTCATTAGCTGCAAGCTTCAACCACCAAAAACAATCCCTTGAAATATATCACTCTGTCAGCAATTTTTATACTTGGGTATCTTTTTAAGTTTACTTTTTATTGACATAAGTTATTGAGATGACCCTATACATGCTTCTGCAAGTTTTCAGTGACAAAATAATTTTTTTGTTGTAGTTGTCACTTAATAATATTTAAATTTATTATTATCTAACATATTTCTGTGGTTTTTAAAGCTCTTTGACATAGTGAAGTGACATAGTGAATAGTTAAGACATTTTCTGGCATAAACATCTAAACTGGATATCAACTCCTAGTCCAAAGCCTGACCAGTAGTGCCCATTCTTGGCTTAGTTATTATGTGTATTTTTGGAGTGGTGTATAATATGCCTCTGTGGAATGCATAAGTGAAGACTATGAGTTGAAGTTAAATAAGTAAATATTTTTATTAAGCAATCCAGATATTTCTTCACAGATTAGGGATCATTTAGAGATTAAGTTGGTTCCAAATTTAGCAACTGGACGGAGGGACAGACTCAATAAAGTCTCCCCTGAAACTAGAGTTAGTCTGCCTTTTATAGGAGTGCAGGAAACACACCTACAGTCCTCCATGTTTTACAACACTGCTTGTGTATATTGGTCCTCTGAGCTGCGGTATTTATCCCTGCATGTCCATATATGGCAGCCTGCTGATGTAAATAGTGTAGGCCTCACCTTGAGTGTATTACTGAGGCGTAAATATATAACCTGCTTTCAGATACTGCAGGTTGATCTTTCTTTCTTTTTTTTTACTTCTTTTGCCCACCTGCCTTTTGAAAACTGACCTCGGTTCTTACATCAGTTAAAATGTGAGGAGTTTCCTGACTCCAGCCCCAAAATTTAAACGTCCCAATCTTTGAGCCACTTTATATCAGATTTTTCTTGTTACACTCTGTTCTACCATAATGGAAAAGAGACAGATCATCACCAGATTGTTCATGTATCCCTGGAAGGAGTAGCTTTTGGAGGACACTTTAATCCCAGGCTTTATTTTAATGGCGGTGTTCTCAGGCAGAACTGGAAGAATCCTCATTCCTTGTATGACAAGCAAACCTACACATTGATGTCTCAGTGTTTCCATGCTAGCTCTCTTATTTTCATTTTCAGACAAAGTAGGAGTCATCAGAGAAATTACTTTCCATTTGGCACTTGTAAACAAACCATTTGCTATCCATGTAATTAAACCATGAGACATCAGTGTGTCGTTTGTTGTGATACATTCATGAATTATTGAGAAAAGTGGCTACAAAAATGCTCAAATTGTAAGTAATTTAATTAAAAACATTTATATTACAAACCTATTTTCATTTCTTTATATTCCTATCTCAATTTAGGCCCAATATTCTTCCAAAATATCACTGATTATTAAACCCTGATCAAAACTAAATTGTAGTGAATGACTTCCTCCTAACAAATGCAAGTCATGGGAGTTGAATAATCACATTTCCTTACAACAGACCGTGCACAGTAGTATGAGCAGAGTGTAGAAAATTACTTTAGACATCCTGTTGTGGAACATCTCTCAGCAGCCATCAGTCTTTGATGTTTTTCTTTGACAGAATCATCTTCTTTGCTGCCCACTCTCATCACAAGATCATTGTCTGAAAGTTACCTTTCCCTCTTTCATGCAGATCCACTCACATCTACCTGCAACCAACACTGAGGAAGCCATGCACTGGTGGCATACAGGGTGGTCAAAATATTTGATCCTTTGATATGATCAATACTAAAAAAAACACAATTTTAAAAGATCCTAACTTGTGTCAAAATCGGTAGCTGAACCTGTCATCTTGAAGTTCATCCAGCTTCAATATTCTTAGGAGCTTTCTAGATGGGTGGCTGTTTTGATACAGTTATATTTATAAAACAAGTTGATTGAAATTACTGCAAAAGCAATCTCTTTATGGCTGAAAGCATGAAAAAAATACAAGGGGAAACAAAACATACAAGTTTAAAATTCCCAACCAGGTTCTAAAAGGGCAACATCTGTTATTCCCTTTGAAGATTAAAACACGACTGATTTAACAACTGAAATTTTCCTTCTCCAAAGCTCTCCCAGACCTTTTGGATATTGCGTTTTTAAGGGGAGGTCAAGCTGAAGGCTGGCAGATTCCCAACCAAGCAATTGATGCACACCTGCAGAAAACACCTGTTAATACCAAACTATGAAAACCGCTCAGGTGGAGCACACTTTTGGAGAAGAAACGGATATTATTAGACCATCAAAAGATGGCTTTTTACCAGCTCACATACATCTGTTTTCTGGTGTGAACAGAATCTCTGAGAGAAGAATGAGAGCTGTGATTGAGAATGTGTGGTAGCCAAATATTTGGAGCCCCAGAAGCTTTTGCTGACCTTGAGTTAATGCATTTTGCTGTAAGAGGATTTGGCAGCAAATACATTTCAAATTTCTTGTTTTTCTTCTTCTTTTAGCCATTCAGTTACAATTTTATTATCTGAACAAACTCTCCAACAGTTTTTGACATAGAATGCAAGAACAGGCCAAGAGCCACGACTGATTGAATCTGTAACAGAAAAATCTTTACTGTGTTTTTGGAAGTGAAAGACAACTTTACTTTGAGATGAAGTTATCTAGTTTTTGTTATTCTGAAGCTGGCTTTGTTTTCCAAGGCTTACATTCAAGTAATATTTTTGGAACGTGACTGATGAGTTCAGTCTTTTATAGGCTGAGATTCTATTTCATTTAATTTGGGGGGTCCAGTGGGAATCCAGTTCCAAAGTGAAAGATGTACTGAATGCTGAAGAAAATGGCAGCTGCTTCCCAGGTCCTCTGCCAGGGATGTGAACCTAATGAAAACACTAAAGTAACACACTCTTGGGAGAGGGAGCGAGGTGCAGGAGAGCCAAAAAGATTGTTTGCCCAGGGTACCAAACAGGCTAGGACCGCCTCTGTGTGCCAAAGCAGGTTCTCTGCTTTGTGACTGAAGGCACCAAGTTCTGCTGGGCAGCAGTATCCACAGGTGACGCTGAAGCAGAAATCTACTAATGGAATAAAACAATTTGCTCCACAGTTTGCTGTTGAAATTTGTACCCTTTGGTAATTGCTCCAAAAACAAGTGTTTCCACTCTTTATTAAAACCGAAACACAAGAGTTAATGGGTCTTTGCCCCCCTGCTCCAGCACCCCGCAGGCAGAGTTTTAAAACCTTCTTGTCAAATTGCTGCTAGCTTTGGAAGAAAACAGTTGGCCCTGGTGTTCTGCAGCCTTCACCAAACTGTCTCCACTCTGTTAGAGGGATGCAAATTAGGCATAACTGGAGCACTCTAATTTAGGGGCCCTGAGATTGTGAAATTATTCAGAACCTAACAGAATAAAGAAATGTGATGGTTATCAGGCCAGGATAAAAGTGAAAAAAAAAAATAACACTTCAAGAAAAGTGTATGTGAGAACATACACTAAAGGCTTCTGATGCCTCTTCTGTTTTTATAATGACTGTTTTTTCACTGACTCTTGCTTCAAACCACATGTCAATTTCAGATCTTTCTGTTGATTAATATGCAAGAAAGTTTATAAATAAGAGAAATTTGAGCCAAGACATTAACAGTTTATGTACAGGAGGAATAAGTAGTAGATTTACAGTAATGTTTCCAACATCCAATAGCATAATGTTGACTAGTAGAGTTGTGGAAAAGTAAAAAAGAGGTTAATATTTAGAGTGGCACCAATCAGACTTTTGTGGCACCCAGTAACAGTTTCCATATTGTTTGGTGTTAAATATTAACTCAGGTTGTTAGTGCATCAATATGGTATAATCACTGACTGGCAAAATATTTTAGATGTTTCTAGTTAATGTTTCCAAGTGATCACTGTATTGTGATCACTTGGAAACAGCTTGGAAAATAAAGGAGATAAACTTCGGAGCTATTGATTGTGGTCAGAAGAAGATGGACCACATTGTCACCTGAAACTGTGTTGAATGGTTTTAATTTCATGGCACCTTAGAAAACAAACAGATCCAATTAATATGCAACAATATATAATCAATTTACCCCGGAGTAAATTTCAATTAAACAGATTAAAATTTGATCTGAGTCATAATACTGTGCAGTCAATTTTTGTTTGCTATCCCAATCAGTGACAAGTTTCCTATCTAAGGAACTAAACTGATTGTTTTGAGTCACTGTCCTTGCAGCAGTCCTCTAGATTAAAGCTCAATTTGGAGGGTCTGATTATTGTTTTTTGCTCATTGAATCAGACTTGTTCAGAATTACCGGCTGTTAAAATCTGAGGGTGGAGTTGTTAATTGTATGCCAACAGGTGTTTAGTTACGATAATCTGTTTTTATACAGTCTTCATTAAAAGTCTTAAATGCTTATTGTTTAAGCTTGTCATGGCACTGGATATGTGTCAGGTAGAACTTTAACAACAAGGTGGCATTAGAAACTGCATATAAACCGCTATGTCCAAAACGGTTTTCCATAGCAACAAGCCTCACCTTCTGTTTGTCTTGCATTCAGTTATGTTCTGTTAATTGAGCTTGTTCATTCAAAGTATGCTTGAAGTGTCATTTCTGAAAATACAGGATCTTTCAGTCACTTGAGTCCTTGAATAAATAGCACAACTTCTCTGCAGTACAACTTTTTGCCAAATTAGGTTTTCTTTCTCAACTCCAGTGGACTCCAGTAAGATAATAGATTAAATCGACAAGTCAGAAGGGAAAGACATGACCTGAAGCAAAAGATCAAAACAGTCTAACCAAGGTCAGGTAGATGGATTAATTTTTTTCAGCCTCCTAACATTTTGTGATATGTCTGGAGGTTTAAAATAAAGTCCAACCTGATCATAATATATTGTTTCCCTCCAGTATCTTACACAGAAAAGGGCTTCTGAACTCTAAACTATATGAATTTCCTAAATCAAACAAACTTTATTTATTGTGTTACAGTTTCTTTAGTCTAATGGAATGCAACAAAGAGAGAACATAAATTAAAATGAAAACAAAAACAACTTTTTTTTTTCTGTAGCACCACAGTTTGCTGTAGCTTTTTGTAGAGAGACACTTACTCTGGATTATAAACCCTACATACACAAAAAAAAATGATGATGAAATAAGGACAATATGTCCTTCAAGAGCACAATCCACAACTTAACATTTACACTCATAGTCAATTGCTTAGAAAGCTCAGCGTTTGAGATATGCTAGATGTAAGCACATACATAGGTTTAGAACATTCACAATGCAATTCTCAGTCAAACGACAAATACCATTCTTTGAAAAATCTTCATTAAAAAAATCCATTATTATCCATATATTGCTGCAACAATTAGAAATGACATTTTCGAACAAATATAAAATTGCCTTACAACCTGAAAATCATCTAAAGGTGATTTGGAAAAAAAAATTTTCGGAAAAGAAAAGAAAATAGAATAATTTTAAATGCAGCTTTTAACAGCAACGTAGATATGTTTCTTTAAAAGCAGTTCTGATTTGATTAGAATAACGCTCAAGTAATACATGACTCTTGACAAAAAGAAACTCAGCTCAATTGAACAGAGAAGATATTGGTTAATTATCACAAGTAATAAACAAAATATAATTATCTGAATTGAACCGAGGAAAACTGTCATTTAACCATCAATTTATTTCTAGCCAGTTATTAAATTGGGCAATTTTGGAATCTTAAATTGAGTTACTAGAATTGAATGCAGAACTGACTGAGATGTTCTTATAATTGCCAAAACATTAGAAAGGAAATCATCTTAGCATTTAAAAACAGACCTTCTAATATTTATTCATCAAATATTTTCTCTATGCAAACAAAAGTACCAATTCTTGTAGACGTCTAGGTGAGGTGAGCTTTGCTCACAAGTATTAAAGCTGTACTAGTAATAATCATTGCCTACTTTGTATTTTCTCTTATAAATACAATCATGCAAGATTCATCCAACAAAGTCTGTTTAGCAGTAAGAGATGTAAACTTTAATATTATCTGACCCTGTGGAAGCTCATATTTCCATTATCCAGAGGCTAAAGTGCAGTCACACAGTCTAGAAATGGAACCAATATAAAAACAGAAGAAATACATCAACCCTTTTTGGAGAGAACAATTCAGTTTTATTTATGCGGTAGTGAGAGCCTCTCATGACCTTCATACACATGCAGGGATGAACTACAGCATCACCATGAACGGCTCCTGTGAGTCATTCAAAATAGGTTTTATTTTCTGTTTTGCATGTTTTCTCCTCATCAAAAATACTCTGCGGAGCAAATAGAAATTGTATTTTCCTTCCTTTTAACTTGAAATTCTTTGTGCTTCCACAGACATGCGCCTTTCTGAATCTAATCAGCATCCTGCTTGATTGAGCACTGTAGTTCGAAAGTCAGATAGAATTTGCTTAAAAACTTTAAAGAAAATTTGCTTTGATTTTTCACCTGCAACGTATTCATTTCTTCCCCCTGTCAGAGTGCAGGATACATTGACTTCTCATGCATTTTCATTAAGGGCTACTTTGAGCAAGATTTTGGAAAAACGATTTTATACCACACTCCATCTAAATTCTTTATAGTTTCATGTTCTTGAAATTGAAACTTTTAATAAGCTTGAGGTTTGAAGAAAATGCAAATAAGCTCTCTAAAACTTTGCCCTATTTTCTCAGTAAGACTCTTTGTTCCTAAAACAAGTTTTCACCCTGAACCTCTTTCTCGATATCTTCCAGGTCAGTTCCTCTGGGTTAACAGTTCAGCATTTGGAGGTCCCTGGGTGATGAGCCCCTGGCTGTGGGGGAGTGAAGGGCCATGCAGCCTGGACATGGCTGTGTTTTTCCACCCCAAACAAAGCGGACAGTACACGGTTTGGGTCATAGAACGAGACAAGCCACCTGTTGCTGCCTTCTCCACTGCCGCTCTGCCACGTATCACAGGGTAAGTTAGCTGGAGGTAGTTTTTTTTTTTTTTTTAATCAGAAAAACGCAATACATGTTGCACATCTGTCCATAATCAGACTCACACAGGTTTAAAGGTGGCTAAATGTAGATGTACTCTCATGGGAAAAAACTCTTTACACCCTTTCTGCATCTGCGGGAATTCACAGGTGTAGCAGCAGCCAAGAGTTGCAAGTCAAATGCACTTGATTGGCTGATCTTCAGTTAATCAAGTGTGGACACAGCAGGAGGTTTTAGTCTTTTGCTGTTTCTGAGAGTATTACATTGGGTTAATCACACCTATGTACAAATTTTCCAAATCTTTTTGCTTTTCATACAGGAAACTAAACCGCAACAATAAGAATGACAAGAAATGCCAATCTTTAACTTATTGCTAATATCATTGTTATAGGATACATTTTTTAGAATCTAAAATGTGCATTTGATCTTGAATTGTTCTTTGTAATGAATATGAGATTTAACAGAAAAGAGTGTTTTACAATGAAGTGATCAAAAATAGGTAAATACATTTATTAATTAATATGTATTCAGAAAAAGAGAATAAAAACATGCTTGTCAGAATAGACACATTTAAAGGTTCCTAAAGATTAATTACAGTGCTATATTTCAAATAGTTTTTACTTTAACAATGTGGATGTATATTGTAGGTTAAGGTTCCATTCATCAATTATTGCATTATTATTATTGTTATTATTATTATTATTATTATTATTATTATTATTATTATTATTATTATTATTATTATTATTATTATTATTTTCCTCTCTGAACTAATCCCTTATTAGCACCATATCTGTGTTCCTCTTCTTTGGGCTTTCCATTGAGATGTGAGCCTGACCTTTTCTCTTTGTTAAGATGAATGTGCTTTAGATTATAGCTTGTAAATCAGCTGTTACATTTTTGTTTCATGCTGTTTTTGTGTGTAATCTCCAACAGCATCGGGCTCAAGTGGAATGTCATGCTCTATGCATGTCCTGTCTCTTTAAGCGTTGGTTTGCTGGGGAGAATGCTCATTAACATTTATGTGGTTATGCAAGCGTTCAGGCCTCTGTATGCTGTTGCGGGAGAGTAGCAGGGATGCGCTCATTACGCCTGTGACGAATTAGACTGTGCATTGTGTTGGCTCTCATTTGTAGTCAGCCACTGACGCCCACCCACACCTTCTCTGCCAGCCGGAAACTCACTCAAGCACATTTATGCTCCGATGGGAGGATGCCTGATTCATAAAAAATGTAGATGAAAACAAAAGCCAGGAGAGCTGCTTGTACACCTTTAGAAGTAAAGGTTTGGGTGCTAATTACTTATCGTTGCGTTGAATTTCTGTCCTTTGTTTTGACATGTTTGCAAAATTAAATCATTAAGGTGTTTAGCACGGCCTGGAATACATTGTTCTAAAGACATTCAGTGTGAACTGCAACTATTGGATGTTAAAATTAAACATTCAGGGTTTTTTTTTCCATGACACGTTGTTTATATGGAGTGCACACGTTTCAATCCTGCAAGGTCAAAATTGTGTTTTGTATTCACACTTTCTTTGTTGGAGTTACCTGGGGGCTTTGGCTTCTTCCTGGTTCTCAAAAGGTGTGGCTGTAAGGGCTGAGATGCCTGAAGTGCTGCTGACAGCCTTATTGGACTAGAAAATGAGGCTCCAAAAAACTCTTTTGGAGAGTCACTGTGTATTTTACAGGCACATAGTGCCATTTCTTTAGCACAGTGAAGTAAGTAACTGTTACCTCCAGTTGTGTCGTTGTCAGCACTGACCTCAGGAGGAGAGTCGGTGCTCCATCCAGCCAAGCTTATGCAGAACATTTCAGCTGGATTTACAGGAGATTTTCCTGGGTCTGACGTCCTTGTTCGGCAATGTTTCTCCTTGCATCCTTCTGTGGGTTAACTCACTGACTGCCTGGGTTAAGTTAACTCCCACAGATCACACCCATTAATGAATGATTAATTACACCTATCCAGACAGAAACTTTGTCTGCTCATTTAATTATGGGTTGGGATGAGGGGGATTATACAGTGTTCAGCTGTAGCAGAAAACGGATGCAAACATCAAATCTAAAAGATATAATAAAACCAACCTCAATACAACACCTCACCCTAATCTCTGTCACCTCATGCGCTGGGGGAACAATTTGTGAGATGGAGAACAGAACCACAAACTTCAGCTCAGTCCAATGGCCTAGGATCAGTGCTGATAGAGTGAGGGGGACCCGGTTGAGGCCTGCAGGCTTGGATGCTGGAAGAGTCTTGAATCAAAGCTGCTGGGGTTCCTCATGTGCATACAGGTGCTCTGCTGCAGCCCCACAACTTCTCGGTCTCTTCCACAATGATCCAAGGCTTTGTTGATCCGTCTGGGTGTCAGAGGGGACCTGATGGAAGGGAAAACCACCTTTTCTCCTTTTGTGGTAGACTTTTAAGCATGTTGACCTCAAAAGTCATGCTCACATCACAGTCTGACTTTTTCCATTTTCGCCCTAGTTACAATACATGTTTTGGGCCGAACATCTGTTCAGGCTGCGCTTCCGTTCAGCACCCTTCAGCCTCACTTCACGTTCTCACCAGACACTTAGCAGGCTTTACCTCACCCTACTGAACTTTCAACGCTGATTTAAGGTCAACTGTTGTGGCCAGCACTTTAACTGAGATTACAGGTCACACCCAATAAAGTGAATCATTACACAATACCGATTATTCATTTCAAAATTAATCATTTCAGAACATTTGTTACATATATATTGAGCCTTATATTAAGGCTAAAATCATCAGTACAATATTAATTCTTAAGTCCAGCCACATCAATTTCCCAGGCACCAACAGATTGCATGACTATCAAAAGTCCTCATGGGGAGAAGGCCGACTCCGACTCCAGCTTCTTCAACATAAAAATATTGTATGTATGAAGAATATCCTAAAAGAAATTTGACTTTACATTTCTTATTATTTGTAATCTGTCTCTGGCTCCCACTCTTTCTGACACTACAAATTCAGCATGACATCACAACTTTGTTTCTAGTTACACTGTTAACTTTGTTCCTTTTTGCCTTGCACAGAGAAGTAATTTATATGATAAGCTCAGCAGAGGTGAAGTTCCAGCAGGTGTTTGCTGCTGCAGGCTAGTCTGAAGGAGCTGAGGGGTGGTGGTGTGAGGATGGGATGCTATGTGAGGTGAAAGCTCAGCTTGGAGACTGCAGCTCACTGACTGCATCAAAGCAACACTCTGGGTGTATGTCTAATGAGGTAATAACATTATAACATGGTGTATAATGCAAAAAAGGCAATTTTACATAATCATCGTCCTTGCCCCTCATTTATTAGTGACTGTCTGCAGGATATGGTGTCGAGGTGAGATAGTTGGTAGCCAAGGGAACAGCTAATGCAGTAAATTTCTCACTCCAAATGCAGCATATCTGACTGATCAGGTATCTTGCTTATCTGCTCATCTTTTTCAATATGTTACACAGTGAAAGTCAAAGTCTACAACAAAGTGAAGGAGCATGTTTTCACTGAGGTAGTATGCTTTGAAATGACGGGATTTTATCGGACTAAATATAACTTGATCTGACTATATTTTACTTTTATATAATTAAACATAAAGTTCTACCAAAGCTGGACAAATTCTTGCTTTGCTGCAATAAATTTGCAGCTTAAACATTTAAATGTCACTGTTTATTTGTTCTGACACGCTGAAATGTACAGAAAGTAAAAGCACATTTCTCCTCCATCTCCCCTCCAAACAGCCTGCAGCCTGTCACAGTCTGCCAGCAGAGCATACTGTGTGAATGTTGTTTGTCCCAGAGGCAGCCAGTGGCAGAGTAAAAAGTAAATCACCTGCTGCTCCCTCAGGTTAGACGGGGATCCTTTAAATTTTTTACATTTTTAATATTGTTTTGAGTGTTTGTGTCAACAGCTTTGCACATTTCTCATGTAGCCAGGGTACAAATGTTAAAATCCTGTTCATGTAATAATATAAAGTCTGTGCTGTAACCCAGAAAAGATTCCACATTGGTGTTTTAGTTTAGTGATATTAACACTTTAGATGAGGTTTTAAAAGAATAAAACATTCTTGAGTCCACAGCAATTCAGTTATCTATAATCTATGGGATAACTAGACTCAAAAAATATAAAAATAACTATGTATGAACTGTAGCCAGGTGATTTTTTTTTTTCATTAAACCGGCACTTCTTTTAGATATATTCCCTCTTCATACTGAGACCAGGAGGCAGATGCAGCATGCCGAATCAAATGTTACGTGCAAACTAGAGTATAGAGTAGGAAAAGTGCCACATAGGGAACAACAAAGCAGATGGGAAGGTCCGGCAGTCCCTCCTGATTGCCTCTTTCTGCACCATTTTGCTTCTGTTTTTTAGCTGATTCAAACGGGAGAAAAACTTGCATGAGGAGAATGACTGGTAATCCTTTTCTTTTCTATAGTTATTTAATATGTGCACATTAGAGTAATTAGCCAATGTTTTACAAAAAATCTCGACCTGCCATCTGTCATTTGAGCCCTAGCTCCTTTTTTTATTTGTTTCAGATCAACCTTAGCAAAGATAAATCAGCAAGTTATTTGTGTGAGTGCTCTGGTGCACATGCTTGCAGGTGTGAGGAGCTGGTTGAGCACTTTCACAAACAGCTCTTCCTATTTTCACTGTGAGAGAAATTATTTAGTTCCATCTTTCCTTGTATTATCCATAAGCTTAAGGCCAACAAAATGAAACCAACAAACATTTCTTGTCGACCAAAACGAGGATTATCTTTCAGTTTCAGGCGTGATATGGGGCCTGTGGGACACCGTTTAGTTTAAACTGCACATAAATGTTCAGCTTACCTACAGACAAATCTTGTTCTTGCTGTGCATAGCCTCTTACCTCACTAATGAGGATATTTTATTTCAGTTTCTATTTTTGTTATTTTTGCTTCAAAATAAGTGGAACAAAGCCATTGTTTGACATTTGCTTTGTTTTACTGAGCCAAAACTATGACTTATGTACTTTTAGACCTTTATAAAAGTACATGTCTGTCGTATCTATTTAGCTTAAATAATGATGCTTTCTTATGCCTCTTTTGGTGAGCCTTTTCAGGCAGCATTCTACGTTTCTGGGAGAAAATATAACAGCATGTCTGCCTGAGTCATTCACTTAGCTGAATATAAAAGGAAAGAGTTTGAACTCTAAGAGTGCATTCACACCAATCCTGTTTGCTTTAGTCAAACTTTGGTTTGTTTGACTTGAAAGTCTGGTTTGTTTGGGAAGGTGTGAATGTTGAATTAAAATGACATCTAAAATCTGACATCTCCCCATTTTTGCGAAGGAGGAAGTAGCCCTAATTGTCTCATTCAGAGGTTTTTGTGTCATTTTTGTAGATATATTCCGATGCAAGAATCAGATGCAGCCGAATCATGCTGCATCTGATTTTTGGTGCAGCACCACCACAGGTGAGGGGGTGAACAAATTGCTCAGGATTTGACACAGGAAAAAATTGTGGAGAGGTTTGTGACAGCTCTAAACGTCTGAGTATTTACCCTCTTTTAACTACCATTTAGTTACCAAAACATGATAAGCACTGCACATCACTGGACAAAATACCGTCTGCAAAACATAGTGCTGGCATCGTAATGCTGGGGGGACGTTTTCTTCAAGAGGGACAGGGTTGATGGAAAAATAATACATGGCGCTAAATACAAGGCAACTTTGGAAAACACAATCTTGTTAAAAGGTTGTGTTTTGAAACTGGTCCAGGGCTGGAACGGAGTTAATATATATAACATCCGTGTGTGCAAATCTCCATGTGTGTAGTATCCGACCTATAACCTATATGTGACAGGTCACCGAGAGAACCTTTACCATATTATGTATTGCAACTGAAATAGCATGCGGTGTCTGATTTGTGAGAGAGGTGACTGAAGGTTCACGCAGTGGCAGAATAATGTTCTCCAGCTCCTCCACACCTCATCATAGACACCGTATCTGTCCCTGCTTCATTTAGTGTAGTGTTACCTCACACAGCGTCCACCTCTACACATCCAGAGGAACATACAGTATAAGGAAGAGCTTGCTCATCATTTGCTCCTGCAATCATTTACTCCTCTCCAGCGCTGCATGCACCAAATGTTCTCACTTCCAGGGTGCATCAGTGTGAGGCATAATGTGATGAGTTTTTGGTGTGAAGACCTTGAATGCACTTCAGCATCGGAGTGGAAAGAGGTTGACATCATTTAAAACATGGCAGTGTAGCGGTATCATCCCAAAAAGTGATCAATAGCTCCTTTAATGCGGGGGAAGGAGGCGTCAGAGGAGGCAAATGTTAGTGCTAAACTTTAAAGTACAGTAGGAGCATTATGGCAAGTGATAAATGATTACAATACTCCCCCCTACACATCCTTGAATATTAAATAAAGGCTGACTCTCGACCTGCACACCTATTGGAAAGACTCCCATTTTGCTTGCACTTTTCAGGAGTTAAAATACTCCCAACAATAGTATTACACTAACCTATCCCTGAACTTCATTTCACACTGTATTGTCTACAGATCTTGAAATATTCAACACATATTTTCCTCACTTTAATTTTATGTTTTGCGAAAAAAGTGTTTACCCTCTTACAGATGTCTTTTGTTTTTGCTAATTGTCAAACCAATTTGTTTCAAATCACCCAATACATTCTGATAGAAAAACTAGGTTAAAAAAAAAAAAAAAACTTTTAGTGAGTTCATTTGCTTATTTTCACTATTCACATCCAGGCCAAAATATTGCCAAACCTGTAAATCTCGTTGACAACATTTTGATAGAATACTTTGATGTGGATAAATTAATAAACACATATGAAACAAGGTCACAGATATACAGTATTTTCATCTTTCAGATCTTTCTCTCTGAAAATATTCACAGAGGCATGTCTTAAAACTCCAATAAACCCGAGCGAAGGACACAAATCACAAATGAACAGTACTCAACCTCTCCAGGAGTGACCCCTTTACCCAAATTATTCCAGGAGCACATCTTCATCCAAGTAACTGCAAAAGAGATAAGATGACTGAGAATTCATGTTTCAAGAGACAAGGCAAATATGACCTTGAAACAAGGTTGTCCAAGGAAATCCTAACCCTAACCCTAACCCCTGCCCAAACCCTAAGGCCCAAACTCTAAGACCCAAACCCTAAGAAAATCCTAAAGGAAATCCTGAAGAAGCATGTCTAGTCATCTATTCACAAGCTTAATCTCAAACTTTTGTCATACAGTAACTAAGACAGTGATACAAAACACCCAGCAAGTTCACCTCAGAATGACCTAACAAATGAAGGTATTAAGGTGAACTAGAATAAAGAATATACCTAAATCCATTGGCCCTAAACAGCCTGTTTAGGGTTGAAAATCTAAATCTTATTTTTATCTTTTGTAGATGAAATCATTGAAAGCATCTTTTATCTTTGTTTTCTTTATTTATGTCTTGTTTTTTTTTTTATCTGAATACTTCACAGTACCGAAGCTATTTTATCTTATTAATGATTTACAAAACACCTAAAAAGAAACCTCTATATAAATTGTGAGTAAAACAATGCATTGAAGGAATTTAAAAACCTGTCTAAAACATGCTGGTGAAAAGAAAAGCTACAACCCTGATGATTGGTGTCCCACACAATGGAGACAGATGGCTTATAACAAATTGAAGCTGTGTGTTAATTTCACATTAAGCCAGCTATAATCCTTAGAAGTATGAAGGATTACCACTGCCCACAACTTCATTTTTCAATTTACATGTTCATAAATGAAACCAGATGTAGCTTCGTTGACATCACGTCTTTGCGTTGGTCCAATTCTAAACGCTGCAGCTTAGATGCAAAAGAGAATTAGTGGAAACAGAACCCAGCTGCAGTTTAAATGTGCTTGTTTGATGCCTTTCATTTTAAATGTGCGGATATACAATGGGGAAAATAAGTTTTTAGTGAATAATTGTCCAGCTTACAAAGAATGAAGAGGCCTGTGACTGTTACAGTAGGTAGACCTCAACTGGGAGAGATGGATTCTAAAACAAACCCAGGAGAGCATCAGCAAACCTGTTGCATCAGGTTTGATGCAACATCCACACACTGATGGTGTGTGGATGGAGGCCTAAGTCCTCCATCCACACACTGATGGTGTGGATGGAGCTAAGTCCATCCACAATGATGGGTGTGATGGAGCCTAAGTCCTCCATCCACACACCATCAGTAAACCTGTCCTAACTAGGACCAGTTCTTCAGGACCAGTTCTCAGACTTAACCTTTTCAGCTTTAGGTTAGTTATGATTACCAAAATTATTTCTATTCGCTACATCCCTGAATAACGAAAGATCAGACAGTACTTGGGTGGTTGAGTAGTTTTCTTGTAAATGAATCCCACCTCTGATTGGGTAATTTGTGATACAGTATTGAGGATTTGGTGCAACTATCAGAATCTGCTGGTTTCTGGGCATACATGCAAAGGCATACCTAAACAATTTTAGATAATTTTAGATAAATGCAAAGGTTTTTGTTGTTTAGACTGTGCATCCACATGGATCTCACATTTTGGGAAACCAGAAACAGTCATTTTGGAATCACGTCCCACAGAGTTACATTTCGAAATGTCAGTTTCACATCTGCACTTGAGCCATGTATTAGTATTTTTTTATATATATAAAAAGATGTCTTAAAATCTTTTACAAAATTACCTGTATCTCTCCTAAAAATCTCCATGAAATGTCACTGAAACTATTTCATAGTTACTTTTTAAACGTGATCAGAGTGTGATAATCCAATTTTCCCTTTTTTTCCCCAGGTGTAAATATGACAAGACACATGTCCAAACATCTGTGGTGTAATTTTATGGAGAACCAACTGAGAGCGTTTAATGACAAACTTGGACTCTCCGAGTATTTTAGTACAAGTTATATGTACGTGTTCAGTTTTGATGCTCAATGGAGACATTTGTATTGTTCAGCCTACATGTAGAAAAGACAAGAGAACATGCCATTGAATGATAGTGGATGTTTGTTAAACCCAGCAGGTTGCAGCAGCAGACAATCGTTTGAATTGTGTTGCTGATTTTGCAGCATTCCCTCGTACTGAACATGCACGTGGTAACAGTGGTGAGGAAAAACTCATTTTGTAGGAAGAAAGCTCCAGCAGATCCTACCACAGTATGAGCGGCCATCCTCCAATTAGCAAATGGGAGTTTGAGAAGAAAAAGCTGATACAAAAAAAATGTTGAAGCCCTCATCACAGAGTATTTTCTATGTTAAAGAAATTAAATGGATGGCAGTAGTAGAACCTTCAGGCTTCAATTAGTATAAACCCCATGTTTTAAGAGCTATAAAATAAAAGAGTACATACTCTTAGCCAAAGCTTTGCTTAATAGAGAGATGGAGTAAAACATTGATAAAGAGTGTTTTCTTTAGAAGGAAAACTTTAAGTTGTTAACAGCAGTAGCTCAACTGTTGTACCTCTTCAGAAAGGTGCCACAGTTTCTTCTTTTATAATAAAATAGCAATTGTTTTATTATAAAATAAACCATGCAGGCAGGGAGCAAGTGAGTGAATAAAAACTTCAGCTACAAGAGGATATTTTTTGTTATTTGATTGAAACAAAAACAAGTTTTATGAAACTTTGTTTTTAAAGCAATTATGTGTCATTTAGCCCACATACATTAAGGAGCTGAAAAACTAAGAATAAGGGGCCAATTAAATGATCTGAATGATGATGCTGTTCTTGTGTGAACTGTTTATCTTCACTACAAAGTCAGACAGTAGTGATTCTCTGTGAAACAGCACATAGTCATTCTGCAGAGTTTCCAACAACAGCGCTTTTTATGACTCCTTCAAAGCTAAACTAACATGAGAGAGATGGGTGTCAGCTCAAGGCTCTCTCCCTGGTCAATCTCTGCATCCATCCCTGGCATGGATGGTCTCCACTCTTCTGGTTAATGCTCGCCAGCGCTGACCTCCACCTCTGCAGAGAGCGGTCGCTGCAGGGCCACATCTGATGGGAACTGTTCGCTCCGAATCTGGGAGCGCTGCCAGTAAGAGGACTGCAATTGTGAGGGATCATTAGGAGAAGAGGCCCCTTACAACTCGGATTTTCGTTTCATTTCATTTCCTGTTCAGCCAACATTGCCGGACATGAACGGACTTGTGTATTGTGGTGAAACACTTTTTGTCTTCTAACCAAACATTTTTACAAAAGGTTTATGTTTTTTTTTCTGATTTCTGGATGAGTGATGTCAACATAGTGGTCAAATAGGTTCCCAGGTTCCCACAAAGGTTGGAAAAGTCTGGAGTTTATTTTCCATGTCTGGCGAATCATGAATTAAAACAGACTAACTATGTAATTAATAATTAAGACAGAGTAATCAGTGAAGCTGACTGAGGCACGGGGCAATAGAACAAAAGGTAAAGATGGGTCGTGATGCGTTATAGTCTGAGCATAAAGGAGAAGTTGATTTGATGTGAGGAATCATGCGTCATGTGTCTTGCAAGGATGTGCAGACCAGTTACCACTTACTGAGGGCAGTCAGAAAGTCACAAAACCACAAAGAGGAACAAAACACAGTAAAATGGGGTAAAAGGATAATGGCCTGTATTTATAGTGCTTTATCAAGTTGAGAGAACCCCAAAGCACCTCACACTATATTCAATTAAGCAAGTTAAGTTTCCAGACAGCAGAGGCATAACTAAAGGTTATGTTGTTTAGTTGTTTAGGAAAACCCCCAGTAAAAATGTGCTCAAAGGGTGTAAGAATTTCTTTTTTTTTCTTTAAGTCAAGAATCTGGTAAAAGTAGCAAACGGTCAACGGTAGACAGGAATCTGTGGATGCCGAGTTATACCTGTATTAAGATCTGAAGTTGTATTTTAAGCTAATTTTCTTTTTAGCTTCAGATGTCAATAAGTTGTGGCATAACTCAGGCTTGATCTTTCTACATCACTGTTGTTAATTCAGAACAACCTAATGAATTAAAAGGACAAACCGTTCTGCTCTAATGATGATTTGTTTTATACTAAAGAGGTGAGAAAAGGATTTCATTGTGATATGATCTTGTTTTGGTATGTTTGTCATGAGGGATTAGTCTTACAAAACAGAGCAATGAACACTGCCAAAGCAGGGAAAAAGAAAAAGCTTTGCATTTTTGTTCAGATTTCACGTCTTGACATCCTCCTTCCCGTGTATTTGTCTCCTGAGTAGCCTTCTCTGCTATTTTCCTGTTTCAAATGTAAATGAGAGTTGTTCGCAGCAATGGCTACATGCTGTTCCTGCTGGCTTTTATAGCAGTTGTCAGAGAAAGGAAAGGAGACAGCAGCATTATTTTCACTTACTAATACATTCTGCTTCACGACATCAGTGGCACAAAAAAATGAAATTTTAGAAGAGCGCGCACAGCGCAAGGACCGCTGTGAAACGTGAAAGAGAGGTGACTTCTGACGTCTGCTGGTTTCAGATCTGTTTTCTTTTTCAACACATTAAAATATTAAACAACATCTCAGGAGGGGTTTTTTTTTTGTACAAACAGGTCTGTTTCCGGGACTGTTGTAGCAGTAATTCTCACAGTCATCAGAACAGAAAAACTTCAATTTATACTAGAATAGCAGCGTTCTTATTACGGGTTTGTTCAGAACTCAAATGGGTCAGTAAATCACAAGCTCCCAAAGCCATTAAATCTTCATCTGAACCTTTGATCATTGTTTAAAGATATAGAAAAGATAGATCATTCTGTAAGCAAACTTTTGATTTTGAAGACACCAGCAGATACATTTCTGCTATCCTCTTTTATTATTGCAGCAAAAATAATATAAAAATATTTTGGCTATTCTACTTCACTTAAACCAACAGAAGTTTGATCTGATTCAACTTTAGACAGTGAGAAAAAAAAGACAGTTGCTGTTTCATTTAATTTCCACTCAAACTTTTTTAGTAGGAGCCATACTCTAAAATTAGATTATTTAATGCTTGTGTCTATTTTTTTCATACATTTACTCTTATATGTGCATAGTTTCATAATCTTTCAGCCATGTTCTGGTGGGAGGTAATGGTGGGACCTTGTCTATTGGAAAGGAAATGAAACATTCCCCACTTCATATAGGTGCTTGCGTTGAAAAAATGAGGCTTACCACAGATGAGTTCAATCTTGTCATCTTCCGCTTGAATACTCGACACTCCTTTTCTTCTCATGCACTCTTCATCTCTTCTCTTCTTCTCCACAGAAAGATTATATAAGTTCTTGTGGTTTTTATTCCCTGACTCTCTCTGCTCTCATATTTCTCTTATTATCTATGGATTTCTCATCTTATTCTCCCAAAGTTGTCCTCTTTTCTGGTTTCCCAAAGTTTCGTATAAGTCTGAAGGATGTCTGAGAAGTTTTAGCTATTACTTTTGACAGATGTGTGAAAATGATAAAGCTGCGAATTTTTACATTTAGCGCCTCAGTCATGAGAGCCTCTTCCTTTGATGGTTGTTTTGTAAAACATGGTTGGAACAGAGATTTGTTTTACACTTCTTCTGAAATGCATTTTCCAAATAATCTATCAAGAGTTTCTGTTTCTGAAACCAGTCTTGTTAAAAAAATAAAGAGAAATTGGGTCTCTGATGGACATTTAGTATTTAGATTAACTATTGCAATAGTTGCTTCATGTGTCTACTTCATGTTTGCTTGATAAGTTTCACAAAGAATTCAGTAGGGATTGATGGAAAGAGCTGGTTTATTTTTGACAGGTTGATATCTTGCAACGTTCTAGCATTTTCATCAAAATCTAATTGTTTTCTGAACGAGAAAGCCACCTGCATTGATCTAAAGTTTCCCTCATTAAAAGGTAAAATGACTTCATCTGAGAAACTTTATAAATGTGCAGCAGAAATTAGCAGAGTCTCTAGAGGGAAGATTTTTGGAACATTTGTTATATAAACAACACTATTAAAGTACAAAGTGTCTATCTTTTACAAGTCTATCACTTAAATTAAATGTCCGAGAGAAAGCATAGCATCTTGTCCTGGTAATATACCTGAAACTGAAACGTAATGAGTGTGATTACTTTGATAAAAGAAGCAAAACTTTCTTTGACAAATGTGGAACAAGAGTGATAAGTACTGCTAGCTTGAAAGCTAAGCAGGAATAACAAGCACAATGGGCCTTTTGGACATTATTTGGTGTCCACAATTTCCATAGGTGACTTGAACTTCTTATTTGAGTCAACTGAACAAATGACCGCATTACCCAAGACTCTGGAGGGACTTTCATCTCTTCTGCCTTGGAACAACTTTTGAATCCCAAAGAGCTGAAAACTCCTTGTTGTCTGGATTTTAATCATTTTTTTCCTTTTACCTTCATTACTCACTCTCAGATGGGAAGATGATGGATGGATCAATTTTCCTGGTCCCATGAAGTTTTTCTTTTTTAACTACAGCATCATCTCTGTTTAACAGATGGGCCAGTTTTGGTGTTCAGAGTACTGAAAATTTTCATTAGATTTTAGTCGTATTCCAGTTTAATTCACATGTCAGAATTTTAATGATTGTTTATTTTCTTCTTTTTTTCTAGTAGTTTCTGTTGGAACTTCAGTTCCTCATTTGCCACCTTGTGTTCTCAAATAATCTTCTCCATGTTGCCACAGTTGTCTACAATTGCCCCACTTAATTATATCATACATTAGTATATATTCTACTCAAAATTATTGTCAAAAATCAATTCATTTATCTAAAACTCTTTCCATTTGATGTGTGATCATCAGCATCTCTGACTTAAATAATAAATCACTTCAGTATATCACTTTCATTTAATTCAGTTATGTTTCTGTAAAACGAGAAAGGAGTCATTATCTACTTAACTCTTTGTAATCAACATCATAGTGTATCCCTTGTGTAAGAAAACAGGCAACGTTAATGTCTGCCTTTTGTCTTTGGGCTTTACAATATTATTCACAGTGCACTTACTTTATTTTTGTAATCATGCATACAAATAAGGGAGAGTCTCACTGATTTCAACAATCTTTAATTAATTTAGAACCTTTTCCTACTTAATATTAAATGGGTTTGAGATCTTCATGTTAAGCCAGGACCAAAAGGTAAATTGTGTATTATTCAGGAGCAAAAACTGATACTTAAAACAGTTACAGTTACGTGTCGACTTTTTTTCTCATCTCTGCTTCACTGTCTCCCTGTTTGTTGAAATCTGGAGAGACATCAGCACAACCCAATATGCCTCCTTCTCAAAGTGTAATATGCTCTATGTATTTATTGTGAAGCAGAATAAACAAACAGATGTGGTGAAGGATCAGTTTGACAATCTGAGCTGTTCTCTTGCAGCCTGGAAACATGACAGAAGTTTGATTTGCATACAACATCGACAAGAGTCTGTCATCCTTTTGACTTTGACTCTCTCTAACATTTGTTTTGCATCAGAAATATTGGACAGTTTATCG
The DNA here is from genome assembly GCA_033032245.1 of Poecilia picta. Lineage (NCBI taxonomy): Eukaryota > Metazoa > Chordata > Actinopteri > Cyprinodontiformes > Poeciliidae > Poecilia > Poecilia picta. Next base: position 15,360,999 of record CM065374.1, read on the forward strand.
GAGCTGCAAAGCATGTTGGCAGGAAGCAATCTGCCAAGTGCTGCACCAAAGAGGCACTCCACTAGAAACACAATCCTCAGTACAAGTGTTGCAGAGATGTTACGAATCCGTTTGAACAGTTTGGGGTGTCATCATGCCGGCCACATGAAAGTGGGCATCTATCCACATTCAAATGAGCCGAAATGTAACAACAAAGATGTCAGCTAGATGGTTGAATTCATTTCTGTTGTTTGGGCAACTAAATTGTAATATTAATCCTTTTTAATTCAGCTTTCTGGTCATGTGATGAAACTTGGGTGTAAGCTTGTCCAAAATCATGATGGAAATCAAGTTAAGGATAAAACGAGGCTTATGAAGGTTAAAAACTATTAAAATCTACCAAGGCTTTTTAGAAAACCAAATATATTAAAGTCTAAAGATGTTAGGTCTCATGCATCCATTTGTAAGACAATAATACAATAAAATCTACAAAAATAAATTTACAAAGTTACAAAAATGCAGTTGAGCCTGTCAGCCATATTTATAAAGTCTTCTAAACATTTGGAATAATTCATACAAGAAGCTTTTGTCTTGCAGCCATCTTCCGATTTGTTCTTTTGTCTTTCACAGTTTTGAAGACTGGCAAAGTGAAATGAACCTGTGTGCCATGTCCTATGTATTCCACATGCAAACACAAATAAATATCCTTAAACACTTTAAAAATATAGTACAAATAACTGAAATCCTAGAGGTACATGTAATTTACAGGACTTCTCAGCTTGTTAAGTTCACTTGCTAATGAATATAGATTGTTTGAGCAGATGTCACTTTGCATCATAATTAATTTTATACTTTATCCTGGAATTGAAGCTACCAATAAAACTACTTTTCATTAAGAAATGAAACATAACTTACTGTCTAGGATTGAGTTTGAAGCACCAGTTCACATTTCTGCCATGAGTGCAAGAATTTTTGCATAATAGCAAAACATGCCATGGTTGTGGTCACACTTTTAATTTTTTTTATTTTTTTTTTCCTGTTTGGCATTTCTACAGGCAGTAAAAACAGTGGCAGGTTAAATTGGACATCATTCCTCCTGGGAGTAATTTTGTTGCCAGCAAACAGCCACCGATCCAAGAGGCTTTACTGTTATTCTCAGTGGATAACAGCCACTGGATATCTGTCAGTCAGCATGAGGTGTCTGACGCATCAAAGGTGGGACATCATCTCAATTTGTGTGACAGGGCAGAAGAGGCTAAAATTTTGTTCAGTTTCCACAGCGCGATTATTCTCATGTTGTTAGTTTGCTAGTCAGGATCAAGGTGACGCTATTACCAATACATCTGAAACCAGAAATTTGCCCACAAACTTTTTTCTTCACGGTCTGAAATGAAATTAGTCTAAGCTTTTCTTAGAATTACCAACATTATTTCTATTTGGAAGATGCCACAATAATGAGAGCAAAAATAAGTCATAGGTTTATTGATGAATTTCTTCAATGTTGATTCTTAGGAACAATTTCCAGATGCTTATGTGTTCAAATAATTATACACAACTACAGTCCAAATTTGGTTCCTAAATGGCTTCAGGACAAGAATGTCCGGTTTACCATCACAAAGCCCAGACCTCAGTCCTGGGGAGAATTTGTTGGTAGATGAGGCAGCTTATAAACCTGAAGCAGAAGCAGTAATCTCGTCAGGAAGAATGGACCAGAACTCCAGCAAACTATTGTGAAAAGCTGGTTGAAGGAAACCCTAAACATTTGACTCGACTCCTACAGTTCCAAGGCAACGCTACCAAATATTAAGGAAATGCATGTAAACTTCATAGTTTGAAGACATAAATAAATAAATGTCTGATTTATTCTTTGTCCCATTATTGTGGCATTTAGTAAATGTCACAAATTAATTAATTTTATTAATTCTAACTGACTTAAAAAAGAGGAGTTTCATGTGATTTAACTTTATATGATTTAACTTCAGAAAGTTAACAAAACAAACAAAAGATGTTTTCTGATCCGGTGGGTGCAAACTTCTGACTTCAAGTGTATATTTAATACCCTAACGTACTTGTTCTTCCATAGTGTGAACTTATAGATCTTTTAATGCGATATTTTACTGCTGAGACAGTTGTTATGCAGTATATCGCTGTCTTCTCTGCCTTCAGTCAGCTAAATCAGCCTGACGCCAGACAACTAACGCAGTTAGACATAACAAGCCCGACTGTTTCTGACAGGTGAAGAGTTCTGCTTTGGTCTCCAAGTGTTTGTTCTCAATGCTTCCCTCTTTCCTTCTACTCCAGAAAAAGGTCAGTCTATCAAACTTTAGACCAGACTCAGCAGGTGGTGAATTCTCAGAGGTTCTCTTGATGAAGCCTTGATGGCTGTTTGATGGAGAAAATTATGCCTGCGTCCTGGATAGACTTTTTAACTCGCTCTCTAGTCTTCAAGTCTTGTTTTTCTTATCCAAGCACATTGTCAGAAACCAAAAAGCTTTAACCTTCAGTTATTTCATTTCCCAGTTCATACCTTCTACTCTCCATATTTACATAAAAATAAGGAAAATCTTAAAACCTCATGGGAGGAAGACTTAAATATGGCTATACTGGATGAGACATGGGCCTCCATACTCAAACTGGTGAATACAACATCTCTGTGTGCACGCCATTGTCTCATTCAGTTCAAAATAGTACATAGAGTCCATCTCTCCAAAAGCAAGCTATCCCGTTTCTATCCTGAAGTCACCCCATACTGCGACAAATGCAAAACTGCTGTGGCCACACTGGTTCATATGTACTGGTCCTGCCCTGCACTCGGTCAGTTCTGGACAGATGTTTTTCATACAATGTCCAGGCTGGCCGGAGTGGCAATAACACCTGGCCCTCTCTTGGCTCTTTTTGGCTTCAGTGGTGAGGGGTTGCCTTTACCAGCCTTTAAACGACAGGCACTGGCATTTTGTTCGCTGTTGGCGAGGCGTACAGTTCTGACCAGGTGGAAGGGGGCTGCTCCTCCGACTCACAAGCAGTGGTTGTGTGACCTTATGTCGTGTCTGAAATTGGAAAGAATTAGATCCTCTCTTCAACACTCAAGCAGTAAATTTGAAAAAACATGGGGGCCTTTTCTTGACTCATTTCAAAACATCAAATGATGAAGATTAATGAAGTGAATTATTTTTATTAGAATATGTTGCATCTCTGTCAGGGATAGGAATGTAGTGCGTGGATCTACTGAGTAGTGACCTGGGTGGGCGAAATGGGATTACTTTGTAGGGATTGATTTTCTGTATATTATTATTATTATTTTTTTTTTTTTTATTTTATTTTTTTTTTTTTTTGTTGTTGTATCTGTATTGGATAAACACCTTTTTGTATTCACAAATGTATGTATAAAAGGAAAAAACTTAATAAAAAGACAGTGATTAAAAAAAATAAGGAAAATCAAGGCATTTTTTCCAAGTTTGTTTGTGTTACAAACTTATCAGAGCCATAATAAATACAGATAAAACATGTTTAAATGACAAATCTACATTATTACCTTTGCAAATATGAACTCAGACCAGCAGCTGATTTATTTTTCTATTTCAGGGTTTTGGTGATTTTGTTGCGACCAGTATTTGGTTCCTCCATCAACGCTTGAATTTAACACAGATCTGGAATTTTAAAGGTTTTAAAATCAACTTGTTTGAGCTCTCCATTGTGTTATAATGTTTTTCTCTCATCAAAAACACACCTGGGGCCTCAGTCATAATGCGCAGTTTTCACACTAAAACTTGGAGAACGAAACGCTTGGAAAAGTGGGTGGGGAGGATTACCGAGGGGAATCCCAAACAGCTGAAACGCTAGGCCTGGCGGCAGGGGTAGCATAGCATGGCGGCCGCCATGCCTATAATACACTTTTATTTCTTAGACAGCTCCAGTATGGAGGACCAAAACTGACATAATACTAAATAAAAGAATCAATATAAATAAAAGTACAAATATATAAATAAAAAATTGAATAATAAATATATATCCAACATAATAGTAAATGAAAGAATCAATATAAAAATAAAAGTAGAAATTTATAAATAAAAGAATAAATATAAAAATATAAGTAGAAATATATAAATCAAAGAATAAATATATATTTTGATAAGAAATAAAAGCATAAACATATGCTTTGATTTTATTTTGCTTCTCCCTTTTCCGTTTGCTGTATTTCATTTGCTGATTATTTCTTATTGTTTTCTTGCTGTATTTCTGCTGCATCATTATGTTAATGAGGTGGGCTGCCTTCTATGTCCAGTTCTCTATTGGTCAATAAACAGGAAAGAGAACAATCTGTGTGCAGATCGATTGTGAATGCCTGCCTACTTGGCCCTTTCGGCCTCAGTTCAACAGTCCTCGGGAAACCTGACTGAAAAATTCACGAATACTCATTATCTTAAGGATACAATAACAGGTAAGGTTAATACGTGTTAGATAACCGTTATTACTTATTATCAATCCACCATTCTCTGACTGTATAAAATAAACAGCCTACGATCGGAGAGTAAACCAGCTAGCATCAGCTTTAGCCACAGTTAGGAAACACACACCGCTGACTGTCAGTGTTGTAACGTTAAAAGGTTCACTTTCTGTATTCATCAGATATTTTCTCTGGATATAAATCATAATTTATATTCAGTGTTGGTAGAAAATCGACATCCAACACATAATCATTCACAAACTAATGCGTGGTGGTTAAATGTATCCAAGTAGCATATTTAAAAAACAAAAGCTAAAACAAATTCTTTACCATCAAGTAAATATTTATAGCTAATGTAGGATTAAATAAAATGTGAGCATAAAGAAATACTTTGTAAGTGAATAGTCTCAAAATGGAAAATAATTAAGAGAAAGATATGAAAAATTTAATAAGAGAAAATGAAAAATTACCTTTCAGCCTGGTATCCAAGTCCTCCGTCTTAAAGGTTACTGAAGACAGATGCTGTAGTATATAAATAACAAACTGTATTTGCATAAATTCAATGTAAAACTGAATAAAGGATCATTTGTATTGGTAAAACAATAGTATAACAAACTCTGTGACTTTCAGAATATTTATTCTCTCCACATTTACACAGAAATGAAAACTGTACATTTCTTAGATAAACACATTTTAAGCCAGTTAACCTACCTAAAAGGTATATTTTAAATCAAACTGTAAACAAACTCACCACTCATAAAGTGCACTTAGTAAGTATAATTTATTAATGAACATATTCAAACAGTAGAAGTGATGGTTTCAACAATTTAACTAAAAGGGAGATGCACTTTCAAAGCTCCTTTTATTTGAAAACTGATTACATAAGTATTGGAAACATAAATCTGTCATAATTAATACACCAAACCGGAATGTGACCAGAGTTGCCAAAACAAATGAACCACTAAACACACACAAAACTATAGAATCCCTCCATCCGTTTCCTCTCACTTATTCAAAGATTCAGTTGCATGGACAAGTCCAGGAGGGGAACCCCAGTGACACCCTCCTTAGCAACAGGAGGTGACCAAAGGGAATCCTGATCAGATCCCCAAAGCACTCGATCTTTTTGTCTGCTTGTTTTGGTCCCATAAGTTCGAGTAGCCTATGGATCCTTGAATATGTATTTTTATGTAAATTTTCTAACTTTAAAAAACTGCTTTTTACCACTTGTTTATAGTCTTCCAGAACTAAAATTAACGCCCAGCTGTTGTTGCTCACGGTACTGAGGCGTTTCTCTAGATATGCACAAACAAACTCATATTTGGAAAGGAAACAGATGGTTGTTACAGCCCTCTCTTCCTGAGGGTTGATTCTCCACATATAGCTGCAATTCACGCTGCCCTCACACATATCTTCATTATCTCCGAGCGCTCAACTGCTCCCCTGGAAAATGGCCTCTGAAATTGCCGTTTCTGCCAGCTGCAAAACCACACGTGCACAAAGTGATTCTCCTCGCCTCCTTTATTTACCACAAATAAATAGATAAAAGGTTTGCAAATAGAAGAAGCGTAATTAGTGCTTACCAAATGGTGCTTGTTATTTAATCATGCCAGAGTTAAATTATTATAGTATACAAGAGGCAATGCTGAAAAACATGAGATATGTGACTGTGGTCGCTGTTAAAGCTTAATGATGAAGCACATCTGTTGGCAGGGGTCCTGAAGTGTGGGTATAAAGTGAGCTATAATTATGCTCAAAAATAAGTATGCTGTCAGGTGAAGGCCATTTGCGGGCCAGACATAACAAGTGAGGCAAAACACATTCACTATAAGTTGCAAAATAAAAAGTGCTGCATCACATGTGTTTTTTCTCCCCTCAGTACATCAAAAACTCAGTAAATTTTGACCAAAGATGCCATCAAATGAAGTTTGAAAGTGGAAGCGTGAGTGTGAAGTTTTGTTGTTTCAAGGTTTACAGCAAGACGCTGCATATCTTCTACAAGGCTGTTTTTGAGAGTTACTCCTTTTGCCGTCATCTGTTGGGGAAGCAGAATCAGAACCAGAGATCCAGAAAGAATCAGAATACCTTAATTATCATTGTACAGAAGCTCAATGAGAATAAAGAAGGCTGCTTCTGTTCTGGGAATGACAGTGGAACCTCTGGAGATGATGATGCAAAGAGGGATTCTTCATAAAATCAGGAACATTATGGATAAATCCTGATAACCTTCTTCATGACAATGTCTTGGGTCACAGGTTTTTCACATTCCCTGTAATACAGGAGATCTTTCCTGCCACTGGCCATTACTACGTGCAATAACTCTTGGAAGAATTTGAACTAATGAGCTACAACAACATTAATTTTTTTCTCTGGGATCAATAAAATATTTTTGAATATGAATTTAATTGAAATGTTACGATATGAACCTCCACAATAACTAAGTAAATTTTGTCACTATAGGCTGGTGCAAAAATGTCCCTGTTGTTGGATAAGTAAAATGTCTGTTTTATTTTGAGATCAAGACAAAAGTTAGACAAAACTAATTTGTTCTGTTTTAAAAATGAAAAAACAACAACATTCTAATAAGTGATTACTGTATGTTTGGAAAAGCTTTTTATTTTATTTATTTATTTAAAACATGATATAAGTATGAAATCAACATATGAACAAGGAATGCAAAAGATACATTTTTGTACAATAATCTTAACATGCTTGGAAATTAGTAGGAAGAGGTAAGAAACTTATGAACTCCTACTTCTTAAACTCATACAATTTACAGATGGACCCTCATTATTAAGAAAATAATAAATAAATATAGGCTAATTAATTTCCTATTTTATCTGGGTTTACGTTTGTCTAAGTATGTACATACATGCCCATATACACTCAAATGTCAGTCTCAATTTACATGTACACATTTGTGCCAACTCTCGCCCATATTTCTATATTTTGTGAAAATAACCTCCTTACATTCCTTTTAAATTGTGTTAAATTTAACTCCTTTAACTCCTCATTTAATTTGTTCTATAACTTTACATATTTCACCCACAGTTATAATCTGTGGTGTTTTTTTTCTTTAAGAGCCAGTATTTTATGCAGGAATAATGTGAAAAATTAAAGTGATACTTTCGTCATATAGCCCTCCTTCTAACTGTAATAATGTAATAAAGTGTCTAGGTTAAAACCTTTTTCAACTTGGGCACTCCTAGCTCATTGTAAAGTTAATCCTTCATCTATCCCATAGTGTAAAAACCTGACATGTCTCCTTGTACCACAGGGCTGAGCTGAACTCCACTGGTGTTCTTTTAACTTTAGAAAACTGAGATGTATAATCTTTTGTACAAATGTCCCACGGAGAGGAACATCAGTTGCTCTGCTGCCTTCCATGATTAATTTATGTGACGAGTTTGCATTCAAGTAAATGACAAACTCTCTAGGCAAATGTGCATGCCATTTCATGCGGCGAAAGAGAGTGAGCAGAACGCTAGTAAGTGACGGATCATGCAGTTCCGTTGCTATAATGAGTGGTTGGACCTTTTTCCATACAGAAGTGGTTTCACTCGACTGACGAAACTAAAAATGCAATTTCAGATTGATAATGTTACTTTTTCCATATGTTCATGCACATTGACTGTATTACTTAATGTGTTATCCGCAGCTGCAATAAGGAAAGTTGATTTGTATTCCATTATTCATACACAGAGTAATTTAAAATATTGTAGAAGAAGTAAAGAACAGAAGTAAAGTTTACATTAATCTCATCATCTCCAGGATTAGAGGACTAATGTCTCAGCGAGATCTAGAGAAGCTCATCCATGCGTTTATTTTTAGCCGCCTTGATTACTGCAACAGCGTCTTCACAGGTTTGACTAATAAATCAATCAAACAGCTGCAGCTGATCCAGAATGCTGCTGCTTGCATTCTCACTAAAACCAGGAAAATAGAGCACATAACACCAGTTTTAAAGTCTCTACACTGGCTCCCTGTAGCTCAAAGGATAGACTTTAAAATACTGTTGTCAGTTTATAAATCACTGAACGGTTTAGCACCACAATACCTTAAAGATCTGCTATTGCCGTACCAACCATCTAGACCCCCTTGGTCTGCTCTGCATCCCCAGAACCAGAACGAGACGAGGAGAAGCAGCATTCAGCTTCTACGCACCACAGATTTGGAACAAACTTCCAGAGCACTGTAAAACAGCTGAAACACTGAGCGTCTTTAAATCTCAAATTAAAACCCACCTGTTCAGAGTTGCTTATGGATAGACTGAATGTTTTTACTTTTAATAATGATTTTAACTCTTTAAATCTTTTTCAAACTCTGTCTTGTTCTGTTTTTATTTTTATTTCAAATTGTGAAAAGCACTTTGAAATGCCTTGAGTCCTTGTAAGATACAAAAACTCTGAGGTTTGAGAATCCTTGTATGATGTCGCTCTGCTAAAACTCTGAGGTTTGAATCCTTGTATGATGTCGCTCTGCTAAAACTCTGAGGTTTGAGAATCCTTGTATGATGTCGAGGTTTGAGATGTTTTAAAATGTTTTCACTTTTAATTTTTACTTTTAATAATGTTTCTATCTTCTAATCTTTTTCAAAATCTGTCTATTTCTGTTTTCATTTTTATTTTAAGTTGTCTAAAGCACTTTGAAATGCCTTGCTGCTGAAATGTGCTATACAAATAAAATTTGATTGATTGATTGATTGATTAAAGTATCAGTGACATGAAAATCAATTTAACTTAAAGCAGATGAACTGGTAAGACTGGCAGCTGGTCTAAACTCTATGAATTGAATTTGATCCAGCCTATACCATCAGGCAATCACATTCATTCTTCTAGTCCGACGTGATGGACTGCATTGAATTGAGATCCAGTGAAAACACGTTTTGCATGCATAGCTGTTTAGACGAATGCTAAAAACTTTTAGCAGCGCAAACTGTCGAAAACGTCAGATGAAAGATGTCCTAGTGTTTCTGAAATACTAGCACTTTCTTTATCTGAAGGCTACAATCTTGGCCTGCAGAGTTCTTCTCTTTCTAAAACATGGCTTTCTGTCCACATCTGTCCTCTGTGCTCTTATGTTCATTTCACTCGGATGCAAGCTTTAATGTTGCCTCAAATATTTAGAGATGCAACATTGACCTTAAAATGTGATTTTTTTTCTACTTGAAATTCACGAGGCTGTGATTTAAACACTCCAAAATATAATCTATTGTGCCAAAAGACATGCCACACTTGCATTAGTTATTTAATAAAGGCTTACTGTTTTTTTTTTCTCTTAGTCATAAATAAATATTTTTTTGGCTTCACTTTTTCATAAATTCTCGTCCAAATCCATGTAAGTTTGTTAATTCATTAAAGTCAGACAACGAGATTTGTCGCTGTTTGTCAGGAATCAAAAAAACCTGACTGTACCTACGTGACAGTGTTTCAGATGTCCCAGTTTTCTTGCTTATGCCGCTTTGTGTAGAAACATGTTTCCACGCAAACGGCGCCAAAGAGTCGAGAGATGAGTCAGAAATACCAGCTTGATTTTTCTGCCAAATTTATCTCGAGCAGCATGAAAGCTGAACAGGAGCACGCCGACAAGCTCAGCTCAGGTAAGGTTTTGAGGAGGTTGATTACTTGCCTTATAGATGCACAGAGAAGCTTGTTTCAAAAAGGCCAACCAGAACAGTCGATCCTGCAGCCCGCTGGGATTTATCACTGTATGCTGGAGGGTCAGAATACCACTGATCATATTTTGCCTTGGGTGAAAGGAAGACAGGATATCGTAAATGTACAACTTCAAAAATATTTAGTGATTGTATAAACGTGGCACAGAATTGTTCAATCTGGTATTAAAAAAGTTTTTGTTTTTTGGCTTTTAAATCTCATCTTCTACATTCAAAAGCTCCCAACTTCATTAACATTGTTGCTTCTGAGAAAGGGGCTAATCTCATCAGCTTCGCTCATTTTTTTTTTTTTTCTCCCCCGAGAGCTTCTTTCTCCAAGAAACTTCGGTTGTAGTTCTGCAAATTTGTGCACTTTTGTTCAGTTTGCCTCCAACTGACTTGGAACAAAGTAAAGGGATCAAAGCGTGGTTTAATCTTAAATCCCTGCAACTGAAGTTATTTCAGTAGATTTGAGTAAGATAGATGCCAGCCATCCTTGTATGAGGATATTGTTCATTTCTGTGCCAGATCAGATCTGTGCAGATGGATCAAAGCGATGAGCGGAAACTCGTTATTCTTTGAGCGTGAACTGTGTAGTTTTATTTACAGCATGCTGATGAGATGTCCCAGTTCTTGAGGGAACTGGATGATGGCGTTTAACGTAAAGAATCACGTAACTGGGTTAGAAGGTTCCCATTTCTTCCAGTGTGAAAATTGGAAGAAATTAAAGGGAGATGGATATTAGAAGGGATGTGGGTTGGTTAAAATGTAGAGCCTTCTGTGAGTTATGTTTATGTGCAGCTTTTAAATATGTACCTCCTTAACACCACAACCCCTGGGGGTCAATTTTACCCCCTGAGTTTTCAACCTTCAGCTCCGTTTTTTAATTTGACGTCCTGTGGCTCTTACTTCATGACTCTTCTTGATATGGTTGGTTTTGACATCTCCTCAATTATAGGATATTTGTAGCATAAAATACAAGTCCTCACCATGTATGATGCATTGCGGAGAGTCATTTTACCCATGGAAACGTGTGTGTGTGTGTTTCCATGACAACCAGTCTGTAGTTCAAGATTTGGAATGGATATAATTTGGCTGGTTTACATGGAAGAAAATTTCATTAGGTGTACAACGGCTGTTTGGATATATTTAAATCCTATACTCTGAATGTATGAAATTTATGCCTTTAAGGGTCTCACATAATATTCCCTTGTGGTCAGGGTAGATTCTTGCACCAATCATGCCTGGCGTTATGACCACTGATCATGGTACCATTTAGAGAATGAGATTTATGTTGAAAAAAGTGAACATTTCAGTTAAGCGGGAAGAAATTGCTAACAGTGTCTCTAAAAAGTAGAAAAACATCGGTAAATAGCAGTTTTTTCCATAACCAAATAAATGTTAGGGTCAAAACTATTACATTATAGGTGAGGCCTTGCTCAGCAGGATAATGTAATTTGTGGACTCTGCCCAATCTGGTCGGGCATCTGTAAAAAGTCCTGGACAAAGTATTAAGTAAAGTGCTCACAATGTTACGTATGATTGCTGTCCACTAGATTACAACCTTGGCTCACAAAACAGTCCCAAAGTGCAATTTGTAGCGAGCAAAAGGGTTGAATTATGAACCAGGTGCATGGAGTAACAATTGACCAGCGTATTTCTGCATCGTGTTTGACAACAGTCGGCTATGAATGGGTTAAAGTGCTTTCACGACACGCTGTAAGTTAATGTGTATCTAGTTAATTCCATAATAATGTCAGAAAATTTAATATTCCCGTAGCTCATCACATTAAAATAATCACAGTCAGGGTATAAAACAAGACAAAGCAATAACTTCCAGTGTGTAATGTCCAATAAAATCCCTCTGACAGCTAAAACGAGAGCTGTTTAAGTATTAGAAATCACGCACAAGTTAAATGCATTCTACAAATTCTGTCAGTAAAGCTATAATTAAGAGTTTCTGTTTCTGTTTCAGCATGCCTGCAGGCTGCTGAAGTAATTTATTTTGCAGCAGTCTAGACATTTGACATAGGGAGTTAGTAGTGATAATCCTGCTGTTTTGTGCCTCTAAAATACCAGCCGTTTGTTCTGAGCTCTCAGATGGTCTTATTTAATCTAGAGCAAAGCTCTTGGTGGTTTTACATATGAAAGTTGTCATTTTATAACAACAGAGGTACTTTAAATGCTTCTGAATTAACAATCCTGTTAGGACCTAGGGCCCACACATTATTTTTTTAATCTACTGTACAGGAAAAGATTGTTGAAAAATATTATCCAGTTTTTTTTATACAAGACAGTAATGAACAAATATTTTTAATTTTCCCACATAACCCAGCTCTGAGAAGTGTTTAGCACATTATCATACATCTCAAAACGACTGCTATTTCAGACAGGTATTTAAGGTCTACAATTTGAGACAAGGTGCTGATCCATAACAGCCTCTCATTAACTGTAGGTCTGTAAAAAATATCCAGCTGCTAATCAGCTCCGCTCTGAGGGCTCTGTGCCTCCTTTGACATAAGAGAGTGCAGCATGGTGTAAGCACTTGAATGGAACAGAAAGCATTTAGAAGAAGCAAGTCCACGCTGCGGTGCATTTTCAGCTGCAAAGCTGATAATGGAAAAAGACCATGAAGAGAGGAATTGCGATTTAGCTTCTTAGAGAAGCCATTTGGAAGGAAGCAGAGAATAAAGTGATGCAACTGGGCGATGTGGTGTAGAAATCCTGTTGCTGTGTTTCAGTAATGCTGTGGATTTCTAAATGTGTTCTTATGAAAAAGTTTTTTGCTGATCAATATGTAAGTCTGAGTAGCAGCTGTGTCTTTTGAATTGAGTGGACATCTTGTGAGAGAAGCAGCTACTGGCTCTGATATAACCCAGATAAAATAGAACTTCACTATATGACTGATTTATTTAAATGTGAAAATAATTAAGTTTAAATTTGTGAAAACATTCTTCTTTGGACAAAAACCTTGATTTTTTTTTAACATGAATCTGCTATTTAGAACAGCAGGAATTAGAGAGCCCTACTGCCAGGTTGGCACCAAGGGCTTCCACTTTTTCTGTGAGAGTAAGATTAGGAGGTTAAGTGTCAGATCTCTTTCATTAATAACAGGTTAAAAACCTACTGTGTAAATTATAGAAAAGAAAGCTTTAAGTTCCCAATAGTAATCCATAAAGGTGAACACACAGATGGGGAGCCGATGGTTTTATTAGGAGCAGTGGTAACTAAAATTGTGGGAACAGTTGCCAGTGTGAATTGCTCTGATTCATGCATCATCTGCCACCAATGTATGTTGCCTGAAAGTCGATTTGCACAATATACTCTGAATATATTGTCATCACAATGTCAGTGTGTAGAATATTGATATTGCAAAGGAGTGCATTACTTGTTGGCTAATAGATTATTAATTTACATTTTACATTCAAATTTTGTATTTAGCCACTTGGACAGTGTCTCATGGCAAGAGATATTCTTATTGGACAGAAGTGGCATTACCCTAAAGGTTAAAGATCAGAGAGTGATGGAAGCTCAGATGAGAACAAAAGTGAGCATATTGCAACTGATATCATGATTGCAATATTTACCAACATTATCACCATTGCAAGATTTTCCAGTATCGTGTAGCCCTATCCTGAAGTTCTGTAAAAGTTACATTTATATTTCTGGAAGAGGACCGATAAGTAAAATGGCTCATAGCAGTAAGACAATCCTAGGACAGAATCCTGGACTGGCCTCTTTCGACATGGAGTCAGCATGTTGTCTCCCAAGTTTTCTAGGTTATTTGGTCTTTAAATTGCCCTTAGGTGTGAGCGTGATCATGGTTGTCCTGTGATGGACTGGTAACCTGTCTGGAGTGGATCTTCCCTCTCATCCAATGACTGCTGCAGATAACCCTCAGCCCTCTGTGGCCTTGCAAAAATAAACGGGTATCGACAAAGGATAGATGGAAAATATACCAAGGTTTTACAGTTTTTCCTTTTCTTAAAAATAGTTTATGTTGATCTTACTATAAAAAAATTAAAAATAGACTTCCAATCTGGCCTTTAAGTGTTCCTCCTGTGTATGATTTAAAGGATTTTTTACTGTAGCATTGCAGGATTCCGATGTATTACTTTTAACCCTCCATCAACTATCTGCCCCAGAGGACTGTTTGCGAGAATATGAATGCTTCTCCCACATCTCTTGTGATTGGACATTTTATTGCAAATGAGAAAGTGTGAAGAAAAAGAAGCACATTGGTCTTATTCAATCGCAGGGAACACTTTTTTTATTTTCATTTGTCTGTCAGCTGGTGTCGTTTAATAACTTCTTTTCAGAAACAGCTGGTTTTCCTTGTGTCAATGCAGTTTAAACCAAATATCGATTGTGTAGACATGATGTGAAAAGGGATTGTTTTCAGCGATGACTTCCAGGGAAAACACGTATTCTTCCTATTTGTTGTAATTGAAACCTACATTCTTCAATCTGATCTTGAAAGCCTGAGAAGTGTGTATAAACCTAATTCTGGGTTACTTCTTTAGAAAAAAAAATCTCACAACTTATCTTTCCTTGAGACTCACAGACAAATAAACCCCAGCTTGAAATAAGTTTAATCATGAATGCTCTTGTGTATCTCCTTAACCTTGGTCCCACTGGTGTTTACTTTGACGTTTGGATGTACGCTGGTTTTCACAAAAGATGGTCTCAAAACACAATGTGCCCCAGGCTAACCAGAACAATCAGTAGCATGAGCTCAAACAAATATATATATTTCTTTTGTTAACTTTGGGTGATGGGAATCAATGCCAGTGCAAAGAGTAACTTCACAGCACAAATCTCCTTTATTCCCTCTGGCAGATGGGAATAGGCATAGTGGGATACCTGACTTTGTTTGCAATCCCAGGATCTGAAACCAGATTACGCTGATTTAAAGCAGCAGGAGTCTAAATGTCAGTGCAAGGTGCTGCCCAGAACAAGATAAATGGAGTTCTCTGCCGCCTCTGACACATAATGACTCCTGCAGTAAATACTGGCTTTTGTCAGACTACTTTTTGTAGCCAGTTGAATGAGATTACCAGGATGTGTAATACCTCCGACGAAGATGTTTCAAGAGAAGGGATACCTCATCATGTACAATTTCCACACACGTACCTCGTTCCCTTTTTCATCATTAGGAGCCGACAGTTTCTGGTCAGCCAAAAAGGCTCAGCTGCAGACCCCAGCAAGGGAACCCTTATCTGTCTGTCCTCATTCATTACTGCAGCAGGAGACCTTTCACCATCCAATTGTGTGGTCCAGAGAATGTGGAGATTCCTGTGGGATCACAAATGATGCACTATTCAATAAGCCGTTAAGGGCCTACCTCTCATTCTGCACCTCAGCGGCCCACCATCTCAGAGTCATCTCACCAAGAGTTCTTCTCTGACCTCCTTCAAAGCTGTGCATCTCCTTGATTTTTGGCCGTTTTTCAGATGCCAGAGAAAGTCCAGTGTTGAAAGTGCGAAATAGTCAGGGGCAAGAGCAGTACCTCAACGAGCATCACATTCTTCCTTCCCCACTGATATTTGCACTCTGCAAATTCCCAGGATGCCATACAAAGCCCCCGCCGTTCCTCGATCCTCTACTTTAACCCAGCGTCTTCCTCTCCCTTCCTCCACCCACTCCCTTTGTCATTGCTTTGTTTACTTGAACAGCGCTTCAGTGAAGCAGATGCACCTGTCCTCTGAGCAATATTTGGCATCTGGGTACCTCCCCTGGCGGATGACTTTGTAAGTCATCAAACGCTCTTTTGAAGCTCACTCGGTATTCAGGCGGCGAGGCGTGCCGGAAACATCACAAGTGAAACCGTTTCAGGCATCCGTCTCATTCAGAAAGGTCAAACTGCCACAAGCACTTTTGGTCGTTGACTATCTTTAAACACAGGGAAAAAAAGAGAATGTGCAGGTTTTGATTTTAAACTCCTCACAGCTTTGCTGTTTATGGGTGCTGCTCATCCAGCTGCACCCATGTATTTTATAATGTGGCACATATTTTACAATATCATACCACTGATTTTGATTCATTGTGTCCAGTTGGAACTGCTGCCTTTCATTCAGGAGAAGAGTATTTAGTTGCACATAAAATCATGTTTGAATCTGAGATATTTGGATCAACAGCAATGATGATGGATCATCGCTTGGTATGATGATCGATCATCATACCAAGCCATTGTTCATCCAATATTCTTCCACCTGCTTGACTTCTCTTCTTGTGCTTTTAGCCTTTCAGGATCCATCACAGAGCAACAAAACAACATGCAAAAAAAAAACAACCATGCACACATGCCAAAACGTAAGATCGATAAGCTCGATATGTCATTTTGTTGTTCTTCTCTCTGGCGTACCCAGAGAGGACCCACACATATACAGGGAGAGCCTGCAAAATTAGGTCTTTATCCAGAAAGACCCTATGCCAGGATGTGGACCTTTTTTGCTGCATCAGTGTTACCAACCAGTCTCATCAGATTTCTCAATCAAATTTTCTTGGGACTGCAAATCCTGTTTGTGAAAGCTTTGTCTCGACATCTTTATTGTGGCTTAGTGCAACATGAAATCAGTCAGTTCTTTGACTTTTTTCCACTGAGAGCATTTGACAGCATTTTTCCCTCTACTTATCTCCTGAGAGTGGGTTTTAAATCAATTAGAGCAAACATGCATATGTTAAGTATTTCAGAGGGAAGTGAGGTTCAGCTTTATAAACTACTCCGTTTATCAAGATGAAAATTCTACTAACTCTCCTGCCAGAAAAATACACCTTAAAAAATGCTATGCTCATAAATTGATGCCAAACATTTAGAGTTTACAGGACTTTTTCCCCAACAATTATCAGTGAATACATTATTCAATAATGCTTTTTTCTTGATTACATTTACATTTTTAAAAAAAAACAGCATTCTTCGAGTAGTGGGTTTTAAATCAATAGAGAAAATGCATAGTTAAGTATTCAGAGGGAAGTGAGGTTCAGCTTTATAAACTACTCCGTTTATCAAGATGAAAATTCTACTAACTCTCCTGCCAGAAAAATACACCTTAAAAAATGCTATGCTCATAAATTGATGCCAAACATTTAGAGTTTACAGGACTTTTTCCCCAACAATTATCAGTGAATACATTATTCAATAATGCTTTTTTCTTGATTACATTTACATTTTTAAAAAAAAAACAGCATTCTTCGGTTTTCTTTTTATTAATGTAAAGTGAAAATAGTTACAGATTTATGAATGAAACTGGTAAGATGTTTCTTGTGTATTTATTTTTTTAACTGAATTGCAAAGCAGGAATATATTTTTAATGTGTTTTCTTTTGACCCATTGCAGAAAGTGGGAGTCTTATTTTGTTTATTTTGATTTTTAATCAATCTAGAATACGTGCACATAAATGGGCATGTAGCAACTTCATATGATTTAAAAGAAGCAGATAATAAAGTACATTGGTTGTTGTTGCTTTGTAGAAGCAACAAAATATAAAAATATCTGCTCTTAAGTGAACTATGAACGACTTTGTGCCAATTTCCTCACACAATTCCTGTATGCTTAGAGTTATTTGCACCTCCACCAACTAATCACTTTTTACCTGGACTTTTTGAAAACAATTAGTGATTTATTTTTGGCAAAAACTTGTTGGTGAACTTGTAAAAAGCTTGCTGAAAATTATTTGAAAACTTTGAGGTGGGAAAAAAACATCTCAGAAAGTTTTTATGACTTTAGGTTCACCATGTTTCATTTAGAGATGAAGGTGGCTTCTTTAAGGATACAATTTTAAGCTGTTTCTACAGGAATGTAATGCTGAGATACTCTTACCAGGTTTCTTTAGGTCTGTAAACTGTGGCATAGCTGTATCTATATTACTGCCCAAGCACTGTAATTATGATACATCTGGATTGCGATAGATAGCCATGTCTTTTTCATCGGCGCAGCTGCAGGTCAACATTACCATCATCATAGATATATTCATTAAACTGATGACAAGCGCATTTTTAATGGCATGGCGGCTGGTGACCTTTAGCAATTTGCAGTAATTGTTTCAACATTGTTCTCAGAGGACTAAGGAGTGACTCAGAGCTTTCACTGTAGGTTAAACTGAGAGAAAGAACAGACCTCTGAAGTCCATCACTATTAACATTGTCCAGGTTTGTTTTCTTGGTTGAGAATTACAGACGGGCGCTGGCTTGTATTCTCACGCAAATGGATCTGAGTAGATCCATTTGGAGAATAATAATTCACATTGCAACACTAGAAAGGCTTATGTTACTACGGAGACGTGAGCTAGAGGAAAGTAAGCTGTGAAACTATATTTAAGATGTGAGAAATATCTGCAAAATGTATGTGTTGCACCAATTTTTCGTGCGGTTGCAACATGTTCCATTGTGGACCAAGATGAGTATTGCAGAGTTGGCTGAAAGATTGGTTTAACTTTCTGAATTTTGTTGCTCAGTTTTTCTCAGCTGTTCTGTTTATGTTCTCTTTGTCTTCATAAAACACTAAGAGGAATCTAACCCACAGGCTTCTCCTGTTCATCTTAGAGCCACTGACATGAAAAGGCTCTACTGTCATGGTTAAAAGAAAACCAATTCCATAGTTTTGTAGGGTTTTATCAGCACATAATTAGACATGATCTGGGTGTAAAATACAAAGTTGCACTTATCTGAACCACAATACTTTAGTGATAATGTCTCATGGTTTGGGGTATATTAGAAATGTTTGTCCATGACACACAGTACCATGAATGGAAAAAAAACAAAGCTTATCATCAAATATTATGTTGCACCAGCTGTCAAGCACAGTGATGGAGGAGTGATGATTTGGGCATGATTAGTTCTCTCAGGATATGGACACCTTGTTTAGTGGACGAAAAGTGGTCCTAATATGAGTTACTTAGTTTGTTCACATGTAGCTTTCCTACTTTCAACTTTATTTGATACATAATAATTAAATTGTGAATTTTAATGTTTTAATGTTGATTGAATGTTTTCTGACTTGCTGATTGTGCATTTTAGTTGCGTCATCGCATCCTCTATTCCTTTGGAAACCTTATGTTAACAATAAATAATGGAAAACTAGTATTTGTTCTTTGAAGATTTTCTGTCGGTAAAATCTAATAGGTCAGAAAATTATGCAGTTTCTTTCCAGTAAGAAATGAAAGCTCTTTAGATTTACTTTCTCTGTGTTTCAGTCTGCCAGTTTGTAAATTTGGTAGGAGGTGAAACAGAAGTCATTAATTAGGGTTTAGGAAGGGCAGAAATAAGTCAGGAAAAAGTTGGGATTTTTTCCAGACTGCTGTTCAGACACCTTTGTGTTTCTGGCACTGTGGAAAATAGCTCTTTTCAGTTCCAGGATTCAACAAGAACACTGTGTGCAATCCATTTCCTCTAAATCAGGTATGAAGAACATGATGCCCTAGAAAAAAAGAAAAAAAAAGCTTCTGAAACGTGGAAAAATAACTCAATCTTTAGCAATGTCTACCAATCTGTAGCATTTAGGCCCCAAATTGTCATTAACACACAAATGTGTTTGTTTTTAGTTGCCCATCCAAAGTTTTGCAGTTCTGTGATTTATATCCTTTTAAAAATAGAGTTCAAGCTCCCTTAACTACAGCATTTCTGAAAATTATCAGCCTTGATCAGAACCATTTAAGGATTGACAAACATTTTCCCACAGGTCTTTGCCTGATGCTTCTCGGGGAGACTTATCTCTTGTGCTTGAAACGTAACCTTGGCAGACGACACTTTAGCCAGACTCACTGCAGTTTAACGTCTGCAGGTTCTAAACATCAGATGACATTGAATCAATATATAGGAACAGCAAAGCGTGTGATCTTGTGTTTTTCACAGGTTGGAACAAGAAGTGCTAACATATCGGGGCAATTTCTGCTGTGACTACAGCTTTGTTGCATTTAATTGATTTTTACATAGAAATGTCTTTATCAGGGAACAATTGCAGTGGCCCAACCAGTATTGCTCTACAATAGGTTCGCACAAGTGGTTGATATTGATATGGCTTCAGAAAGGTTTTAACAGTTTTTAATGTGAGCTGCTCACATTACAAGTATACAAGTAAGCATTTCCTGCTACTTGTAATCTACATCAACCACAGAGTAAATGAGGCCTTTCCTACAGTTTGGCTTTTTGGACTCAAATTTTAGGAATCTAAATTTGAATCTAAATTTGAGTCCAACTGTTATCTGCTAATGGTTTTAGTGGTGGTAATACATATCAGGGATTTTTACACTTTTTCTATAAGTGCAGCAGTGGGTGTTTTAGATGTAAGCTTCACATGCAATTTTTCTCCTTTAGTTGCTATGATCAGTGCTATCCACAAATCTATTGTTTTTCCAAGACTACCTCGCTCTTCTGTGATCTCTGTTGGCATTTTGCAATCCCCCCTACATGACTGTATTTCGGTAGGTTAGGTCAAAACTGCACAAAATCATTATTGAGGCATGTGAGAAGCAAATATTACTGTTGGAAGTTTGAATGTTTTTTGAAAGAACCTGTTAGAAGAAATCAAGATATGCTTTTATGTGCAGCAGTTGTACTTTTCCATCTGCTACACATATAGCACAACTTCTCTCTAGAGTTGCGAAATTTTATAAAGTTATAAATAAAAAAATTAGTCTCTGACAGACTCAGAACTCACTGACACAATGGGGAAATGAGTATTTAACATGTTGATGTTTTCCTTTGTAAATAATTACAGCATCTGTTGTTGATTTTGTGATCATAAGACCACTAGAAATAATGAAGAAAAACAAGATCAGTACATATTCTCACTGCGGCGAGCGAGCTTTTCTCATCTGGATAGAGTGGCTGTAAATAAATCAAAACTTTAATCAAATAAATAAGATTGTTAGCCGCTTGTTGGATCCAAAGCTGCTGAAACAAAACTAAATCAAGAACTGGAGCTTAATCTGCATAAAAACATATTTACATCTCCTTTGTTTCAACTGTTTAGACATTCTTGAGCTTTTGTATATTTTTTTATGTCTCAGTCAATAGATGCATTTCAGTGTTGCAAAGCACCAACCTCGTCTCACCTCAGCAAACAGCAGTTAGAATCGACAGGCGTGGTGGCTGCCTGTTGCAAATGACGATCTGGCAACACGCCTCATTGTTTGCAAGTTTATTCCATGCAGCACATAGAGAACTTTACCAGAACCCCAGATAACAACACATGGGCTCACCAACAGTTTGTCTGATTACTCTTGGTATTGAGATGTGCTGATTTTATAATTTATTATGTTCTTCATTTGCTCACTATGGAAACTAAATGAAGACTACAGATTCAGCCCAAAATAGGGCTGAGATGATTAATTAGTCAGTTATTGAAACAATCGTCAACTAATTTAGTAAACGAAGTAAACTTGAGTTTACGGACGCAGAAGAATTGCTGAAAGAAAAATATCCTCAGATAATTGGGGAAAAACTATATATATATATATATATAGTTTTGCAGTAAATTTTAGAATTTTGCAGTAAATTTTAGAAAAATTTAAATATTTTTATTCTACCTAAAATTAATCATATGGCACACAAGGTTTAAATTATATTAGAAGAAATCTCCATTTATGCACATTTTGCTATACACTTGCTGGTTTGTTAATCCACAAAATGCAGATTAGTCATACACTGTATTGATATTAATACAGAAAGAATTGAGCTTCTCACATTTTTGAAAGTATTTTTTTAACAGATGCATTCTTTGCTTCAAATGAAATGCTATTACATCTTAGACCAGTGGTCCCCAACCCCCGGTCCGTGGACCGGTACCGGTCCGTGGACCAATTGGTACCGGTCCGCGGCGCAAGAAATAATTAAATAATTCCGTGTTACGTATTATTTCTGGAGCAACTTTTATTTTGAAAATCCTGCAATCGGATCCTCTCGGTTACTTGTGCGCCAACAGCAAAGGGGGAAAAGAGACACATCGCAGCCCGTAGGAATTTTCGGACTTGTACGGATCGCCCCCCCCCCCCCCCCCCCCCCTCCCCCACCCCCCCACCCCGGTCCGCGGATCTCACAGTCTCAACCGGTCTGCGGCACAAAAAAGGTTGGGGACCACTGTCTTAGACGATATAATTATTTTCCTATTTTAAAAGAGAAATTGAATTGTTTTATGTATTCCAAAATTGTTTAAAAGGGACTTAGATAAAAATTCTTCAGAATGTGACTATTTTCAATACGATTATTTTTTAAGAATGATTTATAGAATTATCTATTACTAAATAATCATTAGTTGCAGCCCTTGTCCAAATTCAGATCAATAATATTTCATCCAGACCCAGATGGCATCCTGATGACATTGTGGATTTTCCACTGATCATTTGGTAATACGTTTTAAATATCAACAAACACACACTTCATAAACCCATGTTTATTATTTCAAATGCCATGTGTTTTTTTAGTAATAATCCCTGTTAAAACATTGGATTAATGATGAGTTTCCCAGAAGGCCAAATGAACTGGCCTGATGTGCTGACTGTGTCTCCAGACGTTCATTTCTGTCTTTTCTGTGACTGTCAGTCAGCCGACAGCTCAAATGTCAGCCGCCGTTCAGGAGAGTGAAAGGCAGCAGGAAAGGGTGCCTGATTGATTGCAGTTCTGATGTAATGTGGACAGGATTACAAGGCTGCAGCTGTACCAGAGCCCAGAATGGCGGGTTTGGTATTTAATGGAGAGAGAAAAAAGACGGTGAGGTGATGTGGGGAATGATAGTGGAGTGAGGGCGAGCCGGGAGGAGAGAGATGTATTAGCAGATATTGAGTGAAAGAGGGTGTTGGTCAGTGATGGACCCGGGGAGCTTGGTCGGCTGTGACGAGCTTAGAGCTGCTGATGGGCAGCGTTGATGAGGAGCCCGAGTGAGGACGGGCACGAGCGATGACTTTCAAAGTGAGGATGGACAATGAGTGTCGACTGCAGGAGAATTAGGAGAAACTTTAAACCGTTAGGAGAAATTTGGACTTTACCGTGTGAAAACGTTTGTACCCCTAACATCTTTTCACACGCTACGACTAAAACACGTCACCGCATTTTATTTGAGATCCTATGTGATGAAAGATAAAAAAGGATACACGGTTTTTAATCTTGAAAATAGATATACATTTGAAAAGTGTGTTGTGAATGTTTGATGAACATTATATTCAAGTTGATCTGACCAGAGCACATTCGTTTTCCTTGCCTGCTCTATTTCCAGCTTGTGGTCAAACTGGAAGGAGGAGTTTTTCCAGCTCTTTGGCAATAATATCTGCACATTCTCCCATCTGATTCAGGTGCATCAGCTTTTTTCTAGGATTATTGCTCTGTATATGTTTCAAAACCTGAGCTTTAAGATGTTTGAGGAGAACCTTAATATGAATTCTAGATCTATTTTCTAAAATATCCAATTGTTTAGACAAATCCTGAAAATATGCTTTACAGTCATGTTTGACATGGTGAAGATGGAACAATTGCTGCAGTTGTGATAGAGGTCCATTGAGCTGACAAACCGATAATCAAACCGCGCTACAGGAGACGACGTTCCCTGCTGTTATTGATAAACTAATACCAGAAACCTGTTGTGAAGGGTGTTTTTTTGTGGTGGTTGTTTTTTTTTTTTTTTGTCCTCTTCCGGGCAGCACTCCAACTAGACATTACAACATGACACTGAATCCATTTCTGCTCCTGGCGAAGCTGAAACGAGATCCTCCTCATTTATAAATGAGATGAAGAATTTATGGCGGGCTCAGCCCATCTAGGTGACCTTGCGGCCTGGAGATGAGCCAGAAACAACAAATAAAGCTTTATTAGCTCTGAAACTGAAAGCTTATGCTGAAACAAATTAGACTGATGGGATCATAAACGTATAGATTAAACGTTGCAAATATAGCCATATTTTTTGGGCCATTTAAAGTGAAATTATAACACTATAACACACTAGGATGCTTGAAAGAAAATGGTTACCTCTGAGGGTATTTCCAAGTTACAGATACATGGTGAATATTGGCTGAAAGTGCACACTCTCAGCTGTAATTTGATGGTATTCATATTAAATGAAATTAAGCTTATTAATATGGAGAACGCTCTCCTTCAGGAGAAAAGACATAATTAGGCAAATTACCATAACCTCAATTAAAATGATCATATTTAATATGTTTTATGCAGAGAATGACAGCTAGAAGCCTGCTACCTAAACATCGGTAAAAACATGATTTATTTTCTCTGCTTTTCAGAAGCCTTATTGCGTCCCCACTGCAGCTGTTTTTATTTGTTGTTTTTGCCTTCAGCGAGTGAAAGGTAGCTCATCTGAGGCGAGATCAGATGATTGACTTGCCGAATATTCAGCTGTTTCATCTTCAAAGACTCCTGGGTTACTTTCACAGTGATTTTGGGGGGGTTATTGTCTGTCTGTACTGTGAAGCAAACCACCATCTGTGTTTCCGAGCCGTTTTTGGCTGAACCTGAGAACACAGTAATGTCACAAACGTTCATATTTATCCTCTGCAGCTCTCTCTCACACACTTGGTGTGAACATCTGGGCCATGTCCTGACTGAAGGTGATCCCTTCTGGGTGAATTGTTCTTGGAGTTAATTACAGTTTGTTGTGTTTTGAGATTTTTCTTTCTTTTTTTTTTAATTCTCAGTTGGTTTAAAAGTTTTTCCTAATTACAGGATCAATATTTCAGTTCAAGGTTATTTGAGGAAGCTGCTGTTAGTGGATGGTTTTCAACATACTCTTTCTTCATGATAGAGTTGCAACCCCACGCACTCATCGAATCACTCGGGAATCAAAGAAGCTCTGACCTTCTCTGGACAAACAATTTCCCAGATGTCCCAAATAATCGGAGAAATTTACTCTCCACTACACCTCTGTTGTCAGTATTTCTGTCAGTTCATCACTTGGATTGTTTGGGGGCAGAAGTCAATTACCGTTCATGTTGAAAAGTCTTCTACACAACAATGACAGCAATATGAAATAAGCCCTGCACTGGTGGCAACATGAGTCTTGAAGAGCTTCCTCAGGAGAACACGGTCCTGGAGACTATTGAACCTGTTTTGACTTCTTGCTGAACTTTCTTTCAACTCCTCTATCTTTGGCTATTTAAATGCAAAGGAGGGACAGCTGCAGATTTCTCTTTGGAAGTAAGCATTGCTAAAACAAGACAATGATTTCCACCACATCTGTCCCTCTTTCAGAGCAATCAATCTGCTAATTAAACTGATTTCAGTTCCTCACAGCCTCCAGCTAGCTGATCATTTTTGCTAGGACATGAGTGGTGAAAACTTTTTTGTTGTGTTTTTTTTTATTTATTTAACAAAAGTAAACTTTTTAAGTCAACACACCTCTCTTTTTTAGGAGTGTGTAGGCATTTAGTTAACAGCCACAATTACGCGAAAACGCTCTCAGTGGTCAAGGCAATAACTGGATGCGGATGTCAGATCTTCTGCATTTATTTAGCCAAAACTGCTGGTTAACTTAAAAGAAACTGTCAAACGTTGGTCAAACAAAATAACTGGACCTTTCAGATCAATGCTTCTTCATTTGAAGTAATAATGCACTCAAGTACAGAGGAATATTTGAAATCTTCAGAAACTTCAAACTTGTCTAAAACATTTATAACTGCCTGTTTTTATAGTTCAAACACCTAATATACCTTAATGTGCATTTATACTCAGTGAAAATCATCTTGGCACTACTGCAGAAGCAAACTTTCATGGTCTTCCTTATGTCTGCATTTACAGCCAATCAGCACCAAAGTAAATAAATGCAGCTCCTGGATTGGCTGGTTTGCAAATGCCAGTTAGTATGGTTTCAAATAGCATTGGGCCTTTGTATTTCAGATTCCTGAGTTGTATTTTCTTTAGAATATTTTAGATGTGTCCTAGAAAAAAAATCTACAAATGGGCGAATTTTTAAACGTGGGTCAACAAGGTACCAGATAACTTTTTTACTCAGTTGTATTCAAAACTGGAACCAGATCTGTTACTTAATAGATGCAGATCCTCATGCCTTTCATTAAAGTTTCTTTGTGGTCAGATAAAATGGCAGGCAACTAAAATATGAAGGAAAATTTGTTTCCGTCTGAAATTAAACAAAATGTAATATAATTTGCCTTTGCAAATTAATTTGAGAAACTCAAGTAGCGTTTTTATGTAAGAACAGAACGCCAAGAATCTGGATATTCTGCATCAAAAATGATATCCTTTGGATAAAAGTGTCTGTTAAATGACTAAATGTAGCTTGGAGGGTTTTTAGAAACATACAACAAAATGATTTTCTGGCTGGTCTTAAAAGCATATATCCATAATAAGTGTTTTTCAAAGCCTCCATCCCCCATGAGTTTGCTTTAATAAATAATGGGTCACTGAGCTAAACTGGGTATGGAGACATATATATTCTCTAATGGCTTTCCATGTTCATAAATTCATGGTTTTTGCGCATTAAATGTTTTGTTTGTGTTTGCTTTGCCTCATGGGCATCAGATGATCCCTTTGATTTTTTTTTTTTTTGCTGTGTTTTTAAGCACCACAGAGATGTTTGAACTCTTCGGTTTGAATAGTGATGAGCACCTGTGCCACATTTAGATATTTTTCACCTTTTTTCGTGCTGTTCGAGGAGAACTCATGCGTCGGGGTTGCACAGTCTTACAGCCCCATGCAGCCTGTTTATGTCATGTTTCAAAGACATTAAACAGCTGGAACGTTCACCATGCTAACCATTTTTAGCTCACTAAAGAGAAAAAATAAAGATGTTTTTTAAAAATATATATGTTTTGTGGCTGGATATATTGTTTATTTAAATATGATAAACTTGTTGCTTCCACCCATTAAGCAGATGTTAAGTTTCAGCTGTGAACCAGAGGAAAGTGTGACCTTTCTCAACACGAAGTGACAAGTTGAGGCCATTCAGAAAAGTTTTAAAAAGCAGGAAAAATAGATAAACTCTTTTCATTTACCATATGCACAATTCATAAAGGGGCTCTAAAAGTTCCAGTGGAAATGGTGACGTATATAAGCCCTGACTGATCAGCCTAATTACAGGTTTTTTCTCACTTATACGCACATAGATTTACATACATTCATAAATCCATTGAGGCTTTAGCTCCTGCAGGAAAGTCATGTCTCTGTGTTTTGAAATGTCCAGACAGTCTGGTCATCCTTTTTCATTGCAACAATCTATTGAATGTGAATGGCCATTTTTCCTTTGGTCTTCACTCTTTATTTCTAATTTGACTTCATGTTAGGTAGCTATATTTAAATAATTTTACTAGCTAAACTTTTACCACTTTTGGAGTTCATATATTTTTGTATTCAGTCATTAATATAAATCTACAGCACTAGATTTAGGTTTTGTAGATAAGTCCTATCGTAAATTTGGAACAGAGCCTATGATGAAACTTCTAAACAGATATAAAAGGATATTTTAATCCAGTCTGTTTGATATTGAGCTACTTTGCAAAGGACACATTTTTAGTTTAATCACACAGAAAGTGAAAGTATTGACTCAAGGAAACATGAAATCAGCAAGGCTGGCATTTGTTGAATACATTTTTTGAAAATCCTTATGTTAATGTCCTTATGAAAGGACTGTTTAATAGAGGATTATTATTTAAACCTTCAACTTTACTACTGGCAATAGAAAATGAAGGCTACGTGACCTAAAAAAAATTGTAAAGGTTCAACAGATAATGTTTTCAGTTTGAAAGTAGAGAATCCTCTCCTCTTCTGTTTTTCCATAAAATAAAATATATAATTTAGAACATAACTTCCTTTCTTTTCTTTTCTTTTTTAGCTATCTTTGTAAAATGAAAGAACTTCTACTTTTTAAACTCCAGGATATGAGCAAGCAAACTGGAAATATTGCCCTTGGTGATGAATGGTTTTGAAAGGGACTGGAGAGCAAAATAAACAGTTAGCTGTTTCCCCTGAAGGTTTAATAAAATGAGCTAGCTTTGTTTTTTTTATGTTTTGAATTACTTTTCAGGAGAACAACAACAAAGTGCATTCAATTACATCAGAAAATACCTTCCTAATCTGAAGTAGATGTTTGTGAAGAGCATTTTTTAAACTCAATGTCTGATTAGCAGCCTTGACGTCCCGGTGCTGGTCCTAGTTGAAAGCATTGACATTGGCCTGAGAATAATTCAGCATTTTTGTATTTCCACTGTTGTCTGCTTGGTTGGTGAAGCATGCGTTAGAATAAATTAATTCAGCTCCAATCAAATTTGCCTCTTTTGATCATGACCACACACTCTTTTAGACCAATCTGGTGACTTTGTCTTTAGCCAGGGGAGAAGTACTTTCCATTAACTCTCACGCTGTCTTCGGTGATTTGTGAGACATTCAGATTTTTTTTGCCTTTGGGTTGTAACCTTTGTTCAGCTGAACAAGATGGAAACCACCTCTGCAGTTATGTGCTCAATGTGAGAGAGTCTTTTATACCTGAGGCTTGTAATCTGTTTTGCCTTCCCCATTGCAACATTTCACCTCAATGACAACAGGCAGGTTTATGGTCAGCCATCACTCTTTAGAACAATAGGATCAAGGGTCAGCCTGAGTCCTTCTCACGCGCAAGAGCGAAAAATATCACTCCCCAGACGAGTCTCGCTTCGCTCTCCACTCATACCTTTTGGTAAAAATATCTGCTCTCTGTGCCTTTTTTGACAAGTAATCTACTACTGGCAGCAGCAGAGAGGGAACTTGATGATAAATCTTTTCTGGGACCGGGCATGTTTTATGGGCTACACGTTCGCACTGCTAAACCACGCTCCAGAGTTCCTGCTGCAGAGAAGCTGAATGTAAAGCAGGTGGGCTTTAAAGTCACAGTTGTATGGAAAAAGTCTTGAAACTCCACTTGATTTTCAGGATTTTGGTCTATTGGAGCGATAGAAAATATGCAATTGGACAAAAACGTAGATCGGGTATCCCAACAGAGATATCGCATCAATATTTAGTTGAGAATAATACGTTAGCAAACATATACCACCTTCAGATGCCTCCTAAAGCCTTTGAAGAGTATCTGGATTCTGGATGTTTGATCATTCTTCCCTATAAAATCTCTCCAATTCAGTTAATATTTGATGGCTGTCGACCGTGGACATGCTTTAGACAGTTCATTATATTTCCGGTAATATTCAAGTCAGGGGACAGTGGTGGCCATCATATTTGTCTTCTGCATGAATGCCTTTATAGATTTGGAGTTGTGTTTTGGGTCATTGTCTTGTTAGAATAACCAACCTCTGCGTAACTTCAACTTTGTGACTGATGCTTGAACATTGTAGAATCGGGCTAAATTCAACTCAGGCTCAACTTTAAAATGACTGCCAGTACCTTAACGAGGCACAGAGCCTCACAACAAATGTGACAGTGGGCAGCCAGCATTTTCTTGGATCTTCTTTCTCCATGCGAAGCGTATTTGTTTTGATCCAATAACTTGATTTTTTCTTTTTTTCCTCATCCCTCCAAAGCACTTTGTTCCTAAGATAATCAGATTTTTCTAAATTAGGTTTTGCATAAAGCAAGTGACTCCATTTGTAGTGCGAATGCAGAAAGAGGTTTGTCCCCCTCATCACCCTGCCTTCAAGGCAGGGAAATGTTCTTGTAGGATTTTAAAGGTGACCTGTCAGTTGTTTGTAGCTGTTCTCCCAATCCTCCGCATATGCCTCTGCTGTAATTTTCTTGGCCTGGCCTCTCTGTTTTCAGCAGCAGCTGATTACATTCCTTGCAGTTGAGACTGACATTTTAAAGCTCTAACATTGCTTCTTGTAGCATCACTGGAACCAAGTCTCTGAACAGCCTGTGGTTTTAGGAACTTTTGAGTGCTGCTTTAAGGATCCCATGCTGTCACTCTTCAAAAGGACAACTTGCAATTGGCCATCCTTTCTCATGATTGGGCACACCTGTCTATAAAGTTTGAGACGTAACAGCAAATCCAAACGTTTTTGATACTGCAAGTAATCACTATTGAGCCTTTATATGAATTCAAATTCTTGTACAGTTTTTAACATTGGACTTAATTTTGTACAACTACATGCTGCCTCATTTTTTTTCAGACTTGTGGTATTCTGATGTTCCTAGGAAATTAAAAATAAGTAAAATCTGTCATCATGTGAATCTACAAATACTGAACCTCACTGTGCAGCGATCCACTGTATGTCAAACTAATTATTAAAGAATTGCTGTTAAAAGTAAAACTATCCTTCAGTTGTTCACATCTAAGTATTTTTGCTTTGTATCTAAAATGAATGAGACAAGATATTTGAAAATAATGATTTTTACATTGATCAGTACACTGAAATGAGTCAATTAACAGAAACTGAAAGTAAATATTTATCATCAATAAGAACAAACTGAAACCTACCAGATAAACATGACCTAAGCCAGGCTGGGTCTGGTTTCTTGATCCTTAGAGGTTCTTTCGTTTTGTGAAAGAATGTTGTGTTCAGCTTCACCAAATAGAACGTAGATGTTTATTTTGTGATGCAATATGGAAAATTGTTAAAAATATTCACCAACAGTTCTGAAACCCAACTCATCCTCTTCCAATTATTCTATTAATGTAACAACTTCACTTCTTTTTTTATCAAGACTGTCTAAATGGCCACCTCTTTAAAATTCTAGCCAAACATTTCAGTCTAAGCTTCAAGTTGACCCGATGACCCCAGATGCCATCCGCTGGGTTCTCTCTTCTGATATGACAAAGTTCATCCAGAACAACAGAATACATTATACAGCTGTCAGAAGCTGCATGTCGCTGTCACTGACTCACCTCTCTGTCCAAAATTTGCTCTCCTCTCTTATTGAAATAAAACAGTGCAAATAAACAACAACAAAAAAGTACAAACCCATCATTCTTTCAGGCAGGTTTTCTGTTTTTAAACCGAAACAGGGTTTAAAAATCCAAAAAGTAGAGCAGAGCACCCTGTGTATCTGAACAGCTACAAACACCTTTACAAGAAGAATGGGGGAAAAAATAACCCTTGAAGTAATGCATCACTTTTTAGTGTTGAGAAGCAATGGCCTCATTACAACTTGTCCCTTATATAATCTGCTGCAGACCTTGAAATGGAGGAGAAGATTCACTTCTGTTTATTTGGCACCAATGCACAAGAAATGCACATTTAAAAATAAAGGAAAAAAAGCCAATTTTTGTATAAAACAATTTTGTCAGCTGAATCCAGTCATACAGATAAATTCAAAGTTAATTATATACAGTGCAGTTTAAATAATGCAGTGAAGTTTACTTTATTATTCCAGTTGGTAAAACGTTTCCCACTGAAGGAAACTGAGCCAATCACTTTGAATCAATGATTTTTGCAGCTTGCACACCTCCTGAATGAGCACGTAGTGACCGCAGGCAATTCATACCTATATTGATGTACCAAATAAAGCTGATAAACAAATACCTTCCAACGTGTTGCAATTTAATACAAGTGAGTTCCTGCAATTTGCTTCTCAACATCTTTGTAATTTTATTTTACAAGAGGTGTGCATCTTTTAATGAGGAAAATAATAAAAATGAAATTTTTGGATAGCTGATGCTGAGTTATTGGATTCTTTTTTTGTTTTGTTGTGTTTTTTTTTTCCTTGAGTCTTGCATGCCAGACAAATTAAAGGAGCAAGCTGCAGAGCGGCTGTTTGTAATGACTAGAATAAAGCAAAACAGAGAGGTTGTTCCTTTCATCTTCCCCTGCAGGCACATGAAGGTTTCATGGCAACTGTTCTCACCACCTATTCACTCGAAGGCTTTCTTTTTGTCACCGGGATATGCGCTCTGTCAACCCGGCCCAATTTCATTTCGTTTGAATGGCGGAGGTTTGCATTCTGTTTGATAGAAATGTGGTGCAAACATGCAGGCAGGTTTCATAGAAGATGGCAGTCATGAATTCAAGATTTTTTATTTTAGTTTTTGTACGGCCCAAATGATGGAAGGGGTTTGTAACAGCTTCTCGAAAGCAGAACATTAACTTCATTTCTTTTAAATCATATTTGCAACCTCAGCGGGAGCCAGAGTATAGAATCTATTTGTCAACAAGCTTTTGCTGTAAACCTTATTGTGTCAGTGGTGTGGAGAAAGGTTACAGTGGACCCTCACCTGTTAGTGTATTTTTCTGTGGAAAGTAACTCCAATAGGCAGAGAAACCACCTAGTCACAGATTTTCTATAGAGAATATTTTAAATATTTGGAAATTCAGCTTGGCAAGCTGTAATACCTATATGCAATGCTACTTGACTTGCTATTGGCTGGTGTTTGCAAAGCAGCCAATCCCCGATCACCACACATTTTCTTTACTGCTGACTGACCAAAGAGCAGAGATAAGGAACGCTGAAAATATTAGCTTCTGCAGTAGCACTAGGAGGATTATTTTCTTTGCATGTTGATGCTTATTAAGGTATGGTTAGCTGCTGTTTCCATCCAAATTTGTAGTTTTTTAATAAACTCTTAAGGAGAGCAATAGGTTTTTGAGATGTGTTGGGTTCTCTGACGATGTGTATTCATATCACGTTGTTTTGTGCATAGAGATCAAATCTTTAATCAGTGACTAACCCCTCTCTGCTCTGAGAGTCCTCAGGCTTCACTTTTGAGGAACACAACTCATGCTGTTGTTTTTTGCTCCATCAAGCAGCATCACTGACGGCTCAAAATCTAATCATACCTTCATGAGGTGAGCATGATTGGACTCTGTTTTGGACATTTTCAGCCCTTCCCGCAACGGGGCGAGACAGACTGGGTGCTGAGATTTAATCATCTGCAAAACTGCATTTCATCCATCCATTCAGTTGTTTTACACAACAAGAGAATAACACCTCATTGCTCTTTAGCACAGCCTGCTCACTCACATATACCTATAAGATGAAGATGCTGGTGCCTTCACTTCAGCTAACTTAAAGGACTTTTCATCAAATATTTGATTGGAATTACTTTGAAACCTAAACTTACAGCCCAAGTCTCTGTTTAGATGTAAATTGTTTTGGAAAAGATGCAAGAATATTTTTAGATATCAAAATGGCTTTTTGCGTTTTTGAGTTAAATGGACTCTCACAGTGACGGAAAGCTTGAACAATCAATGATTCTTTATTGGCACAAACTCTGTGATTTGAGAAACACAAACTCTGAGCTCTGGACAGGTTTTTATTATTAACTGCAAAACGTTTGTACTTTTGGAACCTTTACTTACTCAAATTAACTATTTTTTTATTAAAGGCATTTCAGTATTTTTTTCTGTGGAAGTATTAAGAGAGATTTGTGCATAAAACAGAGTTACTTCCACTGGAGCAGGCAGAAATTGTTTGATCATGGATTTGTCGGTAGTAATCGTGGATTTACTCCTTGTGATTGCAGCTTATGTCATTATTCATGCAGAATACCATTGAGTTATCAACAAATAATGTCCAATCGGGCCTTTTCTAGGATTCCAAAACACATGGCTTATTTTCATCCTTCCTAAAATTATCTTTTAGTTTGATTTATTTCTAAATTCATGGTAATGAGTAAAATGTGCTAAGACAGTTTGGCAAAAGCATGTTTTCATTAATATGTACTAATTAAATTATAGTCATCAATCATAGATTCAATAAAATCACCAAGGAGATTCATTTATGCTGGTTATTACCAGGTTTTTCCACTTAGAAGTCTGAGATTACACTTAAAAGACACTTTCTGCTTAAAGCAGAGAATCTGTGTTTATTTTAAATGCAGCATGTTTGTTTTTCTTTCCATTTTGTCATGAGCTGAACTCAAACATCCAAACCATTTTCTACAAATACAATAGATTTCCTGCAAATGTTGTTTACAAATCTGTCTATATCTGTGTTAGTGGGCATTTACTTGTTGCCAGGACAGTCCATCCCACCTCACAGGTGAGGCATATTAAATATTATTGCACAAATGTGCCTGAGGCTGGCCACAATGAAAGGCCACTCTGAAGTCTGCTGGTTTATCGCACAGGAATATGTCACAGATAACACAAGCTTCCAGGGAGCCTGCTATTGGGATGCTGACCGCATGCCAGGAATGTCCGTCAGAACATTTGCCCATGAATTTAATGTTCATTTATCAACCGTAGGCCTTCTCCAAAGACGTTTCAGAGAACTTGGCAGTAAATCCAGGCTCACAACTCAGGTGTAACCACACCACTACAGGTCTATGTTGATGAGGTGTCTTCTATTTTTAAATGCTTCCTAAACCTAATTAGACAGAGACCAAATCACATGTAGAGACCTTGATATAAAAAAGTAATGATGGCACGCTAAAAAATATAGGGGGTAAGCTTATGTCAAATTTTAATTAATCAAGTTTGATGGATTAAAATGCCACGCCCAAATCAAAATCGATCTTATCGCGTCTTATAGCACACAAACATATGGTAAATCGATGTTATCGCACACAAACATCTGTTAAATTGATGCTATCGCACACAAACATCTGTTTAATCTGCATATAAAATGCTTATCGTATAAAACATCTGAGCAAGAAGGTTCTGGGTTCGATTCCCGGCCCCCGCCTTTCTGCATGGAGTTTGCATGTTCTCCCTGTGCATGCGTGGGTTTTCTCCGGGTACTCCGGTTTCCTCCCACAGTCCAAAAACATGACTGTTAGGTTAATTGGCCTCTCCAAATTGTCCCTAGGTGTGTGTGTGTGTGTGTGTGTATGGTTGTTTGTCCTGTGTGTCTCTGTGTTGCCCTGCGACAGACTGGCGACCTGTCCAGAGTGTACCCCGCCTCTCGCCCGGAACGTTAGCTGGAGATAGGCACCAGCAACCCTCCCGACCCCACTAAGGGACAAGGGTGTCAAGAAAATGGATGGATGGATGGATAAAACATCTGTTAAACCTGCGTCATAAAATTGTTATCATATAAAACATATGTCATACTTGCGTCATATAATCCTTATCATATTGAAACATATGTTTTGATTCAAATTAAGTTCTTATCTAAATTAAACAGACAGGATTCTAGAACCTTCTATGTGTTGCATCATTCTGGAACCTTCTATGTGTTGCATCATGTTTTTTAATAAGGTTGTATAAGTCCTTATCATATTAAAACATATGTTTTGATTTAAATTAAGTTGTTATCTAAATACAACAGACAGGATTCTAGAACCTTCTATGTGTTGCATCATGTTTTTTAATAAGGTTGTATAATGTTCTTATCATATTGAAACATATGTTTTGATTCAAATTAAGTTCTTATCTAAATTAAACAGACAGGATCAGAACCTTCTAGTCTCTTTGGGAACCTTCTATGTGTTGCATCATGTTTTTAATAAGGTTGTATAAGTCTTATCATATTAAAACATATGTTTTGATTTGAAATTAAGTTCTTATCTAAATAAACAGACAGGATTCTAGAATTTCTGTGTTGCATCATTCTTGTTGATCATTCTATGTGTTGCATCATGTTTTTTAATAAGGTTGTATAAGTCCTTATCATATTAAAACATATGTTTTGATTTAAATTAAGTTGTTATCTAAATTAAACAGACAGGTTTCTAGAATGTTCTATGTGTTGCATCATTCTATGTGTTGCATCATTCTATGTGTTGCATCATGTTTTTTAATAAGGTTGTATAAGTCCTTATCATATTGAAAACATGATAAGTTGTTATCTAAATTAAACAGGCAGGATTCTAGAACCTTCTATGTGTTGCATCATTCTGGAACCATCTATGTGTTGCATCGTTTTTTTAATAAGGTTGTATAAAGTCCTTATCATACTGAAAACATCTGTTTTGATTTGAAATTAAGTTGTTATCTAAATAAAACAGACAGGATTCTAGAATGCTCTATGTGTTGCATCATCTTTTTTAATAAGGTTGTATAAAGTCCTTATCATATTAAAACATATGTTTTGATTTGAATTTAAGTTGTTATCTAAATAAAACAGACAGGAATCTAGAATATTCTATATGTTGCATCATTCTGTGTTGCATCATTCTATGTGTTGCATCATGTTTTTAATAAGGTTGTATAAGTCCTTATCATATTAAAACATATGTTTTGATTTGAAATTAAGTTGTTATCTAAATAAAACAGACAGGCATCTAGAATATTCTATGTGTTGCATCATTCTATGTGTTGCATCATCTTTTTTAATAAGGTTGTATAAAGTCCTTATCCTTAATTTGATTTAAATTAAGTTGTTATCTAAATCAAACAGACATGATTCTTGAACCTTCTCTTAAATCCAATGGTGACCCAGCCCACTTTTAGGGTTTATCTTTGAATGGACCAATAGATATTAAGGGGTGGGGCTTCTGGTTTTCTGTTTAAATATTTTTTCGGACGCCCTGTCATTCTTCTTGTTGCATTTGGTAGAGCAAAAACCAATTACTCTGACAGAAAAAAAAAATAAATTAATTAATTAATTAAAAAAATAAAATTAAAATATGGGTCGCATTAAAAAAGAGAAAAGCTTCAAAAGAGAAGACAGCAGGAAGCTAATCAACTAGCATGCAGCTCATCTGCACCAACCTCAGAGACTACAGAAGGACAAACCATCACGAGGCCCTGCTCCATGGCTGATGCTTCATCCTCTACACTTCTGGATTCAAATCTGATCTTACCTCCATCAGCATTCGAATCCTCAATTCAGCATGAGATTCCCACTTTCCAGGACTCCAAGGATGCTGGATCACCTCCGTGTGTCTTCTGAAGCTCCTTCATCCGGGGTGGGGAAAGAAACAACACCGCACAGTGTTACCCAGTGGGACATAATCCATTATGCCATGTCCTACAACAGGAGTGGTCACTAAAACCTTACGGAATGTCTGGAAAATGGGGATCTCCAGAGCAAGGTTCGAATCCTCAGTTCAGCACAAGATTCCCACATTTTCCAGGACTTCATGCATGTTATGCCTGACTCCAATGAATCCCACTCTGCTGAAGCTCCTTCATCCATCTTGGGAAAAAAAACCAAGACCACCCGGTGTTATCCAGTGGGATCTCCGTTCTCTGTGAGACTCCAAGCTCGGTCCATTAAATTCCAGTCCATAAATTGGATGCTTCCCAGAAGTCCACCTTTTTTTTATTTTTGTGCAAGAGAAAAACCTGAAGGCCAAAGGCAGCAGGTTGTGAAGTGAGGTGGAGAAGCTGGTCTGCTAACATCCAACTCAACTGCTTGAATATCCAAAAACATCAGATGGGATTCCAACCACCAGACCCTCTGCTCCATGCATCACTGCAAGAAGTAAATCATTACAGCTGGACAAAGTTTGCTCTTTTTTATTTCTTCATTCATGTAAGTTGAATCAAATAAAGAACTTTTATCTCCACCTCCAAACCTGGATCCACTCTCAGTCACTTCATCCCAATCAAGGCTGATGAAGAAATTAAGGTCAAGGAAATTATAGTCACTATGTACTCAATAGTTAAGCATTTAGTAAATCATGTTAATTGTTATATTAATTTCAAATAATAATAAAGCAATGTATCTGTGCTTAACTTCCTCACCGTTTCTTTTCTCTGTGCTGCTCTCAGCTGATATCTAATAATCCCTCCTCCACTCTGTCACTTCAACCAACCAACTTGGCTCAGGGTGAATAAAGGTCCACATAATTCTGAGTCACTATCTACTAAATTGTCAAGCAACATAACATATTGACTAATATTTTGCTTTTGCAATAAATTAAAAAAAATGCAGTTTAAATAAAAAGAGAATGGATTGATTTTGTGGACAACTGATGTACATTTTTAACTTTGAGAGCTTTTCTTTCTCTGCGCTGCACCAGCTGCTGAGCTCAGCCTGAATCAGATAAAACCCAACAGCCAACGGTCACTTTACCCCAGATAGGGATGGAAAATAGTAAAAGTCAAACATATGTGGAACCAGTAAACTGTCAACCATCAATACATTTTATAATAATAATAATAATAGTAAGACAAGCACACTGTTTACAATTATTACAATAGTTTAATCCTTTGAACTTTTTTTTTTTTTTTTGCTGTTTCTTTCTCTATTCTGCTCTCATCTTGTATCAGGTAACTCAGCAGTCTGTCTCCAACAGCCATTTTAAGCTGTTGCTTGTTAAAGGTTTGGAGGTGGAGATAAAAGTCCTTTATTTGATTCAACTTACATGAATGAAGAAATAAAAAAGAGCAAACTTTGTCCAGCTGTAATGATTTACTTCTTGCAGTGATGCATGGAGCAGAGGGTCTGGTGGTTGGAATCCCATCTGATGTTTTTGGATCTTCAAGCAGTTGAGTTGGATGTTAGCAGACCAGCTTCTCCACCTCACTTCACAACCTGCTGCCTTTGGCCTTCAGGTTTTTCTCTTGCACAAAAATAAAAAAAAGGTGGACTTCTGGGAAGCATCCAATTT
The DNA here is from genome assembly GCA_033032245.1 of Poecilia picta. Classification (NCBI taxonomy): domain Eukaryota; kingdom Metazoa; phylum Chordata; class Actinopteri; order Cyprinodontiformes; family Poeciliidae; genus Poecilia; species Poecilia picta. Next base: position 15,399,387 of record CM065374.1, read on the forward strand.
ATGGACTGGAATTTAATGGACCGAGCTTGGAGCCTCACAGAGAACGGAGATCCCACTGGATAACACCGGGTGGTCTTGGTTTTTTTTCCCAAGATGGATGAAGGAGCTTCAGCAGAGTGGGATTCATTGGAGTCAGGCATAACATGCATGAAGTCTTGGAAAATGTGGGAATCTTGTGCTGAACTGAGGAAATCGAACCTTGCTCTGGAGATCCCCATTTTCCAGACATTCCGTAAGGTTTTAGTGACCACTCCTGTTGTAGGACATGGCATAATGGATTATGTCCCACTGGGTAACACTGTGCGGTGTTGTTTCTTTACCCACGCCGGATGAAGGAGCTTCAGAAGACACACGGAGGTTATCCAGCATCCTTGGAGTCCTGGAAAGTGGGAATCTCATGCTGAATTGAGGATTCGAATGCTGATGGAGGTAAGATCAGATTTGAATCCAGAAGTGTAGAGGATGAAGCATCAGCCATGGAGCAGGGCCTCGTGATGGTTTGTCCTTCTGTAGTCTCTGAGGTTGGTGCAGATGAGCTGCATGCTAGTTGATTAGCTTCCTGCTGTCTTCTCTTTTGAAGCTTTTCTCTTTTTTAATGCGACAGATATTTTAATTTTATTTTTTTTATTAATTTTTTTTTTTTTTTCTGTCAGAGTAATTGGTTTTTGCTCTACCAAATGCAACAAGAAGAATGACAGGGCGTCCGAAAAAATATTTAAACAGAAAACCAGAAGCCCCACCCCTTAATATCTATTGGTCCATTCAAAGATAAACCCTAAAAGTGGGCTGGGTCACCATTGGATTTAAGAGAAGGTTCGAGAATCATGTCTGTTTTATTTAGATAACAACTTAATTTAAATCAAATTAAGGATAAGGACTTTTTACAACCTTATTAAAAAAGATGATGCAACACATAGAATGATGCAACACATAGAACATTCTAGATTCCTGTCTGTTTTATTTAGATAACAACTTAATTTCAAATCAAAACATATGTTTTAATATGATAAGGACTTATACAACCTTATTAAAAACATGATGCAACACATAGAATGATGCAACACAGAATGATGCAACATATAGAATATTCTAGATTCCTGTCTGTTTTATTTAGATAACAACTTAATTTCAAATAAAAACATATGTTTTAATATGATAAGGACTTCATAACAACCTTATTAAAAAAGATGATGCAACACATAGAACATTCTAGAATCCTGTCTGTTTGTATTTAGATAACAACTTAATTTCAAATCAAAACAGATGTTTTAATATGATAAGGACTTTATACAACCTTATTAAAAAAAAAACGATGCAACACATAGATGGTTCCAGAATGATGCAACACATCATTCTGGATTCCTGCCTGTTTAATTTAGATAACAACTTAATTTGAATCAAAACATATGTTTTCAATATGATAAGGACTTATACAACCTTATTAAAAAACATGATGCAACACATAGAATGATGCAACACATGGAATGATGGCACACATAGAACATTCTAGAAACCTGTCTGTTTTATTTAGATAACAACTTAATTTAAATCAAAACATATGTTTTAATATGATAAGGACTTATACAACCTTATTAAAAAACATGATGCAACACATAGAAGGTTCCAGAATGATGCAACACATAGAAGGTTCTAGAATCCTGTCTGTTTAATTTAGATAAGAACTTAATTTGAATCAAAACATATGTTTCAATGTGATAAGGACATTATACAACCTTATTAAAAAACATGATGCAACACATAGAAGGTTCTAGAATCCTTTCTGTTTTATTTAGATAACAACTTAATTTGAATCAAAACATATGTTTCAATATGATAAGGATTATATGACGCAAGTATGACATATGTTTTATATGATAACAATTTTATGACGCAGGTTTAACAGATGTTTTATACGATAAGCATTTTATATGCAGATTAAACAGATGTTTGTGTGCGATAGCATCAATTTAACAGATGTTTGTGTGCGATAAGACGCGATAAGGTCGATTTTGATTTGGGCGTGGCATTTTAATCCATCAAACTCGATTAATTAAAATTTGACATAAGCTTACCCCCTATATTTTTCACGTTGTCTGGATGGAAGCATTTTCACTCTCTCAGTCAATAGAGTATTGAAATAGGTGATTATTTTTTGGTGTACCTTCACTCTACAAGACTAACATAAATTGCTACCTGAATTGTTAAAAATGTCGCTAAAAAGACATTGAAGTGCCAGAGAAGCTGGGAATGAAACTCTGCCAAATGTCAAAAAGCCTTTAAAAGCATTTTTGAGCAGTTGTTCAAATAAGTGCTCAACTATTACCTACTTTTGTAATGTCCACTTTCAATGAACAAATAACATCTTTTTTTATCACAAAGATCCTGTGTACCTTAAAATCTCTTGCTGCTGATGTAGATAATGTTTAATTTTGCTGGTGAACCAAATCAAATGCATTCACACTGATTTCTGCTCTCCAAGCTTTTATCCAAACACTCCCTCCTCAGAAGTCTATGATCGAAACATATTTAAACATGGAAAACTTTCCTTTGATGGGCTGAAACGGACTAGTAAATACCACTCACATATTCCCTTTTTACTCACTGCAAACATACAAGTTTACCCCCAACATGAAGAAACACTGGAACTATACTGCTTAAAATTCCTTCTGCTTTTAATTTTTAATGTTTATGCATGAAGGTTTTGTTTTCACAAAGGTCTGTCCATGACTTGATGCTGGGAAATGGGCCTAATAAACAGGGATGTAAGAAAAGTAGAAACATTTTGCATGATGTCTGGAAAAAAAGTTAATCTCAGGCAGGTATGGCTCTGACTTCATTAATTCAGTTGTTTAAAGGAATTCATTCTTTTGTTTGCTTCTTTTCGTTTTGTTTTCTATAGGAGAGTGAGTTGCTGACTGTTCTCTTTCCCAGACGAGAAGCCTTTCATGTTTTAGATGTTGTTCCTGGTTCTTTTGTGACTTCCTGAATGAATCATTGAAACACTTGGAATAATCTTGTAGAAGACCACTCTAAATATCCTGCAGACCAGTACCATTAACCTTGTCAAGGCTCGCTTCGAGATGACAAGAAAAGCTGAATTTGAATACGGTTTCACAGAAGTCAACATTTTATGGCTGGCTGATGAATCCTGGTGTTCTTGGCACTTCTGACTAATGTAAAGTAAAGATTTGAAGCAAATACACATAGAAACTGTGTTGATCCCTTGGAATTTTACCTTTTATTTTTTATTTATTTGCAGTGTCAGCACATTGCACTTCTGCCAGCTATACTATTAAAAAGAAAAACAGCATTGTTTTTGTTTTTTTTTTTAAACACATGTACAGGTAAGCTGCCCATAACATATGTTGTGGTCTGGTGCCACATGATGAATAAGTCAATTAGAGGAAGTTGACTTTTTTTTTTCCTTTTGTTTTCACCCATCATTCATTTCCTGTGAGCACAGGGCTTCATCTGCAGCATTTTTTTGTGTTGTTGTTGGAAAGTGAACATGCTTTAATCACAAGCGCTGTCACTCTTTTGGAGCAATTTCCCTTGGCTCTCTAAACTACCAGGTTGCAAAGTAATTGAGTTTGGGGTCATAATTAAAAAGTGCAAGGAGCCATGTGATCCAACCCCACCACACCACACCCCCCCTCCCCAACCTCTCCCATACCTTTCATCTTTGTAATAGCTCAGCAGTGTAAAGCCGCAACGTTTTCATTACTGAATCTGGTAATTCATGGAGATCTCGCATGCTTTATGTGCCTTATAAAGTACAGCAGAAAACCTAAGAAATTGGATTTGCAGTTTAATTTAGCATCGACAAAATGAATTTAGAAATTAGCTGAAGATCAGTCATGGAGGAAGCTTCTCTGGAGAATGAACTGTAATGTCTACATTAATGCCAGGAGCCTGGGCTGGTAGCACTGAGTCAAGTAAAATGATGCCCTCTATTATTCTTTGAAAAGAATACGTCCTCTCAATTTTTTACGGTACCTTAAAGCCCCCAACCCTGTAACTTCCCACCTCACGGCTGCTGTGATGTTTCAATCAGCGCAGTGTCATTAAAGAGCACTCCCACTGAGGAGTTGCAACCTCTGAATTATTCTGAGGCATATGGAGTGTGGGCGGAATAACACATCTGATTGTGAAGCTCCAAGAGGAAACCAGCTCATATGATCAATGGGAAAGAAATATGAAGCAAAGACAAGGATGGAAGCTACAAGAAAATGAAATGTTCACTGAAATCAGAGTTGAACGTTACTGGATATAGATGGGATAGATCTCAACATGCCATTTCCATGCCACAGGTGATGATTCTGCAACTCTCTGCCTCGTAGCAAAATGCCAAATAGACAAGAAATGGAAGTAATTTTGTTTGTCTTTGTAGACACTTTCTTCATGAAAGTGTGGCTTTCAAATATATATTTTAGTTGAACATATGTCTCTTGTGTCTGCACGTGTGTGTCTTGTAAGCGGGGCAGGATTATTTTTTTTCCCAAAGAAAGCTTCTCTTTTCACATTTTCTGATATGGTGAGGGAATTGGGTTTAGAAGGATGGATGCTTCTGTTGTCTGGAGGTTTTCTGATGTAAAAGCTATATTTTGTTTTCAGATGTTTATTATTTATGTTCATATGACCGACAAAACTCTCTGGGTGAATTGAACCACTGAAAAAAAAACTTGGGTGCTTTTAAAACTGTTTGTGTGCAATATACACTTAAATTGACTGGTGTCCAACTGTTTCAAACACACTTATTAAATTAGCTCAAATCTAACCCAAAGTAGTTAATTGAGATCAAGAGCTACAACTTTAATTTAAATTACTAGACCAAAGCACAAAGTGAACCATAAAACTTTGCTCATTTACACATTTTTAATGTAAAATATGATAATGGTCTCATTTAGCTACACTGATTACTTTTTATGATAAACTAAATAAACTATATTTCATGGGGAAAAAACTCAGTGATGATGTACATTATTGGGTAAGTGAAGAATTTACCAATTACTTCTTCAGAAACAAAAAAAGCACACACAGGTCCATGCTTCTGTGCTGTGCAGTGATTTAACAGATCATAATCATTACTCCTGGTGGTGATTCATTCTTTCTGACAGCAACATAAGGGCTATCAGAAAGAAAGTGATGTTAGATGTTAGAACTCTGGTTGCTTTTCTTGAATTCCCTGTGCTAAGCTGTTACTTTTGGATCACTTTCATTTTTTCTGCCTTTTAATTGCCGTTGTGTTTTCCCCAAAAAAATTTAACGAATCAAAACTTGAAAACACTGAACCGTCAGAAAGTGAACGACCCACATGGCGGTTCAGAGCCAAGCATTTTGTTTTTTTAATCCCACTCTCCCAGATGGCTAAAGAGCTTCTGGTTCTTGAAGTTATACTACTTGTGCTAGGATTACCTGCTGCCTCTCCTCTGCTTAACTGCAGATATGTGTTTTAAAATAATTCCTTCAGCCTGATAAAACTGGCTGGAGATATTAAAGCGCAGATGGGCACTGAAGTGAAGCAACCAGCCAATCAACAGTAAACAACAAGCTCAACTACCCTATTTTGTTGTCGTTTTGAAAAGAGACCCATTGTTTGCTGCTTCTCTTACTCATCATTATTCCTGTGGTTTTGAGTGGTTTGCTTGGATCCCACGAGTATCATTAAATACCTGCACTCACTCATGCAGTCTCATTTATTTTTAGCTTTTTCAGAAAGAAAAGTCAAGCAATTTAGGTGTTATTTAATTTTTTTATTGGCACTCACAGCTGAGTTTTGCTCATTTAATTTATTCCCAAAACTGCCATTTATCCAATCCCAGACATCACCTACTTTTACAATTTAAATTTATGCCAGATCAATTACACTAAGAAGATTTTTTAAAAATTGATAAAAACCAGCAGAGCCTGACAGTTTTTATTTATTTATTTACATCTTGTCCATTGGTCATACTTTTCAATTAGGCAAAAGCTTCACTGCTCTTCCTCATAAATCTCATAAATTATTTCATAACTTCAGTCCTATGCAATCATTACCACCAACTTTGCTTCTTTTGATATATCGTTTGAACTTTGCATAATTTTTTTCTTCAGTTTTGATTTAATTTTAACCTTTAATTAAATTATTTGACCTTCATATGAAACAAGCTCGATTCCCCGTCAGATATAAAAAGGTTGTTCACTACTGTTAAACTTATGCATCAACTCTTGAGTTCTTCATCCATTTTTTTTTTATTCATCTGACTTTAATAAACTGGATTACTTTTTCTGTAATCATCTAATGTTACAGTAAGGAAATGACGAGAATCTTGTAATGTCAAAGATGATTGACAAGACAGTGCAAATCTATAGATCTGCCAACTTTTCATTCACTCAAAACTGTTTCTGTTGATAATATATTGCTCACACCTTCATTTGTTGACATCTTTGGTTTTATAAACTTTGTATAATTACTTTTGCGACATATCCATTTCAGACTTTTGGTAATGTGTCAAATACGTGGAGGGGTTTGAGAAGCTCCTAGTTGTTACCAAAGTTCTGTTTCTTGTTCTGTAATGCCTTTATGTATCAGATTTTCTGTGGATCAAACTAAAAATGGGGACAAATTATCTTTGCATGGAGACTGCTTATTACAAAGTTCTTAAAAATTCAACAGTTTCAATCTTGTGCTGGAGTCGGGATAAAAAAAACTTTACAAAAGATATCAGGAAGTGTGAAGGACCATAGATCAAGAGTTTAAATGCTGTAAGAAAGGCCAGATATAGAAGCAAACTTTAAAGGTCTGCTGTTTGCACCCTATTGACCTTTAGATAGTTTTCAGGTTAGCCCTATTATTCCATCTAAAGTTTCTTATGTATGTTTATATCCTGTATATTTGACATGTTTTAAAGTGTTTTTTCTGGACTGTATTTATGAATCTCGTGGTTCATCTGACCAGAATTTTACAAGCAGTTTCAATGTTTTTTGTAAACCTGTCAATGCCAGCTGGGTTTTTTTCCTTTTCACTGTAAAGCAGGAATTTAGGAGTATTTTTTTTTAAATATTTAAAATTATGTAATATTTTAAATAACTTCTACTCAGTGTCATTTCAAGCAACAGCAAAAACATACAATTAGCCTTGTTCTTGAGTTATCCCTCAACTTTGTCTCTCTGTTCTTGTTTCTAGGTCATATTAAAGTGTACACCTGGGATGTTTTTGCTGTTTTTGATGTTTTTGTTTGTTTATATTTCAGGGTTTCCTCCTCTGTGATTTGCTCATGGCAGATTGATTCATTTTTCAGTCTGAGTAATTTATGCATCTCAGAAATGTAAAACGGATGTTTTCAGACGGGATTCGTCTGAATTCACAATGCCTGAGAGTTGCCCTGAGTGCTAGTCTGTGAAATTGTAAAAGCCAGACTATTACTGTACCCTGAGCTAGTCTTTCACACTTTACAGTGTTCATAAAGTTTCTCTATGAAACGAGGAGCATGTCTTAGGGGGGAAAGGATGCAGTGTTCCTAAAATGTGGTGCATAGTGATGCTTCCCATACTAAGTGTAGTTGAATTAGAAAAAAAAAAAGATGAATAGTTGATCAGACGTCTCTCAGCATTAAGTTCTCTTCTGAAAGTGATCAAAAACTTTGGGTTTCTGCCACTTTCTGGCAGTGTAATTCGAGAAGGAAGAATTCATTTATCTGTAACACGCTGCGCCCTCCTGCATAATCTGCCCTCCTCCTAACACGTCGACCTAATCCTGTTGTGTTCAGGCTGGTTTGACAGTCAAAATCAATGTGGCTCAAGTAGAGAACCCACTTCCAGCAGCAGTCATGTCAGCAGCCGACTCCTCCCCCACAGCCCATCTCGTAAGCTCTTAACCCCGTCCACCTGCGTGCGCACCTATGTATTTGCAGTATCATTTTCAATCAGCCTCATCTTAGCGGCACTGAAAGAAAAAAGAAAAAAACATCTATCTGAAAACAACCTGAGTGATTGAGACACATAACCACTTCTCATAGGGGTTAAAAATCCATTACCATGTAAAGGAGTTTCCATTCTGTCCCATCTCTTAGTTTTATCGCAGATACATTGGACGGAGCACTTGAAGTTGAATGTTTGCATGTGATTGAAATCCGTGTATTTACTTGGAGCACTTTGGCTCGAGCACCTCAGTTGGATTGCTTTTCAGTATCAAATAGTGCAGGTTGTCGCTATCCTCTGTTTTATAATGAGGTTAGTTTTGTTTTTATAATGTAAAATTCAATGAGTGGCACAATTTGAGGACTCCTTCGTCTGTCTGTGATTCTGACCGAACGTGTGGACTTCAGTGCAATGCATTGCACTGAAGTCCACAGTGCAATGCATTGCACTGTGCAGCATTGGCAGCATTGGCAGTAGCTGCCAATGCTGCAGCATTGGCAGCTACTGCCTCAGGGTGAAAAAAATCTCAGCGTGGTGGAAAGATGAACTTTCTGATGAGATTTATTTTTGTTTCCCTTGACGAACAAGGTTAAGATGCAAAGTTAAAATGTGTCAATGAACTATTAGCGCTGTCACTAAAAGCCAAAACTGCATAAAATCGTTACTTTGTGTTGAAGGAAGACTTTTCTTGAACTACAAGTTTTACAATACTTCTTTTTTTATATTACGTTCCCATATTCATTCTTAATGAAACTCTATAAACATGCCAGCCTTATTGTTCATCACAATAATGACTGACTGAGTTACTGTCCTCGCATCAAATTCAGATTAACATTTTTAATTGGTATTTGCAAACTAATATGTATTAAATGTCTAACTGACTAATATTTGCTATATTGCTCCTTTTGGTAGTGTGGCGTCATTCCAGCATCTCTTTGAGCCTGTGTTTAAGTTGGTAGAAGAAATGTCCTCTTTTTCTTTCTCATATATTCTGTTTGTCCTTACAGATGAGGCCTTGTGCTAATATAAACCAGAACCCACAAGACAAATAAACCTTAATGCGGTTAGGACACAAGCATCCCACATCCTCACTAACAAGAAAACACAGCAAATGAAAATGAAAAGCCAGACATTAGCCAGAGCCAAGCATTGAGGGAGCAGAAATGAAAAGCATTATCAAATGAGAACTGTCAAATGTGCAAAAAAAGATTGTTGGCCGGTGCAGTGTTGTTTTTCTGTTGTTTTGTAAAAGCCCCATTACATACCAAGCAGCATTGTGAACAAAGGTCAGATGATTTTGAATAACCAACAAGCTGTTTACAAGACACAATGGGACAAAAATGAGAATTACTAACATCAGCCTGCAGATTACCCAGGCACATAAATCCCACAACAAGAGCCTTTAACATTCATTTTTTATTTCATTTACTTACATTTAGGACCACCTTGCTTGGATGGTCCAATAATAATGGGATTTAAATGTTTGAGTGATGTTACTTGGCAGCTCTGGTCTGATATGCTACTCAGTTAATCAGTCCTGCGTGAGTCTGCAGAGATGTAACCATGATAAGCCATAAAAATAATTTAACACCCCAGGACTTGAGGAGAATATTTGCAATAATTTAGCAGATTGAGTTAAATTTTTTCACTTTGAACAGAAAGCTCTGTTAATTTTAGTATTATCATATTTTGGATTTGTCAAATACTCTTCACATGTGTCTTTGTTTTACCTCTAGATGCAGTTGTTTTCTTTGATTCGACCTGTGGCTGAACCCGCTGTGATTTCACTAACAGCATGTATGGCACATACAGTATTGCTCAGTGCCATCATTTCAAGGTTATCATGGACACGGTGACAGCATTCACTGTATCCAGGGTTTCATTTCCTCCCTGTTATGGAGTATAGCAGGGAGCAGGTCCAACACTGCAGAGGTGCTCAGTAACACCGCACTTTGGAGCTGCGACATCATTTTCTATTTGGTCAGCATCCTCCTTCTGCTTTGTGCTGCGTTGGGGTGATAAAAGCAGAGAAGGGGTGGGGGGTGCAAAGAGTGAAGAGAAGTGACAGGGCAGAGGTGAGAGCGTTTGGGGAAAACATGGAGAAGTTAGAAATGTTGAGTTGGAGCTTAGACGTTTGGGAAATAAGAAAGAATTCACAACCTGTTTGTGTGTGAATGTGCATTTGTATTTGCTCGACTAACAAAGCATAAAATAAGCTCTGCAACAAACACAGGCAGCTTCCTATTTCCCAGTGCGCTCATCATAATTGAAATGTTGGGTTATGCTAAGTTCTCTCAGCATAACAGAGCAAACGATTTTGAGATCTTTTAAAGTCTTTATCAAACAGGGAAACATTTCCATATTTGTTCCTTTGTAGTTTTGTATCACTTGTAAAAAAAACAAAAAGACAAATCCAGCCTTAAAAATAAATATTTGCTTTATGATGAATAACATGGCATTTTACTTTTAGGATGCAATTAGCTGAGTGACATAAACAGAGAATTAATCCTGGTCATCATTCCTCCTCCACCATGCTTGCCAGATGTTTGATGCTGATTTGATGCATTAGGTTTTTTTCATAAAATTGTGTTGTGCATTACGTTCAGACATTTCTACTTTGGGTTCATTTATCAAAGTGACATTTTTCCAGAAACCTTGAGGTTCAGTCAGATTAAACTTTTCAGTTTTTTTTTTTTTTCATTTTTTTAAATAAAGAAGGATCTTTCTCCTTCAGTACCTATTAAAAGCTTGTCCTTGTTTACTCTTTTTATAAATTTTCTGTCATATTGAGGTTAATTTCACTCAAACTGTAAAACAGCCCAGGTGTGCTTAAGGATTTATACACCGATTCCTCACTTTAACTCTGTCTAACAGAGAATAATGACAGAAAATCTGTTGAATGTCTTTCTGCACTTTAGTTATTTTTATTATGTCCTGATTTGTAAAAATCTCATTTAAAAATGGTTTTTATTTTCTATTTGCTGTTTCTGTTTTTCATCTCTGGCAAGTAAATACAAGTTTGTTTAAAATTTAATCCCTTCTGTTTGTTTGTGTCCACCGCTGATGAATTTTGAATGCACAATAATCAGTAATCCTGATCATGAGCCAAAAACACTCGACATGACCCAGTGCCATAACTGAAAATATAATTTGTTATGCGTAATTTTACTTAACTGCAAGCAAAGAAAACACATGAAATATTTAGTTTGTGCTAATCTTTTTTTTTTTATTTTAGTTACTTGAAGCAACTATGTTAGTTCGTGCTTCAAAAATACCAAAATCAGTGCGAAACAATAGTGATCTGTATGTTTGGGGAAAAGGTAGAATGGGAAATCTCTCAAAATTGTCCACCATCTGATACAGTTAAAATATACAGAGACCTCTTTCTCTCTCTCATATTTAAAAAGACCAAAAACATAGTAGGACTTTAGTTGTTAGAGTTAAACTTAAAGTATATCCTAAAATTAGCAAAAAAAAAAAGAAGCTCACTTATTTTGATTTTTCTACTGTATTTTTTTTTGTCTGTGAGGATTTGATCCCTGAAGCGTGTAATATGTGGCCAGGCATTTGTGACTCCTGTAATATGAAGATAATTCTGGCTACCGGGAGCAGATGGTCATGGTCGGCCTGCAAATGCCTGGTAAACCAAAAACCTAAAAAAAAATCTCATCAGTGAAATGTGTTTACAGGAGTCTGCTTATATTTAATGCCTTGACTTGAAACTGAGGGGATGGGCAGCAAACAGGGGGGAGGAGAAAAAGAGGAAGACAGGAAGGAAAAGAGAGAGAGGGATTGTTGATGAGCTCTGAGGCAGAGAGAAATCAACGCAATTTGCTTAATAAAATTAAAGCCAGTTGAAGTGCACAAAGCCCGCCACTGGTGGAGGAAGGACGGCATTCAGTGCAGCACTCTCTCTCTCACACACACAGGAAACTTCACCTGAGTGTGGTGGTGGTGTTTCTCGGCTTGCACACTTGCTGTCCTTTTCCTCTTTCAAGTCCAGGCACAGATCACTACCTGAACTGGATTATCTTGTGAGGTGGGCTTTGAGGGTGGGATATGCATCAGCAGACAAAGGAAGAAGGGGACCCTCCCAAAATGGAAGGGGATGTGGAAGTCCCAGTGACGACCTCCAGGGAAGCCCTGGACAGTCCTCCTTCTGAGCCACCGGGAGCCTCCACTGAGCCGGCCCAGACCCTGCTGACACCGAACCCTCACAGATGCTGCCGCTGTTTCTGTCAGCCGTGGTGTCTGCTCATTGCACTGACCCTACTCCTGCTTTCTCTCCTTGGCAGCTGGGCAGTGGTCCACCTCACCCTGCGCACCAACAGGGGGTCTCCTTTTCGGATCTCAGCCAGCTACGATCAGCGGATCCCCCATGATGATACTGCCACAGTCGAACCTCACTTCACCACCAACTGCACCATGGGTAAGTACGGCGAAGCCTTTATTTCATTTGGAAAAGGTTTTAATGTTGTTTGTTTAAAAATGTATTCAGTAGAAAAGTGTGGGAACTCTTTTTGAACAGAAAGAGTGTGTGTGTGTGTGTGTGTGTGTGTGTGTGTGTGTGTGTGTGTGTTGTGTGTGTGTGTGTGTGTGTGTGTGTGTGTGTGTGTGTGTGTGTAGGTGTGTGTGTGTGTGTGTGTGTGTGTGTCAGCTAAATGTGTCTCACATGTCTGCACCATTCCCAAATCTGCTCAAACATGTCTGGAAGTCGCACAGCTACTTTCTGTGATTTTTAACTTCATTATGCCGTGTTGTGCAATGAAATGCGTAGACTGGTCAAGGCTCAGATAATATCCTCCTCTGTCAACCTAAAATTCTCCCAAATTGAATTAATAACACTGATTCAATTTCCTCTGAACTAGACTCAGAGACACAGTAGCTCCCACTTCAACATTTAATGGGTGCATTTTTAAGGACGTAGAGGTGAAATTTCCATTTCCTATAAACAGAGTTTAAAAGATGCAAATTTCAATTATGTTACAAATAATTAAACAAAGCTTTGTATGCATTTGCAATACTCAGATGCCTTTTCCACATGTTTTATTTAATGTGTAGATGCATGAGTTGCCTCAGTGAATACATCTAAGTTTGAAAATGACAACTTGTTTACCAGACAGAATGAGCGTTAGAACTCGGATAAAAAGGAGTAATGAAGTAAAGATAACCAACCAAGGGCTTCTTATCATGAGCCAAATTAAATTTTGAAGCTGGCAGCAGAGTTCAGGAGATCCCTACAAGGATATAAAGTTGTTTACAAACTTGTTATTGCATTGCCGTGCATTATTTTTGCCCAGACATTTTTACATGAAATGCTATTGCGATTTGACATTCATTTATAAACACAGTTTTGAGCTTATGTTTTTTGACAAACACATCAGTTTAAGGTTTAGTAAAATCTGCAGCACTACAAGTGTTGCATTTCATTTTCTGTGGAACCTCTTTCATAATTTACAAGCTCTCACTGCTGCTACATGTATGTTAAAATGGCATCGTGTTAGTGGCACGGGGTTAATCTTGCAGAGCGTTGCACAGCTGCAGCTGACATTGGATGACAAGCAGGGTGTCCTCCACTCAGTTAGTCCAGAAACAGATCAATGTTATCCAAACATTTATGATTTCCGTCTGATTCAATTTAAAAGTCAAGTAAATCCGAATGTAGTCCACACCTTAATTTTAGAGCACCCTTAGCTAAAGGCCATTAGGGAGAGAGCTGTTAAAGATGGAGCTAATCATTAATTACAGTGTTCAATATGAAGTTATTCTGTAAGTTTTGTCTGCATGTGATTAACTGGGACTGCAAAAAGAACAGCTTATTAGCAGAAATATCCATGAATCACAACAGAGGGCGCAAGCTAATGTTAGCGTCACTGCATGATTTGTCCTGGAAGCAAGATGAGTGCTGTTGGCTCATTTGAGCATGCAGTAAAAGAAATACTTTCAGGAAGGCATTTCTCTCTCTTTTTTTTAGATTCTATTCATTGAGGGAATTATAACAATGTTCTGGAAAATAGATCCTTTAATGGGAAGTCATATTTTAATTACTGTCATATTTTAATTACTGTCATAAATAAATAAGTTACACTCTGAAGATCTACATTTTAAAATAATGATATCAAAAGGTCTATATTATGTGTTTTGTATTGAAACCATTAACAGGATATAATTTAGTAACCCTTTATAATTAAGAATAGAAATAATTATTTTCCGGACTCTATCCTAATCAAGTGAAGCATATTTAACAAAAATCCAGAAGTATTTCTTTCAGCACATGCACAAATAAACTATCATGAGAAACCGTAAGGAAATCCAAAATGTTTGACCCAAGTCATTCAGTTCTAAGGTAATGGTTCTGGAGTGGTCTGCCTGGCAGTGGCACAAACCGCAGCAGAGTTCACTTCGACTGTACCAAGGTCTAGGTTTGCAGACAGACCAGAGTTTGCTTTTTTGGTCCACATCAGAATTTGATTACGCATTCACACCTCCCCAAAAAAACCAGACTTACCAGGAAAACAAACTAGAGATTGATTAAAGTGGACTAAACAGGTCTGGTGTGATTGCACTCTAAATATCTTAAACCTAATGGTGTCCATTACAATTCACTGGGAAAACCTGGTATTAAGAAAAGGCATTATCTGATCAGGACTCATCTGCCAGATCCAGTAAATCATAATCAGCATTAAAGAGGAAGGTGGGTCTGCAACACAGCAGCTCTGTTTCACACCATCAGTAAAAGCATGGTACAATAGTTTCACACATCTGCTTTATACTTGAACACTTTAATGGGATTAATGTTGTTTTTTATGTATTTTGTCAAACTAACACCCGTAAGAAATTGACAGAATTCTGTTAATACTTACAGATGATTAAAAAAATTCTATATTGTGGATAACTTAATCCTGAGGAAATTTGAATAATAATTAAAAAAGGGTGATTTTTTTTTCATTATTATTATTATTATTATTATTATTATTATTATTATTATTATTATTATTATTATTATTATTATTATTATTATTATATTACCACAGTGAGGGTTTTTATGACTTACTTCTTTTTACCTAAAAAGATGTAAGTCATCTGTTCATCTAAAGTGAACAGATGATTGAAATTAACACCGACAGCTAAACAAAGCAAAGCTTCACTAGGTTAACTCTTAATTCATGTTGGCCTTTGAACAATTTAATCTTTTTAGTGTTTTTGGCTCCTAAGACAAAAAAAGCCAATAAGATCACCATCTAATCGTGTTTATAATAATTCCACGGACCTTTTGAAAACAGTGATCTGTTGTCCTTGGACTCATGACACAGGAAATGCCAATTAGCCACCATTTAACTGATGAGCTAAAAAAAAGCTGCTCTTAAACGAGTTCACAACTTATTTGAGATTCAAAGAAAATCACTAAAGGGATAAGTTGGGTAGTTACTGCTAAATCCAAGTTCAGCTCATAATGATAAGAACATGTTGTTATGGTTATTTAAACTTTAACTTAAATAAAGAGGTTTCTGAACATCCCGCCTCGGGCATTTTGCAGTTTGAAATTAGGAAATTCTAAAATTAAATTGGGTTAAACCTTTATGTGCTTTGGATTATTTAACTGGGGCACAACGGGGGATTTTCAGGAAATCTGAGAGACCAGATAGGAAAGTTAAACTATCAACAAGTTCAGAACTGGTTTCCCCAGAGGGATTTGGAGTCCTGATGTTCTTACTAGAGATGTATGAATGCAGATTACATGAACTATTTCTTTAGGCTCTAAACCTTAATTGTGGGGATCAAACTCAAATCTCCTGTAATTTGCACTATTTCACACTGTTCTGTTCTTTTTGAAGTCAATTCTAGAGCTTTTTTTAGGCTTTGTATTCTATTGACAGACATGCAGCCAACATTTTTGACATCCTCCTTTGGTATGAAAGCCGTGACAGATGTGTTTAGGATTTTTTTTCTCAAACAGAAATCATTCAGACTTTGGGTTTTTATTGAGTGAATTTGTTTTCTTAAGTTTCTTATAGTTTATAGTAACAGATGGGGGGGAAAACAGCATATGTCCTTACAACTGGAAAGTTCTCTGCAAGAAATAACACCAAGACATTTATGGGCCCATCAAGTCAAGATGTTCTCTCTAATTTTTCAGCTGCACAATAAAAGGCAATCTGAAAACTACATGCTTTTTATTTTTTTTATTTGAAGAAAAACCTGTTTAAAAGATACAGCTTAGCATTTACAACAGATTGCTTGAAATTGTCAAATAGAAGCAAAAGATACAAGTAATAAGACACTAAAAGGAGGAAAACCCTCCAGTAATATTTTCTCCATTTTTTGAAACCCGCAAGCTGGATCTGGTCCTTTCCATGTGGAATTGTACTGAAGGAACACTAAAGGCAGTGAAAGTCTTTGAATAGAGTCTGTAGTCGCTCTCTTTTAGTGATGGAAAGGAGGCTAGAAACAGTGCTAGTAAAGCAGTCATTGATTTTTGAATGAAAATATCCAAGTGTGGGCAATAAAGGAGCTGATGAATCTCTACATCCATTGATGAATCTCGGTGCTCCATGATAAACGGCACCCAACGTCTGCAGGGGCCTAAAGGGAGCAATCGTATAATGTCATTGTAGTCGATGTAAAATTGCACAGTGTCAACAGCAAGTGATTCCATTGTGTTTAATGAACAACATGATTCAATTCTGTTAAAGAGAAAAACGTTTTTTTTAGTTAATTTGCCAAGGTATGTACTGTATGTCATGAATCAGATCGGAGTGCCTTATTCATACAATGTAGCAGGGATAACTGCTGTAATGTCCTTATTTGCCTTATTTATACCACAGCTGCTGAAATTCACAAATACTTCAGATCCCTTCTAAAAGACACCTACTTCTTATCTTGATTGTTCAAAGACCAGATATACCTTAACAAACAGGACGATCCTTTAAAAAGTCAGCTGAATGGCCTGTATCCTGAAGTTGCTAGGATGAGATATGATGACTTTTAAGGGGTAAATGTTTTTAATAATTGCATAAAAAGTGCAGCATAACAGTTTTGTCCAGAGTAGCATTGTATAAAATCATCAAAACCTTTGTAGAAAGTTGTTTGCTGTTTCTTAAAACTGGACTGTTGGGGAGATCAAAAATTATTAAATTCAGTATATCCACAGCCATTCAAAAAATTCTCAAGTTCTCTATTCGGGACGCAGAGTTTTGAAGCAGGTCACTAACATCATTGGGTTTACTAGTCCATGCTGTGCATAACTATTCTGTTTTAGCAAGAATCTATTAAAATTCTTCTCTTTACATCTGCATCTCATTGCTGTGAGAGCTTTCTTGATAATTTCATGCAGTTCTTCCTTTCCTACCTGCTGCCCTACGTCCACAAGCACAATATGCCCTTCACCTACTGCTGGCAAGGTTTTTTGCATTTCTAACAAGGTTATTCAGGGGAGCTTTGCACCTCTAACTGTCAAGCCGAATGATGCCAAACAGATGTTCTGTTCTGCATTGTGATTCCATGATGCCATCGTTTATCTTTAACTGGCATTTTTGTGACATTTTTCCAGCTGTTGGTGGCCTCCTGCAGTGCTATTGTAATGACCATATTGAGAACCTGACTCTTACTCTGTGATCTGGAAATAAATGTTGGTTGTGCTCCCATCTACCCCTCTAATAACTAAATTATCTATTCAAAATTAACAAAATTGGAATTTTACCTCAACATTACGTATTACGCCTGTGGCCTCTTCTTACTCCCTGCTTCTGAATGTCCTGGTCATTATATTTTTTTGCACTAGGACAATTTAAATGTCTTTAACTTTGTAGATTATTATGAGCACAAATTATTTCAAAAAGAAACCTGGAGAAATTTCTAAGTGAAGTGTTTGGACTTTAGGTCAGAGCAACAGGGAAGAACTTTTGATTTCATGCGGTTTAACTCCCTCAGCTGGTCATCTGATAACAAACCAGCAACGCCTGAATCTGTGTGATCTAAATGAGGCTTTCTGATATGCCTGTAGTGAGAGAGGTAATGAAGACAAGGAACTGTAAAAAGTGGACATTTAACTTTAACTTATGTGAATGGTTACCCTGTCTGGGGAAAACAACCTGTTTTATTTCTGTAGTTTTATGTAAAAGTATAAAACTTATAAAAATTATCTGGTGTTTGCCAAGTCCTAATAATGTACAATAGTGTACAATTGGAAAACTAATTACCAGTTAATTACACCCTTACCAGTCTTATTTCATTAGGGATTTTTAAATCGCCTGTCTTTCCAACTTTGCTTCAGTTCATTGAGATTTGCGGATATTTGTTTTTGCATGGCTCTCTTAAGGTCCCACCACAGGACTTCAATCAGTTTGAGGTTAGACTTTGACTGGGCCATTGGGCCAATACCTGGTTTTCTTTTATCAGCCATGTTGTTGTAGATTTGTTGCTTTGTTGGCAAGTACTGTCCCATTGACGACTCAATTTGGACCAGGTTTCCACTGTCAGGTGGCCTCACATTTGCTCATATCTAAATGTCATGGGATATTTAGCATCTGTGGCTGCAAAACAAACCCAAATCATCATACATCCACTACAGTTCGACTATTGGTCTGAAGGGTTTGTCTTTTTTACAGTGATGTTGGTTTTCTCTAAATATGGAACTGTGTGTTATGACTAGATGTCTATGCATTGCTCTCCAGATGTCCAGATTTCTCTTGAAGCCTCTTCCTTTCAAGAGAAGAACTTAAGTTCTTTCTTCAAATTTTTCCATCATTTAGCATGCTAACTCAGGCCATTGAGTCAAAGATGGATTTCTGGGAAATTTTCTGAGTATTGTCAGGTTAATTTGCGTGTTATTAGCAACACACGGTTGCTACTTTACATCTGAATTTAGTTTATGTTGTGGATATCTGTTATGTGATTTTAAGTTTCATATGACATTCTGGTCTAACTTTGTGACATTTTTAAGATCAGTAATCAGTGTAATTGTAACAGAACCATCAGTTTTATAAATCTGCTTTGCCCTGATTCTCCTTATAAATTAAAGCAACAGATAATCAAAAAGCCCAGTTTCCATCCATACTGTCGGAGTCAAATTTTTTTGTCTTTGTCACTGTTGGCGTCGAGCACAGTGGGCACCGCTATTACATGCAAATGCAGTAATAGTTGAACAGCATCTAATTGTTCTCAGATCCGGGTTCATCGTGTTCTCCTGCCAGGCAGCACATAAGCTGTGTTGAGCGGAGAGAAAAGGCACGCAGACGTGCAGTACTCTCCTCAGGCGCCACCTGGGTCCCCAGCACAACACCCACTGCACACCTCCCACTCCCAAATGAAGCCCTAATCCGTCTCGGCACTCTCTCAGGCTTTCAACACCTCCCTCATTTTCCCCTCCAGCACCTGCCACAAACCTGAGCTCAGATTACCTTCAGTCCTATAAAGCCAAGCAAACAGACTCCCACCCAAATAATACTTGTCGTATTTCCTCCCTGTCATTTGCACACAAAATTATTCAAATGCTTCCAGCAATCATCTACTCAGACAGAATCGATTCCAAACTTTGTTTTGCTCATTAATTAGAGTGCTTTTAAATTTAATGTGATCACTTTCAACACAAGCAAACAATGTTCTAGATTTTTTATTGCTGTTGTTGTATAACAGCGAAGACGGTATGAATCATTCTGATGGAAGTAAACATGCTAATGATTAATTTTATGCCCAGTCTCCTCTTGTGAATTTTGAATAATCACTTAAGCAAATCTGCTTTGCGACCAGTTTGGTTTTAAATGTCATGAAGTGATTTCCAGGATGTAATGTCTTCATTGCATCCTGAACAAAGCTCAGCTGAACCTAGTTGCATAGTAAGTGTACACAACTTAAAATGGATTCTTGGCTTTTGATTCAAATCAAGCATTCAGTCTTCTTGAGTCTATCCCTGCCTTGAACTATACTGAATATTATTGACTAGAAATAAATAGCAGCTGTTTGTATTGGATTTCCATGACATTTGTTTATACACAACATTCAGCAAAAGTGAGACTTTGCAGAGGTTATAAAAGAGCACAACCTTTTCTTTGTGCAAAGCAAAGGTATGCTTCACCTGACCATTATAAATAATTGGACAGGATGTGGGTCAAAGCTCGACATTCAACATGAAGATTTTAAGGTTTAGATTGGCACGAGCCACATTCTAAAGCCATGGCATGCTGATAGACGCAGACTGAATGATGAGCTTAACCCTTGTATGTCAAAATGGGATCCAACCGACCCCACACATGTAAAACTTGTATCATTTTCCATAGTTTGCCTCAGTCCTCGCCCGCACAAGGGTTAAATTAACAAGTGCTGTAAGGGCTTGCATGCTGTAGGATATGTAAGATTAAATGTGGGAATAATATTTAAAATAGTCAAAATTGTTTACATCACAGAAACCTGTACACTTTCATATTGTGTTTATTTTTTTATCTGAAATGTCTTCTTCACAATGTCCATCATCGCACCTTAACGTTCTCCAAAAGATGCAGATTTTTCTCGTCAGTGTGGTGCACAGAGATATGGTCAATACAGCAGAAATAAATGGCACCGCTTCTGCTTTTTTCCTTCAAACCCATCTACTTTAATTAAATCATCAGTCATCGGTCCAACAAGCAATCCAATTTGCAGCACCTGAAAGTGACTTGTGTGGCTGTGTCTCACATTCTGACAGTCCTTTATGGTTGCAACAAAGCAAACATCATGAAGGATCTTAACCCTTAATATATTTTTCATCCTGGATGTAAACAGAAGCGACCGTGTGGACTGACAAGCTCATTACCAGATCATATCAATCTCAGATTTGACTTTGTCGGTGTGCCGTGGCACGGCAGAGAGATAACAAAGGTTTGCCCTTTGGAAAGCCTCTTAAGTGTTTGTGCCCATGTGTTAGGAAGGAAAATGTAGGTAAAGCCTAAGACATGGCAGCTGTGAACCCTGAGGAAAATTGAACCAGTGACCTTCTCTCTTCTGGACCATTTCCTTACCCATTGTGCCATGCTGCGGCAGGTTCTCAATGGAGCATCACGGCAATGCCATACGTCACGAACAGATACACGCAATGAGGATGTCCTGAGGCGCATCAATCAAATGCAGCAATGTGAAGGCAGGGAGGGAAGGAAGTGGGGTGAGGTACAGAGGGAGCCAAGTAAAGTCCCTTAATAGAGTTACAGCAGGATATTGAGATTTTAATTTCTTCGATCACTTAAATCAGAAATGTCTAGTTCCGATTTTGTGTCTTGATGGCACCATCAGAAAAGGAATCGTAAAAGGATGTCATGCACGAATTCAGTGACCTGTGAAGATGAGCAATAGAGTACAACTGAATGCATTGTTTGCAGTCAATCTTGTAAACAGGCATCAAATCATGAGTGCACACCAGATTCATTCATGTGCATGTGGGCAAAGTTCACAATGTCAAACAGGTGTATAAAAATGTGATTTGTGACGCCTTTGCTCAGAGCAGCGGTGACGTTTCTACTATCCTGATGCACAAAAACAGATTTGCATCCCACAGTGCACAGATATATCTAAAAAAAAATTGGAATACCTCCAAAAAGTCCAGTATTTTTTGTCACTCATGTCAGAAAGTGAAACTCGTATTTTATATAAATTAATTACACATAGCGTGAAATATTGATGTAAGTTAGATGATATTGCCTTTCAGATAATAAAAGCTCCAAATTCAAGCTCTTGATAAGAATAATTAAAAAAAAAAAAGATTTTTATTAAACAGATATTTTTGGCTTGTGAAATGAATGTTCATTTCTATGCACCTGATACTTGGTTTAACCTCTTTTTCCATGAATTACTGTATCAATATGGTGTGGTATGGTGGAGACCAGGCTGTGTTTCTGCTGAGGTGTAATAAAAACCCGACACTTTTCTAACTGAGATATTTGAACTCTTTCTGCTTGAGGCAAAGCTGACCCCTGAGCCAGAGAGAAGAATCCTCTTTCCCCTTTTGAAAAGCATTGCTTTAGACTTTGGGGGCTTTCTAAGGTTAGAATATTGAAATTTTGACAACTGTGAATTTTGAAAAAATTGTCTATAATTTAGTCTACAGTTTAGCTACAGTTTAGATTTTACAGCGTTATCACCTTTTTTCCCCCACAGTGGCATGTCTAAAGAGTTTGAACAAAACTGGCTCATTTACTTGTTAGACTTTTGCATTACCACAAAAATAGCTTGATACAAAGATTGAAAAGATTTCATTGTTGGTGGCTTGTAAAGCCGCTGTTCCTCACATTAACTACGTTGAAAGTCACTGTGTCAAAATCGTGAAAATATTCTTTCAGGCTCATTTACTCTGAGCTAAATGCTTATTTTTCTCTTTGATTCTCTGAAATTCCTGAAGGTTTTAAAGAGATGAATCATTGTTTGGATACTGTTGAAGAAAAATCTTGGTAGCAAAGAAAAAATCTGAGTCATTTAGAAAAAACAAAGCCCATCAGTTACCAGAAGATTCAGCATGCAGAGCAAAACCCCTATCTGGCAGCACTAGTCTTCATCACACTCTGCCTCTAATCTCTTGCCTTAGGCTTTTCCTCAAGAAGCAAACCCTCAACACAAACTGGTTGTCTGTTGCAGGCACCTTTCCAAAGCAATCTACACAGGCTGTTTCATTTTAAGATACTGAGCAAATGTTAAATGGCCCAGGGCACCGAGTAAAGTGTTCTCAGCATCCGTACGCCAAATGAAACAGATGTCTAAATCAACCCTAATCTGACATGGAGGAGAAACTTTCGGGGTTTTACGGACCTAAAGCGTTTTTGAATCAAAGCCAGTAATTAACATACAGCAACCTTAAATCTAATCAGATTCAGTGTTGGCAATAAGAACATTGGCATAAAATTCTTAATGCGTTCACCGAGGCAGTTTAATCCATTTAATGTCAAACTGTACACTCTAATTAGTGTGTAGCTACAGTACACGTCAACCTATGGAAATGATGAAAATGTCCATCTGCTGCAATCAGAGAACCAGATTCATTGACCCCTGTTGAGATTTACAGCCTGGTTTCAATGTACTGTTAAAAACATTTCAACTGTATTGATTTTTATTGCAGGATGTATTTCAGAATCACAGTTGATGGTGAATATTCTCATTGTGTTTGTGAATAAACCTGTTAGGACACATCTATGATGATTTTTGATGATGATGAAGCATGCAAATATCTTCCTCATAGAGTATTTGATTAGGAACGTCTACCAATAATCCAGGAGCAATTTGGTGACCATATGCGTTCTCTAGCTTGTTTCAGAAACGTGCAATAAAACAAAAATGATGACAAAGTGGGTCAATGATCAGGACACTTACATTTTTTAACTCTGTTCAGGATACATGACACATTGTAACGCCACTAAGACGCTGTAGTCAGTTCTAATGAAGCAGGTTTGTAGTTAAAGTCAACAGTTAATTCTTCAAGTACTAATAAGACAGGAATGGGTTAGCTTTTTGTCCAAACACCATATTGAGCATATCACAGTTGTGAAAATCAAGGAAAAACACTTGTAAGACTTATTTACTACAAGACACCCATAAAATATGAAAATGTTAATGAGGAAAATCAGATAAAGTGCAATTTTTCTGCAGCAAATGACAGCAACATGAAAATCATTATCCTGGAAATGTTAAAGGTATTACTTTCCCCTCCCATCTCCACCCTGTCCGCCCTTCGGTGTGTTGCTCTCTCCGGCAGGGAGCATGACCGATAGTAATAGTGATTGGGCAGAGCTCGCACCAATCGAGCATGACTGTGTGCAGTTAATTGAATTCATGAGCAAATATGTCTTGTCCCGTTGACTGTCCAGCAGCAGGCGCAGCTGCATCTATCTTCAACACTGCAGCCGCTGTAAATCTCGGCGAATGGCTCGAGACTTCGCCTTTAATGGCTCGCCAAGATAGCAGTGCCACCGCTGGCTGAGGTTTGTGTCCGCAGTGACCGGCACGGACTTTGAGAACGGAGATTACGCCGTGAAATTAATGAGGTCTAACTACTTTTGAAGTTGATGATGGACTGAATCAAGTCGGGTAAAATTGTTTACTTTCTGTTCTCCTGTCTGTTTGCAATTCTGTGCACAGCAGATCTGCAGGCAGGCACTTTTCCAGCCTGTACACCCCTCCTCATGCACAGGAATTTCCAGCCCTGACTGACTGACATGCTTGCTCATCTGCAGGAAGACAAAAGCTGTATTAATTTCAGTCTCAGGCTTCCTTCCCCCATTGTTCTGAAAAGTGTCTCTGTAGCCCGTCTGCAACAACGAAGCGTCTGTTTGTATTCAAATCTGCACACAGTGGCCAATAAACCGTGTCAAGTTCTATTCAGACAGAGAGACAAACTGTTTTGCATGATCAGATAACCTGCTGAGAGAATTATGTTCATCTCTCAAATTTGATCGTCATGATACTGTTATGCAAAAGTTTTAAATGTTAGGTGTTGCTATCGAATTGGTTTCAGCTGATGAACCGTGTAAAAAAAGGAAGTTCAGTGAGTTCTTGTACGACTAAAGTGTGACTGTACGACATTAACAAAACACTGGTGAAATATATCATTTTTGAGGACACAATGAGGATGTTCTGATTTCAAACAGAAAGCTGTTTGTGGAAAAACATGCTTGCTGCTTCCATTGGATTTAACTGGAAATGTAAAGCCAGGAAGCTGCCAGGAAGCTGCCAGGAAGCTCCCAGGAAGCTGCCAGGAAGCTAAAGTTACATAAAGCCAGATCTAATATTTCAATGTCTGTCTAGAATTAACATTATTCAGATTAGCAGCGCATTTAGGACAGCTGCCAATCTTCTCAGAAAGGAACGAGACAGCAAATTCACTGCAAGATAGTCTGTGAAGGTTCAAAGAAATGAAGAATTACCAGCTCCATTTCAAACTCTGCATGCCTCCCTTAGCGTTTGTAATTCATTTATTTAGCAGGGGAATTGAATGGATTACCAAGAAGAATCTGATTTGCTTCCTAATATTACAAAACTTCAGACACAATGACCTTTGGGTGGATTAGACCAGAGTAGAGACGTTGCATAAAGGCAGCTTGCAGTCTCTGGGTATGTTTACATGAGCATAAGTAACCCAAATAAACCAACAATAGGAATTAAAACCGGTCATATAAATGTCCCAGTCGGAATATTCTGACTGGTTTCAGATCTATTGGAATGAATGTGAACCGAGAGGCTTATGCCGACTGACCATCTGAACAGCGTTTATGTAAACACTTATTCTGATCATGTTACTCTGATGTGGCAGACTGACCCTACTGGTCTGTTGGTCTGTCATCATGTAATGTAGGAAGATCCAACAGCATATTGCTCAGCCTGCAGCCTCATTAGTGAGTGAGGTAACATCTCAACTATCAGATCGTGCGGTGGGTCCGTTCTGTGTGCCGAGGAGACAGAACAAACACACTGCTGCTTTTGTTTTAAGTCCAGCACAGACAGAAGTAAAATTCTTTTGTGATTTTTAGGGAAATTTTACAACTTTGATCAAATCAGTAGTTCTATTCTGAATTAAAGACTGGTGCATGTAAATGCACATCATGATTGGATTCGTAATTTTGTCACTATATAAACAACGCCTTCAAACGATTTAATCTGAATACATCTGTCGACATCTGATCAAGGGAATGTGAATATAGCTATTTTGTCGACCAGGATCTGGAAATCAAATTATTCTGGAGACAAATGTGAGCCTATTGACTTGACATTACCTCAATGTGCTGATGCAACATGTCATAGAAAACTGAGCTAAAATTCTTCCAACAATGTGGAAAACTGAAAAGTTAGATAGTAAATAACAACTGGGAGCTGTTGCAGCTAAAGATGGTTTTACAACCTGGTGAATTATAGAGTGAACTTAGTGTTTGTTTTTTGTTACAGTTTAGCTCACATTGAAATATTGTGCAACCTTGTAAAGACCCTTGTCATTTTCATGTTCCGTTGCACAAAATCAAAGAATGAAGCTTAAAAAATCTAAAACAACAATTCAATCTATCTCAGAAGGTAAAGATCAATTTTCCTATGTCAGTGGATGAAGTATGTAGATATATTTTGGGTTTTTTTTTTGTTTTTTCACAAAACCTAGTTTTGAAAGTTTCTGTGGCAACAAAAACAACCTTTCAAAACCACAAAGAAAATTATAGTTGTATTAGTCATCATCTAATGCATGAAATTACAAGATGTACAGAAAACAATGCTTTTTTAAATATTTGTCACCTTTTCTTTTGAAAATTTAGGCTTGTGAGGCAAGACTGATGTTCAAATGCAACACATTGAGAAGAAAGGTGGCCCTGAAAAGCTATTAAACACAGCATGGTCAGTACACAGAGAAATAGTTGAAGAGCATTTCAGTACTGTGGGTCATGTGTTACTAAAGAAGACTTCTTAAAAACGAAGTATTGTGTTATTTTTCCTCATATAAACACCGCCTGTGTTTGCCGTAAAAGCACTACAAGGCCTAATGAAAACAGGAAAAAGTGAAGATCTTGCGGGGAAATCCCCAAATTAATAAGGAGCACATGAGCAGGAAAATGTAATTAGAGTGGTTATGTTAAAAATCTGGTTAATTTCTTTGAATCACTTAATTTCTTTTGATTTGATCTTTGCTGGTTAAACTTTTTGTTGTTGAAGGTGAAATAAGATTTACGCAGGATGGTAAAGTTTGGGTTCTGTTTTCTACCCAATGTTTCACCTCTTTCATTTCCTTTTTTTAATCAACTGTTTTGCTCCAAGTCCCATAGTTGAAACCAAAACCAATCATCTATATGTCATTTCTTAGTTATTATTTAACCATGGATAATCCCATCAAGATTATATTGAAATTTAAATGCAGTGTTCTGCATTTCACTATAGTGAAAAGCTCCAGATCCAGAAGCTTCCACAGGATATGTAACAAAATGCAAAAACAACTCATGAAACAAACATAAAACTATCTGGAATATAAGGCTCTCTTTCAGCTGGACAGATATCACTGCTGCAGAACCAGCATTACTAGGATCAGGATTTGTTTTTCTCATTATCTACTGAAAGTTGTCATTCATGTGAACCTCATCGCTCCAGACTGTAATAGATGGCTCTGACTCTTCTAGATACTCTTTAAATAAACAAAGCATGCAGAGGAGCAAGTAAACAGGAGGATGGCACCTCCTTTGTCTTCCTGACTCTTTACAACAGAGAATCAGTTTGGCCTTCAAAGTCAGAAAGTGGACAAGATCCAGAAATATGTAGTAAAACCATACACACACGCAAACACGCACACACACAAGACATTGCATTGTTGCTACATTGCATACTTTTGCAGAGTTAATTATTTTCGTTTTTCATTTTACTTTTGCACAGACAAGTCAGATTAATAACTGGAATAATTTTAGAAGGACAAATATGAATCTGCAAAAACATATTTTTTTAAAAATTTGAAAAATGTAACACTATAATTTTACCAATCCTAATAATGAAAGATTTTAGTAATTGTGACATTGTAGCAGAAGTGGGAACTTAAAAGAAGACTTCAAAATACCAGTGAAATGTTTGCCTTTTTGTTTGCTTCCTGCAGACACTATAACAGAAATAAAAACCATGGTCATTTAACTTTTTAACTAAAGTTTTACTTCACTGACTTACTGTTCAGTTCACGGCTAATTTTCAAAGACTTTTGGTTCCTTTTCTAAGACTGATAATCTGGTCACAAGTTAAATGGAGGAACTTTAACTGAGTCACACATCGGGTTGAACTGCTTCCCATCCCTGCTCTGAGATTAATCAATGGTTAATTAACAGACTTCTGCAGGGTGAGATGACCAGCTGAGAAGCTGATTCAGCTGTTAGAATCCAGTATTATAAAGCAGAGAAACATCCAAAATATGACAGAATGACAGAACCACTCACTTTGGATATTTCCAGTGCAGTAGTTGTAGATATTTGAAGGTCAGGTTTGGAAAATACCAAACTCGGCCCTGGAAGTTTTAGAGTATTTTTTGTATTTCACGTGATGAACCAACACAAAGCAGAGCAAACTTATTAAGTGGGAGTAAATATTATACATAGTTTTCAGAGTTGTATGTGTATTTGTATTCACTCTTCCAGCTGCAGGTATTTGGGGTATGTGTCTGTCAGCAAACCTTGCTGATGAATCTATGTCTGAACTTTGACTTGGGGAATTAATTTCCTTCCACTTCACAATTATGTATCACTTTGGATTTCACATAAAATCCAAATTAATTAAATCTTTCTTTGTAATAAACTCCTATTTAACCCGTTTTAGGAAACAATTTTGGAAAATACGGATTTTTGGTCCAAGGCCTGTTTGTTTATTAGCTTGTTTATGTAAAAAAAAAAACACACAGTTTGAAATAGTGTAGGCTCTGGAATGCAGGGTTTTTTTTTCCCATTTAAACTTGCAAGACTAATATTTCGACGTCTAACTCTATCAGACTATCACTCTTGTGTTTGTGTATCTGTTGGAACAGCAGATATCCCGGCTCCTCGGCTCTCATTCATCATTCTCCTCACAAAGCCCAAAGCAACCCCATGAACACAAAGATAACAAAACTCTCTTGATCCCACAGGCAATTCATCCCCCACTGACCCACTTGTTTTCACAATCTGACAAGTGTGATTTAAGAACTGCAGTCTGCGCGCAGTGCAGTGGCCATGTCTGGCTGCGCTTACCTGCTTCAGGGGGCCCAAAGTTAGCCGCATCACCCCTTTTACATGTTGCTACTCCCCTGTCGCCAAACTAAGATAAATCCATGAA
Source organism: Poecilia picta (assembly GCA_033032245.1). Lineage (NCBI taxonomy): Eukaryota > Metazoa > Chordata > Actinopteri > Cyprinodontiformes > Poeciliidae > Poecilia > Poecilia picta. The sequence continues at coordinate 15,428,046 of CM065374.1, forward strand.
TTTAAGTCCAACGCCCAGAGGTTTTGGTTCACTCTGGATAAACTTCTCTAATTTCTTTATTTGATTAATTGTTCTCTTAGCAGATTCTGCAAAGAAGAAGCAGCTGCCGAGTACATCCAATGCATAATACAACAACCCTTTTCCTTAGCTAATTGAATTTTCCTGTTAATGTCACATGTCACTGAGGCTGTATTTTTATGCACAGCTTTTAGTTTCCCAAAAGAGTCCGATGAGGCCGTTTCTGTGGACCGATACAAAAGAGCATTCATCATTAGAGTCATTTACTCTGGCTCATTTTAAAAAGATTGTGAAGTGGATCATTCACCGACGTGTTAAAGTAGCTTTCCACAGCCATAGAGTTCCTGGCACAGCAGTGGGCTGTGGGAGGCATCCAACTAATGTGTTTTTTACCTCCCCCCCACAACAAAAAAAGAGAAATCTCTTTTTAATCCATCACCAGGTGTGTCAGTTTCCAAGTGGGCGCTAATGCTTCTCCATCACACAAGAAAGAAAAAGAAAAAGACACAGAAGCAAACTGAGAATGAGCCATAACTCTGAGATTTCTGGCCTCTCCTCCATTGGTAAATAAACAATGGTTTCCGTGAAATCTTTAGTGTTTTGTGGCCGTGGTTAATTTGGAGCTGATGCTGGCAACATCAATTTCAGGTGTCCACTTAAGCTTTTTCTGTCTGAAAGTAAGCAATTTAATACCAGGCTATGGTTTAATTTAACCTTAATTCAACAACTTGGAGAGCTGAAACAGATCCTAAAGATGAAGCGATAAAAGAAGTGATTTCAGGGGGGGTTCTGTGGTGTAGCAATAGAGCAAGTGTCCCATATATCTGGAGACTATTAGTTTTCAACAGAGGCATTTAGGGCTCATCTCTGGACCTTGAGACTTTTGCCATATATTTTCCACCCTTCATTCTGCTGCTTCCTGTCTATAAACACCATAATAGCAGCACAAAAGCTTTTTAATCAATGCTACCTCTTTTCTGAGATCTGGACCCAAACGGTCACCCTCAGAATAGGCAAAGGATGCCATTCAGCAGGAAATCAGCTAGTTTCAATTAACTACAAGTCCTTCAGCAAAGTCGGATCAACTATCTGATGAGAAATATTTCTGACGCTTGTTGGTGGCTACAACAACAGTGTGGTCAAAATGCTGTTTGAAGTTGTGTAATCAACCTCTGGAAATAACAAATTAATTTATTTAAAAAGATTACAAGCCAAAAACATATGACGTTCATCCTGGACACACTAATTGAAGTTTATGAAACCAAGAAAAGCTTGTTTCCTTCTGAGAAACAGGAAAACTTTCCTGAGGTTTTCCCTTGTTTTTGCAGGTCAGTCACTTTCCATGATGATGTATTTTAACTAAATTTCTCTATAGATTTAAAAATGAAGCAATTCTAACTTTTGGCTAGCAAAACAGATAAGATTTTTGCCATAATTTCAAATCAAAGTTTGACGTTGGTGTTTTGTTTCCTCGTTTGTTCAGTTTTTGGATGCCTCAATGTCATTCCAAACTTCCTACATCTGGTTCAGCTGCAGCAGAAATGCACTAATTACAAAATGTCGTGATGAAAGGCGTTGTGACATTCCTGTGCATCTCGTCAGCGCAGCTAGCAGCTTTCGCTCCACATTTGCCTCTCCGTGTCATGGGATTGTTATCAGACTTTCGACTCCAAGTTCGCTTGAACAGAGAACAAATCTGCATTTTACAGATCAAGGACAGACTACAGAGAGAGCAGCCAGTCACTCGTGATAATAATCACTTCCCCTTTTTTTTTTTTTTCCTCATGACAGAGAGAAACAAACAAGATCCCCATCAGTGCTTTATGTTTTAGTTCCCTGCTCTCTTGTTTTTCTTCTCTGATCAGTTTCTGGTGATTAAGGTGAAGGTGAGCAGTCAGTTTCCAGAACCTACAGATATTGGCTCTGATTTGCATAGATATGCAAATGCACCTTGTGACAATTGAGCTGCCAAGACAGGTGATATCAGTTGTGTGTGTGTGTGTGTGTGCGAGCTCACACCACGTGTGAAGCCTGCTAACGGTAACTAGGTCATAGTTTTCACTGCCTGTGTTCCTCCTCTGATGGATGAGTACTGTATTCACAGCTTATGCTGCCTGTCTCAGGTTATTTATGATGCTGCATGCAGTCTACGGCTGTCATGGGTTGTATTGGCCTTCCTTACAAACTAATGTACTCTAAACTTTTTTTTATGTTTGTTAGTTATACTTCCTCAGAGCTGCAGATTTAAGTTTTCTGTTTAACACAATGCATTAAATCTCTCTGGGATGTTCAGAAAACAAGCTTAGTCCTCGATTCAGATGGTTTACTCATTCGTGATTACACTGTGAAAACGCTCCACCTTAACTTTGCTTCACTCTTCTTATTCTCTCAGCGTCCTCACCAGCCCCAAACATCACCCTGGAGGGACAGTACCATTGCTACCAGGGGCCGGCGATCCCTCTGGACAAACTCTGTGACTTCAGCAAAGACTGCCCGCTCGGAGACGACGAAGGCAACCGTTGCCGTGAGTAGAGCGGGACACGTTAATGCCATGATGTGCATGAACCACAGCAGGGGCATGAAGAAAAAACTTTACAGGGACAGAACAGATTTCTGGAGGATCTTATTAATCTGGTTTTTAAGCCAGCTACAGTGAGACATATTGTACTCATAATTATTTTGTATCTGTTCTATTAAACACTTTATCCACCGACAACATTGGCAGCTTAATAAAGAATCAGACATGCCTAAATAATAAAACTTTTTTTTTTTTATTGTAGTTGTGACCAGGATGGAGGGCTCAACACGGCACTTGTTCTTGAGACCTCCGATAGATGGCAAAGGAAAGTAATAAGCAATCTAAGATTACATTGGGGCAAATTACAATTGTAACACCATTACTTACGTAAAATAAATGAAAAAACACAAGTTACCTTCTGAACAACTGTAATGACGTGCTGATAAAAGTCAAAGAAATAGAGAGCATGTTAAGATGTCTCATGGGTTGGCTTACTCCACAAAGAAATGTAGTAACTCGAATACAGAGTGGAGAAAATAAACATTTCTAGAAGGATGAGAAAAAAGTTTTTGGATAGTCAACTGATGAGATGATCTTCTCAGAGTCACCTTAGATAAAAACCTGTTCTCTCATTCCTTGCATGCACCACTGAGAACCAGCTTAGTTTTGTTAACCAACAAGTTGCATCCTGGTCAAAGGTGTGAAATATCCAGTTATAAGATCATGTTTCTGAAAGAAAACGTTGAATGATTGTATATACACCCACTTGGTATGGCGGTGCTGGTGCAGATTTATTGTTTGTGTAAAGAGGAAGGTGTCCTCAAACAAAGCAGAAAATCACTGCTGACTGCTGGCAGGATAACTACAGCTGTGCAGGACTGAGGGTCTCTCTGATGATTCAGATCAAAAATAGATCAAATTTAAACAAAACAATCCCTTAAAAATAACAAAAGGGCTTTATCTAAGATTTATAGGAATGATTATGAATCATTTCAGCATTATGGGAAAGGACAAGTGCTCAAGGTTTATGCCGCCACTGTTACTCTGCTGCCCCATTGATTAAGGTGAATTGTGGAAAATCACCTTTAAGGAAGCAAACCCACCCAGCACAGCTGACCGTTTTGTGTGCCCTCCTGACTGAAGCGCAGGGAGAAAAGCCCAAAATAAGGGCGCAGAAGATATGCATGGCTAGCAGTTCTCACCCTTGACATATTCCATACTTGGTATTTCTATCTCTTTGCACATTTGTTTTCTGCTTTTCTCAGGGCTTAGGAGCAACGCTAGCCAACTATGCTGACATCTTATTCACAAGTCCCCCAGGCCGGGTGCTTATTGTGTGTGTCTGCTTGTGCGTACGCTGAATCTTTTTATAGCGCCGCCCGCATGAACACAGCTTTAAATTGTCTCTGAGATTTGTGTGTGCGCAGCTCAGGAGTCTCACATATACCGTTGAACAGAATAGCAACAACAAAGTTGAGGATTAATTCTTGTTGTTGTTTTTTTACCTACATTAAAGCGACCAGAATTAATTTGCCTCTACCCACAATGCAGGTCAGCCTCCCCTTGTGCTGCTTATTAAAATGATGCCTACTCCTGTGTGTGTGTAGGTTTGAGCACAATGGGAGCCGGGAGATAAGAGGGTAACGATAGGGTGAAAATCCCAGCCAGGCGCAGATTCCCTTTCTGCTGCGAGAGGATTTATTAGCGCTAATTGGCTTGAGAGGCAAACCCAAGGGTGTAATCTCTCTGTGAATGGAATAACTGTATGTGTGTATAACATTTTGATTTTGGAAGACACACTTGCACATTTGGAATAAATTAGTCTGTCAGAAATAAAAGTTGGATTTTATGTGTCGATGATCTGGTTTATGTTTTTTTAAACCAGGTTTATGTTTTTAAACAGGGTTCCTACTATTTCTATTCATCAGGTCATGTTCCAGACTCAACATTTACATAGTTCTCTGTCCTCTAAGAGAACTTACAGAATAGGAGGCAGGAAGAGATTTAAAACTGTAGAAGTCAGACCAAATGCTGGTCAAAGTGAAACAGACCAAGAAATATATAATATCCTGAAACAGTGAAAGAAAATTAAACTTGTAAATTATGATTAAAAACACAGAATAAAAGTAAAACAGAAAAATATTTGGAATGAAAGCCCACAAAAAATCCCATGTTGGATGAATCTTTACAGTATCTGCCCTGGTAAGTTCTGCCGCAGAATGGGTCCGACCAAAGTAATCAGTGTCCACCCTGTTTTTGTGCATTTTGCAGGACATTCAAAGGCATCTAGTTAGTAGATCTGAGTGTTCTTGCTGAAATCTGGTATTTCAAAATGCCATTAAGTGAACAAGGCTTAACCCATGCAGAACTCTAAAGAAAAACAATATAATCCTGAATTGTATCCAACACCAAACAGGACGTGCTGTTTCCTCACTCTTATCATTCGTCAGGAAGCAATTTATTGTACCTGATGCAAGCAGCAAAAAAATTTACCCTCATTTAATTGTGTCTACCAACTTCTGTCTTCTCACATTGCTGAAGCTCAAAATAAATGTTTCTGAGCAGAATTCAGTTTGATGTTTAGTAAAATGTATTACCATATATTTGTGCAAACTAAGTCATAAATTCATAATCTAATTTAAAATAATATGCTATTTCAACTTGATAACATGAGTGAAAATAATACAGAAATGTGTCCTTGTTCAACTAGGTGAGGGCAGTTTTCTTGCGTAATGGTTTTCAAGATTGAAGACTGATGAGCTGTGAGAATAAAAGCAATGTTTAGATAGCTTTTCTCTTGTTGTCAAATTCACTTGATGATCTTTAATTTCTAAATTAAAACCAAAATAATTTTCCACTTCATTTGAATTTTCAATTAAACCACCCTCAAATGTTTTTCGGTGTTGTCTTAGCCTAAATGCAGCTGCAGTAATTCAAGCAAGCAGAAATCAAAGTGAATAACTTTGTGTTGTGTAGATTGCAGTTCAAATATCTGTTTATAACTCCTGATCAGTTCAGAAAAACATTCAGCGTTTCTTTACATCATATTTTCAGGGTGACGACAACAACATCTGGATGAGAAATAAAATAAATCTTGTTGTTATGATGAGTCCAAAGGGAAGAATTTGATGGAGCCAACAACTGGTCCATGAGGAACTCCACAGTGAAGTGGGGCCATAGACAAAGTGTTGTAAAACTTTTGAGCAGATGCTTTAAAGCTAACACGTTGATGATGATGAGGATGAGCATGATGATGATGATGATGATGATGATGATGATGATGATCTTCTGCACCAGCTCTTCATAGCGAAGTTTCTTGAGTGGACAGTTAAAACTTTGCTAATTGTTAAATTATTTTTAAAACACTTGTTTCCTACCATGGTATTGTTTAAATCCAATCTGAACATTGTTATTAATTATGTTTATTTTAGCATATCTAGACTTTTTTTTCACTCCAAAAAAAGTTTTCAGCAGGTTTATTGAAAAATAAGGAGATCAATAGATCAAATGTATAGATTTATACATACCTTGATGGGTGGGTGGGCAGACCTATAGACTGACAATTAGGACAATAAATAATAATAAAATAATAATAATAAAATCTCAAAATGCAAATATTTCCTGTTCTGTTTTCTTTTTACACATTTGTTTTGCTTAAAATCAATGTAAAAACTGATCATTTAGCTGAGAAAAATGTGTTGCCTGCTGAGAAATGTCACTGCTCTGTTACTTACGTAAGACTACCCAAACACCAGCTGTTAACTGTCCTCAAAACTATTAAACACAACCGTTATCTTTTAACCTTATTAAAATCAAGGACCAATGTTGATCAGACCACCTTTAAACCATCATATGTCTTTTGTTTTGCCTACTTTTCACCTGCAAGTCTGTAGTTTATTTCATATTCAACAGTCACCCATCCTGATTACCCCCTGGCACTCGTATCACATAGCATCTCCTCTCTGATACCCTATTCTCTATGATCTATCCACCAGTTATCTGCCTCTGATTTGATCTATTTAAATCCTTTATAAGCTCTGCCAAGGCTCATTAATGGGAAAAAGCAGAAAGAGGCTGGAGGAACAAGCTCAGCTGGTGTCAATCACAAAGATTCCCGACATATAAGGAAGCTCGAGTCCCCATGGATGATCCCTCACCATCCTACTACCGCATCATTATGCACAAACACATCCTCAACTCTCTGAGAGTCCCAGCTTCCTCTGCTTGATCTCAGCCCGGCTAAATTCAGCAGACGCCCCACTGCCTTCCAGCTCCACATTTGCCCCGTAACAAATTGGAAACGCTGCTTTGCATCAAAGCGTAAGAAGCCATAATATAAGGGGTGTTTGAGTTGTTGTTTTTGTTTTTCAATTATATTTATTCAGCATTTATTTAACCAGGAAATGTCTTGCTATGGGAAGATCTTTCAAGGGTAACATTGCTCCAAAAATCTGTAAGAATTGCAGACTTTAATTGGTTTATGCATTCAATTAAAATGTGCATAATTTCCTAAAGCAATTTATTTAATTGTAAATGTAAAGTATTAAAATACTGTAGTTTATTCAAATACCAGAATCAGCCCAAGATACTTTTCTGTCCTTTTTATTCCTCTTACTAACTGTTAAATCACTGATAATGGAAAAAAATGTGCTGCGTTTCGCATTGACAGCCAAGGCCTGATTCACGCCTGGTATCAACAGCTGTCCCAACGAGATCAAATCACAAGTCAACCGCTAACATCAATAATTAAAGTCAAAAAGCAAAACAGGAAATCCAAAGGTCGACTAAAGTCTTCTCCAGAGTCTTGAGAACCCTTCATGTATCTCAAAAAATTAGTTTGGGTCTGGGTCTGTGATCCTAGCGCAGAGTGCCGCTGTAGTTCAAACTTTGGATTCATTTCTACTTTATCACACCTGAATCAAATGGACAATTAATGAAAAGTTCATTGCAAAACTTGACAAGGGGGTAATTTAGCCTTTTGATTCAGGCAGGAGAAGTTACAGGATGATGGCACTCGAGTTTTCAGTTCAGTCTGAGTTACATTTGCAGCATTTTCTTCAGCTGAACAAAAATCGCAAAATGCTTTCTAAGTTACCTTTGAGCATTTTCCAGATTAACTCTGCGTAGTGAAAATCTGAACTCCTACAAAATTCACAGTTTCTAAAGCAATTAATTTACCACTTACTAAAATTAACCCTTTGTTAATTTTAAACACTGATTTTAAAACACAATCGTTGTGTTTTAAATCCTGGTATTACATAAATCTTTGGTAATCATTTATCACATTTTGAGTCGGTACATTTTATCGGTGTTCTTCCAGTGTTTAAGATGTTTGCAGGTAAATCTCTCTGTCACACTGAAACTTTCTGATAAAGCCTTTACTTTGCTGATTTTTGGCATTTACACTCACCAAAGTACCGAAGCATAAAGTCCATCTTCAGCCTTTTAGAAAACACCAGGAGGTTTTGTCTCAAAACTGACTGACATTTGGAGCTGCTCATATTGTTGTCAAAGCTGCATGCTGTTGCCACGATAATGTTTCACTGTAGGTGTGGTTTATCTACTTATTAATTGTATTAGTGATACACAGTGGATTTTTTTTTTTTTTTTTGCGTGTCAAACATATGTTTTAGAAATGTCTCAAAATACTGCTCATCTCAGTCCTGGAGGAATTGTGTTTTGTCTTGCAACCTTTTACATTTCCGTGTGACCTATGAAGAATACAGTAGGTTATCACACAGAGAACACAATCAGCACTTTGTACAAATGTCTGCAGCTCTTTCAGGGTTGCTGGCAACTTTATTGACCAATCAGTCTTTTCTTTTCACACACTGTGTTTTGGAGAAAAATACAGTTTTCTGCTGTCAATCTTGTGGTTTCAACTACAGGATGGCGATAATTGTGCAAAGTCCTGCTAGGCAAACTGGACTTTATTTCAGACCTTTCAGTTTTCTTCCAAATGAGTGGAGAGGCCTGCTTCATGTTTTCTTTTAAAACCTTGAATGTCACAAACTGAGTTTTCTTTTTCTTTTCTTAAGTTACCCTTCACCTGAAATTAAAAATGCGACATTTATAAATACTTAACCATCCCAGATGTTTATGTTCAGACACCATGCATGACATGATGATATATATGACTTTTTTATGCATATCATCTCATAGTGACTGGTTCATGCAAGGAAAGGTTAATATAGTCACGAGATACATTGATTTTTTTTTGTAGAAAATGTAGGTTGTTTGCAACAGACATGTTCCATTGAGAAATGTGTTTGTTTTTAAGTTCAAAACATGTTGCTGCTATAAAATTACCAATCTATGATGGCTTTTTTTGGCCTGCCTGGTTCCCCAGAAGAATATCTCCTTTATGATTACTACCACATGATCTGTGAAAAGGCCTTGATCCCCAACAACTTTTATATGAAGGAATCATAAATGTAATTTTGTAATAATAAAGCTTTGAAACCAAAGACTGAAGCTTTTGATTTCATGGTTCAAGTGAAAGAGGGCAATACTTAAATATATTAAATATAGATGAAATTCATAATATTTTCTTAGATCATAAGAGGAATATTGGCAAGCAGTAGGTTAATATTTGTTTTTATTTGTGGGTTTCCCAGCTGAGCCCTGCTTTCTGTGGTTTAAATGTTATGACTGATCATGATGTTCATATGGAGACTCAAAATTGGCCAGAGGGTCTTGTTTTCTCTTTTCTAACTCAATCATTTTAAGGCAAATATGTCTGAAACTTCATCAATTACAGAGCAGCATATTTCATTCCTGACTGAAAATCTGACTGAAAATCTTCAGGTGGATGGTAGATTTTTGTTTTCTTTCTTTCTCTTTTCTTTTTTTTTTTGATAAGAAGAAGCAAAGAAAACAAAATGGATGGTTTCTTTTTTTTTGGTTTGTTTCGTTTCTTGCTAATCAGTCTTTTTTTTACAATGTCTGAAAGATCAGAGTAGTACGCTTTTCTAGTGCTTGTTTATCCTTTTTTATTTTCATAAATATAATAAGAAATCTTCCAATTTAAATGTAAAAACATAAAATTTTAAAAATAGATTCAAATTAAGACAAAAACACAGTAATTACATGTAGATTCATGTAGACACTCTCTTGCTCCTTATTTTTTCCTTATTAGTCTCGGAAGAGAAAATACACTGACTAAAATAAGCTCTGCCTTTTTACACAGAGCTGCCCTGAACGTTCAGTCTGAGTAACACACAGCTTAAAGTGAAATGAACTTGCAATTAAAAGCGTGCAGGCAAGCAACAATAACACTAAGAGGTTTTTGATTGCAAATAAGAAATTGAAATCACAGAAAAGTTAAAAAGGTTTCAAAGTGACCAAAGTCATTATTTATAAAAATCACTCCAGAAGTCCTTGAAGAGAAAGTTAACATTTTTCAGCTTTTAAAATAAACATTTAAGAACTCCTGAGGCTAAATAGAGGCTTTTTGTGTTTCACTGATTTCACGTCAAATGGTACAAATGAACACTTTAAACTGCACTTAAACCCGCATCACTCTGTTCCACAAGAAGTGGATCACTTTCCTGAAACTCACGCTGTCAATAAATGCATGAATGCTTTTAACTAAATTGTGTTATTACCTCATCTGGAGTGAGAAGAGTTTCTTGCAGCACTACAAGGTCCTTATGATGGGAAGTACTCATTGTTGTTCTCTGACTTGGACCTTTTTAAGCTATTTATTTTCCTTTTGAACTTTTCTAATGTATAGCAATAGAAGATGATAAAGTGCTAAACAATGAAAGACTGCAGTTTTTCGGGACCTTTGAAACATGTTTGATTTCTCTTCATCAACTTTCTTTAGACACATATTAGTGGATGGACTATATGATGTAGCAAATAAATATTTTGTCCTAAAAGTTGATGTGATAGGCTACATTCACACAGCAAAAAAATACAACGCAACTAAATCGGATATGTATTTGATAGTTTTCAAAGTGTCACATTTTATCTGATTTTTTTATGAGTCTTAATGTCATAATGTGTCATAATGACCATATATAATGACTAAAGCCAATATGCAACTTTCTGTTTTCCCAGCTTCCGTCATCCTATGATGGCCTTGGTTTGATACAGTTGACTCCCATCGCTCAACAAATTAAAATTGATCCAGAAACGGCAGCATTCGTTATTATTTCAGCAATCATTTCATTGCTGTGTGACGTCTATGTTCTTGTTCTGTGGCTATAGGTCGCTTTGGGGTCATAAACTGTCCACACAAAAGTCCGATTGCAGCCTCATCGATGATCACGCAAAAAGAAAAAGATTGATTTGAATAAAAAATCGGAATTGAGCATCAAGTCTTCTTCTGTGAACATAAAAGTTGGAAGATGAACTTTAATCCGTGAATTTGCGTGTGTAAACTTAATGCCGATATAATCACCAGCTTTGTTTTTCACCAACATTATGTCACCAAATCTTGTTTCTTCTCAGACGATTCAACTTTTACTCTGTCCAGTTTCCCACTTGGTGTGAATCTGAGATTTCTCTGCACCACATCAAATACACAGTTTTAATCACCCCATCAAATCCTGTGGGCCATTACACTGCTCCCATATCTACTGTTTCTTTTTTGAGCCTCTCCGCCTTTACATGTCACTCAACTCCCTGTTCTCTTTCTCCTTGGATGTTTGGCTGCCAGTGACGAGTCCACTTTCTTGCTTCGTTATACATAAATCACTGAGATATTCTCTCCTATCTCTTTCCAGGAAACTTTCTCAACGGTAGCTACTGCTCTTTTGAAGAGGGCGATTGCAACTGGCAGTCAGTTCCTGGTCGAAACCTCTCCTGGAGACGATCCCCATCTAAAGGAACCAGGCAGAGCTGCCCCTCATCAGGTCGGTATCACACGTGTCTCTGATGTAATCGTATTAACATTCATTTGCAGCCTCTCAGAAGTCTAGGTGAGCCGTACAGAGACGGACTTCAAAGAGGCAAATATCGGGCTTTTCAAACTGCAAAATAACACAAAGCTAACCTTGAACATATTGACTTTGTGAATTTGGAACAACTGAGACTTCAGATGTGCCAGACATAGTATTTCTTGACTTGATCAGTGGTCAGAACACTGGAACAAACAGAATTCCACTGGGTTTAAGTGGCTGTGGAGAGCTGGCCTTATTGTGAGAGTTCGGCCAAAAATGTATTTATTGATTTCTGAGGAGCGAATAAATCTGTTGTTTTCATCCCTACTGTGATGTTAACTTCAGTCACTGTCAATTAATTTCTTTGAAATGCTTAAGCAGAGGTGCACAAAAACAGAGACAAATTAATGATATGCAGAAAAATAGAACGGTTTTGTTTAAAGTTTGTTGAGCACAATCACTTCCTGTTGAAATCATTTACATACATGGTATAAAAATACATATTGGCATTTTTCTCACTGTCTGACATTAAGTGAGATTAAAATATTTTTGTTTCAGGTCTGGTAAGATTACAGAAAAAATTTTCTACTTGCAAAGTGACAAAATAATTAATGTTTCTATCACATTCTTTTGATATTATTATTATTCCTTTGAGCTGTCCATCCACCACACCTTTCAGGAAGGAGACATGTTTTGATGAATATGTTTTATTTTAAAATATGCATATCAATCTCAGAACAAAATAATAATAACTTGTAAAGCTGAATGTCATTATCCAAGTGGGATGAATGGCTAGTAAGAGAGGAAGCCAAAGTTACTCCAAAAGCAACATAGAAAGTCAATTATAGTTTGCAAATATACTGAGAGGCAAAGACTTCCCTTTAGCAGACATGTGTGTGTTGTTCTGATAAAACTAAAATTAAATGTTTGGCTACAATCATTGTCACCAGGTTTGAAAGCAAAGCTGGAAGCTTCCAATCCAAACTGTGGGAGGTTATAGCATCATGCTGGGTGCACAATTTGCAGCCAGACTGGTGCCCTTTACAAAAAACATCATGAGGAAGGAAGGAACATTATCTGGACATATTTTAGCATCATCTTAAATTAACAAACCACTTTGTGCACATGTGAGTTTTTGTAAGTGTTTTGGAAGGGTCATCAGAAAGGTTTGACCCCAGTTTGTGACGTGAGAGTGAGTGGATGCAGACCTGGCTGAGTTCTGTCAGAGGAAATGGGCCAAAAACTCAGCAAAGTACAGTGAGCTGTTTTTGGAAAAACAATTGATCCCAAGTCATAAAGTTAAAGGCAATGCTACCAAATATTCCAGGAGTAATATTTGGTAGCATTTGTGCTCACAGGAAATGTCTACAGGTATGAATTAGAATTTATTCCACTCAGGTTTTTGATATTTAGCAAATACAAATAATTTTGCTCATCCTAACTGACCTGAAACAAGAAACGATTTTCTGATTTAGTGACAGACAGTGAGAAAAAAAAATACTTATCACCCGTATATGGTGTATGTAAGTGTCTGGTTTAATTTGTCTTAATTTTGAGTGTACAGTTGATTATTTTATATTGTGCTCCTTCATACCTGTGTTTTGTGTGTTTTTGCAAAGGGGTAACATTTACAACAGAGGGGGGCCATTCCAAAAGTCAGCGGGGCTCAGCACTGCTCAAGAGTCCTCTCTTCCCCCCTCCTCTAAGAAACTCTCCCTGCACGGTGAGTCCCTGTAGTATTTTTTTTTCTCTTTTTTCTTTCTGTTCATTTATAGTTTACAACAAAACCTGAACCAGGTTTATTCATTGCCTTTTGTTTCCTGAATTTTTGTTGGGAAAATTAAGATTTTTAGTGTCATGCTGTTAAATTTTCAAAACTTTGCGTGTTGGTTTTGATGGTAAATGGACTGAACTTGTTGTATAGTGCTTTTCAATTATTTTGACCAATCAAAGTGCTTTTACACATTCACTCATTTACACTCACAAACGCTCACACTTTTTTACACCGATATGCAGATCAGTAGGCAATTTGGGGTTAGATGCCTTGCCCAGGGTCACATCGACGCATGGCAGGAGGAAGCTGGAATTGAACCTATATCATAAGACAACTACTCAATCCACAGAGTCACAGTCGCCAATAGAGATGTGAGTCAGCTGATTCCTCTCCAGACTTTCATTAGGAACATAAGGGCATAAAATCATTCTTTTATGGAGGAGCAGCAAAACAAAGCAATAGGTTTTCCGGTTTAAAGTTTGTGGGAGAATTTAATTTAGTTATAAATGTGCTCAGAAACTCATAAGGCAAAGAAAAGAGAGTCTGAGCTCTGAAATTTTTGTGTTTCAAAAGATTCAAAGAGAAGGTGACCACAGGTTGTAAAACTCATGCATTTTTAAAACCCCCAATGTGTTCTGGAGTGAAGTTGTATATATCCTGTGGTATAGAGGTTTGCTTATTTGTTTTATTTCTGCTCTGTGCCCTGACCTTTCCAACAACCTCCTCACCCTTTACATGCTTCTTCAAACATTTACGCATGGAGGAACAGTCAGAAACTAGAGGTTAGAGCTTAATGCAGAATAGATGGAACAAAGAGGTAGATCTGCGGGTCAAAGGGTCAGACTACAAGCATTTTCAGAACTCACAGAGCACTGGAGATATTGTTAAAACAGCACCTGTAATGTAGGGCACAGTAGAGACGCCCAATGTCTGTGAGCAGTGGGTGAGGCCGCCTCTGTACTCTGTTACCTCAGAGCTTTATGGCAAAACAGACAAAGATGAGACAAAATTCAGCATTTTTTAGATGGAAGGATTTAGCCGTTTAAATCCTTCCATCTAATCCTAATTTGTTCAGTTTGATGCTTTTTCTCCACTCCTGGATAACTTTGTTCAGGATGCTGACTTGCAGCTAAGAGTCAGGTCAACTGTTAGAGCTTCCATGTCATAAAATGCATCCAGCCTTGATGCCCAACATACTTATACAGAGTAATGCTAGGACGTGATGCATTTAGTACCACTTCAGAGTCTGCCCCATTTAAACTGGGAAATTGCAATATTTAGTTGGCTCTGAGAATCACAATGTTTACGTTTAACTTTCTTTTTACTGTTTAAAACCTGTGACAAAATGCTATATTTTATTTTTAAATTAGTTTCGACATAGTATTGCCCACACCAATTTATGCTGAGTCAGAGATGTTGCATTTCACCCCACAAAAATCTAAATAATAACCCAGGTTGATTTTATTAACTGTACTCAGAGTATAAATAGTATAAATAGATACATTTCAAAACTCCATTTATTTTAGGAACCAAGTGAAAAACATTTTATAGATTAATTACATAGTGGATCTGTGAAAACCTTTATTTCTGTTGATTATGATGATTTTCCACTTACAGCTGAAAAAAATATGGCATATAAAATTTGTATTACATTCGATCAATTAAAAAAAAAATTTAAAAACAAAACATTTTAAAAACACAAGAGTGGGCTTAATGATCTTCTATCCTTACATCCACTCCCATAAATCTCCTTTCTGGTTTTCCCCTTGGCCTCCAGCCTGGCATCCCCAACCTCATCATCCTCCTACTGATGTAATCATTGTCTCTCCTCTGAACATGCCCAAACCATCTCAGTCTGGACATGAGCTGTCCCTCTCATGTACTCATTCATGATCTTATCTATCCTCATCACTCCTAAAGAGAAACTCAGCATCTTGAGCTCTGCAGCCTCCAACTCTGCCTCCTGTTTTTTTACTCGTTGGTAACGTCTCCAAACCACACAGCATCGCTGCTCTCACTACTCTCTTGTACACTTTATTTCTATCACACCTGACACTTTTCTCCACCCATTCCAACCTTCTTGCAAACGCTTCTTCACCTCTTTTACACACACTCTATTGCTCTGGACCATTGATCCTGAGCAATTGAAGTCATCTACATTCTTTGCTTATACTCCCTGTCACCTTTCCCTTCTCATTCCCGTACCCGTATCATGTCTTGCTGCAACTGATCTTCTTTCCTCTCATGTCCAGTACATGCCTCCACCTCTCTAGCTTTTCGTTTAACTTTGCCCTGCTCATTCTGCACATCAACAATGTCATCTGCAAATATCATAGCCCATGGAGACTCCTGTCTAACCTCATGTGTTAGTCTCTGTCCATTACCAAAGTAAACAAAAAGGGGTTAGAGCTGATCCCTCCACCATGATCTCCTGTCACTCCTACAGCACACCTCACTGCTGTCTTACAGACCTCTTTCATATCCGTCACCACTATAACATACTTCTCTGCCTCTCCCCACGGTCTCATAGAATACCACAGCTCTTCTCTTTCCTCCCTAACATATGCTTACTCTACATCCAATTCAACTCTGGTCTTCTCTGCACTTAAACCAAAAATAGCATCTGTCATACTCTTTCTTGGCATGAAGCTACTTCCGTTCACAAAGGCCCACATCTGACCCAAGCCAGGCTTCCACCTCTGTTTGTTACAGCTTCGTTGTATGAGTCATTGTACACCACCAGCTGCACTTTGTTTAATGGTGAAAAGAAATTGAATCCTCTTTCATTTTAAAACTCCATCTTCTTTTCACCTTCTGCTAAGATGATTTGAATCAAACCCACAAAATAAAACACACAGCAGATTCCATACTGTCCTTTCTTGAACAAAAGATGAAGCCAAAATGAAAAATAATAATAATAATATGACCACATTTATAAAAAAGGTTTTTGGTTATTTGTTTGTTCAGTGTACAGGTTCATATTCATGAAAAGAACCCAGCAATGACCGTAGAGAAGAGATTGTTGCTGGACATCAGAATGAAATCATTAGAAAATTACTTTTAAATCTATATGAATCTGTCATTCTACAGTCAGAAAGATTATTCACAACTGGCAATGAGGTGAATGTGGAATGCATATGGCTTTTTAAATGTAGACCGTCATTCTGTGAGTGGATTATTTCTTTATATTAACAGACCAGAGTAGTGTCCACTAAACTGCAGATGACCCCAGTTCATACATCTGCACTAGATTCCCTAATGAGCAATTTAAGTGATTGTAGACACTTTAACTTCTTCCGATTAGACAGAATCAAAAACATGACCCAGACAGAGTGACCCTCCAAGAACCAAATAACCTAGAGTAGTTTATTCTCAAGGGCTGTTCACTGTTTGTAGCAGTGTTACACTCTTCTGCAAACTCCTGCACTGCACACCGAAGGTCATGACCTATGGTTGCTAACTGAACCACATAATCTTCAAAAGGCAAAGATGAGATCTTAAGGCTCACCTGCCGCCATTGGATATGGGTCACGACCGAAAGAAAGAGAATCCAGATACAAGAAGCTGCATCCAGGCTGCAGAGTGGACTCATCTTTAAAGACAAGGATGAGCTCAGTCATCCTCGGGAAGCTTGGACAGAGTCGCTGCACCGCTTCATCAAAAGGAGACAGCTGAGGTGGTTCAGGCATATGATCAGGATGCCTCTACTGGGCTTCCCTTTAGAGATTTTCCAGCCCCATCCCACTGTGAAAAGAGGGCAGAATACACAGAACTCGCTGGAGGAACTATAACCTTTCTCCTGAGAATAGCTGGATCCCCTGCAGGACTTTAAAAGTGTCCTACTGGGGGGGAAAGGCTGACTGCGTTTCCCTTGAGTTCAAATTCAGCTTGTGGGATAATAGTTAAAATTCATAACTGCACAGTTGGAAAAATACTGAATAAGTATGGCCTATTTGGATGGATTTTAAAAAGAAAGTCACTTCTTCTCTTAAAAATAAATCTCAGATCAACTGTCAAGCACAGGGGTGAAGAGACAATGATTTAGGCTTATTTTGGTCACCACTTAACTAATCTTTAAATGTCAATTGGTATTCTAGAGTTATAAGAGAAGCCATTTGTCCAAAAGTTGAATGTGGCTTAAAGTCGATAATGTGTAGAATGATGACCCCAAAAAGTTACATGTTTTCCACAAAATGACTGGAAGAAAAAACTATGGCAGAACCTTAAAGTATGGTGACAAAAATGCCTGGATCCCCAAGCAAACGTATGCAATGTTGAAAGAGGAGGGGACACAATTACCATCTCAGTGCTCAATTTTGTTCTAAGCAACAGTGATTTTTTTTCTGTACGTCTTAATGTTTGTCTAAATCTGTGGAATCCTTTTTGTTGTTACACTTTTGAGGTTAAACATACAACCTGAAATAAAGATTTCTTTCATTCTTTGTTGCTTTACGAGAAACTTTTTTTAGCATCTGCATCAAAGGGAAAATCACTAACAAGTTCTAACCCCCGCTTTAAACTTTTGGCTTTTTATTAGAACCATTGAAATCTCCTCTTAACTCCGACAGGTGAGGTTCTGGTTCTGTTCCGGAGACTCACAGCGGGACTCGTTATCTCTGTGGATGGTGGAGAACAACACAGGCCTAGACGAGCAGCGCAGGCTGTGGCACTCGGCCAGCGAGCCCAAATCCGAGAGAGGCTGGAGGCTCATCACACTTCCTCTTTACGGGCTGGCAGACTGGTACGCTCACCTGCTTCACCTCCTGACAGACAGTAGTGATTGCAACAAAGCAGTGTGTTTAGATTGTCTGCAGGCATCAAACTGTCAGCTCCACTTTAAATGCTTAAGAGCAGATAAGTCATCTGAATCTCATTCAAACATGACTCTGACACCGTCACCACTTCCTTAGACCCCCCTTAAGGTGGAGTTTTCTTTCATTTTTAAGGAACTGCTTCCACTCGGCTTGACAAAATTAATGAATCCCACTGGACTCTCCACAATGGGCTTTCCAATAAATACGGCTGTAAAGAAAAAAAAAAACCCTTCTCTCTTTTCTTTCCCCCTGTCTGTGACCAAGTGAATAGAACATAATACACAAAACTGTCCCCATTTTGCTTTCCTTCCAATTAACTCTGGCCTTGATTTCCCTTCAAGAAGAGAGAAATTAAAACAAATCAAACAAAGAAGCAACCCAGAAAAGGGCATTTCATCTCTGTTTGCCTAACTGGGGGTTTCTTTCAAGCTTGAATAATCCCGCTCCTCGGAGAGTGATTAATTTTTGATTCCTGGGTTATGTAGTCAGCTGTGCTTGTGCTTTTGATTTGAATGTCATGTCCATAAGCACTGGGTGAACCTCCAAGACTTTGCTCAGTGACCTTTGTGAAGCTTAAATAGAAACAGAAAGGCCACCTAATGTGTAGGTAAAAAGTCAAGAATCAGCAGATAATTTTGATATATAAAACTGCAGCTAAGTGAAATATTACATCCGCACCAACATAGAAATCCTTCACTATCTGTGAGAGGATTGCTTCTAGAGTTATGTTAAATATTTATGTTAAAACAATCGATGCACATTTCATGGCTACTTTGAGTTATATTAAAGTACAAAAAAATAATTAGAGTTTATCATAAATCTGTGCTAAATAATGATTTGTTTCCTCTCCAGTGAGCAGTTTTTATAACCAATTTGAAGAAGCAAATATACTTTTATCAAAATTAGGCTTTATTTCATCAGTCAAAATATCTGCATGTAAATTATGGATTATATTTCTTATCAATCATTCTTAGGTCTAATTCCTGATTTAATTGATGTAAACACAAAAGCAAAATAAATTAGACAATAACAGTCATTCTATATCTCTTCTGCTAAAGCTAAGAAGAAAGAATAATAACTGAATGTTTAACATATTCTCTAAGACTAAAATATGTTATCCAGATGTTCCTTTTCTGTCTCTGGAGTTTAAAGAATCTGGAGGCTTGCATCTTGATTTTGAGTTGCATCAATAAATCAGTCATTTAAAGAGAAAAATTAGATAACTAGATCAGGTCCTTTTCCTCTCCAAGTTCCATTTCTCAGCATTAGTTCAACCTGAAGATCGTTCTGTGCTTAGGACATTTCAGCCGGCACAGATGCTTTAAATCAGTGGTCCCCAAACTACGGCTCGCGGCCCCGCCTCCACATTTGGTCTGGCACCCTGAACAATACCAGAGAGCATTCAGATTTTTTTTCATATGCCGTATTTTCCGGGTTATAAGCCGTTTATTTGTGGATTTTTCTTCAACCACCAGGGGGCTCTTTAGCAGGAAGTGAATCATTGGAAGTCAAAATTGGAAATAAAAGAAGAAAGCACTCATTAAAACAAAATTAGGTTTTATATGGAATTGAAATTTGAGAATGTTGTTGATCAGTTACATAGAATTGAGGGGAAAAAGAAGATTTTTTAAATAATACTGGGATCATTATGAGAATTTGAAGTATAGATATTAGGATCCAGTAGATGGCAGTAGTGCAACAATAATGGATGCAAGCTGCTGTGGAAATCTAAAGAAGCAGCAGAAGAAGAAGGAGAAGGAGGAGCCCATTTTCATTTCATGAAGGATCAGCACTTTTACTGTTACAGTTACTGTTCGGGAAACTATCGTAATCAGTTCAGTTAAATCTCATCTTGGCAACTTTTTCTTTTTCAACCGTAATAAATGTGATATTCAATTGACCTGTTATGACTCAAATGGTGGGTGTCCTCCCCCCTCTGCTGCATCGTTGTGGAAAACCTAGAGTGGCAGAGATAACTGTGGCTTATAGTCTGGAAAATACGGTATTTATTTTATAAATAGTGTTGGATTTTTTTCTGTGAAGAACCCAGAGAGGATTTTTTTGATTGGGCTTTCTGGAAAACAATACATTTTTACATTAGGCATTCCTACAATCGTCACACTTTTTCTGTTACAAACTGACCCCGGCCCCCCACCAGAGAAGGAAAAGGTTATGTGGCCCTCAGGAAAAGGTTTGGGGACCCCTCCTTTGGTGGTTTCCTACTTTTGATATTTCCACATCCGAATTGGAAACAAATTAAAATCCCTCGTAAGAGAATCACTTGAGAGAGTGAATGTTTGGTGTTTACAGATGCCACAGACAAACTGTTTTAGTTGGTCAAGCTAAACATTAATATGCCAATACTACAGAAAGTTTAAGATGTTCATATCTTTGTCCTTATCTTTAAAATATTAGTAAGGTCCTTTTGAACTGCAGAGCTGTGTAACATTGACTGCTCTCTCTTCCCTCATCGGTCAATGATTATAAAAAAAGACTTTCTGAGAACCTTATTCTTCTCAAATAATAACAAGTGTGATACACAAAAGCCTTTAACTTTTGCAATACTGTATTTTCATTCAGTTTCTATTTGTATTTTTCTTTCTGGGGTTCTGTTTGGACTCTGAATCAGTGAAAAAAGCTCTAGAAATCAAAGGTATAACCAGCTTGATTCTGGCAGAAAAGTGCCACCTTGACAACTAATAAGAAACATAATCTTCTTTCTACTCCACCATTCAATTACTTAAACTGGTGGGAAGCAAAAATGTAAGTCACTGTCAGTCAAATGGTATCTATAAGGCGTTGCATGTTTTTATTCAATCTCTTGGATAAAAAAAGTCATTTTACATTTTAGAGTTTAACATTTTTATTCTTATTAAAAATTCAGTTATCATTTATTTTAAAATTACTGTTTAAAATTTACTTTTAGAATTTCTGACAGCTCCCAACTAGGCTCATTCATATTTTAACGAACACTTTGACATCTGTTAACAGACATCAGAAATCTTCCTTTGACTGCAACACTTCAGGGTCATAATAACATTCATGATCTGTGTGTTTAAGACCCAAGGAAGCTATTAGTGTGGCACAAGCTTGTGTTTGGCCACCCAGTTTGAATTACATTTCACATTTATGCTGTTTTTGTAACCATGGCTACATTTGTACCTTTGTTTTAACCCCACAAACTGTTTCACTTTGAAATAAGTCACAAAGCTCATTTGTAAATGCAGAAAATGCAGGATTTTGTTAACAATAGAAACTGAGATGTCAGGAAGCACACAGAGTACTCTGTCTAAAACCAGTTCTGTCCCAAAGCAAAAAAGGCTTCATTGTTCTTCACCCAGAAGCTGTCTAATCTTTTCAAAGTAGTTTTAGTTGTTAAATCATGTTTGCCTCTCTTCAGGTACTGGCTCCAATTCAGTGCAGAAGATGGACTTGGTCCCGGTTCAGCCGTCTCTCTCGACAACATCTCTTTCAGCATGGACTGCTTCCTGACATGTGAGTGTTATAAAAAAATCTTATTTTTTTCAGTCTTGCTTTTAGTACTTGATTATGATTAAGATCATTTAGCAGCGCTTGATTTATTGAGTTTCTCAGACAAAATGAGTGGTGGGTGATGAGCTCAGTAAGACTGATATGTCACTTTTATTTGAAGGTTTTATCAGGAAAATTTAAAAAAATGAAATAAGCTAAATGAACCTCAGCACTTTATTTAATTGACAAAAAAATTAGCCTATTCTTACCACATTCCTAGGAAACAAATGGGAAGCAACAGAAAGTTGGTACTGAAAAAACCCAAACCTCATTAATGAGTAACCTCCATACCATAGCTGGATTTTTGTTTGCCTGGTTCATTAAGGTGTGTGTTAACACAAACCAATTTGAAAGGCATGAGCAATGATCTCTGAGAAGCAATCATGTTTACCCACCTAAGAGCTTCCAAGTGATTAAAGACAATCAAGATTTTTCTAAATCATTTAACATAAATTAACAATCAATCTGCAGACTTTGGTAAGCATGTTGAGTGCTAATCTTCTGAAATGTTCTTCAGTTGATAAAAGGTTGACTTTGTAAATTATCTTTATATCTCATGAAGACATAAATACAGACATAATCTGAGTCCATCACTGGACTGTAAGTAAACTGGGACATGGAAAACATGGACGTGATCACGGCAGCAGTAAATATACAACAGAATAGTTGGTGAAAACTAAAAGAATTAAGGTTTGTTGCAGTGGCCTAGTCAAAGTCCAGACTTCAGAAACAAATATTTAATAAAGAGTGGACCAAACTTCTCCCACAACGATGTGAGCGATTGATAAAGTCACACGGAAGATGTTTACTACAGATTAGTAGATATAGTTCCTTCCTTTATTAAACTACTGGTTGTAAAAAGGTTTTCACTCATTGCTTCTGCATTTTGGTTTTCTTTATTTAAATAGCGTAAAACATCCTGTTAGTCCATATTTTGCTCTAGATATACTTAAGTTAATTGCCATTTAAGCACATTTTCTTCTGTTGTAAAATCTAGAGTTGTACAGTGTAGAGCCAAGGCCATTCAAAGACAGTTTGACTAAAGATGATAATATTTCTTCTCCACTTTAAGAAAACGGTGTCAGGTAAACCTGCTTGCAGACGTGGCTCCACATAGATTAGCAAATCTTTGTAGAAAATGACAAGTCAATGATATTCCTTTAAAAGCACTTTCTCTAAGAACATCTGATGTGGTTTTAAAATGTCAGAGCTGTTTCTGGCTGATTGATGAGGGTTTATGTTCCAGTGTTTTACTGCTAGCTTAGAAAGGTCAACCCTCGAGTCACCTCTTCAGATATTTTTGTGTTATAACTGAGGCAGTTTATTGGTACGAAAACATGAGAGCGATGACAGCCGTGTAAGAATGGGAATGAAAGGTTAGGAGTTCAGAGCCTCCCCCCGTGTCTGCCTATCTGAGGGAACCTGTTTGAACTGTGATGAGAATAGTAATGACTCAAGCATCTCCGGCGCCGAATATAACTCTAACAGACAGAGCTGTGCTCAGACGGAGCAGTGGTGAAGTATTATTTTCTGAAGGGCAGGGACATGGCAGGCTCATACTCGTGCATCATCTGATGCTTGTAGGTTAATTATTACACTGATCCTGTCAGGATATGGAGGCTTGTTGTGCCAAAAACTGTTAGATTTTAGATATCCTGGAAACGGTTTAGCACTTATCTAGATTCCAGTATTCATTTCTTTCACAATTCATCAGTGCAGACACAATCTCCACATAGTTAGTCAGCTGAATGCGGTGCGGCCAACTAGCGGAGGAGGAGGTCATCATCATCCTCCATCACCCAGCCTTACTGGGCCAAGGACTGTTTTATTTAAGCACATGACATTTTACAGAAAATATTTGCGCACCAGTTTGTGTTTTATGTCCTTCATAGCGGCATCGCCGGAATGTCAACACTGTGAGGGATCATCTATTCCCGTTTTGCTCTTTTTCCAGATGAAAAGTTCTTCATCTTGCAGCCCGTATCTATTACCAGCAGCTGCACTTGACACAGTCGCTTTTTATTGCCTATATGTCCAAAAGAGCCAACGTGAGGTGTGCGTGCTCTAAAAGGCGTAATTTCCAAGAGTGATTACTGTGAGTGATGAACATGATGGATATCTGGGCTGAGTGACACAACACCGTAGTGTTTTTTTGGTGGGAAAACATACCGGGAACATATTATGCAGAGGATCAGCCATCCGTGGCTGTTACCCTACACATCTCTGTGCTGCGACGTGATGTATGGTTGAAAAATCACGGTCATGATGCATCTGTTGCCCTTCAGGTGTTGGACTTGGCTGTCAGTTTTAGCATTTTATTTTCATCTAGTATCATTAAATTAGTTTATTGGGTGAGACAGCGTAGGAGGTTCATTCTTCTCTTTGTGAATGTGTGCCTTCATTAATTTCCACAGAAACTACAGAACGCAGAGTCTGGATGATTTTTTATTTTATCTAGATATACAAGCTAAGACATATGTAGAATAATCTTTAAAGGTAGTGGTGATGGTTCTAAAATGTCTTTCTATGATAACTTCATTATCAGGGTTCATTGCAGCTTTTAGTTATTTTAGTTATTGGACTCTACAATAATCAGAACAATGAAAAAGTGTGTGGAGATTTAGGAGGGATAATTGTAGATTTAGGCTAGTTGGTAAAATCTTTTGGAGCCATTTTTAAACAGCTGCAGATTTTAAGATGATTACTTACAACAATTTTACATAACTACCAGATATTTGGAAGCTTCACCAAATCAAACAGCTCGAGGATTGAAACTGGGGTGTTTCGACAAAACCGTGAGCCTAAACACACATCCAAACTGGTTTTGGAATCGGTAAGGAGGATATGATTATTCATCTGGAATGGATTCCAAAAAGCTCCAAATTATTGGATAAGTACTGTTCATGGTTTAAAGCCAGCCAACCAATAAACTCAACCAGTTCTGCCAAGAAGAGTGGTCAAATATCCAACCAGATTTATGACAGCAGCTTGTTGAAGACAATAAAAACTGTCAGTCGGATGTTCAACCCATTATTTGTGGGGGTATGTCTGCGTCTTTGAGTCTGTATGTATAATTTTGAACCTGATAAAAACAATTATAAATGTTTAGTAATTTCATCCTGGAGAAAAGAATGATTGAAATAAATAATTTGAAGGTCAA
The DNA here is from genome assembly GCA_033032245.1 of Poecilia picta. Classification (NCBI taxonomy): domain Eukaryota; kingdom Metazoa; phylum Chordata; class Actinopteri; order Cyprinodontiformes; family Poeciliidae; genus Poecilia; species Poecilia picta. The sequence continues at coordinate 15,452,749 of CM065374.1, forward strand.
CATTAAGTGAACATTCACACATCTTTGAACAGAGCTTCAGTCTGTTCTTGAATTTATTGAAAACTTGTTTCTTCCAGCCACATCATATATATTTCTTTCTTTTTGTTATTGCTTTGCTAATTACTTGAGTTTTTATCTGCTACCTGCAATGATAGTACAGATACAGGTTTTTATCAATTACCCCTTAAAAGTGCTGGCATTAAGAAACAAAGAGCAGACATTTCACACACCCTCGGTGCATTTGCAGTAAATACTTATGGGGCTGATTAAAGTGTTTTATTCATACCCAGGGCCTCATTCATAATCTAATTTAGGATTAATTAGTTCTCCAGTATCACCTCAACAGTTAGTACTTATTAATACGCCCATACTCGACAGTGGAGATGAGCTCGTCTCTAAGCAAAGTCTGGATTTGACATAAACAAATTCTCCTGCAGGTCAAAGTAAGACTGCGGTGAACTTTACATGAGCTTTATGAAGAGTGGATAAAAGGTCAGCTATCAATTACCAGACAGAGGGATTTATGTTTGGCCATCCTGTTCTCCTTTATGAGTTCTAATTAAAGCCTTAGCTTTTTCTTTTTTTGCGCATCAACCAGAACTCGACATTCTTATTGGGTGAATTATTGTTTTTTGTAAATATATATATTAATGCTTCCTTCTGTTGTATTTCAGTGAAATTACAACACATCACAACACCACCCAGCTTGTGATTTCACAGGAGGAGAGTAAATGGTTAAATAAATAAATACATTATCAACTGGCAATAGTTTATTTAATGTAAATTGATGCAGCATCTTCAGGCTCATATGTCATCTAGACAGTAACATAGTCCATATAAATGCTGAAGGTAGGACACAGTACAAAATGCAATCATCAGAATATTCAAGTTAGAGGTCAAAATTTCCATCTAATGGACCAAACACCACCGTCTGTTCTCCGCATGTGAAAACAAAAGAATTGGATAAGGACTCAAATCTATCTACATTTTGTATGCAACAATAGTTATTTTTGCAATTCTGGGGGTGTGCACATAGATTTAAACAAACATGTTGTGTCAAGTTCTAATATTGGTATATGGTGGTGATGTTAAAAAGTTCTGAATTTTTGATCCCCTATGAACGTACTGTTACTGCATTTACAACACATTACTTATTTTAGATCATTAAATATATTTTAATAGTTGACAAACATCAAATGAGTAAATTCAAAAAGAGTTTTTTCCAATAATGGTTTTAGAATCAGGAAAAAATCAGAAAGCAAAGTTTCCTTATAGATGAATGACCCGTAAGCAAATTAAATATAGTTGTCCCAAGCTCTGTTCAATATGGATCCATGTTGCATCCTTCGAAGGCCGGATTTGAAGGAATAATCAGTCTTAGTAATATAGACTGCCCGTATTCAAAGACTTTTCTAAATCCTTATTATCCATTTCACAGCTAGGTCTGGTGTCTTCACTCAGAACACGCTATGTTAAGTTTTCTTACAGATTGAACGGAATAGTTTTGTTTTTGTAACAATGGCAGATGAAGCAGAAGATGGAACAGGAGTGGAGAACAGTTTTAAATACAATGCCTGGCAGTACAAAAGTTAAGTTAAATGTGTTAAGCAGTTGTATTGTTAAGATTTTGTCATTCACATAAACATTAAAAAATAGGTATTGTGAAAAATTAACTAATTTAATTAATTAATGTAAATAATTAGAAAGTGTTAATACAAAAAAAACTCAGGACAATTTTTGATTGCCATTTTTACCAGCTTGTCCTTAGCACTGTCACAGTTGCTAGGCAACAGGACATATACCGAGATAAGAGCAGGAATAAATCTGAAGGATGGATGGTCCAAATTCATCTCACTTACGATCTCTACGGTCGATGAAGGACGCAGCTCCAGCTTCATTTTCGTTGTTTGCCACATGTAGTACTTAGATCATCCACCAGAGGGGATTCGCAAATGTTTGAGCAAAATTTTAATTATGGAACAGAAGTAGAAGCCTAAGAAATGCCTGCATCTAAATCATGTGTGGCATTAAAGAATTAAACACAGATCTCTAGATTTGGTTAAAAAGCAGCATTGCTATTATAAACAAAATTCTAAAATATTGCCTATTTATTAAGCCTGTGTTTCCCACCCACCATCAGAGCTGAGACTTGAGACATTTTCAGATGTGCCTGTGTGGTAACAAGGTGCCTCCGCACCCCCATCCTCCCAGCAGCAGGTCTCTGGGGCGCCTCTGGTAGCTTATAGCGCGATACTAATGAACAGCGACAGTCGCGGCCGCTGACGCTCTGCCCTGTGGATCAAGAAGCTCAGTGCTGGACCCGAGCGAACGAGCTCTTGTCCCCGCTGCAGCCGCATACCAATGCTGCAATGTGTTGTTATGCTCAGAATAACAATGCAGGCAAGTTTATTAGCAACTCTGCCGAAAATTCAAAAAGTTGGTGAATTCACCGACAACAAGTAAAAACATCTACAGGTCCCAGTTACGGGAAGCTATGACTGCATGGAGTCCTTCTCCTGAGCAAGCAGCCACTGCAATCACTCTTATGCTGCACGTAATCTCTATCTGTATCAATGCTCCTGAGCAGTAGTCTTAAACAATCATATTTGTGTGTTGGATTGTGGAGCGAGGGAATGAGATATTGATTTTCCTGCAGCCACATCTGAAAAAAAAATGCACAGCTGAGCTTTTCAAACATTTGAAGACAAAATTACATGATTTTTTTTGTTCTTTTTTTTTTTTGCCACAGGTAACGTTCAGCAGAGACGGCAGCTGCTGCAATTAGGTCCAAAGCTGCATATTTAATACTAGACTAAAGATTTATGATCAGACAACCATTTAACAGCAAATTTTGCCCAGAAGAAGAGTCGAGGCACATTAAAGTTTAATACTTTGCTGTAATTCAAAGCGAGCATATTTTGGTTTGACCAAATCCAGCTATGCCACCAAGCAGAAGGTTTCTAAAGCTCTTAGCTGCTGAGGGACCCCCCCCTGCCATATTGTCGCAAATGGTGAGACTTCTGCCTGAGGTGACGGGGGATCCAGGATGGTAGAGCGGGAGTACTGTTGTGCTAAAATGATTACAGAGATAAAGATGAAAAGTCTTGTTTTTCTCCCCTGATGCTGCTGCGATGATGAAGGAGGGAAAAAAGCAAGTCTGATTTGTTCTCACCAAGGAGGCAAATGACACTTTGTGGGCAGGTTGTCGGCTCATCGCAATTAAGGAACCCTTAGTCAGATTTCGGCTCGAGTTCCTGTAAATATTTTTCAGCTTCTCTGAAGCAACATTCGCTCATCACAAGGAATTTGGTGAAACATAAATATGTAACTAGTTATAGTAGAAATATTTGAGGCTTAAAAAGGAAAAATAACAAAATAAACCTTTAAATAACAATTTTTTTTTGCCAAACAGCGCAGCTCTGCGGGGAGTAACACGAAGCTGCAGCATGAACAGCCGGTCTGACGTTATGCTGTGTAAGACGACTGCAAACCTTCACTGTGTTTCTTCTTTGTAAAATGCAAATTAACTCCAGAAGCCATAAAATTGGCCTCTCTGAGAGCAAATCCACATAGAGAATAGGAATAGGTTTTAATATGTGGGTTATGTGACTATAAAGGATAATTTACAAGTTCAAGTTTTTGCTCTGGGCACAAAAGTCTCAGAGTTATTCATAAACTGAAGAACTATGAAGGTCTGAATGTGGCTGACACGATCACAATATCATCTTTCTGCATTATTTACTGAGAGAAGGGAGGAAAATAGCCTTGAACCTGCCTGTCTTTTCGCTCCGGGTTTATTAAGTTAATAAAATCCAACAAAATATTTGTTTTGACTTTGTAGAGTAAATACCTCAAGTTGCACATCAACAATTAAGAGTCATGATGGAGAAACATAGCTAGGAAGTATTTAGAAAAATCAACAGTAACAAGTGAATAGAATAGAGCAGAAAGTTTGGATCTAAAGCTGTGGAAAAATAACATGAAGCAGCTTGAATAGTGTTGTTTCTCTGCATGTCCTAAACTAGGACAAACAGCAAAACAACAGAACCCTCTGAGAATGTGTGTGGCGCTGTACGGAGGTAGGAAAGATTATCAGATAACGAGCGAGAGACTGGAGTGTCATTCAGGGTGACGCAACACTGAGTCACATCTTTTTGATCCACTGTTCAAAGGTATTAGGAAATGGCCTGCTTTACCGAGTAATCATGGGTTGTTTTTGTAAAATTGGTAAATCAGGAAGAGCTTACTGTTTATGAGCTGTAAAAAAAAAGAAGAAACTTTGTATCTGTAAGCTGAAAAGGCTTGCAAGGTTTTGAATTAGGTAGCATGTTTATAGGTCAGGTGTACTGTGCTGTTTGTACTGGTAATATTAATTATTGTACTGTCTGCTGCTATTTTCTACCAACCAAGCGGGGATGTAGCCATCCAGCCCTTATCTTCTGTTTACTTGTTTGGGTCACAGAGGTAACATATCCAGGAGTAAGAACTTAGACATGCCTCTCCTCGGTATCCGTTTCCAGCTGATTCTCCAGCCTTTCTGTTCCAGACAGGAAAAACACTAACCAGGTGTTCCTCTTTAGCTTCTTCTTATCGCAAATAGCAAAATAAAAATCTAAACAATTTCAAATAAATGTCCCTACTTAGTAAATTAAGTAGTGCATAGTCCCTCTCAGGGTTCTGTTCAAAGCAGGACAAATCTCAGGAAAACCTCTCATGGACGTTTCTTCTGCTACTGACAGAGCAAACAACCAGGTTGGATTGAAATAATAAATGCACTATTTTTCAGTAATTAAAACAAAAGTTCCACAAAGTTAAAGTTCTTGTCACTCCACAGTTACGATTTTAAATTTGCACTTCCAGGTCTGTGTATTTTAGTTTGGCCTGTTGACACAATGCTAACCCAAACTTTGAGCTGCTGAAATATGCAGGGAAGGATTACAATCACTGTGGACAGTGTTGTATTTGTTTCCTGAATCCCTGCAGGAGTGAAACATGCCCACAAAATTATAGTCATCACTGATAGTCAGAGCGAACTCACTTGCGGCTTCTTTCTGTTGCTGTGGTGAATTAAATATTAACCTTGAGACTGCAATTTAACTTCTGTCAGACCAATTAAGGATCTTGTTGGAGGAATACAATTTTCATTTTAAGGTTCCCTCTTCTCATTAATAGCCACTTGCTGGTTATGTATATGGTTGATTTTAATCTCACTCAGGACCCAATTGCTTCTTCTTCATTGCCATCCTTCTCTATGGATCAATTAGCAAACAAGACTTCAACAAACTTAAGGTTTTAAAACCCAGGGTCTCTGTCAGATTCTTGGATTTTTGGAAGTCGCTGGCAATCAAAAATGCTTTGGAAAGGCTTTGGAAAGTAGACGTAGTAGTAATAGCTTCGCTTTTTGGTATGACATTTTGTCTAGTAGTATCATAGCCTGTATCTGCCTGTGGAGCTTCATTTGACTATTCCACACCCACTCTATTCTGCCATCCTGGACCAAAATACTTGAACGTCCCACCCTTGAGGCAGACTTGCTCCCAGTGATACCAGAATGGCCTCAGAAGTGGAAAGCCTGTCATCCCAGCTGCTTCTCACTCAGATCCAGCAGTGATCCTTTTTTTATTTTTTACTGGTCATATTCCTGTTTCCATTAGAAAATAAATTTTTAAAAAAAGAAAATGTTAGTTTTATAAATGAAAAACTTTTTTCTTTTATAAAGACACCTTTAAATGCATTTCTTTTTACTAAAAAAGAGAGGCACATGTTCACAAAAAGCAACTATTTACAGCATTTTTAGTAATTAGAAGAGTGATACCATTAAAGATTTAAAACCTCTGGTTCTGAATAGCATTTTTCACCAAAGACTAAAATATAAGCTGCTGCTTTGGGTGGAAAAATAAAGACCAAATGTTTTTCTCTTTCATTATGAATATCACACCTTGACATTTTACATTTCTTTCACTAAACAATTCAGAAAGATTAATTTAACTCATGACTTCTGTGACTGACTATAGCGAGAGCAAATTGTAAAACTTGACTTCATACCAAGCTACTAAGCATAAGGGAGTTTTGTGTGGGAATAACTTGACAGAGTCATGACCTTTACCCCTTATGTACCTTTGGTAGAGGCTGTAAGCAAAATCTCCTGACAACATCAGTGCCTGACCTCCTAAACTTTGCATAAATTAAGCATGTCATTAATTAAGTAAAGAGCTGTAAGTCCTTTTAGTTTACTGCATATGCGTGTGAGTGAATATTTTTGCAAAATAGTGTATCATTGTCACTATGAACAAGACAAACAACTCCATTTCCGCAGATTGTTTTTCTCTCCTGTATGACCAGAGGTGGCATAAACTAAAGAATCACGCCTGCTGGTGGCTTAACACACCCCCTAAGATCTTTACACACTTTTCCTTTTTTTCCCTCTGAATTTCTTTTGTTTAATTTCAGCAAACGGGGAGTTTCCACCAGTGGCCACCAGCATAACCCAGCTCCCATTATTACCTACCAGTAAGACTCCAGTACCTGACATCAGAAGCCATCCGGTGATCATCACAGATTATTGTAAGTGTGTTTTATTGCAATAAATTAGATGCATGTGTGAATGAATGGGGGGGGGAGGGAATATTTGTGTATTTTTTGCGTCTGTAACACCTGTTTTGCCCTCTCCCACACACACTCACGCTTACACGCTTTAATGAGCTACAAATACTCTTGTCCTGCTGGGTATGGTGTCAGTGTGTGGCCTGCAACAAAGTAAGTGTGCCCCCTACTGGTGTGCTCTGCGTTCACCAGCTGAGCGAGTGAATCAGAGATCTCCTTCGGCATTAAATGGAGCAGGACAGACAGTTTTGAAGTGTAAAACCGTCCAATTTGTCTCCAGAGAATGTCAGTGGAGCCAGATCCACTGACTTGACATTTTTCATCTCGCACTCTGTAAATTCCTTACTTCAAAAGAGTAAAGACAAGCAGAGGTTTCGTTTTGCAGATTCTAAGCTGCAAGTTAGTTACTTTACTACGAGACCTTCTCAGAAATATTCTTCCACAGAAGCGCTTTGAAGTACTTGAAGTGCATTTTGAACTTTTGAAAACTTCTCCTCTAAAAGTTATCAGAGTATCTCCTCATAGTTTAATGTCTCCTGATGATTTTATTTGACAGCAAGAGCTTCTAGCACTTTAATTATTTACACGTAAGGACCAGTGTTACTGTTCAAATGAAGTGGCCAGAAAACTGATATTTTTCACGTTTACTGACCACAAAACAAACATCACATCTGGCACACATGTTGAGCTGCACAATAGGAAAATAATAAGCCAGGCTTCTATAAGCTGCTGTTTACACTTTTATTGAACATTAAAAGAAAGTACACCCTAATAATAATTTCAAATACTTCTGGATTTCCTTGGTTATACTATTATTTACATTTTAATTAGCAAATTTTGAACACTCAATAGATTACATGCTGTTAATATTTCATAAACAAAAGTAAAGCAGATAATGAAAGTTATAGTTACAACCTCACTGCCTCCAAAAGACATGAGAGCGAAAGTAGTAGCAAAAGTGCAATTAATTCATCATCACCAACTGTGACGGCCTCTACTAAAGCAGGAGCTTATGTTGTCCTGGAACCTCAAGTTGAGGGTTAACCCAATGCCACCATGAAACAACAATTATTCCTTATCAATTTGAGTTATAAAGTCCTTTCAAATTATTTGAAGTCCATCCTTTTGCAATTATTTTTGCTTTTATGGAAAACGTTTATCCTGACATTGCATGTCTGAGCAAAATCAGTCAGAGTATCACTGCTTAGAGAAATAATAATTGTAATAATAAATAAAGCTCAATTGAAAATAGATTGGTAATGTATCTACAAATGGCCTTACAGCCTTTCACACAGGCTTTATTTAAACATGCACACAAAAAGGTAGAAAACCAAACATTTACAGTCAGAAATATAGATTTTAATGCAAGGTCATCGATGATGTGCATCCACCTTAGCATTGTGGGTCTGAAACAATACAGCCGTTGTTGAGGTTATCACTCTGTCAATAAAATGGTCTTTATTTGGGACAGGGTGCCTGGTTCTGACGTTATTCCTAGGAAATATGGAAACACCAAGTGTGTTTTAGTTCTTTCCTAAAAATCCAGGTTAGCAGCAAATAACAAAGAAAGAAATGACAGAATTACAAGGCTGGAAACAAAATGTTATGTAGTAGCTGAAATAACTTGGAATGCAACATGAAATTGATCTGGGCAGCTCAGAGAAGGGAATGTAGTCAGTCTCACTTGTGCTTTTAATTGACGTTTAAAATGTCTGATACACATTCAATTCCTCTTTCACACTTTGGCCTTATGATATTTACCATATATTGTTAAGGATTAAACTTTCTGTCTTCAGGCAAGGTTAAGGCATCTGATTTCTAACCAACTCATCAGCTGTGTCAGAGTAAACCCGAAGACCAAAATATTTATGACCTCCTCTTAAATATTAGAAAAACGTCACCCACAACATCCCATGGCTGTATCAACGTCTAAACTTTTTTTTATTTGTCTCTTACTTTAAAACACACTGCAGAGTTTTTATGCCATTGTGTTTTGGTTTTCATCAATGTAAAGTAAATAGTCTGTACATCCCTGTTAAAGATGTTGATTATGAGTCATTAAACACTCTGGCTAACCTCAAATTAAAACGTTTAAGATATATTTATAAAAAGCTTTGAAATGATTTATCATGGTTGTACTGTTTCCTTTTTCTTTTGTTTTCTTTAGTTTTGTTACATCACAAGCCCTGGTGTTGTTGTGGATTGTGAGGACTTTTTATATCCAATGTAGTCCAACAACTTTGAGGTCTGGCTATAAAAGGTCTGCTTCTGTCTTTTAAATGCTGTTTACTGAATTTAAGTTGGCACCAGTTCACTCAAATGAAGCTGCTAAGGCCTCATAGTAGCCACAGAGGGGAACAATTATCAAATTAAAGAGTCTGAGTTTCTACAAAATGAAAATATTTAATTTGGTATTTAAAAATCCCAACACATTCGGGAAAGCTTCAAAGGTTCAGCACTGTATTTTTACACAGAGAGAGAGACGAGTGGGTAGAAACCTTAGCAGCAGCTCAAAGAGGAACCGTCTTTATTGTATGTTTGCAGCCTAATTGGCTAAAGTTTTTTTTTAGGATTATCCAATTTAATGCCTTATTCTGTAGGTCTTCTTCATTGTAGAACAATGAGGTGACTGTGTGAGGGAATGTTTAACATCTGACACAAGAGTCAGGCAGCAACTGACTGCAGAGAAACATCCAAGTGTCTTAAGATATTTGCTTCAAGGGCAGAACGAAAGCGGCATAATAGGTTTACACAAGTAATACTTAGGATAGTTGGGAAAAGGGCAGCGGGCCTCAGAGGAGGATGGGAGTTTGAAATCCCACTGCTGTCGCCCTTGTGATTATCATAGATATTAAGTGAGGGGGAAAGAAGTTGAAGTTGAAGTTCTGCGTTGGCTCGTCCGCAGGCAGCCTTCAGCGGCTGCCGTTCGACAACCGCCTTCTTTAGCCTGGTGCTTTGACATGTGGAGGACAGCGTGGCAGGCCTGATGAGGACTTTAGCTCAGCAGATCTGTCACTCCAACGAGCCTCTCATCTTCCCCCCGACACACTGGGTGATTAACCCCACCAAATGTTCATGTCTCTCCTCACCCTCCTCTTCACCCCACTATCTGGGACGCGGACATTTTGTTCCCTTTCATTTCTACATTTGTCTCTTGTCTCTAGCATGTGAAAAGCTGTTATTGACTCTCTGTTCACTTGTATTGTTGCCTTCTCACTCTGCTATCCCGTCTCACTGTCAGAACTTGCTCTGATCTCAGGCTGTTGTCCCACTTCTCTCCTCCCATCCCCTGACTTCACCTTGATTCTTTTCCTTTTGTTTATGCTTTTTTTTCCTTCATGAATTTGCCTCCTCTTTGGGAGCAGAAACTTTTAGTTCTCACAAATGTTATGCTCTACAGCATCCGTACCTGACTCATCATTTACTTATTTATAGAAGAGATGGATCAGAATAGGGGTACATATATGCCTGAGTAATTCTTAGCTTTAAGACCAATAACCTTTCATTTGTTTCTTGAATTAATGCAGAGATTTATTATGAAGCTCATTTTGTGGTAATAATAGTTTGTCATCGTCTCCACAGCTTCTGTCCTCAAGAGAAAAAATGTAAACATTTGGGTGTAAGCTTCAAGAAGTGAAGCTTCAAGAAGTGAAGCTTCAAGAAGTGAAGCTTAAAAAAATAAAATAAACTCCAGTTCTGAGGCATATGAAGTACTTGGGTTGTTTATGATTCATCTGACATTAAATGTTTTCTGGGGTGAAGGTTAAAAAACTCAAGAGGAAGATTTTTTTTTCTTTTTCCATTACAAACTTAATTGTCATGACAAAAGAAGTGGATCTTCAGCTGTGCAGAAGTACCATATGCATGGAGCAGCATTGAAATAAGGATAATAGCAATAACAATTAGTTTGTTGTTTGTGCAATATTTCTGTATCATTAAATTAAGGGTTGGCTATTCAATTTCCAGAAGGGTCACATGTTGTTTTATTGTTGTTTTGATTGTTTTTGAGGGCCATATCATCAGCTAAATTAAAACATTTCAAAAATAGATTAGAAGATATTCTCTAAAGTACTTCTGTACAAGCTATCCAAGATGAATTGGAGACAATTTCTGTTAATATTTTTTAATTTCAAATGTCAAGCATTCACACTCTGCACAACCTGAGTCAACCTGCTCTAATGCCCACACCTGATGTATGTGTTTGTGAATAAACTCGTAGAGAGCGGTGGGACACTGAGTTGGAGTAAAGAAGGAGAATAATCTGTAAAATGTGGGCTAATAACAACATCAGCATTACAGTTTTTACCAGTTTTAAATATTAATTGTGCATCCTTACTTTAAATGTTTTTACTGACTACAGGAAACAATAGTCAAATGCTATTAAATAGTGAAAGGCAGCATGCCTCATTAACTACTGAAACATTATATTGTGATAATGCATATAGTTAACTTTTAGAAAAACATTGACTGAAAATGTGTGCTTAGTCGAAGGGCGCTACTTTCAAGCTTGACTCCATCTGATTTCACCGGAGGGGGGCTTCATGATATCAGATAATTGGATTGCAAAGTTACTTCCAACACTTGTTATGACCTTTAGCATTTAGTGCAAAACTCCATCCAACTTGCTAAAAATCATTTTTGCACAGGAAGTGACCAATCGTAACAACCAAAAATAACAACCAACAAATCATGTATTCCAAGCTGTATTTTGCTAATTGATCAGCACATTAGCTGATACTGAAATGATGTATAGTTTCGCCTTAACTCAGAAGCCTGCGAGTTGGTAGTAACTCTTATAGACAGAAGTAATACATTATACCTGTTAAGTTTTAAATGTTCTATTCAAAACCACAAGTCTAGGACCTTTATAGGACCTAAAAATACAATATATACAATTTGCCTGTACGTCTGCTTTGCCTTTTGTGATAGAAAATAAAGCCAGTCTCAGTTTTCTTTGTCTTCTGGATATGTTTGCTTGTCTGTGGCTGTCAAAGATTTTCTAAGCTTTGAAACAATAAGTCCTTATAGCAGACTGTCATGATGCCTCAACATATCACTGTGTTCACTTTTTATCCAGGAGGATGTGAAAGGATTAGATTCTTTAAACAAACCGTTCTCCATTTAAAGACGAGCCAGTTTCATTCGCGAAACAGCAGCAGCGGCCCAAGGTTTGTAGATGAGAAATGGCATCAAATCAAAGTTGCATGATATGTTGATTGAAGCATTGTGATGGGTTCTGACAACAGACGCCGTCCCTGGAGTGCTGTGTACAGAAAGGAGCTTCAGCCATTTTAGGTTTGCAAATTAGCCGCACAGAATAAAAATCTGTCAGCTTCAATTGTTTCCTTGTGGGGTTTTTTAAGCATTGACCTACCAAAATTCCTTATAAAGTGTTATTTTCAGCTTACGGTGGAAACCAGCAGTCACCAAGTCAGATATAAGACCACATAAACCAGTGGTCTTAATTAATTTAAGTCTTTAGTCTTCAGGTTTTTCTTTTAGCATTCAGAGCCAGTCTTAATGTGACAGTCTTGATGTATCTTTCTAAAGACCGGCCCAAAGAAGACACCAACTGCAAAATAAGGTGTGCTCATCCTAAAACAGGATGCCAGTGAGGAAATAAATTGCTATTGTGCTCAATGCTAAGGGTGAATCTTATTGGGGGTAAAATTGGGGATCATTACAATGAAGAAGCTAGAGAGACAATGAAAACTTAATCTGGGTGAAAACCCGTTCCTGAAGTAGTTTTTTTTTCCCTATTAGGTAGAAGTACATTTCCATAAAACAGTGGACATTCAACTACTATTTGAATTATTAAAACCTTTACAGCCACCTTTACAGAGAACGTGATTAAAAATCAGATTGTTGAACCAAAATGATTCTTTATGTATTATAATCTGAAGAGTTTGATTTTGATTTTACATATTTTGAATAAATGTGGTTTATTACCTGCTTAGTATTTCACAAGATCCCCGTGTTCCCTTTGTAGTGTTCATTTAGCCTCTTCCATTAGTTTCCCCCTGTTGCATCAGTCTCCTGTTACCACAGCTGTCAACTATTAGCATCAACTCCTTGTCTCCATCCCAGTCATACAGAGTCCCATCAGGCATGACATCATGACAGGTGAAGTGATCCTCTCCATCATATCACCTGTTAGTGGGTGGGATATATTAGGCAACCAGTGAGCATTTTGTTGTTAGTTGATGTGTTAGAAGATGGAAAATAGACAGGGGTGAGTGTTTGGCAGTGTGATGAGAGGAAAGCGTCGGTGGCTTCCTCTAAACTGCAGCTCATCAAGTCGTTGTACACGCTTTCAGAAAAACAGTGTTCCATGATGGTTTGGCCCTCTTTCAGCTTGTTTAAGACAAACAGGTCCAATTAAAATATCTATTGGCTCAATTGTGGTTCTAGATACAAAAGTAGATCTTTATTTTCACTATAGAAATATATATATGTACTCAAATGGAGACATAAAACTACCAGAGATTTTAACCGGAAGTGAAAATCTCTGGCAAAAGAAAAGAAAAAAAGCATTTGATATTTTTACATTAGGACTGAGGAACACCTTGTTCAAATTTGAGACTCTGTGGGATTTTTTTCATATAACAGCACCATTACCAAGATTAGCTCACTTTACACCACAGTCGACCAGGAACAGTTCACTTCCTCGCATTTTATGTGATCAACACTGATGATCACAATATGTTGCCATGCGATGAAAGCAGATCTCTCTTGTGTTTGACCCGTCATTGCATCGAATGGCCGGGTCTGTGTAAAGAGCTGCCGTCAGCTTTAATGCAGCCTCAAAGCTCTGATTGACTCAGTTGTTTCCTGATTTACGGGGGATGAATCCACCCGGGCTGAATGTCATCATGGCAAGAGTTTAAAAAGATAAAAAAAAATCTAAATCTGAAGATTTCTGCTTTTGACATGACATGACATGCCTTGCAGCGCAGCCTGATAAAAACTCAGTCCATCTGCCTCTCTGACCGTCTGTCTGTTTCAAGCAGGAATGCTCAGATGCTGCTGATCAGTGGTTCTCAATGGTTTCTGCGTGCCAGAAGAACATTGGTATTGTTGATACTCTCTGCCCCCAAAAATGCCTTTGTTGGCCTTAAAGAAATAACATTTTCTTCTATAATGCAAAAAAAAAAAAAAACACCATCTGGAATCACTTTAAAGAACTGCGAGATGAGTTTGTATTTACTGATAACGTTCAGATGGGGTGGAGAATGCTGGGATGTTGCTATGGGAGCTTCAGTCCAATCAGAATCATCCCCTTCTTCTTTTTCTAGGAGTTTTTCTTCTCTGCAGCACATTTGGAACAATTTTCCACTGATGAACACTGCCAGCCCTCTTTCTGATGGAGGCCACCGCTTGTTATGGTAATTGCTTACTACTGGTGGCAAAGTTCACGGGTCTTGCAGCACTCAGGCAGGGTTACAGTCGGCTGGGATGTCTTTTGCATCTGGTCTCATACTTGTTGGAAGTGAGGGGCCCAGACGAGTGTGAACAGTGGTGATTAGAGAGGACTCTCGTTTCTGAGAGCTCATCTTGTGTTTGTTTGCTCTGCCCAAGTGCTCATCACAGAGTTAGTCATTACGCCAGCTGTGTGGTGGGTTTTCGACGGGAATTCACTCAGTTCACCAACAAGAACTATAAAATGGGGTCAAGTGGGAAACCATCTGGACATCAGGAATCATTTCAAACACAAGAGTGGTTTGTGCTCAACACCGAATGGATTTATGTCATAGGAGCCAAACGTTTTAAGCACGCCTGGCCTTACCTGGTAATCATTGATGTTACTGATATAATATTGATATTAGCCGCCATGTCTCTTTCCCACAGAGTGAGATGTTGAATATCGCATTGCAAAATAGAGTTTCTGGTTTACGTATGTGCTTTGACTAGGCCTTTGTACCTCTGATTCTTTTCTCTTTCAACTATTAAGTTGTAGATGTGCATCTGCGTTTGAAACTGTTGCCCTCTTAGTGACCCAGTTTGGGCTAAGCTTCATCTGTCAGACAGATTGCTTCATATTTGACTTTCCTGCCAGATCCTGTGGCTGGGAAACAAGAATAAATCATGAAGTAGATGGACGGATTTGCAGCCGTACCCTTTCACCTGTTACAGTATTCTTTGGACGATAGAAGTTACAAGCTCAAATCATCACCCACCACCGTGCTTGACAGTTGATTTGACGTGTTTGTGCAGATATGCTGTTCTTGTCCTTTTGTTTATGTGGTACATTTTATCCAAAAATCTCTAATTTGCTCTGATATGACAGAGGACAGTTCACTTAATGGATGCAGAATTGATGCCCCGTATCATACTGGGACATTACTTTTACCAAGAAGAGACTTTGTCCTACAAATTGTACAAAGAAGCCACACATTTTCAGTGGTTTTCTATCTATCGTGTCATTGATTATGAAATTTAACATGCTAACCGAGGCCTGTAGAGTCTGAGCCATGCACTGTCTGTCAGAGTGATGTGAAGTTTGCGTCCCGTCAGTGACGCTGGGACATAACATTTCACAGACGTAGCCCTGTCTGAGTGCCTGTCTTTCTAGTCACTTTTATTCAAAAGTAGACTTTGGTTCACCCAAATCTGCCCCTAATGAGTTTTGAAAACTAAATTCAACAAATATGACTCAAAAGAGTCTGACTTGGATCCCATTCTTAGTGCTAAGCATTGACTAAACATTTTTTTAAGTCTAAATTTGAAAACAGTTGCCTATCTTTATTGAATAAAGCAGTCATCAATCTGTTTGTTACTATATATTTTTTTAAGCCTGTGAGACATGACGACTTTGGTCAAAATGTCAAAAAGTTTGGACATTCCTCTCTTAGCATGACTAGCAGCTGCTTAAAAATATTTTCTCTCTGTAGAACAGTGGAATTTAGTAGTTTGGCCTTTTATTATTTCTTGGTTTGTTGAACAGCAACAAATGCTACCTTAAGCCACTGCTTTTATCTTTCCACCTTGGAATTTTGTGAACACGTCTATATTCTCAATGGTAGCAAATGGAGAATAAACTATCTCCATCTTTTATAGAGATAGTAACACTGATAATGATTAATTTATTAATTAATTTGATTACCATCACCTTACTCTCAATCCCCTTGAATGCAGTGAAGTCCGATTTAATTTATCACATACTGTTTTGCACTTTGTCTTAGATTTTGTTCTAGAGATAAGGAAATTGTGCTTCTTGCTGTTGTTTTTTGTCACTCCCCTTTCCCTCCGTTTTGTCCAGATGCATAAACAATTAATTGAAAGACGGATGACTCTGAGACAGAAGTTAGAAAGTCTGCCTCGATGCTGAACAGAAATCAGGATTTAGCGCTGCAGCTGTTCGTTCCTCCATGTCCATCTGACAAGACTGATGTGGAGCTAATTGTAGAGAAAATAACTTAAATTAGCTTTGACTCATGGGATTACAGACAAAATGAGGAGAAATGTTCATCACCTGTGATCCTGTCAGTGCCTCCCTGCCGCTATTATGGCTATGATCTCAGTTTGAAGCTTACCTTCACTACATGTAATAATGTGCTTTATATCTTCCGTGGAGCAGTGGGAAATGCTTTAAGTGTTGAATGACAGCAGAATGAAAGAATTGAGAGACTGTGGTGTGCACTGAATGTCAGCCAGCTCATCATCCTCGAGTCGGCATGTGTGACAGAGTCAAACTATTTGTCTTCCTGCAGCTTTGTGTATGTGCTTCACAAAGACCTAAGCCGCTTGCTTTTTCCTTTTTCTTCATCTGCAGCCAAGAAATGGGTTTTTCACACCTGTGGGGCCGTGGGTCCTGAGGGCCCGACTCCCACTCAGTGCCTCAACTCCTACAGGAGCAGCAACATCAACGTGACGGTCGGCACCCATGGGCCCCTCAAAGGCATTCAAATGTGGCGGGTCCCAGAAACGGGCACCTACAGGTAGGCCTGCTGCCAGGGTAAACACACATTTACATGCCATTTTCGCTGTAATAATTCATAGTCAGGGCTACTGTGGGTTTTCATGCAAACACTTTAGATTTTTCCAGACCTCGTTATATTAAGCTGACGGATCTTTATTTGTCCATTTTTAACCATAAAATGTAAAAGTTCACTATGAGTCTATGACATATATATAACACTAAAACTGGTTAGTGGATTAGTGGATGGAGAGACGAAGCTTTTTAACAATGGGAACGGGAATAACACACCGTTATTCATGGTTTCTTTTTCCTCCTTCCTTATCCAGATGGGAAGTCAAAACATTTTTTCCTTTGGAAGAATTTTGTGTGCAGCTGAACCCATATATTTATATTATTGTAAATAAAGACAGAAAAACAATCATTTCTCAATATCTTACATTGTATCAGACTAAACATTTCCTGTTTCTGGTCAGAATTACTTTCTGTTAAGCTTCAGATGGAATCTTTGCAAGTGTTTTTCTTGCTCTGGGTTTCAACATGAATAAAATGTAATGTAATGTAATAAAATGTAATGTAATATAATTTGTGGTGTTGTGGGTTTGTATAATAGGTCCACATTTCTATGCTTCTATACTTGTATATAATTGATTGAATATATTGACATGGGTCTTTTGATGCCACACAAAGAACGAAGTTTGAGGCGTTTCTTTAAACTGCAACATACAACAGGGATCTGCGTTTTGTGAATTAGCCAATCAGAAGCTTACGAAGCTGTGACATCATCAGCAAGACTTCAATATATCTTTTTTTTTAAATGAGCAGTGATTTAATCATTTTAAAAGGCAGTTTTTACCAAATCAAGGTAAATATATGGAAGTCATTATTCTTGAATTCAGAAAATAGGAATAAATGACAAAGAGAAAAAATATTTTATGCAGTCTATGTAAATATCTAATTTCAGCTGAACTGCTCTTAATGGTCAGGCCCATTTCACTTAAACTGATGAGTTTCCTGCTACGATATAGATTGCAAAACTCAACCATTTGTACTTCTGATGTTTTTGCAGCAAATATGACTCTCCCCTCATGCCTACCTCCGCTGCTCCATGCATCAATCCTCCACGAGTGAAGAGAAACATTCCTAGCAGATTCTCTTCAGAAGGAAGGACATGTGGCATGATTCACTCCCCACCTGAATCTGAAACCGCCCACCCCCATTGCCATGGTGGAGCTTTAAAATTTGGAAATTTGTCAACATTCAGAGCCAGTGTGCTGACTTCACGGTGTGAGGTGCTCCATGATTATTGCTGCAGCCTTTAAGAAATCGATATTGCTCCTGTGGGCACTCCTGAAGATATGAGCCGTTTAAACCTGGATTTGACTCCGAGTAGAACTCTCTGGAAACTCCGGTTGCACAAAAACAAGCTGCACACAAACAACTGAAAAGCCTGGGGCTCTAAAAAAATAAAATAAACTAGCGGCATTGTGGACAGCACATGTTGTTCAGATTTGTTCTCCTTCTGCCTCAGTTGGGCTTAATGTGACCCGTTAAACGAAGCTGATAATTAACCACAGATATTCATCTGCAGCTGCCATAAGGCAAACATCTCCCCACCAAACTCAGCAGAGGAAGAACCCAATGCTCTTTATTTTCCTTCCTTATAACCTTGCATTTTGTCTTTTTCAACATGTTTGTTGCCGCTCAGGATCACTGCCTGCGGTGCAGCTGGTGGGCGAAGCGTGATGGCCATGAGCAGGTCACTCGGTGTGTACATCGCAGCAAACTTCCTTCTCAGGAGGGCCGATCTGCTTCACATCTTGGTGGGACAACAAGGAGAGAACGCTTGCCCCAATGTGAGTCCAGCAGAGCACCACGGCCAAAGAATGTACTACAAAAACTGTTGTTTTAGTATTTACGAATCCCTTCTAGCAGAATTTGGACCTAATAAAGAGATAAGATTAGAAAGTGTCTTCCATAAGCTTGACGGTCTCCCTTAATCAAAAACAGGGACACTTAAAACTGCACAAACCCACAGAAACAAGGACACCCACCCATATCTGTAGTGAGAGTTGAACATTTTCCACCTTCACAAGAAAGTGCCAGCAGCAAGAAGAAAACAATGGCAAGCAGTCACATTCAAATGAACTTATTTGGATAAATAAGTTCATCTGAACTTATTTATTCAAATTAATAAATAAGTTATTATTTTATAATAACTTATTTAAAGTTATTGTAATAAATAAGTTATTATCTTATAATAACTTATTTATTATTCACATGAATAAATAAGTTAATTTATTTATTTCTATTTACTTAACGCACTAGTGAAGTTGGGGAGTGAAGTTCAAAATCCGAAACGAAAATCTGGGTAAATCATACTTAATATTTTACACCACAAAATATTTGCACATTTCTTTTTTGTCTCACAACGTAAATATGAGATTATTCATCTTGAAAAAATGAGTTTAAACATTTTGTTCTTATAATAAAGTTTAAGGCTCTCAACGAAATAGGGTATTGATATGAACTGGACAGTATTCTTTATGACAATAGTTATAACGTCTTTTTCAATACTTTAATTGTAGGAAAACCACAAGAGAGTAAAAAAAAAACCGAAGAGACTGAAGTGATACTTGTGGCCTGTCAGTGTCGTAAATTGTCAACTGTTAGAATGTCTTGTTTCAGAGCTGTCTCGGAAACAGATAAATGAGTTATTTATCTTGTTTGGAAACCAGGCGTGACATCCCGTGCAGCCTGGGTTTTTCCTCCAGACCTTGTAATTGTGTGTGGCCCCTTCCAGCTGCTATGTGGGTCGTTACTGCTGAACTATACCTGCGCTTTGTCTCTTGTATTCCCACTCGGCTCGTTTGTGTTGTGGTTGTTGTTTTTCTGGAAGGGAGAAAAAAACACTAAAAACTCCTCTCTTCTGTCCTGCGATTATTACTTTTTAGCTCAAAACGTCTTGAAGTGCTCTGTGCACACAGCAGAGAGGGAGTTACAAAGTTTAAGTGAAAGTGTTTAAAGTTCCTGGTATTTCCCCTCAGCTCTGACAACGAGACCTCACTACAAGATTTCCCTTTGGAGATGATGAGAGCTCCTTTGTCTTCAGAAACACACACGCACACACCACACACACACACGCACACACACACACACACGCACACACACACACACCGCACACACACACACACACACACACACACACGCACACAACACACACACACAAACACACACACACACACACCACAAACACACATTCACACGTGCAGAGTGAAAAACTGCAACATAAAAACCAGAAGACTCTCTTGGACCATTTGAGCCCCTCCACCTGTCAATCACAGTCAGACTTCTTCTCTGTCCTCCCTTCAAGGCCTCTTTCAGTTTCAGTTCAGACAGATCTGGGAGTTGAGGCTCAGACGGAGCGAGTGAGAGAAACGTGTGCCCCTTCACACTTAAAGGCGGCCCGGCTGCAGGCTGTTCAGCATGATAGCGCACACAAAGCAGCACCGGTCCCTGAGATCTCAGCCAGGGAAGAGACACTGCTTCTGACATCACTCGCTAGCAAAATGTCCAGCTCCAAATTTTACAGACAGAAGAGAACCGGGGCAGCACTCTGTCTTCTTGTGATGATGCAGGAAGCCTTACAGTAAACTCGGCAGCAGATCTTGTTGTCCAATTAAGAATAAAAACAAAAATCTGTTTAAAGCAAAAGCTTAAATTGTCTTGGAAATACAACCTGGCTGCCTCAGTGTCTCCACCTGGATATGTCTGCTCACTGCTACAGAGTCAGGCTCCCAAACTCAAAGCATCGGGGTTTAGTTGCCGCTCAGTCTTCACATATCTGACGCTCGTGACGTAAAACTCTTCAGCAAACTGACATCTTGTCCCCCCCCCCCCCGCTGCAGTCCAACGGCGCACTGAATAAGATCTGCCTGGAGCACAGCAGCCCCATGGTGGAAGGAACTCAAGTGAAAGGAGGTGGAGGAGGCGGCGGCGGGGCGACGTACGTGTTCAAGGTAAGAACAGATCAAGGTTTGGAAAGGATGGAGGGCGGGTTAAAAATTTACCAACAGCTCTTGAATTATGTGAAAAGGTTGGTGGTCATGGTCAAATAGGCAAAAATCAGCAGAAAAGCATTACTTTTCCTGGTAAAACACAAGATGTTGTAGTCAAAAGGAGTTTTTTTTTTTGTTTTTTTTATAAGTTCTATCCACTAGAGGATAGGACATAAAACTATGATGACTTTATGAAAAACAAAATTATTCAGTCTTTATCTTTGACGCAAACTCAAATGAAATGTGTTTGATTGACTGAAGCCAATTGCAGTTTCTCCCCTGATCCCCAAGCCTTAATTTTATTTAAATTTAATGGGATAAATGAACACAAATCAGCTCATAATTGTAAAGTTATATTTAGTATCGCTCTGAAACTTGATTCATGCATTCCTGACTCTTCATCCAATCAAATCCAGCGGTGCGACCCTCTGCCGTCAGCAGTCGCCTAATCAGCTAATAAAGTCCAGCTGTGTTTAATTCAAGTTCAAATAAATCCTGCTGTTCTGTGATGGCCTCAGATATTTGATAGAGAACATTAGTGAACAAACATTGTTGGGAAATGGAAAAATGATGGCAAGGATACAAACCTATTGAGACATGGGTGTGTGTGTAACATGACAAGAAATACATTAATCAGAGAGGTATGGTATGAAGAAAAGCTTGCTGAATTATTGCTGATTAGAAACTGAAGCAGATCCTGTTTGTAGTTTGTCTCGAGTCAGTTCATAGGAGATTGAAACTTTTTGAAAAAACTTTCACTGCAGGATCCACGGTGGTGGCACAGTCATGCTGTGTGGAGGCTTTGGGAAAATGTATGGAGCTACATGCAGGAAAATCTGAAGGAATAATTTAGATTCAATATGGAAGGAGTCACGTTTAGCATATGGATCTGTATAGCGTGTAATATTCAAGTATTTCTCACATGAGTAATATTTTGTGAAATGTAGATAATTCTGTTCATTAGTTTAAATATTTTCTGTCTAATACAGTAGATAAAAGTTCACAGGTAATGGATTTTTTTCCGTGGATGTACAGAAAACGTGGATTCACGTTTACAATCAATCACGCACCTTTAGTTTGTGTTTATTCTGAAATTACAGTAAGTGTATAATAGTGATTATGAACCTTTGTTAAAATGTATTAAAGCCCATTATGAACCGGAGATCCACTCTCACATATGGTTCAGATCATTTAATGAAAAAATTGATTCTCTCTTTTCTAATCAGAAGTACTAGGTTGATGTAATGGATCAAAAACTCTAAATAAACAATTTTACTAATGCAACAGCATTTTTTCAGTTCTTTGTTTTATTCAATAAATTAGTTGTTCATTGGACCTCATGTTAAATTTGTATAATTGAGGATGAGCCCAAGAAGTTAAAATGAGGTGGTAATGCATATCAACCCGGGAAATGATCCTGAGATCCTAATTTACTGTAACGCTGTAAAAAATGCTGATACAGGTGGACAGAGGAGTGTACATCCCTCTCATCATCGCTGCTGGCGGAGGCGGGCGAGGCTACAGCAGCCTATCAGAAACCCAGCTGGAGCAGATGGACTATGACCCCAGCCAACCAGGACGCAATGGGAAGTCTCACTCCTCAGGTACGCAGCATAAGCACAGCCCACTGGTGTGCATCAGTGCTGTTGGTTTGTGTTTGAGTAAATGCTGCTGAAAGAACAGTTGTACATGCAAGCCATCATCTGTGTCAGTGAAATAAGTCATTTCAGGGGAAACGTGCTGAAGGGGTTTATATAAGTAATTACTGTTTCATAAATATTCCCCCTCTGTGTGTCAGAGTCTGTGCTCAAACACAAAACTGTGTGATAATTGAGTTCTGTTTCAGAAGACAATTGGGCCAATCAGAGACTTGGGCTGGCAACTATTTTGCTTTAATTCACTTTAAATTCAAGTTAAATCCCTTTTCACCGTTTCTTCGATATTCCCAGTCCTAGCAAGTTGTCCCAAATGTGTAATAATTATTGGATTTGTGCGAACGTTTTAGCGTCTGTCCAAAATGCAATCAGTAATTTGAAAAATCCCATTATGTGCAATGTTTTGACCCCTTCATTATACTGCACAACATGATGCAGATCCTGCCCATACAGTTTGTGCTTGTTGGTGTGCAATCATCCCGCCAAGTATTTTTGCTGTGTTATTGAAAACAAACTACAATCATTTTTAGCAGCTGACAATACTTTAACATTTGATGTATGCTAACTTTGGATAAACCCTCTAGAGGTTAGAACATGCCATCTTTTTTGATGCAGCGTAGTCAAGAGGCCATTATTCTCTAATGCTGCCATGTTAACAATAACTCAGTTTAAAGTCTTAACTGCAGCTGATGTGCCGTCTTTGCTTAACATGCCAGCATTAACACATTAGCTAAAGGAAGCTAACAACTCTGTAAGCTTGAACGCTGCTTTTAGCTGAGAATGGGAGATGTGCTAAAGAAAGCCGTGTTTTCAGCAATAAAACTGGTGATTCTGCCACAAAAACCAGGCTTTGCAGCTTTTATGGAGGCACATTAAAGTCCACGAAAAGTTGCAAATGTAGAAAACATTCACATTATTTTGCAAGCATATTAAGTCTTGATTCTGGCAGTGTTTCTCAGTTTCAGCAAATAAACCTTGGTTGTAACCGTACATCTTTCAGGTTTGAGCTGCGGCTTTGTAGTTTCTCCAACTTTCTCATTTGGTGGTATTCTGACAGGTTAACTTGCTCTCGACCCACAGGGTGCACCGCTTGACTGACGGTAAACACAACCTTCTTTTGTGTCCGCTCGTCCTGCCTACTCCCCAACCAAAAGCAGCTCAAAAGAATTAGACAAAGACAGCTAAGTTGGTGGTCACCTATCGCGGTTTATGTGTTCGGTGTGCTCATGGAGGACTGGGTGTGCGATATTTTCAACTTCCAAAGCACTTTGACATTAAATATATGGGTTTGTTTGGTGACAGGTGGAGGCGGTGGTTGGAATGACAGCTCTCCTGTCAGCCAGGGTGGCCGGCCGTTGGTGCTGGGAGGCCAGGGGGGGCAGGCCTGTCATAAGTTCTGGCAGACCCGTGGTGGCTTTGGAGGCGGCGGGGGTGGATGTACGTCAGGGGGCGGCGGCGGAGGCTACAGAGGTGAGTTCATGAGGAGCTGCCACTTTCTCCAGGCTTCATAAGCTGCTTCAAGCTGTTTGCCAGTGTGTTGTTTTTATTAGTGTTAAAGTAACTACTTTTCAACCTTTGCTGTTATCTTTTTTTTTTAATGCTGTAATGTAGATGTTAACCTAGAATATTTTTTTGGTTTGTTTATTTTCCTAACTGTTGATCTCTGCTCTTTAAAGCACTCTGGCATACACTGAGCATAAAACCTGCACTTTAAATAGAGTGGCGTTTCTGGGAGTCTGACACCTGCTGTCACTGGTCTCCTCTTTGGCTGTGTTCATACAGCATCCAGTTTTATTTCCCCAAATGCGAGCCATACCTATTTGACGTTTTATGGTTGTTTGAGCAGCACAATTTTGAAATATTCACCCTCCAAAAACAATCTGAATTTTTCCCACGTCCATATGTAGCGGTAAATCTGATGTTTATCTGATTGTTTTCAAATGGTTTGCGATCTGAATGGTCGTGTCCCATTTTATCAGACTTTTACGTCGTTGATGTGAGAGGTGCATCATAATTCTGCAGAACAAACCAGGTGCGGTGAAGTTGGATGTGAATGATGGCTGAAAATTATAATTATGAAAATATGAAAAGTTTCTGGCTGTGACTGTGCATCCAAACTGACTTCACTACAAACATTGGAGTCAATGCACTTCAAATGGCTGTTTCTATTACTAATGCTATTCCTACAAGCTTCCTTTGTGTTGTCATGATTTGGTGGCAATACTTTTGACTTTCATTGATGAATACATTTTAGAATTGATCTATAGACACAGTGATGCCCCACATGTCACTGGCAGCATTTAGGCTACCATTAGCATTTTGGCTAATTTTATCTTATACACTAATTTCCACATGCATGTGACTCTCCACATGCAATTGAGTACATTGCAACTAATTTTTAGCATCAGAACGCTGGGTTCCAACCAACAGGAACACTTTGGCAGGCCCCGCTTAAATCTCTTCAGAAATGTTCTAGTTCATTTTAATCTATTCTTGTCCAGGAGGAAACACCTCGCTAGAGAACAACCCCATAGCCGACGGGGATGATGGTACGTCGTTCCTGGGTCCAGATGGAGAGCTGTTCCTTCATCCTCTGAAAGGTAACATCGGGAAAAACACGAAAAAGAGGAAATATTGACTACATTAAAAACTCTGTTGGATGATCTCCCAACCATTTCACTTACTAGCTCAACATTCTTGCTTTACCTGCACAGTTCTAGTTCAGTCAGTCTGCATTTAAAATTCGGAGCAAGTAGCTGCAGAAGGTTTACTGAAAGGAAATATGACGTCAGTGAGAGAGCTCTCTGCTGACACAGTGGAAACATGAGGTTGTAAAAATCTTTCCAGAATCAGGTTGGTTTGTACCAGTCCACTGGTTACTTTAGACCAAGGTTAAACAAAACAAAATCAAAGCAATGTTTCTAAAAATAGGAAGTGCACAAGAAAACATATGACAGAAAAAAATGGGCAATGACAACGAGTCAGTGTTTGAGACCAAAGTGTAATCAGTTAGCAGTGGCACAAAAAGTCGGTATGCAGTGCATGCAACGCATAGGGGGGCAAAAACACCGTCTTGATCGGGCGGCGCGCCGATGATGTTTTCCCATACACTTCAGCGATTCCTTGCGCTCCTTCACCTTGCGCACATAATGTGGTAAATGTAGCGAGTTTTACCTTTCACGTATCGTCACCTCAGTGGGGAGCGAGTGAGCGTATGTTTTCTACGCTCCTTCACCCTGACGTTCCTGACGTTTTCTTCTTCCATTGGCACAAAGTGGGTTTGTTGATAACGAATTTGAGCTTTTATGGTTGTAAAACCTTTTCCTGTTTTTCCAAGTTCAAAAACTGTGGCATATAATGATCATTGCTACCTGGAATACATTTATGGATTCTCAGAAAAAAAATAAATCTTAGTATCATCACTTAACAAGCCTCACACAAAGCTAATCAAAAGTCCAGAAAATGCTTTTTCAAACTTATTGATCTTTGGTGCAATTCTCTTCAGCCTGTTTAGAGAGATTATTTGAAAAACTGCCAGTGTAAACTCGGTTGGACAGAACTGAACAAAGCTCTTTTCTTGACCGCTGAATGTGGAGCTGGGAATCATTTTACGTAATCAAACACTACAAAAACATATTCACTGACAGAGGTCACTCAGTGCTTTTGTTCTATAATTAAAACATCCTATTCTGTGAATGAATTTGCGTCAAATGAAGCTTTCAAAGCCCCCCAGAAGTCAGTTCAGGGGTGTGAAAGCATCTCGGCTATGATATCAGATGAGCAGGCCGCTGACATTTCAAGTAACAACTCCAAAACAATCCTTGTTTTATTGATCAGCAGCTCTTCAGGTAGAAAAGATGAATTCATCAGCACTCTTTCCGTCTGCAACCTGTGGTCCTTCTCCTGCTCCATTCTGCTCATGCATTTGAACCCGACAAGCTTTTAAAGACACAGACGTTGAAAACCTCACCGATGGCTAAAAGCTTGTTGACCATTTACACATCAGCACTCAGCTCCGTGAACAAAAAGACACAGAAAAATAGACAACATGGCAAAGTGGTTTTTCAAATTGCCTCCATCTATCTGAGCTTCAGCACAAAGCAAAGCAGCTTTAGTCAACAGCTCCACAACATTTTGTGGAGCAATAGAAAATATTTCATGCCGTTTTATTTTAAAATCTACATGTTTTGTCCCTTATTTTCTGGAGTTGGTTTGACTATAATAAAAGCTTTAAAGGTGGCGATGCAGAGCTGACTTTGAATATTTTTTTGCGAGGGAAATATTTTAGTGATTATGTTTGAAACCCGAAACCTTTGCAGGATTTAGTGGGCTGGAACATGTGGGACATGTCTCCATTAGGCTGTCAGCAGCGACAACTTGGTGGCAGCTGTGCGGGGCTGAAAGGACCAGAAATTTACTTTAATTCAGAGAAGAAGAAAAAAAACACCATGAAGTGATGCAAATAAATGTGACCTGAAAAGACGGAGCATTAATAGCTGAAGAAAAATAGAGCAGGGTTGAATAATAAAGAGATTTAATTAATTTGATGCCGATTTGATTAAAACAGTAGTGATTTCATGGAAACAGAGTCATGTTTCATCACAGCCTAACATTCACAGTAAATCATTTACACAGAAAATTGCCATTTATCAATTTTAGGGAAGCAGGATGTGGGTGGGAATGACGAAAATGGAAGAGATGAAATTGTTCACAGATTAATGGAAAAGATGAGAAGTGTGGTACATGAAGAACAGACTGATAAATTATCTGGCTTGGTAAGCTGGGCTGCAATCCACCATTCATCATCTGTTGACCTGAGCTCTTGTTTGTCATTTAAACAAGCTGTCCTTACTTTAATTGATCACTGATTTCTGTCATTTTCCCAGTGAAATCCAGAGAAAGCTGCTGAGTCCCACAGTTATATAGGTGCTTTAGCTGATTCTGGCAGAAGATGAGGACTTTTCCTTGATTTAATTAATAGTGCTTAAACTTTATATGATAATATTTGAGTGAGATGTTGATTAACGAGCTTTCTGATCAACTTTAATGTGGGGGAAGTTGCTTTTAGCAACATTAGAGTGACCAGATTAGGTATTTTGCAGGCACATAGTGGCATTTTATAGCACAATCAAATATCTGTTACTTTCAGGTGTTATGAAAATGCTGCATATGAATAAAATATGACGTAAAAGGAATTTGACCTTGTAATTTAATATCTTGAAATTGGGCCTCTGTCTCTTTAAAACCTCCTGCTCTTTTTAAAACTCTGCCTTCAAGAAGCCATCACATTACTCCTCTGTTAAGCCTATAACAAGGTTTTGTTTTTTTGTTTTTTTGCCAGTGTTACACTGAGAAGTAGTTCATATCATGAGCTCAGTAGATCCCCAGTTCCACCAGGAGTTTGCTGATTGTTACTGGCTAGTCTGAAGGATACAGGATGCTGCAGCTCTGATCATGGGCTGCGTCTTGAAGGTGGCTCTTGGTCCACTCAAGTGTTTTGCACAACTGAATGGTTGCCAGGGGAAATTAAAAGATTACTAAACATGCATGAAAATTTCAAGACAACAGGTGTCTTTTTGATGAGTGAATGACATCATAAGATGATGTAATGCTAAAAAAATGTATTTTACATAATACTGCCCCTTTAGAAAACAGCTAATGAACAACATTAGTTTACAAACCTTTAATCAATAATTCACGGTGGTGCCGGTGCATGGCATCATGGTAGAGCAGGCACACCATATCTAAAGGCTTTTAGTTTGGGATGTGGCGATTCAGGGTTAAATTCTTCATCTTTGGACTTTCGTTTCATGTGTACAAGAAAGAACAAAGCAGACTCTTCTTCCTGAGGATGTTTAAGCCTTTCACTGTTTACAGCAAAAAGCTGAGTCTGCTGTGCAGATATGTGTCATCTCTTCTGCCATCATCTGTTGGGGCAGCAGCATCAGATCCAGGGACTTAAAAGGCTCAGCGACCAGATAAGGAAGGCTGGTTCTGATGTGGCCGATATGGACCCACCGGAGATAATGGTGTAAAGAGGATCTCTGTAGGAAATAAATAACAGTACAACCCTGAGCATCCTCTTCATCAGACTGCTTTACAACTGAGTGTCTTCAGTCAGAGGCTTCTTCAGATAACACAGGTGGCTACAGGAGTTATTTTCTGCCCACAGTCTTCGGCATCTGCATTTAAAGATGCTTAGATAATTTGAGTAACATCATTTAATTTCTCTTCAAGACAAATGATGTATTTTTGAATAGCACCGGACTTGAATCTGCAAATGTTTTCAGAAAACCCTTCATCCTCTTCACTCAACATGGAGGAGCTGACTGTGTCTAAAGATGCACAGCACACAGGAGCACATATACTCATTAGTATGCAGTGAGCAGCTCCATTCAGGACATTTGTATTCTTCCTTGGAAACCTCCCCAGTGTTTCTGGGTTAGATTTATGTATTTGTACTTTCAGTAGATAAGAGAATCATGGGAGAAAATAGATTCTGCAGATGACTGCATCGCCTTTGCTTACTAAATAGCACATGCTTTCATTGACGATCCATAGCTAATTCATGTGAGACTGCTTTGTCCCTGCTGCATGTAGTTTACAATCACATGCAAAACACCGGAAGTCCTCGTATCAAGAATAAGAAAATGCTATGAAATCAGTTTGAGACTCTTTGTGGCAGGAAGCCGTAATCCCAGAGAGGGAATGAATTGTTGCAGATAACCATCAGAGCAGATTGTGTTTCTGATGCAAACATAAGGGTCAGTGCAGGCCACTGATATGACTACAATACACACACTGAGCAGAAAATGAATATTAATGAACTCTGTTTACAGTGATTAATGCGTGGATGAACCAGTTTCAACAAATGTTTGGTATTAGCTCCTCAGGTGTTTTTATAACTGGGCACTATGCAATTAAAAAATTTCTCCTTATTGTTCACCCTGCATATCACAACTTTTATCACGTAATATGAAGTAGTTTCAGTATGCTCTTGGTTGTGTAGGAACTGCTCAAAGAAAAACGATATCTCAAAAGAACCTCCAATTTCAAAAGGATTATAAAAAACAGATTAAATTTTAAAAGTGTGCAATGCAAATCTGGGGCATTTTTCCCCACATTATAAATACTAGAAAACTTAAATATTAGAAAACTTTTGTAAACTGACTAAGAGTCTCGTCTTCACATCTGTGAACAGAATCAGTTTTTGAGTTGCTTAGATTTATGTTACTTTTATTTTTTGTCTTTTCCCAAATGTGATGCTGCACCATTTGAATAATGGATTATTTCTCGTCTGCAACTTCTCCCAGGTCAACCAGAATTTCAAAACATCCTATTCAAGACACATGCTTGTCTGAGCTGCTGTGTTTTTGACTGAAAAGTGGGAGTCCAGAGCTGCTGTTGTTTGCTTGTACATTAAACTTTAATCTGTGTTACATAACAGTCTGTAAGCAGGCTGGGCTGACGGAGAGGATCGTTTAACCATCCAGGGCAGCTTGTGGATCATTTCCAGGAAATTACATCAGAAGTTTAACTATTGTTTATTTTACTGACCCTGATTCTTTATTTTTTAATTATAAAATGTCAAATTGATATTAATTGGCCTAGAAAGAATTCAAGTCTAAGCTGACCTAGGTGTCAAAATGGCAAAATATAGTCAAATATATCTGTAGTTGGCATTCAAAGAGGTTTTTCAATTGGATTTCTTTAAATGAAACAAAACTACTTATAGTTTAAAGTGTTTTCCATTCTTTGTATTCACTTTAAATGCTTAGTGTGCTTCACAGTGGTGGGAGTCATTAGAAGTGTGAGGTCTTTGCTGGTTTAAATGGAAAGTTACAGCGGCTCTTTGTGCACTATTGCTGCTTTTGCTAAACGTATAATTGAAAGTAGAATCAAGGGATTTTGATCAGATACACTTGCTTAGATTGACGATTAGTTAACCATCTCTACATGTTGTCCTCTTGTAAGACATTTGCCGAACCTCCCAGGAGAGGAAGCCCCAGTAAATTCACCCCGAGTCAGACCATACAATATTCAGGGGCCAGCACAATAAAAAACAAAAAACAAAAGCTGCTTCTTAAAAGATACAAGGCATCAAATGAAATGGAAAATATGAAAACAGCATAGCATGAGGCCAAGAGCGTTGGCTCAGATAAATGGATATAGATATTAAAAAGCTGGGTTGCATGTACAGTAAGTGAAGCAACAAAAATTTAGAAAAGAGTATTTTTTTGGATAGAGACTAAAGTAAAAATGCTAAGCCAGAATGCAACATGCATGCAACAAGAAAACCAGAACAAAAACCACCTACAAATCAGCAATGTGTAGACGAAAACTTATGAGAACATAGTTGACTCTGGGGATTACAGGTAAACCAGAGTGTGCTTAATATTCTCTACACGCGGGTCATGTGCTGGTGTTTCAGTCTAGACATCTAGAGACACGTCTGATCTGCTGTTGCTTCTGTGTTTTTGCACCAACAGCGTTGGAGGGAGACGGAGAGGTGATCATCAGCCCCGTGCAGAACTGCAGCCACTGTGAAAGCAGCGAATGCCACGAGAGCCAAGACGGCATCATCTGTTACTGCGACGAAGACCTGGTGCTGGCCGCAGACGGCGTGTCCTGTATCAACGCCTCGGGTCAGACCCTTAATCTACTGCACAATTGGTCCTGATCTCTCATCCTTTCGCCTAAATAAATGTAGAAATGAGTTTAGCGGGATTTTGCCTCTAACAGAGCGTGACTCAGAGAACAGATAATAATGAATTTATCTCCAAATGTAATGAAGCCTGGGGGGGGGGCGCGACTGAGATTTATTATTTCTTTGTCTTGGGATATTTTATTGAATAGACCTTTAATCATTTATGATAATAAGCAGTATAAGCTAACTGTAGAGGTCTTAGTCAGGTTGTGTTGTCACAGAAAAGCCCTCTATCTTTATGTGGATTTAGGAAACTCGAGGTTTCACCCTCATTCTCTGGCTTCATGCAGAAATCTTTAGCTAGTCCTCATCAGCAGAAGCCAAGTATCACTTTTGACTCTTCTTCTTGGGTTAAACTAGGAACGAGAGACACAGACAAACTCCTGTGAAGGTGGAATTGCCTCTTCAAATATAATTTGTAATCTCGGTAAATAATACATTAATGGATGTCATTCGGAAAATAATTAGCATGGCTGAGTGTCACTCGATAATTTAAAACACAATGCCAGGCCTATTACCATCATAATAATAGGCCTAAGTGTGGCCTGATCTGCAGATCTGTTTGCATTAATGATGTAAGGTCATTAAAGGGCACGCTCTCAGTATGGTCTGTTTCGCTTTTGCAGATTTGTTCTTCTGCTCAGACAAGAGAAATTAGATCCCCCCCCCGCCCCCGCCCCGACTCACAATTTTTACATGCAGCAGCCGTCGCTGCTCCTCGGCTCTGTTGTGTCATCGCTTTCACATCATTAATTAAGCCGGAGATGTGTGTAGCTCGCTTGAATGTTAATGCTCCTCCGGGGAAGATTACCAGTGTGTGATGCTGCTGTTTCCTGTCGTTCCTCAGAGGCGACCGGGCTGCCTCCACAGCCGTCTCTCTCCCACCTGGCTCTGGGTCTGTCTGTGGGCACGTCGGCGCTCATCGCCGCCCTGCTGCTGGCGGTGTCTGGTGTCATGATAAGTACGTACAAGGCGCCCTAGTGTCCCACAGTTACGGTGTCTCTGTTTGCCTAATCGTAAGGTCAGACTGGACTTCACTTGCCGGTCAAGGAAGCAAAATATTTTTGTGTGTTCACTGCATGAAAAGCTGTACCAACATTTTCACAGACTCCTGTTGGAAAATCCTACAATCCTGCGACTCTCACAAATTCCCTCCAAAGAATTTGATAACTCAATCTTTTAAGTAGACGGCAGCTATGTTTGATTTTGATGTTGGCTTTTGAGAAAACACAGTTTTCTCAACGTCTGGCTCAAAACACAACTATACCGCCACATCTCAGTATGAGTGTTTCTTATCGTATCATTCTTCTCTTTTTCTCTTCCAAATAGCCACATATTGTAACCATTTAAAGAGATCTCCAGACTTCCTCAAAGTTGATCAGATTTTGTTTTTGGTATTCTGAACACCATTTCGCTCATTATCTTAGGACCATACCATAATGTAATGTACTCAACACTGACCTATGAATTATTCAGGCATTAAAAGCTCCTTAACTCCAATCACCGCAACTTTGGTTCATAAATATATGCGCTTTCATTAAAACAGTTCCAGTGCTGGATTTCATTTAGTTTTTCATTAAAAACATGTCCTCAAGTAAATGTTTGATCATCCCTTGTTTGGAAAAACAATATATTTACTCCTCTTTAAGAAGAGTAATAGAAGAATCTTCTTGCTGAATTTTCTTTTAAAACAAGTAGTTCTTTAAATGTATTTTATATTAAAAAAATAAACTCAATCAAAAACAGCAATTTTGTGCCTTTAACCAAACTGACAACATAGAATCCTGGAGTAAATAGACACATAAAATACTTTCCAGTGTAATAAATCTCTTGCCCTGCGTGTGTTAGAAAGTGATGCTGCACACAAATGAACTGTGACCTTCGCCGGTTTCTCCCTGTGGAGTTTTGGTTAATGACGGCATTTCCCGCAGGAGGTTTACTACCGACCAGGAGCCGATTGATGCCCACCAGGGTGAAGACGCCTTTTTTTTTGCTTGAGCTGACTTTTTAAAACATAAACACACCAAACATGTTGATTCAGCCTCTGAAACTGCACAAATTGGTTGGCATTACAAAATAAGTGCATGTTTGTAAAGTCGAAATTGCCCACAAAATAATGAAAAAATGTGTTGACAAATTCCCTTTTCTGATCTTTTTGGGTAAAAAATGCAGATCCCTGCTTCCTCGGTAACAGAAATGGAGCGAGAGCTGGACCTAGTTCAGCCTCTGAACTGGTTCCTCTTCTCTTCCAGATGTCACCGTTGAAAATTACGTAGATTTAATTCAGTTTTGTTCTGGTTGCATAAGAGTCACTACTGTCTGTGCCTCCTCCCTTTCAGCCTTCAGCAAGTTTCTGTCAAAGCAAAAGCTGATTCCTGCGGCCAGGACGGAC
The DNA here is from genome assembly GCA_033032245.1 of Poecilia picta. Classification (NCBI taxonomy): domain Eukaryota; kingdom Metazoa; phylum Chordata; class Actinopteri; order Cyprinodontiformes; family Poeciliidae; genus Poecilia; species Poecilia picta. Next base: position 15,486,080 of record CM065374.1, read on the forward strand.
TAACGGAATCCGACTGGCTGCTTTCAGGCAACAACAGTCAGACATATGCAGACAAGGTGTCATCCAGGCCCACTCCCGCTCACACTCAGACGACCACTTCCACATGTCAAGGATCTGGATTTAAACAAGGACAGTGCAGAAAGACGAGTTCTTGTGAAGGATAACTGCTTATCCATCAGATGGCAGTGCTTGTAGATTAGGCGTTACTTTGTAAATAAATACACACTTATGGCTCTGCAGATGAATAATATGTTTGCAGGGTCGAGGCTTGTTGCTTTGGTGTGTGAGAGGTCCAGAAGTCTGACATTTGTGTTATTTTGAGGCGGATGATGGAAATAATAGTTTGTTTAAGATGACGTGAACATTTTATAAACAGATTTAAATGTTGGGTTTAACGTTGAGACCGTTTCCATCATCTGACATGGAGGGTTCAATAACTCAGAAACAGAAATAATCTGGTGTCACAGCCCTCGTTCTTCAAACATCGGCCTTTAGGGAAATAACCTCTTTAAAAGCATTGCAGCCTGTCTAGTGTAGCCGCAAGCAATAATTTCCTCCAAGAAGATCGGTTCCAGGGCTTTGTTTGTTTTTTAAATTGCGGACGCCTCGACGGGGGAATCAAACTCTTTCGCTTTTTCTTTCTATCACCAGTGTACAGGCGCAAACACACGGAGCTGCAGTCCATTCAGCTGGAGCTGCAGAGTCCGGACTGCAAGCTCAGCAAGCTGCGAGCCTCCACCATCATGACCGACTACAATCCCAACTACTGCTTCGGCGGCAAGACGGCGACAGTCAGCGACCTGAAGGAGGTGCCACGGCGCAACATTTCCCTCACCAGGTGGGAAAATCACTGCAAACTACAACTGCTAGACTAAAGAGAAGAGTCTGAGCAAAGATGGCCTTTAGAGATCTAATTTCCCAATGTATTAGTGCTTTATCTCATGTAGAAAGGGATCCTAATGATCTAATATAATTTGAATTAACCGAGGAATAGAGATGGTCATCTTTGATTGGTCCAATTAACGAGTCATATGATGGACGATCATCCTGGATTGAGGTTACTGTTGCATGAATGCTGCACACGTCTTCACATTATGGCCACACGAGAAAATCTTCCTAAAAAGTCCATCCATTGTCACTTTTGTTTCATTTCCCCAGTAATCATTTGCTAAAATATCTTCACACATTCAGCGTGGATGCTTTAATGTGTGATTGTCATCCTGACTGTTCCTGTCTGTCAACATTTTACCAGCGTGTTTTACATTTTTACTGGGCTGTCTGGTGGTAATGCTGTCTGATAATGTGCCTCTATTATATTACAGTGTCTCTCAGTATGACATTGTCTGCATGGTTATGAAAAGGACAAATTTGTACATGCAAAATGGCCAGAAATCATTAAAGTTTGAAATCTTTCTTTGGGAAAATGTACCTACAGTGATCCTGTAAACTTTTCCTGTTTAAAATTGTCTCGGATTCAGTTTGTCAGACAGCGCAGCCCGTTTTAAAACACAAATAGTGATGGAAGCAGTAAATGACAGGGCTGTGTGTTTCCTTGCAGGGGTCTGGGTCACGGTGCGTTTGGGGAGGTGTATGAAGGTCTGGCTGTGGGGATACCTGGTGAACCGAGTCCACTGCAGGTGGCTGTAAAGGTCAGTCCTGCTGGGGAAACAGCAGTTCAAAAGCTCAAACTTTGTTTTTTTATAAATATGGGTGCAACTCAGATGCTGGATAAAGGGAATAATGAACTTTATCTTAAGCATCATTAGCGAATCGCAGTATTTATTTCTGCACATCGGCATTAATCACAGACTAATTTCATTCACTCCAGACACTTCCTGAGGTTTGCTCTGAGCAAGATGAGCTGGACTTTCTCATGGAGTCTCTAATCATCAGGTAACTGCAAAACACACACACACAGTTCTCCTCCTTATATCTTGTTCACACAGCAACGGTTCTGTTCCCCCTCTTCTCTCTGTGCTGCAGTAAGTTCAACCACCAGAACATTGTGCGCTGCATCGGAGTGAGTCTGCAGGCCATGCCCCGGTTCATCCTGCTGGAGCTGATGGCTGGAGGAGACCTTAAGACCTTCCTGAGGGAGACGAGACCCCGGCTGGTGAGACGCACCGCTCTGCCTAACAGTCGATTACTTAAATAACTCCTTTGTTTTAGGAGCGACATTAACTCTAAAATTGTAGTAAAACTCATCAGGCACCATCAGCACTCATTCACCTGCTCTAGTCTCCCCAGGGACGCTTTAAACTCTAACAGAGCGGCTGCTAAATGCGGCCAGATGCAAGCCGTGTCTCCACTTTGGTGCTCGACAGGTGGCCAACAATTTTAGAAAGAAAACCGCACATAAGAGGCTTTCTATTCACATCCTGTGCTTACCGGGTGGATGCATATGTGCAGGCATGAAGCAAGGCTAGATGTAGGCAAAACATGAGCGACACGCAGTGTAATGCGTATCCACATGACGGGGAACGGTTGATCTAAAGCACAAAAACTACATTTTTGACCTCAACAACAACCAGTTCCAACACTAAGCAGCTAAATGAAAAACAAACGTTGGTTTACAGATGGTTGACATTGGTTTTTATTTCCTTGTAAAAGCAGTTATTAGTTTGAATGACAGTCTACGGTGAGGTATAAGTTGGGGGAATAAAGAACGTCAGAAATAACCAGAGACATTTCAAATGGCCCACAGAATGGAAAATTAGGCCAAAACGGCTGATTAAAAATTTTCGCTTTAACTTTCATCAACAACTCTCTCAAGAAGAGGCCTTTGGTTTAAGAGGCGAAGTAGCTGACTGCTGGCTCTGCCTGATTAGAAAGCCTGACTAATTAACCAGATAATATGATTGTATTAGGCTGGTGTTTCTCTTTAAAGCAGAACTAAAACATTCCAAGTGTTCCATCAGTATTTTATTGAAATAACCAAGTTTCAGGCAGCAGTTGGAATAATTATTGGTTTTCTGTGATTCGTTTTTGTGTGAAGATCTTGAAAGCTTTTCATGTCCTGAAGAAAAAGATCCCAAATTTAAACCTTTGAGCTCAACCTGCACTTGGTCTTTAGAATGGTGTGGCTTTGCCTGGGGGAACTTGATAATCATGGGGGAGCTTGGTGTAGACCTGCTTCTCTTGCTGATGTGGTTCCATCCGGCAATACTAATAGGAGTTAGAATCAATATATTTCAGATGGGACACCTGACTCTGAATGCATTCCTGCAGGTTTCCTCCCATGTGGGAGTTTAGAGACTCCAAACTCAGAGAAAACACTACGAAGCTCCACTTTGGAGCAAATGCACTTTGAATCTTTTAAAAGTTTATTGTGTTTAAAGTCCATCTGAAGTCTCTGCTCTGTGTTTAGATTTGCTGTGTTTGTTAGATACACCGAGTAACGCACTATTTTTGGCCTCTTTTTGTCTCTCATCCTGTGGTTTAGGACCAGCCGTCCAGTTTGACCATGGTAGACCTCCTCAACGTGGCCAGAGACATCGCTAAGGGCTGCCACTACCTGGAGGAGAACCAGTTCATACACAGGTATCTGAACAGACGAAAAACAAAAACAGTAGAGGTTCTGAATGTAGTAAAAGTTTGCCCTCATTCATCAAATCGACTCACACTAACAAACTGCATCAATCCAACTCTTAACATATGGACTCTGCACACTTCATGCCTCCTACATGATCTGAGAAAGAACAAGTAAATGAGTTTAGAATGTGAGCGGCCAGATGGCTCGGCCGGCTTGTGTTTTTACGGTCTGTTTCTGAGCCACAAGTCAGAGGAGCAGATCTGCAGTAACCGTGCTTGGTGAAGGATGAGAGGACGCACGTTAAAAAAGCTCTAAAAAAATGTTCACAAGAAAAGAAGAACATTTTTTTAAAAAGTCGTGCATATCTAAAACGAGGAAAGGTCAATGCTGGTTATGCGTTTGTGTTGAGGCAGTATAATGGGATCTTCTTGCGGACCTTTAAGCATTAGCTGCTGACAAATGGAGCCTATTAAACCTTGTTTGGCCCAGCGTGGCACGGTAAAGCTACATCAATCCGTCTAATGGCCGTCTCTTAAAATATTCTGCACAACCCAATCTTCTCTCCTCAATCCTGTATTAAAATTGCCCCGACTGCTGTCCTTGAGGCTTATTTCAGTTTTATGAAGGTGTGTTTACTTGAGGTTGAGTAACGGCCGCTGGTTGAACAGGGCTCGTTTTTCAGGTGGATTAAAGGCTTGAATCATGAGCTGTGTGCAGCTTCAACAAGTTAACTCTGAGGCTTAATGCTGTCTGAGAACAACTTAATCTGCCTTTTATGTTTCTTTCATTATTTCTCCAGCTGAAAATCCAGTAAATGACCAATGGCTCATGGAGTGTTTTATTTGTTGTCTTCTTTATTTAATGCTAAAGCCTTCGTGTCGCGGTGGGAGTGGAGGCAAATTTGTGTTGCGGAAATGAACCTCAGATAATGAAGAGGTGAAAAAAATATACATAAATTGTTTGTGAGATCTGCAGAGAAAAAAACCCAAAAAACATATTTTATGTGCACTTAAAATGTACTGTTATTAAAGTCGGTTGTAAATGTTTATATAGGGTTTGTGGGCTGCATGGCCTTCCAGTCAGACCTCAGTTTGCGGCGGCAGCTGTTGCATTTTAAAACTCGTCCTTGCCTGGAAGCGCCAGATTTCCATGAATTCTCCTCCGTCATTATACAAGGACTGCTCAGGTTTAAATATAGCCCTTCACTCACACTGTGGCCCTTTTCAGAGGTGATATATAAAACGCGAATGGGTTCATCACTTCGATTTAAGTGACTGCACTCAGTAATTCAAACACTTTTGCCTTGAAATTCCTCTCGACTGCATACAGACATTTCCTTGGGAGAAGCACAGGTTGAACAGTGTTCGCAGAAAGAGGCTGCATCGAAGCAGTCTGCTTTCGACAAGCTTATTAACAATTTTTCTGGCAGAGCGCGCAACATGGCCCACTGTATAAACCAAACCGGCAGTCAGTGGGCGCGCTAGGGAGGGCAGAGGCAAAATTAACCGTTGGGCAAGGGAAGCCAATCGCCTCAAAAGATTTAACCTGCTGCTTTTAATCAATTCTGATCCCTTCTGCTACATGCAAACAATACATATGTTAGGAACAAAGGCAAAGTCGCTGTGAAATTTAGCAGCTTGTTTTGCTGAATGGCTTGTTTTGCTAAAATACCAGCATAGGCAGTCGAGCATCATACTCTCAGCTTTCAGAAAGTTTAAACAGTTCATGCTCAACCTTGCATGTAATCCTTCCAACAAGCGCGATTCTATTTATCTTAAATGATTTATTTTTGACTTTTGAGCTTTCAGTTTGTCGTTGTCAGAGCAGCAAATGTTGAAACAGTTTTCTGGTGTTTTTCTCAGGACTCTTTAGACACATCTTGCAGCTAAACAATATTAACCACACTACAGACTCAATGAAACTGTAGATCGTTTATCAGTGTAATCAGACTTGATTGAGAAGCAGCGCGATCTTAAAACAATCAGCACCACTAGCTCCAGCATCGTCTCCCTCTCCTTGAGCAGGACCGCAGCAGTTCGTTGTTCGTTTAAAGTAACATATTTCTCGACTCAATCGAAAAGGTTAACTGTGATAAAATGTCAAGGAAAACCTTCAGGGTTTATTCAAACCTGAAGCCGATGGATTCAGTCGTGGTGAAAGAGGCTTTTGATAAAGATCTCTGGGTGTTTTTATGTACCTGAGAAACGCCACAATTGAATGTTTGCAGCTTACTTCTGAATAGAAAAGATCTGCGGCGCGATGAAACCGACGAGGAGTCTCTCTGATTGGTTTTGAAAGCCGAGTTTATTAACAAGGAGCTGACAAGCAAAGTCACTTCTCATTTCAAGACGAATTACTCTCAGATTTAAAGTAGCTTCAGAGCAACTTAGGTTGAATAGTTTGACACTCTGAAGTGGGAGACCTGGTTTTAAAGGCATCGGTTTAAATCAGGCTGAACTCGAACTTTATCCTCATTGTGTCATTTCTTATCTCTCTGAATCAGGCCTGCCGAGGCCGAACATCAAAACAATGTGTTTCTTTCTGCTGTGGCATCCATCACTGCGAGTTATTCGGCTTCATCCTCTTCCTGTCTCATGATCTGCTTTGAGCCGCGTGTAACGCCATGTCGCCATGGTTACGTACTTGCCACAGCTCTGTATGCTCTCAGCGTCGCTCCTTAAAACTTAGACGGTTTGGTGCCTGGAGGAGTAAACTGCAGTGTGTGTGTGTGTGTGTGGGCTCTACATATATTCTCCTTAAAGATTCAATCTGTGCTGTGCAAATATGAGATTTCCTCTATAAGCCGCTCTCCCTGCATGCCTCTGCAGCATTTATATCCAGAAGCTGCTAAATGCCGGCAAGCCCAGGGCGAGACTAAAGTTCAGATCCAAAAGGGGAGTAACTGTGGGCGTTTTGCACACCAAACTCTTTTATAAATATAAATGCATGCAAAAAAAATAAAAAAAAAACAACCTGCTAAACTACAGAAGAGATGAGGCATAAGTCAAGCTGTGCAGATGCTCAGCATGACACTTTGCTGCGCTCTGCATCCCCTCTTATTTAAATGCTCCATCCAGCAATGTGGGAACGAGCTGTGATCTCATAATGCTTTTTGGGGTTTTTTTTGCTTTCAGGGACATTGCAGCTCGGAACTGCCTTTTAACCTGCAAAGGGCCGGGTCGAGTGGCCAAGATCGGAGACTTTGGGATGGCTCGAGACATTTACAGGTACGCTGGAATCTGCAGCACATGAAATAATGCCTGTTCTCTCAGGACAACTCATTTTTGTTAATACAACTGGGGCCACATCAACATGTGAATTGAGCTTTAGACATGACATTTACACCAGTTGTCAAAAGAAGAGTATTCCTAAATAGAGTGAAAGAGAAGATTTACGTGGTAAATTGTTATAAATAAATGAAATCATTTTAGAAATTTCTAGAAGTTTATTTTTGGAAAATGTATTCCTCAATGTATTCCCACTTTCTTTCACCTACAATCAGCCAAGTTTCAATCAGTTTTATTAGTATAGCACATTTCAGCAGGATGGTGGGTCAAGGTGCTTGAATACACACAATGGTCCTGATACTTCCCCACAGTTTGCACTAAGCATCAGACAGAGAATACGATTCAATCATTTCTAGAGAAACTCAAGCTAAACTAAATCATTTATGTTTGTTCACATGGTGCTAAATTCTCCACTGATTTACAACAGACATTTTTGTCCTTTCCTGCACATTTTCCATTTCCAAATTCAACTATTCCTATATTACATTTTCACATTTTTTGTTTGACTAGTTGTAATAATGTTTTTTTGTTTTTTAATCCTTAAAACTCAAAAACATAAATATAAACCAGTGATGTCGGTTCTGATTCCGTTGTGTAATAAGGGGGTAGTTAAAAAAATAGATGGTGTGAGACCTAGTTGCTTAGACACAACACTGGTTCATTAATTAGAATAAAAACTGTTTTCATTGGACCTTTAGGCACAAAAAAATCCTAATTTAATTGGATCCTCTAAAAATTTTTTTAGTTGGCACAGTATGATGGGTATAAAATAACATATCTGCTACCACAAAGTGGTTCACAAGAAACTTGTGGACTGAAATTTGTCAAATTATAAGTGTAATTTGAAGGTATATCAATGGTTTGAAAGTCTGAGTAAGTTTGTAATAGTTTTTCTGCCTTGTGTAATAAACAATGTTCGAGTTCCGCCGTGTTATCGCTTTGCTTTACCGACTCATCATTTAATCTATGTCGGCTTATTTGCAGCTGAACAATGTCTTTATTCTAAAATTCCTGCAAACACAATTTAATGCGGTGAAGTTTAGATGAACCGGGAATCCAGCAGGGAGAGCTGCCAAGCCTTTCATCGTCTCAGAAATTAGAGCAGAGGGAATCTGTCGCAGCGTTTCTCGGCATCAACGCCGCGCTCCTGAATCATCCGACGGGGAGAGCTGCCAAGGAGCCGCACCAGGACAGCCTGATGTAATTGCGGATGTCAGATCCAGGTTCTGGTCCCTTCCTGGTGACACGGTGTCAGGGTTTCATGATCCCCGTTTTGATCATATCTGGCAACTTAATTGTTGTATTATTTCAGCCAATTCACGCTGTGGTGCCACTGCTGCGTGCCAAGAGAGACGGATGACTATTTCTGAGGTGATCGCTGGGGACGGGAAGCACAGTGAGCGCCGAGGACTAAATGCCAGATTTTTATACTCGCAGGCGTACCAGCATGCACAGGTTCACTCAGCCTCACAGGTGTAGATGATGAACAGCTGTAGTCAAAGCAAAAACAAAATAAATAAAACTTTATTATTCTCCTGAAGTTATCGGGCTCTACTAGTTGGGACTCAACAAGAATAACTATTTACATTGTTTTTAAAATGTAGTTATGTAGTAAACAGAGAAGAAGAAAACGTGTGTGATATACGGAGTGATTAACTGATCAGCAGCAGAGTGACCAACAAATATAATTAGGTGAAGTGGATATAAAAAGTGAAAGCAACAATGCTGCAACAAAATGATTTAATCTTTTATGCAACTTAAAACTCAACAAAAAAACATCCAAAAAGTCTTAAAGTCTCACGGCAGAAAAAAACCAAACAATAATAATGTTGTTATAAGTTGCACACTCTTAAACTTAAATTAAGACTTTGCAGAAGTTACTTTTGATTCTTTTCCAGCTCCCTGTTTTTCAGGAAGACTTCTACCAGCATGTCATATCTTCACTTGCCAACTTTTTCTCACGCTTCTTTGCAATATCACTGAGACTATCAGATTGTCTTATCCACAGCTTTCGCTGAAAGACTCGGATTTGATTCTGGACTCAGTTTTACTGATCTCTCCCACCTTCGGTTTTATAGCAAATCTAAAGGTTGTGGGCCCAAAACGTCTGGCATTCAGAGTTGTTCTAAAGAGAAAAGTAACCCCACATCTTGTTTTCTTCTGTAGTTGTGTTTCATAAGACCACAGTTCCTTCTCCCATGTGAGGTTTTAGTCGGCCGTGGCTGTTTGATTATACAACGAAGCCTGATGATGGGGAGGAACCCAAACAGGCAGGATGAAGATTGCAGCATCTTTTGCATTGCTATGGCCTTTATATCTTCCGTTTCTAAATCTTCAGAGTTCAAAAGGATGCTAGGACAAAAAGTGAGACCATCTGTAAGCTGAATGTCGACACAATCTAGGACAGATCCTCCAGAACCATAAGGCAGATGAAGAAAACACAGAAAATGACCAAATTATTGACACTAAAGATGACTCTTTAAAACACAGGAACTGAAGTGGGGTGTACTTTCTAACTTACAACTTCGGGTGCAGCAGTGCACGTTCAATATAAAGCAGGCTGGACATCCAGCTCACCAGCTACAGGTGTTACAGCCAGGCCACCCTGACCTCCGCTGTTGCTTTTTACACCTGATTCATCTTCAGAGTTACACCAACACAACCGCACAGGCATAAAAAGCTTTCGGTTTCCTGAGACGGTCTAATCCTCCCTAATCCGCTGCTCGCTGAAAAAGGTCTTCATCAAAATATTTACCTGCTCTCTCCAACAGATAAAACAATAAGCAGCAGAACAAAAAGCATGTGTTGATCGATGTTTCGCAACAACCTTGCTATTCTTCTAGAAGCAGCTCTGTGGGAAAGCTGCTTTTGTCTCATTGAAGCTCTGTTGCTGTTCTTTATAAGGACGGACATGATGATTAGAGCAGGACAAAGGAATGGGTGGGGGAGAAAATGATGGCAGCATCCCGTTCTGTAATTGTGCGTCTAAACGTGTTGCCATGAACCATTTCCCTTCACTGCTGAGATCCTTTTACTTTAAGTGAAAGATTAAGGGGCCGGGTGAATAAGAGCCCTGCAGGAGCATTTAGATAATCTGTCAAGCAAACAGAATCTGTTAGTGATTGTTTTCTGTGCCTCAGCGACTGGGTCATTTTCCACTGCCAATCGTATAAGTATGGATTTCGCTTTTAGTTGTATTAGCAGCTTGCATGTCATCTGAATTCATTTCTGCTCACTGAGCCCCTGAAGACCCACAGCTGCAGCTCTGAGTTAAAGGAAATTAGCATTCTGACTTTGGATTTTATGAAACCCGGTGAATTTGTATTTTAATACACTAGAGCAACAGTAACTCTGGACAAATGGACCTGCTTTTGTTTCATTTCTGAGGCTGAGCTACAGATTGGCTGTACTGCATGAATAATGCATGTCTTATTAGGCCTCTGCAAATATTGTGTTTGATATTTGGACAAACATCCCTTTCAACTAGTCCAGTGCTGTGTTTTGTTTCAACTGCAGAGCTTTGATTCTTTGACTCATTCAGACCTGAATCTCCAGTAATCAAAATGCAAAAATTTCATCAGTTTTAAAACAAAACCATTTATTGTTTATCACTTATAGTTATTGCCAATAAATTAGAGTATTTATTACAATAAGGCTGGTTTTGTCAGATTAAGATAACCTTCAAGCAAGATTTAAAAAAAGTCAGAATCTGTGGACTTAAACGATGTTTAGTCCACAACTTGGCTGATTCTATAGTTTGAACCTGACTTCAAACTAATATTTGAAGTCAGGTTCAATTATGTACAAACTTGCACCGATATTTGGTCCAGTGTTGTTTTTAGCCTGGCTGCACCTGCATCACATTTTGGAGACATAGCAAAATATCTGGCAGAATGCTGGCTGGAATTTTTAAGGATTTGGAGTTAATTTAAATTTGAATTAAGTAACAATTTCCAGTAATGTTTATATTTTATCTGCTTCAGAAGTTTTGTGTTTTTCCAAATTGAGTCTGGAAGTGTGTATGGGAGTATTGTCCTGCAGGTTTCAGTCAAGAAACACCAGACTGTGTCATTGGCTAGGCTCATTTGGGACCAGATGGTTGAAGTTTGGTAAAGACACGACCGGCTCCAGAGCAGGAAATCCACCAGATTTAAATGAATCTCAGATTTTGTCGAGAGAAGGGGTCAGAAGTTTGTTGATTGAGTTTGTCTGATTGAGCTGATACTGTCCAAGGTTCCTTTACCCATCAGAAGGCATGCATTTATTTGAGCTTGTATATTTAAATAGATAAAAATTCAAGCTCGGTCTTTCAGTTCTAGTTGAGAATGGTGTTTGATCCGCCTAAGCTGGAAATAGAGCGGCTCAAATAAAGCGTAAATTGGAACTTCATCTCCATGATGCTGCTTCTCAGTTGAGCTGCATTTATCCAAGCTTCTGCTGCTCGTCACTGAATCACCTTATGAACAAAGTTTGTTTTTGCTGCGTTATGCATCTATGTATCCATCCAGAAAGAACCAACTGGGTTGTTTGCTCACACCGCATCTCGTCAACACCTGGGAGCTGCCCGCTGTAATAACAGATCCGTTCTGGTCAGCTGTGGGACAAATCAGCAAAGCTGCTGCGGCTCCTTTACCAAGCTCCAAAATCTCATGGCCCGCGGCTGACAACCGACCAGCACCCCCTGTATTAATCATTAAGTGCTTTCTGTGTTTATAGAGCAGTGTTTGGGGAGAAAATTGACATTTTATGACTAAGTTTAATGCCAAATTGATTTACTGCTCTGCAGAAGCAAAAGATGCCAAACAAAGGCAGCTGCGACACCATAGATCATAAATCCGCAGACGCTTTTTCTTCATGGACGCCGAGTGGCAGCCCCCTCACATCTGTCCTCGCTCTGTGCAATAAAGCAGGCAGAGACCTTGATGAGCATCAAAAATCAGATATAAGAGAGATGAGATCCTTTCTTTACCCGTGCCAGGAATTAGAAACAGCTCGGTGAGTGATAGCCTCCCTTTCTTTCCTAATTGGATGTTTTTTCAGAGTTCCCAACACCAACCCAATCTGCAAATTAGGTTTATGGAAAAATGTAGAGGCTAGCAGCTGTTTCAATCAAGGACAATTTAAATACCTCAACACAACTAATGTTACCAGTGTGATCTCCAAATTCAACACAAGAAGCCACTTTAAATTACTTGAAGTGTCAAACCTATCCAACCCCTTCATGACGAGCATCTTTAGTACTTTTATGTTGTTCTGACTTGCTGCTCCTAGTGCAGCAAGTCACTAGGAGCAGTGACTTAGCACATTTCTCCAGACTAAAGGCCTCCGTCTCATTCATATTCTAGATATTCAATCAGAGTTCAGCAAAGTCCAAGTCAGAAAAAAAATATGACCTCTCTAGTATCTTCCTTTCAAGTCTTCTTAAAAAAAAATCGTCCAATAATTCCTAAACTTCTACTTCCCAGGATCCTCTGGACACCTTGTATCCATCTTGCTAAGGCCTAAAAACGTTTACCTCGTTTCCTCTAGCCAGTAATCATTTCCCTAAACTTTTTGGACAATTCTCTAGACTCATATTGGTAACACAATGAAACATAACTGCTGTCAGTAGAAGTATGATTTAATGATAATTTAGGAAGAAAATCCTTATATTACATTAATAAATCTAATTTCAGATCTGTTCGTCTTTTTCTTACCATGAACCTGGATTGATTCTGGGCCCTAGGAAAGCAACCAGGCCCCACACAGAAAGGCCATTGGGAAGTTCTGTGGTTTTCAGCTGCAGCTGATTGTCCTTTTCAAACTGTTTATTTGCGTAGGGCGAGTTACTACAGAAAGGGCGGGCGCGCCATGCTACCAGTGAAATGGATGCCACCTGAAGCCTTCATGGAGGGCATCTTCACGTCAAAGACAGACACATGGTGAGAATCTAAGTTTGCCGTCATCTCATGCTCCAATTTCCCTCTTTTCTCAGGTTTGACGACATGCATCGTTTAAGACTAAATGTTTTTTTCTCATCACAGGTCATTTGGTGTGCTGCTGTGGGAGATCTTCTCTCTGGGTTACATGCCTTATCCGAGTCGCAGCAACCAGGAAGTGTTGGAGTTTGTTACCAATGGAGGGAGGATGGACCCACCTAAAAACTGTCCTGGACCAGTGTAAGCATTTAGTTTCATTGCTTCTTTACAGTTCCTTAAGATAAAATGTCCAATCTTCTGAATAAAACCCATAAAGACACCATAGACTAACCATTTTTACGGGCATTTTACGATGCTGTGCACTTTAATAAGGACATTAACTAATTTCTGCCGTGTTTTAGGTACCGCATTATGACCCAGAGCTGGCAACACCAGCCTGAAGATCGACCCAACTTCTCCACCATTCTGGAGAGACTTGACTACTGCTTACAGGTAAATCAAACTATGTTGGATTATTATATCAGCTGTAAATAGTGGTAGAAGTTTCAATTGTGTAATTAGGACATTTCTGATGATTCTTTCATCTGTTCAGATGCGCTTAAAATTTATTTTCAGTCAATTTGAGTCTAACGTTTTAAAGATACTAAAAACAACTCTAGCCTACAGAGTTATAGTTCTAGATGGGAGACCACCAAAACCTTTAACATAGATGCACTCACTTGACATCTCAACAATCATCACATTTCTCCATCACTATGACTACAGGTATGGAAAACTCAGCTCCAAGTCAAGCAGGCAATCAGTGCAAAGTCTAGAAATGTCCGTAATACTAAATATTGCACAGTTCACAGTTAATGTAAGGAGCAACGAAAACGAAGGACATGTGGAGTGTCAGTGGACACAATAGCTCGAACGTCATCCTACAAAGATTCCTGACCTCAAACAACCAAACATCTTTGGGCTAAATTAAATGAAGACTTGGACACAGGCTTCAAGTCCAACATCGGTGTTTGACCTCAGAAATGTGCTTCTGGAAAAATTCCCAGAAAACAAACAAACACTCTTAAGGCTTCCGGAAAGCTTTCCCGGAATAGTGTATGCCGTCACAGTTGTGGGTGTTTGAATGCAGACAAGGGAATACTTTTGGCAGCAGGATGTCAGTCAGTGTTATGAAGACACTTGAAGGTAAATATGGGTCCTCAACCAAAAATAGCTGAATGATTCAGTCCATTACCGCAGATTTAGGAACATGTGCCAGTGTTTTCTGCCAGTTTCTTTATTCATCTGAGAGACTGATGAATAATAATGAAGCACAGCTGCACTCAAAGCCTTGTACCCTCATGTAGTGAACATAAAAACATGAATAATAAACAAATGAAACAGGATTTTTATGTGATGTAAACCTCGTTTCAGGACCCTGATGTGGTGACCATGGCTCTGCCTGTCGAATATGGGCCCGTTCCTGAGGAGGAGGAACAAGTACCCGTGCACCCAGAGGACCCCGCAGTGCCGGCAGTTCTGCTGAACGCTCAGGTGCCTGATGGGGAGGCTTCGCAGCTGCCCCCATCCTATCCCACAGAGGACAGGAGAGGGGAGCATGTGGTCCTAACCAGCGCAGCAGCGGAGGCCAAAGCACCGACGCCGGCTCCGTCCCAGCCGTGCATTCACCAACCTCACATGCAGACCTCTGTGACCAACACGGTCACCTCTGCTGCCCCGTCCATGCTCACTGCCAAGGGACCTCACCCCGCAGCCCAACCGAGCTCGGAGGGAGGGCACATAAACCTGGCTTTTACCCAGGGTCACCCGCAGGAGAAGGACGGCCACGGCGGGAAAAACACCAGTCTGTGGAATCCCACCTACGGCTCGTGGTTCCTGCAGCAACAGAGGAAGCAGCAGCAGCAGCGGCAGGGAGGGGTGGGAGGACCTGGGGGCAGCGCCGGCAGGGTGCCCGGCGAGGGGCAGGAGCACGTGGGCCGGACAGTGGCTGAAGTGGCGGGCTCGCTGGGTCTCCAGCACCAGCACAAGCAGTTTCAGCATCAGCTCCAGCAGCAACACCAGCTGCAGCTGCTGCACCACCACCAGCAGCAGCAGCAGGGTCTCTGCAGGCCACTGCTGCCTCCCCCGCCTCCTCCTGCTGCCCAGTCCCCTCTGCTCTTAGATTCAACAGCCTTACCCCCAGTTCCTCTGTACCGACTGAGGAGGTTCCCCTGCGGGAACATTGGGTACGGCTACCAGGATCCTGGCCTGCCGCTGGACGCCAACCCCCCTCTGCCCCAGCAAGGCACCTCCATGGGCTCAGCAGCCCACCAGAGAGGGCCGTCCATGCCCGCTCCGATGACGCTGGGCCGTGCGGGTATGTCAGAGGACAACCGGCCGCTGCTCGTTACCATGGGGACAGTGCAGGACACGAGGCTGCCCAGGATGGAGGGCCATAACGCCACGGTGCTTTAGCCCAGAAAGTCTCTAAGTTTTGGATCTTCATGTTGAGGCAGAACCTCTCTCTGAAATGGGTCTTTTACAGGACACGCCCCACCCTAGACCCCCTGGAGACCTGAAGCACATAAAAAAGCTTTGAGAGGTGGACAGAGAAGAAAATACAGAGTAAAAGAATTTTAAGTCTCAAAAATGTATTTTTTCATCGTTGTGCGTAAACCGAGAAAGAAAGTTTGACTTCTTGTAAGTTTGTGGCTAGAAGGACTTGAGGGAGGAAAATGATTTTATTTTACCAGACGGCTTGATTGACATGAGTGCTGGTGGCCCACTGCTACCACTCCACTACAGAACCAGAACCACGGTGCGGTACAGAACTTTGACTATTTTTGAAAAGTCAGACACTGGATTACCAGACAAATTTATACTGGGGAAAAAACTGGAGGATTAAAAAAAAAGTGTAGATGTTTTTGCTTGCCTGCTTGTTTATTTATAAATTCATTTATTTATTATTTGGAAGTGGCAGTATAAATTATTGATGAACGCCTCTTCAAAGCCAACTTTTTTTTAAAATCTGCTTTCATATATTTTTATCAGTACAGAGCAAAAACAATCCCAAAATAATGTAACAATCGATCCGTTTGTTGTTTAAGGTGAATCTAAAAGATTGAAGGCACATCTAAAGACCCTTTACTCTGTTAAATATTTCTTTTCCCTCTACATATAGAAACCATTGTTATTGTTGGATTGATCTTGTACTTTGATTTCCATCTCTAATTTGTATATTTTATCCCTTTTTTCTATCCTGGGATGGTTGTGGAATAAAAATGTGTGAAAACTCGGGTTTTTTGCTCCCACCGTTAACGAGTCTGTTCTGATTGGTTAAAGGTGAAAGACTTTTTTTTTTTAAGGCTTTGCTTTGATGGTATTTGGTCAGTCCATGAGCTGTTACCACAATCTGTATTTAAAGTTTTCTATCGGCTAATCAGTTATTTTGCTTTGTCTCTTGTGCTGAACCACGTTCACTCCGTGTTCCTCTTTTCACGGCTCACCTGTCGTTTGATGTATAAAACCCAAATGCACATGTAAATGTTGTATAATTATAAAGTATTGTACTATGGCTCTGGTAAAAGCTGTACATTGCCCTTCAGAAAAAAAAAATCTGCCAAAATTAATAAATTACTATATAATGAATACATTTGCTTGCTGCTTTTGTTTCAGGATTTTACAAGTCGCCAACTGTAAATGGCCCCAGAGGTACTGGTTGAATTTGGTTCACCTGCAGACCAGAACCGAACCTGTAGAGGATTCTGCACGTTTTAGACGGACGATATGAGAGCAGAAACATTTGGAGGACAGAGGATTCATCCCATCGCCAAAGGGGAATGATACACGTTTACACTCCTTTTCATTCATGGCTTATTTTAATCGTTACATTAACTATTCATATTTATTGTGTGAATTAAATTTTAAAAAATATGCAGAGCTTCGTTTTGTCCACTTGTATTTGAAGCTTCAGTCATGATTCAGTTAAATCTGCAATAAGCAGTAATAAATGATTACATTTCACCTCATTCTGATACGTTTTGGCTTATTTTCAGTACAACCCTGCATGCTTCCCTGCTGCCACATCATCAGCTGACTTACAGACTGCAGCATGCACTGCATGTTGGATCAATTTCAACATTTAGAGCAGTGGGTTTGGAAAAGCACCGCTTTATTTTTTTATTTTCAGCCAATCTGCTGTAGATTTGTTCTAGTTGGGATCATTATCCTGTGGACCATTTCTCAAAATACTTTAGTCACGGTTTACTCAATGACTGCACATTGCTCAAACCATTGTTCCTCCTCCATCAGGCTCTACAGCAGTGACGTGCGGTCAGGAGAGGCAGGTGAGGCAGAACCTCACCTGTCATCATGGAAAAATGATACTATAAAATCATTTATATTACTATTTTCACCCTGTGGTTTTGTACTATAAAGTAAATATTTTTTACTTAGCTTAACAAATTCTGAATAGTTTTTCTTCAAAATCGCTGGATATTCGCATTTTCCCATTCAAATGCTCAGAAGCGAAGCCGGTGAGGCAGCAGCAGCTCAGCCTCACCTGGGATTACGTAACTCTCGCTAACTGCACTGGGTGCCATTATATGACAGCATGTTCGTCCTGTCTGAATGCCGGCAATAAAATGGCTTAAAAACATTTAATATATGGACTGATTTTCCATAATTTCGCTTATGTATATAATGTACAGTGTTTTTTGTCACTAACTGTGTGTGTATCGTGTTTTGTGTGCGGAGGAGCGATCAGAAACGGCAGAGAACAGACTCTAGGTGAGGCAGGCAGTTCTCTTGCCTCATGGCAGGGGGCGCTCATGTGCCCAGATAGCGTGACTGCACAACTGCAGAGTAAGACAGTGAGCTAGCCATGGAGCTAGCCACACAGTAAAGTACAGCCATATATTTGTTTTCTTCTCTCTCCCGACGTCAACATGAAAGACTACATTTCTACCTTAAATAGTTGTCTAAAGTGGATTTTCAATTGAAACAAGAGATAATAACTAAAGGAAGACCAACACGGAGCTCAAAGTTTTACTTCAAGACAGTTTGATGATTCTCAAACGGAGTAGAAAAGACATGCCGAGGATAAACCTGTCTTTGGATGAACGAATATTTTTGTGTTTTTTGGTGTTAAATCCTAAAACATGAAGTGGCATTGTTGTCAGTTGCTATGGCAACGAGTCTGCGTAGCTTGGCGAATACAGAGATCACTTTGCTGTAGATCATAGCACGAAATTAATACCTGAATTTTTAAGTTTCACTGAATTAACGCGGCTATGGATGACATGTAAATGATTAGTCTTTTTGCCCCCCAGCGTTGTTTGCATGCGCGAAATTTGCTTAGGTCCAATAACATGGATGGTGTCTAAGTCATAAGTCAGTGCCTCACCAGCAACGAACCTCACCGCATGTCACTGCTCTACAGATGGTGCAAAGTGTCTTAAAAGAGGTCAAACTTGTAATATTTTTTTCCATTACTATTATATTACTTGAAAATTGTTTTAAATTTTTTTTTTCACAAAAATTTCTGGGACAATCTGTCAGCAAAATATGTTGTTACCACAACAAGCCTGTTTGCTTAATTGACACCTTTTTGCTGCTACTTCTCCAAACTGTAGATAAAAAAGAAACCAGGATTTAACTCAGAGTTTTCGGAGTGCTTCAAGTATTTACAATTTTGTAACACAAAAGTTAAGTCTCCGTACCGTTTTGATCCAACATTGCATTTCCGTCTGACTCCATAACACATCAACAACCAACCTTGTGAATGTCGTCCTCACCCCTGCTCACACTATCACTCTGCAGTTTGTATCTAGCTGCAAGTGATTAAATTATCATTGTTCGCCTTTGGTTGTTTTCGCAGTGACATGAATTTTACTCAATATGACAATTTCTCCGTACTGAGCTGCTCCGCAAGCGGAGCCGGCGTCTTTTTGGAGTACAGCGGAGCTGAAAATGAGAGAACAAAAGGGCAAGAAGAGTGCAAGTCTCTCCAGACGCTCAGGAGAAGGCTTCGCTTATAAAGTTGCCAGACTGGCTTTCATTGACATTCATTCCGACCTCAGCTTCAAGAGGGCGAGCTGAAACCCAAGAATGTTAGTTAAGGACAACAAGCTGGAGCCGTTCTCACCTGCTTCTAATCAGGAATGTAAAGACAAGCGATCCTCAAAAGGAAACGCTTCCTGACAGCCCCACGCAGACACTAAAGACTGCTTGATCATCCCATAGAAACTGTTCAGACAGAGCCGCTGCTCTCCTGAGCTGAAGCCTCGAGCAGCATCTCCATAATAAACATGCAAAGCACTGCAGTCCTGCTGGAGAGGAGGAGCAGTGGTGATGAAGGTGAAACACTAGTTATTATCCAATTGAATATTCTGGCTTGATCTCCAGGTTAGATTAGAAACCGGCGCAGGAGAAAGCTACAGTAACGGCTGGTGTAGCTAATAAAGGGAAGTACAGCAGCTCATTTCGGTAATTTAGATATGTAATAAACAGGATTACGTACAGCGAGCTGGTCATAATAGCACATAAACCCAGCCGAGGTGAATGGAGACCCAACAGGATTATCTGTGTATTGTAAACACGAACAAAGGCTTGAGCAGCTGCCGATTTGTATTTATCTGGAAACGGCAAACTGGATTCCTCAACTGAGCTCCTTTATCTCTCCTTCACTCCAAATAGTCTGAGCTCACTGATCATTTGTCTCCTGTTGGGCAAACGGCACTAAGTGCTTCCATCCACAGAAAATTATTTCATCACATTCAGCTGAGAAAAAGCTAAACCTTTGCTACTTTGCACAAATATTTATGTAGAAAATATTTTTAAGTGTCCAAATCTCAAACTCGAATAGAGAAGTGAACATTTCTTTCTTTGGACCGTAGTTGGACATAAAGTAACATGTCTAATTAGATTTCTCAAAATAAGCAAAGCAATTTATTGGTAGAGTTGTTTTAAAAGCCTGACATGAGACAGTCGCACTGCAAAGTTCAGAAAAATCTAGCTTTTCATGAGCTATGGTTAATAAAATAACTCAGAATAGCAGCTTTTTAAATTCTAACCATGGCTGTCAAGAGTTTTATACTTTAGACTTTTTTTATAGACCGTCCACGTGTCTCAAGACTAATTAGTGTACACCAGTGAATTTGTAGAAAACCATTAGATTTTTCTCCTCCACAAATAAATTTACCTGAATTACATTTTTAGTTGTGAAATTTTCTTGCCGCAAAAATTTGTCTCAGTTTATTTTTTTAACACATTTTTGCAAGGAGTGCCAATAACCAGAGGGTGCCATCAACCAGCATTAAGCATTTCATGTCAGGAATTGTGACCTTTTCGTAAACTTGTTTACTTACATGCTGTCTTTGGGTAGTCTGGATGTTTCATGAGTCACAAATGTATTGTTGACTAAAACCGAACATAATCCATCCCAAAGTAAAGAAATCATTGCAAAACCTCAAATTCCAGCAAAACCTTTGACCGGCCCAAACTGACAGCAAAATCTTTACTAGTAGCACCAAATTAGCCGAAGGCTCAGAACAAAACATCCAGCAGATGAGAACGACTACCTGGATTCAAAAGAAAGGGCAAACAGCTAACTGGTTCAAAAGACATCATCAGGACTGAAGCAGATCCAGCTTCTCGCAGATATTTAAAGATGAAAGCAAGGGTGAGTCAGTCTCCTAAAGGAGCTGTGTTCATGCACAACGATGCTCAGCTGGTTTTTGTTTCATGTTAACATTTTTCAGTTTCTCGGGGTTAAATTGCTCAAAGATGACATGAATTGAAAGAACAAAAGTACGTTTTCCTTCAGAAACCAGTAGACTGTCCCCTAAGCATGCATCAGTTGGTTTCTGATACAGAAATCCCTCCTCGCCGCGTCTGCCACCCGATGTTTGAACTAGAAAACCTGGATGAGATTCTGGTCTTGATTACCGGGATCATACTTTCAAAAGAGGAAACGGCTACAAAAGATCAACGCAGAGGTTCCAGAAATATAATCTAAGCAGGACAAGATAGCAAAGAAATGCTCAATAAACCTTTTAGAACACATCTGAACAAAGAGAAACAGCTTATTAAATAAATCTATAATAAGAAAGTGGAGGATGTGGGTAGGCACAATTAGGCAGCGCAGGACCAGATAGCTACAGGAAGCTACTTCATGATTTCAAAGCCTCTCTTCCTGCACGCAGCTTCTCCGCGTGACGTCTGAACCCTCGCTGCATTTCTCATCGGCTCCAGCGCTCCTGCTTGCTTTTACATCTACAACTTGTTTTCATAGGCACTTCTGCTAAAAGTAATATTGCCACACAGCATGAACATGTGTTCCTCGTTTCTTTTCAGAACCACTTCTCCAAATAATAAACTAACAGGTTAGATGCACAACCTTAGGGGTAACTTATAGACAGACAAGCATGATGGATGACTTTAGTGGTAATTTAAAGGAGTGCTAACAATTAACAACAGGATTAATCTGCATGCTCAGGAATAACACATGACAGTAAAACCTCAAAGGAGTCAAGAAAATTTACAATATAGAGAAAAAATGGAAATAAAAAAACTTTGAGAAGGTTCATTTTAAAGTAAATGAAAAATAAGTGATTTTTGTGGTTGTGAGCTGGTAAGTGTTCAGAGTCCTAACCTGATGACATTTTCTGTTCCTCTCCATTGACTTTAGAAGCAGGTGAAGTTGTCCCAGAAACATCAATATTTCAGAAAAACGTCTAAAAACCTGAATGAACAGAGGCAAAGTTAAGGATGGATCACAGGTCAACAGAATGCTACGAGAGGCTGGTGGTCAGAAATTCACCCAACAAGATGTTGCATCAGTAATGGTTCTACTCACTGTTTTCAATCATGATATGGATTTAGTTTTTCACCTACAAATCCATCTCAGTACTTAGGAGTAAACTCTGCCTCTGCTGAACCCTCTCCTCTGTTTAGGACTATAGAGACAAACAATAAGCATAAAAAACAATTTACAGCAAGCAATCAAACCTCAATTTGCTCCACAATCATGGCATAATGTGGCATGTCATTCCTATTCGACGCCAAATTTGTGAACGCTGGTTCCATCGGGGGGTTTTCCAGCACAGACCGAAAAAACCTACAGGAATTGAACAGCTCGTTTTCTGTGGAAAGAAATTGAAAGCCCAAAAGACATGATGAAAGACTTATTTTATTTAAAGGTTTTAACATGTAAATTCATAAGACTTGAACCACTTCTGTCACACCCAGTGAAGACATTAGTGCAGAAATTCCCATCCAACAAACTATAGGTGAACAAAGAAAATGTAAAATGAGAATACATCAAAGGTGCCTTCAATGTAAAGGAGAAGCTCTTCTGAGTGTAGTTGGAAATGTTCTAAAGTTATTTAGAAATCTTTCTAAATAACTTTAGAAAGACTGTTATTGTTTTGTTTTTTTCCCTACCATTCATCTGTTGCAGACATTTCAGACAACCTTGGCTTCAGCTTTTCAATCACCTGGGGCCTGACCAAAACAGATCAATGAGGGAAGGCCGCTGGAGATTCTGCTGCTGCCGTTGTGGCCGGCATGCTCTAATTGGACGGGCCATGAGTGTTTTACTGAACAGAGGCCTTGTTTTCCACATGCACAATCAATGGCTCGTTCTCCGCAGAGCTGCCCAGACACACTAATCAGCTTATATCCTTGAAACTTGTGGATGATTATGTAGTTCTAGTGTCAAGCGGTTATAATTAGACATACCATATTATTTTGGTTCATTAAATGCTATTCCATGAAAATATACTTCACTCGAGGACCGTTATATGGATTACCAAAGTTAAGATCACAAAAGGTGGGGAAAATACTTCTTATGCAAAAATGGATGATATGATTGTCTCAAAATGAACATTTACAACCTTGTTAGTAATGGATGAAAACTACTTATTAATGTGGACCAAATTCTACAACATGGGGAAAATGGAATAGATTTCTGGACAAACTAATATTTCCTAAAATAACATCTCTATTTCTGGTAACTACACCGACTGTATGGGATTATGGTGAAACGTCAATATCTTTTACCTAAATGTGCTTCTTATAATGTGTGGTTACTGCATGTTTTTAACCATTTCCTATATATTCTGGGGTTAAATGTTTTCTTAATTATATTTATTCATTATCAAACATATAAGGCATGTTACATCTAAAGGAGATTTAGATTTGATAGAAATATGCTCTTGCCCTGTATGAGCAGAAGGACTCGCAGGCTGCTTGAAAAAACCTCCCTGCAATGATGAAGATCCGATTCGAACTCGACCTTATGGCGAACAGACAGAATTTCATTAAGGGAACAGATTTCCACCAGGAGGGAATCTTACGCACAGAATTTCTTTCTCCAACTTTTTTCAGAAACCTGATCCTCAGACAAACGGCTTTCCATGTGTAACGAATACCAGCAGCACTGGTACAGATGTTCGAGAACCATTGACATAAAAACAGGACAATCTCAATTTTGTTTTAAACTTGATCAGCATCCTTAAAAGACTTTAAATTAGTACTCCATGATTTTGTTTTCCTAGGGTAAATATTTAATGTACAAGTGTGTGTGTGTGTTTTTATTTTTTTATGTATGGTGTGAAACAAACACGTGGAAATGGAGGATCTATGATGTTTTCCTTTCAACGGGCTTAAGAACTGGGACGTACCAGGACATTTTAGTTTGTGGCGTCCGCAAGATAACTAAAAATGGGGAATATTTGTTGAAAAGTTGCATTTGTCTTTTTTCAATTATTTCACAGGATTCATGATTCGCTGCAACAGCAAGGTTTCCATAAACTTTGGCCGAGTCAAGCATTCAGGTCAGACTAGTGGACATTTATTTTATGGGCATTTCTGTATCAGGGACTTTAAAATACATTTATTCTAAATCTTTTGACACTGACGCTGAATGTTTGTTTATATGGGGTTTCCTAATGTCAACTTTCCAGTTTTAAGTGGCTCGACTGACCACCATACCAGCAACACATTAGGGCATAAAAACATATTACATAGCAGAGATTTCACATAAAAATTATTTATAGTCACATCATTACCAACCATCCATAACCAGGTTAAATATGCAAACTGACACCATGTAGAATCATTTATCTGTAACAAAATAACAGTCTGTAGAATAAATGCTGTTAATGTGGCTGTATTCTGATTAAGATGAACATTTTAATCATAATAACTAATAACTTTGACATCACACACATTATGATCCTGTTGCATAATCTCCGGTTCCAAGTGCTCCTGACTGACATGCACTCACATTAACACATAAACACTCTTAAATAAATCATAATTATTTGATAAAATCCCAGCTGATGTGATCAAAATTAGCTCTTTGTTTTAAAAGATGTTTTGCAAACACCCAATCTAATGTTATTCTATGACGACCAGGCTTGTCAGTGCAATCAGATTAAGTAGTGCAGAGAGGTTAATGAAAAACAAATTTATCTTTAACTTTATAAAGTGCTTTTTGCCTCTAGACCTAAAGACTAATAAGCATAATTTAGCTCCAAGTTCTGCAGCACAGAGAATGCAAAAAGTTAGAAATGCAAAAAGTTCAAAGATCTTTGCATCCAACCCACCCCAAGTTTTCAACAACCTTCAGCTTTTCTCGTTCACCAAGGGGAACCATTGATGCCGCGGTAGGTGACGCGGCTGGGCCGGACCAGCACGCCGTAGCCGGGCCGACATGTGAAGTAGCGGTGGGCCGCCAACAGACCCGTCGTTCTTCCCCTTTGGGCTTCGAAGCTCCAGCCCCAGCCAGAGCCCCGGAGCAAAGTCCGTGGTTCCCAAGAAGCGGATGAAGGCCATCTCGTTGGCGCTGGTCAGGAAGACCTGCATGCCCGCATGGAGACGCACCTGGCCGTCAGAGCAGGACGACAGACTGGATCCTGCGATGCTTCCAGGAAGTCCTCCACTGCTGCCACTAGGGTGCTCCAGCGACGGCGGTGAGGGGTAGAGCGACTTCTTTATGTTTTGTTTGTGAAAATAGAGTGGAAAAAACAGCGAGGAAGATTTATGAGAAAATATGTGGGAGAAAAAGAAATATCAGGTGATTTATGAGCTCAGGGCTCGATCTTCGGGTCATTCTTTTGTTCCGAGCTATTTCAAAACTCCTGATTCTGACACTGCTGCAGGAGGATTAGGATGAAGCTGAAAGGCTCAGGGAAGAAAGATGTGAAAACTGTTTTGAAAAGATTCTCACCTGGAAACCGGGCTCCTCCTGTTCCCCTCTTTAGGTGTGGCGATGGCTGATGATGTGCTGAAGCTGCGACGAATTGTCCCTGCATGCCATTCAAAAGAGTCAGGGATATTTCACAGAGATGCATGCAAAGAACTGGCCTCATAGTGAGAAATGTAGAAATATCTCCAGTTGAAAGTTTCAATCCACTCAAAATTAAGTGTTGCAATGAAAGAGTGAAGGTTGTTGAGCGTTTCTAGTTCTATTTGCTTTGCTCAACTGTGTTTTTTGACAGATGGGTGGTAAGATGTAATGCAACTTCTTAAATGGTCATTGAGACATCGCATATCATAGGAGAAACATCATCATTGTTTGTTTCAAAAAGCTTTATATGTGTTTACAAATATTCTGAGAACTTGGTTGCTGTGAGTTGCTGAAGGTTAAATCTCCAATATCTCTAGTCATGCATATTCTCTTGAGGACTGTGGTCAGATGACAATGTTGTGGTACTTTGTATTGTCAGAAAATAATAATTTCCCATGAACTAAGAAAAAACATTGTGTAAACATTGCATACTTTGGGATAAAAGGAGAGCTCCCTACAATGAGAGTTAGAAATCATCCAAATGTAAAACAGGTTCATATTTTCAGTTAATAATTTTACAGGGTTGCATGTTTTGGAAGATTTGTCTAAATAAGTGTCCAGAACAAAGTTGAAATCACCACCAATTACAGTGTTATTAGAAATGTGTGGTTTAAGACCTAAGAAATTCAGCCTCATTGTCATTTGGTCCGAATACATTCAGTTGGTTTACTACGGTATGATAACATACCACCCCATCCCTGTCCACTGTAGGTATTCAATTAGGCTTGCATGGATTACAACAATAAATAAATTCAAACTTCTGTCCCCAGTTTTGTGTTTTGAAAACTCCTGCAGTTTTTAAAATTTAAGAAGAAGACTGTTTAATGAGTGCTTCAAATCCCCAAATTAATGACATTCAATGATGAGTGCATGAAAACCTCTGACTGCAGCTGTACTTTTCAAATAATTGAGTCTAATCCTTACCGCTGACTGGATGACTGAGACGTGATGTGGTGAGCTCTGAAAGGCAGTCGACAGAACCGTGGATCCTGGGAGGAAAGGAATTAAGTATTAGTCGCCTCCGTGAAGTCTTAAAGCAACCGTCGTGCAAGAATTAATTTTTAGATCTCAAAACAAAGGCGACTTAAATAGTTGCCAGTAGCAACCTTGCAACAGCCATATTAACGTTTTCTTAACCTCCTCTAAAACTGACAAATAGCAGGTCTGAGCATAGATATGAAATAATAAGATTCAGAAATGAGAACAATAAGAGTACAGAAACAATATCAAAGAGCGTTAGTGAAAGGCTGGAGCGTCTGCTTGCCTAATAGGTCACAATAGATGCTGACAGCAGAAGAAACAAGGAGGCGAAGCAAGCTTCTGGAGAAGAATGCGAAATCCTTCATTAGACAGCTGGAAAGCATGCACGCTCTCTACTCTGAGGTTAATTAGGAAATAACAGAGGAAAGAGAAACAAGAGCTGACTCCCCAAAACGCAGCTTCTATATAAAGGAAGTGTTAAAAAAAATCTAAATAAAAACAAGAAAACCATGAGAGGAAAATATGAACAGAAACAAATCATCCAAAGAAATTAAAGTGCAACAGTCCATCAGCTCTGGTAAACTCACACATTGTTATAGATGCCTTTTAATGGCTTTTATTCAGTTATGACTATTTTGCACTTGAGGCGTTGTGCTGCTAATGTGCCGTCCAGTAACTCAGTGACTCCATGAATAATACCGTCAGAGAATTTCTCCAGGAACAACTGATTTAATAAACAGCCACCATAGAAATCCTTACAATTAAGGAAACGCATCTGCACTCAAATGACTTAAAAAAACTGAGGTTATTAAAAAAATATATATATATTTTTGAAACTCGTCTGATGAGAAGAAAAAAAACCTTGAACAGCTGCTGCCCGGCTGCATGTTCAGCCAAAATACTTGGAACTTATTAATCATGTAATATACGTTCAGTGTAAAATGCAGATGCTGCAAACTAATTATTGTTTTTCTAATTATGCTGTTACATACGCACCTTAATTCTTGATAAACTTATTGGAATCATAAAAACCAGGAGCTTTAATTTGTTTACAACAGTAAAAAGGAAAACTTTGGGTCATGGGAAAATGTAATAAGGGCAAAGCTACAGGGTTTGATATTTCATACTGAATGCAAGAAGATTAACATGTGAACATGGCAAAATAACAGAACCAATATAAGAACAATATGTAGTTATACAGGTTGTAACAATTTATTCCCAAAAAGATTTTCTGATTGCTGTCCATAAAAACATGACACGCATTACAGGTATTTGGATAAAGGTAGCAATTTTAAATTGACTGGGAAAATAAGTGATGGCAGATTATCCCTATCCGGACATGAAAATAAATGTTTCTCATCCCAGACAACAATAATTTTGGGGGCTGGTACAGTTTTGTTGTTTTGTTTGAAACTTGAGTGATTGATTACAATATTTCCCCGTTAACAACTAGAACATGCAAAAGAAAATGTGGTGGCGGTTCCTTCAAAGATGTAGTAGTTTGAATCAGACTGAACATGATGCATCTTAGCTTCATATCACAGACTCCAACTCCAACTATTCAGCTTTCGAACCATGCAGCCAGGTCGGGATTTAAAGAGGAGCAGCAACAGCAAACGAGGTGGATTAGCAGTGCTTGCCAATAACCGATGGTGAAATCCAGGACATGTTAATAAAATCTCTCTGCTGCCTGGATATTGAGCTAACATGTCATGACAGCAACAGTCTTCAATCAGAGGCCTCTAGAGTTTATAAAAGACTGACTGCTGCTGGAGATCCTTCCAGCCCACAGCATCACCATCCACGATGACACTGAGGATGCAAGCCATGCCAGTATTTACTTTCCTTTTGGAATAAATAAATTGTTTTTAATTGTTGTTTTTATAAACTGAAACTGGTTTGAGTTCTTAGTTTTGATGCACTTAAAAACAAGGGAAAAAAAACATCACTATTTTCACGTGAATTATGGATCACAACCAATTAAAGATAAATTGGATGATTGCAATCTCTGGCTGGTTGATTAGTGTTCCCACATGCCTGAACCTGTATCTGATTTTACCAGCAAAAAAGTTACAGAGAAAATATTTGTCTTTATGAAATAATAAAGTAGGAGTTTTCATCTTGGCTTATTTAATTAAGAGAGAAAAACAAAAACTGATTTCAGTGTCTGTCAATCAGCCGCCAGAGTCTGATTTTAATCTTAAGGCTTTCTACTTTTTCTATCAGGTGTTAACACACCCTAAGACCAACAGTTGTACATGGCTGGCTACTGCCAGTTCTAAGCATAGCAAAAGGGATTCATCTTCAAATTGGGAAGCTGCAACCACAGAAATGAACACCTTGAAAAGCTTTTGGAGACGCATTACATGTCTTACTTTGATAGCAACGGGGCTAGCTGGTTGAGAAAAGATGGATGATGGAAATAGAACAGAAAAATTGATGCTTCTATACGTTTTCAGATTTTTACAACAAAACCAATCTGCTTACTCTTCCAGACTGCCTTGTTGTAGTTTAACAACCAAAAAGCCCTGCAACTAATCTGCAGTTTAATCATCTTCTGATTTGCCGTCTAAAAACAGATGCATCACAGACATCACATTTTAACATACAGTTTAGCTGACAACCTGTTGTGTGAATATGTCTTCCTTTAAATATTAGTCATCTTCATTTAAAAGCAGACGTTGCGGCATCTGGCTCATTACAAGGTGTCACATTAAATTGAAAAGTCTTGCTCAGCGAAGGCTCTGGGTTTCACGTTTGATAACTCTGACTCAAGTTAATCACCAGAACAGAGGAGAACCGTTTACCGCACAGAGGGCGAAATCAAATATGTCAGCGGCCATGCAAATGACACTGTCAAAGGAACTCATTAGTGCCATCAGACGTATATATGAGGGCAATCAAAAGCAGCCTTGGGGATTTATTGTTGAATCTGCTATGAATGTTAAATAATTCGATTTTTTTTTTTCTGGTCAAGTCCGTTTTATTTTCTCTGCAAATGACCACAGAAGAATACTTAATAAGGTTTGTTAGAGCAAGAGCCAGGCTGCAATAAAACGTGGAGGTTCTCACCTTTGAACACGAGATGCAGGAGCAAAGACTCCATGTTTTGGAGGGCAGCTGAAGTATCTCACGCCTCCCACTGAGCCGTCGTTTTTGCCATTTGGCTTGTCCAGTTCAATGCCTAACCAGATACCTGCAGGGAAAGAAATCCAACGGCATCAAAACTACACAAGAAAAGATGCACGGAACAGAGTTCTTGTATTTCAGATGTTCTCCGACACCTGAAGCTAAGTCACCAGTGATTGTTCACATTGTGAACAAAAAAAGATCTTCAAGGCTAAACTATTAAACTTGAGGGTACATTGTTGATGCACATTTTTCATGTCAAAGGGTTGAAGGTTAGTTGGATGGTTGAATTAATAGACCACTGAGTGGGTTGATGGATGGATGAAAAATGTGGCTGAAGGGATCCAAGCATAGAACAACAGATAGAAGAGAAAGTCTGATTTTTTCTTTTTGACCAGGTTTACATTCAAAATAATATTCCAGATATTTCCAGGTTTCTACAAATTGTGGTGTGTCTTCATGGATGTGGCATTCGGACTAATTCACCTTTTATAGTTAAACTGCCAAAGCCCTTTACTAATGAGCGACTACTTTTAGAGATGCAAAGCAGCTTATAAACAAGCCATAAATGGCTTTTTCATAAGTCATCTATACAGCTCATTGTTTGTGGCTCCTTGCAGATAAAGAAGATTTTTTATGGGTTGAAAAATGGGAACTATTTACCCAACTAAAAGAAAGTTAAAAGTTTAGTTTTGCACATGCACATTAACATGCTCACAGTCAACAAGTAAAAAAAAGAAAAAAAAAGAAAAAGGAAACATGTTTGTTTTTGGTTCACTTTAGTTAAAACGAAACAGCGCTGATTTAAGAGTATCAAAGGGGGAAATGAGACTGAAATCCCGTCGTGGTGTGAAATACATTAGTATTTATTTATACATGACTGATGCCTGAGGAGAACTGCTGTCTAAATATTAATGAGTCGTGTAAACTGCTGTGTTTATGTTGGGTGCGGGTTTGGTCTGAAGCAGCTTTTTATATTACAGTGAATTTTTCGGGAATCTTTCCTGTTAAACCAGAGAATTTCCACTGCAGTAGTTTGTTATAGTATGCAAGTATGAAGCGAAATCCATAAAACATAAAATAGGACTGTTTAACTTTAGAACCATGTGTGCATCACTTCATAGGAATTTCTTTCTCTCCCCAAATCTACAAAAAATTAATGAAATAGTAACTCCTGTTTGACAGCAATTACTTTATGAAACAAAACTGTTATGATGTCTCTACATCTCTTGCTCCTGTTGTAAATAATGACGACTCCGAACAGGAGGGTTAGGTTGTGCCGATCAGAGAAAAATGCATATTTACTAACCAGGAGCAAAGCTGGTTTTTCCACAGAACTGAACAACCCGGTTCTCTGTCCTGCCACCAGCACCCTCTCCCCCTGTCGCACCTCAGAGCCGTCATACAACGAGCTGCTCCCTGAGGGGGTTCTACTTCTGAAGCCTGCAACACATGCAACGAAAGACAGTTCAAGGTTCATGATGCCAGGATCTTCCTGAAACCTTTGGGTCAGTGTTTTGTACCTGCAGCTGGGGGAGCTGAGGAGCGGAACGAGGAGTGGAGTGCAGGTGATGGTGTCATCCTGGGACCAGGGGAGATGTTCTCCTTTCGCTGCCTGGCAGGGAGGCGCGGCCTAGGCAACGGACGAGGTCGGCCACCTGACCCATGACGAGAGTCCAACGAAGATGATGAAGATGAAAGGGAGCGAGAAAGAATACCTGTGGGGGGCAGGAGGATCATACAAAAAGATTAGGGAAAGAATATGCAACCATAACTCAAGACCAAACATTTAAGTTAAGATCCCACCAAACCACACAGCAGAAAAACAAACAGGAACATCAGGGTTCCAACACATTACTCAGGTAGAATTCAAGACTTCCTCCGTAAGACGAAAAGACAGACTGACAGAGAGAACGAGAAGAGAAAAAGGAAAACACGGGAAAGACAAAGAGCTATCCACAGAGAGAGGAAAGAAGGTAGAATGCAAAGAAGAAAAAAAGAACGAAAAACAAAAACTAGAATGAAGGAAGGTAGGGCAACAGGATAAAGAAAAATGGCACAATGGAGAAAAGAAAGCAAGTAAGACGAGGTTTGAAGGACAGAAGGAAGAAAATCTAAAAGGTGCAAGGAAGAAGGTCAGAAACAAAGCGAAAAACAAACTGAAAGGGGGAAAAAAAGAATACTAAGAGAAAAAAGGAAGCGAGAAAAAGAAATATAGTATATATAGTATAGTATACAGTAAATATAGAAATATATAAGTACATGATGATGAAAGAATGGAAGGACAACACTTAAGAAAATGTTATAGAAAAAAGTATGGAAATTAAAAGATGTTTCCAATGTTATCCTTTACTGGAAAATACTGACATCAAGTTGCACTCTTTACCAAGCTGTTCCAGACTGCATAGGTAACATTAGAACAGCAGGCATTTAAAGAAACGGGAAGAACCAAATGTGCCTGTTCCCTGCTTACAATGAATCCACCATCTTTCCATTCATGTCTGACTCAACATACGATCAACAATGATCTGTTATTTATTTGTGACATGCAGGATAGCAATCCAGACAATTAAGGCTGGATTTTTCATCAGCACAAACCAAGAGGCCTTGTTCCTTTTGTTTGGTGTGAGCGATTACTGGAATCCAACTAAAGGCTCATGTATTAATGCCCTCCTTCAACATGGGGGGATAAAATGAAGCCGAGGGCTCCAATTCCCTCTTTAGAGGCCATTTGGGCGCAGGACCTCATTAGGCTTTACCTTCCACAGACCTTCCCAGGCTGCAAGTTCATTAAATGGCCGCTGCTCTGAGGGTAATTGATTTGGTCTGTGCCAAAGTGCTTTAAGAGGAGGATTCAGGTCCAAACAAACTGAAAAACAGACAGTAATGGAAAAGAAGCCTCTCGTCTGTGTACAACTTGCACTATGTTTTCAGCATAAATTTTGTTTGTCATCATCACTGAGCTCCGCAGAAAAACAAGTCTTGATGCTGGATTCATGCATTAGAATTTCACAAGATCAAGTGGTTTCTGAGGTTTATAGTTTCTACACTTTTAGTAAAGCTCTACACTAATAATGCAAACATTCCCAAACCACAATCTCTACACCAACTCAGGAGTCAGCACACACCACTGTACCTGTCTTACTGACTGAGGTGTTGTCCTCTGTGCTTTGACTGGGACATGGTGGATGCTTTTCACTGTCACGTGTTTCTTTAACAGAGGGTGATAAACCTTTCCACACAGAGACATTCAGTTCTTAATTACACACACAGTGATGAGAAAAAGACAGGATAACACACACACACACACACACACACACATTTCTAGGACATAAGGTACCAGCACATGAAATGGTCACGTCTTCACCGGTTAAAACATTATTCAAATTTAGCCTCAAGTTCACAGCAGCAGTAGATTTCACAGAGCCATTATTTATTGAACCAAACATGAAACCAACAAGGGAAAGAAGGATGCAAGTATAAAGTACACCCATAATTTGTCCACTGCATTTAAGAGAAAGCACAGTGGACAGGACCTGCTGCTTAAATACACCCGACTAACTTACAGGAGCCTTAATAAAACGGCAATAAGATAATAAACCAGATATGTTGCTAGAGAGGAAATTATAGATATTTGTGAACAGTAGAAGTGTGGTTAGTATCTCCAAGGTCAGAGTTCACAGAAACAGTAAGAGTTCACATAAACAGTAAGAGTCCCATCTGAGAATCCAAAAATCACAAAAGAAAATATTTGTATTCGCACATCCATATAGAAAACCCCATGGTCACAATTACAAGTGGGTAGTGACCATTTAAATTTACTAGAGTAAACTTTTGGTACATATTTACTACTGGGAGTAGTTTAGCAAAGTACTTTTTACTTTAACTTGAGTAATGATATGTTGAAGGAATGCTGCTCTTCAGTAAACTTTATCTAGTCTAGAGGTCATTCACCATTTCATGGTGGTTGAAGCCACAGCTGCCCTGGGGTGAGGTCGTCATACACCAGCAACACTGACCAGCAGGTGAGGCGGGTCAAGTGTCCCACCCAAGTACATATGACAGAGACAGAAAGTTCTAACTTGAACTGTGAACTGTAAAAAGTGTAGTACTCCAAAGGGAAAGTAAAAAACAGAACATCCTAAATGGAGGAATTATGTAAATAACAAAACAAGCAAAACATTTTTTCAAAGTAACTTAAATATGCCAAGACAAGCAATTAAATCCAAGCCAAATCTGAAATGGCAGCAAACAAAGCATTTAAAAAAATAATCTCACATGGCAAACTACTAACAGTATTCCCACTTGAGACAGAAAATAGCTTATAAACCATAAAAAACATACAGTATTGTTATCCCACTTGTAGTAGTAAATTAACTACCATTTAAATCACAAAACATTTTTAATTGGACATCAATGAGCAAATATCTGAAGCAATTGTAGGGAAAAGAACATCCCTAATGAGGATTCAGGCGACACATTCTCAAGTTTTATTTACAGGAAAATACTAAAATCGGTCTGGTACTGTGTTTGTTTTTATGTTTTTTAGTCCATTGAAGACAACTGGAAATACACTTGACTGCATTCAAACTTAGAATAGCAAACATTTGTTGTCAGTTGACCTTTAGCTTGCAAAGCCCTGCAGGTGCCATCCATCCCCTCCACACCCATCCAAGGGAGGCTTTACAAATCTAAGCAGAGATCCTTTGTGATGCCACCTATCCACCCTTTGCACTCTAAGGCTGGCCCTCATCGGGACCAGACTGGCATTCTCCTGCATGTGTCTGACTGACGTGGTTAGAGAGAACAGACAGTTGCACAATGAGTGAACCAATCTGATCGATAAACACGAGCGAGCCCTCTCCAGCAGTGAACCAAGGGGACAGTAAAATGCCGGTGTCTCTGAAAGTTGGGCTGACAAAAGGCCTGAGAAGTGAGCAGTCATAAATTAGCCTAGTTCAAGTTGAACAACGGTGCAGACACGTTTGCCCTCAGATGCATTGTACGCCGTTCGTAAACACTCACTCACACACCTTGTGATTAATGGCTGCCAGGCCACTCAGCCTGTCTATGCCCTAGTTATTAAACTCGGCTTAATTGGACTATCAATCACCAAACAGCACAGGCCTCCCTGAGGTCCGGTATTCCAGTCACATCCCGATCAATCGGCCTTCAAAACCCTGACAATTACAACACCCCAATACAGCTGTAAACCTGAGAAGTGGCAGGAATAACAAAAACATAAGACAAGGTTTCTGAGGGAAATTAACAAAGGAAGTAATTTGTCAGAAGTTGGTGGAAATGAGCGTTCAAGGACTGAGAGAGCAGGGTCTAATGTATGCATTGTCCTTTGGCAGTGGTTCAGAACTCACTTTCAAGAAAGATTAATATAAAAAGCTACAATACAATAAATCTTGGATGCAGTAACATAGTTCATTCAGGTTAGGCAAAATAAAATAGGATCTTGTTCAATGGAGAAAAAAAGAAGCATGAAAATTACATCTATGTGACTAAACCGTTTTTAGTTGATGGCTTTCCTCCTGCTTTAGTTGCCCTGCAGGAGGCCTAAAAACCTCAAAATGCTAGAATGAAGACTGGCAGGACACACAATGCAATTTATTTATATAGCAGCAATTCGTAGAAATAGGAGGCAATTTGTGAGAGCAAGTGTTTAGGCATCCCTGAATGGCTGCCAGGGAAGATTCACAATTTCTCAAATAGGCATAAAAAAAAAAATCAAAGCATGTATATTTTTGATGAGCGAATAACAATATAACATGATGTGAAGCTCAAAAAGGTCTTTCACATAATATCCCTGTTTAAACATGGATATGTTTAAACAGGTTGGCGTAATTGGATCATTGATCATTTAATTGATGTATTAATATTAGTCATGCATCGTTAAATCCCTTCTGGTTTACAACCATCTAATTTTACACAGCTATATCATGCTACAAGCAACATCTTTTAATATTTGTTAAATGAAAATGAGCTTATAATCTGAATTTTCTTGATAAGCTTTACAATGTAAGAAAGCCATTTAGGAGCGCATTCTTGCTACCCTAAAGCTGCGGCCGTTTTTCACCAACAATGTATCTATGGCCGTCTCCAGGGATTGGTACAAGAAATTCTCTGACATGAAAAAACATCTGCCCCCTTTTGACAAGATTTTTTCATCCACATTCAGGAATTCTTCATTCCTTTGGGCCTGTTGGCTTCTCAAGTTCTCCGTTTCTGTGGTTGAGGTTATGACATGACTTTTTATTACTGTACATAGTGGCGGACCTCCTCAGGGAAGCATATTTTCCTAAAAGCTTTCGCGCTTCACCTTGTTGCAATGTTCAGTGAACCTGACAGAGCCAGAGCACAGCTTAATCCTATGAGCAAAACCAGGGAAATCATTGTTCAACCAGACAAAGCTGCCCCAACAAAACCCTGTTCATAAGCGTTTCTGATTCAAGCGAGTCTGAATAACAAATGCACTTCATGAGAGGCTCTTTTTTTATTTTTTTTACCTGTGTTAATCTTGGAAGTAACGCGGGACACGTCGATGCGACGAGGAGGGCGCAGAGGAGGCTTTGTAGAGCTAGATTTATGTTTTTCCAAGGGTTTACTTATCTTGGACAGGGGAGCAAAAATTCCTATGAAAAAAAAAGCACAGAACAAAACAAGGAGTCATGACTCAGATTAAAGAGTGGATGAGTCGACGTGTTTGATCATTAAGCACTGCAGCATGGCGAGGCCCACCGTGTTTGAGACGACAGGTGAAATACTGAACCCCTGCTACGCAGCCATCATTCTTCCCCTCTGGTTTATCTAGCTCCACTCCGGCCCACAGGCCTCCAGAGAACTCTGTGCTGCCGCAGAACCGCAACGTCCCAACCTGCCAACACAAAATAAATATGAAACACAAAACATCACAGTATTGCATTACAGAGGGTCAAAACGTCAAGTTATCAATTAAAATTCAATATAAATACATGAGCCCCTTGAGATTATGAAAGATGTAATGTGGAGAATAAACCTACAGCTAAGTTGCACATAAACAAAGAGGAACACTGCCACCTAAGGGGTGATCTTAGTAGCCATATACCCAGGCTATGCTGTGGTGTTTGCCATCTTCAACATTTTGTTATGAAACCTCAAACATTAAATTGAAATATTATTTCAATATTTTATTTTAATCAGCTATGTACCGGAACCTGCTAATTGGCTGGCTTCAGCTGACATTCAGTCAAAGCAGTTTGCTTAAGCTATCCCAGATCACACCAAATAACAACAACACTCTTTAGTAGAGGTGTGTCGATCGATCGGTAACCGATCATAATCGGCTGATTTCCGTGAAATCGGTGATGATCGGTGATTGGCGATCATTGGCTCTGTTACCGATACCGATCACCTGCATCTCATTTCTCAGCCCGTCTATCCAGCTGGTCTCCTCTTTCCTTCACTCTGCGCAAACGCGCAGCAACAAATCCTAAGCGATGTGTAACTATAACGCACTGAGTGAATGAGGACGTTTGCGTGTTGCGGCGGAAAATTGAAGCAGGTCAAAATGCATCAACACAACGAAGCTAATAGACATAAAAACAATGACGGAGTTTGGCTACATCGAGGCTCAATGCAGTAAAAAGACACGGAGGATCAGACAGCAGGTAAAGCAGCACAGCTACAAAAACTCACCCGGATTAGCATGACTGTCAGAAAGCTAAACTAATAACCTGTAAAATGATTTAAGTCTTGAAGCTGCGATGTAAGACGCTGGTTCTGCTCTCACTGTTGAACCGCTGCTCCGCTACAGGTAGTAATATTTAATATTTAGTAATATTTGACACGGAGCCGCTTCTGCTCCACCCGGTAGTGACTCACACCGAACCTGTTTAAAGCTGCAGCATCTAACTTAAAAATACATTTTACTTGCGTATTAAAACTTTCTCTGTCCTAACATGAGACAGATAATCTCTAAAAAATAATCCATCTCCTCCCTGTTACTCCTCTCAGTCAGAAATAGCCAATCAGAACTAGCAGTAATCAGCTAGCCGCTATGCTAACAGGAAGTTTTCATTCAGTAACTCTGAATTGTTTTTGCAATGGATCCTGTATTTTCCTTTGAATGTTAAGTTTTATACTTGAATCTTTTGTCAATGTTGAGAGGTTTTATTTTGGCTCTTTGCATTATTTAGACTCTTCAGAGCCTCATATGTTATCGGTCTGTTAAAGATCGTATTATTGATAGCAGTTCAATTTGCACATTGCCTGTTTTGTTTAGTTTTCTTCTTGGAAAAGTTATTAAAAACAAGTTTTTGTCTAAATTAAGGTGAATTCATGGTTCATTTTTCCACATAATGCAACAGTAGTGTTTATGATAAAAAATAAATAAATAACAATTATGTGATCGGTATCTGTGATCGGTATCGCCGATCATCCCTCAGGGGTGATCGCTATCGGCAGAAAAAAACCTGATCGGCACATCCCTACTCTTTAGTGCAGAAATTGTAACAGAGTTCAGTAGAAGACTCAACTACAGTATATTTTCAATATCAGTGATTTGGTTATAATGAATTCAGTGGAAGCCGAATGTTTCTATCAGCTGTTTAAAATGAAAATATCTATTTTCATTTTAAATGTGGAACAAAGTAGATTTTAAAATATTGGCAACCTTTTAGAAATCAAATACAGTGCGACTCTGAGCAACCAGAGCTAAAGGTGTCGTCAGGATATGTTTAGACTCTTAATTAGATGACAACACCAGCAGTTAAGGAAATTGGCTGTTGCCTTTCTGTCAGTCTGTGTTCAAACAACCAGCACAGAATATGTAGTTATTAATATAATAAATATACGGGCTCCAACATCAGTATTGGCTAACATTTGTCATTTTTTTACATATCTTTATTGCTCCAATAAATTAAACCAGGCCGATATCAACAACCGATATTTATTTCCATCTTGGTGAAGTTTGTTTCTGGAGCTGAGGAGGTTGGTTATGTGGTAATTACCGGTATTTGGTCATGTGACAGTGATGCAGTTGCAGGGTTTAACTAAAAGAAAGAAATGAAGGGAAAGTTGACTGTTTTTTTCAAGGTGTTAGATGGGTAGTGAAAAATATATAATACAAAAATATTTCATATCGGTGCATCAATTGGGTAAAAAAAAAAAAACTAAAAAACTTAATTCCACCTCTGAGGAATTTAGCTCATTGTTTTTATATGGGTTTCTGCAACCTGGGACTCTGTGTGGGACTGAAAATGAAATTTATTTTAGTTACTGCCCAATCAGTCTCTGTCATGAAGATTGTCAATATTTTGCCAATATTTTTATTTTTAATTTCAGAATCACACACAGAAGCAAACAAATTAAGTGTGAGTCAAAGGTTGACAAATTGTACAAACCTGGTTTTCTCATGCAGTTTATTTAACACGATTGAATAATTTGATTTAGTGAAAATATTTTTGCACCTTATTTGCAATGCTTTGTTGATTTGAATAGTAAATTTGAAAATTTTCCAGTTAAACCCCACAGCTGACATATCCAACAACCTCCAACACTCTTAATCCAACAGCCTCACCTAATATGATCTTTGCAAGTTCTTGCAAAAAGTAACTTTTCATTTAAATCATTGAAATCTGACCAACTTGGATCCTTAGACCATGCTCTCTCATGCTTCAATACAACTGAAAAATTTTAAGGTCTCATTTAAATTTAATAAACTCCTGAGCATAGTGCAGAAGAAGCAGTCCCTTATGTTATAAATTTAGTTTCTGGGATCTGGCGGTGTTTCAGTGCTTCAAGTTGCACAGAAAAAAAAAAACGACTCCCTAAAATCACTGCATCAAATTTGCTCCTGTGTCTTGAAGGTAATACACAGTCCAGTCACATTAATGTGACCATCTGTCAAAAGCCAGAATAACCACCTTTCGCAGAGCGAACTGCTACGAGACGTGCAGGAAGAGAGTCACTTAGGTCCCTGAAGGTCTTCTCTGGGATGTTGAGCCATGCCGACTCTAATGCCGTGGCCAGCTGCGCTAGATTACGCGGTTGAGGATCCATGGCGCGAACAACTCGATCGAGATGGTCCCACAGATGCTCGATTGGGTTTAAGTCAGGTGAGTTTGCTGGCCAGGGGAGGACGGTAAACTCATCCTGGTGCTCTTCGAACCACGCACGTACACTGGCAGCTGTATGGCACCTCGCATTGTCCTGCTGGAAGATGCCATCATCCTGAGGAAAAACAATGCGCATGTAGGGGTGGACATGGTCCGCAAGGACAGATGCGTACTTGTATTGATCCATCGTGCCTTCCACAATAATCAGTGAACCCAGAGAATGCCAGGAAAACATTCCCCAGACCATAATGCTCCCGCCTCCAGCTTGGACCGTTCCTGCAATGGTTGCAGGGTGGTTCCTTTCAGAGGTTTCACGCCTTATACGCCAACGTCCATCTGTCCGATGGAGCATAAAACGCGATTCATCTGAAAACGCTACCTGTCGCCACTCAGTGGACGTCCAGCTGCTGTACTGGAGTGCAAATTCTAGCCTTCGTCGTCGATGAACACCAGTCAGCATAGGTGCACGAACCAGGCGTCTGCTTCGGAGGCCCAGACGCAGCAATGTTCGCTGAATAGTGGTTTGGGAGACACTTGTGGTAGCCCCTTGGTTCATTTTAGTGGTCAGTTGCTCAACGGTAGCCCGTCTATCTGCCCGAACGCATCTCCGCAACCGTCGTTCGCCTCTGTCATCTATGGCCCGTGGTGCACCACATTTGCCACGTCGTTGATTTTGGACAGTCCCATTTTGCCATGCACGGTACACTTTTACCACGGCGGCACGCGAACAGTTCACAAACTCAGCCGTTTCGGAAATGCTTCCACCCTTGGCCCGAAAGCCAATGATCATGCCCTTTTGGACGTCGGATAAATCGCTTCGTTTCTGCATTACGCCAACGATTGAAATGTTTTCCGAAGCCCACACACACCCTTTATATACGCTCAACTGCACTGTGCTGCCACCTGCCTTCTGTGATTGGTTATTTAACTCTGAAGTGGAAAGTATGTGGTGGTCACATTAATGTGACTGGACTGTGTAGAAACCCTGCATGTTTATAGCAACAGAGTGCTTTAAGTACAAAGTTCATGCCTTTCAGCATTAATGGACTTGCGCAACTGTGTACTCTGAATGTGGAAACGAAAATTGGACTTTCAAAATGCTCCAAACAATATTTCATACACTTGTAAAATAAAGGTCTAATCGCCAAGTAGACATGTAAAAAATGCAAAAAGCCTTGAATCTCAGCTAAGTTTCATAAGATGGATCAGAAACGTTTTTACAAGTTGATGGGTTTACAGCTGCGGTCAGAATTGTATTAATTAAAGGCTTTAAAGATTTGGTTGGACAACTTTTTCCCAGGGTGGAATGATCAGAGCACATACAACTTCAGTTATTTCTAAAACACAAGAACTGGGATCACAAGTTTGAATACACAGTGTTTTCTTCAATTCACATAGCTGTACAAACACCTCCACTAATATTTGGTGAAACATCCCTCAGATTGCTCTGAGTAGTCACCAACAATGTTCGCTGAATAGTTGACCAGTCTTCTTGGCGGAATTGGTAGAAATAATTTAAGTTGATTAGTTCCTTGTCATTCACCTGTTACTATTAAGTGTTGGGGGGAAAAAAATCACTAGAGTCTAACAGACGGATTTATCCATTTTAAAAGTACATTTTGATGTTTGTTTCGGATAATTATGTCGTTAGATCACCCGATTGAGTTCAAGTTTCAACCATCTAGCTGTTCGTCTGAGGGGACCTTGAAGAATTCAGAAGTCCTCCTGCTAAAAAAATTTGAAATATATGAAAGAACAATGATCTGGTTTTGAATCGGAAGAGTTTTAGAAATGGCTGCCAAAATACTTCCAACTCGGCAAATCTAGAATAGGATGTTGGGTCTTGATCAAGTTCCTTAGACTCCCTGTTCTGAGATTTGGTCAATCCAAAATTGTTGTCCACCATTTAATTCTTATGTTGCAGCATTTCTGCTGCATTCAGTCACTGTGACTGGTGAGGAGATAGTAGATGCTGGACACCTCAATTATTAGTAAAAATATTTACTTTAGGTAAATGATTTCTTTTTTGTACACACACAAATTTTTTTTAACACTTTATTTGAAGGGGTTTGCATAAGACTGACATGACATTGTCATAAA
Source organism: Poecilia picta (assembly GCA_033032245.1). Taxonomy (NCBI): domain Eukaryota; kingdom Metazoa; phylum Chordata; class Actinopteri; order Cyprinodontiformes; family Poeciliidae; genus Poecilia; species Poecilia picta. The sequence goes on from CM065374.1 coordinate 15,527,464, forward strand.
CATGACATAACATCTGTCATGAATATAAATAAGTCTTTCTGAATGTTTATGATAGTTGTCATGAAGTGTCATTCAGTAAATAATGACACTTTAATGCAAAGTTGCTCTAAAAGTTGCATTAAAAGTCCATTAAAATTGCCAACTTTGCATTAAATTATCATAATTAACAAAATCATGCAAAGCTGGCACTTTCAATGCAACTTTTAGAGCAACTTTGCAAGTGTCATTATTTACCGAATGACACTTCATTACAACGGTCAAACATTCATAAAGACTTCATGTTCATGACAGGTGTTATGTCATGATTATGACAGTGTCATGCAAGTCTTATGCACACCCCTTCAAATAAAATGTTACCAAAAAAAATCACTTGCATTCTGTACAACAGAAAAAGAGGGGGTTAGAAAACAGCAGTAAAAGCTTCAAACAACTGTAGATGCAAAATTGATCAAAAATCATCAATATAAAGATGATTTTGATAGAGTTATGGAAATATACCGAGGCAAGAGTCAGGTATTTGATTCAACCAAACAGAATTAATTACCGTACTTTCCGCACTATAAGGCTCACCTAAAAACCTTAAATTTCTTCAAAAGCCGACAGTGCGCCTTATAACCCGGTGCGCCTAATATATGGACCAATATTGAGCCACAACAGGTCTAGCAACTACGGTAAGCAGCTGCCGACTTCATTTTCCCCGTAGAAGAAGCGTGCAGTGCATGCTGGGATAGTTGTCAAAAAACTGGTTTGTTAATAAAGTTTGACAAAACCGTGAGTGAAACAATGACTAGTGCAGGCTGCTATATATAGTACTCGGGGGACCAATTGTTTATTATTAGACATCCATATTTGTAGTGAATGGAACAAATCATGTCCCATTCAATACCGGACAGGTGGCAACATAACTGTGGCGTCTATTCTGTGCGCCTTATAATGCGGTGCGCCTTATATATGAAAAAAGTTTTAAAATAGGCCGTTCATTGAAGGTGCGCCTTATAATCCGTGCGGAATACGTACAATGGCACAATCATAAATTTCAACCCATCCAAAATGAGTGAGGTGGTACTTGTGATCGGAACCTCAAATACAAACACAATATGGCAACTATTTAGACACAGCTGTGCCGCAGGCCTATTTGGAAACACATTTTCTTCCCAGAGAGGTGAGCCTTCTCTACTTTTTTAGAGCGCTTCATGTCAAAAGGATTACACATGGTTCCAGCCAATCATAGCTCATCAGCAAGACTGAAGATTTTCTTTAGGTATAAAAACATTTTATGACAAAGACGCATTTTCTGATACATGCTGTACCTCAAATAAATACAAAAAAAACAGGTTTTACTGTTGTGACACTGCAACAATCTGACAGCCAAGAGCATAAATTGCCTGCTAGTGAGGATATTCCTGAAACGTAACCTGTAATTATACTGTGACTTGTCAAGAGACTTTGCATTAATGCTCATTGGAGTGCTGGTTTGTGCTGATAACAAGTGTGCCACTTTGAGGCAATAAACATGTGTAATGAGCTCAAGTGAGAAGTATGAACAACAGTCACAGTCTAGTCAACACCGTTGGTGGTGCAGATCAAAGAAAGGTGTAAAAGAAGATGACTCACAGGCAAAGAAGATGCATAATCAGTACAGGCCTTTCACTCACAGATGCAGTCTGTAACGGATGTGTGCAGCCTGTGAAATGCATTTAAGAAGATCTATAAAAAATACTAAATAGTCACATCAATCTGAGATTCGGTTCCATCCTCACTGGCATCACTCTAGGCTTGTTAAATGCTAAATTAAATAGGATACTCCTGTATTAGGCCACAAATACCAGACTGTGACTCGCTGCTGCTGGGAAACGGCTTATTTTAAAAAAAGTTTCTTGTTTTATGCAAATCACTGAATCCTAATTAGAAACTTAATCTAGTACAGTAGTGAGATATGAAAAACAAATAACAGGAGTTTATTTGATTCAGTACAACTTGAATGACCTCTAAGCAAAACTTCTCCATCAGAAAAAAAAAGAAGATAGTCTCTTTTCCTTCGTCAGCAACATGAAAACAAACCTTCTGTCCAGCAATCACCACACGATCCCCGAGTCGGATTCCCATAGATGCGAGCTGCAGCCTGGCCTTATCAGAGACAGCAGGGATGACCTGGCCTTGCAGAGTGAGGGACAGAGGGGAGCTGGGTCTCGGTAAAGCCTGCCTCAGCAGAGTCCGGAGCTCTTTGGCCACGGCGGCAGCATCTGCCATCTCCAGGGGCATATCCAGAGGATCAGGTACAACATCTGCTGGACACTGCCCTTTGTCATTCTAAAGAAGAGGGACGACTTATTTAAGAACTGGATTTCATTTTATTTAAAAAAGAAAAACAAACCTTTGTCATTCTAAAGAAGAGGGACGACTTATTTAAGAACTGGATTTCATTTTATTTAAAAAAGAAAAACAAACTTTAAAATGCAATTGGTAAAATCAAACACAACCACCACTCTCCAAATATTAAGCAGGTATAGAAGATTTATGCATTCTTTCATTTTTATGTTTGGGCCTATTTCAATCCAATAAAACAACAACAAAGCAACACAGAGAACAGATTGTTTACCATTTCTATTTTATTTTCTCCAAAATGAAAATGGCCACTACTTGCAATATCGAAATAAGAACAATTGTGTCAATGCGCCTGGATCGTAGCAAATAAGTTCATTTCTCCAGGTAGGTCAGCTCAATTGTGTGAATCACTAAAATGCTCAATTTATTTATTTTGTATTTTAATTTATAATGATTTTAAACTGCAATTTATTAACTGTGGTTCTGATCCTAATATGGGGCAGTTGAATAATATGAAATATTCTGATTGCAGATTAAACCCAAAACTACCCTAAGCAGGTGTATAATGTTTCAAAAGAAACAATTGTCCTGCAAGGACTATGAGAAATAAATTATGGAGAATTTCTTTAATTTTCAAACTATCAAAAGGCTTTCAAATCAGGTAAAATATAAAAAAAAAAAACCTCCCAAGACAGGCACACCTCAGTATACGGTCAGTATAGTCACAATGCACACGACATTTTAAGATAAATAACCAAACCGCAAAGGTAAGAAAGTTCAAAGGAGGGAATGACCCACAAAGAGCAAATTATGATGTCAAAATTAGCTCTTTGGCTTTGGACACTTCTGATAGGTTAACTGACACATTTGAGCTCATTAGAGGTACACCTGTGAATGCATTTTAAAGCCAGACCTTGAACACACTGCTTTCTTTTCAACATAAAGGGCATAAAAAGAAATCTGCCAAAATATCAGGAAGAGAATTTTCTGGTTCATCCTTGAGAACAATTTCCAGATGCTTGAAGGACCCGCTTTCATCTGTTCAAACAATTATACGCAAGCATAGATATGTTGGGAATGTCTAACCATCAAACCCCTGAGGAAGGAGATGGGTTTTTTGTCCCAGAAATGAAAGTGTTTTGGTCTGAAATGTACAAAACAGCCACAGAACAAAAGCCAAAGACCTTATGACGATGCTGGGTGAAGCTGGCAAGACAGCGTCATCATTCACAGTGACGCATGTCCTGTACCAACATAGGTCAAAAGCCACCCAGTGCCCAAATATAAGATTTTTACTTTTACTCAACTGCAGCACTATGGTAGACCAAACTTAAAGGGAACTCTTCAAACTCAAGGAGAAAAATACAGGACTTGTATCTAGTTTACGATGAAGACTTTTCCTTCTGTACTTCAATGAGAACACCTGCCAACTTCTATTACACATTAGGCTCCATCACTCCTACCTCGCATAGAAGCATCAGAACTTGGGTGCCCCTTTCAAAAGAGATCACTTATTTCTCTCACATTCTTTAATTATATTTCAACTCCCAGAACGAAATCCCCATCAGTACATTTCAAAGAAGCTGATCAGCGGAAAGTAACATGAACGTTTACCCAGGTGACTCTGCGACAGTGAAGATAGACATCTTTTGAGTCAGCAAGCTATATTTCAGAAGGCATGCTGCACAGGGAGGTTGTTGTAGAGGTCTGACAGAGGAGAAACCTCCGCAGAGACACTTTATTTGGTTATTTTATGTGGTTTATACTGCACTAAGAAATAGGTTGCACTTGTTAATGTTCAAACACTAAGCTAATGTCCGCCCCTCACAATCTGCCTTGTGTGTGGGTAGGTGAGACATTGAGGCAAAAGAAATTAAATGTTATGTCTTCACTCATACAATAGTTTCTTTATTGGGAAAAGGTCTAACCAAGTCATCTCCACATATCCAGTTGTGTTAATCACAGTTCATAATCAAATTTAATCCCAAGCAATGCCTCACAGCAAGACATTCTTTAAACTCTTTCCCACACTGACATCGACAGGCTGCAAATGGCTCTCTCTCCCACACAGCAGCCCCACTGTGTCTACAACAGTTAAATTATAATGTTCAGGGGTTGTCAACAGGCATGCTGGAGAGTTATTTACAGCCAGAACGAGGCCATTTACTGGAAAGGGTTTCACATGTCTATCCACTATAATTTACAGGCAAACTGAATTTCAAAAAAGCAATTCTATTCGTGACAAACATCAGAAATTATTTTGAACATATATGATAGTCTTGCATGCAAGCATTTCAGAATTTGGGACGATAGTGTTTGAGAAAACATGTCAGATATTACCGATGTAATCTGATATTGTCCAAAAAGCAAAAAGTTCAAATTGTTGGACATGTTAACCGATGCGCTTCTCCTCTAAACTTGCCAATATACAGTTATATTTCCAAAGTTTAAGCAGGTTCATGGGCAGATGTTTCTGTGGCAGAACAAAGTTTGAATTAACAATCACATTTATTAATGTGCGTCAGACCTGCTCCCTTTTGGTGCAAAGGGAGTTTTAATTTGGTGCATCATATTCAAAATATTTAAAGTTACTTATGTTTGAATATTAATGTTTACATTAAATGGTGCCTTAAGACTGCTCAGCTAGGTTGTAACCAAGGAGTCTTGAAATGAGGTTAAATGGAGGCAGTGATGATTTGGGGGTCACCAAAATAAAAAACCCAGGCAGGAAGCAGAGCTACAATACAAAGTGGGTGACAGAGAGACTCACAACATGAAGGACAAAGACTGACCATAATTCTGATTGAAGCAATTTATCTTGATATTATTCAATAAATAAGACTCTCATAATGAGTCTTGTGGATAGTCTCATAATGAGACTATATACCATTTATTCCCAAATGAATCATCAGGACTGTCAGGTAAACACATATATCACTGTGTGAAAAGGAATGAATACATGAGTTACACTTTTACAACTGAATTACTGAAATAAATACAATTTTATAACATGATTTTCTGTTTTCAATTCATTAAATCTGCATCAACAGCATCTCTCTTAGTCAAAACGTTTCTTCTGCTTTAATTCAAGGTTTGCTCTAAAGAACCTTGCAGGGCCAGACAAGACAACCTTTTGACAAAAACATTCAATAAATATTTTTAAAACATAAATATTAGGGATGTGCCGATCAGGTTTTTTTCTGCCGATACCGATCACCCCTGAGGGCCGATCGCCGATTCCGATCCCCGATACCGATCCCCGATACCGATCACATAATTATTTTTTATTTATTTTTTATCATAAACACTACTGGTTACATTATGTAGAAAAAGGAACCATGAATTCACCTTAATTTAGACAAAAACTTGTTTTTAATAACTTTTCCAAGAAGAAAACTAAACAAAACAGGCATTGTGCAAATTGAAATGCTATCAGTAATACTATCTTTAACAGACTGATAACATATGAGGCTCTGAAGAGGCTAAATAATGCAAAGAGCCAAAATAAAACCTTTCAACATTGACAAAAGATTCAAGTATAAAACTTAACATTCAAAGGAAAATACAGGATCCATTACAATAAACAATCCAGAGTTACTGAATGAAAACTTCCTGTTAGCATGGCGGCTAGCTGGTTACTGCTAGTTCTGATTGGCTGTTTCTGACTGAGCGGAGTAACAGGGAGGAGATCGATTTTTTTTTTTTCAGAGATTATCTGTCTCATGTTAGGACAGAGAAAGTTATAATACGTATGTAAAATGTATTTTTTTTAAGTTAGACGCTGCAGCTTTAAACAGGTTCAGTGTGAGAGTCTCTACCAGGTGGAGCAGAAGCGGCTCCTGTCAAATATTACTAAATATTAAATATTACTACCTGTAGCGGAGCAGCTGTTGAACAGCAGAACCAGCGTCTTACATCGCAGCTCCAAGACTTAAATCATTTAGCAGGTTATTAGTTTAGCTTTCTGACCGTCATGCTAATCCAGGTGAGTGTTTGTAGCTGTGCTGCTTTACCAGCTGTTTGATCCTCCATGTCTTTTTACTGCACTGAGCCTCGATGTAGCCAAACTCCGTCATTGTTTTTATGTCTATTAGCTTCGTGGTGTTGATGCATTTTGACCTGCTTCTACTTTCCGCCGCAACACGCAAACGTCCTCATTCACTCACTGCGTTATAGTTACACATCGCTTAGCATTTGTTGCTGCGCGTTTGCGCAGAGTGAAGGAAAGACGAGACCAGCTGGACAGACAGGCTGGAAAATGAGATGCAGCTGATCGGTATCGGTAACAGAGCCAATGATCGGCCGATCCCGATCATCACCGATTTTACGGAAATCGGCCGATTATGATCGGTGACCGATCGATCGGCACACCTAATAAATATTATATAATACAAAATAAAGGCTAGGCATCAACATGAAATAGTGAATATGTTGAAAATACAATTTCAGCCCAAGTCCTAAAAAGCTACATTATTGAGCAACATCCATCTCCATAGAAAAAGGGGGAAAAAATCATGTCAAGATAAACAAATTGGATCAAAGTAAACAAAATGGTTCTGTTAAATGATGAAAAAAAACATGGCAGCAAAGTCAGGAGACACTTGGTTCAGCAGTCATGGACAACAATCTTACTGGCATGAAAAATGAAATCTCAGGGGAAAATTTTTAACTTGGCAAAAGCATTAAACATTCCCATTAACTTAACAACTTTAATATCTAAATTCAAAAGTCAGACCAGATCTGGTCTAAATATTCATCTCCAAGTATGGCCCTAGGTTTGCATTCACACCCCAAAATAAGATGAAAAATGAACAGAGAGAGCGATTACAGACGCACCGCAGAGCAAGAAAATGATTGTATAATTGTGCATAGCGCTTTGGTGACCTCCAGTGGAAGCTGGCACTAAAACATCATAAGAACCAATAAAGGCAGAACCGACAGCAGAGTCCTCCTCATAGAAAAGTACAAATTAATCTAAAATCTATGGCCTAAGAGAGTCTGGTGCATTTCAATGTCATCAAATGACAGTAAGATGATTGATTTGTTTGTATTCACACTTTCTACTTAACGTTTTTTGTAGAAGGGCATTTAATTTAAAAATAAAGACATTTAATTTAAAAACGGTGTTCAGTGTCTGTTTAATCATGTTCACAGCATGAGTGGCATGCAGTTGAGCCTTTATATGAACTAAATGAGGCAACAGATAGATTTAGGACAGACATTTATATTTAGTTCAATAACCACTGGTGTTGATTTCTTACCATCTCTACACAGGTTTTTCATGCATTATATCAAAATGCTAAGGTCAGAGAGAGGTCCAAGAAATAATGTCAGATATTTCTACAGGGGTGAAATCTGGAAAAACCAGAGCTAAAAACCGGGTGAACAGATGCATATTGGAAAGATGAATTTAACTATTCATGGGACAAAAAATAAAGCCCAGACATACAAGTATATTCGGCAATCTTAGTATTTGTACAAGCCTGAAAAAAGCCCCCAACCAAAAAAAAAAAATCTAAAAACATTTCCATATGTATTAAGCCAGTTTGCCTTCGCATGAGCTAAGTTTCAGCTGAAATAAATTACTAAGATAACTACCACCCATTAGTTAATTATGCATTTACTATATTAAGCACGGTAATTGAACTGTATGAACCAATTTAAAATTTGCTTGCATTATATCTAAATGTGGAAACTGATTCTTAAGGTGGGAATTGATGTAAATCACATTTCCAGAACCTTTTCACAGAAAAACAGCTGCAGCTGAGGGCAGATGAATAGACCTCCTTTCTTCACACAAAAACAAAAAAAGTGGAATAAATAACACAGATGATTACAGCAAGGATCCCAGGAAGCCAACATAAATAAATGCACCTGTGGTTTCCCTGATACAGCCTGTTCTGAAGGAAATGTTCGCTGTTCAGTACTGACATTTTTATAAAGTCTAGACCCATTATTTACAGTCCATTTGAGCTTGTATACCAAGCAATTATTTCTCAGAGTTTGGGTGTGAAGCATTAATAATAGAAAACATGTTTTCTGTAGCTTTTGATAAACTATACGTTACTAAAGTAGCTGAAAGTTGTCCTACCTCTCCCCTTTGTCATGGAACAAGTTAACAACTGGGTATGGTTTATTCACACTGTACAAATTCAATGCATTTCACCTTTTTTTTTCCAAAAGGGAATAAAAGCATTTTTTATCCACAAACTTGCATTAATTGTGTAAATTATTCATACTATTTAGATTCTCCAGATGCAAAAGTTTTTAATAGGTTTGACCTCTTAACCATGCTCTGTAATCTATTAACTATTTAAACCAATCAATTAGTTCAGCTACTTGTAGCTTTCAAGAAATGAAAGTTAGAAATTCTGAAAGCTGTGAATAAAAAGAAAAATCTTAATACATTTTCTCCATTTTTAATGGAGGGAACTTCAAAAAACACTCAAACACCTTACACGGATTAGTGGTCAATTAAATAGTCCTCCTTACTTATAGATGGCAGCACAATTCAAACTTTGTGGTTCTTTTAGCTTTAAATGCCTTTTAAAGTCTTATAGTCTTATAATATAACACTGGCTCAGATTAGCTAGCACAATTTGCTTCAGTGAATCACGAAAATATTCGCAGATGTCTTTCCTGATGTCTGAAGCTGTCATGAAGAATTAAAAAGAATCAATTCTATTTCTAAATTAAGGGAAAATGGATCGGTGCCAACATGCAACTCCAAACAGTTGAAATGGTGTGCTGAAATAATTCATGAATTCAGAAGTCAAGTCTGTTGGTGTGTGATTATACAGAAAAGGAAAAAAAAACATACCCTGAAAGCTGGATTAGCTCCCAACTCCAGGAGACATTTGACAGCAGATGTGCACAAGTTGGATGCAGCAATGTGCAGAGCTGTGCCAAACTCAAAGTCACTGCAGGTGGCATCAACCTCTGCAGAGGAAAGGTAGAGGAATTAGTTTAATTTCAGGGACAGACTACACAGTGCTGTGCTTTTCTCATTATACTGTAATAGGAAAATTGCCAGTGTTCATATTCCTTAAATATTTGTCGATTTTGAACTCGTACGACCACAGAGAACTGTATTTAAATTTGCTGTGATAGACCAACAGAAGGTAGTGCATAATTGTGAATGCATTTGTATAGAGCACACTATAAATAAAGTCCAAGCAATATCTTTTAATCTCTCAGTTGCACTACCTATCTTTTTACTTCTTCCAGGATTGTCCGGTATTTGGCCCCATCTAATTCACCAGAAGCTGATCATGTTTTAGCAAGTGATTATTGTTTTGAAAGGAATGTGATATAATATCTTCCACTATACATGGCATTCTGTGTGAAAGAAAATTCTAGTCAAATCTACAAAGGCAATTTTTGTACAAGTTTTCTTTATCCCCTGCATGGCTTGTAGAAAACTTCAGATGACCGATTATTCAATCTGCAAAAAAAACCACAATTTCTCTGTATCCACAACAAGCATTAAACACAACACCATCACCATCTGCTGCCTCCATTCACCTGTGGATTCAACTAATAACCTTACAACCCAGAATGTTTACCACAGCAAGAAGATTAAATTGCTGAGGTTTTAATCCCTGTGGCAGTTGGTGCTGAAAATAGAAATGCCTGCCCTGCACTGAACGTTGCCACAATCGTCTCCTCTCTTCTCTGGCAGCAGTTCCCTGCTCTCACCTCCAGGCTGAGAGGCCTGCAGCACCACACCGACCAGCTGGGGGACGTCGAAGTAGGCAGCGTAATGCAGCGCCCTCATGTTGGTCCAGCGTGAACGAAGGTTGGGATCAGCACCCAAGGCGAGGAGCTGACGGGCAAAACTAGCTGCTGTTTCTGCATCACCTGAGGAGAAACAAAGTTTTGTTTACTTTCTTTTGGGTCTTTTTTTTAAGAATTTGTTGAAATGCAAGAACATTTCTTAAACCAGAGAGCTTTTGTTCAGCAGTAAAACAACAGAAAGAAAAGTCACAGTAGATGTGCGTTGAGACTTAGAAGCAGTGGAAAAGAACTAACCGATTCCAGGAGCCCCAGCCTTACAGCAGTAGTGCAGAAGACTCATATCGGTCAATCCATCTCGGTCATTCACACCACAACCTCTCTTCAGGATCTGTGCGGAGACACAATGTGCAATGAGCCTCAAAGAGGCTAATGACACTGTAGGAATGTCAAGTAACAGTGAAACTCAGGTACAGTGAAGTGAAGAATGAAATGATCCTGTGATAATGGCATTCCTTTTTAAATTTAGACACCATCAGGGACATCAAAAAGACATTCATTTCTCCAGAGTCGGAAGAAAGAGTGCAAGAAGAAATAATCACTTATTTAAAACCCTTAAGAGGAAAGTTTCTCTGCACAATTTACTGCAATGCAGGTATTTTCAATAACTTCTGATAAAAAGGTTTCTGGATGAGTGGAGAGGAAATACATCTATCCAGTGTTTTCAGCTTATATGAGGATTGGGTTGCAGAGATGACAAAGTCCAGGAAAAATCAGAAACATCCCTCAAAAATATTTCAAAACTTCAAAATTTGTGTGGAAAGGCTTATTAGACAAATAACACTTTTCTGGTTTAAGAGATCCAGTTTAGAAAACCCGTAAAGACCTCGCTGTGGCTCAATCTGAGTTTTACTTTGATCTATTAAATTTTCAATTAGATTTAGCATTGCAATACTAAAGCAATAACAGGATCAGTCACCTCAATGCCAACGACGTCAATGTTTTTCTGAACCTGAGGTACCCATTGCCTGAGGACAGCAAACAGCTCAGGTATGGTGGTGTTGGGATCCTGAAGAATGTCTCTGCACTGCGGCTCGGACGGGTCAAAGAAGGAAAACTCTGGAGGAAGAGAAAGACAAGAATAATGGCAAAACTAATCTGCTGCTATTCAAAACTTCAAGATATTTAGTCTTGATATACATGAAGTTTTAGTATTAGATTATTAAACTGCATCAGAGATCTATGATCCTTTACAATTACTCTGCTTAAACCAGATGTAGGAACTGACATGCACTGGGACAAATGAGAATTTAACAACCCCAGTGTGGCTGAGGGGTAAAATTGACAACCTCTGCTTTAATCTAACCAATTTAAAACCTGACATTTGAGTTACATTTCTAGGAAATGTTTATTCTCAGCACTCCAGTCACAAAAGCTACACGTTACCTGTTCAGTGAACAACAGGACTAAACAATCACAAAGGTATAAATGTTCTTGAGGGGTTCCTTGTGTCATCACATAAGGATTTCTCTGTTATCTCACAGAAGCATTATCAAATAACTGGCTGAGTAATAACTGTAAGAAGTTTGAATTGTATGTTGAGAATATAAACTGTTCATTTCCTTATAAAAGCATTAAAATCCCAACAGATTTTCATGTTTTCCAATTTTTAGAGTATAAAACATGCTCTAATAGCTTTTGCATGTTTTATGCAAGCAACAATGACTTGATGCTTAGCTTTCATGTCGTTTCTACCATATCGAAATAAACAGATGCTTTACTGGACATACATGTTCATAGATTTCAGAAGGAAATTTGAAACATCAGTGGAGTCAATTTTATAAAACTGTGGACAAAAGACTTCCTTACAATCTAAATATAGGAAACTTTTCCAAGATAATGTAAACAAATAAGACTGAAGGATAAGGGTGAATGCTTCAGCCAGGGCTTTCATATTTTTTTCCTAACATTTATTTTCCAATTGAAATGTACAAGATAAATGTCACATTATTTGTAGATAGTTTTATTGTGTTTAATTTGATTGTGTTTTCTATTGTCTTTCCTGCATCACAAATCCTCTCATTTCAATTGTTGTTTTGTTCTTAAAATTTAACCCAGCGCCTTGTTTTCATTATTAAACCAATCCTAAGATGTGGCGTAACTAAGCATCTCTCCGTTCCACCTGTCAAGTCATTACTTTATCACTCTTTTTTTCAGATCCTCACCACAGTCACTGGGCATTGGTGCAGAAGCCACCTGGTGGATAACCGCCCGCTGGTGGGGAGCATTTCTTGTGAAGCAGCCCAGGACAGCATCTCCTTCCGCAGGTTCTGAAACATCCTCCTTCGTCATCTCTCCTTCAGGGCCCGCGGCTGGAACAATATTAGAAAGTCTATTCTGAGAACACAAGTAGGTCTTTTCTCTCAATAAAAAAAATAAAAAGCTTAGCACACTGAAGTTTTCACTTGGTCCACTTCAAGATTTTTTTTTAAAACAAAGTAAGCTTTCTTTTTAAAACTACTGGCCTAATGTTCAAACAAGGGGATGAAGAGAAGCAACATGGAGGCTGGAAACAGAAACTATGCTACAAATTAAAAACAAGCTCAGATTCACACACAGCCCAAAACTTACTGTTTTCTTTTCCATTATCCCCTTTCTTGATGTCTCCATGAGAGCCTCTCAGTGGAGACAAGCTAAAAATCAAAAGACACAGACTGGGTCCAATAGCTGAGCAGAACTTCAAACCAAATCCTTCCAAAAATAACTTCTTCGGTCACTACAATCTCCGACACAAACTCACCCTTTCCATTTACACCTTGTTGACCCTCTGACTACCAGGTCCAGTTGCTATTTACAGTCTGCGCACTTTAAAGCCACAGTGGTCTCACCTCTGATCTTCCAAGATGGAGTTTCACTCTCACATGTGCACCACTGACCTCACTGCCAACTCGTCTGATTTGCCAGACATCACAGATCCACAACGTAGAGAATGTGACTGGAGGGTGAAAGTGCAAATAAACACTGTCCAACAGGGCAGTGGAGGTGTTAGGGCCGTCGTCACAATAAAGACCTTTCTGAATCCCTGTTAAGCAATAAGCAGGTTGCTGAGGCATCCAAAGGAAAAAAAACTATTTAATAATTGTGTCTGTTACATAATTGTTTTTCCACCTCATTCAGGAAAAATAAAACCCACACACACATGCAAAAAAAGAGCAAATTTTCAAAATGCAGAATATTGTCAACAATATAAACCTAAAATGTTTATTTTATTTGAATATATCAAAAGTAGAAGCAAAAGTTATGCAATTACTCATTATCAAAAGTCTGGAGAAAGCCTGCACTGATCACAAGACAGTTTTCTTTTATCCATTTCCATTTTCTTTTTATTGCATTTTCAGAATGTTGCATTTATTGCCTCCAAAACACAGGGTAAAGCATCCAGATCACCAGTGTTCAACACCAACCAGAAGATTTTTTTTAATACAGGTTTTAAAAAAGAAAAAAAACACAATAAGTTCAATTTAACACCTACATGAATTACAAAAATATTCATTACCTCATCTAGTATCTTATAATTTACTTACTTTACAACAAAAGAAAAATTAAATAAACTGTCAACTTAGTTAGGTTAAGTAGACAACATCCAGACTTTGGACACCCCCTGACATTTAGAAGTTGGAGTTAAAGATGGACTTAACTTCACAATTTTTATACTGTTATCTTGACAGGTTTATTCTAATATTTCAAAAGTAAAAAGCGGTGCTGCTCTCCACCCTTTAGGTACATCTCTGCTCCAACAATCCTGAATCAATTACCTACTCAGTCAGTTCTGCAGAGGCCTGGTAATGTGTTTATTTCATCCAGGTGTGTTGAAACAGCGATAGAGCTAAGGCTGCAGGACAGTGGATCTATGTAACTTTAGTTGTACACATTATGCACACATGCTAGCTGATAATATGCTGGGGTTCTGTGGATTTCCATATCATGTTGTACAGTTATTTAATAAACTTGACGTTAGCCAACACAGCATCTCCACTTTTGAGGAGATTAGCCTCCTCAAAAGTGGCCTCCCGCTTTACCTCACCTGTACCTATAACGGTGTGAGCGGAGGAAACGACAGAGATGTTGATCTGCTCGTCCAATAAATACGGAATCAAGTTTGTACTCTATGAAGGTTAGCCAGTTAGCATATGTTGTCGACAATAAGCTGATAGCTCATTCTCTATCTTTTCTCAGGAACACTAATGCTGTTCCTGAGAAAACGCGTCTACGAGTTGAGACTCGGTGCCGTCAGTGAAAATATACGATAAAAAGTTACTAAAGTCATTTCTCACACTGTGTTAGCTCCTTAAATTAGAGTTCACCAAGACGAACACTGAACCAATAATGGCTCTTTCTTCGGAAAATTAAGCCCCTTGTCGAGCAGCAAATAATTCAAGTTTTGCATTTAAGGCGGATTAATTTAGATATATCAACCTTACCTTTGTTTGGAGGCGGGTTTCAGTTCATCAGCAAAATAACCACAGAGCTAAAACTAGCGGATTATTTTCCCTCAGCCGAACGGCTACAGTGTGCTTTTACCTTCAGAGTAAAAGCTTACATCATCAACTTCCGGTTTTGAAAATAAAAGCATCAAATTCAGAAAAATAATTTAACAATCCTTATTGAAGGCGGGCAGAAAAAATACGAAGGATGCATCGTAGAACATAAAATATGATATAAAAGTCATTAAGTCTTTAAAGGGAAATAAATTACACATGGAGCAAAACACTTCACTTTCTTTTTTTATGGCTCACAGAAAATATTCAGTTTTGGGAAAAATGTAACAATTATGTAAAACTAAAGATGAACAATAATATAGTTTACATAATCTCATAGAAGACTGCTGACTTGTCAGGGGTCAAGTAGTTACTGACCCTAGTTCCTCGTAAAAGGTTCATCTTAAAAATGTAAAAAACATATTAGTTGTTAGATTAGATCTTTTTAATGACATTGCAAAAAAAGAAGAAAAAACACAATTTGGCACACTCAATAACAAGCAATACATGATCGGATAGATTACAAATAAATAACAAATCCTCTCAAAAGAAGTTTTAAGTTATTGAGCTGTTGTGTTTATTATGATAAATTCCGTGTAGTAATGACTTTGGGAAAGAAACATGAAATTCTGACCCTCCTTCGATCCTTCCAACCCTAATTTATCCATTCTTTCTTTCCTTTTTCCTTTCTTTCCCAAAAAACGGTGTGAATGGAATGATACCCATAGCCTTTATAATTCCTGAGATATTCGCCATCATTCCAGAGCTGCGCATGCGCTTCCCATTACAACACAATGTAGCGAGTGTTTCATCCTGCAGCTGGTCAGTGATTAAACAAAGCAGCTTCAATCAGTGCTGTATAAGAACGCCCTCTTGTGGCGGAATACAGAATGGCCACACATAACAGCTCCTTGGTGACGTTTTAGTTCCAGAGCTAATTTTAACTTTCACATGGGTTTTTCCATACTGCATTTGAGTATGTTACGTTAAGTCAACACGCTAGCGATAGGCTTTTTTTTAACTGTATTTAGCTCTACAGCTAATTGTAACATTTACATGAGTTATTTCACACTGTTACAATAGGTCAACATGCTCGTGCTACTAGCAACTCTCCTCCTGCCAAGTCTGGTTTGACAGATAAAAAAAAAAATCTCACAAAAAATGATGAATATTTAAAAAAAAAAACAGTAAAACTTATACTGGAATGTAAGTTGTTACACCGAATAATCACGAAGGTCTATGAAATTGTAAAACATGAGGTAAATTGATGCGTTTTAAGTGTCTAGATTCTCTTGTTAGACCAGTTTCCATGGAAACGTAAACAAAACGAACCGTGATTTGGCTCGGCTTTCCCTACCTTTTAACTGAAGCTAACGGAGGTAAACCGTGCCGTCGTCAGCATGGACCCCTCAAAAAGCTCAGAGTACGCTGAGAGTCGCAAAAATCCAGTAAGTTTGGCCGATCAATGGAAAGACCTGTGTTTAAAAGAGAGGAAAATAGCGGTGGATTGGTAAGCTGAAGAAGCGTGAGCAGCAAACATGGTATCAAAAATCATTTTTCACCAACAAGCTGTTGTTCACAGGGATGAGACCTGGGGCGTTGTCCTGGGATGTGGCACTCAGGTGAACACCACCTGCTTTTTTCAAAACTGATCATTTTACGCAGCAGCTCCTACAACAGGGGCGCCCAAAGTCGGGCCTGTACCCTTCACACTGTGCCGCTCCTCACCAGCGGTGATAACCTGTGGATGTTTGCAGGATGCTCCAATGGAGGAGAAGGATTTACCGAAAAACCTTTCGGTCTATTCAGAGTTCGTCCCCAACACCGCCAATCAAGTCTACGGCAGCAGGCAGATCATGCCTCACGGGAAGGAGATGGTCAGAAAGGACGGGCTGCCACTGTTTCATGGAAGCTACAGAGGAAAGAAAAAGACTGGGGAGAAGGAAACATGATGCGTCCTCCAAAGCATTGGACTGCGTTGGAATTTCTTTTTTATAAAATCATAAATAAGAAAAAAGAGGAGGCATAAGCCTGTTGTTAATTTCTAATTATCTCTTGAGGTAAACTTGTAAATGCATTGAAAGAAAAAAAAAACGTTGTCAGGGCAGTAACAGAATTTTAAAAAGCAAAGCCGCTGACTCAGAAAATAGGATACAGTTTTAAGTCACCTGAGGTCTGTTGAGTGGTTTAAACAGGTAATTGGTTTTCACATTAGATAGATAGATAGATAGATAGATAGATGAGATAGATAGATAGATAGATAGATAGATAGATAGATAGATAGATAGATAGATAGATAGATAGATAGATAGATAGATAGATAGATAGATAGATAGATAGATAGATAGATAGATAGATAGATAGTCAACTGAGACCATTTTAAAGTGTAATTATAATATTGTATAATAGGGGTCTTTAACTCCAGTCTTTTAAGGCCAGTTTCCTGTAACTTTTAGATGCGTCTCTGTTTTATTAAATTCGAAAATGAACCTGCGTTCAGTATTTACTAGGTTTTAAATACTGTGGTTGTTTCTGAGCCAATCATCTTTCAGACGATGTATGCGGAAATGAGAAACGATGGCTGACAGGAAACTGTCATATTTATACCATATCAGCGGATGTCAAGCGTATTTTTTCAGATTAAAAGCATTTGTTCATTTATTTAATCGCTTAATACACACATTATTTTTTATTAAAATATATTTAGATATTTTGTATTTTATTAATAGGTTTTGATCATTCCCGGTGACAGTAGTACACAAGCGAACACAAATTAATTTCCACCATTATCTCGAAAACATACACCGGATTTCCGAGCAGAGTCAAAGTACCTTAACAGTCTTTGCGTCACAGCAGCATCTGGAAGCTAGTGTTATTTATAAAAAAAACTATATACAAAGATTAAATTAGAATTTAAAGGTCCAGCATGCAGTCCGACACTCTGCTGCACATCGCCAACTTCAGCACGCTGTTCCTGTGCATGGTGCTGAAGTTCCCGCAGATCTTCGTGTTAATGAGAGCCAAACGTTCAACAGGGATCAGCCTCAACAGTCTGCTGCTGGAGCTCATTGGGTAGGTGGGCTCTGCAGGACTTTCTGATGCACTCTCGTCAGAAACTCCTGGTGATTCGTAGCTGTTGGAGGAAGATGAATGGTGACGGTGGCGAGGAAGGGCACAGCTTTGATGTGCTGTCTTCCTGTTCCTATATGCATGTGCTTAAAAAGTATAGGAAGTATATTTATGCTGTCTGGTTTGTTTAAATACGTGTGAAAGTTGATTATAAGTCAAATAAAACACTGTTTTTGCACGATTCCAGTGTAATAATGTTCGACCTGTTTATATGAATCAGTGCGTCGACGGCTCTTACAAACTGCCCTCTGTTGGATTTGTGGGGATAAACATCAGACTGACTGTCTAAAGCGGAGTAATACGCCTGTGTCCTGATTGCAGCTGCTCAGAATGTTTCTGCTGATAAAGAAACCTTATCAGCTTCAAACACACAGCATCCATCTGACAAATGAGCCATAAGACTACGGAGACCCAGAAAGACTGCAAACGGTTTGAAATATAAATGTAGAAATGCAGGGCTGTTGTTAGCCATTCACAACCAGCCTACACGCACAGCACAGAAATCTGCAGAAGCACAGACTCTTCATAGATACAATGATTGCAATGATCATAGATCCACGCAAATATAATGGATGCACTGTTTTTAAAAGTTCTGAATAAAAGTCTGAAAAATGCATTATGCGTTTGTATTCAAGCCTTTGTACTAGCACTTAATACAAAATGCATGCCGCACTTTTCAGATTTTCACTGAAAAACTAATAATTCAACCTCTTTCCCTTCCACTTCACAGTTAAGCACCACTTTGTATTGGTCTGTTTCAGTAAATACCCATTAAATACATTGAAGTTTGTAGCTGTAACATGACAAAATGTGAGAAAGGTTAAAGGGTTGTGGATAATTTTTCTTTTTCTTTCTCAACTCAGGATTTCAGATTCCTCTTCCACTCTGAACTCAAGATTTACCTGAGCTCCAGGAACTCAATACAACTCTAAACATTCTAGATATTTTTCTAGTACCTGTACATGTAAACAGTTATACAAAAAAGTTTGTTGATGGGATTTATGCTTACACAGCTGAAAAACAATGCCTTAAATAGATAAAAGTTTAACTGACTGCATTAAATAATCTGACATTTTATTCTTTCTACAGGTTCATAGTTTTTGTAACATATCAGATGTACTACAACTACCCACCCCCAACATACCTGGAGTATCCCATCCTCATTGCTCAAGGTTTGTAACAAATAGTGTAACTAAAGTATTTTGTTAGCTGAAAGGGTTATTTGATATTCTCGTTATTAGGTGTATTTATGAATTGAATATAATCAAGAATAACAGTGTTGACATTGTTAAGTTTCATACATTGTGAATAGTTATAAAGCATGAATATTACTTTGAAAATCTTTTAAGTGGCCAAAACTAACACAATTGCTTGTACACGCATTAGAACGGTTTTTTGAGACCAACATTACCCTGAAATATTATAGGATATGCTTTAAATTCATATTACTAAGCCAAAGATTAAATAACGTCTACCATTTCTGCTTAGGAAAATTATTCGAAAAAATCCGGGCAGAAATAACCTGGACCTCGTTGAGTTTGAGGTTACTCTTCAACTAAGGAACATTTTTCAAACTATTTTTGTGGGGGTTTAAGCCTGCAGGTAAAATGTTCAACCTGTGTCGATGAGAGAAAACTTGCAGGAAATTCAAACCAGGAAACTTTTAAATATGTAACATTTGGAAGAATCTGAATAGCAGTACGCCAGTGGCCCTTGAAATGAAGATGGAACCTTGCCGGAAGTGGTGTACGTTTATAACCTGCCCTGTGTCCCGTCAGATGTCATCCTTCTGCTCCTGATTCTTTACTACAACGGCAGCCTGCGGCAGAGCCTGGCGTACGCCTTGCTGTATCCTTACCTTCTCTGGCAGTGACGGCTATGAAACTGCTTTGTGTTGAAGGAAATCAATGACCCCCCGGCTGCATCTTGCGCCTTAACAGATCGTGCTCAGGTTGGTCGGAGGCTGGAGGCTCCTCACGGTGGAGAGGTGGATCATAGATCTGGCCATGGTAATGCATCATTTTTAAATGAGCCGCACATTGTCCCACAGTAAAGAGTTGGCACGTCATCAGTCAGGAGTAATGATGTGGAGGGCTGAGAGGAGACTCACCCAGAGCTCATTTCTCACCCTCACTGAAACACATCAAGGCCTGCTTGGTAAATGGGATGAACATGTCTGTAGGCATTTTACATTTAAATAGATGAAGCAGCAATTCTTCCACGTCAAGTTTAAAATGTTAGACAGCAACGAAAAGTAACTTTTCTTTTGAATCCAGCTCACGTGCAGTGTTCAATCTGCCATGTTGTAAACGTGTAATATGTGACCTGCACTGTCCTCTCCAGAGCCTGTGCACGTTCATCAGTGCAGGCAGCAAGTTGGCCCAGCTGCAGTGCATGTGGAGCTCCAAGGATGCTGGACAGGTTAGCGCCCTCTCCTGGGGCATGGCTACCTACACGTGTATGGGTGAGTGTGTGAGGGAACGTCTTGTCCAGTGGCTGTCAGGGTAAAGAGGGCTGCCAAACTAAAAAAACTAAGACTGCACAATATATTGCAAAATAATAATAATAGGAAAAGCATAAAACATTTTGCCAATGCCGGTACATGTCAAAGGTTTGTTTTCCTCATTCAGAAAGTCAGGATTCTTTTAAATAATTATTAATATTGTTGAACATTGAATCTCCCTCTTAATGAATATAACGTTACCCATAGTCATGAGCTGTTTTTTATTTTAAAAAAAGTTTTTTAGACATCTTAAAAGATTTTAAACAAGCATCATAATCCAGGATTTTTTAATGACATCATTAACCACCTCTTGATTGGTTCCTCAAAATAAGTTAGGAGAATCCACCCCATTTCCCTGCCCCAACCTTCTCCTGATTTTATTGGGATTCAAACATTGAGGTAAAATACCCCACATCGAAGTAGTAAACCCAAACAGGTAAATTATAAGATTAAATAAACTAACCAAAGTCTGATTTCCGCATTTTTAATTGCAGCCTCTCATTTCCGACTTAACAAATTTAATTAGCTACAACAGCTCATCAGTTTCAACTAATTCTTCCACTTAAATCACTTTCAGGTCACGAATATGGATAATCCCCCCCCTTCAGTTTGCTACGCGTTCAGTAAATCAGCAATTCAACACGTCATTAATTAAACATGAGAGAGTGCGGTTGGATAATGTGCATGTTATTAACTCCGCTTCCTCTTTTGTTCCAGCACGGATTTACACCACCTCGGTGACGACCGGAGACATGCAGGGTAAGCCAGCATAAAATGGCACACGGCAGAAACATTTCATTTTGTTCGCTAAACGCCTTCCACCCCAGTAGTAATGTGGTAGCGTGGTGCACTCTGGGACAGAAATCTCATAAAAAGGCAGTTCTGGATGTCTCCATGTTTAATGAAGGCAAGAGAGATTTAGAAGAGAAAAAAAATAAGAGCTAATTAGTACCTGATCTCTTGGACTTTTGAGTTCAATGTTTAGTCTCAAATGTTATTCTCATCTTCAAACTAAAGTGCTGTTTCATATAGACTTATTTTACAAATTTTAACATGAAAAAAAAGTCTTTACAATTATTGCCCAAGAGTAAATCTTGGTGGACAGCATGCATGAAAAGTATTTTAAGTTGTATAAAGATGAAAATAATCATGTCATTTTGAGCTTCAAGTTGGTTAGATTTTTTCTGGGACTTTGTTGGGAAGTCATGAATCGCTAATAGCTTACCTGCAGCAGATAACACTTACCATTATTCGGGCTGCAAGAGAGAACAATACTTTCAGCAGATAAAAGGAACGTTGGACAAAATGGCATAAGAAGCTCAGTTCTGTCCCTCTGTGCTTTTAGCGCGTCTAATGATCATGTTGAACTTGGAAATGTGTGCAGCCTTCAGGAAATCAAGTGAGGGAAGGAGCTGCACTGTGTCCAATACATTTATAGATTGTTGATTTTGTAATGCCATGAAGCTGAACTACAATGTATTGTCTTGTCTTATAATAAGACCTGAAAATTGACCAAGAGATCTAGAAATTTCAGTCTGCAAATGTGTAGAAATTTTAAGTGGAAAACGTATTAAAATCCTGTCTTATTTAGCTTCGTTTCCCATTTTAGAAAAAAATTAACTGAATAAAATTTTATTTGATCAGTGGCAGAAAAGATGTATATTGAACTAAGGAATTGAATAGAAAAACAGACAAATGTTAAAGAAAGTGAGAAAATGCTCAACAATGCCATTTTCCAAGATTATATTTTCTAAGAATAAATCATTATTTACTGTTCAAAAACATATAACCAGAAAGGGTATTTTAAAAAAAGAAGCTAAAAATAATTAAAAACTAAATTTCAATGCTGGTTTGGAATGGTTTTCCTGCAAAACATCTTAAAATACAAGCGTGTAGCTCCTTATCAGACACCCAGCAACCACGTTTTGATCTCTAAAGCCAGTTCATAGCTATAATTCGGTTTAAATTAAAGGTAATCCTGGTTTGTAAATCACCTTCTTGTTTCTCACAGTTCTGGTGCGGTTTGTGGCAATGACTCTGCTCAACTTCTGGGTGCTGCTCACTGTGATCTATTACCAACGAAGAAGCAGCAGCAGCTCAAAGAAAGATGACTAATCTAGTGGTTTCTTCTTCAGCGCTTACTGGGTCACCATAGGCACAAGAAATACGGAAGCAATCTAAGGGTAACGGTTACTACTGTTAAAAAGAAAGTACATCCTGTTTCATTTATACTTTTTACTTATGAGGACTTAAATAATGTTCTGAAATTTTTTCAAGGTACTAAAGTAGTTTAAACCTTGAATGTAGAAAAAAAACAGATGCAACTGCTAGCGTCTTTAATCCTCACAGCTTACTGTAAAAAATACATATTTGACTAAAGTTTACCTGCAGATCGCTGAGTTACTTTGAATTGATCAGAGAATCAACAAACGGCATCAGAAACACAATGTGTTTAAACAGCCAAGCTTTAAAAAAAAACTTAAGACATAAATGCCAATTAATTTTATGTGTGATTTGTCAGTAACTCATGAAAGTATTTGACTCCAAGTGAGAAGTTATTTCTACAAAGTGGTAGGAAATGGGTCTGCGATGAGATGATTTGACCTGCAGCAATTTCTACATCTGAGCTCACTTTTGAATAATTGTACAACCTAATCAATTACAGACCTTTTTTTATTATTAGTATAAATAATTGAAAGAAGGTGTATTTTTTAAAATAATTATGTTCTACCAAACATTCCAATAATAATGCTTATTCCCAGTAGTTTTTAATACATTTCTCCTGAATCTACTTTTATTTTTTGAAATTTCATTTTTAAACATTAGTGAGAATTTTTCTGTCAAAGACTATGAGTTTGCAAATATCCAGAATCTTCCAACTCAGGATAATAAATACTGTTTTTAATAACTTTTGTACTTTATGTGAAGTTTTTTTCTGTAACGCCTAAATAAACCAAAACATTTGACAAACATTTTTACAGTGTGATTTCACTGAAATTCTTTAAAGCATTTATTTGTTTGTTTTTTTTACGTTTAAAAGAACATGTGAAACCAAACGGTACATCCATGTCTTTATTTCTATAAGTAGTTAATATCATCATTATCATTATAGCTGTTTGGTAGCAAACATGCAATCTGGATGTAAAGGCCCTTAAATACAAAGTGGACAAGGCTGTATAAATAATATAATGTGCACAGTATGGCATGTAAAATATATACTGTAGATATTTATATGTATAAAACATGCTTTGTGGTTAAAGGAGAGCTGTTGGTACACAAAACACACACGGTTTGCTCTCCAGGCGCCTGTACGAGCCACATTCACACAACGACGTGTCCAAACTTGGGAGTTCGGTCACTCTTGACACCTAAACATCGGAACAAACCTTCAGTGGACTAAGTGCTGCTCAGGACGAGGTTTTGCATACCTTCATCGTCACCGCTGCTTTCAAAAAACAACCTGGCAGGGGTGACGGCGCGTGAAAAACATGCAAGTTCACTCCAAAGCAGCTGGCGGTAAAATAAAAAGCTTCAGTCAAGTATATTTGGTAATACGATGCCTGGGTGCCGCCTCTGGTGGAGCACCACCTCTACCTTCAAACACAAACAAAAGGAGGAAAACATGATCGGTGCGCTTAGGTAAACATTATCCCTCAGGTCGGACAGTGCAGGTTTGTTCCTTTTAATGCCTTCAGAGCAGGATGCTGCTCACGTTGCAACGTCTACTGCAGACAAAACGAGTGTTTCAGTGACAGAAATCATAAGACTGAGGCGACCAGAGAATCGTTCACTTCAAAATAAGGATTCACTGCGTTCCCCTACTCAGTGACTTACGTGAACTAACAGCTTGTTGTACCTTAATCGGATCCTGTGACTCACCTAAAACCAGAGCTGTGGAAAGCTAAAAGCTACAATCATTGTGTTGAGAGAACGAGTCATTTGGGAGAAGAAAACCCCAACTGATTCAACTAAGTGTCGTGTTCCACTTAAAACTCTTCGAACTGTTCACAGTTTCTTTTAGCAGAATGTCTCATTTTTGGCCACTAGAACCTCCAAAGGTGATGTGCAGGAGTTTCCTGCATGTCCCCTCCATCAGACTGTTTCCTGGTGAGAATCCTTGAGGTAAGTGAATCCCCATCTATCCATGCAGCCTCTCCGAAGAGCTCTTCTGCTTCCTGTGGAAACAGAAGGAGCTACTCCAGAAGCACAACAGACTTTGTTCACAAGCCAACCAGCTCGCAGAAAGAGCGCAGTAAAGCTCGGTAGCTGAGAAGTGGCTGAAAGGAGCTGGGCGACAAGGAGAGTGGAGAGATTTTCCTCCCAGGATGAAGCAGGAGACGGACTGAGCCGAATTGACGTGGAGTTCCAGATCTGCAGATGGAGCTTCGAAGGAAACACCGCCCCGGAGACGCATCCAGCAGGGTTAGCTGGAGGCAAAGAGACAGACGGACAAAAAGTTAAGCGCTGCAAAAACATACGCCCATTTCAACAATAAGGACTTAAGAAGAACTGAAGGCAGAAGTTTAAATGTATAGCTTTTTATGCACAACTCTGCATATCTGATACCTCTTTTAGCAGAATTGATTAAAGCTAGTTGGTTTTCTTTCACAGAGTCTGAGGACTGCAGAAATTTATTGTTCGCCTGCTTCTTCCAACCAAAATCTGGTTCTGATGTTTGAGAACATTCTGAAGACAAAAATCCACAATATATTGAAATCTGTGCATCTAATTCTTGCTTTAAAAATCCTTACAGTTGTACGAAGGTAAATCATTTCAAATAGGAACAAAATGGTAAAAATACATAATTAAAAGTCTAAAGCGAATACAACATTCAGACCTTCAAGGTATATTTAAGCATCTGTTGTGTTGCGTTAATGATGCAAGTATTTATTTTAAGGAACAAACTTTCCCAGAGATTATAGGATTCTACACACAGCCCGGGAGAAATGAAAAGACCACTTAAAATGATCAGGTATATGATTGAGTAGACTGAACATTGTTCTTTATTCTATTAACTACTGACGTGTCTTAAATTCCAAGCAAAAATTTAGTATTTCTTTGCAGAAAATGAGAGTGCTTTCAGACCTCAAATAATGCAAAGAAAGCAAGTTCATATTCATTTAGAAACAATAATACTAATGTTTTAACTCAGGAAGAATTCAGAAATCAATATTGGGTGGAATATCCATGAGGTGGTTTTCAATGGGGTTTAGTGCAGTGGTCTCTTCATTTTTTCCACACCTGTATATTAGAAGACGAAACGTGGTAAACAATCCTACCAAGTTATAAAAGATTATTTTCTCTGTTCTCCGTCACCCAGTGGCATTGATCCTATCAGGTAAATAGTTTCCCAAACAGCACAGAGGAAATTGAACCATGTGTGTTCTCCCCCTGCATGTGGCCCGACAGCACCGCTGAGTGACAACAAGACAGACACGTACACAGACGGATCCAGGAACTCGGTCGTTTACACGGAGAACAAGGTCAGAGGAGGACTCAGCTGTACCAAATGCTGCAGGAGTCGACTTGCTTTGTTTTTAACCCATTTGATTTGCGGCTCATGTCATAGGAGCTGAAACATGTTTTTGATCAACAACAACAAATGTTAGCCCATCAAATTTAGCAAGAAATAACAAATCAATCAAAAAGAGTATTACAAAAATACAAAAAGCATTTCACAAAAACACTTGCAAGAAAACAGATAACTAGGTGTATAAAACCTGAAATAGAAAACACAGCAATTACACATTAAATACATGGTCCTTCAACAAATCATTTTAAAAAAGCATATCTTATGTAAGACAATCCTTCAGACACATTTACAGCCGTGAATCTTGGTGTCCAGATTGAAAGAAAAACTTTTGATCTGGACACTTTTGTTCGTGGCCAAATTGAAGTAAAATTAATGTAAATAGCTGACTAAATAATCTGGGATGATTAAATACCCTAATCAGTGTTCAGTGGTTTTATATTAGATCAAATCAAATTTGTTATATACGTTTGATTTTTCACTCTGACAGACAGCATAGCGTAACATCTTTAATGTGGACAATTTAAATGTGCCAAATTCTAATATTCACTTAAATTTATCCTTTTTCTGGGGAGAAACTTTTAATAAGTCATTCGAAAACTTGCCGTTTTCATAGCGCATGAATACATGTTCTCCTAGCCACTTTTAAAATGGGAAAAACAAAAGAACATACCATTCAATGAAAGCAGGTGAATGTTATTCCGCATGAATCAGAAAATGATGATAATAAAATAGTATATTAATTAACTCAGAGTAATAATTTAATTTAGAAGAACTGAGACACACAAGGCTGCACGGTGACCTAGTTTCATCTTCTTCCTATGCAGAGTGCGGACGACTGACATGAAAAACAAATCTCACTATAAAAGAACTTAGTGGAGCACTAGACTCATCTGATCTGAGATTGAGCTTTTGGAAACGCTGTCCTGGTGGGTCTGCTGTGAAGCAAAGAATGAATATATTGAAAAGTGCTTATTGCTTATCCCCATGCTTATTGCTAAGCCAGGTGGAGGATCAGTGATGCTGTGTGTCTGTTTCTCTTCCTATGGCTCTGGACACCTGGACAGAGTACATAACATCACAAACTCTTTGAAATATCTGGAAAAGTGGAAAATGCGGTTTAACTCTCAAGTAAATTGAAAGTGGGGATGTGTCCAAATGCAGGGGTTGCACCGTCTGATGGTCACTTACAACAATGGAACTAAGGCTGACAAAAGCAGCTTTTAGATGCATTTCTGTTCCAACACAACTGACCTAAATGACTAGCTTGTTACCATTTGATTCAGGTGTGTAGGACAAGAATACATGGAAAAGTTGCAGGCCAGTAGCTCTTCAACTCCAAGAGTTGGATATCCCTGCAATATTTTTAAATGCAGCTACTGCACTGCAAACACAGCAAAACACGCACACGCACACATGCACACACACAGAAACACAGTGTTACCATCATCAGAAATGTATGGAGGAACAATCCTCATCAATATCATCCAACGCCCAGAGCCAGTCCTGAAGACTGAACTCCTCCAGTCTGAAAGGGGGACATCAGTTTCTATCATTACCTTTAATATGAGGACATGTGTAAGAATGCTGTCATGCAGTGGGCGATCCCAGCCGTGCAACGAAAAAACATCAACAGAGAATCTTCAAGGTCATGTTTTTCACTAAAGTTAACCATGGAAGCAATAAAAAAAAAAAACTACGATATTTCATCCTTGGAGACTTTCTTGAACTAAAAGAAGAAACCGTTGATTTCATACCTGCTTTTGCTGGTGGGGAGCGGTCGGCTCGGCCTCCTCATGGACTGGCTGGACTGAACCTTCATGGAGGTGCGTGGTGAAGAGCGACCAAAGTGCTCTGGCGGCAGAGGCTTCTTGGGAATCTTCTTGACCAACCGGCTCACCCACTTCTGCTGCTCCTCCTGGGACGTGGCCAGCAGCAGCAGATTCTTAGCCGTAGACACGTCGTAGTTCACTGGCGGTGGAAGAAGAAACTTTGTTTTCATTCACCTGAACCCAAACGGTGGGCAGTGGGGGGGTGGGCACGGACGATTTGTTCGGTAAAACTATGCAGAAAAGCTTAACACCTTTGCAGGGAGCGATGATCTCCTCCTTCTTGTCCATGTGGTCCTTGTGGCACTTGATGTGGCAGCGCCGGCACTCCAGAGCCGGCGGTGGCTTGAACATGTTCCACAGCGGCTTGGTGCACGCCTCGCAGTTGGTGGGGAAGTGGTAGAGTGTGGGGATGAACTCGTGGCCTTTGTGGCAGATGTAGCTGGACTTCTCGCCGATGGGAAGCGGCTCCACGGGAAACTCCGGCTCTTTTTTGCTCTCGCCTTCGTTGGCGTAAAGGATCTAGCAGGGACCACAGATGCTGGTTGGCCATTTCCATCCTTTTAAATCCCTCAGAAGTTCAAATGAAGACATAGTAAAGCAGAGGGAGAACACACCTGGAATATCCTGGGAATCTCCTTGGCTTCAGCGCGGTACACATCTGTCTGAGTGACGGGCCTCACGTGGAAAAGTTTGCTGCAAAGTGGAAATAAACGTTAATTTCTATCTGAATGCAAACGTCGAAATCCCCGGCGTTAAACTCACTCAATATCGAGAACCATGCAGGGGATGGACTGCTCTCTGTCGTGTTCACTGTTGTAGAAGAGAATCTTCTTGCTGCTCACGACAACGTACTGCAAGAACAAAACAAACGTAAATAACAGACCTAAAATCAGGCAGATGCTCTGTGGCAGAGCAAATATGGTTCATTCAGACCTTTTTCTCCCATCCAAATTTCTTGGTGTTGTTTCTGACGGGAAGAGAGAGCCAGCCCTCAAGTCTCGACTCTGAGAGAAACAATAACAAACGTTATATATTCAGCTCAGGAACAACACTGGAAAATGATCCATTTGGTTCCACGTAACAATGAACTGTCAAATTCAAAACTGGTCAAATAATGTACAGAGAAAGAGAACATCAATTACCAGAAAATATTAAAAATGCATTTCCTGAAAGTAAGGGGGGTTAGAAGTTGAAGCGAAAGCTGAGTATTAGAAAACAAAAAGCTTGTGCAACAATGAGGAGCAAGTGAATCGCTGTCTGAAGCCTGATGAATCCATCCACTTATTCAACATCAGGTCATGGAGGGCTCAGGTGTTGTCAGACCAGAATAACCGTGAATGAGCTTTGGGTCTCCATTTTAGTGGCAGACACACTCTAAAATGAGGCATCCTGACCAGAAGAACCAGATATAGAAGAAGCTTAATTCAGCCACTAGAATCCAGGTTGTTTTTCTATCCCTCATCCATCAGTGAGGATCAGGAACATGTATAGTGCACTAAATGGAAACCTTTTACTTTGACTCTTCAAAATTCAAAACTCATCCGAGTCCCCCTAAAAGCAGTTTTGTAATCTTCTCATTTGATAAATATGCAACAAAGCACACAAAAATATTTTCTTTTATGGTTTTATTTTTAATAAAGCTGTGCAGCTCTGTCCACAAAGGCTGCATCCTTACCTGCGTAAGCGTCATCAGCGTCAACGTCTGGCCCGCTGCTGACGCTGGCAGAGTCCATGGACTGAACGCTAAGCGACTGCAGCAGATTCCTCAACTGCTCGATGTCGCTGTCCTTGCTGTCCAGAGCCATCTGCAGCTCAATGCGCATCTGACTCTCTTCTGCCAGTTGCTGCACATAAGAAAACACGTGTGAAGCCAAAAGGCTGCAGCAGGAGCAATGAGGGGGAAAGCGGCACTTACTGCTTGTGTCTCGTTGATCTCCTTCTGGTATTTGATCATGGTGCTGTTGAGCTTTTCCTTCTCTGACCTCAGCTCCAGCTGCAGCTTCCTGTTCTCCTTCTCCTTTCGCCGCATGTCTGTGTCGTTTCCACGGCGGCTGCCTCCCCCGCGGACTTCCTTCCTGTTCATGATCTCCGCCAGTTTATTGACGGCCTGCGGGGGCGGGAGGGGTTACACGAGGTCAGCTCCTCACAGAGGCAGGGGGAGCCGAGGGGACGACTGTGAGGACCAAACACCGACCTGAGTTTTCAGAGTGCGCTCCGACTGCAGCTGCTTCTCAAACGACTGCTTCATCTGGTTGATCTGCTGCTCCCAATCCTTCGACTTATCCGTCTCTGAAGGATCAAGAAGAAAAACGTGAGCAGCGATGCGTGCCATACTTGTTCTGATCTTATAAAGTTCTGCGTTTATCAACCTTCAAGTGCTTCCTTCAGTTTGTTATTCAGTTCCTCCTTTTCATTGGCCAGATTGGCAACGTCGCTGGTCAGAGTCCTGTTGGCCTCCTCCAGCTGCACACAGCAGGAAACGCATTCAGAGCCGTTCTGTAGGTTTAAAACTGGGAGGCGGATGTTTCTGGGACCCACCGAGCCGATGGTGATGTCCTTCTCAGCCAGCTCCTGGCGGTGCCGAGCCATCATCTCCTTCAGCTCCAGCTCCTTCATTATCTTCTCCTTTTCCAGATCAGAGTACTGCTCCTCAGCGATGGAGCGGGCCAGCTGCTCCGAGTCCGCCTTCGTCAGAGTGATCTCCAGCTGCGCCGCCAACGAGTCCCTGGAAGAGATAGAGAAAATTAGACTCAAATGCGCACACCCGAGGGTGAATGGAGGAGTTTTATTTTGGATCTCCAATCAGCAGAATCACCTCTCCTCTGCGCCTGCAGAGACTGCTGCACCTCCTTGTAGAGTTTAGTTTTCTCCTCACATTCCTCCTTTAGTTCCCGAACCTGAGTCTTGTAAAGAGTCTGGAAAAGAGGCATGCCCAAATCTCAGAATTATGAAAACATGACCAGTAAATGAAGAAGCACCAAAAACACTGTCTGGTGACACTAGGTGATCACAGGAAGCTCAGAGGTTTAAGTTACTTAGAAAAAAATGTATTTGCTACGACACATCCTGTCAAGACTGCAAGAAAAGGAGAAAGAGGGAGAGTCAGAGAGCTAAATCTGACTGGATAACAAGAAGGCAAAAAAAAGAAGGGTACAACATTCTTTTGACCAGCTAAAGGTCAAAAGTTTTCACATTCAGAAGTTCACTAAGGATTTCTGAAAAAGAAGGAAAGATAAATTGACCAACAAATGGATACAACTTTTATCCATTTTAAACAATAAGTTTAGGAACAAAGTCTGTAGAACAAAAAAATCTTTCGTGAATCAAATTCCAGACTGCATTGCAACTCTCTAGTGCACCATAACATTTTATTGAATTTTGTTCTTCAAATAATCCTCTCTTAATTTAACACGCGGTCTGTGTAACCTGCAATAAGAAACAGAAGCAAACATGCATCGCTTGACCACAAACTCACAGAAAAGTACTGCTCAGCCTCCAGCTGGTCCTGTAATTCCTTCATTTGTCCATCTGTGTCTTGTCTTTCTCTGCAGGTGGAAAATCAAACCAAATTACTGACGCTGAAGATTCTGATGGCTCGGAGCAAAAAGTGGAGCCGATGAACTGACTTGCGCAGCTCCTGGTTCTGTTTCTCCAGACTGCGTTTTATATCCAGCAGGTGGTTGGTTTCCTGCTTCAGCTGCTTCTCCGAGGTTCTCAAGACATTCAGCTGCTGGTTCTGGGCCTTCAGGTCGTTCACAGTCAAGTTACGCTTCTGGGTCTCCTGCTCGATCTTAAGCGTCAAGTTCTTCACCTGAACGAAACACAGGCTGCTCTTAAGGACAGTACTTTTAACCCCAGTTAGAACCCCCGACAGGTTCTAACTGGGGTTGTTTTCTGATCCAAACGCTCACCTCCTCCGTGAGTCGGTCCTTGTGTCTGCGCAGCTCGTCCAGTTTCTGTAAAGCCTGTTTGTAATCGCAGTCCATCATGCTGCTGTGTTTCTCCAGCTCCAGGATTCGGTTCTCCAGCCGCAGCTTGGCCGCTCGCTCCTCCGCCAGCTTCTGCTCCAGTTCTGCAGAGAAACATCCAGGAGTACCTTTCAGTTTTCCAGAAATTTATCTTTGACTGCAAAAATTATTCAAACTAATAAAGTAGAGCTAATATGGTACAGTGGAGAGGACGATTTAATTACAATGCCAGAACACAAAATCTTACAAAGTATTTTTGATCTAGTTTCTGGAGCAAATGTCTTGGTGCATTTGAAATAAGACAAAACTAACTGCCAAGTAAATTTTCAGCACGATATTGGAACTTGTTACAAATTAAAAATTCCTTAATATTGATAAAATAGTAATGGCTATACATGAAATAAGTAGGTGGAACAAGACATTCAACCTAGTTCTAGTGCCATTGGCAGATTATTTCACTGTACAAAGAAACTAGACCAAAACTACTTAGTAAGGTGTCATGTTTTTGCAGTGTAATCTTTTTTTTTTATATTTTTTTTATTAAATATCCATCCATCCATCCATGGATGGATGGATGGATAAATATCGAAAGAGATTCTTCTGCAAATTTCAAATTGTATTTTTTATTCTTCCCTGAATCCCAGTTATGGATTCTTGCCCAGAATTTTACTTCTGATCTTTTGCTTACTTTGTATTAGATTTCCTTCTGTACTTCCACTTAATTTCATCCAACTTTCTCTTTTGTTGGACCATGTTGTAAGTAAAGAAAAAGTATTTCAGAATCATAAATCTGCCTTTTCTGAAACAGCTTGGTTTGATCTGATTTGAGCATCCAGGAAAAAGCTTCAACCGTTGCTTTCAGATCCGACTGACCGTGTAAAGCAGACCTTACCCTTCATGGACTCAGACTTGGCGCCCTCGATGGTCACTTTAATCTTACTCTTGTCCGCCAGCAGACCTCGGGTGGCTTTATGCGAGGTCTCCTCCTGCTCCAGCTCCTGCTGCAGAACCTTTAGTTTGTAGGTCAGCTCTATCTCTTTGTTGCTCATCTCCTGCAAAATGAAAAACAGGCAGAAGGCGTTCTGATTTGAAAGGAGACACCGAGCACAAAATGGCAACAGGTAAATATATCCGTCTAACAGAAAAGCGAGCAGGAAGACGCGGAGACTCCAACAAAACAGATTTACAGTGGGAAACGCAAAAGCAAAAACTTTCTAAGAGTTTACAATGCTTATATTTAAAGTAGTGGAGAGATGATTTTTGTGTACCTTCTCCTGATCAGTGTATTTCTCCTGAAGCTGCCTCTTCTCAGTCTCAGCTTTGGCCAGAGCCTGTCTCTGCTGGCGAGCTTCTTCCTCCAGCCCAGAAATTCGTCCTGCAACGTGCAAATTAAACTGTCAGAGGGTGCTATTTCACAGAAAAACCATCTGAAAATTATAGAAAAGGCACCCAAAGTCCTTCACAAAACCTGAAGTACAGCATCCAGATAAATACCAAGTGTGTTGCCACACTGCCAAATTCATGGAGGAAAAATAAGTACAGAAGTCTACCAGCAGCAGGAAGTGCTGTGCTTGTGTTTCCCCTACCCATCAGGTCAGTGATGGTCTCTGAGCCCTGGCTGTGCTCCCGCCTCTCTGACTCCAGCGCCGCCTGCAGGCTGATGCACTCCTTCTCCAGGCTCAGCTTGCTGCGCTCCAGCAGGCAGCATTTATCCTGCAGCTCACGCACATTGGCCTCCAGCTGCTGCAGCTGCTTGCTGCTCTCCGTCTGAGCTTTGCGGAGCCTCGTCGCCGCTTCTGTCTCGGCCCGCAGCAACGTGTTGGCTTCTTCCAGCTGCAAAATCGTCCATTACGAGGTTTAACGAGCGAGGAGAGAACGAGCAAATAAACCGAAGGACGTCAGCGCCAGCTTTAACCAAATGTTTAAAATCTGATTAATAAATGTATTCATTGAATATACTGTCACTCTAATTTATATAATATGTAGCTTAGGGATTCTGTGAGAGCGCACAAAACTTTCAGCAAAAAACTACTGAGTAAAGTTGCTCTTTTTAAAATGTCAACTCCTTAATCATTTTTTTCTTAGGTTGTGAGAACAGAGCCAGCAGAAATTAAAGACATTTCCTTATCATAAACAAAAAATAAACATTAAATCCCAATGTAATCATGATCAAGAGCCACAAATCTTTTTATATTCTAATAGATAATGAATGAAGCATGTATATCGTTATACAATAACTTTGTAAACAAACATTTTGAACTATAAGTCAACACATTTTCATGTTTCAATTACTTTTTTTTTAGGGGATTATATAATTCCTTCATATTTTCCAACCTGAAGCGGCACTTTAAAAACGTTCACATCAATTATTTTTATAAATGTCTTCTGAAGGTTTCCTGATCTTCTGAGGACTTGGTGTTTTCTGCACGGAACTATTTTTATCTCTAATTATTTCCACATCTGCTGAGTTTGTAAAACGACAACTGCATCTAACAAATAGATGTGGATCGTTCCCATCTGCTCGATTTAATGGACACGTTTGAATCTGCTTTCATTTAACTGAATATGTTGAGGGAAGAATGTGGTGCAAAAGTAAGCAGCAGAAAGAATGTGTAAATTATGCAAAAAAAAAAAATACCCCACTGGATAATTACATTGTTTTATGAATTTGCATGTTTTAAAATGGTACTTTATTAACTGTGGACTAGTTGGAGAAATATTTGAAAACAACGTAGATGATCTGTTGGATCTCATTAGCAGCAGGTTGTTTTCGGCTGGAGAGAAAATAAGTTTGACCTTCAGGTGCTTCAGAATGAAATGGTCAGAAGATGAAGAATGGATCCAATGTGGAATGAATACAGCTGAGAAAGCATGTAGTTTACAGCTTTGCTTTTAAAGGTTGTATAAATGTGAAAATACATTCATGTCTTTCTGCTATTTTATTACACTTGAGGTGAGTCTGGATGCTCACAAAGTATTCTCAGTGATCTTGTAGTAGATGACAGTTTTGAGCTTTAAACAGATGTTTCTGTAAGAAAAATTGTTGCATCGATCAAGTATATATCCAAATATGTGTAGCAAAAATTATAGTCGGTCTGCAAAGATGCTTGTCAGCTTCACCAGGCTGAAAGGAGATTACAAAAGTAAATTAATAAAGTTGGGGAAAAAACCTGTTTCTGCAGGTGAAGGTTCTTCTCGTTGGAAATATGCGAGTTTTGATTTCTTTTCTTCATGTCGTCCAGCTGGTCTCGAAGGCTGTTGACTGCACAAAAACAAAAGTGAAGCAGGGATAAGTTAAGCTGCAGTCATCTGTGCAAAAACTTTAAATATGCAAACCAAAAAAAATGACACAAAACAAGAGGACTTTGTGTTTTAGCGTTTAGGAAACACTTTTATAGTTTGACCGGGTGGGGGCAGTGTTGCACACCTCATCTTATAATTCATTTGCATCTATCAATGGTAACGGTAACGATCGCTTTATTTTTCACTTAGCAGCAAGAAGGAACAGATTAAGGAGTGAAAACAGGAATGATTAGTGTGCAAGTGATTTAATAACACTGCTGTCAGAACCCGGATCTGCAAAGAGAGTCTGGTACCTTCGTTCTCCAGGCAGCGCTTCCTGTCGGCCTCGTTCTCGGCCTTCCGGTGGCTCTCCAGACTTTTGTGCTGCAGCAGGGCCTTCTCTCGCTCCAGCTGCCTCAGATTCGACTCCAGGCTCTTTCTGCTGCTCACCTAAAAGTCAATCAGAAAAGGAAAGAAAGCTGGGATCTCTTCCGAATCTGATCTAAAACATCATATAAAACCTTTGATTCCAGACACGCACCTCTTCCTCAAGTTCTTTGGTTATTTTTTCTAAGCGGACGGTTGCAGCTCTGCAGAGAAATACACGGATAAAACATGAGTCAAGGTTACAGCAGTTTGCACACCACAGTGGCGACATATTTGCTGATCTTGCACCTGCATTTGTTCTCTAGTTCATCTTTGACATGTTTATCTTTATTCATCTGAAGCTCCAGATGGTGAAGTTTCTTCTGAAGCGCAGCCGACTGAAAACAGAAAACATCAACAAGCGATTAGAGGAAGATTGTTTTAGAGCTCCATTTGAGCAAAGCCTGGAGCCAATGTTTGTCTAAATGTGAACAGCAGAGAACATTTTGGAGTTTGTAAGGATGATATGACCCACTGCCCAAACTCAGTTATTTTAGTATAGATCACAAATACCACACTCACCAATAACCCTCCTGTACACACTAAGGTTTCCCAGATGTTTTTTTTTTTTAAACCTGCAAACAACCTAAAAACGCTAAACTGCGACTTTGTCATCTGAAATTTAGAGCAACGTGTTGGCAAGAAAGGTACATCCTTTAATAAACCTTTTTTTCCTTTCATCTTTTAGAGATGTGCTACTGCCTTGCGCAACTGTTGGATACTTCAAGGCTCCATCTTGGATCAAGTCCTTTTCTTGTTTCCTTTGGTGCCTATTTAGAAAAAGCATAACAACCTATTTTGCCATTTTGATGATCATCTATAGAAATATCTGTATATTCTTGAAGAAATATTTAGATTCTTGTAAAACTGTCTTACAGATAGACCAACATGGCAAGAGACAACTTCCTGAATCGCAACAAAAACAATAACAAAACAAGTGCTTAGGGGATTTAGCCTGTGACACTGACATTGGTCCAACAGCTTAGAAAATACTTCATACTACACTGATCAGGTCTAAAACTAACTAAATAATCTTTATAATGATGTTCCTAATCCAAAAACACAAGAACATCAACTTGCTTATATTTACAGTTAACAATGAGCAATAAATAAAAGTCGAAGAAGTCAGACAAAACAACTTCTAAAACTCACACATGGAGAATTGAGTCACCAAATCTCCATGGCAACCATTAGATGCTATTTACATGCAAGCTGATTGTTTGGGTGGAAAGCCAGGAACAAGCATTGTCTGCCTTACCATCACAAATCTAAAAAAAGAGGAAGTAAGCTAAATGATCCAACGGCTTTGACTGGAACTGTGCTTTGATCAGATGAAGCTTTTGAGTTTGACCTTTTCTGCAAAAAATTTAAAAAAATCCACGTGTGTTTGGCATAGAGGTAGTTAAATTTATGAAGGGGGAAAAAAAACTGTGGATAAAGTGGATTTTTCTTCTCATGTTCGTCATTTACCTCTTGTAAAAGGCTGCATTAATGAAAGGTCAAAGCAGTCCTATTACCTGCAGAGGTACACCAATAAAACCTTCTAATAAACTGTTCATGGTAGTCATGGCTTCCTTCAAATGCCCATGTAACATTTTTACGACACCAAATGGAAATGCACTCAAACGTTCGAGATAAAGGCTGCACTTTGATCCCCAGAGGACTGTCCGCTGTTTAGAGCTGCATGTGTGGGATTAGAAAGCTAATCAGTAAAACCAGTCACGACTAAACTTGTTACTA
The DNA here is from genome assembly GCA_033032245.1 of Poecilia picta. Taxonomy (NCBI): domain Eukaryota; kingdom Metazoa; phylum Chordata; class Actinopteri; order Cyprinodontiformes; family Poeciliidae; genus Poecilia; species Poecilia picta. Next base: position 15,564,471 of record CM065374.1, read on the forward strand.
GAGAACTCTGGGTACTGAGGACCTCTGAAATATGAGGGAGGATAAAAGTAATTTGAGTTTTTTTATTTCATTTTTAAATCCAACATTATGGGTAAAGTTTGATTTGACATCCTTGATCAGTCCAGGAAAATTTATTTTAACCACAAAAAAAAAGTTTATTCTTTATAGTGCATTCCTCACTAGCTTCCCGTCAGCTGCAGGATGGAAGATTAAGATTTTTTTTTTTTAAACCTGAAAAAATTCTTGGTAATGTTTACAATTTTTATCAACTGTAGCCCAAAGCATCAGAGTTAAAGTATTAAATACTTATTTATGTATCAAAAATTAAAAACACCTTCTGTTCTTTTCAAGATTCTTCCATTTGTCTTGAAAAGTAAAAGCAGTTTTGTTTAGTTTATCTTAAGACTTTTAAAAAAAGCACATGATTTTAAAATCCTTTACCACTGTTAACAACACTGTGCATTTATCAGTATTTACCTCTCCTTTGGCGTTATCGTGTGCCGCTGAGGAATTGTTGGCAGAATTTAACAACCTAAAAGGGAAAAATCACATGTGGTTAAAGCAGGAGGCCAGTTTCTAAAACAATTAGAGACAATCAGAGAGAACGAGGAGGACTTACTGGTCCTCTTTGAAGTAGGTGAAGCCAACAAACGGAAGCTGATTTCCGACGAAAGCTTTAGGTGTGGGGAATGTTTCGACGTCGCCTTTGTCGTCTTCGATCTCGTCAAAATTACTAGTGTCTATGTCGCTGCTCAGCTCTGGGACCACTGGGGCGACAGCTGGTTAGAAAGAAGGCGGGGAGAATTAAAACAGCTGGAAAAGAAAGTTTATCCTGCAACATCTGCGTGCGTGAGAGGAGAGCAAAGCTTGAGACTCGTACTGTCCCTGATGGTGTCAAACGTCCACTGGTCGTTCTTGAAGAACGGGTGTCGTTTGATTTCCTCCACTCCGTTTCTGCCCAACCGCACATCTCTAAAAAAGAAAAAAAAACAAACATTGGCATTAGTGATGAACTTGGAATACATTTTACATAAAGGACAAAAAAATTGATTGTTCCCCACCTGTCAGTCAGGAAGGCCAGATTATATTTTTGGCATCTTTGGAGATGTCCACATCGTCGGGAAAGTTTAGGGAGTTCTTGTGGTCCATGATCTTACTGTACGTTCCAACCAAAGAGTCGGCATAGAATGGAGTGTCGCCTGAAAGGGAGCAGGCGGCGATGAAACACAAACACTTTCACGTCCTTTCAAGATATGAATGAGTCGATGGAAGGGGCCACTCACCCACAAGCATCTCGAAAATGAAGACGCCTACGGACCACCAGTCGCATTCCCTCCCGTAAAACCCATCTCCTCCCTGAGACTTCAGCACCTCTGGAGAGATGTAGTCCGGAGTGCCGACGGCTGTGTCACAATGGACCATCCCCGTCTGCAACAGCAAAAATAACCGAGTAAGATCTGCAAACTGGGAATCCAACAGTTGACATGTATTTTTGTTGTTTTGATTCTCAGTTTTTTTGTGGAAATGTTCTGATTTTAATTTTTAAGACAGAAACAACTAACTAATAAGCAATAAACACAGAACGGCATTTTAAGTCCCAACTTATAATCAGTTCCACGGTTTATGGTGTTACATAAATGAAAACCAATTATCACTTTCTCATGAATTAGAATATTACACACGAACAGTAAAAAAAAAAAAATAAAAAAATTAAATACAGAAAACGCTTTGTTACAGTCTGCATGGGGGAAACTGCTGAGGGTACCAATGATTCCCTCTCCATAGAGGACTGGCCAAAAAGGTCACTGCTAAAGTAGCTGGTTGTTGACAGTGTTGTGTCCAGGTTGACATGAATATAAAGTTGAGTGGAAGGATAAATTGTGATAGAAAATGGTACCCTAATAAAAAGGGATAATCCATGTAGAAGAGGTAAGTGAATATACCCTATACTAACAATATTCACCAGGCTAATATTTCTCTAATAAGATAAAAAATGTTTCTGAGAAATTGCATTTTGGGGGTTTTATTGTGAGCCAATAATAATCAAAACTGACAGAGGTTTTGATGAATGTGTGATGAATTTATACAAGTTTATGTTTTGCACTGAATTACTTAAATATAGCAAATACTGAACAATTTTTCCATGCATAGAGGTGATTTGGAATATCATCCATAAATCATCCCATCCTAAATACAACTGTGCAGTGTTTCATCTTTATTATTCTTCCGTAACCGTTAATTTCTATTTGCAATTCACACCAGAACTGCAAGAGACTAGTTTGCTTTATTTTTTTAATTTTTCTACTTAAAAATTGTACAAATCAGAGGTTAACAAGAACCGCCGCAGTTAATTTCGGCTTGCTTATTTGCAAAACAAAACCCGCTTTTGTTTTGATTTTATCCCATAATTATTAAAGACCTTGGACTGATGCAGCTGGAGGAACAGAAAGTGCCGTCAGTGAACTGCAACGAGCCGACTCACAGAGTCCATCTTCATGCAGGTCCCGAAGTCGGCCAGCTTCAGGTGTCCGTGTTGGTCCAGCAGCATGTTGTCCGGCTTGACGTCGCGGTGGATGAATCCCATGGAGTGGATGGAGTCCAGAGCCATCACCACCTCTGCTGCGTAGAACTTGGCCCATTTCTCGGGAACGTCGTAGGTGCTGGTGAGGTTGACCAGGTCCCCTCCTGGCATGTACTCCATCACCATGTAGAGGTAGTGCTCATCTTGGAAGGCACAGCACAACTAAACAGGAAAGTAATCAAACAGATCCAGAACACACTGCTGTAACCGAATCCACAAACATACGAGCTTCAAACATTCTTAAAAAGAAGTGAAAATGTTGAATATTTCACACCTGTACAACCCAGGGGCTGTTGGCGAAGGCCATGATGTCTCTCTCTTCCCAGAAGAATGCCGAGTCGGAGCGCTTGATCATCTCAAACTTACTCAGCAGCTTCATGGCGTAAACTTTCCGGGACGGTTTATGTCGGACCTGAACAATCATGATAAAAATCAACATGAAACCAGTCTGCAATGACTACTGTGTGTTTTGTGGGCACCAGTAAGAGACAATCTCGGTCATAAAGGATGACCTTCTCTCTGGACCGCAACTTCCTCTATGTCGGGTCTGACAGACAGGTTACCCAGGTTCCTATTGAATACTGTGAGCAGTAAAGGACCTGTGGAGAGTGTCTGAGCTCCAGAGGTCCCAACTGTGGCTGGTGTGTCCTGCATAGCATATGACCTCAAAGGAATCGATGTGAGTGCAGTTGAGCCGCATCGTTTTGCTCCAAAAGTTACTCGTCTCTAAAATTTGTAATGAATTTTTGTCTTTTGATTCCTAATCAGTTACTAAAGTCAAGGCTTACCTTGGGTTCACTTGCACAGTTTAGAGTTCAGTTCTGAGTCCATTTCTCTAAAACTCAAGTGTCACAAATCTTTTCAAATTCCACAAACAATTGTGACAAATCTCCATGACTCAATTTGCAACTTAACCCATATGTTTTACTCTTGTTTGCTACTTGCTAGATGCTTTCAATGACCATTATTCATTCCCCACATGGTGCTATAATTGGACTTCCGGCTTACCTCAAATCAATTAGACATTTTAGTGTTAATTTTCTTACTGGCAAGACGCCGTCTCCTCCTTCGCTGGAAGTCAATTAAAGCTCCCTCCAGCACTCAGTGGCTCAATTACACCAAGACTTTTCTGAAGCTGGAGAACATTCGATATTCACTGAGAGATAGCTGATCAGTTTTATAACATGCGACGTCCCTTCCTCCTGACATTCTTCCACTTCCTTGGTTCCCTGCTCCCTCATTGATAAACACTCCATTCCCTCTTACTATTTTTTATTCACTAATATGAGTAGCTAAAGAACTTTTTATTCATTTATTCAATTACTACACATAAGTATTTATTTGTTATTCATATTTTAACTGCGTACATCCACTTGATTACATTTTTGAGGTCCAAAGTAGAAAAGTAAGTGTTACAGGAGGTGGTTTGTTGTGAAATCCTCAGATTATCCAGAGATGAAATGGAAAGTGAGGGTGGATTAAAGATTCTCTTAAACTTTGGCTTCCAACACCGTCTTCATTTAAATTTGCGTTTTATTTAAATCCTGCAGAATGTGAAGCAAGATAGACAGAATTCAAGCTATAGTCTATTTCAGTAGGTTGACAAATAAATATCAATAAGTGTCATAATATTCTAACTCACAAAGAGAATTTTGAGTTTTCATTCAATGCAAGCCAGACTGAAGGCACGTTGTGGTCATCATCACTGCTTAGAGAGCAGTTTATGATATAAAGCTATTCATGTCTTCAGCAGATCGATACTCACCAACTGGACTTCACCAAATGCTCCCCGCCCGATGATTCTAACTTTTTCAAAGTCTTCAGACTTCATCTGAAGATTTCGAAGCTCCCTGATAATGTTTTCATCTGGAATAAAGATTCACACAAGATAAAGATCAAGTCACTTTATAAAGTTTTGTTCAAGGCTTTTAATTAAGGAATTATAAAACTACTCACATCTGTTTAGGAAGGTCTCAATGTTTTTGTTCTTTCGTAGTGCCGGGTAGTCCAAATCCAGGACCAGAGCGTTTATCGAATCCTGAAAAACATGGGGAGCAATCAGGCTGACCATGCAGCAGCTATTAGCAACAAGCAAACAAATATACACACTGTGAAGTGTGTTTTTAAACAGTAAGTTTTCTCTCTATTTTCCTCCTCCTGTCAGTTTTTATTAAAACCCTGGTGACTCACCAGAGCCGACAGAAACATTAGCAGCTGAGCCGTTACATAACAGATCAGAACACATGAAGTAACATCATGCTGCAAAGTGCGAATCATGACCAATCACTTCTGTGCTCTAAATGTGTGGGAACCTTCACAACACCTGCAGGAAACCGCATCCTGATTTACAGCTGAGGTGTCGGGTGAAAAGAGCCCACCCAACAACAGCCACCACTCACTCATACTACCAGAAACACCCGCTGCCACTTCTGAGAGTTTATTTTTCTGCTTTCTCACAGAAACATCTCGGCATCGGTGATGGTCTGAATGAAACTGAGCAGCTTTTCCCTGAGCACACAAACAGAGAAACACCTAACCCAAGGCTGAGACAGAGGAGGTGACTAATTCCTACGTCTGCCTGCTTCAGTCTGTCTTTGATCAATGAGCACATTGTCTGCTCATAACCTTTTGAAAACAGTCGATTCCAAGTGAGATGAGTCCCCTCAACACAGCGAGGACAGATTCCCTATTTACCACATGCCCCAGATAGCTACTGCAAACTAATTAGAAAACATCGAAAAAGCTCTTTAGCAAGAAAGTGCTCTAGTCATTATCGACTCAATCTCTCTGCTTTTTATCCAATTCCAACGCGAGAAAAAAGAAACTTTCCTATCCAATATGGATGAGAGGGACAAGACACATGAATGAAAAGATGGATGGAGAGGTGCAAATAAAATAAATAAAAAATAAGCACCTCATTCCCACCGTTTATGGTGTTAGGTCTATGATGCCTTGGATTCTGAACCATTTAAGAATACATGGCATTATGAATTATTTGAAATTAAAGAACTCTATTAATTCAGGGCATTCAAGTAAACTGAAGATGAGCTTTCACTGCATCTTAAAGCAGATCAAAGATCCAAAATATACGACCTAACTTACACAGAATTTCTTCTCCAGACAGCATCAAGCTGAAGATCATTGAGAAATGTTAATGAAGACGACCAATAAGTGTTGCACTACAGGCAAAACTGACGTTTGAAGTATTTACAGCAGTGCACCAGTAATAATATTGTTTCTGAATATAACCATACCCTTTCTAATCCCTCATACATCATAGTTATTTAAAAGGTAGCTTGAGAAAAATTCAGATTTTTCTTGTTGCTTTAATTTGCTTGCCAGTCACTTTAATTAGCTTTGTATTTTTAAATTAAAAATAAACGATCCAAAAAGTATTCCTGATGTGATCTAAATTCTGATTCTGACTGTATTTCAGTAGTTGAAGTACAGAAACTTTGTCAGTAATTCAAGAAAATAAATGCAGAGATGACCTTTTGCAAAATCACGGAAGGAAAAAAGTTTATTCTAAGCAACAAGAGGGAAAAAAGGCTTTTTTTTTCATTTTTGGAAAGTAGAATAACTGAACTGCAAAAGTAACTTCAAATCTTCAGGCATGCACTTTAAATGCACTGGTTAGGTTGTGGTCATTATTGACTGGACAATCAGCAATCAGTAAATCACCACAGGAACTCCTATTTAGAGCAGCTGTAGTTCCAATTTTTCAGCGTAAAAGCAGAAAAGCAGCACCAGCTTCAAAATGTTCAGCCTTCAGGTAAAAATCACTGAGACCGACTGAAGTTTAGTTTCTAAAAACAACCGTTTTTATAACTGAAGCTGGAGCTCGGGTAACATGGGGACGCTATTAAAGAAGAATGATGTTAGTCTCTAATCGGTGCATTGTGTAACAATAAGGAAGCCATCTATCAACCTCTGGCAGCTGTGCATTCCTGAACAGCTGCCGTTTCAAGCGTTGAATCAAACTGGACCAAATTTGACCCTGTGCTGTGAATACTCTGGCTTTGTGGCACAACCCTTTTTAAATCTAACTCACTTCCTTTGATATGGTTTCCTCATCTTTCTCACTCCTTATCTCACTCTTCCTGCTCCCTCCATCGTTCCGTTCTCGGCTGAAGTCGGTCAGTGGTAAGCCGAGCTGAGCGCTCAGTTTCCTCATCACAGCATCACTTCCCCATTAAAGGTCTTACCTCACACAAAACTACTATTTAAGGACAAAAAAACATACACACACACACACACACACCGCACGGGGTGGAGGGGAGTTACCGAGTGTCGGCATGCACGCGCCCACACGCATGCATGCGCGAGGATCTCCCAACGAGCGTGGGCAATACAGGAAATGATCCACCCCACCCCGGGGCACGCAGATAATTTCACTGTGTCATAAAGCTGATCTCTGCTAGAAAGCCATTTCCTCTGAAGCTGCAGAATTCATCTACAGCTAAAAAAGGAAAAAAACTATTATGAATGTATAATTTGGAACAGTTTACCATGATAAGTAGCCACAGATGAAGTCGCTCTAAAAAGCGCCCTCTGAAAATGCCAACATCAGAGATGTAAAATGACATCCAGGTTTTTCTTAGGAAATGTCAAAATATTTGTTAAAAATGCAGAAAATTGTCTAGCTTTTCAAAGGGCGCCATGCACGCAAATTTACTTATTTGTGACCGTTGGCTCACGAGGTTAAGCATTTTAAACAGTAAACTTCCTCTTGATCAGCTGAGTTGGTGATGTTGATGGTTTATAGTTTTAAGCTCAGGAATAATCTGATGGTTTTATACAAAATGTTCCTTTGAAGCTTTTTTTAGGACTGCTGCACTTAAGTTTACCAATAGTTTTTGCTATTTAGAAAAAAATAAAAAATAACAGAATAAATCAGAAAGTTGTTAGTCAATGTTTTTGATTTTAGGCACTTCCACCTGAGAACAATGGAAGCTGTTTGTCATCCTGGGTGCTGGAATGTGCACATTTTTTTGCTCAACCTGACGAACAACTTGAGATCTCGGTAGTTAATTTCCTCTTTGGTGCATTGTGCATAAATGAGGCTTAGACCTCAGACAGCTGTGGTTTAGAGCAAACAAAATAATCTACAGTACGTTTTTAAAGTGCATTGTTTCTGCATTCATTAGTAACCTTATTCTCAAATCAACAAAGCTGATGTAATTTTAATTCAGCATGCATTCAGGCTCATCAAGCAACCCGTTTCCTCATGGAAAATATAAGGTGTAAACGTTTTTATTTACAGCTCTTATTTCTTTGTATAAGAATTAACTCAGCAGGTCTAAATGCAGGTCAAAATTAGCTTGATGCATGACAAAAAAATCAAATGTGATCATTTTTAATGTAATTGTACCTTATTTTCTGGATGAAATATGAACACCACCAACCTCTACAAGCTGTTGCAGCGATAGATATTATCAGCTTATTTTCTTCACTAAAATTAGAGCACTCAAATCATTCCAGAAACATTAAAAAAAAACAATACGCTAAATCCAGGAGATGTCTGAAAGAGCAGAAGGGAAAAACTGAAACATTGTAAATGTTTTCTGTCAGACATTAGGATTAACAAAGCTGTCAGTGGGTATTAATCTGCTGCTGGGAGGCATGAAAATGCCTGCAAAACAGCTTCTCTGATTTGCATTACTAGAAAAGACGCCTACAAGACTCCAGGGAACATTTCGCCGCCTCTGAGTCAAAGAACCTATTTATAAATATTAAATATCTGGCTAATGTCTGGAGAAGAGCAGAGCTGATTCAACTATTTAAACTTTAATAAACCTCCCTGACAAGACCTGGACTTATTCAACTCACGTTATTGAGCAAATGAAAGCCTGAATAAAATTTAAAAAAACTGACCAAATTCAGGTTTGTACATTTTGAGAAAAGGAAAGGAAATCCAAGGACAAATATAACACGAGTCATTAAGCACAAGCATTGGGAATCAACGTAACTATAAGGTTGCAGTTTTCTGGAAGTTTGTTCCAGATTAGAGAAGAAGAAAACGTGTATTTTGCCTCTGCAGGTTTGGTTCTGTCTCTGAGGATGCACAGTAGCCTTTTTGGTGATGTCCCACTGGGCAGAGGCACGGAATCAGCCCTTGAGACCATAAATCTCCCTTCAAGCCTAAGAATACCTTTGGATCCTCAGAGCAGATGACAGTATGTTGCAGCTGAAAGACATGCCTGGGTTTTCCTCCTGGATCGGTTTTCAGAGATCGCCGTGTTTGTTTTTGTTTATTGTGGAACAGTATCAGCAAACCCATCTGACTCTGCATGCTCCAAGTTCAGCGTCTGAAAGAAAAACCGCCACCTGAGAGGTAACCAGCTGTAAACGTGGAATTAGAAGCCTTAAATCCTAATTAGCATTAATTGCATACGATCTAAAACCTTTTTAGTCTATACTCATCAATAAAATGCCAAGTAAAAGGCAAATTTACTTGGCAAGTTAATTTAAATTACTATTTAAATTAAACAGTAATTTAAACAAATTACTGTTGATGCAAGTAATTAAAAGCTACACAGCAAGCTCCTTCAGCACAGTGTCACAAATCTCATGGAAGGCATGTTAACAACCCAGCCTTAGTATCTCCCTGAGCTAATACAGGAGTATATATATCTTATCAGAGTGAGTGGGTCTATATCTTTCAGGTGGGTGTTTATCTATTGTTATATTGTCATCCAGCTACTTGGTTATGGCCTGTTGCTTAGCAGCTGCAAAACAAAAAAAAGTTGGAGCTACAACGAAGAGGCAGGCAGGACTTTATTAGAGCTCCTTTTCTGAACCTAATATTCTTATTATTAACAAAGTCTTGTGTTGACATCGCCCTGCTTCCACTCTTCATCACTCTCTAAAAATGATGTGGATCTCTTAGTCAGGAATGCAGTGTTGCTAAAACTAAAAGATGCATTGAGGACTATGCATGCTACGCGTCCCAGCCTCCCCGCAACCCGTCTCATCGGCAGGCATGTGGAACGGCAAAACAGCAGCTCTGGGCTTTAAAAGGACTGAGGAAAAAAGTTAAATGTTTTGATTAAATTCCAGCAATTTTAAAAATAGTCATGCAGATAAACGGCAGAGACGGGCAGAGCGAGGGGACCGTGCCAGGCAGGACCAATAAACTCTCTGACAGAGACTCGAAAGCAGGAATCCTGGGCTCGCAAATAGCACAGTAATGTCTCCATAGGGAATAACAACAGCATGTCTTATTCATGCCTCTGACAGATTTCTGTCCCATGCTCCTGTGCCCTTCACATTTTTGGCACCCACGCTTTTATTATGAAGCATACTGAGGAAGGTGCCAGAAAAAAAGCAAGAAAGGGGGACAACGCACAAGTTCCTGCAGTAGGCCCAAACTGCTCAGACCAACTAGCCTTACTTTACGCTTACAGTTACCTTATGCAACCTGAAATGTGTGGGTGATAAGAGTCCAGAGGACAACATACCAACAGCAGTAACCCACATGATTTAAGCTCAGACTCGTTTTGCTAAATTTAAATACATAAAATTTAAGGGAGGACTAAATGTTCCCAGTGCTGATCCTTCTTCTTCATAGCTTCTGTAATGCCGTCTAAAATACGAGACATGGTGACCCATTCCTCTGCTTGTAGTCGATGCCAGTTTGTATGCTTCCGTTTATCCAACCGTGGTTGGATAAACAGAAGCAGAGCTTAATCCCATGATTCTCAATGGGGTTACTGCTGCTGATACTGGATACTGGTCTGAATTGGTAACTTTCTGACCTTTGGGCCACTGTGGTATCACCTTTGCCTCCGGAGACTGTACTCAGTTGAACTGAAAAATACAATGATCCTTACTAAACTGCTCCTGGATTGTTGGAAGAAGCCGTTCTTGATTATACTCCATCTCCGTGGCTGTTTGGTTGGATAGAGTTGGGAGGAAACCCACTTCTTTGGATGAGAAGCAACCCCACACATAGATCGCATCAGGCTGCGTAACGTTTGGCATCACATAGGACTCATATTAGTTCTCATCTTTTCCTCTCTTGACAAATGATTTACAAAATATCCCAAATCAGAGAGAGGATTCATCATATAAAGTAACTATTCAACTCTTGTGCTGTCCATCCTTGTACTGTCAGCAGAACTTCGGTAAGTGACTGGTGTTTGTCTTGGAGCGACTTGTTTGCAGAGATGGTTGGTGTCCAAAGGTCTTCACTTTATGTAATCAAATTAAAAGCAGTGCCTGCCAATAATGAACAATATTTGCATGGGTGGCAATGTTATTCTGAAGTTCAGTACTCAGAATGAGATGCCCTGTAGATCAATCGTGGCCTTCATCCCTGCAACTGAACATCCCTCGATGCAGTTCTTGAGAATCCAGAAAACTTCTCAGCTGCATTTTTCTTCACATTTAGTGCAAATGTGAAAAAACATTTACACTAAATGTTGCTTGTGTTGGAGGTTTTCATTTCTAACAAAATAAGACAAAAATTAAGTCCAAGCAAATAATAATCAACATATTCTGCAGAATATTTTCAACCTCGGGACATTATATGATTACATCCGATTTATCTACTGATATTTTAAAATCTAAGATCTTCTAAGTATAATTTCAGATGTTTTGTGACAGTATTTAGGCCAGAAAATAGTTTTAAATAGAAACCACTCAGACTAAAAGGAACAATCCAACTGGGCTTGATTTCAGTTTTAATCATAAGGGATGAACATGGCTAAATTTTTATATAAATATTTGTATTGCCACAGACTATTTGAATTATGACTGCTAGATTCAACAGTGCAGAACTGAGCTCGACAGAGCACACACACAAGTGTTCTTGTTTGGGTTCGTTAAAGGAAACTGTGAACTGACTGACAATCCAAAGCTGTTTGGTAATGCCTTGAATTGTTCAAATGCTGCTGCTGACTGCACACAATGCTGCTTGTTGTCACTAAGATCAACAGAATAATGCATCTGCTTGTGAAAATGAATGCAAAAGTCCCTGAATCAGTACATGAGTGTGTGTAGGAGGTTGTGTTTCACCATCGGGTTGTGATGGAGAGATAAAACAGAGGCCAGATGGATAAAGTGGTGTGAATGTGTGGGAGCCGTGTTCTCCTGTGCCCTCTTCTCTCCCATTTTAAACTAAAAATAAGACCCGGGTATCAAACTCTTCAAGATGGTATAAACCAGAAGGTGAGACATGCAGTGATGGGGAAAAATGCAGTGAGGAATTGTTATGGCTGGGGATGTTTTCAAATTAATTGCTTCAACAAGCAAAAAGTTTTCATGAAATGTTATTTGAACAGATTACTATAATTTAAACCAAAGTCTTTACTCAAACATGGACTAAAACAAATTTTAAAATTGGTTTGATCAGGTCTAACTGACTGGTTGGAAAAAAAAACAGCCAGATGTTTTTCCAGTCAGTAAACACTCTTCAGAGATGAAGTTGTTACTGCAAGATGGCGCAAAAGAGAGCTTGTCTCAGTTTTGTGTACATATGAATTAAGCCATAAAAAAGAAACTATAGTTTATTCAGGACACAAGAGAGAAAAGGAGAGGAAGAGTTTCCACAGATGCCAGGAAGAATAAACAGAATTTAAAAAGTTGATGTTTTATCATTTTGTCATGGAGCTGGCTGGATTTGAAAAAGGTGGCAACCTTCTGGGAATCACAGAGTCGAGGAAACGAAGACACATTCTTTAGGTAATAATTAGAGAATGACGTTACTGTCATTGCGCCACAGCATAAAATGTTAAACTAGGAAAAGCCACTTGAAAATGTCAAGTAAGGAATCATTGCCATTTTAGAAAATAGCAAAACCACATTATAAAAGTAACCAGGCATGCAGTTTTCTCCGCAGTTTTTGTTTGCAGAAATGGTTGGTGTCCAAAGGTCTTCACTTTAATATGTAATCAAATTAAAAGCACTACCTGGCAATAATGAACAATATCTGCATAGGTGGCAATGTTATTCTGAAGTTCAGTACTCAGAACGAAATGCCCTGGAGATCAATCTTGGCCTTCATCCCTGCAACTGAACGTCAAAATAAGACAAAAATTACGTCCAAGCAAATAATAATCAACATATTCTGTTGATTATTAAAAGCCTGTTGCTTTTTAAAGCCTGAGCTGCCGATTCCAAATTTGGCCGATAACAATTTTTTTTGTCTGAAATATCGCTACATAAAGCAAGAAAATTGTCGAGTTGGCCATAATTGTCACCAGTTGACTACTGTTAACTGTACATGTGCAGACATGACCTGGTGGGCCCGTCTATCAGTCAAACATCTCTCACGGTAGACCATAAGAGCACAGTTGTTGATATTTAGACCTTCACATAGGTACAAGATCGGCTTCACATGCAAGTATCGGCCAATCACTGATCTCCCCAAAAAAAAGAAAATCGGCGCACCCCTAAAATAATGGTTCCCTCACCTTTGACTCCAAATATAAATACCCAAAGGCTGTTCACAACAGAGGCTAAACAAGAAAGTACTTTAAATAATGTTCCTATATCTTCTTATACTATAGTTCTAAAAGAGAAATCATAATTGACTAAAATCAATATCTGGTACACATCGAAAAATTTACAGTTTGCAACACTTTCTACACCAATTTTCCTGTTTCCCATACAGGAACTTGTTGAAGCAAGCTGTTTCTTCACAAAAGAATTAAAGGGCCGCTGTGAGATTTGACAGCTGTAAAAACAAAGCAGCCCAAAGTTATTAGATTCACCAGCAACAACACTCGTTTGCATGCACTTCCCATGGTGATGGCAGTAAAGGAAACAGTTGAGACAACTGATATAAGCAATCCCAAAAAATAAAAAAAAGAATGTATTCTGAACATCTATATGGTCCCCACTTGTCCAACTGAGATTCATGGATAAACACAACTAAAATGCGTTCATCATGGCTGTGCTGGTTGCTGAGAGACTGAAGTAGTATTCAATGGTCAGGTTGTAGTCTGAATACAGTCTGTACCTGGCAGGTCGTTAATCAAAAGTCCAGATGTCATATTTACTCATAAGAATTGTTATCCACCTGAAAAGTGTATGAAATATGAATATTCAAAAAAAAATGTCTACACAGCTGTAAATATTAGCTCGTTATTTAATTATCCTGCATTCAGGTTGTATGTGACAGGAGTATATTTGATGTCTTTCATTTAGTAAGGCTAAAAATCTTTACGAAACTAAAGTGGAAGCATTAGTTACTAAATAAGTTAAGATGCTACACGTTCTTATCAGAGGTGATCGGCCACCGATCATAATCGGCCGATTTCCGTGAAAAAGTGTATGATGGGTGATCGCCGATCACGGTCTCTTGTTGCCGATCACAAAACTAATCACCTGCATCTCATTTCTCAGCCTGCCTGTGCAGCTGGTCTCCTCTTTCCTTCACACTGCGCAAACGCGCAGCAACAAATCCTAAGCGATGTGGAACTATAACACACTGAGTGAATGGGGAAGTTTGCGTGTTGCTGCGGAAAATTGAAGCACGTCAAAATGCATCAACTCAACAAAGCTAATACATAAAAACAAAGCCAAAATTGACGGAGTTTGGCTACATCGAGGCTCACTGCAGTAAAAAAGACATTGAGGATCAGATAGCAGGTAAAGCAGCGCAGCTACAAACACTCACCCGGATTAGCATGACGGTCAGAAAGCTAAACAAATAACCTGCAAAATTATTTAAGTCTTCGAACTGCGATGTAAGACGCTGGTTCTGGTCTCCTGTTGAACCGCTGCTCCGCTACAGGTAGTAATATTATATAATATGATTTAGTCACTACCAGGTAGAGCCTCTGCTCTACCTGGTAGAGTAGTTCACACCGAACCTGTTTAAAGCTGCAGCATCTAACCTAAAAAAATACATTTTACAAACGTATTAAAACTTTCTCTGTCCTAACATGAGACAGATGATCTATAAAAAATAATCGATCTCCTCCCTGGTCTGCATAATTACTCCGCTCGGTCAGAAACAGCCAATCAGAACTAGCAGTAATCAGCTGCCTTGCTATCAGGAAGTTTTCATTCAGTAACTCTGGATTGTTTATTGTAATGTTTACTGTATTTGCCTTTAAATGTTAAGTTTTATACTTTAAGTTTTTGGCAATGTTGAGAGGTTTTATTTTGGCTTTTGCATTATTTAGCGTCTTCAGAACCTTCATATGTTATCAGTCTGTTAAAGATAGTATTACGGATAGCAGTACAATTTGCACATTGCCTGTTTTGTTTAGTTTTCTTCTTGGAAAAAGTTATTAAAAACAAGGTTTTGTCCAAATTAAGGTGAATTCATGGTTCCTTTTTCCACATAATGTAACGATAGTGTTTATGACAAAAAATAAATAAAATAATTATGTGATTGGTATCAGTGATTGGTATAGGCGATCGGCCCTCAGGGGTGATCGGTATCGGCAGAAAAAAACCTGATTGACACACCCCTAGTCTCTATGTGATACACTTATAATCAATCTGAAGTGTAATTCTTCCTTCCTTCTTTTTTTCGTGATTAACCAAAAGTTAGAAATATTAAAACTCTACATTTTCCAAGACAGAATAGGGACCACAACACTTCTCAAAAAAGACTATAATGGTTGCACTTCCAATCTTGATACAAGTCTTTGAAAAGAATCCCTAGGTGCTAAGACCAGCTCAGCGATACATGACTTCACGATGTTCTGCATCTTTCACTGCAGTGGAGCAAAACCTAAAAAAAGACCATGCAAAATGCTTAGAATCTCACCAAAGGAGGTGTGTAGCAGAGAGACTGGTTTATTTTCAAGAAAAGAAAAAAAAAAACCTGACTGTGGCCACCGTCCCCCAGTGCCTTATAAGGCAGTGTTTCTTTTCAGCAAGCACTCTGAAGCTTAGACTTGAGAGCAAGTCAACTATACTCCAGAGATGAAGCAGATTTTAAGCTCGACTCTGAGAACAGGGACGAGCTGGGTCTACAACGTCTTCTGCATAGACAGAGCAACACTTATGGGTTCAAAGCATGGAGGGGAAGCAATGCGATAAGGGAAAATAAAGGGAATGAAGATGTTGAGCGAAAGGAGCAGCAACAAAGGGTAGGAACAAGAAATTGACCACAGGGAAAGAAACAAACTAAAAGAGTGGCAGAACATCACACTACCGCCAAAGCATTAATATAGCCCATATAAACTTACGCTTTGTTTATTAGATTATCTAGACACACGAGGTCTGGAGCCAAGTTGAAACACACTGAACTGGAGCTACAGAAGAAGTACCTGAAGAGAGTCTACTGAGCCTTTAGAGGCAGGGAGAAAGAGACGTGGTTGAAAAGAAAAAGAGGGAAAGTGCGGCCTTTCGTAGGGACTTTGAGCCGCATGTGCAGCTGCCAACTATTTATTCACTGAGGTCATTTCCTTTAGGACGTCAGGAAAGCAACATAGCTTGCAATCAAGTGTCCAATTTATTTATTTATTTTTTTTACTTCAAATCATCTCTTCTTTTGCTTGTCCTGAAACATGGCTCTCCAGACTAGCAATACATTCAGCAGCCAAATAATGATCAGAGTTTACATGAGGGGAAGGTAGCTGAGACTTCAGGATCAGGAATGCAAAGAGAAGCAACTTTCTAAAGAGATGAGAAAATCTGTTCTCGATGAGCAGTACATAAGGAAAGTGACAGTTCCTGCAGATTCCAATCGGTCCATTTTCTCAGGAGAGACAGCTGCTTGGCAGCATCTGAACACATCCTCCTACACACCGACTTATAAGCAGAAACCTGAAGCAAATTACTGACTTTGTTTTGCTGAGCAGTAACTGAGAAGACCAACAAAAAGTCAACAGTTCAGCTTCTTCCAGTGAATTTCTTTTTTTAGCTGTTGCTAAGCTACAATAGCAGGGGCTGAGGTTATGAACAATTATCAAGGCACTTCAAGTATGTATGTTTTTATTCGACCTGCATGAGCGCCTGCCTGAGCCCTCTGTGTGTCTGAAGCCCACCCTGGACAATAAAACGTCTTGATCCCAGCGACAGCGGGGCGGCTAAAAATGGAAAACTGCAGCCTGTTTTCTCCTACGCATGCTTCCTACTCCATCTCCTCTCTCTACACCTCCGTGTCCAGGATGTAAACACCACCGGAACTGAGTAATTTCTTTGGTGGATGTTTGTTGGGGGAGACCAGTACTGAGTCATAGTGAGGGAATTGAGATGGGGCTTTCAGGGGAGCAAGATTGTACTTTTTAATGGGGTTTAGAGAGGTTTTTCTTTTAGTAATGACCCAACAAATGTTGAGTTTTTTCACAAACTATTTTTAGACAGCTGCAAGAATGCAATTAAGGCCATCTGAAATCCTTTTTGTCCCCAACTTCCAAATTTTCCCATTTATTTTTCTTAACCGCAAAACGTATATTTTTATAAGGTTCATGTAGAGTCTCAAAAAACTAAACACAAATGCATTGGGATTTACTTATTTTTACAGTACAAATAGGTTTCTAGATCTCTAAATTATACTTGTCTGTTTACATAAAATAAGGAAATGCACTTATATGCATGTTAATAGTAAAGTCAGTTCTTTTTATTATTTAAATACTTCTGAAAATTCATACAACAGTTCAATGAAAACCTCTTTCCTGTGTTTATTACCGTTTATCCAGTACATAAGACTGATTTATTCAAACTGGCATTTAATACTAGTACTGGATGTTCTGATGTATTTTATGTGCTGTTTTTTAACATTTTATCATTTCCTTTTGAAAAATATGTAAAGAAGACAAAGCGAAACAATCCTTGAAGGAAAAAGAACACAGTGCATCGCTACATCTTTAGTTTGCTCTCTTATCAATTCTGATAAGAGTTTTTGACAATGTTCATCTTACCTTATGGGTCAACCGTTTTATTACATTAATATTAATCACATTTTTTTTCCAATCCAGCATTGAAGGACCTGCTTTGCACCATTTTCTTGTGATTGCTTTCTTGCAGGCTGCTAATTTCATTTCCAGTAAATAATGCATACGTAAATACTCAAAACTTGCCTTTAAGTAGCCCAGAACTCTAATAATTACCTACTAAGTGTATGTTTGTACATGTTTGTGTTGTGTCTCTATGTTGACCTGTAACGAACTGGCGACCTGTACAAGCTGCACCCTGCCTCTCACCTAAAGACCCCTGGAGATAAGTTAGTTCTACTTGTTGCACAACATAAAAAGCAGAAAGGACAAAAAAAACATACAACCTCTGCAAAATAATTACATCAAAACTGCTACTGAATGCATCATTGTTACTAAAATCCAAAAACCATGGAGAAAAACCACTAAAGCACAACAAAACACTTCAAGCACGTTTCCTCTCGTTTTTAAGGTTCTTAAATCCCATGGAAAAATGTTCATAACCAACTGGAACAAGAAATTTTTTTGGGAAGATCTTCCTTTCCCATTAAGCCTGAAGTTATTATATACACACACACACACAGACACACACTTGAGTAATGGAAATGATTTTTTTTCCACAACTGTATGCAAGCGAGAACTCACCAGGTCCAGCTGCACTTCTTCAGACACAATTTCACCTCAGAGTTACAAATGACCTTTTTCCACCCCAAGTAGCATCACTGTACAGGCTCAGAATACTTCAGGTACTTCCAATATTTTGTTTCTTAAACAGACAGGTTTCAGAATATATCAGAAGTGGAGTTTTCACAGTACTCGTGCTAAATGAAAAGTAATAATGGCTAAAAATTATTACGAGAAGAAAAACAAAACATTAAATCACATAAATATACAACTCTATTTTTACCGTTATTTTGCCGTTATTCTTTCCCAAATAATAATTTACTTTTAAAAAAAAAAACATAACATTTTCAGGTACAAAGGGTCTGTTATTTTATTATGAATAGTCGTGACAAAAAAAAAAAAAAGAGCGTACACCCTCGTTCAATTCTAGAGTTTAACTTACACGAACATCAAAAGCATCTCAGATTAACCTTCCCCTTGTGCAAACTTTGGGAATCATTTGTTTTGATGCAGCTCTCTGCTAACCCTGCCGCTAGCCTTCCAGTGTGTCTCTTTCTTCGCAGTGAACAGATCATCTGGTCTTTACCAGGTGCTGAAATGATATAAATCCTACTTCAAATGCACAAAAAACAACAGATTCCACACGGTCCATTTATTAAACAAAGATTATGCTAAAATAAAAAAAGCTGTGCAAACATCAAAGCCCAGCCTTTCTGCTTTTAGAGGATTTAAGAGGGAACATATCAGCCAGGTGCTGCTAAACAAACCACTTGATTAAATGATGTGTGACTGACCACCTCTATAAAAGAAAAACTTTTTGAGCATTGTTGCTCTGGAACAAACAGGTGAGTGATAACACAACTTCAAGGTGGAAAAACATCAGTGGCGACCTTAGAGCAGGTCGAGCGTCAAAGTCCTGAAACTTTTAACTGCGTCTCTGTTTCAACACAACCCGAGTCAAATGAGCAGGGCCTGTATTCACAGAATCTTAACACTAAAAGTAGCTCCTAGTTACCTCATTTTATGAAAAATCATAGAATTTCTGTTATTCTACGATTTTCCTTAGAATTTTACCTCTGTAAAGTAAAATGTATTGAAAGAGCTGCTAAAGTGACAAAATGTTAGGAAATTTGAGGAGGACCAAGATGACAGGGAAGATGGGAGAAAGGAGACATGCTCTCTGTCAAATGGACAGATCTGTGTCAACAGCACACATTGCTTTTTGATGCTGTGTGACAATTCATTCGGTTTCATCATGACACACTCTTCTTAATCCAGCCCAGATTCAATGATTGGATCATTTCTATCAACTCATTACTGGGGTGTGCATTTGCACATTTGTGTCTTATTTTGTATCAACCAATCTCAGTCTAACCTACAACTTTTTTTCAGAAAGACTCAATAAGTAAAAGCTACCAGGCCATGTTCTATTTTTAAGTGTAATTTCAATGACAGGAGTGGTTTGGTCCACACTCCTCACCAGTTGGAGGCAATAATGCTCTATTAAGTTGTTTGCCAACAGCCAATCAATCGATTAGTAGACGAGCCAATCACAGTCCCTAGGAGACAGCATCACACCTATCAATGGTGTCAAACACACCTTCTCACTAAGACAGAAATTCCTGTTGTCTCATTGCTCAAAGTTGCTCTCAGTAGCTGACTGAATCACGCTTAAGCTATGACTCCTTGGCAGGAATTTTTAGGCTGAGAATAGAATCTCTCTGAGGACTGAGAATCTTTGACAAAACAGGTTCTGGTCATTAGCAGGACTCTGTAGAACCAGACCGCATGCTGAGGATGCAAGAAGAGTGTTGGACAAGGAACATACCTACATGTTGCAGAACACCGGCTCTTAAGGTTTGAGACATCTGCCTGAGAGAAAAAACTGTTGCTACTTAATAATCCGGGAACCATTACAAACTATTGGAAAGCCATAATTTTTCCAGAGAAAAATGCTGGCCACAAGTGAAACACATTTGCCAATTGCCAGAGTGTGAAATGCTCGGAGAAGTAAGAATATACTTCACAGACTTTACAGATCCGAGTTCGCATTTTAAATGTTAAAGTTCATGACAGGATAGTTAGAAAAAGGCAGAACAGATATGGCATGTTTAGAGCAGTTCAAGGTTTCCATCTCTAGCTGTCATTGGATACAACTGGACAGGCTGTCAGAGACTAAAAGGACAACCATTAATATATGCATAAACGCACACCTAAGGTTTTTAGAAAGAACCCATGGATGCATGGAAAGAACATGCAAACTCCATGCAGAAAGACCCTTGGTCAGGTTTTCAACCCACAAGCTTCTTGCATCAATGCTACAACTCCACCACCATGCAGCCCACCAGGTTAAGTGGGCATCATGTTGGGAGTATTTCTGCAGCTTTATGCACTACAATAACTGTGTCTTTCAGTTATGGTAGTGGTAATGCGTTAGCTTGGGCTTGGTCACCTTGCGGCCATTGAATCCAGTAAATCTGAAATGCTGAAGCTTGACTCAAACTACTTTCAACTATTCAACATGACGATAATCCCAAACATGGCAGCAAATATTGAACAGATTTGCTGCGGAAAAGTGTTGTAATGGCCCAATCAACATCCAGATCCAAACCTATTGCAATGCTGTGGTGAGATGCTAAGAAAAAGGCACAGAAACACATTTCTGCAAACCTTAAAGAACTGAAGCAACACTGGAGATGAGAGTGAGGCGTAATTCTTCCAAAGCAATGATTTGTTAGAAAACATAGAGTAAGTGACTAAAGTTACTGCTGCTAAACTTGATTTTATCATGTCCACAGAACCAAAAGACTGTTTATTCCTTTATCAAAATAAATAATCTCAGTGACAAATATGTTGTTGTTGATGGAAAGTAAGCTCCAAAAGAGAGAAGTGGGTTTTACCAGAGACAGTGTGCAACAGGTTATTAACCTCATGTGCAGACATAACAGGGGTACAGGCGGGAGTTTGGGCCGGAAATATTAGTCCCAGAGAGTCTCCAGCAGCGACATTCTCCTGCAGTTAATCCTAATCTGCAGACGCGCTTCAAAGAGCCCCAAACTGCACCGTCTGCCCTGCGTCTTAACTATTAATCAGGCCTGTCTGAAGCGCATCCACAGCCTCCTTCTAACCGTGTCTTTATTAAAGGTGAACATCACATCAAGGCGTCCGATTTCTCAGAGGTGCTCACTTGCCAAAAAGTGTGCATATATATATGCGTCTTAGGTTACGGACACCATCATTAATAAACCATCCAAGCAGACTTACCAGCAAACTTTCCAGGTTTATGGCTGATCTGGGGTCTCTGATCATGTCCTCCAGCCTCTTCAGCCGGTTTTCCATCCTCTTCTCGGCGCCCAGCGACATGGCTGATGAAAACAAAGTTTCTCTGGGATTAATAACAAAGTTTTTCCCCCCCCTGAACTGTGTGGAGTTTACATGGGAGCCCCTCTTTTGTTCCTGGCTAACGGCCGGAGGCCTGGAGGAGCAGCCTTTGGGCTCTCAGCCCACCCAAATAGCTCCAAACAACTGGAATACTGACCAAAAAAAAAACACGTAAAAAACAAAAATGGGTTTAAATATTCCCAAAATGAGTTCTCCAAAACTAGCGACCAAGCTAGTTTCGATAGTTTCAATGCGACAACGGTGTTGAGTTTTCACCTCCCGTTGAGTGATAGATGCATTTTTCCCTCAACTCGATTTGAAAGTTTGAATTTGGAGATAGCAACAGGCAGCAGGGCGTTTTCTCAGCGC
Source organism: Poecilia picta (assembly GCA_033032245.1). Lineage (NCBI taxonomy): Eukaryota > Metazoa > Chordata > Actinopteri > Cyprinodontiformes > Poeciliidae > Poecilia > Poecilia picta. The sequence continues at coordinate 15,586,266 of CM065374.1, forward strand.
CTCCCCCTGGCTTCTTTCCTCCCTCTGTGGGTTTCGACCGCTTAGAAATCCCGACTTGAGAAGAAAATTCCGCCATTCAACACCGTCCGAGTCGCAGTTTGTCCGCGCCGCTGTCACAAGTCACCCGAAAAGCGGCTGTTATGTCCGTTCTCTGGCAAACAACACTTCCCCGTCTGAAATTCTTCAAGCATTTTCTCGTTTATCCTCCTCCTCTCCTTCCCTCCTCCTCCTCCTCCTCCTCTCCTCGACTTAAACACGGCCACAGGGATGGACAACAGAGGGGAGAAAAGTTTGGAGTCTTATCCGTGGAGAGAAGCCCTCCTTCTAGCACACTTTGCATCTACCGAAGTCGAAGAGTCTCTCCTCCCCCTGACATCAACGCAAAAGGACTCAATTTCCCACAAGCCCCTCTGCCCTGTCCGCCAATATGGTGGTTGGTGTTTAGAGTCTCAACAGAATGCAGAACGAACAGAAACAGTTTCCTCACTGTATAAACGACAGAGCAAAACTAATTTCACCGTGACCAGACATTAAATGTAACATAAAAACAGTCTTTTTTCTTATTCTTGTCGTTTAATATTAGTTTAGAATAACTATTCCTTTTTAGCTTGGTTAGGGTTATCACAATGCCAGAATAATGAAAGAGATTATTTTTTTAGAAAAGCTCTTAAGCTTTCTTATAAACAAATTAAATAGTGTGATTACGTTATTACTGATCGATTGGATGGTGATGATAATATACAGAAAGATGGATGAGCTGCTAGAGTAGAGGAAAAGGCCCAAGGAAACGAACAGCTACTAAACTTTCAGCTCCTTTAAAAATGTTTGAAATCTAACACAGCCATATATTTTAACATTTGTTTAATTAGTATGGGAATAAGTTTAAATTTGATTTAATCTGTCCATGTTGACCGCTGAAGATAGGAACATGCACACCTTGCGACCCCACAAGGTAAAAGCATGTTGGAGAATGGATAGATGTTTCGCTATAAATAAATAAAATAAAAGATTTAAAAATGTTTAATATTCAAATTTAAAATGCAAAACAATGTCCAACGACATCGCAGTTTGTTTTTTGTTTTACCGTAGTTACAATCGGATGCTATAAATTTGATCTTTGTTTTTGACCTTCAGTTTTTTCACAGATACACCTCAGCAAATAACAATTAATTATCAGTGATGATCTTAATAGGAAGAGGGATCTCTAAATCCTATTCTGCTTATGGCCAACCCTGGACCACATGCTAATGACACTCTTCAGCCAACATCTTCACAACCTCTTTAATCGTTGTCTGGGATTAATATGCACATTTTGCAGTAAAACAACATTTGTCTCTTGGACACAGAACCTGTTTTTACCCTGTACAGTATACGACTAATAATGGACTAAAATATCTTCCTGAAATATTGTCTGACAGTATGACATTTTCATCATGATCTACGTATTACAAGAGAGCAGTATGTCTGTTTGACATTAAATCAGACCAAGCCTCTTTAGTTTTATGTCAGTGAGAATAACCAAATTAATCTTTAAAAACTTAGTATTTAACAGAATATAGATCAACAATTAGTGGATATAAAATTCTGATTGAACCAGAAATAATTTGTGTCGTGTGGTGTATGGCACTTAACTTGTCACTGAATAAACTCTGAATAAGGTCTGGCTTAAAAAAAAGAAGATTATAAATATGCTGTAGCCTATTTATAACCCATATTAATAAAAATGTATGAATATTCTGAATGCATTTGTTTAATTTGCAGTTTGTCAACTTCTTCCTGAGAATGCGCTCTAATACTCTATCACCACAAGAGGGCGCTACAGACCACACCATTTACTTTTTCAAGCGCAGAGCTGTGAAAGGACATCAAATAAAAATATTAACTTCATATATATATATATATATATATATATATATATATATATATATTATATATATATATATATATATATATATATATATATATATATATATATGTATATAAATTAATGATTTATATTCATGCATGTATTTACTGGAATGTTGGCTGAAATGAAGTATTGAGTGCATGAGAGCATCTTCTGATATTCATGATTATAAATATTCCCGTTGTACAATAAATCTAACAGTGACTTAAAACTTCACTGTCTTTAAAAAGACAAGACAGTTTTGACAGGAATATTGAACTTGACAGGAAATGTTTATTTTCTATGTTTAACTTGATCTGTAAAGAAATGTAGGCCTTAAATCTAATAATAAATGAAACAGAGTCTCTTTATATTCTCATAAAATCCAACTGCCCCCAGAAAGTTTAGCCAGATGAAGATCACTTGTTTTACTGTCGGGTGATGTGGTAAAACCAAACGGCATAATCTGATTTCCATTCTGTTGTGTCTAATAGGAAGGTGACAGTGCAGCATTTACAATTGCCACATTAAAAATAGTAAAATGACAACAAAAAAAAAACAATATTCGAGGAGAGTGTTGTAAGGATTGGGCCAGCAATTTTCCCCATACCCAAAGCTACCTCTCGGTGGTGCCATTGTTTAAGAATTTCTACAGAAGTCAAACAAAAAGAAATGGATGAAGTTGCTCACTTTTTCTTGTCTCTTATATTCACCCAGTATCAATTCTTTCCATCTGTTCTTTTTAAGTACATAGCTATATACAATATGTTATAAAATACTCAATTTATGACTAGTATGTGTACTAATGGACAGAAAATGACTGAAATAGCTTTGTGTGTGCCTCTTATTTATTTCTCTTCATGAGTAATTCACTTTAATTAAACAATAACTGTTACAACACAAAATTAGTTGTTTTTTTTCTCCAAAGCAAGTTTGGCCACATGTTATGTACAAAGTCATAATAAAAAGTCCTCCTTTTGTCAGCAATGCCTCCAGTTTAAAAATTGAAGGTTAGGTTCATGTCAAACTGTCTCTTTCCTATTATTTGCAAATTCAAAACATGTTGACAATAAATAATACCGTAAAATGCACACAAAAAGATTGACAGTCCACCACGAGTTCATAACGTCGCACATATTGTATGTTGGGGAGGAGAGGGAATTGAGGAACATTGAGATTTTCTTCTTAGCAAAAATGTGACAGTTCATACAAGTTACAGAAAAAAAGCTGATCATCTATACATTGACACTAGCAAGATAACAAAGTTGTTTCCTTTTGTACAAAGAAGGGAGAGTTGTCTTTACAAGCAAAGATCATTGTCTAGCTGTGGAGATTATACAAGCAAGATTTAAGGCAACGTCTCTGTTGTTTTTGAAACACAAGGGCATTATATCCCGTTTATTTAATTTTTTGTCTGTCGAGCACTTGTTTTCTTTTTTTTTTTTCCCCAGCTTGGAGTTAGTTGCATAATCCAGGCTTCTGAAGTAGGCCTGTATTTTGTAATCAAAAAGGAATGCTGGAGATTCATCACGACTCTTGTAGCTAATGAGAAAGATGGATTAATTTGTCTAAAATTAGACTCCCATATCTTCAATGCTTGCTTCAAATACAGAGGATATGCCCCTTATCCCAGCAGCAGAGCATAGGGACTAGTAGAAGCAGTCAGAACTTGGCATTTTGTCAAAGTCTGGGAGTATAAAAGGTGCGAACATGAAGGGAAAAGCAAACATAGTGATCCGTGTTTAGGACATGATCAAAACAAGACATTTAGGTTTAAGAGAAAGAAAAATCCCAACAAGTTAGACTTGACATTTAAATTATTTGTGGCACCAGAATCAAAGAACCAGAAACAATCCAGCACTCGTCTCCAAAAGAGCTATTCTTTGAGGCAATTAAGCAAAAGGGAGTGTTTCAACAACAAAAACAGAACAGTGGATTTTATAAAAAATTAACTTTTCAATAACAATTGCATGAAGAAAATTGGCCTTTGTTTTCTTTCAGAAATGTTTGACACTTTGTGTTTTTACGATTTCATATGTCACTTGTTTGTAAGTAAAAACTCCAAATTAATGTTATATTCTGTTTGCTGATGATGTGCATTTGTGCAGCTGATTATTAAGAATAATTACTTCCTCTGACTTAGATTTTCAGAGTTCTATGCAAAGCAGAAAATTAGGAAACTTAAACACTGTATTTGTTCCCCTCTGTTGCTTGCAGAGAAGTAGAGCAGAAGCTTTTGCAAAGTCTGACACTGACCTGAGGCAGACAATAGGTTAAACCTAAATGCCCACCTCACAGCTCACAGATACAGTTACATGCAGTGTAATCTCAGCCGGAGTTTCTGTTTGCAACCGCCTTACAAACTTGTACATGGTTACATTTATGAAGCCCGTCAGACACGAGTTTGCATACTTTTTATGTGTGAGTTAAGAGCAAATGTTGGGCCTCTTTCAGGTACAACTCAACAGTGAATAAAATGTATGCTACAAGACAAACAAAAAAATATCTTGGATTACCAAGTTAGTGCATTGGATACTCTTTTGTTATCTTTGTTGACTATAAGTACCATTTCAAAAATAATGTGGTGTTTAAAACCATTCTTAATTTATGGTGTGCCTAGTTTTTCTTCGCATAAGTAGTTTTAATAGCCAACTATTAGTTTCTAGGTCTAATATCAGAAAGATGACTTTACAAAAAAGAAACTAGGTTTTTACAATTCAAAATTTAAACAAACAAAAAAAACATGTTGGCTAAACAACATTAGATAATTTAGTACGGACTGTGGAGGAAACATTTTACAACAGACCCAAAACCGTGTTCAGTTATATAGAAACAAATCAATCAAAGACTGTTTGCAAGTTAGTAAATTAAATGTTCACATGCTTATTCTTAATATCTGATGTGTTGTCTTAGTTTTATATGTTTAGCAATTTTTGAGTTATTGATATGTATTTTATTGTAAGTCATGCTGCTTTGAAGAGCAGGTCTCCCTTGAAACCGATCTTAATTTGAAAAATACATTTTACCCAGATCAATAAAGAATAAATTAACCTTGGTGATTAGTGCTCAGTTAGCTATTATCTAAATATATCAAAAGTCTGAATTAAATTATGTAGCAAAATTATAGTTCCATTGCTAATATTTAAAGTAAAATTATTATTAATAAAAATGAACTAGTTAGCATCTGTGGCTAATTAACTTCCTAGCATTTTGCTAATTCACAGTAGCACTTAGCTTTAATATATGGTCAAATCTAGTTTAATAACTATTTTATGATAATTACAGCTAATTTGCTGACACTCAAATGTGAAGTTGATATTTTTAACAGAACTACTAATTTGGAAGGGATAAGTTAATGGTCAATTTTACATGAGATGCAGAAAAAAAGAAATATTACTAAATAGGTTATTAGCATTGAAAGATTGAATTTTAGTCAATTGTTTAATGAAGGCATATGTTTCATTTTTCAAATAGTTCATGATTTATGAACAATGTATTTTTGTTTCTATTTGAAATAAGCTAGAATATTATGGAAGTTAGCATCATTGGCTGATTAGCCCTACCCATTCAGTTTTTTATTGCTACTTATGAATCATTAGCCACTAGCCAGAGAATAATTGAATAAATAATGATTTATTAATAGTCAGTTTAATGCCATCAACATGTAGTTTAATTGCTACACCACCACTGATTTGGTAAACATAATATTAATTAATTATTTTTCTAATATGGAGATAGGGGGGGGAAAAGATAAACTTACCAATGTCCCATTTCTATTAGTAGTTACTTCAAGGCTTGTTTCATGCTCATTTTCACTTGACAATTAAGACATTATTGGCAAATGATTAGCAATTTAATAAAATGTGAAGATGAATAAATTGCAACAGTAACTAGCAGTTTTTTCATAATTTATTTCTAAATAGTTTCTTTGTAACTCTGTTAACTTTACCAAGCTTAAAGACATGGTAAATGGGTGATATATTTTTTTCTAACAGTTTTCCCTCACAGTTAAAGATTGAGATATATAAAAGGGCTATCCCTCCTCTGAATCAATAAAAGTGAACATGAGCATCAATGTTAACAAAGACGTTAAACGCAAATTTCCAAGACTGAAGTTGGCCGATTTTCTACATCACCTTTCCAGATTAAATTAGGAGCACAGTAAGGCTTAACATGTCCTCATTAAGAAGAGCCTGAGCAAATATTAGCCCATGCCCATTGTTTTTATGATATTAATGAAAGTCAATTTTGATAACTCTGTTTTTTGTGTGCAATAATGCATGTAGAGAAAAAGTCTGAACAGCAGATGGCTAGTGACATTAACGCTGTCCCCATTTCATCAATTTGATGTTTTTATCCAACCAAACAGCAAGTGTAGATATTCAAGAGTATTTATGACTCCTCTGCATGAACTGTTCTGATGTTTGTTTCTAGTTTCCATTTATCTGTATTTTAAAACATGTGAGTTTAAAAAGGATCAAACAAAATACGAGAGCAAACATTTAGTACCTTGGTTATAGTGTCATCTCATTTCAATGCTTTTCACAGGTTCCACGCTGACTTCTGAATATCACAGGATGCTCCATAGTAAAAAATATATATATAAACAGAGCTTGTGTTTAAAGGGGGGGGGGAGTGCAGATTGAATCTTTAAATGATGATGCAACCAGCGGGGGTGTGGACGCCTGTTAATCCTCCTGTTGCAAGAATTTACTGTCTCCGGATTAAAGGTCAAGAAGTCCTGGTGGCCAAAATGTCCCTTATATATAAAATTCGGCCCTCAAAGAGTGACATACAGACAAGAGGAGCCCTGTCTCCTCTACTATGATACACCTCATTTAATTTTCTTGAATTCTCGTCAGTCTCGAAAGGCGATTAGTTGTGCTGGTAGATGGTGAGATGACAACAACCTACATGTGCGTGTGTGAACGTGAGGAGTGGTGTAGCTTGGAGTGATGGGATTTAGAGGTTGGGGGTAGACAGGTGAGTCGCTGATGGCACTGCGGTCATAAGAGCATCCATCTGTGAAAGAGAGAGGGAGGACAATGAGACAGAGTCGAGGTTGTTTTGATCAATTTATGACCAGCTTTTAAAGAGAAAATCTTGTAGATTAATTTTTTAATCTTCATTAAATTTCGAGCTTTCACGTCCAACTATGGTCAAAAGTTTACATGCACTCCTCATGGGCTTTATATCACACTATCTTTATGGACTTTTTACCGGGTAGAATGAATATAAAACAATATGAAACCTAAATTATTCTTAGAAACAAGAATGAGATCAGTAATCCACATAGACAAACTTAAACAATAAAAGATAAATAAGATAAATAGATAATAAGATTAAATAGATAGAAGATAATAAATAAGATAAGATAAGTAAGATAGATAAGATAAGATAGATAAAAAGATAAGATAAGTGTGATAGTTCATTTATGAGTCTCTTATAGGAGAAATTTGTCCAAGAAGTAGTGAAAGGCTTAGATTACAACAATAAAAATAAAAACAATACTTCAAAAAGACAATGACCATAGATACTTAAAAGTAAAACCAATACAAAAGAATAAAAAAACCCATAAAAACACAAACGTTAGATTGGCAGTACATCCCCATAACCATCTCATTTCCATTCACTTACAATGCATTACCTTCATACAATTTTTGATCACATAAAATAATATAATATAATATAATATATAATATAATATAATATAATATAATATATAATATAATATAATATAATATAATATAATATTATTATTTTTTTTTGCTATTGTCACTAAATTCTTAAGCTTTAATCTCAGTCTCAAAGAAAATATGTCTGACTTGAGGAAGGATAGCCAAAACATTTGGTCATGCAGTTTAAAAAAGCAATTTTATTAAATACACAGACACTGCATGCACAACTCTTAATTTGAAGAAATAAAATACATAAATAATCTGCATAGTACATAATTCAATGTAAATGTAACTTTAGATTGTGAAAAATTTAATTAATATCAAATGAACCAGACAAAGTCCTACATTATACAGCAATAATGGTTTCAATGGTAAGTTGTCCAATCCCACCTACTGCCCCTTTTAATTGAATGTTTTTCCAGAAAATTGCACCTCAAATAGTTTTTAGCAACCAAAAATAAGCTTCTTTCCAGAAAACATACAGTTCAGTGAAAGTGCTTGATTTTCTGTCATTGAACCAGCGTTAAAGCACACATTTTGTCATTAAAACAAATGAAATCATCTTGGTAAATACTAGTATATAACTAATGCCTTAATAAATGTCTTAGCATTTCTCCATGAAATGAAAAAATATTTTTGGAAGACCATTAAAGTGTTTGGACTTTCCAATGTCAGTCTTCATAAAAAATACACCTTCACATGTCTGAATATTATAGTGTGTGAATTCTGTTCATTTTAGCTGGTGGCTGCAGGGATTGATTTCCCTCTTTTGTCGTCACTAATTGATTTCATTCAGAGCACTTGCCTGGTGCCTCCCTAACCTGAATTTGCCTTTAAATTGCTCAAAATTGCCGTTTCATTTCATTAGTATTCAATAAGCCAAGGAATGTAGCATCAACAGTAGCGTAAATGTGCTGAATGGGTCTTTAGACAAGAAAAGGTTTTCATTTTGGTGATCGAGAATGCGATCTAACAAGTTTTAAACGCTCGTTTTGTTTGGAAAATTAATGTGTGGGCTAAACATCCTATTCACCAGGATGCTATTGAATCAGACACCTTTCAAAAATATTCTCCACAAGATTTTCCTAAGTGACATTCAAACAGATCTGCCTGTCGCAGCATTCAGGTTACGCTGAGGAAAAAGGAGCACAATGTTTCAATCATTTCATTATTTTTTTCACTTCTTTTTTCCAAAGTCTGAAGTCACACTGTGTCTACCCAAAAATCAAGCAGCACACTGTGTCACTCTGATTAATCTTTGTCACTGCACCTGAACAATCTAAGAGGACAGAAAAGAGTGCAGACTGTTTTATTATTAGTCTACAAAAGAAGAGAAAATGTCTGTTAAGGCTATTTTATAGACTGAGGAAATCATTTACACATTTTAAAACCACTGAAACCCTAAAACTCAGTCATAATTTGATGTCTGACATAAAGGGAAGGACAATCAAATAAAACGTGGGTACTATGGCTTTCATTTCCAGGGGTATGTATTACAACAAAATAAAAATAAAAAAAATCATATAAAAAAAGAAAACAAAACCAGACAACACATTCTGTCTATCCACCCATCCACAAAAACAAATCCCCTCAACACCTTTGCTGTGTGAGTTATTCTGCCCATGAACCTTATGAACAGAATCGGGGACAAAGGACGACTTTAAGTCTGACGCTCTCTGACACTGATCGTACAGGGACCCAATAGTCTGCATCTAAGGCCCAAAGTACTCCCAAAGTACCATCATAGGGTTCTTCGATGGGCATGTTTGAACACGTTCTCCAAGTCCAATTGCCTGGTTAACATTTTGCTTACACCTGTGAGAACCGATATCCAAGTTCGCCTTAGTCTCAAAGAACCGTAGGTCATTTTTTAAAAGTTAAACATTACCATGTGAAAAAAGGTTAAAAACAATATTTTTTACAGCACTTTACATTGATAGTACTTAAAATAAAATCTTTCTATTCCACTTGTCAAGTGCTTTCATGTACCACTTCTGTGCGATGTTACCAAATTATCCAGAAACATGTGACTCGAGGGTTTTGCTTTGGCTGAAAAGAATAAAATCAAAACCTACCAAAGAACAAATGTGATTTTAAAACACTGGCTACTAAAACTTTGAATACATTAGTCATACTTAGCAATACTCTGTTCTGCTGATCAACACATGGTCTAACATCTCTCGGTTGTCAATTGTGGAAGTTGATTTGTGTCACAGGGTGAATTTTATCCACTGAACAAAATAGTAAAACGAGTTTGTTTAGATTAACTTGAATTTTTTAAGCCAATTTGTTAAATACAATAAAATTAGACAGCAGCTGGTTTGATCTGTGATACCGAGAAAATGACAGCACTAGATAACCTTATTATTTCACCCTCCTTCTATAGCAAAAATAAGAAATCCTGAAACCTTGGAATTAACTTGCAAATTGCAGGTAAAGGTAATGGCCCATGGCAAAATGTTGATGTGAGATTCCCTAGAAGTGCTATTTGGATAATACCAAAATGTACTTACCTCACTTGTTTTGATTGCGGATTCGCAGACACCTCCTCTTCAGCGGCGGCTCCAGCTCAGGGCTCCCACCTGCTGACAGCGGTGCGCTGATGGAGCAGGACAGGATGGCTGTCTTGTCAGCGGCAGGCTTTGGCACAGGCTGGATGACGACACAACCTCCTGCTGAGAGAAGTGGGAGGGCGTAGGCGTGTTCACCCTCCTCCATGCTGGAGTCAGGGTCTTGCTTACTGTCCACTTTTGTGTCCACTTTCTCATCTTGTGCTGATATTCGTTTCCCTGCCTCACCCACCGAACAATTGTTTTCTTTCAGCGCCTCGTGCTCCAGATCACCATTATTTGGCGGGTTCTCCCCATCCCTCTCTCCTTTTCGGTCTGGATTGAGAAGGGAATGCCATCCAGTGCCGTTGACTATTACATTACAAGGGGCAGCAGAGTTAGCTTGGAGCTGAGGAAGGGCTAACGACTGGGTCCGTACTGATGTAGGCAAGAGCACTGGTTTAAAATTAGGACTTATTTGACTCTCTGGAAGATCAGTTTTGCTGGAAGGTTGCACTGCAGAGTCCAATGACTTAAGGTGTTTGCCAGTGTCCAGTTCTGTAAAACTGCCCTGTGGTAAAAGAGCGTTCTTTGCATTACTACCTACACATTCCCTCCCAAACCCATCAGCTGGTGGAGATCTTGATTCCTCCACTTTAACCTGGACTCCAGCAAGCATGGTCTGAATGAGGTGCTGCTGGCCTGGCTTTTGGGCCACAGTTAGGTCAATTACACCATCAATCAGTCCAGAGCCACTGGAAAGACAAAGACTGCCTGGATTATCCTCTGCCTTCACAGTCAAGTCCATGAACGCTGTCCTGCTTCTCTCACCGTGTACAGGAGAAACCTGTTGTCCACCAGCTGGCTCTGTCTTGTGGTCCCCTTTGTCACTTCCAGAAGAACTTGGAGAGTGAGCCCTAGAGGATGATGCTTCTGAAGAATCTGGAGCGCTGTGGACAGAACTACTGCTTTCTGGTTGGTCCCTAGAAGACTTGGAGGTAAAAGGGATTGGGATTGGAATAGGTATTGGAACTGGGAGAGGTACAATGACTGGGTAAGGGACCAACAGAGTTGGTGGGGGTACCAATGGGGCTAAGGACGGCATGCCAAAGTTCATCATTGGGGGCAAAGGGATGGGTCCGTTGGGCATCATGTTGACAGGAGGAAAAGGGGGTAGACCTGGTATAGGTAGGCCAGGGTGAGGAGGGATCATACCTGGATTAGGATTGGATGAATGGTGGACATGTGGAGAAAGGAGGGGTCTGTGCATGGGGCTTGATGCTGGACCAAGGGCTCTTGGGGGAGGAGGTGGACCAATCCCAGGGATTATGGGGTTTGAAAGTGGACTGTTAGGTCCCCCTGGATGGGCAGAGGGGCGAAGAAATGGCGGTCGGATCTGCTGCATCATTTGATGTTCCATGAACAGAGGCAGGGGCATAGGTCCTCTGGGTGTCATCACCATGGGTGGGCTGCCAGAGGGAACCCCCACTGGTGGGTGCAAAGGAACAGGTGGAGGGGGAAGTGTTGGGCTTTCATGAGGTCTAGGTGTGGGGATTTTGCCTGAAGTGGATGAGGACGGGGAACACACAGCCGCTGTTTCTGACGGTGAGGTGGCAGAGGAAGTGGAGGAGACCAACGCAGAGGTGCCAGAATGGCTCCCCGGTGAAGGAGCCTTACGCCGAAGATCTGTTAGTGGCGTTCCCCAGGATTCAGGAGTCAGCAGCTGCACCCCTCCACTGCACTCTGGCTTTCCCTCCCCTCCAGCTCCATGACTGGGGTTACACAATGCTCCAGGCAGGGCAGCCTGAGTTTCCTTGTAGAAAATGTCCATTTTATACTGGTTCAGGCATTTGGCACTGCAGAACTGCAGCCTGCGCTCACCAGCACCAAAGTCTAGGTACTCCTTAGTGTGGCGAATATGTTTGCACCAGTCACACACCTGCAAAAAACACAGCACATAAGGAATGTATCTTGTCATGTACATATAGTACAGCTCAATATTATATCATCATCTTACTTAAGAAGTAAGTCCATTTATATTTGTAAATATGCATCCCCCATTTGCTTTTAACAACTCTACATTTACAGAAGTGAATGTAGACATAACAATGTTCTGCTGCTATGCAACTGAGGTGACTGTCTTTGGCAATCTGCCCACGCAACAAGTTCTCATTTGCACTTTCTGTTGGCCTGAAAGAGACACTCACTCTAAGTCCTGTGGGAGACCAATGACTCTGATACAGCTGCAAGATATTTTCCCTCAGTTTCCTTCAACAAAAGGATTTGAATATTGTGCCAACTTAGTAGTAAATGAAGTAAAATACTTATGGCAGCTTCTAGCAGGTGTCTTAATTGAACAAATCTACAGGAAGACTGGGAACAATATCCAAATCATGTCATTTTGGACATTCAGTGTACATTGCTAGTCATTCCATTAATTTCTGCTTTGATCTGAAGTAACAACATGGTATTGCACAAAAATACATTAAAGTGTTTGGTCTTAAAAGCTACAAACTGAAAACAAGAATCGCCTAGTTTTTATTAATAGTGAAAAATAAAAAATGAACCCCCAATTTTATCGATTTTTTAAAAGACAAAATAAAATAAATGTTCTTTTATTTTTATTCTTTTTTGTGTCACAGGATCACAAAATGATTATCAGGTGAATCTTCCGTAGTTCTAGTGAATTATAAAAGTGTTTTCAAAGCCCTTTCATTGATGTGATATAAGAAATGTCTAAGCACCGATGACTATTTCAGGAAGTCCAAAACTAACTCAGAACATATAAACAGGGATATTTCAATAGGAAAAGACAAAACACATGTCCTAAGTTTAATCATTTTTACAAGGTAGAGAAAAAGGTCCTGTAAACCTGATTTACATTTTTTCATTTGTGTACCGAAGCACTTTTGAAGTCTCAAATTGTTCTTCAAATGTTTTTACATCATTATACTGCTAGTGAAGAAAGTGCAATGTTTAATTTGTTTACTGTATTTGTAGCCCATGACATTATACAATCTGTGTGTAATTTACGAAAACAAATCTTATTAGCTATCAATAATGATTGCTTCAGTTTGTTCTTTCAGTTTGTATTGGAATACATATTTTCTTAGAAAGTTTAATTTGAAACGGTGTGATATTTATCTTTCAATCTGTCATGTAGAAAAAAAACCCATATTATTAAATACAAATATTTTTTGTCCATATTGCTCAGCTGTAGAGAACATCAAGCATGGTGCAGGTAGGGCAACAGTCTTATGATAGTTGATGGAACCATGAGTTCTTTTCCACACAACATAATCCTGAGGGATAATTTCCTTGTGACCTTTAGTTCAAGTGTAATTGGGTTATGCAGCAAGACGATGATCTAAAATAACTAAAATGTCTATATGGCTTAAAAATCTAGCATAAAAAATATAATGGCCTTGTAAAGATCTTGTTGAAATTCTGGACTTAAGAACCTTTTCCTTTAATAGTTTTATATTTACTGAGGTTATCCAAGTCTATTAAACAGTTAATGATCTGAAAAAAATAAGTGTGAATCACACACTTTTTTTTCTATAAAAATAGACGTACATATACATTTTCTGTTGCCTTTCCATCTAATTGTTATTTTATACAGCGACATGGAATCCAAATGTGTGTCGGCTCGTCTTAAATGTGAAGTTTTATAACCACTGCAGTGGCGCTGATCCCCAAAACATGCTGCTGCAATCTTTCATCAACACCTTCACAGTGCAAAAATGTGAGCATTTTTCTTGACAGAAGAGAATGAATGTGACCCCCGGTGGAGCAGATAGCAGTGGGCGAGCCCTGAACACGGCAACGCTCGTCAGGCCACACACAGCTCACTCTGTCAGCTCTGGGAGGAGTGGCAGGTCCTCACTGGAGATAATTAAGGCATTAATCAGTTGTCAGACCCTTCAGCGACATCCATCCATCATACAGACCCTTTTGCCCCCCTGCTGAATGTTAATAAGTTGAAGGATGCTACTGGAAAGTGGATAAACTCCTGTTTTACATGGTGCAAAGCAACACTGGTCTATTAGAAAGAATCAGGTCTGACAGTGGCTTAAAAAGATTAAGTCAGAAAGGCTGTCTATGTGCATGCATTTGTAAAATAAACATCTGCTACTGCAAATATTTTGTGTTTTTAAGAAATCGTAGAAGATAGAGTAAGAAGTTACACGCATGGTGACATAAGCATAGAACAGATATGAGACATAGTTTCATAGATAACCACTAAAAGTCATTTTAATTTTAGATGCTTTAACTGTTCAATTAGTCCTACTGATCCAATGAGGCGTAACAGAGTAAAAGTCCAAGAAGTGTTCTCACAAGTCGAGTTTTATATTCCTAGACCTCGGATATTTTAAATTATAAATGTACTGAAATTTTCCTTGACTCGGAAAGACAGACGGAGAGCACTTAACGACTTTCTGCACAGTGAGAGAAAATTTCACCGAGCATTACGCTAATGGAGTTGTGCTTTCTCCTTCTCTCTCGTCTCACTCCACACTCCTGCACACAGATGTTTGCAGTTCAGCCTAATTACGGCCATTTATTTCCACCGTGGCCAACGAGCCAGCGTTGGTGGTGTACTTTAACCATTTGCATTACAGTTATCTGGCTTGGAAAAGAAGCGGCTGTTCTTCCTCCTCTCACCTTCTGAACCGACAACGAGAAGGGAGAAAATTAGGAAGAGCCAGATGGGCCTTGTTAAAAGGTTGTGGGGCAGGAAGAAAATGTTTTTGATGCAACAAGTTGCATGGCTATGCTGGAAAGTTTTAGTAACTGAAGAAGTATTTACAGATTTAAAACAACTGCAGAAGTTAAAGAGGGGGTTTCAGAGTGGTAAATGGTAAGATTATGCTGAATCAAACGAAACAATTCTGTCATAATTAGACAAATTTCACAAGTAAAAATAATGTTGATATTGCAGAACCAGAGATGACTTAAATGGGATCTTATCTGGGTCAATATACTGTAGATGGTAACAAATAACTTTGTTTCGGATATCTCCAATTCCAAGGGGTGAAACACCTTGGTGGAGTGTGGCACTGCATCGTTTTTGTTAAGCTTAAAAAAAAAACTTCCTATGGCTGAACTGCTGTGTTGCATCATGTCTTGGAGCATTTAACCACCATCTATTGGGTGTTACTGGCAGAAAATTAGGTGACTCACTTTTGCTTTTCACCAGCTGGCCAGATGTTTGCATAGACTGCTTGTCCATAACATCCTCCAGGCTGAGAAACTAGTTAACCTTTAAATAAGTCGCTCATTATGGTGGCATGACTGTCTTGCCTGGTGGCTCAGGGTTGTAAAATGAACATTTTAACTTTAACCTGATGTCGTCTTGAACTTTTCAGAAACCACACAGAAGTCCCAAAGTATTTCTGAAAGAGTCTATTGGCAGCTACGACACTTGGAAACTGTGTTCAAACTGCAGCAGCCGAGTGGCTCACTACTTCCTTTGGTCTCTCAGCAACCAGCACAGCTGAGCCTGGGGGTAATTTGGACCTTCTCAGCAGCAAAGAGCCATTAGCAGCAAGCAGAGTGATTATACCAATTTCTATGTGGAAGGAGGTGACCGTGGCATTTACTGATTCAGCAGTTAGTGGGAGAATGGTACGATAGTTTTGGTTGTTGCCAGGGAAACGGCAGGATGATACGAATTCGGCGGCCACACCAGCGGGACTGCAATCATTTTCCTAAACTGGCGTCTATTTGAGGCTTCAAATTCTTCATGACCAAGCCATGCAGGAGCGCTCAGGCCGCACACTGTGGACATGTTGCAATAACTGCCTACGCCAATAAGCTGACGTCACAACATTGAACCCCAACAGCATCACGTTAGGCATTTTGTTCATGCTGGTTATTAAATAAATCCATCACTGAAAATCTGAAACAATTTTCTATGCCCTGAGACTTCATAGCACAACCTTCATCCAACTGAAGAGGAAGTTAGTTTGATAAGCTCCAAACAATCTGCAGAACACCCTGACAGCATTAATGCACCAAATGCAGAAAACAAACTCTTAGTAGATAAAGAGTTTGTTGGAAAATGATGTTCAAAGTAGGTTTACTTCAATTCAACCTCTTGAAGACCATCTGCAGCAAATACCTTTGATGCTATGGTGTAGTTAGTTTACATCATTTATTGTTTTGTTGATTATAATGACCTGATTAATAAAAGAAAAAGGATATCTGGTTGATTTCCTGTTTCTGGGCTTCACATTAGCCCCACCGTGTGTGTGAGTTCGTTAAAATCTGAATGGAGAACAAAACGTTTTAGGAGCAGATAAAAGTCAAAGAGGTCCAGGCCTGTTCTGCCTGTCTGTCAGGCTGCTCCTATTACAGCCAGCCATCATATGGGTCATTATAAAAGTGACATGCAAAAACCTTCCTGTCTCGGCCAAGTGAAGCTCGGTTGGAGGATTTCCCAACACACGCTACGGGCCGGGGTGATGAGTGAAACCACTCCAGCTGCAAGAAAGATGAGTCTTGAGCGGTGGATCGTGTCTGAATGTTCCTGTAGAAGCTCTGATCTCTAGCAAAGATATGAAATGTTTCTTTTGGCTTGCAGCTGCCTGTTTGCATTAAAAGTATAATAAAAATCTTTTTAAAAAACCCAGCTAAAACATTCAATGGGTTGCAACAGCTAAGTATTTGGTAATAAGCCATTAAGTACAATAATACTGACAACCATCCATTTGGATGTCAGATTGTCACAAAACAGACCCACAGCATGATGCTGCCACCACCATGTTTAACCTTAGCTGTAGTGTGCACATCAACGTGATGTGCTGTATTAGTTTCCCACTGCACTGACGGTCTTCATATAAACCTATAAATTCAATTGGGTCTTGTCTTACCAGACAATTTTTTTGTATTTCCTATGATACTTTTGACAAACTGCAAACTGGCCATCTAAAGTCAATCTGACTTGTATTTTCAATAGAAGTCTTATTGGAAGATGCTTGCAGATTATCACACTTGGGCCGTCGATGTCTGCAACTCCTCCTGAGTTACCATAGACCTCTGGGTTGAATCTCTGGATAATAATGGACTGTAGACAGCTTGTTACATGTACTATTTTCTGAAGATGGATTAAGGAGTAGATGGTGAGATGCTCAAAGCCTAGGATATTACTTTGTCACCTAATCCTGCTTTAAACCACAGAGAAGAATTTCCTCCCTGACCTCTCTGCTATGGTCCTTGATTCTGCTCTGAAATCATCTGTGAAACCTGAAGTTCACACATGCAACAATAAATTCATATCCGACATATTCTTTCTCTCATTATTGTGGCAATTTGCAAATAGCAATAATTTTGGTAATTCTAACCTGACCTAAAACAAGAGAAGCTTGGTCTGAATTAAATTCAGACAGTGAGAAAAAAGTGTATGTAAACTTATGGTTTCAACTGTATACTGAGATTAAATGACGCTCATGTGGAGTCTATTACCCAACTAAACACTTTTTAAGGTAATTAGTTTAGATAGATTTTATTTAATGGTATCAGAGAGAGTAAGGGAGCTAATAGCTCCCTTACCTCTCTCTGACATAAAAAAAATTGCCAAAGACATTGGCTATTCACAGAGAGCTTTATCCTAGCATGTTAACGGAAAGATAAGTAGAAGGAAAAAATGTGGGAGTGCCCAAGCAGCAGGGATAGTGCAGTCTTAAGCGGCTTGTGAAGCTAAATCCATTCATACATTATAGAGGCGATTGACTAGTTGTGGACCTACAAAAGTGTGGCTTTTGTAGGTCCACAACTTAAACTTATATTTTACACAGATAACTTTTCAGATTATCTGTGTAAAATATAAGTTATAATATGTATGATTTACTTTCCACTTCAATACTGTGACTGTCACATAAAATCTCAATAAAACACACATATTCATGGTTGTGAAATGACAAACGTAGAAGATATCAAGGGGTATGAATGCTGCGTTTCTGTCTTTTTGAAACAGAATACAATGTGTGATGGGGGAAAAAAATGTTTAAAAAGCACAAAAAATGAAAACATTAAAATAAATGTATGCATGTTCTTAAAAGCCTTTGAGCTGAAACTGTGTCTGGTGTTAAATGTTCATGATTCTTACAAGAACATCGCTGTTTGTCTTGAAGACAAGCCGGGGAGCGTCCTGAGTAAAGACGTGCCGGGGTAATTTCCCTCCAAGGCCGCCGCCGTCTCTCGTCTGAGGAGGGGGAGGAGAAATAATGGCTACTTTTTAAGGATGGTCAAATAAAACAGGTGAACAGAGGCAACAAAAAAGTCTGAGAAATGCAAAGCAAAGAGAGACATAAACGAAACTGAAATGATTGTGATTGCAAAGTTCCTCGACAGGCTAACCAAACGTGCAAGCATGCATGTGCAGATGTTTAGTTCAATGGGAAAAAAAAAACTTTAAACATTCACAGTCTTTTATCTGAAGTAAATGTTTTAAAAGTGATTAGTTTTTCCAGTACAGTAGTAGCAAAAGTATCCATATCCCTTAAACTTTTACATGTTTACGTCATATTACAACCATAAGTGTCAAACCAATAATTTCTGGAGGAAGGAGCCGGAAGCTAGTTAGAGGGAATGGGAAGATGGCTGAAGGTCAATACAAGATCACAATGATGCTTGAGTGGCCCAGTCAAAGTCCAGACCTAACTCTAAAACATCAGTCTGTGGCAACACTTAAAAATTGATGTTCATAGACTTCTTGCTCATCTGAATAATCTTGAACTATTGTGCAAAGTATTTCTAAAAAAGTTGAAAACCATGTAGTATTTCCTTTCCATGTAAATATGCTTTAGCTTGCACTGACTCATCGCCTAATATCCCAATAAAATGCACTGAAGGTTAAGGTTGTGATTTAAAAAAGGGTGAATACTTTTGCAGCCCATGTAAAAGGGCATAAAAGGTTAAAATATATGTCCCTAAAATATTCCAAAAGGACTACTTGGTCCTTTAAATTTATATATCAGTATCAAATGAATGATATTTGATAAATCTGTCCAAACAGTTCAGCTGTGTCATTTCCATGAGTATCTTATTGCAGCATTTTAAAAAAAATCCTTTCAAACACTGATTGCAGCAGGAAAACGAGCTTCCTGCACTGACTCATTCATTATGCACAGCATGAAAACCGAGGCAATCTGTTATGTCAGGTGTAGTTAAAATGTTTCAGGAGACGCTTCATTGTGTTTTTTATTTTTAATATAAACAAAAAAACTTAACTTTTGTGTAGAACAGAGCTTGGTGTGATACAACTGGGTCATAAAGTACAGCTAAAAGCCACTGAAATGAAGACTTAGCAGCTAATATTATAAATGTTTACTGATAAGTTCAGATCCTTGTAGAGGTGGATCAAACACTTGGTCTAAAAAGGTGTTTGACCTGAAAACTCCCAAAAAAAACTTTGGTCTGGATAATTTCATCATTTTCTGCCACTTAATCTGTTCTGAAATCAGTCAGGTGCGCTACAGACTCCAGAAATGGTAAATCGGCATTAACCGGGCAGCAACCTGAAGACTCACTAACTCTCGGTGGCGCACACACACACACGCGCGCACACAGAAAGATGCAGCATTGTGCTATTATCCAGCCTCCAGTTTGTGCTCTGACCCTCTGGCCCCGCTCCAGTTCATTTGCATATTGCACTAATGAGGTGTTGGCACCGTGAACAAGGCTCGAGGCTCACAGAGAGCCACACAAAGACAGACATCGATGGATAGGCAGATATGCAGTGTAATTTTATTAACACTGTGATGAATCTGAATATTTAGAAATGGAAATCAAGGGAATTTTAACATACAAGTTTTGTATGACTATTATTAGGAATAAATACACATTAAAATGGCTAAAACAGTCCGACTGTTCCGTCCATCCATCCATCCATCCATCCATCCATCCATCCATCCATCCATCCATCCATCCATCCATCCATCCATCCGTTTCTAATTCAGGCAACAAAGGAAGACATTCTCCCCGATGCTCCCCTCTGTTGATGCTGCGGTCCTGTGGGGATGCGAGGCCAGCTGTCAAAGTGCTGTCTTCCATCTGGGCACGCGTACCCGCCCAGGTGTGTGTGTGCCCATCAGCTGCCAAAAATAACCACTCTTCCAAAATAAAAATTGCTTTCTGAAATCAGAAAACCAACACGGGTGCACAGAGTAACAACAAGAGAGAAAATAAACTCGTTGAAATTTTAAAAATGAAAAAAAAAAGAAAAAAAACAAACAAACACCAGTTTGCTCCAGTTTTTCTGTGGTGCTGTGGAAATTTTTCCTCTGTGATGTTTGCACATCGCAGTTTGTACTGCATCCGTATTTCGAAGTGTGCACCAAATGTTATTCTTGCTGTTGCCCCTGCTGCACAAAAGTGTCGAGTCATCTCTCATTTCTTTAAATGTGCCTTTCAAGCAGCTGGACCGTCTTGTCAGCTTTGGAAACTGTCTTGATCAGTTGTTTCTAGTCTTTCTGAAGCTCCTTCAAAGATTTTTTTTTTCTCCCGGACTTTGGCAATTTAAATGTGACCAGTTAATCACTGAAGCATTAAAAATTCTCCTAAAACTCTTGGGACGAGCCAAACGCTGTGATGAACACAAACATTTTCTTCATAAGAAGCGTGCAAAAAATAATTACCGATGCCAAAATAAGTGCTCTGGCAAAAAAAATTTAAATAAATAAATAAAAAATCCCAGACTTTATCTGCAGTACAAGTTAAAGAAATATCAAAAAGCCATCCAAGTTCATGTTTACTTTTGCAGTCTCCACATCTTGTTAGTTGGAGTTACTTTTTTCTTTATTTGAGCTGGATGGCTGGCAGCTACGAGATAATCACCTTCCTCTCTGTGCCCTGCAGCAGTGTAAGGCAGGCCTGCAGGCTTCCCGAGCTCCAGCGAGCCTCAGCTGCAACATGCAGACACTTTACAGTCTTCATCACGTGCACAGAGGAATCCACACACAAAACCCACACTCACAGACACACACTCTGATAGATGCCCCCGTCTCTCTCATGCATTTCTCCCTCTGTGGCAGCTGATGGAAAGCCATGGAGAGCGGAGGAGCGAGGAGGCAGGTTTGTGTGCGTGTTGGGGGTGATGTGACATTTCTGGGCTGACATGAAGCGACACTCTGCCCCCTCGTGCCTGGAGCGAGCTCTCGGGGAAAGACACTGATGGAGGTCTGGGGTCTCGGAGGAGAAGGAGGGGGAGGCTTAACGGTGTGAACAAGAAAAGAAAAGTGTGTGCTGCAGCAGAAACAACCTGCGAACCGAAGTCTTCTCATGCCTTTTAAATGTGCCGGTTTGTTCTTAAATAAATCATGACGAACACCAAAAAAAAAAAAGAAGGTAGTTTGTTTTCACCAGGACGGCATTTGAAAAATATCAAACCAATCAATAGTAAAAAATACCGAAACCCGGCTGCTTGGAAAACGAGATTGATGAAGCTATTGCAGCAAGATTTCACCAGATGAACTGGCAAAACCCTGAAAAAGCAAGCATTTAAGTCACGACTTTATATTATATGGAAGCACCTTCCTTGATTATTGTTATCGTGGAAAAGCTGTGTGAAAACCCTTGGATTAAATTAATCTTTCAGTAATTTCACACTAAATCAAAATACAGTCTGTAATTTGATCACTTATTTACATCTATTCCATCTTCTTCCCCAAAAACAGTCAAATTAATTTCAGTGAAGAATTTTTAAATAAATTGCTTTTTTAATAGTTGTTTGTGGCAACTAATATTTAGTAACCAATACCTAATTGTAAATATTATGTGACAGAGAAGCTTATTCTTTCTGCCACTTTTCAAAAGGGGAAATATGATTCAGCAAGTCATTAAAATGAAGCAGATCTTTGCTAATCTTCATATATCATAGCTGCAGGAAAATCACTGCTTTCCTAAATTTGGTCATATATGAAGTTAGATTATTTTAATTGGTCTTTTAGAATAATGAAAACTAAGGTAAACAAGGCCAGATGACAAGTCTACGCAGAGATGGGGATGGTAAGGTGGGTTAAAAAAAAAAAAGAAATATGTAAGGCTCACTGCTCAAGAGCTGCCAGAAAATCAGCTTCTCTATCCTGTCATCACAAACCTAAACATGCAAAGTTTGCTAAGTGACCTGGAGTCAATAAAAGAGGAATTATTTGGGAAAACACGAAAGACACTCAATTTAGCGCAGTGGGAAATCTGTAATTCTGTGGGCCTGTTTATATTCAAAAGGCTCTCAGAGCTTTACTAAAATGTATGGGACATTATCAATGCGCACCGAATATATTTATTGATTTTATATCTCATAATAATCTTGTCTTATTAAAACCAAATGTTTTTGACATAAAAATAAAGGAAACTGGTTTGATGTTAAACTGGTTTGGAAAAATGGACGTAATCTTTTAAGTTTTCCAAACACTGGGATTACCTAAATTATTATCCCAGAGCTTCTTCTGGGTTTTTGCACAGGTCGTCTTGTGGTCTGTGTAGTTAGTTATCATTAGTTACCCTCTAGTACCTCTATTGCATTAGCTTAACCTTCCCTCCCTTTACAGCTGCAACCCAAAAACAAATTGTCAAATTTGTTTTTATCCATTAATTACAAACCCAGCATTTATACATCTCTGACTCCTGGGATCTTGTAGCTTTTATGCATCTTTCCTTGTATTCAACCGTTCTGTATTGTTGAATTGTTGAATTTTTATTTCTTTCATAAAATGTCATTTTTGCTTTGATCCAGCCTTCTTCCTGTCTGCTGTTGGGTCCTTCTAATATCTTTAAACATAGCAAAATTCTATTTTTGCTTTGTTTATGCCTTCAGCATAGATAACCTGCTATGAGCCAAACATGAAGCTGATCAGCTTAATACAACGGCAGGGGTAACTTGTGCTACATTCTGGGTATCATTCGTCTGCACTAAATCCCAAACTTCACGCTGGTTTTCTGCTGCACAAATCATGCAAATAAAATTAAAGGTGTTGCAATTCAGGAGCTTCTCATCAACAGCTAAAGGCTACAGAGAGATATCTATTTTATTCAAATCCCCCAAACGATCTACGAGTAAAAAACACATCCTCAGAGGACTTCTGCATTTTCCTCATTTCAATTTAGAGTAGGATCAAAGAAGAAAACGAGTCGTTGTGGTTTTGAATGAGTCAGAAGCAAAAAAATAACATAAAATAAGAATGAGGTGACAGAATTATTGAGTGCTGAAAGGTAAGAGGAAGCAAGATCTTCCATATTAACTGAGAGGCTTAAGACACTGTAAACAGAAACATAACTGATTAGCTTAAATTAAACTATCCATCATCATTCGCTGCACACAGACAAGCCCCAGATAACGTGGAGGTTTGCAGAGATGTGAGAAAGTATCTGCCGCTGTCACACGAGAAGGCGATTGGATTTCATGAATGAAGCAGCTGAGGATGCTTCATGCAACACGACTCCCACTCACGCCCCCCCCCCACCCCCCACCCCACATCTCTTCACCTTCTATCTGCATAGACATGAGGAGATTTGAGGAAAAAGGGAGAAAGCCTGCGGGCTGCTTTGCTGCGTCCAACCTTGTGGGTGCATGGAGAAAGAAACATATGGGTATCGTTTACACAAATGGACTGCAGAAATGTTCGACAGCTAGACAAAATATGGAATCTGAGCCACTGAGGGAGAGGAAGACTGTTCTGTGTTTGTGATGTCTGAACACGTGCATTCTGCTGATGAAACAGCCAACATGTCTTACTGGTAAAGAGCACGATTGCAGGGGAATTGTTTCCTTGAGGACGAGGCGGACTGTAGCAGTGAAACAAAACAGATTTGTGTGTTTTATTAGGAGCTTTTGACTTGTGTTTAAAGTTCTGATAACATTTTTTGACAAAGTCAAATGGGGAGAAAAAGGTGACCTGCATCACCTTCATTATACTCACTTACCAAATTAAACTTATTCATATCTTTGTGTATTTCAGGTGTTTTATTGAGCTCTTGTGTTCTAGACTACTGTATTAGAGTCCACTGTACTCTACTACAGTGGACCTTGGTTTTCTTGGTGGTTTGGGAAATAGATGAAGTACATACTCTTCTAAAAACATTAATATCTGAATATTTTAATAGTTCAAACACCAAATGCTTCTCAAAATGCATTAATATGCAGAGTGGAAACTGTTTTAGTGCTACTGCAGAAGCAGCTACGTCTTCTTCTTTCCTTATCTCTACTCTTAAGATATAGAAATTAATGAAAAATAACACTTTATTTGACAGGGTGTGCATAAGGCTGACATGAAACTGTTATAAATATGACATAACATCTGTCATGAACATGAAGGAGTCTTTATGAACATCTATGTAGTCATGAACTGTCATTTGATAAATAATGACACTTTTAATGCAAAGCTGCCCTAAAAGTTGCATTAAAAGTCCATTAGAAGTGCCAACTTTGCATTATTTTGTAAATAATGACACTTTTAATGCAAAGTTGCTCTAAAAGTTGCATTAAAAGTGCCAACTTTGCATTAAAAGTGTCATTATTTACCGAATGACAATTCATGACAACAGTTATAGACATTCAAATGTTTTCTTTTTACTCAGAAAAAAACTGCATAGGTAAATATTTTGCGAGTAATTAAAAGCTTTGTTCCACAAAAAAAATCCACAAATATGTGAATCCATGAATACTGAACCAATAAAGGGTGGTGGTCCATAAATCCACAGGTAACTGATTTCAATCTGAAGTCATCTTACCAGTTAATAGAGTCCACCTCTAGATAAATCCACCTATTTTGTTAAGACCTCAGAAAACCAGACAGTTCAGGAATATCTCAATGAGAATCTGTTGCAAGGCTTGAGAACTAATGCTCATAAATTAGATTTTTTAAAATTTTTATTAAATCACCACTTTACAACACTGGTTTGGTTTATCACATGAAATACCGATAAATTAAATTAAGGTTTGGAAAAGGAACAACATGTAAAATATTCTAGAGGTATGAATACTTTTGCTCTTTATGTGATGGTGGGATATGGCATTGAGGCATTGAGCAGCAAGACAGTGGTGAGGTGTGAGGTAGGACCAACAGATGGGCTTAAGGTGAGGGTGGGATTGGAATAGCTTTACAAAAATCCTAATCAGAGGAAGACGGATTGAAGTAAAACTCATGAAAGTGGATGAAATAATGGCTCAATCACACTGCATAAAAAATACCTCAGCTTGTTTTGACAGGTATTGTTTCTGCCGGTTAGCCATTGCTTAGTTTATACCTTAAAAACAAAGTTTTGACTGGCTGAAATTCTGCAACTATATTCTCTGCAGTGAGAAACAGTTTTAAACTGTATCCTCGCAATGTTCATACAAACCCGTTTAATTTGAGTTTAATCGAGACAAAGTGTGAAGAAAAAACAAACAAACAAACCTTAAATATGTCATAACCTGCTCTACTACCTTTAACTATTAAATGAGAACGATCACATTTGGTGTACAAATATAAAAATAAAGTTTTAAAACAGCCTTCTTTTAATGTAATTTAAATGTTCCTAACGCCAGTGAACTCTTGACATCACCTGAGGGTGTCAGATTATCTGTCTACATTTTGTATTATTACTCTACATTTTCATTAACAACAAAAATGTTGTGAAATAATATTAGCCTCATCCTATAAACAACAGCAGTTAAAACATTCAAGTTGAACTTTACATGCTTTGGGAAATTGTGTCAGGGGAAAGAAAGACATTAAATGAACAAACTGCAGGTGCATTTATTCACTGTAGTGTGGTGTTTATTTGGATGAATTTCAGGACGGACAAACAGCAGAGTAAAATATGGTATACTCACTGTATAAGTCCTTATATATCCCAGCTTGGGTATAAAAGAGAAAGGAGATTTGTTTAACCACAGTAAAGGAGATGAGAGTGCAGTTAAACAAGACTTTTTGTTTGTTGGAACAGCACTCTCCACAATTACTGGTGCTCCTGGTAAAGGCATGCAAAAAGGCCTTGAAATGAATAAACTTTTATTGCAAGAGCATGATCCCACACTGAGCAAGTTTAAAATATAAAAACACTATATACTGTATATATATATATAATATATATATATATATATATATATATATATATATATATATATATATATATATATATATATATATATATATATATATATATATATATATATATATATATATATACATATATAGAGGAATAATTCAAAAGATGGAGCAGAACAATCAACAGTTGATCTGTGAAAAACTGGACAAGGATCTTCTATTACTAAAGCTAAAGACAAAGAAAACATGTATCATTATTTCCTTGCAGAAAAAATAGTTTCTCTGTGTCACCAACTCTCAAAAGCAACAATTTATTTGAAAGCCTTTATACATGTCTTCACAAGGGGGGTAATTATTGTGGAGAGAACTGTAAGACTTATATTTATGATGATTAATAATAGTAATAATCAGACTACAGGCTATTTTATGGCATAATGATGCTAGTTTACAAAATATAAAAAGCTCAATAAGTTTATCAGAAGAAAAAATGGTTTCTGTCAAGCTGGATTTGGGTCTTTGTTGTGACCAACCAATCTCTAGAAATCAAACTTTGTATTAATTATGAATTCATTAGTTATCAATGATACATGATTTGTTGGGTAATCAATTAATTAATACAAAATTCAACATACTTTATTGTTTTAGTGGGATTTTTTTTATAGATTGGGGTGTAAACAGCAAAACGGTGTAGGTTTAGTTATGCTAATGCTAACTGCATTGGTGGCTAATATTTCTGCTTGTTACAATAAAACATACATTTAATCAAAAAAACTAAAATGAAAATAAAAATATAATAATGCCCCAGAGCTTTATGTTTGTGATTAGTCTATTGATCTCAGTTAGCTCTAAGGATTAGCATTGGTTTCTTTACTGAAGTTTATTGAGTTTTTCTGCCCTGATAAATTTGAAAAATAAATTGAACAAGGTCAGACATACATTCTCCATAACTATAAAGAGTGCTGAATCTTCATGCAAAGCGGTTACACTAGGTAAGAAAATTACAAACTTGGAATTTTTAGTTTTTCAGTTTTTTTCCTCTTAGGTTGTTGTAATTTTAGTTATTTTAGTTTCCAAATGGTAAACAAACTAAAACTAAAAGTAATTATACATCAGTTGGAGTGAAAAAATAGTCACTTCACATTGACTCATAAATTAGAGGCCCTTTTGCACTGCTCAGCCTGGGTTCAAGCTGGGTCAGGCGTTTCTGCACTTAGCACTTAGAGCCCGGTTCCCACCCTGGATCTGGTTCCATTCGAGCCCATCAGACCTTGCTGGTTTGAAGTCAGGCGTTTATTGGTTCATTTGCTGTGGAGACTGGCACAGAGACGAGTCACCTTCCAGACTTTTTCAGAGGTCTTGCTAAACTTTAGACTCTAAATGCTCAATGCAAACATAATTGGGCCAGAGTCGCAGAACAGCGGATCTGTCTCAACTGCGGCCAAGCCGGCCCTGCAGTGCAAAAAGACCTTAAAAAGAATATGGTGTTTGCATGTAGCATTAATTGCATGTAGCCACCATATAAACAATGGTAATGAGAGTCAATTAGCAACTTTATTGTGCAAGCATAAAATCCCAGGAGGAAAAGACGACTGACAAATGATCATATTAACAGCAATAATAGTATGGGGTAAGACAATAAATTTCTATTTACTTTGATTAATTTGCATGCCAAAAAGTTTACGTTTCCAAGTTGTTTTAGCTACAGTCGAGGGCTTGAAGGTAAAACGTGGGATTTTGAACTGTGAAGGACATTTGTTTGTCCATTACATGTTTTCATATTATACTGTACAGAGAAGACAGCTTTTGATGTCTACTACATGGATTCCTTCCAAACCATTGATAAATCTGCTGAAATTATTGAACCCCCCTCAACCATTTTGCTTAATATTTATTCAGTCAACTGTAAATTTATGAAGTCATGGATCCATCAGCTTCATTTTCCAGTTGGTGACGGTGATGTCATGTGGTGACGTGACAACTTGTGACCAAACGACCCTTAAGAAGTGTCTAGAAAATGTAAAGCTGACGAAAAGCAGGGACTCCTACCTTGTTTCTCTTGAAATAGGCTCTGCGGCAGGCAGCAAAGCACTTCTCGCTGCAGAAGCTCTTCAGCTCACTCCCATGCTCAGAGAATAGCGTTTTACGCCGACCTTCTGGCACCAAGCGCACATAATCTGCACATTTAATGTGTCTTCATCTAGACAAAGGGAGAGAAATAACACAGCTAGAAAAAATACTATTTTCTCCAAAAGATACATTGTAAATGTTGTGGGCTAAAATATGCTAAAAACCTAAATTCATCCAGCTGTTGTAGATGACATAGTAGAAACATATGAACATTAAAACTCTTTAAAGGAATATGAAAAAACAAGCATCAAGTGAAACTGAAGAAGAAAACTGCTGAAAATGTTAACTCAGTGCAAACCAGTTATCTGTGCTGAAGCATAAGCAGATCAGCAGAAAATTTTAATGCTAAATCCACTCTGTGTGAAACAGGAGTATTTGTTCAAAGATGTCAAAAAGAACTTAAATACATACAACAAATTTTGCAGAGTTAAATCAACTCTATGCCGAGTCTATTTGGTCCTTTTCAGAACTGGCATTAATTTAACTCTTGCAGAGTTATTTCAACAAAATTTTGAGTAGCTATAACTATTTCAAGTGTTAAAATTACTCAAATTCTTGTTGAAATAAATGAACGAGTTAAATTAACACCAATTCTGATAAGGGTCAAATAGTCGACATAGTGTTCATTTAACTCTGCAGAAT
Organism: Poecilia picta; assembly: GCA_033032245.1. Taxonomy (NCBI): domain Eukaryota; kingdom Metazoa; phylum Chordata; class Actinopteri; order Cyprinodontiformes; family Poeciliidae; genus Poecilia; species Poecilia picta. The sequence goes on from CM065374.1 coordinate 15,615,178, forward strand.
TTGCTGTGTAGTTTTATGAAAATGATAAAAGATGTAAAGATTTGAAACATCTGATAATGTACCAAATTCTCCTGGTCCATTTTAAGTGTGTTTGGTGTTTGACTCAGTCTGTCTTCAAAGTCAGCAAGGCGTGTCAATGATTTGAAAAGTTTATTCCCGTTGTCAAAATGTCATGCAAAGGCTGGATTTATAGGCATCTGAATAGCCAGTAAAGTAGTTAGACGCCAAAGATGCACTTAAAAATTATTAACAAAACCCTTTCAGTTATTTCTATAAGATGTGGGGAAAAAAAACACCTTGATAAGTAAGTCGTCTTCACAGCTCCTCCAATCCCAGCCTGTTAAACAGTTAATCCAAATAAAAAGTCTTCGGTGTCTGGGCAGCAAATTATTTTAAAAGTCCCTTGGTGATAGTGAAAGGCCTCTTCTGTGGTAAACTGTGACTGCTGATGATGCGCTTTGGGCTTTTAGTGCAGTTGCCGCTGAAATGAGAGAGATCCTCCAATATTCCCTCTAGCATCTCCCAATTATCACGTTATGACTGTGTGTGGGTGAGGGTGGGACGGATGCAGGCCCATTAGTTTTTCACCTCGTGTCACCTCTTTATCACTGCCGGAAGGGCTTTTCACCTCTTCTGGAGCTTAATGGATCTGCAGGGCCATCTGATTTTAAGTAGACTAACTCACAATTAGGGGGAAAAAACTCTCTTGGGTCCTAAACACAGCAAACGAGACTCGGTCTGCATTTCCTCTTTTTTCTTCTCTCATTCATATAATCAATACCCACTGCGAGTATTATTTGAAACAAGGGCTAGGGTCAAGAAAAAGCTTCATTTTTTTTAAGAAACAACAGAGTGGATGGAAGGATGCCGAATGGGATCAAAACTAATGTAAAATTAATAAATCTTTCTTGATGTATTTATAAAAAGGGAGATGCTTGCCCCTCCTAGGAAGCTCTCATAACACTCGGGCGGACAGTTATCGCTGTAATTATGCAGCCTCCCGACTAGATGCCACCATCGCTCTCCATACCTGCACCTCAAAACAGTCTTTTGTGGGATTTTAGTGGAGCACATGAATTATTCAGAGTGTGTGTGGATAGGTTGGAGGGGGGTGAGATGAGTTGAAGAAGGTGTCAGCCTGGTAGTTAGTTGGTACTGGGCTTTAAGTGGGGCCGCACCATCTGTTTTCCTGCCTGGGCAGGGCCAGTTGGGACTCTTCTTGGGCGCAGCCAAGGCGGCACACTCCCTCCGTCGGAGTGTATCAGCCTCCTGTCCGCAGCCGACACGAGGGATAATGAAGCCCCCTGTCAGGCCAGGGAGCATTTCCTCTGAGAGTTGATGGGGTAATACTGGCACCTGGGCAGCTGGTGGAAAACAAGGTGTACAGCAGGTATTGAGCTCGTTAGCTGGCCGTCTCTGGCTGATACGGAGGCCAAAATTTTAACACTGTATAAACATTTGTGTCAATATCCATATCGCTTTCGTTTGTATGGTTTCCTATTAAGCAAATGGAAAATTCGACCTGGGTTTTGAATGTTCCTGTAAAATTTGAGGCATTAGAACATTCTCTAATAGGTTAGGAGTTATAGCTGAGAAGGTGCGCTCACCTGAGCTAGTTATTGGACCTTAGAGTTCATGATGACATAAAACAAATTGCAATATCTTTCAAATAGGATGAGACTGAAAAGGACCTTTAAAATCCGACAACTAGATATGCAAATTAACCTACAAATGGGAAGTGGATTAAAGTTTCATGCTTCTGTTTATTAGTTCCTGTGAAAAGTCAAATTACAGCCATGTAAACATTTCGATATAAAGCCATAGATATTCATTTCAAAATCTTAAGGAAGAAAACAAGGCACAATGTCTAAAGATTTACTTTGTTAATTTAAAGAAGATGCTAAAAATATACTAAGGTTGTTAAGAAAAGAACGACTGAACAAAATAAAAGAAAACTCAGGACCATCTGACCTCTGAACAGTGATATGTGGTTTCTGTCATCATTTCAAAGTATTACTATTACCAATAAAGACTGAGGAGACACATTGGTTTGTGCATAAACAGGCAAGCAGATTTGAATGTCATCAGCAAACAATGTAAAGGAATTCTGCATTTCCTAAAAGGGAATAAATATTTTGAAAACAAGAGAGAACCTAGACTGGAAGGTGGAGGAACTCCACTGATCACTTACATGTGGAGTTCCTTAGGGTTGAATCCTAGGCCCTGTCTTGTTTTCATGAACTGAGAACTGTCTAATTAAGACTTGAAACACTAGTTTCAAGTTCTCATCCCATACAATGTTTCTGCTTTAATAGCAAAAATACTAAAGCCTACAACAGGAGTTTTCAAATCCAAGCCTCAAAGTTTGGTGCCTTGCAATTTCTAGATATGTTCCTGGTTCAAAATATCCAAATCAAATGGTTAAATTACCTCCTCAGTTTGCAGTTCTCCAGTGTCCTGCTAATGACCTCAACTGAAGCAGAAACAAATCTAGAAATTGCAGGGTACCATCCCTCGAGGCCTGGATTTGAGGACTCCTGGTTTATAAGTTCAACGAGCTTTCAGTCTAAGCAATACACCATCTCAGTTAGCATGTTTTTAACTGCAGCAGAGTTCAGCTGAAATGCCTGACAAGATAGTCTTCTCCTATAGATTAAGACGTGACACAATGGTAGTCAAAAACAGATCTGATTGTGACAATTCTCTTTAATTAATGGCAAATCTGCAAGATTGTTCTGGTCTTTTTTGTATCTTTTTACCTTGAACTTGCATTGTTTAAATGTGTTTCCTTTAAACAACAGTGAGACAATGCCTAAAGAAAAACAGAAGGAGCCATTCATGTGCCAATACCTGCAGGGGGCTTGATAAGCGGTGGCGGGATCATAGGGACCACTATTGGCATGTTTCCATGCTCCTTGGTGCTGGTTGTGGAGGTGGAGGGAGTGCTGGACGGCTCGGCGACTCCATTTCTTGAGTTTGGCAAGGACAGGGAGCTGTTGGCTCTGTCTGGAGAGCCTTCACTGCTTTCTGTCGAACCTGGGATTTTTGGCAACGAGTTTTCTGTACAGATAAAAGGGTTCAAACTATTTTCATGACCAAGAGATGCGTCCACTCACTGCAAACGGTGTTGTAATATAACATCCTAAAGTTCAGAATATCTTACATATACACAGCAAATGACTTCATGAGAGTTTCTGCTCTTAAAAGTGTCGTTCTGAATCATTGAGCGTACTTACGTTTTTTCACAAGCATCAACAGGCTGGATCGTTATAATTTTCTAACAGTTGTAAAACCCAACATTTGAAAGAGGGTGCGCTTCCTTTTTAGCATAACAGTTACACCATTCCTCATGTGTTCTCAGGTTTTGCCAGTGAGTGTAATTGCAAAAGTTTATAGTTAGGAGGTAAAAACGCTGCTTCAAGTTGTTATTACTAAACATCATGAGGTCTAGATCCTATAAAATAAACAGTTATCAACAGAGAAAATGACTCAATAAGAGATGCTACAAAATTCAAACGTTGAATGTTAAACCAATGATTTCAAAACCACAGCGTGCAGCAAAGAGTTATCCATTAGAGTAAGCTGAACGTGAGACTTGCCTTTGAGCACTGAGATGTGCTGTGGCATCTCTCCAATCTCCAGGTTATCGGCGTCCCTTAGCTCCACCTTGTCGTAGCCGTACCAACCCAGCAACTCATTCATGGTGTTCTCTGCAAAACTCTGGAGACAGGGGACAAAAATAATCATAAAAGAAACATACAATAAAAACTTAGGCTTCCTTAATGTTGTATTACAGTACTGTCAAAGTTATCGCCTACCTAATGTGTTTTATGTTTTTGGCATCTTTCTATTAGGTATTTCACATCATAAAACTTGCCTTATTGCCAGAAATAGGTAATGTGAGTTATCAAAAGCATTTGAAAGCATTGAGAAAGTAATTCCCTTTCTTATTAAATCATGAATTAAATGTGATTAACCATATTTTCAGTGGTTGCGGACAACATTTGGGACAGATTTGAGACAACATTCTGTGGACTGATAAGGTGTGCGTCCCGTTATATTTAGTATAAAACTAAAAACATTTCAGAAAAATACCATCACACCAACAGTAGAACATGGTGGCAGTGTGATGGCCTGGAACATGTTACTTCAGAAATTCAAAGAGCGCAGCAAATAGAGGAAACATGTTTATATTTAAAGAAAATATTTGAACATTAAATCTGGAAATTCAATACCTGCTTACTTCTGATTGGACGAGTTACTCAAGACTTTTCCTTAACACTACAAAGCCATTTATTTTGTAGTCAATGAAATGGAGTCAGAGAAGCAACATTTTTACTTAAGCAAAACTAAAAAAATACCAAATAAATAAACAAAAACTAAGCAGAAGAGGAGGAACAAGAAGCTAGAAACTATAGCATAAAGTCATTGTTGATTAAAACAATAAATCTGTTGCTTAGATAAGCGTCACGTCTTGGGTTGGAAAAGATCATCGTAGTGTGAGCTGAGGTTTTAGCCCAGATGTCCACATTCATATTTTAAAACCTGTGCAGGTGAAACACTAACGTATTTCTTTCGCAACACAGTGATTAAACGCCTTAATTCAAAGCCGTAATGTGGTTAATGCATGTGGTTCATCATCAGCATACATCTTTCAGCTGGAACATTTCCAGAAGCATCTGTTCAATGAAGTGTTACTGCAGTACAAGATTCAGCCTTTATTTGGCTATAAAACATGAAAATGTTCCTGGTGAGAATAAATATATTGGGGCAGCGTGAAAATATTAGTCCCAGGTCAGGAAATGATCAGCAGAGTAAATTTTCTTATAAGAGCAAGTCTGTTCAAAATTAGTTATGAACGTGTTTCTGGTTTCTGTAGGTTAACAAGAGTAAGTGCTGTGCAGTCTTTGACCTACAGTTAAGAATTTATCTATTTGTAAACCGAAGCCCAAAAGTATTGAAATTTGTGTATCGGGGGCATAGCAATAAATCAAATGTGTTTATTTTGCTTTGAAAATGCCATATTTATAATGTAATGCATTTAGGGATAGCGTGACAGGGTAGATTATGTGATATGCTCTAAATGCTCTCTTCCAGCTTTTGGTAGAGGCAGTGTGATGATGTGGGGTGACATTTTCCTTCATCACTGGAAAAGTAAGGTTTTGTTGTCATTCTACACACTGAGAAATCAAAATTAGATTCTGCAACCAGTAGCAACCCCATCCATTCACTCCTAGAGACTGAACTCTATCACCTTTGTGTCAATGCTCACCCCACAGGTTGAGGTTTATCAGACTAACTACAGAATGAGTGGAGAGGTCGGGCCCAACGCCTCCAGTTCTGACCCCACTGAACACACATGAAACCCTATAAAGTTTGAAACTTATCTAGATTTTAAGTTCTTCAAAAATCACCAAAAATTTTTGTGGAAATTTTCAAACACAAAAATGTGTTCGGAAATTAACAAGCAAGTTTTCATAAAGTCTTATCCTTGAAAACTAAGCCCTTCGAAAGAGCAATCTATGTCTTTAAAAGTTACCTATAAGTTATTTAATATTAAGAAACTAACTTGAACATCATGCAAGTTTCAGAAAGTAACTTGAAAGTAGAGCCATTTATGCAACTTGAGCCATGAAGGATGTATGTTGTTATTTTTAAAGAAATAACTAAATTTAACTTAAATCTTCGGGTAACATTAGCTTAAAGATCAAATACAATTAAATTATGCTTGACGACTCCACCTAATTATGTTAAATGGGTACAAATGAAAATGACATCAGCTCACTAACTTAAAAACGAACTTAATCAAAGATAATGCAAAATCCGGTGACTTAAAAGGAATTAAAGCAAAGAAAACACAGAATAAACTCTGCATATTTGAGACACCAGGAGGGCCAGAGACCTGCTTCATCTGATCCTATATAAAAGTTCTTGTTATTCCAGGAACAATTCAGTGAAAGTGATGGGAGGGTATCACAAATGAGGAATGACAGGAGTTATTGATCACTCTGTCATGAAATACCACTGTGGAAAGATGGTCAGTGGGAAGATGTAGGAAATTAACTGTGGCACAATATTTGTCAATGACAGATTACAGAAAGCATCATGCTGTTTGTGCCATGTGATCTGATCCAATAGCACACAAATGTTTGAGTTTTCTCAACCTGGATTGTGTGAAATTTACAGCTGAGACAGTATAAGCTTTTTCTAAACGTTTTCTGTTTTAAGATTGGAATGATCACGATTATTGAGGAATATTACATTCAATTCTGAAAAAAAATCTTAATATTGTTGGCATTTAGCAAATACAAATAACTTTGCTAGTCCTAATGGATCTAAAACAAGGAGCTTTTTGTCTCATTCCATGTGAGATGGTGTAAAAAAAACAACAAAAAAAGAGAGAGATTATTTTGGTTTTTCCACAGAGAATGTAATGATTTCTGTTGTAACAGCACAGGGACATCCTATATAGAGAAGTTAAAATCAACTCCAGTTACTAATAATGTTATCATTCTGCAAGCTTTATGAAAAAGGTGTTTGAAGGTGTGAAGGCTGCTAACGAGGACAGCTCCAGTAACAACACTCCTCCTCAGATAATGATGAATGACAGCAGTGCTCTTTCTGCCTTAAGCTTCCCGGAAGTCAGATGGATTTTCACAAGTCAAAGTTTGGTTGTGACAGCTACCAACACAACATCGCTGTCATTCGCAGAAACACTCTATGAGGATATCTTTGCAATAGCAGGAAGCAAAAAAATGGGTTTATTTCAGTTTTTATGCCAAGTGCCATGAAAAAGTAAAATTGCACTTAGTGACTTCATAGCCACAGACTTTAGCGCATGTTGTGAGAAACCAACAGCAGTGTGTACTTGTTAAGAGGAAACAAATATAAATCATTTTCAATTATTTTATACAAATAAAGGCTGACAAGCCTGAAAACCATGTACTCTGTTTATCCACTTCACTGTGCTGCTTCAAGGTTCAATAATTGTCCATCCAACATAACTATAACACACAATAGTTTTTGTAGTGGCTAATCATGTTTTATTGTCTATTAAGTTGGTCACAATCAAATCTAAACAGAAAATATGTTGCCACCAGGTGCTGTTAGATAACAAAGCTAAAAGGAGCAAAGCACAAGGGCAGAAAATTGTCCAGCAGTAAAAGGTGAAACCTTAAGAGGAGAAAATCCACCTATTGAAGAAAGGAGTCGGAGCATAACCTGCGCCTAAATGTACTCTAGAGTAAAGTGGATATAAGCCGTAAGGTAGACGGCTGAACTTGACACAAGGAAGACAAAAACACAGCATCTCTGTGTGTCTCCCTTTCCTTCCTGCCAACCTGTCCTCTCTGCCACCCTACTACTTTGAGAAAGTATGAGCGTTATTAGGAGTGCAACACAATCCTCGTTGGCGGCTCATCAAAGCAGTTGCACCAACTTCTTGGCTGTGGGTGCACAGAGGCAAAAGAAGCACAGAGGTAGCTACAGATGTATGTAAAGAGGAGCTTTAATCTACATAAATGGCTAAAATGCTAATTTAATATGATTGTAACAGGTTGCAAGTGCTTTAAAATGCACCTGGGCAATATAAGGGGGAGATATTTCTGCTCTTTTGTGAAAGATGAGCCCATAGATTTGTTTCTTAGATTAAAACCTCCAGTGCAGAGACGCCGAGAACAGAAACAAAGACGAATGGATGAAATTCACATTGTAACAAAGAAGGTAGCTATTATTTACTGCTAGATGGTCATTTATTACAGCATCTTTCAGAAATCAGCTGTTGATCAATATGTAGAAAGGTTTTGATTAAAAATCCCCTCCAGCTCCTCACAGGGTAAATGGTGAGTAAGTTGGTAAAAATAGGAACGGCCACAATTATTGGTAGCCTTATGTTAATGCTGTACAATCTACTTTCCCCCTTAGCCCAGCTAAATAAAACTCTTGTACCATGTCTATTACAAAGCAATTTGGGACAATTTTCACTTTATGATAAATATCTACTATAAGATAATTTTGTAACTTTTAAAAAGCAACCACCTTGAGTCTGCTTTTATGTTTAAGCCTAAAAACAAACTTTTGTGAAAAGAGGATGGATACATTTCCTTCTACCGGTTGTTGACATTTGTAGAAAATTACGGGAAAAAACACAGTTTTACAGTGTTTTACAAGTTTTACAATCTACTGACAAGATTTTTTTCATGTCACTCAGTAATGACAAAAAAGAAAAACTGTTATAAACCCTGCATTTGTTATAAACATTAGTAGGTTTTTTATTACTTTTAGCCAGGAAGCCATTGTGGAAAGTCCAGTGAGCCACACAGGTCTTAGTATTCAGTTTTGGGAACTAAAAAGGTCATGGAAGAAGTTTGATTTATCTTTGTTTTTATAAGTTTTATTTTGGATCGTTATACTGATGGTGGTGGATCAACTCTAGATAAAGAAATTACATCAAAGGCCTTGCTGCAAAGGATGCAGAAGGAAGTAGTATAGGAGGATCCCAAACTTACTGAAAAATAAACCCAGATAATAAATAAAGAGAGTTATGATGAAAGGAATAATGTGGCACATCCACGGGAGAGAATGAAGAACAAAAGAAATGAACAATCACTTTAAATGACACCAAAACTGTGGAAACATTACAAAAATAAAAAGGAGAGAAAAAAAAAACTACGTCACCACAAATCAAAGCAAGGCACTAAAATGAAATACATGGACCCAAAAGCCACAGTGCAAAAGCTTTATTTAGAGAAGTTCTCCTGTCTTTCCCATTTTGAAGAGTTGCTAAGAGAAATTTGCCTCAGTCTCACAACCTACTTATACCTCAGAGAAACATAAAGTTATGGACTTCTAATGTTTCCATACACTTTGTTAGATAAAAAAAAATCTAAATAAAAAACTTTCACCCCTTTTTCTTAAAAATAATATTTCTTCACATGCAGTTTTTGTAACAAATGAATCAATTTTCTTAACTCAAAGTCTGGGGTTGTCTAACACTTTTAATTAAAGTGCAACAAATGTAAATGCTTTTATTGTTTTTATTGTTTTTATTGTTTTCAAAATGTAAAAAAAAAAATCACAGATACTTTTTGACAAAATAAAAATCAGGGCAATCTGACCTAAGCCTATTAGACTCCCACACATGTGAAATGGTTGTGTTGGGGAAAACCTTTTTAAAACAAGTTCACTACAATGTTCCGGATAATTAGAAGTGTGTTAATTTCGTAGTGCAGATACTTTAATTACAGACGCAGGTCAAACACTGACACTTCTCAGTCGTATTGTCAGAAACTTGTGTGATATAAATACATAAAATTCTCCTTTGTTTCCCTTCAGTCAGACCCAAACATAGCCAGCAGGGCTTGTGGTGATGATGATGGTGGGAAACCGACACCTTGCGGTAGGAAACCAGAGCAGGTTACAGAACACTGTGATAAAATTCCAGAATCCACACGCCAACTTTCCCCCCGTTGCTTCCCCCTGGTTTCCACTCCCCTGCCGCCTCTCCCTCTCCTCTGCTTTCATTCCCCTCTACTTTTCTTGATACTTGATCCAGCAGGGACGCTCAGGTTACAGTTTTTACAGCTTAGCCAGCCCGGCTCTGTATACATTCCTTTCTCCCCTTGTTCCTCAGCCCTCTTCTCGGCCTTTCCGATCCCCTACATGCCCACTCCTTCTGCTCCGCGACTTCTCACTGGGGCTTATTTTACCCGTGCAGCCAGATGAAGGAAACTCTGTCAGACTGCTTGCTTTGTTGGGGACGTATTAGTCCTCAAAAGGGCACATTGTGAGTCAGTGCGTTTCTCCAGATTTGGTCAGATATATTTAAATTGGGAGAAGGAAGCAAACCTGAGCCGTGTTTTGGTTTTAGCAAAGGAGCATCAATGCTTTCTTCAGAAAATCAATGCAATAAAATTCACTAAAAGGATTGAGGCAGAATCCTGCTATAATGGACATTGGGTTTATCATCCAGTTTATTAGAACTGATCCATGTTCACAAGGTTACCCTTTTCTTTTTCCAAGTGTGTTTGATTCACTCATATCACAGCACAGTATTTTTAGCCTCTGGATGGATGAAGAACCCAACCGCAGCCTCACAAGCTACGAAAATAAAAACACTACAAAGCAAATGAAGCTTTACCTCATTATTATTTTAACATATTATTCCCTGCCAGTGATTTAATAAAACAGCAATTTAAATTCCATTAGTTGTGAAAGAAATAATGTCAGTAGAAATGCATAATGCATAATGAACTTGTCTGAAATGAACAGACTATGTTTCCTAAACTTAAATTACTTTTATGTTTATGCAAATTCCTTGCTTCAATTTAAAATTAATTTTCTGGAATTTACAGAAATAAATATTTCTTGAACTTGTGTGTAACTTTTCAATAACACTAGACTTGGAGGTTATTTTCCAGAACTTACAGGTCACTTTATTGGTTTTAAGATTTACTGTCTAAGATTTAAAGACATTTCTTTTGGAACTTAGATGATACTTATTAGAAACCTTGAAGTTACTTTGTTTGGAGTTACCAGGAACTCTTCTTTAACCTATAGATAATGTGCCTGAAATATACGCGTTACTCTCCTGCGACTTTCAATGTTATTTTTAGAAATTAGGGGAAATTTTCCTTGAACTTGCAAGTATTTTTTTTTTAAAAAAACGTACAGATTATGCTCTCTCAACTTATAGCCAACTTTCCAGAGCTTACAGTGGGCTGTTGTGGGATTCAGGTGTTGCTTTTAAAAACTTACATGAGACTTTCCTGGAACTTACTGGTTACATTTCCACACTTTACAGTTTATTTTCCCTCACCTTACAGAAAAACTTTTATCAAAACTTAAAGGGGACTTGCAGAACCAATTGCTAAAGTGTACAGTGGGGCTTTTCTGAAATCTTTTAGATTATTCTCCCAGTAACTGCATTCAATTTTCTAGCAGATTACTCACTACATTAATTTACAGGTGAATCTCAGTTTCAGAAGATACCAGGTGACATGTCAGTGCAGAACAGCCCTCCGTCTATTGTCTTTGAGTTCAAATTCAGGATGTTTTTATAGCATCAGTTCACCAGTTTACAGTTGATTCAGTTCAATCATAGAGACAGGTGAATCAATTACACACTTTCCAAAAATAATGTGATCAAGTTCAGTTTATTATGTCAACTGGGAAAAGGTTTTCTATTTGGAAGCACAGCCAAGTGCATCAAAGAACTGATTTTGCACCAATCAGAGCTCCTGAATGAGAATGGGATTATTTTTGGATGGATGAGAACTTTATAGCAATTCCTGACATTATCCATTTTTGTTTCACATGAGACTTTTATCAAATACAATACTTTTTAGGGAGCTAAAAAGGGAGATTTGATGCTAATATCTCATATTAGTTATTTCAGCTAATTACATAGTTAAAAAATATTTAATCTAAAAACAAAGCTATTTAATTAACATCTTTAAAATAAGATTAAAAGAAGGTTACATATTATTATTTTATGGATTGTATTTGCAATTTATCTAAATAAGTCAAGCAAGTTTTTAACTGAAAGACAGGAAGTGAGTTTTTTTTTAATCTAACTTCATATTTTTCACCTAGTTTCACTGGTTTCACCGGTTTCACCTAGTTTCACCGGTTTCACTTACTATTCTAGGTAAAACAAGATGTTTGTTGCAATGCCAGGCTCTTCTGATGTAAGAAAATTGCATTTAATAAATAATTTAAAGTATTTTTTCACCTGTAATGTGTGAACACTGTCACAATTCAGGATGTGGGATTCATGGATACTGGAAGAAGTATCCAGAAGACTGGATACTGAAAATGACTCAAAGCTTCCTCACAACAAAGTATTAGATTAAGGATAATGCACAACCATGTAATTGTACCTTTTTTATTCTTTATATTTTCTTTTTCCTAACTGATCGGTTTTGGCTATTTCAGCTGAATCATAGAGGGCCAGGGACTTACCCTTCTATTACATTCCATAAAAGTTTTGAAATGTTTCATTATGGTCTTTTTCTCTTGACAAAATTATGGCAGTTATACAGACAGAGAGACAGTGAACGGTGGAAACCTTGATCCAAGTCACAGACAAATAGCTCAGATCAAATGAACAAAATCTAAAAGTCTTTTATTTACTCAAAGGGAAAATAACATCTGACACATTTACGATGACGTAATTTACCAAACTACGACCGGGTGTGCAAACTAATTCAGACTTCTCATACTTAAAATATGCTTTCATGACATTTTAAACAAACATTTTCAGTTTGAAACTGCAGACGCAAATCTTCATTATGTTTCTTAAATAAAATCTATGCAAAATGTCAAAAGAAATAGGTTTATTGCAAAAAAGTGAATCACAAAACAAATACTAGCAAAAACTAAGGTCTCTTGATATTATGCAGCTGCATATTACAAGGAGAGGATAATCAGCATTTGAGGGTTAGGTGTTAAGAACATAAAAAAATAAATAAAAATAAAACATAAAAGACCGGACATTTAGACTTAGAGAAGAATAATCCTCTGTTTTGTTTCCTGCACCTGAAACCTGATCAGAAACAGAATTTCAAAAGAAAATGTGAGGAGGCCAAGATTCAAAAACTATCTGAAACAAATCCAAACCGACTTGACACCTGATGACAAATTGTACCGCTTCAATCAAATGAGATGCTTAACTGACATGTCACAGCTTCAAAACACATCATAAAACATGTCAGTTGACTGAATTTTGAATGATGACTTGTGTCGCACAAATAAAATCGATCATTTCACAGCCAAAGGAAACGCAAACCTGCGAACTTCATCTCCAAGTGATGACTGGCATCATGCAAATCATACGGTCAGTGTGACAAATCATTATCAGTTTGACTTGTGCTTTATTCTCAGCATTTTGCAGCGTGCATGATGAATCTGTAACGATGACAAAATTGGGAGGGAAAAAAACCGGGAGCTGTGCCACAAGCTGACCTCCATGCGCCAAAAAAATTCAGCTCATGAATATTTTGTCCATTTTAAACACTTCACCCATAAGGACAGAAAAGAGAGCCCGCCCTCTAGCATGCGTCCCGTTGCAACCGTTCTGTCTGTAATCAGCAACAAAAACATCAGAGCTGGAAAAGGGGAGGCAGTGATCATGAGTACGGTGCACAGTGAAGGACACAAAACACTAAGTAAGAAAAATAAATAAATGGATCAGATGATGGAGAAAGATGTTGCACCAAGGAGGGCGTGTTGGATGGCTTTTATTTCATTTATTTATAGGTGTCCTATTTGTGCATCTGTTTTTATTTTTATTATGCACTCCACATATGCAGATACGCCTCAATAAATTTGAATATTATTAGTTGATTTATTTTAATTATGATGTTAAGGTTTGAGGTCTGTGTGGCGATTCTAACTCTAACATGCTCTCTGTGGCTTGTGAATCTCAACAAAACTCCTAAACTGAGTTTGGTTTACGACACAGTTTTTCCTTCCACTCAACTTCCCATAAATATGCCTGATAATAGAACTGTGTGGACAGTTAGTCTCTTTGGTAATTACTTTGTGTGCCTTATTCTTCAAGGTGTATGTTGCACAACATTAAAGTAAGCAGTTGTCCCCATCATTATGTAAGCCATAACAGGCCATTCCAGTATTCAAAATTATTTTTCAGTCATTTGCATTCTAAATAAACCCTTAAAATATATCAATTTCTATATAAGGGTTATAAGCACTATATTATCCTCTTGCATTCTTTCTCTGTCATTATAATCACATTTTATTCCATAAAATAATCATTTTATCATCAAATTTAATATATATATATATATATATATATATATATATATATATATATATATATATATATATATATATATATATATATATATATATATATATATATATATATATATATACACAGTCCAGTCACATTAATGTGACCATCTGTCAAAAGCCAGAATAACCACCTTTCGCAGAGCGAACTGCTACGAGACGTGCAGGAAGAGAGTCACTTAGGTCCCTGAAGGTCTTCTCTGGGATGTTGAGCCATGCCGACTCTAATGCCGTGGCCAGCTGCGCTAGATTACGCGGTTGAGGATCCATGGCGCGAACAACTCGATCGAGATGGTCCCACAGATGCTCGATTGGGTTTAAGTCAGGTGAGTTTGCTGGCCAGGGGAGGACGGTAAACTCATCCTGGTGCTCTTCGAACCACGCACGTACACTGGCAGCTGTATGGCACCTCGCATTGTCCTGCTGGAAGATGCCATCATCCTGAGGAAAAACAATGCGCATGTAGGGGTGGACATGGTCCACAAGGACAGATGCGTACTTGTATTGATCCATCGTGCCTTCCACAATAATCAGTGAACCCAGAGAATGCCAGGAAAACATTCCCCAGACCATAATGCTCCCGCCTCCAGCTTGGACCGTTCCTGCAATGGTTGCAGGGTGGTTCCTTTCAGAGGTTTCACGCCTTATACGCCAACGTCCATCTGTCCGATGGAGCATAAAACGCGATTCATCTGAAAACGCTACCTGTCGCCACTCAGTGGACGTCCAGCTGCTGTACTGGCGTGCAAATTCTAGCCTTCGTCGTCGATGAACACCAGTCAGCATAGGTGCACGAACCAGGCGTCTGCTTCGGAGGCCCAGACGCAGCAATGTTCGCTGAATAGTGGTTTGGGAGACACTTGTGGTAGCCCCTTGGTTCATTTTAGTGGTCAGTTGCTCAACGGTAGCCCGTCTATCTGCCCGAACGCATCTCCGCAACCGTCGTTCGCCTCTGTCATCTATGGCCCGTGGTGCACCACATTTGCCACGTCGTTGATTTTGGACAGTCCCATTTTGCCATGCACGGTACACTTTTACCACGGCGGCAGCGAACAGTTCACAAACTCAGCCGTTTCGGAAATGCTTCCACCCTTGGCCCGAAAGCCAATGATCATGCCCTTTTGGACGTCGGATAAATCGCTTCGTTTCTGCATTACGCCAACGATTGAAATGTTTTCCGAAGCCCACACACACCCTTTATATACGCTCAACTGCACTGTGCTGCCACCTGCCTTCTGTGATTGGTTATTTAACTCTGAAGTGGAAAGTACGTGGTGGTCACATTAATGTGACTGGACTGTGTATATATAAGCAGAAATTTAAACACGTTTTTCAGAGTGAGGCACTGGAGTTGTGAGATTATAAATGCATTTTGACAGAAGGGGTCAAAAAGAAAACATCCTCACTGTGAATGAAATGAAGAGTATTTGTTCCTGTTTTTACAGTACCAGAAAATGAGCAGTGACACATGCGCTTTGGGAACGACCCACACACACACGCACGCACACACAGGCAAACACACGCATGAAAACCATTTAATCCTGCAGCCAACATATGATGAAATGAAAACACATCACTGCATTTATTCCTGATGTGATCACCTGCTCATCCATCCCCAACAACAGAGGAAACACTGGCTGCTCCTGCGTCTCCAGCCAAATGTGTACAAACAATGAGAGGATGCAGACAAAGCGGGTTGCCTCTGCACGCACACGCGCACGCACGCACACGCATGCACACGCATAAATACCAGGAACATTTTCATGCTCCACAATGAACCGCATGGAGCTCAAATATCCCAGCGTGCACCGAGTCAAAGAACACAAACCACTGAAAGAAACAACGCGTGGCTCAATGTGAGGGAAAAGGGGAGAGGCCGAACACAATGTGCTCTTCTCGACAGAGCGCGTAAAGAGGCGCACATCTGGATCACACGCCTCTGGGCAGCTGCTCAACACTCACAGACATACACACACGCACACACACACACGCACACACGAAATAATGCAAACCCACGCAGAGCCCCTAAAGCATCACGGATAGACTAGTGTTTACTCCAAATTGATCTCTTAATTATGCACATCGGGTGCGCTCCCGAGTTCCTGTATGTGTACGATAGTATTAATAGTAATAGTAGACGGAATGTTGACGCCTTCACTGACGCACTGGATTTTCCATTTACTCCGGATGAGCCATGAAAATCAGGGCGCGCAAACGGCGTGATTATGACAGGCGGCATTACCCCCTCAGAGTGTCCCTTCAACTTAATAGTGAAAGTGAAGCGGTGAGCGTGTGCCGCATCCATTGTGTGAAGCTGCAGAGCCTCCCCCTTTCAGCACATGAAAAAATATATATATATGAAAATTAAAATACACAGTCATCCTAAATTAAAGTTTGGTTATTGTGTAGAAAACTGCACAAAGGTGCAGCCAAAATCCTCCTGTGAGGGACAGCTATTGCTCTAACACAGACACACTCCACGCGTAATCTCATGCAGCTTGGCACACAGCCGTTTTACCTTCATCTCTTCATTTATTTCCCTTTTCACCGGGTGCGCTGGCTTGCGGCTTCTTTTATTTTCCGGAGGTCTGCCCTCTTTTTCCATTTCTGCCATGTTTTCTCTGTGATACTTCTGTCAATATTTGCGGTGAGGAGGGGAGCCGAGGAGGAGGAGGGGGGGGGGGAGGCGTGTGTGTGTGTGAGAGAGAGAGAGAGAGAGAGAGAGAGAGAGAGAGAGCGAGAGGAGAGACGCGGCGGCAGCTGTTCACAGCCGCCACACGCCGGAGGTCCTGCGGCTCTTCAGCGACCCGAGTGACGCCGGGGATCCCGCCGAGGGTTCGCGGTGCCCGGCCGAGTCAGCCATCTTCTGCGCCGTATCCTCCGCGGTCCGTGCGCCGGTGCTGATTCGCCTCTGTGAGTCAAAGGAGAGGTTGAGTGAGGGGAGAAAACGAGACAGGGGGAGGGGCGTCGGCTGAAACATTATATGACGCGCTGATGATCAGAGGTAGGCTATTTCTTCTCGCTTTCCGGTGGAGCGCAATCAGAGCGGCTCTATCCACTTAGCGCACAATCCGTGCGCTGCAAACAGGTGCGCACACGCACAGCACTCGGCAAGACACTTCATCAGAGTCTGCTGCTGTCATTTTAAAACAACAAACGTTACGATCAGAGCGCTTAAGGTCATCCATTGCAACTTCAGCTGGATCAAAATCCCTTTTAACTGTTAACTAATGTATAAGAACTTACAAATATTAGAAAGAGAGGCGCAAAAAAGTGTTGAAATAAAGTTTCCTTTTGTGTTTCTCTATCCACGGCTCCTAGATTTGGGTCCAGATGTATCTCAGCACATTAGAATATTAAAGAACGGTTACAGTAGCTACTCTCTGATAAACTTGTAAAAAATGTAGATTAATTACATACATGGGGATATATTTCAGCCTTGATTACCACAGCTATTCGGAAAACTCTAAATTCTCAGTACATTTTAATGCTGCAAAAGACCAATAAAACTTATTTAATGGTAGATTGAAAATAAAGCATAAATGAATACAGAAATTTCAGACTATGAAAAAGTATTTAAATGTACTACACAGTATAAACTCAGCTGTGGCTCCTTCACAATAAATATTGCATCAAGGCAGCACGGCATGGCGATGTCAGGGAAGGTCAGGTTGGTTTAACAGCGATCTTTGGTGGGGGGGGAGGTTAGGAATCCGTTTAGTTCCGCTGGAAAATAAAATCAGTATCCCCACAAAGCCTATCAGCAAAGGGAACATCAATTTTCTGGTACAGATCGCTGCACTGACTTTGGACTTGATTGAACGCATGTGGACCAAAACTAGCAGATGACATGACTCCCCAAATCATCACTAGAGACTCTGTGTCTTTCGTTTCTTCCTCCAGACTCTTTATTTCTAGAATAAATGTGAAATGCACTTCCATCTGAGAGGAGGGCATTGAAACGTAGAGCAACAGTTCTGTCCTTTTCCTGCTTATGCGTCCCACGCTGATGTTTCTCACTTTGTCACTGGCTCCGTCTTAACGTAAGAAACAATGAAAACCCGACTGTGTAGTGATTTCTGAAACTCTCTGTGAATCTCCCCCAAACTCTTGAATAAGCTGTTAAACTTCTCAAGGTTACTGTTATCTATGTTGCTTATGCACACACTTTGTCCTTTCACTTAACTTTCTTGTTGTTGAAAAGCAGTCAAGTCAGCAGTTGTACGTGATAAAACATGCAATTTTTTCACATTTAATTAAGGTCCCTTCCCCCCCATTGTATCTGTAACTCACAATCACCAAAATGAAGATAAATACACTCAATGATGTGACTATACGTAAAATTACATTTACATTTTGAAGTTGACTTTAGGAAATAAATGATCAGTCATATTTGAATTTATTGAGATGATTCTGGAAAGATGTGAGGTTTATAGATTGGGAATTGCGTAGCTCTAAAAAATGGTTTTTTGGCTGAAAAAGAGTTAAAGATAATTCAGTTCAACAACTTCTTCTGAATTGTCATTGACTGCACCATCAACATCCATGAGTGGATGTTGATAACAACCGAAGGCAGCATATCCGTACATTACAGCAGATGTTGCCTTGCTGTCAAATGGCACAGGAACCAGAGACTTTTCATAAATGTTGTGCGCTTTGTGCATGAATTTACCTGCTCCTGCCTCACGCTGCCCTTTGAATCACAATGAGGAAAACCTCTGAGAGTTTTGGATGAGGCTGCTCATGGCAAAGTGACACCCATTTCAGGCGGAAAATCAGCAGGAGCGGGAGCTGTGAACCGTGATGCAGGGTCAGGGTGAGATGACTCTTCACATCCCTCGCAAAACCCGCAGCAGGACAGCATCTGAATCACAAGATCCTGCATTCACAAGACCTCAGACACTTGATTTATTTTAAATTACATTGGGGATATTTCTATTTAGGCAACACTGAATGCAGATTTATACATACCTTTCCAAAGTATTCGTGTATTTCGTTACCCCCCCCCCCCCCACACACACACACACACACACACACACACACACACACACGTTTTGTCATGTGACAACCACAAACATTGTTTGTTTGGCTGGATTTTATGTCATAAATAAGAATATGGAAAATCTTATACGTATTTATATTTAACTACTTATATTCTGTTACCCAAAAATAAAATACAGAACAAGCAGTTGACTGTAGGATTACAGCTAATACAGGGGGGCTATATTAAAGTAGTATCTCAGGCTTTGAACATTTTACTGAGCATTGTTCGAGTAGTTGGCTGTAACTTTGCTGCCTTGGCAACCGGTACAGGAGATCGTTGCTCCCTCAGGCCTTTCACTGAGCAAAAATGGACTGTAACTCTGATTCCTGTTTCTTCCAGATGATTTCTTCTACCCATTTTTTCTTAAACTCTTTTTAACTCTAAGCAATAATTAGATTCTGTGCATACTGTTCTTTCAATAATTTGTACTTTAATTATTAGCATCACTTGTATCTTATTATACATTGTTTATAGTATTTCTGTTGCTCCAGCAACTCATTACTCAGTCTGGGATAAATAAAGTACATCTATTCTATTACCCAAACATGGAAAGAGTGTGGCAAACATTTATTATTTAGAGAATAAATCAATTCGTTTTTAATAGTTTGGTTTTTGAGTGGAGGAAGCAGACGGTCGTGTAAGATGTCCTTGACACTTCACTAACAAGCAGACGCAAGAGGAGTCAATAAAAGCATTGTTTCTGTGAGGACATTCACCAACACACTGGAAATATTATATTGTCACAGTTATTGTGTTACAGGAACTGAAAGGTGAGGAGCTTCACTTCTCATAACTTGGGCTGTTTGGTTAAAAATGGTATTTACTGGAAAGGAGATTTTTGTCTCTTGGTATAAAAAATGGTGCAAGACATGTAAAATAGTATTTATAGACGTGCAAAGAAAATGCTTTCACTATGCACTTATAAACTTTCATGAATCACTTTAAAACTAAGACATATATATGTCTGCATTCAGATTAAACATGCACAAATAACAAGTAACTACTATTTTATTTGTACATTTAATTTCAGCAACTTTGAATTTCAATTTTTTATTGAAATAATTAACCTTTGTTGACCTTAAATTCTGCAGGTTTCATCTTATCCATTGTTCTTGAAAGTGGGTTCAAGTTGCAGACAGGATTGTTTAGATGTCTGACCAATTAAATAAAGTCTGCTTAATGATTTCTTGCTCAACATAATCAGCAATTTGAAGTCTCTTGCAATTTACACACACTTTTTAAAAATGTGCACAGCTTTTAAATTATCCTGAATTTTATTTGCACTGTGAAAAGTTACAAAGTATGGCTCTACAGGGCTAAACCATTTTACTTGTGTTTGCTTCTGGTCATCGTCCTGCTGGAATGTGAACCACTGCCCTTTCCGCAAGTCTTTTGCAGGATCGATTAGCTTTTTTGTCTGAATTTTTGCTCAATCTTCTAATATTCTCAGCGTTTTTACAGCATAATGTTGCCACCACCATGTTTTGCAACAGGTATGGTGTCTTCAGGTTAATGAGTTTTAGTTTTTCTCTATAGATGGAGCTCTGACTGTAGGCCACCACAAATTTTAATTTGTTGTCATCTGACCAAAGCACCTTCCTGTGTGTGCTACATGTCTGGTTATTCTCCTTATATATGTCTAGTTTGTCGGTCAGTTAGATTGCTAAGCTGTGCCACCAGGCTGAGGGACAGCATCTTTCCAAGAGCTCTGAAAGCCATCCCTCTCCTCCATGCTTCCCTGTATTCACAGCCACACTTACTCACTGCACTTTAAATATTGCTGAGGACGTTATGCACAAATGGGTCAAGAAGTATTTCACTCCCTACCTTCAACAGCTGGTGAAGAAGCTGAAATATATCAAGATAAGATTCTTTTAATCTTTTAAGGCTACAAAGCAATTGGTTGATGCTACTTTCCCGTCGGTAATGGACTATTATGACATTTTGTACAAGCATGTGTCTGTAAAATGTCTAATTTGACTGGATACTGTTTATGATAGAGCTTAATAATAATATAACAATAATAATAATAATGATAAGTACATTAACAATATGTATGTCTGTATATCTGTCTCTTTTATTCCTTTATTTTTGCTTTAATTTATATATTTTTTATTATTTTTTATTTTTTCCACCACTAGCCACTTTATCTTCCGTCATTAAAAATCTTCCGTCTTATGAGACTTTATCATCACTAAGCACAGTGTAACCCCAATTATATACTACTTTGTGTTGGAAAACATAAAATTCCAATGTGATATTATAAAGCGTTTCCTTTCCGGAAGTCGTGTTAGGGGGGTGTCGCGTTTCCTGACGTAAGAAGTTACGTACGTAAACATGGCGGCGCCCTGTTTGGGTTAGTGTGTTGTGAAACAGACCCGGACGCTCTTACTGTAATGTTAAACCCGTTTCATTAGCGTCTTTTGGGGGTGTTGGTTGCTTCTTATGGCAGCGAGTGGACGGCAGTAGGTCGCTTTAAATATGTGAAGAAGCAGAGCAACCCGGAAGTGTTTTAGATAAATTTAATTTAGCCCAGAGGTTATAGTAACATGTTTCCAGGTCCGGGGTCGAGTTTGACCCGCTGGGTGTCCGTGTCCGTCCGTGGACTGAGAGGTCTGAGCCTGTTCTCCAGCTCGGAGTCCTCTTGGAGCAAAGTGGTGTCGGACGCGGAGAAGATCGTCGGGTATCCCACGTCGTTCATGAGTCTGCGGTGCCTGCTCAGCGATGAGCTCAGCAATGTGGCCATGCACGTCAGAAAGCTGGTGGGGACACAGCATCCCTTACTCAACACAGCCAGGTGAGGATCATTACCGTCTGCAGGTGTTTATTATTGGTAATTATGATGGATATTGGCTGCAGCTAATCAACACAAAATCCGGCTGCACAGTTTGCTACAATGTTGATACAAAATTGTTATGCTGTCCAAGAGAGAGTCACTTACAAGCTTGACAAGGAAGGTAGCTACAAAGAGTTATTGTTAAAGATGCTGGGTCTTCGCAGAGTGTTGTATTCAAACACTAACAGAAAGGTGAGTGGAAGGAAAAAGTCCTGTAGGCGTAGGAGACATCCAGTCTCGTGGGAATTGAAATTCACATGGTGTGTTGTGGCTGGAGTCCATGCTTCAAAAACATCTGTGGGGGACCTTTTCTGCCATAATTTGAGAGCACACATTTTCAGTCTTATAGCAGGATTTCATGTCTTTTGTTCTCAAAGCTTTTAATATGTTTGCTTACTTTTTAAGTTTGAAAGCAGGACTTCATGTCTTTCTTCTCAAAACTTGTACTGCTTGTGCTCAAAGCTTCTCGCCCTCAGAACTTGTCTCTGCTCTGAGCAAATCTTCGTCTTCAAAACTCTGCTCGCCTACGAAACATTTTGTGCTTGCTTTTGGAACAAAAATGCACTGTGGCTTGATAATCCCTCAGCCAATAGAATGAAAGTGTTGACTGGGGTGCGTTTGTTTCCTTCGAGCAGTCGTCCCTCCTACTTGGCCAAACCAAAATAGCAGAAGATGCCTCAGTACTGCGGGATATTTTTGTTCAAATTGATGGACAAATTGACATGAGGGCTCGGAGTTTAATGTTTCACAAGTAAGATGGGCATATTATTGTTGATTTTTTTGTCAATAGTGTTACTGTACTATATTTATGTTCACCAGTGAAATGGCAACTAATATTAGCAATAGTCTGTCAATGTTTTGTAGGTTGACATTTCTGTACTTTTTGTAATGGTCTAATCTAATTTACTAAGAAAAAGAATTTTGGGTTTTCATTAGGCAGAGTCATCAAAATAAAAGAAATCTGAAATATATAGCTGGCGTTCTTGTTGGAATGCCTTGCAGCAAGAAGGTTCTGGGTTCAATTCCTGGCCTTGGGTTTTTCTGCATGGAGTTTGCATGTTCTCCCTGTGCATTCGTGGGTTTTCTCCAGGTACTCGGGCTTCCTCCCATAGACCGAAAGCATGACTGTCAGGTTAATTGGTCTCTCTAAATTCTCCCTAGGTGTGACTGTGTGTGTGTGTATGTTTGTTTGTCCTGTCTGCCTCTGTGTTGCCCTGCGACAGATTGGGGACCTGTCCAGGTGACCCTGCCTCTCGCCCAGAACGTTAGCTGGAGATCGGCACCAGCAACCCTCCTGACCCCACTAAGGGACAAGGGTGTAAAGAAAATGGATGGATGGATAATATCATATAATATTTTATGCTTAAGTGGCTGAAAATGACATGAAAAACAGCACCAGTGCAAAGAAAAGACCTTCACTGGAAATATTTGATCTTAGATCAGATTATACTTTGAATTCATTATTCAAAGTATAATAATGAATTATGTCTGCTTGGATTGAAAATAAAACTAATAAATGATTAAGTACCTTTGAAATGTAGGCATGAAACAGCATTTTTATTGGAGATGTTTGTTGATATTCACCTGGATCATCATAATTATGATCAGAAATCCTGAGATCTCCATGATTACAACAATATCTCACCTTGAAGTTTTTGTGATAGTCTCTTTATCAGTTAGATTTCTTAGACTCTTTCTGGTGTTCACCTTTCTTTCAACAACTACAAATATTTAGTTGAGAAAATTTGGATTAGTCACAAACATCTTGTTTTATGTTGCTAATGACATATTTCAAATGAAAAAGGTGAAACCGTTGCCTCATTAGCCTTTTGCTCTCCAGTCTTTCTTTTGTGTCAGTGTATCACATAATGTAATGTAAAGCTTCTTGACTTTACATCCACAGCAGAGCTTTATCTACAGTCTTGTTTTTCCACAACAATTCAGCCTTGCATTGAACGGTCATTTATCTAAATAACTGCCTTCAGTATTACAGTGCATTGTTTGACTGCATGTTTGTGTTTGTTATGTCATATAAGTCACTTCTACGGTTGCTCTTGACTCCACCTGCAGATCTATTGATAGTATCCCCTTTCACCCTGTCTCTGTCAGGCTAAACAACAGTTCAACACAATCAATAGTTATTGTTTGTTTTCTCTCTGTAATGCATGCCCATTGCTGTGTGAAAGCTGCAGTTTTATCTGACTTTAAAGCTGATTAGAAATCTTTTCCTCTAATAACTAAGCGCATTGGGGGCGGATGGTGCTGCTTATATTTATCCAATTAACCTGACATATAGATGTGGACAGATGGAACTATTCTATTATTATTTTGTGTCTTTGTCTGAAATGTCTTTGCAGAAGTAGGAAGTTACAGAGTTGTCACAGATTCTTGAAAAGTATAAAATCCATTTGATCCAAAGAGAGCATTTATTTATTACTTAACATATAAAAGCTGCTTCCATCCATCCTAACCATTTCATCCTTCTTTGTGTCCATCTTTAGATGGATGGATGGATGAATGGAGAGACAAAAGGATAGATGGATGAAGATGGATTGATTGTTTCACAATATGGAAATGGTGAAGGATGGATAATTGATTGATCATAAAATGGATGATAGAATAGATTCATGGATGGATATTTGGATGATGAAGAAGAGATGAGATGATGCAGAACGGATGGATTGATGGATCATATGGGATTGATGGATGTATTGATTGATGGAAGAATTGTTGATGGATGGATGGATGGATGGATGGATGGACTGCTATGAAATGGATGAATGTTTGTGTGTGGTGAAGAGAAAAAAATGACTCAATCTTCCAGTCTGACTGACTTTACAGTGAGGACACAGGTGAGGTCATCAGTCTGGTGCTGGTTTATAGACAGTATCTGAAAGCACAAATATCGATAATTATGATTTATAAACCAAAACTTAGAAAAACAAGGAAAGAGACCTGGAAGACAGAGTCCTCAAACACAATCCTGTCACTCGGACGAGGATGGAAAGAGGAACCCAAGGGTGTAATAACCTATACGCCTAAATGTGATATGACAATCCATTTGGGTGTTGTAGCAGCAGGGAAGGCTGCAGCAGACCTCTTGACAGTCTGACTCCTCACTGTCAGCTCGCGTTGGCTGGTTCGTATTTCCCTCTGTGTCTCGGCTTTAGATGTGCGGCGGATAAAAATATCCACAATAGCAGACAGGCAGACCCTCGTGGCGTTGGGTTTCGGTTTTTTCTTTCCTTTCATTCTCAAAAACTGCTGCTCAGCTAACTTTGCCCCAAAGTGTGGAGTTACAGCGAGGGGACTGCAGCTCAGAGAGAAGAAACTTTACTTCCCTTAAGGACAGTCCTTGAGAGTTTAACTTGGACTGAAATTCACTTCCCCCCAGGCTTATGCTTATATATTTTTTAATCTTCATATTCACTTTATCATTGAATCATCAGAACGTTCACATCATAGTACCATCAAAATCCCACTAAAACAAGAGCAGAAATGTGAAAAAAATCCAAAAAGAGTCAAAACAACTGCCTGAAACTGCTTTTAGGTTGCCAAGCACTTCTTAGACTTACAAAGGCAGTAAAAAGACTACACATTTTTAGTAATTAAAATTGAATAAGGATGTTGTTTATTCAAGTTAAAATGTTTATATTATGTTTATTTAAAACATTCTTTAAACAACTCTTCCTTTAAAGAATTAAATGGTTATTTGTCCCATTAAAGATTAGAAATGAGAAGAAATTAGAAGTAATTTGGCCAACAGGCTTCATAACTCAGAAAGCAAATCGTATCCTCTTTCTTTCATATGAATCTGGCAAAAAATATTTCTTTCAAGATCTAAAACTCGCTCAGTATTTTTATCCACAGGTTTACAATAAAAAGCTTTGTGCTTTTTTTTTTGGAAATGTGAGAATCATATCCTGGAAACTGTGGAGTGAAAAAGACCCTCAGTCGATATTATTGTATCATTTTAACCCGTAACCGTGTCTGCTGGTGGCTGAAACCTCTCTCCTGGAGGAAAACTGCATAGTTATCATTCGTTTATCAGTTTATTGTTTAGGAAAAGATGTCGGAGCATGGACACATTTGCATGCGCCGACTCCAGCCCCGGCAGGCTGCAGCTCCCTGAATTCCTGCACTGCGTTTGCAGAGCAGAGGGCGTGGTGACCCGTTCACAACCCTTTAAAATGACAGCAGCCCATTCCTCCAGCTTCACTGTAGCCCTCACCATCTTTCTTCTTTCACATCATCGTCGCGTCCCCACCCCTTTGCAGGAGGCCGGCTGTGATTGATTGATGCATTCTGGTGTGCGTGCTGACATAAATATTAATCATGTGCCACCTTCAGGCCACTGTCTTACTTAGAGTGGCCAGGAAGGGGCAGCTTTACGGGCTCTTGCGTCCTGCTTGCTGATCTAACAACTATTTTCCCGTTGAGTAAAGATTTAGAGTGACAATAAATTTTTCCTCATGAGCTGTAATGAAGAAGAGCTCGACCTGTCATTAATTTCATGCATTTTATGTGACGGGAAAGGTTTTTTTTTTTTTTTTTTTTTTTTTTTTTTTTTTTTACCTCTTTTTCTTATTCTTTTTTTTTTTTAAGAAAAAGCTTCAGGGTTTTATAGATTCTCGTTTCTTCTGTGTCTATGTCTGGATCCTCCAGCCTCACTGCGGTGCAGGGGAGGGTCAGAGAGGGTTGATGGGGGGGTGTTGTTGAGGCCCGTGTCTGGGCATCGAGCGGAGGGGGGCGTGACCGCTTGTCTGCTCCGGAGCTCCTAACGAGAGCGTGATTCATGGCACGAGGGCTCCCATAGGGACGGGATTAGAGGTGCTGCGTCTAACCGCTCCCCAGAGAGAGTAAAAAGATATTTAATCTGCTCACCAAGAAGGCAGCCATCACTGGGCTTTGTGTGTGTGCTGTTGTGGATGTGTCAGCTGGTTGGGGTGGGAATAACCCCCCCGACTTTAAATACCTCAGAATAAAACATAAACTCATCAATTAAATTCATGTTTTTTTGTTGTTTTTTTTAGAAAATGCATGGCAAACTCCCTAAGCTCTGCTAATCGTTTTATCATTTGTTCTCCTAATTTTTTTATCATACAAAGTGGCCAAAACCTGACATTTGTTTGTAAAATATATGCAAAAAAATCATAGTGCAGATTAATATGTATTTCCCCTTTTTAATTTGGTTTACATACTGCATCAGCTATGATCATTAAAGAAAGAACAGATACAATCACCTTAAAATTTAAAATAATCAAAATGTTCACCTAGATTTACCTATAAGGACCACTACATACAAAATAATACATATTTGATAGAGTAGCATCTTTAAAGCCAACATGAAACGAATAAATCACAAGATTATTTCAGACTGTGTATCAAAATGCATGCACAAAGCTGCCAACAGAACAGATTTTTGAGATTCAAAAGTAATGACACCTTTTCCACATTTAATGCAACTTATACCTTGTTTAGATAAAAAAAAAATTGTCTTAAGAAATGTAAAAAAAAAATAAGGTGCAAGAAGTGTGCAAACCCATAAGCTCACACTTTACTGAAACACCTTTTCATTTAATTTTAGCGTATTGGTCACATAGGCTGCACAGTGGCGCAGTTGGTAGAGCTGTTGCCTTGCAGCAAGAAGGTTCTGGGTTCGATTCCCGGCCCCGGCCCTTCTGCATGGAGTTTGCATGTTCTCTCCCTGTGCAGGGTGGGCTTTCTCCGGGTACTCCGGTTTCCTCCCACAGTCCAAAAACATGACTGTCAGGTTAATTGGTCTGTCTAAATTGTCCCTAGGTGTGCATGGTTGTTTGTCCTGTGTGTGTCTCTGTGTTGCCCTGCGACAGACTGGCGACCTGTCCAGGGTGAACCCCGCCTCTCGCCCGGAACCAGCACCTCCCGACCCCATTAAGGGACAAGGGTGTAGGAAAATGGATGGATGGATGCTATTGGTCACAGACCTATCATCATTAATTAGTCATTAATAACCATGAATAAAACTCACAGCCCAGAACTTAAGTGACATTTCCCTATCTGGATCCTTAAGCTAAGACTGTCACTTACAAAAATGCAGTCTTAACAAAAATGTTAAATCTTAAAAAAATAAATCCAAGTCAATGATCCCCTTGCATACTTTCATCAGTCTTGAACTGCATCAGATCATTGCTACGATGCATTTCCTCATCCTGAGCAAACATTAAGAGGAAACATTCCTGTTGTTGGAAATATATCAAACCCATGAAATGATGGGCACACATTAAGTACTCTTCTCCAAAGTCTATGTTGAATATATGCAGATAATCAAAACAATAAGTATCTGACTCTAAAAGCAGTCATAAAAATCATATTTTCAACAGCAAAAAAACCTGGGCTAAACAAGTAGCAAATTCACTCAACAGGACATCTATAGAAAAACTTGATTTATGCAGGATGTCAGTGTTAATACATACATATTATTTGATAACTGTTGGTACATTTCTTTTTTATCATTTCCTTACTATTGTACTTTACTCCTACAACTTGTGATTGAAGCTCAGTGATCTATTTGCGTCTCTTTGCAGAGGCTTCGTCTATGACAACAAGAACAATCTTCAGATGAGAGGACTGATTGTGCTGCTGCTGTCCAAAGCAGCAGGACCGAGTCACGCAGCTTCAGAGCTCCTCACTAAGGACATGGTCAGCGGCATCTACCCAAGGTAATTCAAGGCTAAACCAGAGCAGATGGATGATTTTACTAAATGTTTGCTTGTTTCTAGAAATTATTCACCTCACATTTTGAGGGTCTGACGTAAGAAAGAATCATAATCTTCCTTTACAGGAAAAAACAAGGTTTTTAGAACATTACTGGTATAGGAGCAGCTGATGTTTCTTTCTTTAGATAAATAGATCACCCACCAGTCTCCCACTCCCAGTCCATTGCAGCTAGTTTGTCACTTCTCTGTGGATGTTTATGGTGCCTGAGAGGAAACTGTGGGCAGTGAACATCTGTGGCATCGCAGTGCAGGCCCATAAATGCGCTCTGCAGGCAGACCGAGACAGGCGATCCTGCTTTTGTCCCAGTTATGTGGCAGCTTCAGGATAAACAGGGAAATAAGAGAGTGGAGTCAGGTAACTCTACCTTGTCTGCTGTGGTTATCGTCCACATCAGCTCTGCCTCACCCTCTGGAGACAGTCTGGGCACAGGTAGGATCAGAGAATTTACCTTTTGTAAAATAGAATAAAGAAAATGAACAAGCATCTGACATTCTGATGAATTCTAACAAAACTACGAATCTCATTTTGAGCCTCACTCATACCGTTTATGGAAGCTACTCTAAGAATAATCTACTCTATGCAAAGTGATGTTTGGAGGAGTTGGGATTTTTTTCACCGTCATCCACTAAAAATATTTTGTTTGAACACTAAGGAGTAATGTGAATATTCAGGGTGTAGCAGTACTCAATTGTTAAAGCCACAATTCGAAACGTTTTCAGTACACTTCAATCACGTACATTTACTAATTTGATTTTATTATGTCATAAAAAATTTAAAAAGTGCAAAGTATAAAACTACCTGAAGATTTGGTTGGAGTTATTTCAATGACTAAAGTAGCATAAGCAGGCATTGCCAATACCTGGAAAGATTGATGGATTACAAAGCAATGGAACCACATCAAAATGGTCCATAGAGTGTTAGAAACTTTTCATATGACTGGACCCATATTTGAAGATAAAACATCACTTTGTGACAACCTAACCTAATCTAAACCTAATCCTGTCTCATCAACCAGCTTATATTTTATATGATTGGGTTGATTGGATGCTACAGTTTAACCATTTAGATGTCAGCAGATTTTTCTCCATTATCAGTGATGTTTACATTTACCCATACGTATGTTTTAGCTAAGTGTGGCGCACGCTGTGTACCTTATTGCTGACATAAAGTTTTGTTTGCACCACCTTTTGTTTTCCTGCAAAAAAACCCCTTAATCTTCCATAACAGAGTTTAGCAATCGCTGGGAGTCCTCTCTGTTTTGTTTTGCTGTCACTTTGTGAAGTTGCTCCACAGAACATTGCATTTAGTTACACAAACCAATCTGTTTCAGCTCACAGATGTGCCATAAATCCATGTTACACAGATAAACATACTGGGAACATTCCTGCAGACATAAACAGTTCCCCAGTTATCCTTCAAACAAACACTAAGTAGGAGCTGCATTTGCAACAAAAAAGCCGTGATGTGCTAATGGTGATGTTGTCCAGGAAAGTTGTTGACAAGCTCTTCACTCAATCGTATTAATAATAACAAACAACATACAAATAACCATTCTCAGTCCGTTTCTGATTGAAATCATAAAAACAGAGTTCAGGAGCATATTCTACATACCATCACTGGTTTAATTGTGCTGTTGGGACTAGTTATAGAGATAATAAAGATCATCTTGTATTGTGAGGTCATCATGATGAGAAGCAAGGAAAATAAATTTGAGTTGATAAAATGCCAATCAGTATCACGATATTCAGCTATATTCCTTCAATGAAATGTTTTCTACTTTAATACAGCTGTATTTTTCAGTACACAGCCCTGTATCATAAGATAAAAGTGCAAACAGAGTGGCTTAGAAACCAGCATCTTGAATTTTTGGACCTGTGGTCAGACCTCTACAGATCCCATAAGAATGTTACAACTCCAATATTAATTGTGCAGCTTTAAAAAGGACAGACACTTTCACAAGAGAGCATAAAGTTGCATTATTTTACTGACACGCTTTGCAGCTGCTGTCACTTTCAAGATAATAAATTGACATTTAAAAAGCCTCTCTCAGACGTGACCTGCTGTCCCTTAATTTTATGCTAATTGAGTACATCCTTGTCCTCTCTGCATCAACCCACGGGTGTCTCTCCAAAACATTTTGCAGCAGGTTGCTTCCAATTTGCTGCAGTCTGAAATATGTGGAAATGGGCAATTAAGCAAGAGTAAACTTTAATTTTAAAGGAGCTAAACAGCAACATAGACGTGTTCTTCTGCAATGGACCATCTGCCTGGATTTTCAGCTGCTCTGATATGCAGGAAAAATGCTGTTTAGTACTGCAACTCTGACAACAAGCACAGGAGGGGGAAAAATATATGTTTGATGTTTCTGTTTTCATGGTGTAAGATTGACGATTTCATATTTTTAAATATCTAACAAAAAAAGTATACAACAACCTAACTGTGCCCTCTGAGATTAAAAGTTTGTATATAAAGGGAATCATTTAGCAGCAGTAATGTGTAGCTACTATGTAGCTCTACATAGTAGCTAATAATTCACCTGGAACTACATCAACCTGAGTGTAAATGTCATTGGTAGTGAGCTAAAGTTCAAATCAATTTAACTCTTAACAACCAGATCCTTGTTCACATGATAAGCTGACTGGTACGACTTTGGATTTTAGTGGCAGGAGGTGGAATCGGTCCCACAATCTTCTGATAGATAAACAACTATTCAAGCCACTGGGCCACAGACGTCCCATGGTATCCAAGGAAAACCTGTTGTAAGAGTTTTTCAGCTAACCGACTAGCTGTGGGCAGCATCAACTAACTGAGGACCAAAACTACTTCAAAAATCTAATTAAAAAGACTTTTAGCTGTAGAAACTGTGATGGAAACTTTTTCATTTTTGAAAGAACAACTGTAAAATCTTAACATACCTTCAGGCTGGTAATTAACTCACACCTTATTCTCATAATTAATAACTAACCTAGCGTGCAAACGGTCACAGAGTAAATATTTGAAAATGCGACTTCGTCAGAAGCAGACGATTAAGCATGCAGATTCTAGGCCTTATACATAGATCGACCTATTACACATATCGAGGTGCGCAGTGTGGTAATGTAATATGAATGTAATGCTTCAGACGACACTCTGAGTTCTGCTTGGGCCTCCTCACATCCACACACACACGCACACACGCACACAGGCCAGATGCCAGCATGCGGCTCAGGACAGGCATGTGGGTGTGTGCCAACTGTTTTCCAGAAGTGACTGCTGTGCTCCTGGTGCCTGAAAGGCTTCTTTCTTACTGTAGGCTGGCACATCTGTGTAGTGCAGCCATGTCTGAGCACAAGCATCCTGACTGCTGAGAAACCTCTCCTTCCCATCCTGCCTCCCAAAAACAAATGGCATCGCGAAGGTATTCAAACCTGGTTTGGAAGGTGGTGCGTTACCATGCTGCCGCATCACGACACTATCTGGCACACACATCAGATCACTGGTTCCAACACACAGCGTTCGCCCAGTCGTGAGATGGATAGTCCAAACTGAAACACACACACACACACACTCCCAGACACACACAGCATGATTTGATCACCTCATTTGCACTAGTTTGCTCCCTCTCTGCCTCTGCCTCCACCTCTCCTGGGCTCATTAGCACCTCGGATAATGGCGAGATGGAGGGATTGAGGGAGTTGAGGTGGGGTGGGTTTTGGGGGGTGATTGAAACCTCCGGGGGATGGTCTCCTCCCTTCTGACAGGGAGCATTTGTAAAACATTTCCCACTCTGCTGCCTGACACTGATGATTCACCAAAGCGCCACCAAGATAAATAGATGGATGGACAGATTGAAACACTCGCCGCTCTCGCAGATTGTCCAACTTGCACCAGCCACACCTTTTAATTTTTTTGTTGTGCGTGTCCAGTGAAAATCACGTCACCGGTCGCATCAAACTGGCCACCCGATAGACAGGCCAGGTTTTTAAATCGCACACTGGAACTCACTTAGATCCGCAAGTCTGTATTTGATGCGAGGCAGACTGCAGAGGGAGGAAAATGGAACAGAACAGTTAGGACAAGGGGCGTGGTAAGGGGGCGTTACACCTCAGGAAGATGGCATTGGTTGCTATGCAACTGGGAACCAAAGCTATTTATACATCGGCCCCCTTGTCCCCCTTTTTCCTCCCCAAGCTCCACTGCTGCTGATGAGGGCCGCTAGATTGGAGGGTTTGGATTGTGTGTGTGCGCCGGCTTTTAACTGATGACGCTTTCACTGTGTGGGATTTCTTAGATTTTTACTTAATTTTGATTATAAAAACACAATAAGCAAGTTGAGGTTACACAGGTGTCATTTGGATCCCTTCAGTAACCATGCAACTTGATATTAATACAGTATTTTCTCTTGTAAGACATTTTCAATTTTAAAAACCTCAAACCTTTCAAAACTTAATTCTTAAAGCAGAAAACATCAATTGACACACAATTTATTATTTTCTTTTACAATATTTACAGATTTACATACAGAGAGCACTCAATATAAAAATCACAATTGTATGTTTCTGCCTAATTTTGCTTAGTGTAATCAAATCAACACCTGGCACACTGACACTCAGTATTTTCTGTCAAGTCTGCATTATTAAAAACAGAAAGTAGTTTACAACGACAACTAATAGATCACTGCTAATTATTTAACAGGGAGAACTGGTTTATTTGAATAATCAGTCTCTGGTTTGTGTCATACAATCGTGCAGGAGATTATGCACACCCCATGAACCACCGCAACCAGCAACAACACCCAGCAGTTGTTTCCTGTACTACTTCATCAGTCTCTCGCATCGCTGTAGAGACATTTCTTCAGTTCAGGTTCATTTCTTTTCCACGCTGCTCTTTTAAGGTCCCACCGCATTTCAGTCAGTTTCAGGTCTTGAGTTTAATAGGGACGTATAACACCTTGATTATTTTCTTTTAGATTCGCTGCTGTGTTTGGGATCCTTGTCCTGTTGATGACTCAATTTGGACCAAACTCCAGTTGTCAGACAGATATTTTTTGTAAAATTGTGACCTTATAAACTTTTCCAGATTGATGAACAGCAACAGTTGTTTCTGAAAGATCACGTTATATACTGAAAAATCCATAATTGTTTCATTATGTTATTTGAATATCTCAGGATTGTCAAAGTTTATATTAAACATGCATTTAAATATGTTTCTTTGATGGGGGTGTCCCAGTAGTGGTGGCCATTTATCATGAAAGATTTCTTATCAAGAGAAGTTTGATTTACTGTTGGATTGATTATTATCAGAAATTTTATTTTTATTATTTTCTCCACCGTTTGTTTCACGAGAGCTTCAATAAACATCAGTAAATTGAAAAAATATGGTTAAATGCAGTTACTGTGTGCATATTAGGGATGTAAATCACTTTTCTTTCATCCTGAGTAACACTATTTCTATTGAGATTGTTTTTCAACAGCAGTATGTGTGCTTGTGTTGCTATGAATGCTATCATGCAGTCACAGCCACAACTAAAAAAAAAAAGGAAGTTTTAGTTTTTTAATCATAATTTTTATCAGTATCACAATAGTACCTCAGTCCATACAGCCTTCCCTGTGTCCCAGTTTTTTCAAACGATTGTTTAATTTTCCAAAATCCTTAAGAACCAACAAGGGTGTCCTTATTTTTTCCTATGCTGCTACTATTCATCAGTCTCCGTCACAGAACGTTGAAGGGAATCTGTCTGCAGTGAGAGAGAGGATGTCTTCTTTAACAAATCCCTACAATTGATCGATTTACATGAGAAACCAGAAGATAAAGCGTGTTTATTATGAATATTCAGATGAAATAGTCATTGTGAGGTCGACTTGAAATTAAAGTTGTAAACCTGCACGACCTAAAATCATAATGTTTTGTTCGTCTCATTGTAACAACTCGCTCTCCTCTTGAAGTGCAGCTATCACTCTGATTCACCCCGAGTGCATTCGACTGTCAGTCTGTTAATTTGCTCTTATTTGAGCCCTGAACTTATTAACTCTCTTTGGGGGAAACGACGCTGTTGTTGCCGTGCGCCACCAAGCAGCGAAACCGACCAGACAATGGGTGTGATTGAGGGGCAAAATACATGACATTATTGAATTTTAATCACATCTTTTTGACGCAGAGAATGGCAATTACCTGGCTGTGAGTGCGTATATAGGAAGGCGTCGTAGCTCGGAGCAGACGAGCGGCTCATCAGGTTTCCACGGCGGCTGAAAGAAGGTCGTAAGTGGCTATCAGCGCACCCGACCCTGTCTAGATGGATCCCTCCTGTCGCAGCGTGGCGAGCGCCTTCCATATGGAGAGAGGCCTAATTATCCCCCACCAATGACTGAATCAACATTTGATTATATCCTCCCTTAGGCTGTTCTAAAAGACTATTCAAACACCACTGTTGTGTCGTCTTTTTCCCCCCTCTCCTCATAATCAAGAATGGCTGTTATCTGATAATGATAAGTTTAATTTCTTTTTCATGCAACCCCCTGACACTTTATGTGGCGAAATCTCTGCCATGTCTCTTGGTTTTATGCCTTGGGGGGTTAAAAACAGGGATTTTTAACGCAGAGAATGTTTCTCTGGATCTCGACGTAAACAGTTCTGATCACATTGATGTTTTTTGTTTGTGTAATTTCTACAGAGTATAGGTGGGAAAAAAAGTGAAACTCTTCTATTACATTTTCACTACATGAAATAAAAAACAGTGTTTTGTTTTCCAAAATAACAAAAATATTAACAAAAGACTACAAATAAACTTTTTAATACAGAAATGTCTGATTGGTTCGTGTGCATTGTTTTTCTGGCACAAGTTTTATTTTCTCTCAGTTTTCCATTTATAAGCTTGGATAGAGGCTCTGTAAACAGCCAGCTTCTTTAACAATGACTTTTTGTGGCTTATCCTCTTTGTTGATGTTGCCAATGGCAATCGTCAAGTCACAAATCTTTCTAGTAATCATTTAAGCCATAATATATCATTTTTGAGTTTTTCTACAGCCAAAATA
Organism: Poecilia picta; assembly: GCA_033032245.1. NCBI lineage: Eukaryota > Metazoa > Chordata > Actinopteri > Cyprinodontiformes > Poeciliidae > Poecilia > Poecilia picta. The sequence goes on from CM065374.1 coordinate 15,650,639, forward strand.
TACGTAAATGATTACTGCAAAAGGAGCTGGCTGGTAAAACATTGCTGTGTCCAAGCATATTATTGGAAAGTTGAGTGGAAGAAAAAATGTTGTCAAAAAGCAAAGTTTTTTTTAAATTAAGTATTTTATGAACATGGTAGTTTGAGTTTCATCAGCTTTATCTAATCAAAATTAACTGAAAAAATCCTTTGGAATATATCACATTATATGTTATCAACCTGAAAGAGCTTAAATTTTTAGATTTTAATCGCTGAAAAAAATGATAATGTAAGTGATATAATACACCTGCATGTCAGATGAAAAGGAAATATTTTTCTCTTATGCACATTAGAAAAAAGGCTTATGCTCTCTTTTTTGTAGTGAGGCTATAAACTGCATATTTCAAAAAGTCAAAAAGCTCTTAGTCTGTCAAGTCTCAGGAGAACCTCCTTTAGAAAGCAAGACGAGAAAAGCTGTTTTTTCTTATTTTTATTTCTTCTTTTTTGTTTGCTTTGTAGTCAGAGGAATCTGGCAGAAATCACAGAGCTCATCCACACAGCGTTCCTGGTGCATCGAGGAATCGTAAATCTGAAGGAGTGGACCATCTCAGACGGACCGCTGAAGGACATGGAGTTTGGGAACAAGATGGCTGTCCTGAGTGGCGACTTCCTGCTGGCTAACGCGTGTACAGGATTGGCCGAGCTCAACGACACTAAGGTAGACTTTGATAAAGACAGGACATTTTCCTGCATGAAAATGAACATTTGCCCCATTTTGCTTTGCGTTTATCTCTGACACGCCTCCTATTTCCTGCTCAAGAGATGAACATTCCCACGGTATGAAGCTGCCACTGACATGTTTCACCATGGGGATGGTGTGTTCAGAGTGATGTCCAGTTCGCTTCTGCCTACTGGTGGACATTTATCGCTTATCATTTATCATGATGAATTTCTTGTCATGGTAAGAATTTTCATTTATTGTCACAATTTCAAATTGTGACGATATTTTCTGTATTGTTAGGATTGTTAGTTTACTGTTTTCTCAGTATGTATTGATACTCGATGAGAGTAACAATAATTAAATATTTTTGTGACTGGCATCCTACAGAAGTGTATTACAGGAATGTTTTTCAAGAGCAGTATTTGTGATTGTGTGGCTATCAATGCAGCGTCATAACCGTAGAGTTACCCAAAGAAAAAGCAATAAGTAGTACTTAATGTTGTCACAATATTACCAATTGTGACTGGAGTTCTCGAGGAATCCTACAGGTTCAGTGTTCGTCTTCGTCTTTCAGTGCAGAGGTAACGCTGCTGGTGTGCCACAGGTCGTATCTGCTGCCTCGTTGGTAACGCGTCGCTGACAGATGCTGTCACCACACTCCTCTCTCAGAATGCGGCAGCGAATCAAAATAACCTCCACAGTTATGCCAGCCCTAAGCGGCTTTCACGCTGCCCTTTCTTTCGTGCACACAGTCTGGCTTTATCTCTGCTCCTCGGCAGCCGAGAAGTGCTTTACTAAACGCACCGTGCAAGCAGCATCGGTGGATGAGCCTGCATGAGAAATATAACGGGACGCGAAGGAACACGTTCTACTTCAGTGTTGAGAATCAGTCTCTGCAGAAATACACAGCAGTGCTTGTTTTTCCTCCCTCAAACAAACCTGCAGAGCTGTTTATGAGCAGTGTGAAAGTAATCTGAAGCAACCGCAGGAAGCATACCCACAGTGGAAGTTTTTAATGGACATCTGATAGCTACCAGTTACTCAGCTTTGAAAAGGTTAGCAAAACGAAGTGAACTGAGGGGAAAGCACACCACAGTAGGCACGGAGCTTTGTAATTTCAGGTGATGTTTTAATGTGTGTTACACCTCTTAAAACCTCTCAGTTATAACATTTCACTCCTATCATAATTTTTCAGCTCTATGTATGCATGTTGTCTGCTTTGAGGGTTTCTTTTGTTGTTGTTGTTTCAGAGAAATAACTTATTTCAGGCACCAAAAAACTTAAAGGATGCACCAGTAGATGCACCAGTAGATATGCAGATATTATTCCTCTACTGAAAAATATTCTTTTGGGCTTCACAGTGCTCCTTATTGCTCAGCTATCCTCATTTTGAAGCACTTTACAGTGTGATTCCATGGTCAGGTATGGCTTATTGATAATGAACTGAATCAGAAAGTGAATCTCTTAATTTATTACTTTATATTTCAAACCTGTGGTCATAAGATAGGGAGAAGAAAATAATTCAGGATTTCTCTGGCTCAGATTAAGAGGCAGACCTAGAGCTCCCTACAGGGTCTGTATGTAATAATCATATTCAGTTTTGATGTATATAGAAAAGTATTTAATTTATCAAAAACAAAAAAAATGTAAATTTTAGCTTTTTTGTTTATTAAAATGTGTGTGATGAGGTTTATCTTTGATTATTTTGATGTGAGTGTTTGTCCAGCTCATTGAGTTTTTTTTATATCCAATCTTATATCATTCAGGGTTTCCCCCAGTGTATTATAAGCATGGCAGCCCGCCATGCTTTGCTAGCCCCGCCGCTGTTTCAGCTGTTTGGGATTCCCCTCGGTAATTTTCCCTCAGAAAGCAAGTAACTTAAGCTAACCTCCTTTTGACAGACTGAAATAACTTTCCTATGTCGACCAACTCTATTCCATTCTTAGTGTTCTGTTCTTAAAAGATGGAGACTTAAAAAGCTTTCTTTTAGCTTCTCGACGACAACACGACTGAAAGGAAAAAGAAAAAATCGCGCATTCCCCACCACATATAATGTTTCCGCCATTGTTTCAGCGCCCCTGCTGGCTCGGCGCCCCTATGTGTCGCAGATTTTTCCAAGTCCGCCGCGCTGTTAGAGCGCAGCGATAGGGAGGGAGCTGTTGTTCCCCACCGAGAACAACAGAGGCTTTCAAATCGCCCAGTGCGACATCAATAGTATCGAGTCGAGTGCCGATTGATTCATCCATATATTTCATCCGGGAACCCATTGACTTTACCTCAGAAAGAATCAGCTCCATAGTTGTTTGGTTGGTTAGCTCTGTTTAACTAGCATTAGCTTCGGCCTGACTGGGATCCGTCGGAACAATTTTCTTCTTACTGGAAGAACCGCCGGGGGAAAAAATTGGGAAATCTTTTCACGATGTGGTCTAGACATCCCCGAAGTGTTTCAAAGTCGACAAAAACGTATTTAACTGGAGGAAGTTATGAAAACCTTTTAAGCCTGGATTAAAGTCCATCTACAGAAGTTCAACTCTGACATTGATTTAAACTGTTCCTTCTGTGACATTTGCCCAGAATCAGTCACTCATTTGTTCTGGTTGTGCTCTTACTCTAAAGTGTTTTGGCAACATTTTTGTAACTTTTTTGACTCAAAAATATCAGCAGGTTTTAATTTATATTGGAAAAATTTCTTGTTTGGATTTCAACAAAAAGAAAAAAAGAATTTAAAAAGTTTCTTTATCAATGTATTACTTATTAAAGCTAAATGTCACCTACATAAATGTAAATTTTTGAGGAAAAAAACAGACTTTTCAGTATTTTTGATTGAAGTTAAACATTATATTTACAATTCAACCTTCAACTAATCAAAAAGCAAAAACAACCATATGGACCTGCAATCAACTTGGAGTTTTGGATTATCTCCTATGTTAATTCACTGTAATTCTGGCACATTTACCACAATTTGTACTATTTTCTTTATGCAAGATTATTTTGATTTTCATTTCCTCGTTACTATTGTACTTTATGTTCCCCCTGGCAATTATATTTGGGTTAACCCTAACCCTAATAAAAAACTTTATTTAAAAAAAGTTTTTTTTAAAATAAACTTTTTAAGATTGGAGCGAAAAAAGCCTCAAGCCTCCATCTTGGTCCTGATCACGTGACCTCTCTCCCCAGTCTCACTTTCAACTTGTGCTTAAATTACACATATTAAACTACACACCAGTTTTTAAATTGTGTTAATAGACCAAGTAAAACCGGAGTTGTGCTTAACTATGTATCATATTTTTCCGAATGTCAGATAAATATTAAACGGGCTTTTCTGGGACTGTAACAGGAAATGAGCTTCCAGACGTAAAAAATGGATTCCATTAGATTCCTTTGCTATTGGAAATCTCACGTCTACAACAAATAATTATGATCTGTATTTTGTTGCTAAGAAACAGTAAAGTTGTTCAAGTTGCGTTGAAAGAGAACCAGAACGGCGTAAGCAGTGAGATCGCGAAATTGATGCTAAGTTTTTAATACCGGAGCGATCGGTGGAATCCACTTGTTTTGTTTTCAGCTTGGTGGTTTCTGTCCTGTAAAGCATTATGTCAAGAATGAAGCGCAGCGGGCAGCTCTGCTTTGAGCCGGAAGACGAAAAGGAGTCTGCGGGTTTCATTTGTCGCATTTGCGGCTCATTCAGTGAATGTTTTGTGACCAGGAAATGCTTGAATGCAATATGACGTCCATTTTATTCAATTTCCTCAAATGTACCACGTTTCTAAAAACACCCAATGAAAAGGTGTTGTCGGTATGTTGTTGAGGAGAGAGAGACACGTGGTGCGAGACGCTCTGGAGAGTTTTGGAGACCGGAAGAGACCGGAGAGCAGTGACGCTTTGGGTTTTAATAGGAGTGTTTCTGATGAGTTTTTTAGACGATAAGTGTGTTAGTTGGAATTCGTGAGTGTGTGTGCAGTGTTTTGTTGATATGCGTGTCAAAATAAGCCATCGCTACATGGCTGCAGAGCAGCTCTGAGGCACGGAAGAGGAGCAGACAGCCCCGCCCCCTGTATGCCAGTAAAATGGTCCCACAACGCATCAAATACAGAACACACGCCCACACACACACACCAGGCTTCTAGTGGCTTTGATGTACTAGTGATGTCACTCATGCTCTATGACATCACTGACGACTCTCTTTAATGCAACTCATTTGTTGTACACGTCAGTAGATGAACACAGAAGACAAGAAGAGCACAGAAGAAAAGATGGATACGAAGAGCACAGAAGAGAACATGGATATGAAGAACATGGATAAGAAGACACTGGAGAAGGAAAACCAGGAGCTTCTACAGGTTGTCGAAGCCCTCCAGCAAAGAGTTGAGAGCTTAAGCTCTTGCAGGCCTTGTTTCCTGCAAATACAGTACAACCAGCTGGAGAGTAAGTACAACTATATCCAGCAGAAGCTGGAGTCAGTTTCTGCGCAGCTGGACAGAAGAGAGGGAAGATGTAAAGATCATTGTGAGACGCTAAAATCATCACAGGAGAAAACAGAGCATCAGGCCAGAGAGATAGACGATCTTTTGGCGGAGCTGGATAATCTGAACGGCCTACAGGTGAAGAATCAGGAGACAATTAAGGTCTTGTCAGAGAAGAAAGCAGAGCTCATGGAGGAAAATGTTCTGCTGAGACAAGGGAAGGCAGAACAGAAGAACCAGCAGCCAGCATCAGTTCTGAGGCAAGTCGGCACATGGGCAGCTAGAGTTTTACTGACCATGTACCAGTCGGGAACACTCAGATATTCTCTGCCATCATGGATATTCTAGTTCCACTGGGTTGGTATGTAAAACTGGTGCTTGCTCTACAAGGAGGTACCCAAAAGTTTCCAGAATGACGCTGCTGCACGTGCAGTTCTTGTAGTACACAATTTTGCTGCTAGTTATTTGTTCAACTGCTCCTTCTCAATCAGTGTGCCAAACGATGTTGATGTGGAAGGTTTTGTCTACCTGAAATGAACTTTCTTTGAAGAGCTGTTTTGTCCAGCCGTCGTTTTTTTCTTCATGGAGAAGTTTTATGAGCAGCGCGCAACTGAAGCTTTGCTTCCTGCTCGGGGAAAAAGCATCGGAAACAATTCAAATGTTGAAGACCGTTTACAAGGATGACACTATGTGTCAAGCTCAAGGTTACTCGTGGTTCACCCGCTTAAAAATAGTAAAATGTCAATCGATCAACCGTTTTTGTTCGGCTTCACAGCGCGGCTGTGAAGTTTTGCTTCCCGCTCCGGAATAAAAGCGGTTAATCATCAATTGACATTTCATTATTTTTAAAGCAGTGTGAACCACCAGTGAACTTCAACATTTGAACGTTTCTGATGCTTTTTCCCTGAGCAGGAAGCAAAGCTTCAGCCGCGCGCTGCTCATAAAACTTCTCCATGTAGAAAAACGACGGCTGGACAAACAGCTCTTCCTAGAACGTTCACTGCAGGTAAACGAAACCTTCCACATCAACACTGCTTGGCACACTGATTGAAAAGACATGATTGACCAAATGACTAGCGGCAGAATTGTGTACTACAAAAATTGCGCGTGCAGCAGCTTCATTCTGGAAACTTTTGGGTACCCCTTTGTAACTGCTGGCGTCTCGACTAGCTGCTGGCTTCACGAGTCGTTGGTGGCCTGCCTCGACTCGCTGGTTGCTCTTCTCGACTCCTGATGGCTCTACTCGACTCCTGATGGCTCTACTCAACTCCTGATGGCTCTACTCGACTCATGGCGGCCCTCCTGGACTCCTGGCGGCTCTCCTCGACTCTGGCGGCTCTCCTCGACTCTGGCGGCTCTCCTCGACTCTGGCGGCTCTCCTCGACTCTGGCGGCTCTCCTCGACTCTGGCGGCTCTCCTCGACAATCTGGCAACTCTCCTCGACTCGCTGGCAGCCGTCCTCGACTCGCTGGCGGCCCTCCTCGACTCGCTGGCGGCCCACCTCGACTCGCTGGCGGCCCTCCTCGACTCGCTGGCGGCCCTCCTCGACTCGCTGGCGGCCCTCCTCGACTCGCTGGCGGCCCTCCTCGACTCGCTGGTGGCTCTACTCGACTCGCTGGTGGCTCTACTCGACTCCTTTTGGCTCTACTCGACTCCTGGTGGCCCTCCTCGACTCGCTGGTGGTTCTTCTCGACTCCTGATGGCTCTACTCGACTCCTGATGCTCTACTGGACTCTGGCGGCTCTACTCGACTCTGGCGGCTCTCCTCGACTCGCTGGTCGCCCTCCTCTACTCGCTGGTCGCCCTCCTCGACTCGCTGGTTGCCCTCCTCGACTCCTGATGGTTCTACTCGACAATCTGGTGGCTCTCCTCGACAATCTGGTGGCTCTCCTCGACAATCTGGTGGCTCTCCTCGACAATCTGGTGGCTCTCCTCGACTCCTGGTGGCTCTCCTCGACTCCTGGTGGCTCTCCCTCGCACTCCTGGTGGCTCTCCTCGACTCCTGGTGGCTCTTCCCTCGACTCCTGGTGGCTCTCTGCTCTCGACTCCTGGTGGCTCTTCTCGACTCCTGGTGGCTCTTCTCGACTCCTGGTGGCTCTTCTCGACTCCTGGTGGCTCTTCTCGACTCCTGGTGGCTCTTCTCGACTCCTGGTGGCTCTTCTCGACTCGCTCTGGCAGTTCTCCTAGACTCTGGCGGCTCTCCTCGACTTGCTGGCGGCTCTTCTCGACTCCTGGTGGCTCTTCTCGACTCCTGGTGGCTCTTCTATGGGGACTCGTGGTGGCTCTTCTCGACTCTGGTGGCTCTCCTCCACTCTGGTGGCTCTCCTCGACTCGCTGGTGGCTCTTCTTGACTCCTGGTGGCTCTTCTTGACTCCTGGTGGCTCTTCTCGACTTCTGGTGGCTCTCCTCGACTCTGGTGGCTCTCCTCGACTCCTGGTGGCTTTTCTCGACTCCTGGTGGCTCTTCTCGATTCCTGGCGGTTCTCCTAGACTCTGGCGGCTCTCCTCGAATTGCTGGTGGCTCTTCTCGACTTGCTGGTGGCTCTTTTCGACTCCTGGTGGCTCTTCTTGACTCGTGGTGGCTCTTCTCGACTCTGGCGGCTCTCCTCCACTCTGGTGGCTCTCCTCGACTCCTGGTGGCTCTTCTCGACTCCTGGTGGCTCTTCTCAACTTCTGGTGGCTCTCCTCGACTCTGGTGGCTCTTCTTGACTCCTGGTGGCTCTTCTCGACTTCTGGTGGCTCTTCTCGACTTCTGGTGGCTCTTCTCGACTTCTGGTGGCTCTCCTCGACTCTGGCGGCTCTTCTTGACTCCAGGTGGCTCTTCTTGACTCCAGGTGGCTCTTCTTGACTCCTGGTGGCTCTTCTCGACTCCTGGTGGCTCTTCTCGACTTCTGGTGGCTCTCCTCGACTCTGGTGGCTCTCCTCGACTCTGGTGGCTCTCCTCGACTCTGGTGGCTCTTCTCGACTCCTGGTGGCTCTTCTCGACTTATTATTTTATTGATGTATTTATTCTTTTATTTATATATTCTTTTATTTATTATTATGTCAGTTTTGGTCCTCCATAATTCTCTACTTGCTGGTGCTCAATAAAACAAGAGGACAGAATCGGGCTTGGGCCGCTCTGATCAAAAAGGTCATATCAGTCATCATGCCTGACAAAGATAGAGGCCTCTGCGGTTTCTGTCCGTTTCTCCCTCCATCAAATTAAATCTTTTTTCATGCTAAGCTAAATTTTTATCGGCGAGCCGGAAGGAAATTACATCTGCAGAAAGATTAAAATGTGAATGAAAACAAAATAAAAATCCTAAGAATAACTAATTTATTTTATTGAAGCAGCATATCTAATATTTTCAGCTTGCTGCCACAGCATGACACGTCCTCCACCTTACCTGACTAAAGGCTTGATCTACTTTAGCACAAATTCATCGTTTGTGTTTTAAGAAGGGATGAAAGTTATCGTTCGAGTTAAATACAAAGTTGGTTGATTGATTGATAGGCCCGTCACAATAAATCAGTTCATTATATAATAAATTAAAACAAACCCAATATTTTCAGTTTCCATGATTTATTGTTTTTCCAAAAACTGGATAATTCTTCAGTTAGACATTAAGAAATATTTTGTTTCCAGAGATTTCATAATTCATTTTATTCGCTTTTTGTATACCATTTAAAATGTTTTCCACTTCCAGCGTTTAAAGTTTATTGATCTTTCAGAATGTTCTTGTATTATACCAACACGATTATATTAATTAAAAATGGTTTCAAAACAACAAAACATCAATGTCGTCGTTAATCGCAGTACCTTCTGGGACAATTTATCGTTCAGCAAATTTTATCATGAAGGGCTAAATTTTTCATAAGACAATGAATTTAATGAAATGAATTACCATTTTGTCTCATCTTTTAAATACAGGCTAAATGAACAGAAATGTATTAATTTTTCTCATGATTAACCCTAATAGGTCCATGGACGAGTATTCCCGTCTTTTTTACAGCAAGACTCCGCCTCCCCTGTCTCACTTCCTTTTTTATTTTTTTTATTGATTTTTATAACTGTATAAAACAGAAGTAAACAAAAACAACCCACCCTAAATCAATAAGAAGCAATTCAGTATCTGCATAAAAGCATACATGTAGCCTACATACACAAAGCAGGGCTTAAAGTAAAAATAAAAATAAAGTATAAATGATAGATATTTACTATAGCGTTGCTATTGACAGAGTTTAATAAAAAGTGTCTTTGAATAGTGCAACAATTGCTTCTAACAATACAATTAACAAGCTAAACACTCAAACTTAAATAAGACTTCAGTACATTTCAACTCAAAACAAAATGTAACATGTCTGTGCCCTAAAGATTTGCCTTACAGGCAAAAATCCCTCAATGTTAAATCAGTCCTTTCAGTCAATGGTTTAGCAAGTAATTTAGAACATGCAACATTACCCACTAAATCAGTGTTTCTCAACCTTTTTCAGCCCAGCACCCCCCTTTATCCAGGTCCCTCACTCCCCCCCACCATAAAATGTATAGGCTACTTTGCACTGACTATTATTATTAATATTACTATCACTATTGTAGCTGTTTTGATGTATAAAAAAAACAAAAGTTCCTTTTAATGCCATACAAATATGAGACAGAAACATGGATTATATTTTTTATATAGACCTGTCTATTGATTATAGATTAATAGTTTTACTGGACAGAAATTACAATAAACAAATCTGGTTCTTAATCAAATCCTAATGAGTCAAATTGAAAGTATTAACAATTTCTGTATTAAATTTTAAAAGTTCTCTGTCGTTCTATCACACTGTTTCATACCGGACCACTTACAGCACGGTGTTAACGCGATAAAATCAAGGATTCCCTCAGTGTATTATAAGCCTGGCGGCCCGCCATGCTTTACTAGCCCCGTTGCCATGCTAAGCGTTGCTTGTTTACTGTTCAAGCCGTGCTGAAAGCGTCTCTTTTGCTCTTAGCATTTCATTAGCAGAGAAGATTTATTCCTAAAGGGTAGGTTTATAATAGGTACGTTTATAGTTTATGCATTTAAACCTGACAGTTCACGGACCAATCACACAGCTGGCGCCTCTGCGCTTTGCCTCGCGCGCTTCCGCTGCTTTACCTCGCGGGATCGCGCGCTGCCGCCTCCTTTCACTCAAACTGGACACAGGCTGACCTGTATGGATGTTTACATCAACCTACTGTGAGAAATTATGAACCTTTGGAGAACTAGGTAAGACTTTAAATCCCGCCTCCTGCCTCGTTAGCTCTGGTTGCATAGCTCTATCTGAACCGCAGGAATAACTTGTAGTGAATTGAAAGATCGCATTGTGAAGCGGTGAGAATGATTTATCTTTGTGAACGAACAATTATACAGTATGTGGCGTTTACATCTCAACACTCTGCCCAGAGTGTGGCTCTGTGTCCGTCTTCCCTGTAAAGTTTATGCCTGTGGTTCTTGTTGGCCGGAGCGTCTGTGGATAACGAGCAGCGCTAACTTGATCATGCAGGTTCAGCCCGGAGAGGAGGTTTAACATTCTCCTCAGAGTCACGCTGATTTTATACAGTATTATGTTAATATTATTTTTAGTATTTTTCTGGTTACAGATGCATCAAACCATATCAAATACGTTGTCTACTTAGAGTTAATATGCGCTGCAGCACAGAGATCTGAGAAACTCGACCAACCAGAATAGTCTCTGTGACTCTTATTAAAAACTCAACAGACACGAAATGGGAGAGTTACTAAAGCCACATTAGCAGCATTGAATTAAATCTCCCGTTTGTTGCGCTTCTCTGCATAGTGCAGCAGATTACAGGGCTGGTCCAAGGCTGGATGAGGCCTTGAGCAGAATTTGATTTAGGGGCCCCTTGAGCTGCTAAAATTATCAGCACCTCTAAAAGCTTCGGTGTTAGATTTAGTGAAATATAGGAGAAGGGAGTAGTTTAATTGACCAGCCTAAAAAGCAATAAGTTATAATCGCAGTTTACTAATTTGTGTTTGTAAATTCAAGGATTAAACTTACAACATCAGATTGTTGCTATGGTAACAAAACAATCTAACTATGAATATTGTTCTTTGAAGTTTTACAAAGTAAACTTGCCAGCTTCTTAAAATCTTGTTTTTAAATGCTAAACAATTTAAAATCATTTATCTATCAATTGAATAAAATGTAACGGCATTGATAATCTCAATAAACAAATGCTACATTTATGTATCTGTGGTCTGTTTTAAAATATTAGTGTTTAGCCCCTGAAGCCCTAATAGAGCCGCTGATTTAATTTGGATTAAACAGAAGTTCAAATTTGTTGTTTTAATACTAGTTGTGGGTTTAAATAGCATTTCACTGGCGATCTTTTCCTGTAACATATAGTCACACAGTAATATTTTTACCTTTAATGTCAACTTAATATCTTTTAATACAAAAACACGGTGGACCGCCGGTGGACCGCCTCGACCACCGGGCTTAGCAAGTTTTCTGGGGGAAACCCTGTCATTGGTTATATTATTGCAATATCAGTGTTTGCAATATCACAATCCCAAAGGACCGCTTGAAAGCAATATGTGGTAGGATGTAATACTTCAAGTTCCACAGATGCAAACTCTGCACTCCAGTAATAAATCTGAGCTGTTGGATAGACTTTCACTTCCCTCGATGCCCACGGTTGATGTATATATTTTTAGTGGCTGAGATCCTAAAACCGCTAAAGAGGAGTAAGAACATTGTGAAAGAAGAGTGGAGATGTTATGCTCTGCTTATTTTTCCACCTCTAGGTTATTTAAACTCTGTTTTAAAATTGACACAAACTGGTTTTGTTTGAAGGACTAAAATTTCTACATGTAGCAATTTTGAAGCTATATTTTCTGAATTCTTGAAGTTAAATTCTTGGTCAAGATCGACGCTTTGAGTGAATGATCGAATCACCTTTCAGGCTGGAGGATCCAAATCTCTCCCCTCCATCTGGCAGAGTCCAGCACCCCAGAGTGAAAACTCATTTCAGCTGGTGCTTCTTTTTTTATTATGATCAATATGTCATGGCGAGGGTTGTAAAGTAGATGTAACAATAAATCGAAAGCTGCGCCTTCCTGCTTAGCACAACAAACCAAAGCAACCACTCCAACTCTCAATCTGTCAAGTCCCTCTTGAGCAAGGCACCAAGGTACTGAAACTCTCCGCTTTGGGCAGAGACACATCCTGGTCCTTGAGGAAGAATTGCCAGAACCAGGCCTCAGACATAAAGGAGATCCAGTTCTAGAGTTAATTCTCCAGATTTTCCTCTTGGCGTCTTAGCAAGGGTGAGAAGCCTCACGATACATTGAATCGAGTCCATCATCACAACATCTGTGTGCAATGTTACTGGCATTAAGTTGAATTCATTGCTAAGGTATGCCACAGTTCATTGTTAAGTCTCACACATTCATGCTCTACATGCCATCACCATAAGGCCGTACTTTCACTGCCAGGAAGTAATATAAATATTAGTGATCCGCTTTCTAAAGCTCACAGGAAGTCATTTTCATATTGAATCGTGTGCAGTGCCTCAGGCTATTATAAGCTGTGACGTACAAGCATTTAAGAGTATTTGGACATTGTCATGATCAATTATTTCTGCTTATATTTGTAGTTGTGCTGTTCTAACAGAATGAATGTGTATGTTCTTTCTGTTTTTTGCTACAAACCAATTTCCCCTGGGATATTAATAAAACTGAACTGACATTGCGACAAAGGACAAGATTAAAGGAAATCGCAACAAAAATCATAATTGGAATTCAATAATGCTGTCACAACCAGTTTGTTTCTCAATATGTTTGAACCCTGGGGGTAAAATTATACATTTTATGACCACTGGGTAAGTTATTCTGATATTTTCAGTGTTATGGTCTGAAATGCACGTTTTTTCTGATCTTATTTTCATTTTAAATTCATTAGTGGTCAGCTTCATTCAGGAAAACTGAGAAAACTGTTGCTTTAAAGCTAATAATTTACTCCCATTTAGAAAGTAATGCAATCCTTCAAGGCTACACTAGAAAAAAAGTTTACAAAGGAAATAAATTAGTTTTATTCTATTTATAGTTGTGATCTCCATCATGCAAATTGCGTCTCAAGCTTACAGGTGTGTCTGTAAATGGCTGCAACATCTGACAGCGGATCATTATTTGTGGATGAGCCTTCAGCAGCGTCGCTGTCACTCGGAGTGTCGGACTGGACACCTGTCAGTGCTGCCTCCCCAATTATTTTCTGAGTTCTTGGGTCCATTTGCAAAGATGTCACCTCCTCCTGTCCTCCTCCGGTTGTCATTACAGATGTAGGCAGTGTGGGCAGAAGACAAAAAAAAAAAAAAAAAAAAACTTCAGCCCAAATGTTTCATGAAACCCTAATGTAATAATTGAATGTAGGATAAGACATTAAAGAATAAAACCTGTGAGCTAAAATAAATACATCCATCTGTCTATGCTAATCCATCCATCTGTTAATCAAGCCATCCATCCATTAATCAATCCGTCCATCCATTAGTCAATCCATCCATCCATTAATCAATCAATCCATTAATCAAGCCATCCATCTAACCATCATCGGTAATGTTTATAATTTTCCATCCATTCATCCATTGACTGTCTGTGCACCAGTGCACATATCTGTCCATCCATCCATGGTAACATTTCCATCCATCCATTCATTCATCCACCCATCTGTCCATCCATCCATCCATCTCATGCGTCTCTTCTTTCCGTCTGTCCTTCCACCTGTTCACCTGTTGCAGACTTCAGTGCCACATAAACAGCAACGTGTGGCTCCAGAAGTGAACTGCAGAGATTTCTCCCCAGTGAGAGACTCCAGCTTCGTCCAGCGTTTTCCTGGTCGGAATAATACACGTCTTCCTTCCAAAGTATTCCTGGTCTGGGTACAGGTTTCTCATCGCAATGGGGCCTCCTCATTCTTTTCTGTCTGCCTGAAAAACTCAAATGACAACAAACAGGAAATGAAATAAGAAAATTATCCATAAAACAAAAGGTGGAAGGGAGGAGGAGGAAGCAGTGGTTCATCCTTCCCTCAGACTAAGCTGAGCTCATTTGAGCTGTTTGTTGCCACGATCTGGTCAAATACCAGGGTTAAAATGTCAAACGTCAAGAACTTTGTCTTTTAACTGCAGATGAAAACATTTCTCCTCATGTACAAGACGTGGAAATACCTGCGGTCCTCACCCTGCTCACCTGTTTATCATAACTAGCTTGACAATAAGGGCTTGAAGTACTGATTTTAAACATGTGTACATAATAAAACAAAAACTGTAATAATTTGTCTTTTTTTTGCCATTTTTCGATCCTAATTTTTCAACTTTACTTCATGCCTCCAAACTTCACTGTCAGCCTTTTCTCCCATCAGTTTTTTTTAGGTAAAATCTACAGTATGGATCTAATTTTGTGAGGAATTATAATAGGCTGCATGCTTCTCCTCCTGAGTAACTTAGACTTTTATATTTATTTCCTGGGCTTCAGATCTTTTTAGTAAAAAAAGATGATGGATGAGCAGATTTGGAAGTGTTTGGGATTTTTTTTTCCCTCTTTTACACTGAAAATGATGGAGATTATGTGTCGTGGCCTTGAGAGGAAACTTATGCTGCTGCTTGTATAAACTGTAAAATAATCTCATCACACGGCTCCGATTTCTCCCCCCTCTCAATTCTGTCGGCAAAACACGATCTGGCTGGATTTGGGAATGGAGTAAGAGGGAGAGTTAATCTGATACTTTCCACAAAAAAAAAAAAAAACAGGTCTCTGTCCGCCCCCCTTCCCCAAGCATGCCAGGCAGAGACACCACATCTGGTAATACTGTAGGCACATTGTCCTTCCAAGTCTGGGTAGGAAGCTCGGGTTCCCTCAATATTTTCCCCCGGTGGATACGGTTACCCAAAGGGCACTGCGAACCTGACTGAGCATCCACATCTCTGGAGCTTTCTGATGAACCCAAGGATGTCTGGGATGAACCGAAGGAGATCCTGTCTTTTCTACACAGAGTTTTATGTTTTCTCAGTGGATCCAGAGGCTGAAAATATTTTTCATGTTTCTCCTTTTTAAATTGACTGCTTGGAGTTGGCCGGTTTGTAGCTTCATCAGCCACAGCTACTGATTTGCTGGACATGAGCTACTTTTCTTATCAGTGAAGACACAAAACTTTACCAGGCCACACTGACAATGCTCTTTAAGGCTGGACGTTGTTTCTGAGTGAGGACTAAGTAAGCCATTCTGAGTGTGAGTGAGGTGTGTTTTACTGTTTTCATCTTTTGTTGGTGTCTGGAGCAAAATAGATTTGGTAATATTGCCAACTTTTTGGAAATTTCAGAGTTTAAAGTTCTACATTTGATAAAGAATAATGTTTAAATTTGGAAAATATACAAGCCCGCTTGCAAATTAGGTTTATTGGCCAAAAGTTCAAGTTAGCAGCTGTTTCCGATTGACTACTGCACTCCTAGACGTATTCAACCCCTTCATGATGAGCAGCAGTTTGCTGTTCTGACCTCACCATGATTCAGATGCAGACAGCAGCTTCTGGCAGTGTTCCTGAGGAACCTTATCCCACTTCTCATGACTAAACGCCTCCAGCTCGTTTATATTCTTGGTTTTGGGTGGTGTGACCTCTGAATTTCAGCTGAGTTCAAGTCGGGAAATAGTGGTGGCCCCTCTAGTATCTTCCAGGATGTCAATGGGATCGTCCGATCACCGTCACATTTCTGCCCCAAACCTCCTGATTTCTGACTGAATCCATCTTGCTCTCCATATTCTGCTGGTTTTAGAGAGCAACGCAGTCCCAGAGCCTCACTGTGCCACCACCATGCTTCTTTATTGATCTTTTCCCTGCATGTCTTCCTACTCCAGACATCCCACTGACCCTGAAACCGAAAAAATGTTAATTTTGAGTCGTTGCTCTGGTGACGTGTCGGTAGTGGAGGCATCGAGTCCTTCGGTATTTAAGTGCCTCAAGTTGTGAACTAAATCATTTTTAGACAGTAGGTTATCTTGACATTATGAATGTCACTGACTTCTTTAACAGATTTCTGAAGACTGATTTAGTTTTTTATTGTCCTTTCTGGCTTCAGTTTGGCATTCTAGCTTTTTAGGAACCTTATTGAAAAAGTCAATTAACTTGAATTGACAGTTTATGCTTTCTGCCTTGCACTTGCTTTCACTCTATATTAAGATATTTTAGGTTTTATCTTGTTTGTATTTGCTGTAGAAAAAGAAAAGGAGTGAAAGAAGAACAGAGCTCTGGAAGCTCTTACAGCTTCTCTGCCTTGAATTGGACAGAAAGTTGATCTGGCTCTTGCAGATGTACTTTTTGTAAATTCAAAATAATGATGAATGGAAGCAGACCTGGGAGTGCTTCATGACATCTCCAGAAGAAACCCCACCCCCCACCCTGTGGTCTGGTAATGAGCAGCTGAGCGGCGCTTCACCTGGCGCCCAGCACACCTCACCTTAGATTAATCCTCCAAACCAGCTGTTCAGGTGCTCCCGATTCAATCACAGAAGAAATTGTGGCTTTAATTGCGAATGTTATGGATGGCATGATTAGCGGATCGGTGTTGATCGACCTCATTTATGTCTCCGTTTTAGTTTAATCTGTTCTGTTAGTGATTTATAATGAGGGGGATACTCAGTAGTTCAGATTCCTCTGTGTGTGAATGTTGAATCAAAGTTGAGATCTTTGATTCAAACTGCAATCTAAGACAATCACATGCAGTCACTGCTTCTTAGTGAAATCCCTCTAACAGAGCATGAGGTTTGAGCTAAATTAATTAGACGTGCAATACTTTGTAGGAGTTTGATCTGAAGCTTAAAATAAATCCTGAAGAGATGCTACTAATTGATATTTCTCCTGTCTCTAACGTTGGTTGACATAAAGTGTGCCTTAGAACACGTTTGCAAGTCTTCTTTAGCGCTATTAGCTTTTTATTTTCCTTTTTGATGTCTTTATTCATCTCCTCGGCTTCAGTTTTAGAAAGGAGGCGAATCAAGCTGCGATTTACCTTCAGTTGTCCATCCTAGATTTCATGAAATCAACACTTTGTATGAACATTTATCAACCGGGATCAACTCGATTTATGTATGTAAGATTTTCTAACATTTTTACAGTGTTTGAAGAATTTAGTAATGTTTTTTATTTTATTTTTTTTTTCTGTTTGGCAGGTCGTTGAACTGATCTCCAGTGCCATCTCGGATTTAGTCCAAGGGATATATTACGAGAATTACTACAATGTTGAGGTAAATCGGTCACAGTTGGTCTAATTGCAGCTTTTGTCTCACATTTCTCAGCTATTTTAGAAAAGAAAATTCTAAATTTCCAAAAAAAAAACCCGATGTTTTCACGATTTAGGTGCTTTAAGGTCACAAATCTCGGACTACACTAGTGTCTTGAATAAAACATCTTTCCCCTTTGTTGGTTCTGACATTAGATGCTACCAGCTGCCTGTAAATGAGAGGACATCCCAATAAATAATGAATCAAAACTGACTTTCTTAATTCAAATTGACCTGCGTGCTGTGTAGTGAAATAGATTTCCCCATTATTATTCTGTTTTTAGGTAATGCTCTGCATTCACAACTACCTTCCTCTGCCTTGGCCTACATGTTTTTCCTTTTGTTAAATTTAGTGAAAAGGGTAGAAATTATAACAGCAAAGTTTTTTTCTGTAAGCATGACTTCTAGAGGATTTGTTTTCCCCTCTGCGGTGTTCATCTTCTGGCTTTAGGATTTATGTGAAAAGCCTGAGTTAAATGTCTTGTTTGGATTTGAGGAACTGTGTGTTCATCTGTGGGAACTTTGAAGCGTCTGCCACTGTTTGCCCCGCAGGACGGTCTTGGCGACGGCCTGGACGCAATGCCCTGGGAGGACCAGGCGTTTCTGTCCCACGGAGCGCTGCTGGCAAAGAGCTGCCAGGCCGCCATGCAGCTCGCGAAGCACGACAGAGAGGCCCAAAGACTGGCCTACCTCTACGGGAAACACCTGTCGCTGGGTCACAAGGTAAGTTAGGGAACGAAAACAGTAACCAAACAGAATGTTTTATGGAATCTTTTGAATTTGTGTTGGTTTATGTGATTTTTTTTCCCTCCTTAATAAATAATTCCTGGTGACTTGGAAGGAAAATATTAAGAAATCTGATATGATTGAAAACTTGGAAAGAGGTTATTTAACAAAATAAAAAGACATCTAATAAAAAAAATACATATTTAGGTATTGTGCTTTGAGAAAATATTGAACTTTTTCACATTTTGTCACATACCAACCACCAACTTCAGTGTAGCTTATAGAAAATTTTTATGACATACCAACACACAATTCTGGATAGTTGTTAGGTGGAAGGAACCTGAAAAGATTGATTTTTTTTTAATTTGTTTTTTTTTTAGTTCCACTGATTTAATGGTCTGCAAAATCACCATTATCTACATCTGTAAACTTGTAATATAGTATGTCTCTACTAGAGTAAACATTTTACTATTCTTCTTTGCTAATTTCCTCCAGATCAGTCAGATTGCCTGTGGACAACAATTTTCAAAGTCTTAATTTGATTTAGATTAGTGACGCACCAATCCGCTTTTTTCACTGAGTTTTAGTATCGGCTGATTCTGATCCGATACAGAAAAAATGCTGAGTTGACTTAAAACATTTCTTTTTTTTCCAAGAACAAACAAAAGAATGGAATTAAAAATGTATGCGATAGGTCTGCACCAAAGATGTAAAAATAACACAACTTTAATTAGTTCAGTCAGTGCAATTAGAAGTATAACAGCCAATGTAGATAAATAACAGAGAAACTGAAATTTACAATAATAATCTGCAACAATCCTTTCAAATAGTTCAGAAAGCTCAATTAGGAACTCTACATGTAATGAAAAATAAACAACAAATCCTGATGTCGCTCAGAGAACAAAAATTTGAATTGGACTGAATAGATTTGAACTTATAGCCCATCGTCACCGATTCCCTATCTGGAGTTTATTTCAATTCGAGCACCGATACAGATATCGGATCTGTGTGTCTCTAATTTAGATGTGGGCTTTAACTGGACCGTCCTAACACATAACCAGGCTTTGATTCCATAGCTCTGGGTGTATGTTTGGAGTCTTTCCTTATAAAATTTGCTGAGGTTTGTACTTGTAGCATGACAAAATGGGGGAGAGCTCAATAAGTATAAATATGTTTGCTGTGAAATGTAACAAATTTGGTAAGGAAAACTGAATAAATGTTAATTTTGTCTCACTTTCGTTAGCACTCTCCTTTTTTTAGCAAGCTTTATCCCTCCTGTGACAGATGTACTTTTTATGACTGTGATGAAGTTATATCAAAGCAAAAGACTAAATGAGCTTCCGATCCACATGGAGCAGAAATGTCTGAAAGCATGAGTAATTGGCCCTCCTCTAGTTTCACTGTATCTGTGTTAATCAAATGCTTCAAACTGGAATTGAATTGGCAAGAAACATTGCAGAAAGAGGACGCAGGCAAAAAGATGAAATACAGAAATTAGGAAGGATGCTCCAGACGGTTGTTTTGTACTGAACCTGAATGTTATGTTAGCACAAAGTTGGTGCTTTTTGAGTAGTTTTTGGACGACCTTATGCACAGTGCTGCAGTGGTCTGCCATTTCTTGCCGAGGCTCCCTGCAGCTGCTGATCTGCGGGGCCCCTGCAGCACGCTGGAGTCACAGCATGGTGAACGCTGAAATGAGCTCTTAAAAGGAAGAACTGTCCTCATCAGGACTGTTGTCTCTCACCAAACTGTCTACCCCACTGCTCATTAGCAGGACCTCTCCCAGTGTAAGCTAGCCAAATGTCACTTCAACCACTTTTTTTTTCTTTTCTTTACCCCTTCAGTGTGACAGTGTAATTGGTATACTGAATATTGCGGAGCAGCATCAGTGACTGTTTATGTGTTCCACCTTTGTGCAGCTGAACTCTGACCTGCAGCCGTTTGTGAAGAGCAGGTTGGTAGAGATGACATCGTTCAGCCTGAGCGCCGCCCCGGTGGTTTTCCACCGTCAGATCGTCGGGAAGGAGAAGTGGCACCAGCAGCTCCAGGAGGTAAAACATGGACAGTCAGTCACACTGTCAACGGTTCTGGTGACTCTTACCATCTCCTGTAAAAAAATAAAATAAAAATAAAAATCAAGACCCAGTTAGGTTGCACAAGTCAGCTGTGATCTCAGTTTGTTTATTTCACAGAGATGAAGCAAAGCGATAAATCCAGCTGCTCTAATGCTTCCTAATCCCATTGAGTTTAAATGCGGTGAAGAGAAGCTGCTTGTTTTGCATTAAAGAGTCAGATTCTGTCATGGAAATTTTAAACTTTTAATTAGAATTAATAAAAATTAATAAAAAAGTCTCGAACATTTTTTATAAATGAGAGATTCAGAGAAAAATAGACTGGAGTTTTAAAGTGTAAATTAAGTATAATTGTACTAACATATTCTACATTTTGCTAAAAATGCACTAATCTTGATTTCCTCATCTTTTTGTCAACAGAATAATTTAAAAGCTGTTCGAACTGTAATTCTGGTTGTACATTGAAGGTTTTACTGGATGTGGTAATGTAAAGATGGAGACAATGCTTCAAAATTCACTTAGGAAAGAAATAGAAAGCTTCACTGAAGGGATTTAAAAGCTGGTGAAGAAAATTCCTGGAAAAATTTTGAAATTTGACATATTTTCAAGGTGTAGATAAGTGAGATAAATAGGAAAAATAATGGAAAATATTTGTATTTTTAGACTTGGCTACCTTTGCAAAAGTTTCATTTATCCATCCATCTATTCAACCATTATCCGTTTGTATATTCTACATTTTAACCTAACAGTTGCAGAAATATCTCCTGCAATTCCAAAGGGGAATGAAAGTGTGATATTTATTAGGAAAAACTTTTAGGAATCCCGAGATTAAATCTGAATCAAAAACAAAGAAGAGTCCTAAAGAATAGAAGTTTAGAAAGACGCATTTAAATGAAAAACATAACAGCATAAAGCAATATATCACCTCCATAATTGGCTTTAGTCATAGAGAGAAGATATCTTTTATTAATACATAAGAAAATATCTACTAAACACCACAGATTTTTAAAAACTTAAAAACAGGAATCACATTTTATGACCTAAAAATAAGAATTTGCATATCTCTCATGTAGCCAGCAGCTTAAAAAGGACCAAAAAAATCCACTAAATCTGCACTGAATGAATGAATCATTTGATTTCTTGCCCCTATTTTAAACCCCTAATCTATTTTTGTCTGAATATCTCATTTATAAAGCAAAAAGCACCAATAAAGTGGCAGGGTTAACACTTATGAGCAGTCTGCTCTCTGTTTTTAAAGAGATTGCGTCACAATCTAGTAGTGATGTTCACTCCCAACAGAAGTGAATAAAGGGGGTAAAAAAGAGGAAATAACACCTGCAAGAAAGAAAACTTATTGCCTACCAGGCATTTTATTTTCTTTTTAATGAAATTTGCAATTTAGTTTAAAATGACCGAAAAAATTTAATAAAATGAACTCTCTTGTTTTGTCTCCAAGGCAAAGACCTTGAGAAACCAGTTGGATTATAGTAAGGTAAGATGAAATTTTCAACTAACTATCACGCCTTGTTTTTCCACTTTCACCTTTTTCACCTCTTTCAGCATTTCCAGAAACAATCTGGATGTCTTTTCACTGCAACTCACGTCAAAGTTAGGAAATTGCCTTTCCAAAGTCAACGTGTGAGGCCAGAATGGGACCAAAGCAACAGAGGGGAGGGATCTGGGGAGCGTTGGGAGGGGTGGGGGGAGGTGTTATCTGGTCCCGTCTGAAACCAGAGCTGGACGGATTGGTTACCGAGGCCTATTTGTGGAGGAGACACCGAGGCTCTGAGACAGAGGTATTGTGAGAGAATCTCCTTCAGCTGAAAAGAGGAGAGAAGTTTTTAAGGGGAACCAAGGAGGGAAGCTGGGGAAGAGAAAACAGTAATGTTGTGGATTTACCTAGAAATATCTGCTTGATTTCTGTGTAGAAATGAAACTGATTCTCTTAAATTGAACCACACTTTGCCTTTTTTGTGTGTGTTAAGAAGTCAGACACCTGAAACTGTAGATTCACCACCTTTCTCATTATTTTTGTGGTAATAGCTGAAGGAAGATACCCTGAAAGGCTGAGATTTTCCTTACTTACACAAAGCAAACAAAAGCAGGTATTTTCTTTTAATGAACAGCAGAAGAGTAAAAATGCAGCCAAAGAAAAACTGTAACAGACCTTGAGTAACCCTGACTGGGACAGTGGGAAATGCTGGGCCTCTCTCTCTTTTTTTTCCCCCAAAATACGTTTGAAAAAATGAAAGAAAAAAATATGCATCTCAAAAACTGTGGTTTTTAGAATTCAAATTAGTCCTAAAATTATTGAATTATTCTTTGAGTTTTGTCTGCTGTAAGTCCAGGCATGAAAGAGAAAAAAAATCTTTTGGATCAATACTAAGTGTACGCAGCTCGTTATAATACCAGGTTTTTGTTTTGCAGAAGAAAATTAGACCAGGATAAATTATTTATAGTTTTTTTTTAGTCTTTTAATTTCAATGTAACATGTATATCATGTACAAATTAGCATCTATTGTAAGGGAAAATGTAAATATATGACACAAATCATTTACACCATCTTAATTTCAGCATTGGGGTTTCTTTTGGTTGCGGTCTTTGGTCGTATTTATCCGCTTTTCTTTGCAAACATCGTCTAACTCCGTCATAACACACAAAGAGAGGATGCCTCTTCTTCATAACCATCTTCAGATTACCCCCACAGATTTTCTTTCAGAATTGGTTTTCTCTCATGAAGTCATTCTTTTGTGTTTTTCACATATGCTGCTTGGACTCTAGCAGGTACATAAAGGTTTTGGGTCATAACTCTGGTATCTAAAACTGCTCATAATTTCACAAACCTTAAGAAAACCGCAGTGGTACTCAAAGAATCCAACCCCAGAAACCAGAGAGTGATGCTGCCACCACCATGTTCTTTTTTTTTTTTATTTTAGTTAAAAGCTGTGTTATTTCTGTAATTACGTGCCCAATGTTTTACATTGGATTCCATTCATTTCTATTCTATTTGTTTTTTAAAGGCAAGGGATTCTGTCAAACAGTTGTTGCTGGAAATAAAACAGGAGCACACTGCGGTGAAGGAAGGGATCTCTGATTGGCTGAAAGTTGAAACTAGTTTCACACACTCAGAGGATTTTCTCAATGTAAAAAGTTTAGAAAAGCAATATTTACTTTGCTGTGTTTTTAGCTTTTTATTTACATCGATTATCCAGATTATATGACTGGGCTGGATGCGGGCAGATCACCTGCTGCAGTTTGCTGCACAGCGTAATATACACTACTATATTCCCGGGTGCCTCTGCTGAATATCAAAAGCATCCAGATAGGCTGGAGGGTTTTGATGCTGAAAAGACTTTGTCTTTCTTTTTTCCAGTTTCTGAGAAGCGCTGGACCTTTAATCCAAACAGCAGAGTTCAGGGAATAAAAGCATCAGGGAACTGATGCAGAAGGAAACAAAGGTAGCAGGCAGGATGGTACGAAATGCATGTAGAAAGCTAATCTTTTTTTATTTTAATAAATAAGCAGGCAGGATGTTTTTGAGTTTAGTTCCTACAGTTATTTTTTTTTTTTATTTAACTTCTTCTTTCTTAAAGGAAGGCCTACGGGGGCTTTCCACTTCCAGAATTCATGAGGCAAAACGCCCTCAGCAAAAAGATGTCCCAGTGCAGCAGCAGGAACGCACAGCTAGAAAAAAAAAAACTACAGACTCAAAGCTGCTGTTAATGCTTATTGAACTCGACGTCTTCCACTTTAACATGTTGGAATGAGGAAATGTGATGTGCAAACTAAGCAGCGTTATTTTGAAGTTTAAAAAGTATTTCTTACAGATTTCTTCTTGAAATTTTTTTTTCACACTTTAAAGTATCAAATCCCCAAACAAATCTTAATGTTTAATAAAGATAAATACAAGCTACAGTTTTCAAATTCTAATTCTTATCCAAAGCAACCCGGCCTCAGTGAGAGTACGTATAAAAACATGGAACAGTGGTGAACTTTCCCAGCAATGGAGGGTCGACCAAAATTAGTCCAAGAGGGCAGCAATGATTATCTCAACAAGTCAATAAGAAAAAACAGAACAGCAGCTTATTTAAGGTTAGTATTCATGACTTGACAACATGAAAGAGAAACGGCAAACAAGGAAAAGTTCCAATGTGAAAACCAGGACTGACTGAAAAAAAGCTGTAAAAGCTGTCTAAAATATTCAACATTCGATGTTACCATTAGATGTAAGTGAAACTTAAGGTGTAGATCCTGTTACATGTAGTGTAAGCTAAGGCAGCGTTTCAGAAAAAGAGCATTATACTTACAAACATGGTGGTGGTGCTGTGGTGATCTGGGGCTGCTTTGCTTCTTTAGGACCTGAATGACTTGCATTAATTTATAGATTTGTTTCCTAGAACGTCCTGGAGGAGAATCTCCAACAATAAGATTGTGACCTTAAGCTCATCAGCACTCCAACACACTGATCCAAAGCACACTGCAAGTCAGTCCCTGTATGGATCAAAAAACAAATGAGAGTTTTGAAGTGGTGTAGTCAAAGTATGGGTCATTTAAGTCCTCCACAGAGAGGTAAGAGGTATTTAAAATACCCACTCAGTTATTACGTTTAAGGGTAAATTTCTTTTTCAGGTATGACCAGGTCAGTTTGATTAGCTGTTTTCCCTGAATACTAAATAAAATGATCACACTTGACAAGTGAAATGAAGCATCATTAGTCAGACGATATGAAAGTCAAGAGCCTCACTTTTCTAAAAAACATAAAAGCCCAACTTTAAGCTCGCAGATAAACGAGGGAACCCTGCATCCCAGCTGATGGTGCGTTCGTGTCTGCGCAGAGGACACTAACTGCCTCACTCCGACTTTAAGAGCAAACTAACTTTTCCCGTACAGTCATTGACAGCCGCACAGTGGCAGCGCTGACACAGACGTGACAAACTAATGCCTGTTTTCCCTCCTTCCGCAGCTCCTGGCAGCGGTGAAGTCAGAGAAAGGCGTGAGCTCAGCGGTGGACTTGTGCCGTTACCATAGCAACAGGGCTCTGGAGGCCATCCAGGCTTTCCCCTCCTCTGAGGCTCGATCCGCCCTGGAGAACATCGCCTTGGCCGTCAACAAATTCTGACCCAAGCGCGCGCAACACAGACACACCTACACATACACACACAGAGAGACACACTCCTCTGTGGAGGCCTGAGAGAGTCTTGGGTTGGCCATGATGCCGTCTTCGTGTTTTTTTTTTTTGTTTTGTTTTTTTTTCTAAACTCCTACAACTGTTCATCATCGAATAAAAACTCATCATTCCAGCTTCGTGCCAGATGTTTTTGCAGCTCCGATACTCCCCCTCTCCTGCCCAGAGAAAATTTACCGGCAGACTGCTTTTTAAAGAAAGGAAAAAAAAACTGTCTCTTTATTGTTACCTGGCTTATCAGCACAGCCACATACCAGGCAGAACATCATTTAAGATGTTTTGATGAATTGTTAGTGTCATCTGGAAAATGTCCCATGAACAGCAAGTGAGGGTCTAAGGAGTACTTACTCTCAAAAATATCCCGGTTTTTTTTTGTTTTTGTTTTTTGTTTTTTTTACTATTTAGCATATTTGTTAGTCCAAAGTTGATGCTCTAAACTGCAGCTGCTTGAAATTTTACTCTTTGCCAAACTGAGGAGTTTCACTACGGGAAAAGTCCTGTTTTGCCCATTACGCAGCAAAGAACTGCTTTACTGCTGAGGCTCGACTCGGGTGAATCAGGAGTTGTAATGTCATCAATGTTGCCTTGTTATGTCAGTCTCAACGCCTGTTTATCTGTGTGTGTGTGTGTGTGTGTGTGCGTGCGTGTGTGAGCAAGAGAGAGATTTGAGGCAACCCAGGGGCGGGGAAAGGTCACCCAAACCTCTCCCCTATGGGCTAGCCAGCGAGCGCATTGAAGCTCCGCCAAGCAGTAATTATTAATGAAGAGACCTGAGCAAATGGACAGGAAATGCAGAGGTATTGATTGGGCCGGTTGCCCTGCTCTAAGCCGTACAGACTGGCGCCAGCCTGGTGGCCTGTGGTTTCCCAGGCTGCTGTCTGTGGAGGGCAATGGGGGGCGGAGGAGGCGCAGCTAAGGTGTGAAACCAGGCCACCGCTGGCAGCTGTCCGTCTCACGCCAGCTACACCTGAAGGACAGAGTGTACGAAGAGGGGACGGGGAAGAAAAGTCCGTCTCCTGTAAAAGAAACGCAGAATGTAATTGTTTACAGGTTACTCGGAGCTTGTATTTAACTTGAAACGGTACAAAGAAAACATAATAAATATAAGAATGGAGATCATTTTAAAACTTTATCCTGGTTTTTTCAATTTTATTAAGATTTCCTTAAACTAGTGGCCTTTATTCAATGTTTTAGACAGAATGGTAACAGTGAATGGAGAAAGTTACGCTGCCCATGTGGTAATTTTTCGAGATGCACCTATCAGGATTTTTCCAATTTCTAGTTTTTCTTGATGTCCAACATGTCTATTCTGATATTCAACCAATATCAGTTTTTTTCTCTTACTTTATGACTGAAAGAGAAAAAAATGTGCAGAGGTTCTTTGATGCAGGAACTACCAATTTTTAATCCACCAGAATATGAACCAATTAACAGATTTTTTCGTGTATGTGTCAGACCATGTCTTTTTATCAGACTTTTAAAGATGTTTTGAACAAAAATAAGTGCATCAAAGTTGAAGCTGATGTCTGCTGTGTTCAATTTCTTAGTTTTGATGCAATTATTTAGATGAGAAAAGTGATTTTTCAGTATTATTTCCAAAAATCTGCAAAGTCAAAATCTCAAAGGCAATAATCTTTGGCCATTTGACTGCTGCATCTCTTCTCATTTTTCATTCAGTGTCTGCAACATATTTTGTAAATGTTGGAACAGCTTAAGTACTTTGCTATTTTGTACTTCCTTTTAAGAACTCAGAAACAGAGATCAACTGTTTACGAGAAAAGTAAGAATGCAAAGTTTACTTCTAAAACACTTTTTAAAAGTGCTTCACGATGAAAATTCAAAACAGAAATTAAGAACAAGAGAATAAAAATCTTTAGGCCAGAAATTTAAACTTAAACTGTGCATAATTTCTTATTTTTCCAAAACATTGAAAATAGTTTAGTAGCACCATTTCTTTAGATATGACTCAAACTGTCGGGTTCCAGTTGAAAGTAAAATTCTTCCCTATTTTTTCCCTCTGAGAGAGAATTTCAGCAATCAAGTTCCTCCCCTTGTTTTATCAACCTTTTCTTATCAGCACCTTCAATGCGCTGTTCACATGGCCGGTAGTTCAACAGTAGTGAGGAGAGGTTAGGAAATATTAGGATGTAAAGAAAGCAGTAATTGATAATCAGTCCCGTCTTGCAAAAAGAAAATGAAAAGTTTGATTGAATCCTGATGATGGGAAAACTTCTAAGGTTTGTAGAAAGTGAGTGTCAGAATTCCTGCAGCCTAAAAGGTGGAAGGTGCAAGTGAGCGTGATGGAGAAATGGAGGCGGATGACTGAAGAAAGGTTAGATAAGGAAGGTGGAGTGAAGCATCTTAAAAACAAGCCTCCTGTCTGTCTCTCTGTTGTTCGTCCACATCCTTTTCTGGTTCGGCTTCGTGGGTACAGCTAGGTTCTCCTCGGGCCAGGGAAAGCCTCGGGCTCTTCATGAAATATTCATCCTTGCCGTGAGGAGACATGAGGAAAGTTACATGGAAAATTAAAAGGACTAAACAAGAAAAGAGGCTGGGACACAGTCAGAATGACAAATATAGTTACCAAACAAAACTTTTTTTGGTGGGTGAAGGCTAGTCAAACCTGTGAAACTGTTGCTCCCACTAGGAATAAAGCAAGTGTTGCAGAAGAGAGTCTGATAGGATGAGCTTCTTTGGCTTCATCTTCAGGAGAAAACAGTTCCTGCAGCGGTAAAGCTGAATGTTTAATGTGGAGCAGAAATCGTAAGGGTTTTTTTTTTATTTATTCCTAGAAAACATTCTGCTACCAGCATTAATCTGCTAAAAAAAATCTCCCGTGAAGCTCAGACTTAGATGAGAAAGAGAGAAAATGGAGGACTTTTTTTTTATCAGTTTTACATGGCAGGAACCAGACTCTGTGTTTGCTTTTCCAGTTTTGGAGTCTTGGGTATCAGGGGAGCAGGAGCTGGCAAAGCTCTGAGTTTACATCCAAAACATGAGGCGGGAACAGCAGCCCGAGTGTGGCTGGCTGTCCTAGACTGTGAGCGGTGAAATTACAGCCGGGTCCGGCAGAGAGAGACTCGGTCAGCTCCGTCCGGCTGGTTCAATTACACACACGCACACTCACATCTACTACTAGGATAGTTTCCTTCAGTGTCTGACCGAAATCACCCAGTCTTTTAGATTTCAGTTAAGTATCACAAGGTCTGCTTTTAACCAATTTCAAGTTTCCCCTTGAAAAAAATTATTGTATATGGATGCCCTTTTAAGAGGGGGAATTTTACCTTTTTTTTTTTTTAGTTTTACATCATGTAATGATTTCATTACCTCATCAAAACCATACCTGGAGTGTTGCTTTGATTGATTCTTTCATGTTTGAAAAATGTCCCATGGCAGCCATGCAGCTGAGTGACTCCCCCACTCAGTTCCTCCAGACTAGCGACAGCAGAGTAATTGTCAAACACCTTCTGGAAATGCACATTAGCTTGGTGCTGATGTGCATTTCCACGAAAACTTAATCCTGGTTTTCATTTTATTTTAAGTTTTTCTTCCACTAGTGGCTTTTATTCAATGTTTTAGACAGAAAGGTAACAGGCTGTGTTGTGATGACTTGCTGGAGGTTGAGTGTGAGAAAGAGCAGGTGCTTCTTAAAGGCCAGTTGTCAATTGGCCTATTCGGATAGGCCAATTTCAAGTCCTATGAGATGAATATGACTCTTTTAAGTCGTATTTGGTGAGTATGCAGCGCATTTATAACAACTGAAGGTAACACAGTTACTTGATTGTGCTGTAAAAGTTGCTGTAACTTATATAAATTCAAAGTTTTTCAAAGAGTTGCAAATGGGGATGGATCTCCTTTAGCAGTCTGTGTTACAGCGAATTTAAAGAAGCCTCCAACTGAAGACACTGTTTCTCTATGACAATCCCTTTAAAAATACTTACATTTGTGTTTTCAGGTTTTAAAACTAATAATTTTTAGAATAATTTCCTCGCACAATATTATGCTTTTTTTTAGAAGAAGCAAATCAGATTGTGTTTAATCCTCAATTTTTCTAAATATTAATTGCTGAGAAAACTTAATCACCTTTATGGTTAGATGAAACAGCTGACTCATAATCAGTTTATTTCTTCATGTTGTCTAAGGCTTTAACAACAAAAAAGCCATTGACTCACATGTCAGCATCAAAAGCACCCAATGTTTAACTTTAAGTTACTTTGTCAGTTTTAAATTTGAGTAAGTTAAACTGCTTTATATATTTTTCTATTATTTATATCACTTTGAAAAAAAGAGGATAAAAAATACTAATGTACTGAAACCCTGTTGCAAAAACACAGATTTCTACCAACACTATCAGTTTGGTGGTGACTTCTGTGTTTTCAACATGAAAACACCTGAGACTGTAACTCCATTCAGAACCTGTGTTCAGGTGTTTAAGATTTACTGCTAAATCTCCCTTCCAACCTGGTTTTGGCTTTCCAACTGTTCAAATGTGGACCATTTTTGATCAGCGCTTAAAATGATGTTTAACCGCTTCTTTTATTAATCCACAAAGGCCACGGATCTCCTGCAGCCCCCAGTTCTCTGACCCCATAAGGAATAAGCATCTGTATAAAATGATTGCTGGAGTACGAGTGTAAAAGGACGTTAGGATCTCCGTTTGTCTTCCTCCGAATGGCCTATCAGTAAACACCTGCTAATATCACCACAGAGCAGACAGTGATGGATGAAAGTCATTCTGCTCAGATGGGAGCAGTATGGCTGATTGGCCTCTTCGACACCAATGAGCATATTGGCCAAAAATGACACTTTAACGAGCTCTTCCCTGCGTTAAGTGCTGCCCGCCGGCCCCTCATCCCTAGCCGCCGCCTGGCTGACCCTGGCCCAGGCCCCCCACATCCCCCCCCAACCCCCTCAGAACCCTCCCACATATCCATCCCCTCCCGAATGAAGGCTGCTCGCTTCATTGGCTGACAGATCAGACTGCCATGGAGACAGCTCATTAGTGGAATAATGAGAGCCACACGTTGTCTTGTTATATCGTCTCTGTATCGACATATTTGTGGCTGGAGAAAGAACATGTACTGTGTGCATAAAGTAGATGATGATTAACACAGGATTATGGCTTAGGGAGGCCTTCAGAGGGTTTGGTGCTCGGCTCAGGTCCCGTTTAATGCATCGGTAGTTCATTTGCATCGGCCAACTAATTGATTATTTTTTTAAGAAAGTTTCAGCTGCCATCAGCTTATGTTATTAATTATGGAATCAGTTTTCTTTCAGTTTTAGACATTGTGCACTGATTTATTTTCTGACAAAACGGCTGCATCGATATGATTCACAACCTCCAGGGATGAAGCTTATATCGCCTTTAATTCTTTTTTCAGGATATTTTTTATGTCTCTAAATGGGTTCATGAATGATGGTGGTGATTATCACTAGTTACAGAGACAGAAACGATTTTAGCACAGAAATACATTTTACACTTTTGAGCTGCTTGCCTTCGCAGAAATCTACTACCAGTGTATGGAGACATGTTGTTTCTGTCACCGACCACTTGAGGGCGATGTTGGCCATAAGGTTTTTCTCTGTTATTCTGTGGAAAACGCTACCTCTACCTTCTTGATTTAAAATATAAGACTTTTAGTATTTCAAGGGTATGAAAAAAATGTTTTGAAAAATAAACATAGCACGTGTAGTTTTTTTTAATCATTGTTTATATGTTTCATGTTGAACAGGGATCTAAATTTCTGTCATTCTTATAAAGTTAGTGTTTCTCTGTCTGTGTATTGCCTTTAATTGTAGCCTTTGTTTTCAAATAATACCATGAAGAGACTTTGCGGTATAGAACATCATGTTATTTTAACTTGCCATGAAGCTAGAGTTACAAAGTATTTCAGCTTACAGTTATTATCAATTAATATTGGCGAAATATTTGTTTTATGAATTATCATTGATAACCAGAGAAATGACACTAGTGAAATTCCCTCTGTTTTTTGTACTTTAAGATGCCACTTTGATGAGGTTTATATTTTACATGGATAAGTGGTCTTCTGGCAAGCATAATTTAATATAATAATATAATTTATAACACTGAAAATATCCATTTTCACTTCGAGATGGGAATTGTGACACTGAGTCAATCTGCCTCGAGATTTAAATCTGCAAGTGAAAAAGCATATCAGTTTTTAAACTACTACTCTCTTCCTTGTAGGCTGTTACGCTTCATTTTAATTTTTGAAACAACACAACATGTACACATAGGCTCTGGCGTGCCATAACTTCTCATGTAAATATTCATAGTGGGGCCACCATGGCCAAAAATGCCGCAACCATTTTTTGATTACACAGCTGTGTGTGGGTCCACAGTTGAAAGTCCAGCACCTTCAGACCACTGATTCCAACACAGTTGGAATTCTTTACTGCAATCTAATTCTTTATTTATATTTTATTTATTAGTATTTCTCAAATTAATAAAAAAAAACCAGTGTAAGGAAACCTAAGACAGTTGATGACAGTTGATTAATTTTGTCCTACACAGTATCTCTAATTCATTCCGAGATATAAGCTTATGTTAACAATTAAAATTGTTTTTATAGAAATAACAGTTTAAAAAATACATTCCAGTAGTTGTATGTAATTGAATTTATATAAGAACAGATGAAAGCTGGGGGCTCTGGGGAAAAAAATGTTTTTGGTTTCTTTTTTTTTAATATATCTGCATTTTCATCCTTTAAAACTATTTCAAACGTTTGAAAAATGAGTGGTGCTTCTAATAACTTGTGGAATTAGATGTTTATGAAAGAAACACTGTGATATGCTGTGATCACAGTCAAAGATGCAGAATTTAAAGTTTACACGTTCATCCTATGAAGCTCAAGTGCCTAATTCAGGTAAATTATTTCCTACATTTTTCTCCTCAATGAGTTTTCCTGATCTCAACATGGGATGTCAAAAAATTATGAGGTTTGAAAGGCACTGAATTGTGGTTTTGACATTTCCTGAAACATAGTTGCTGAAGTAAAAATATATCTCTACCATAGTGATCAATACACCTCTGCTCATCTGGAGTTTCTCTCAAGTATTCCTGATTCATTAATTGACACAAACCTTTTCTGTCAAAATCATTAGTTTGCTCATTAGGTTGTTGACACTAAATACTCTCATTTTCACACGATCTTTATTTTTTACAGTTGTAACATGGGACTTTTCAGTTCTGACTGGTAGGTTTGTCATATCATAAATGTGTTTTTTCAGTGGTGACATGACAAGCCTCAAAATGGTGCAAATGCACAGGAAAAGGTTAAAAAGTCTACAAGTGGAGGGATGTATTGAAGTACCTATGGGATATTTTTTGGGCACCATGCCTAGTTACCTACTACTGTCAAGAGACTGAAACTTATTTTCTAGAATTTACCAGTACATTTACATTCCACCTTCATGGTTACTTTTCAGGTTACGACTAAAAAGAGATGCTTTGAGGATGCTGCAGGGTTTTCTTTTTCCACACAATTCACTGGTTACGTAATTTATCTTTATTTTTCCAGAAAATAATCTGTTTGCACGTCTATGTGATGTATTCTGTACTGCTACAAAGTAGTAGTTTGCCCAATGTAAAGACAAAGGTAGAGCAAAAAAAAGCATTCTGCAGCTGGAGCTTAAATGAACAGGATCCTGACTAAAAAGCTTTTAACGTGCCATTAAAACAGGCTAATTAGACATAGCTAGTATTTATAACTGGGTAAAATGAAGTTTCAGCTAAGACGTTTTTCAAAGCGCTCCAAAACACTGAACTCATTAGCTTCGTCTCCGCGGATTAGCGGAAGTGACACAGCAAGCACGCGCCTCCTACGGTTACGTCACGTCACGCGACGCAGCCGAGAAGCCGAGCGAGAAAAGGAAAACAAAACAAAAACATCAACAACAACTCAACTATTACATTTTAAAAGGAAGCGCATGCAGCCCGCGGACATGTGCGGCGCTTTGCTAACCCTAATCATGGATGACATGGAGTCGGAAAGGTTAGTTCCAACCGCCGGTCACGCGCGTTTTACCGTTAATTCACCACGACTCCCCCACGCTAACGTCATTGAGTCATTAACGGTCACAAAGCGCAGGTGATGGGGCCCTAGTTCATCCTTCAGTGTAAGGAGCGAGTGTTGCTTCGCGATTGGGATGGAAAGTGTCGCATCCTGGCCGGTTTTCTTGTGTTTTTGTGTTCAAACGGTCATGGGCGAAAGAATGAGGAAGTAGCTGGTTGATGTAAATGAGAAGACAAGGATGAGATAACGCGG
Source organism: Poecilia picta (assembly GCA_033032245.1). Taxonomy (NCBI): domain Eukaryota; kingdom Metazoa; phylum Chordata; class Actinopteri; order Cyprinodontiformes; family Poeciliidae; genus Poecilia; species Poecilia picta. The sequence goes on from CM065374.1 coordinate 15,684,372, forward strand.
ACTCCAGAATCATCCATAATTTTCTTAATGTGCGTTACAATAAAAAAAAGTACATTGTTCTGACTGGCAGACGACTAAACTGTGATTGGTGTTGGTCATAGCTTGTACGAAATTATTTTTTTCCCCGACATCTGGCCACATGTTTTGCAGAAGCAGCAGCCTCACACTTAGATTGAATGAGGATGCGCCTCTGTTTGCACCACACAGGAGTCTTGGAAGCTTTTCCCACTGTGCACTAGTCTGTTGCTGTCCATCATCGTTTCTTCCTGCTGAATCTTTGATTAAAAAAAAAAAAAAAAAGTACTTTTAAAACCCCTTTATTGCCACAACCTCATCCACTTGCTGCCTATCTTGAACTGAATCTGTGCTTTTGGCATAATTTTGTAGCACATCTTAAACATTTTCTTTAGTGCAACTTAGCCTTGCTTCCACTATACTTTTCTGCTTTTGTTCGCGATCAGAAATATTTCCAAACAGCTGATTTTGACTTTTTTGTAAATACAGAGTTGAATATGTGGATCTGCTTTGAGGTCTCCTCCTCCCAGAGGAACATTCGTGGAAAACCTATATAGGAAGGCATCCTGATCAGATAACTGAACCACGTCACATACATCTAAAACTTCAGTTTCCTTTCATGTAAAAGCCATAGTAACGCACTGTTAACGTTTGAGTTAACACAGGACAATTATATCAATCACTGATGTCAATATCAATCATTTTGTGCATTGCTACAATGAAACTTATTTTATTCAAGTTCGTTGCATCAAATTAATTTGCATCTAATCAATCCACACAGCTAACTAAAAATCAATGTGATGTCTATTTTTTTTAATTGAGACTGCATAGTTTCCAAATACAAAATGTATGACTCTACCAAACAACTAAGCCATGACTTTCTGCTTTAATCTTTGTACAGAGCTTCCTTTCTTTTTTCACTGTCATGTGTAACTTTAAACACTTATTTAGAATATTTGGAATCTGCACAAGTGTACACATTCGTTTAATATTTTCTGCTGAATCGCTCATGGGTTTGGTTAGGCTGTGCCACTTTATCCATGGTTGTTTTTTGAGGGACGGTTTTGTGACGCTTTTGCTTTTTCTAGGCCATGAATTCCTGTGAGGATGGAGGAAATTCAAATGAAGCAATGCTTGAGAAAGGTAAGTCACACATCCTTATCTGTGGTGTAGCTGCGTTAATGTATTCTAATCCTGGGATTATTTACAGAACATCAGCACATTCAGGATGTTAAAAAAGAGAAAGAAGATTTTGCCGTTTGTGAACGAACTCAAGCACATGAAGGAGGGTCTCCTGGAGTGTCGGAGGCCAATAAAAGGTCGTTCGCTGAGACACATCAGTCCACCAGTAATAAGAGAGCCAGAGTCTGCTCTGAGGTAAAAAATAATTCTAGATTAAATTTCTTAACCAACTTCTATTTTCTCATATTTCATCTTCCAAAAGCTGTGTTAATCTTTTACGGTGGTCCTTATCAATAGTTCTATGGGCTTTAATGGTTTTTCATGGTTTTGTTTTTTTATTTTGACTCTTTTTTATTATTATTAATTTTACATTTTCATTCAAACCACCATGAATTACAAGCAGGTGTGAAAGTGGGGGATAAGGTAGGGTACTGTGTACCCCTAAAAGATTTAGCGGGGGTATGCAGACCTGCAAGAGAGGGGAGGGGCTGTCAGCTGTAAAAAAAAAATCATTGGGATCACTGTGCAGCCGTGAGAGCACCCACTAATCAGCTGTGACTGATTAGTTTTTCAAGAACAATCTAAAACACTACTTAATCAATTACTAAATAACTTTCTCCCATTTCATATTGTTTCTGAACTGTTCGTGCTTTGCTAGAGCAGCGGTGCAATATGTCGATCGTGGAAGGTTTTGAGTCGATCTCGGCATTAGGTGACAAATTGAAAGCTGCCATGTCGCTGAAACCAGCATGTCCTCCATAGACTCCTTATCAAAAAGTTTGTAACTTCATTAAAGAACGGCAGCAAAAAAAATCAACAAAACGTGCTCAAAGTAATGACCCAATAACAATAATAACTCAGTGATTATTGTTTCAACAAGGTGTTGTGTAATTCGGTGTGTTTTGGTTCCATTACCAAAATAAGTAGCAGAGCAGGAGGTTAAAATGAACTAATCAACCACCACTGTGTTCATGAGAGGCTTATTAATGATCACAAAATAAATATCAACCCTGCAAACCTGATATGTAACGGACTGAATGTTATATTTTTAACGTAATCTCTGGTTGGCTTGTGGAGTGCGGAGGTTGCCGCAGCAACGGGGGTGCTTAAATGACAGAGAGAGACGGTGAGTAAAAAGGTGCGAGTGGTTTGAACAGTTGATCACCTGTCTGGACACAGGATCAATATAACCAGTTTAAAAGATAAAATGAATAGTTATATGCCAGATATGGAAAACTGGGATGCCATGCCATGATGTTCAGAATTTAGGTCTCATGACATCTTCAAGGTGTCAACATTGCAGCCAGTGGGTTAAAAGAGGAAATACAGCTTTATTTTGTAACAATTTAAGAGCTAACCAGCTATTATCGCTTCATTTCTTTTTTTTTTTTGCCATAGTACCCCCAAGAATTTAAAACTACTTTCACCCCTGATTACAAGTATTTATCTGTAACCAACAAATCAAATCAAGTGAGCAAAGAAATAGTTTAGAACGAGGAGTGATCCATAATAACTGAAGTATAAAACTGGGATTACCACAAACAAGAAGATTAGGAATACATTAAAAAGATGTAATTAAATGCCATACGCTAACCGTACATCCAGCCTAAAGAGGCATTTTTCCAAACCATTTTAAGTGACAACAAGAAGGACTGTCTGTTTGGAATGATGAGATTAAAAAACGATATGCTATGTGGCGAAATATACTTTCTGTGTAGTTCAATGTGCTTATCTTCGTTTTGCTTTTGTGTTTGGTGAGCATTTATTTGAAAGGTGTTTGTTCTTTGTAGGTGAGGAAGTGTCTGGCAGATGAGAGCCACAGGCATGAGCCTCTTCGCCACGCCATGGCTGGAGAAAAGGCCCACTGTATCCAGGAGAGATCAAGGCTTCCTACAGAAAGCCTCTTTTCAGCATCTCTCACAGGATTTCAGACAAGAGAAACCCACCAAGTCTGGATCAGCAGGCTAATCACGGCGACTTGAGTCAGCTCAGCTTCAGCAGCATCCTTTCACAGAAGCTCCAAAGTCCAGAAATAAACGGCCAAAGTGACATCCTCACCGCCACAGAGTCCTTGGGTCAGACGTCAGCAACAGAGTCAAACCTTTACCCACTGATTGAGAAAATGTTTTTCATCCTCAATACCCTGAACTCCAGCATGACTCAGCTGCACAGTAAAGTGGACTTGCTAACGCTGGAAGTCATGCGTATAAAGAAGCAGATCAAGCCTGCTGAGAGGACGGCAGACTTCCAGCCTCCTCCTGAATATCTCCTGACGAATGATGAACTCAATCAGCTGATGGAGCATACCTCCAGCGCCGGCGAGCTCAGCTGCCAGCTGCTTGTCCACCTGTTCCCAGAGCTGTTCAAAGCCAAGGAGTGCCCCCATGACTGCATGGCAAGCAAGAGAACGCTGGAATCTCTGCACCTGCAGCTGATCCGGAACTACGTGGAGGTTTGTTATCCCTCAGTGAAAAACAACAGCGTCTGGCAGGAGGAGTGCCTCCTTCAGATCAATGACTTTTTTAATCGCTTCTGGGCACAGAGGGACATGGAAAGCGCTCGGCTCATCAAGAAGCAGGCAGTCCCAGGTGATGAGATGAAAGTGGAGCTTCCTCAGACATATCGCTTCATTAATGAACAGGGTCAGGAGGAGAATGTATCCCTGGATAACCAGCAGGGTAGCCTGCCAGTGTCCGACGACAGGCTAAATACTCAAGCTGCAGAAGAGCATGACGACTTCTCCTCGCCGGAAGATTTTGTGATTTTCCTCATGCATCGTCTCTTCCCAGAGCTTTTTGAAGAGGGGAAAATTCCCGAAGTCTCCAGCAGTTACAGTAACTTGGGCCAGCTCGTTCTGGACTCCGACAAGATGGAGATCCTGAGGAAGTACATGGAAGCAAATTTCCCTGATGTCCCTGAGGACAGCTGGCTTCAGTTGTGCATACAACATATGGAGGACACACTGGAAGGGCCACACAGCAATGGGAACGTGAGTGAATCTGACAACATCAACTACGATGGCTATGACCTGACCGGCTTTCAGGAAGACCTTCCCGTCATCAGGGCTCCAGATGCCGGTGAATTTGAAAGACCTTGTCGCAAGTCCAAGAAGTCGCTGCTCGCAGCCGTGGATTTTGAAAATCTGAAGATTCCGCCACCTGACTACAGCGTTCCCCAAGAGTACATCTTATCCAGGGAGCAGCTGAAGAGCAACTATGAATGTAGCTTGTCCATTGGCAACTTTGCTTCACGCCTGCTGGTGCTCATGTTTCCCGAGCTCTTCACCCACGAGAATACCAGAAAGCAGTACAACTGCAGTGGTTCTCTTGGGAAAAAGCAGCTCGATCCTGTGCGTGTGAATCTGATCCGACATTACGTGCAGCTGGTCTACCCCCGAGCCAGGAACGACAGAGTGTGGATGCTTGAATTTGTGGGCAAGCTGGATGAGAGGTGCAGGAGGCGGGACACAGAGCAGAGAAGATCTTACCTGCAGCAGCGCAAAGTTGGTGGCCAAGAGCTAGAGCAGGAATTTCTGTGCCACATCAACCAGATCACTCCAGAAGCTAGAGAGGATTCAGACATTCCTTCTTTACCTCCCGAGAAAAGCAGCAAAGACTTCTGTAAGATCCCTCTCGACAAACTGACCATTTCCCAACCGGACTTCCCCGTACCTTCCGCCTACCTGTTATCGGACTCTGAGGTGCGGGAGGTCGTCCAGCAGAGCCTTTCTGTTGGGAACTTTGCCGCCCGGTTGCTGGTGCGCCTCTTCCCGGAGCTGTTCACTCCGGAGAACCTGCGGCTCCAGTACAACCACTCGGGCGCCTGCAACAAGAAGCAGCTGGACCCAGTCCGGCTGAGGCTGATCCGTCATTACGTGGAAGCGGTGTACCCCGTGGAGAAGATGGAGGAGGTGTGGCACTATGAATGTGTGCCGAGCATTGATGAACGCTGCCGGCGGCCGAACCGCAAGAAGTGTGACATTCTTAAAAAGGCCAAGAGGTCAAACACTGTGTCATAGTTGCAGTATTTTACAGTTAGTCAACACGCATATAAGCTGAAACAACGTTCTTAAGCTCATGTTTTATCTTTTGCCTCCAGCAGCAGATGTTTTTAGGCTTTGTTTAATTTTCTAATGTATTAAAAATGTTAAACCGTTCTTGTTTATAAGTCAGAGCTGTTAGAGCTTGTCTAACACATTTCTTTCATAAATCTAGCCTTAAAACCACATTATAACCACAGTAGCTACAATTAAGAGTCACACTTTCTCTATTAGCAGTAATTACTAATGTAGCATCGTGCCACCAGAGTTTTAATAATAAAGTACTTACGGATGGGTCCATGAGTATTTGCACAAGAACATTTTTAAGAATTTTTTTCTGTACATCACAAAAATGGGTTTAAAATTAAGCAATTAAGACTCAAGGGATTTTCAAATGAATAACATAAGATTGAATTGTGCTAATTCATCAACCAGATTGTTCATTACACCTTGATAGTAGTTGGTTAGTTGGACCCTATTTTGCCTTCAGAACTGCCTTAACTCAATGTGGCACAGATGCCAGAAGGTGCCACAGACAACAATCCTTTGGGATTTGAACCATATTTTCCTAATAGGATCATGCAGTTGTGCATTTTTCAGCTCCACATCCCATTAGAAATTGCATTCAAAAGATTCTCCATTGGCTTGATTATAGGTGACGGTGGAGGCGACTGGGATGCAGTAAAGGCATCATGTTCAAGAAACCAGTTTGAGAATTTGAGCTTCGTGACATTGTGTTTTATCCTGCCGGTAGTAGCCATCAGTAGATGGATACACTGTCATAAAAAGATGGGGAAAATCAGCAACAATACTAAAGGTACTAAATCACCGAATTTGTGCCAAGAAAACATCCTCCATGCCATCATACCATTGCCACTTATCTGAACCACTGATGACAGCCAGGATGGATCCGTGCTGTTTTTTTTGTTGTTTATTCTGACCCACCAACCAAATGTCTCAGCCAAACTACTGGTTTCAAAATCGCAGTCCTCGAGGGCCAGAGTCCTGCAACTTTTAAATGTGTCCCTTGTCCTGCACACTTCAATTAAATTCTGAAACTGCCTCACAAGCATCCAGTGAAGCTCTACAGAGCTCTGCTAATAAGTTTTTATTGGAGCCAGGTTTGCTGAAGCAGAGAGACATCTAAACGTTGCAGGACTCTGGCCCTTGAGGAATGCAGTTTGAGACTGCCGGTGTAAACCAAGTCTCGTTTGACATGGTCACTTTTTTCCCCCAAACAGTTTTGTCCAGTTTTAGCAAATCTGTGTGAATTGTGTCCTCAGTTCCCTGTTCAGAGACGCTATTCTGCATAACTCAGCTGTAACCATTGGTCATTTGAGCTACTGTTGCCCTTCTTAATGTCTTGAACCAGCCTGCTCATTCACCTGTGACATTTTTATCCACACAACCTTCACACACTCAACCATGTGACTTTTAAAGTCACTTAGATCCCCATTCTGATGCTCAGTTTAACTTGCTATTTGTGTTCAGATGAGGTGAGGTTAGAGTCTGGAAGAGGTGTACTTATTTAAGTGGCTAGTGAGTGTAAATTGTAACCTTAAACGTGACCCTTCAAGTTCCTATTATTTGGCGTTGTGTTTCTAAAATGCAGTCCAAACTAATTATTAAATGATCAATCTTAAAACCATTTGTGGTCGTGTACAGAAGCAAAGCTCCCGAGTTTTGTCCTTGTCTAAATATTGATGGGCATATGACTGTACATTAAGCCTTCTTATAGAAGTGTATGTTATACTGGTAATTTAACATGACAATGGGTCATGATAACCTATTTCTAATAAACACAGTTTTAAAAAGCAGTTGGAGTGTTTTACTTATTAGTGCTGTTGTGATACAACCGAAGATTTAAATTTGGGCCTGTTCTGACAGTGGACATACCTGGAAAACCTCTACAGGGAAGCATACAGATCAGATGTATTGGATCAACTCCTTCTACACCACAACAGACCAGAGCAACACTCCCCTAATCATACTTACAAAACTCTGATTAGTGTATGCATGACCTGGAGAAATGTGCTCTAATTGAAAAACATCTGCAAAAGAGAAGAATAAGTTTTACACCTTTGAAATGCACCTTTATTGGCAAATGATATAAGGGGGAGGGGAGTAAATAAAACTTTTCTTTCACACCTTATCTATTTCTAACAAATACACTGATCACTGGAGAGCAAGTACCTTGAGGTAAATTTAAAACCCCACTCATGTGAGCACTTTTATCCCTTTTGTTGCAGCTTCAGGGTTTGAAGGCTAAATCCCTGACAAGTTCAAGGACTTTCCACCTCCTTATGGAAACTTTGTATTTATCTCCATCATTAGATTCACCCAAAACCTTCCTGGGGATGACTCTCATTAGAGTGACGGTGTTGGCTTCTCTGTTCTCTGACACCACAAGGTCCAAGGTGTCCCCAACTTTTACCTGGATAAACAAGAAAGTTAAATTTTTTTCCAAGAGCCCAGAGCATCAGTGGAAAGCATTATTCAACAGATGGTGACACACGTACCGTTTTACTTTTCTTGATTAGTTTCTGTCCATTTAGTCGGAGCTTGTTGCTGTAGAACGCGTCCTCGATTTTGCTATTGTGAGAAGAGAAAAGTTAGTCTCCCTGTTGCAGTCAGTGCCCAGTTTAGATTTTTGGCTTTTTGTCACACGTTTCTAATAAAACACACCTTAATGTCAACAATAAAGGGAAAATTCTCCAAACCAACCGGGCTAAATGTGAACGTGTTTGCCCCTTAATTCAATAACTGTCGAAGCAGAAATCTCTAGGTTGCCAATTGTTGAGGTCTTTTATCCTGCTTCATGTTGTCAGACTGGTTGTTTTTAGGAACCTTCTTGATTCTACAAGTCAGGTAGTAATCAGACCTACTAAGCTACAAAAATGTGGTTAATCACATGGGTCAGTTACAGTTTTCACAAATGAGCAGGTTGATTTTTTTCCTATTTAACTACATCAACAATTGAAAACTATATTTGTGTACTAAGATTGTACTAAGATTATCTGAAAATTATCTCATTTAAAATTTGTTTTCTGATATGAAACATCTGAGTGAAAACAGGGAACAAAGGAAAGTGGGGTGGGGTTTACAGCACTGCAAACGTGGAAATGTTTATCATATAGACAAAATTAAGTCTAACACCTAAATCCTTTAACTTACTTCCGTGCTAAATCCAAGCCAGCCTTTAACACGACGTCATAGCGGAAAGACGGTACATATTTCTCTATATCTTTATAGTCTTTAGGTAAATTAGGATCTTCATCTTCATAATCACTCTCCTCTGGGTCATTTTCATCCTCATCATCTTCCTCTTCCTGGGCTGCACGTGAAGGAGCTTTCTTCTTACTTTTAAATCGCAGATGCTGCAAAGACCAGGTCTTGAGAGCAGGCCGGTGACCACCAAGTGCAGAGAAAGTCGAGCAGCCCCACAGCTGCCGAGTATGAATGGTTCTGGGGCACCACTCTGTCCTCCTAGGTCCATAACCAGCTGCCAACAGGTGGCGAGGGTTCAACCGTCCAAACTGCCTCATAGCAAGTACATGCAGCACCAGGCTTTGCATGCTGGAGCTCCAACCTGTCACTATAAAACAAATATGCAAGATCAGAAAAGCTCTCGGCGAGATATTCAATACTTACACTGTCTAGTTTGCTGATCTGGTCTTGAAATGTTTACTTTCCTCTTGGAGCATAGATATTGTTGGCTTTCTTTCCAGATTGGGATTCAGTCTCAATGTCATTAAACGTTTTGTCATTAGTTCTGGATCACTAAGCTTTAGCCAATCCATTATAGTCCACAAATCAAATGTTATTGGACCTCCTCAGGCTCAGACTCAAAGACAGGAATGAAATAGCCCTCTGAGTGTTCAAACCTAAAAAAGCAGCTCCATAAAATATACTTCTAACCAAGAACTCTTGAGCCTAAGTTTTTCTGGTTGTTATTCCACATGTTTATGTGGTAGTTGGTACTTGGTAGTTTTTATTAATTTAAAGTAGATATTCATTTTGGGTTTTAATTATTAAATTGCGGGAAATATTCCTTTACAGCTCAATAAACTGGGCAACTCAACATCAGGTAGGTAAAACACAATCGATAGTCATAAGTTATTATCTTGACCTCACAGGCAGGTCGATGAGTTTTTTTTAAAGAATATAATCAGCCCGTAAACATGTTCATGTTACACTTCAGTAACATTCATGTGAAATAATTCTGAAAATAAGTAACCAAAGACATGCGTTTAGCAGTTCTTCAAAAATAAAAGTCTTGCCAATTTCCATCAAGGTTTGTGTCACTTATGTCAAAGATTCTAACAAATATTCCTCAACCAATTACGTAGAACTGTTGCAATAATTATTTTAAATAAATAGAAATAATGCTTAAGTGAAAATATCTGAAGATGAGTCACTTATTTTGAAATGTAACCGGAAGTTTCCTCTTAGTGCGCAATCCGTCAAAACAAACAAACCTAAAATGATTTTAGTTGCTGCGTTTTCTAACGCCGTCTAAAGCCCGTGTAGTTTTGTCCAGTGACGACTAAACGTTTCATACTCAGCTGCATATTAAGCAAGTCGTTTTATGCGGAACTAGGTACTGTTAGCATAGCGTGTTTTTACTCGGGGCGCTCGTAAGTTACACGTACAACAACCCAGGAGCTTTTAGTATTTAAAGCAACAATCTAACAGCATTTTTAAAAGTAGATTAAAATGCACTGTGTTAAACACTCACCTAAGGAACAACCTTTCATTGCTCTGCACTTCATCTGCTTTTCCGAGGCTGGTATTTGTAGCAGCAGTTATAAATCTACTGCCATCTATCGCTTGGACTGGACATTGCAGTAGTATTGCCTTTTCACCAAAAAAAACCTCATACTATCAAAACAACCTCGTTTTCTCACAGAAGCAGTAAAATATTCCAACTCCTGCATAGATTATGAAGTGGCATTAAAAATATGCATCCATACTCCTCTCTGTAGGTTGAATCTCCTACAGTCAAATGCTTTACAAGCATTCGTTACAGCCCTCGGTGTCATATTAATTTTAGTTTTCCATGATTATTTGAACACTCAACCAGTTGGGAAGATTATACAACATTCAATTACAATAAATGCTAAAAGCAGCACAGCTTTCTACCACTATTCTTGAACAGTGGTACAAGAACACTGTTCAAGAACAGATTTAATTTATTCTATTGAAGAAATTGAAAAACTACCACTACTTTTTTGTTCAGTATTCAATCTTCTTTGTGCAACTGAAAATTACCAGCGGTAGCAAAACAAAAGCCTCATATTATGATGCTACTCGTACAGTGTTTGACAGCTGGTGAAGCTCCAATAAATCTCATTGTATTTATTATATACAAAAAGTCTTAAGGCTTCTTTTCTTAGACACTTTATGTCTCATTATGTATGAAAAGCTACAGTGGTACTGGGTTTAAAAGCCTCATTTCTTCTTATGATCAAACAGCTCACAAGATTTTTGTCTATGCTGACCACAAAAAATTTCTCAAAAAGTATTTTGGCTTGTTAATATAGACAGCTTTTTTTGTTGTTCTTCTAAAATGTGTTGATTTTCAGCCCATGCATATAAAACTGGGTTCGCTTCAGTAACACTGCTGTTCCAGCAGTTTCCAGTTGATGGCAGGCTTGAGCTTTGGTTGGTCCTGAGGATTTCCTCTACATTCTAAGTTCTTAGTTAGAGGGTAATCCAATGAGTGGTGTCAAATAAGTCTTTTAGCGGTCAACAAGAAACTACTAGCTGCTGTCAATGTAATTTTTGTTAAAATGTGACTATTTCAACAGTAACCAGCTGCAGGATTTTAATATTTCTTAGTCTTATATTCACAGTAATACTCATTGGTCCCAGACCCTTAATAAAAACTCCAGCAACATTTTTAACCACACAACGGGAGAGACCCGGACATTTATTGCATTTTTAATTTTTCCAGCATATTTCAAATTTCAATACATGTTGCAAGAGTAACTCTGTTATTAATGCAGCCCATTTTTATATTTAACAATGCCAATTTAAAATATTTATTTTGTTTAGTGTAAATAATTTACATCAACATTCAGCTCCACTATGGATTATAATGTCTAGTTGTCTCATGTGCATATACCAATATCACTACGTTGAAAACAATGAAAGAACAAGATGTCATGTCCTAGAATGCATACAATATCTCTCTGTAAGATGCTTTGAAAACTCCTTATTGTAATATCGTTTTTTTTGCATGTCTTAATGTAAGTGGGTAACACTTTATTTGAAGGGGTGTCCATAAGACTGACAAGAGACTGTCATAACCATGACATAACATCTGTCATGAACATAAAGAAATCTTTATGAATGTTGGCATGCAGTGAGTGTTATTCAGTAAATAATTACACTTTTAATGCAAAGTTGCTCTAAAAGTTGCATTAAAGGTCCATTAAAATAGCCAACTTTGCATTAAATTATCATAATTTACAAAATCATGCAAAGTTGGCCCTTTCAAAGCAACTTTTAGAGCAACTTTGCATTAAAAGTGTCATTATTTACCAAATGACACTTCATGACAACTGTCATAAACATTCATAACGACTGCTTTATGTTCATGACAGATGTTATGTCATGTTTATGACAGTGTAATGTCAGTCTTATGCACACCCCTTCAAATAAAGTGTTACCATGTAAGGGTGCATTGATGTTTTTGCATAAACAGCCTGTAAAACCCACGGAAAAGACATTCCAGAAAAATTAAACGGCAGAAGGTAAAGCCTTCTTCAGAACTGTAACAGTGCTTTTCTGAGTTCTCCTGTCACATCAGACTGTAAAAATGGCCATTTCACAGGTTGAAATGAAGCATCATTCATTTACAATGGACACACAATGGACATACAATTAATTATGCTGGTGGTATACATTCATGGATGTTTTATGGTTGTTAACACAGTGTCTCGGGAGTAGGAAAACATGCAAAGGCTTTCATCGTTGTCCCACTCCATGATTAAATTTGTCGGTTCACAGATAACACCCATCTGTTCAAATGTTCTGAACGTCTCTTTTTTTGTCCGTCTGATTGTTTGTAGCACAAGTTGTCCGCTTCTGTCGTGGCAGTAGGCAGCAGAAGTTATATTTAAGACAAAAATATTCAGACAATGCATGTTTTTGTTTGATTATGAAGGTAGAGGTGGAATCTGTGTGATTGGATTTAGCTGCTCAGCAACAAAATGCTCTTCAGTTCTAAGGTTTAACATAAAATTTACTTTCAAAATGACCTGGTCATTGCTGGGTTCTAGATTACTGGGTAAAGCGGTGATTATTTGGGGAACACTGAGTCGCTGAGTCGATTATAAGGAGGAATCTAAAGAAAGTGACACTATATCTACAAATCCCAATGTCCTCAAGCTGCATCATCAAGAAGAGTTAGCTAAATTTCCTCAACAATAATAAAGTTGATTAAAAGTTTTTCAAACTGTTTAATTTCTGCCACGCAAGTTTTTCTTTTTGAGGTCTATTCTGCTTAACAAATGATGGCAGCAAGAAATATGTTGTGTGTTTTTGTGCTTCTAGGGTTATATTTAAATAACCTTATAATCTTGTAAAGACCAGACCATTTTAATGTATGTGAAACATCAGAACTGCTTCTACGATCATGAGATCCCTCAGATGCTGCTAAGCAGCACCAACAACAAATACCACAAATAACTGTTGTGTCCAGTTAAGTAGATACATCAGTCTGTGTAATGTTAAACTGAACAACTTTTGGTAATGTGTGTCTTTTCCACAAAACAGAAGCAAAAGTGAAACTTCAGTCTATTGTCCGTTGATGTAAAAGGCTTCCTGGAAAACCAAGGGTGTTGATGTACAAAATGACTTACAGCACTTTAGAAGAACGAGAAACGCTTTATCACCAAGTGATAAACAGTCCTGATGATTTTGGAGCTCTTTGTATTGATCGGTGTCTCTGTGATGAGCATAAACATTCTATTTAGTGATTCTCCTCGTTTAGTGTTATCGCCGTTATTGCTGTGATCACAAGTCTGCTGAAATCCGCCCTGACTTTATCCATCTCAGCTACTTTAGGAGCATTTGCTTTGCTGCAAAATTGTGAGGAAACACGAGAGATTATTATCCCAACCACCTTATGAGGTAACTGAAGCTTCAGGTTTTGGATGGTCTGTTCAGATGCCCAGAAGTATGGCGATGATGCTTTATCACCAAATAAAGCATCGTAGTCAAATTCAGCAGTGCAGTGTAACAGTCTTTGTCTCCTTGGTTGTCCCTGGAAGCTGAGCTGATTTTGTTTTCCTCTTTCTTCTGCACCAGTGAACCACTCTTATTGCTTAGTCGGTTCGCAAAGTCAAAGCTCAGGCAGTCGTTTCTGATATTATCGTTGTTTCTGGCTTGTTTTCTCTCTATGTTTCTGGTATTGATAGTGAATGCATGCTACAGAGGTGTCACTGTGTTTTGCAGTGGTTGTATGATCATAAAGAAGTCTCCACACAGGAGCCATTTCTGTGGAAAGATCTGTGGTTGTGGCAGTTCTCACTGCAGTGGACGATGAGCACAGGGTAGCACAAGGCGTCGTCGTAGTGTGGGGGCTCCTCGTCGTCAGTGGCGAGACGCTCTGACAGGCAGCGGGTGTTTTCGCTGGGACTCTCCTGGTCGTCCAAGCTGCCGCTCCTCCAGAAGCAACTTCTCTGGGAGCCATAACGGCGAGCCAGGGAGAAGCGGCTGCTGCTGAAGGGGATGCGGGAGCTGGCCCCGGTGCAGATGCTGAGGGCGCTCCTGGAGAACACGGAGGAGCAACTGATGGCCCGGTGGCAGCGCTCACAGTTCTGACGGATCCCACCGAAGCTGTTGGGACACTGGGCCAGATCCATCAGACCGGCCTCTGAGTAACTGGGAACCAGCTGCTGGTTTGAGCGAATGTGCCACTCCAACTCAGTGCTGTCAATGGTGTTGACGCGAGGGATGCGGCGCCAATATGGCCGATCGTCACACGGGGTCACTGGAAGGTAGTCGTGTCCGAAAAGCTTTTCTACACGATAATGGACATATGCAGTGCGGTATTCAGTGAAGACTCTGAGAGGCCAGGAGAAAGTGAGGAAAGACGCAGCCCAGAATACATACTGGGACAGATACCAGGGGTGGTGCTCTGGGTCAGCCAGCACCATGACGTACTCCTTCAGGTCGATGTTTTTCAGGTGCATACCCTCTCTGGCTTCCATGTAGTCATCCAGGCCCTCATTGTCGGTGAAAAACCTGGCCCTCTGTGTCAGGTATGAGTTTTCAGACTCTACATTAGCAAAGCTAAAGCACTTGGTGAACCGCATCTTTGTCAGAGGAGACTTCTCCAGGCCCAGAAGCTGCTTGGAAACATCTTTGACTCCAGAGTGACCATAGTCAAATTCAGCCTCGGCTACGTGGGTGTTGACGCGCTCATGGTACACTTGGGTGCTGGTATAAGCATCTCCATTTCGATAGCGGGTGACCTGTCGTGTTCGGCGCACATAGTGGTAGCTGATGGCTTTCCACCAGATGCAGGGCTTCGCCTGCTGCATTCTCTGGATGCGCTCGCAGATGCCCTCCACATCCACTTTGTGCTGCAGCTCGTTCTTCACGTGGCAGTGCCAGCACTCCACGAGGTACACCAGGTAGAGCATGCCCAGCAGGGCCAGGGGGATGTAGATGTATCCGTCGGAGCAGGGGCTGCCGTGGTACGTCATGGATTTCCCTTTGAAGGCGCTGTCAAAGGTGAGCCGGGTCACCTTGGTGACGTGGCACCAGACCATAGCCCCCATGCAGCCGTACATGAGGACAGACAGGAGGAAGCATTTCCAAAAGTTCTCCCGACATAAAGACTTGCTCAGAGATTGCTTGAGGGGTCTCTGCTGTGAAAAACAAATGAAAAACAGCCTCAGTTGTAGCAACATAAAAACCAACAATCCCGAACTGCTTTGCAGCAAAAGGAACAATTTCGAATATATTTTAAATGTGTGTGTGATTTAAGCTTTTTTTTTAAGAACACCTGTTCAATTGCATACTGGGGTCTTCATGCACAACTATCTCTGATTTAAAGAAAATGATCTGGATGAAACAGCCCTGTTTGACAGAGTATTTGATAAATTGTTTCTGTTGCATTTCATTGCACTTTTTATCTCATATTTAGTTTTTTGGTTCTTTGCTGATGTTTTCATTTGCTTTTCATTCTCATCCCCTATGGTTTCACTTTACTAGTTACTATAATTGTTTTTATGTCTTATCTCAAAGTCCTGGTGTCCTGCAGGTTTTAGGTGTATATCTGCATTAACATACCTGGATCAAATGAATTACTCATCATCACCAAGCATCTTGCTGTCTTGTTCATGAGTGATGGCAAGAAGAAACAGGAAATGGATAAAGGGATTGAAACTTTGTCTCCAGCAATGGAGGTGCTGCTCCGATCTGTCACAGTGGCAAAAACAGGCTGAGCTAAAAACCAAAGCCATGAATTTTCAGGTTTATCTGCAGATTTTGGAATAAAATGCCTGAAATGAATTTCCTCTGTGGGATGGCTGGGCTCTGCCTTGGAGATAAAGTAAGGAGCTGCATCAAAAGGAGTCAGCTGAGGTGGTTTGGGGAATCTGCTCAAGATGAGCCTTGGGACCTCCTTTTTCTGGAAGATCTCACTGAGAAGAGACTCCTTGCAGAGCCAAAGTCATGTATTTTCTTTGGCTTGAACAGATGGTGAGGAATTTAAAGCAGGTCTGCTTTAGCAGGTAAATCATTCAGGGAAGGGAGTCTGGTTTGCTAAGTTTCAGTTCCTCAGTAAATTGTCTTTCAAAACAACAAGACCTTCTTGTAATCCGTATAAGGGTCTCAATCAGTAGTTTTATATGCTACAGTCTGTTTGTTCTTATTTATTTTATGTAATCCCAAAATACAGAAAAAGGGATTGGATTCCCCAAAAGCTTTTAGCTCAACCAGATCAACTTAACAATGACGGATTGCTCATATGTTTTCTCATTTTATAAAACTAATATGCTGTAAACAAAAGGCAATCTGGACGAAAATGTAATGAAAGCCACAAAAGAGTTGAAAATGGGCTGGAGGTTCATCTTCCAAAAGGACAACACTTAACATTCAACCAGAGCTGCAACTAAATGGTTTAAATCAAAGAATATTCACATGTTTCAATGGTCCAATCAAAGTCCAGGATTAAATCCAGATGAGAAGAAGCTGCTGCAAGAGCTGAAAATAATTTTTGCTGTCTCTCCATCCAACCTAACTCAGCTTAAAATATTTTTCAAAATGAAAAAGATGTCATAAATTTTCTGTCATGGACATAAAAAGCTGATGAAGCCATAAAACAAAAGACTTTGGCTCGTATTATAGAACAAGGTGGTGCTTTGTTTTCGGCACATAAAGTCACAAACACATCAATGATTGAAGCTATAGTACTAAAAATATAAAAAAATGTTCAAGGCCTTTCATGACTTTTTCATGGCACTTTGTGCTTTCCAATAACACCATTCAGCATCCAGGGGGGGAAAAAAGGAAAATGTGAAATTCCTGTAGATTTAGCATTCTTTACACAGATGTAGCGTCGCTATGTCATACTGTACTTTTTTACTACAGGCCTACTACAGTTCCTAAAGGTAACAGAAAGGTAAGAAATGCTACCTGAAAACCTAAACTCGTTTTCACTGAAATCTACAGTGAAAAAAAAAAAAAAATGTCCACATGGAAGACCATGTGGCCTGGATCCATCTGCAGCATGGCCGGGCACATTGCATATGCGATAAAAACCCTGAGAACCCCATTAAGAACAGACTCTCACCTCCTCCCTGGTGTCCTCCTCGTAGACGGTGGTGGTGCTGCTGTCACTGGCTGTCGCAGCCGAGGCTGGGGGAGACATGGTGATAACAATGCAAGGCGTGGAGTGGGGGGGGGGGGGTGGGGGGTGGATCAAGGAGGGATTTCACTGCCTTTTATCTGCCTCTGCAGCGGCTCTCATCCCACACGAGCCGCTGCTTTGGACCCGCGATCATCCGGGGACGTTTCCGAGAGGAGAGTCCGAAACAACGGCGTTCCTGCGGAGGCAGCGAGAGAAAGACGGAGGAGGAGGAGGAGGAGGAGGAGGAGGAGGAGGAGGCGGTGTTGGTGCAGCATCCTGCCGGTGCCCTGCCTCGGCTGTCAGTGCCGCAGTGACATGATGGGAGATGATGCCGGATTAGCTGGTCGTTATTACGAACGGATGGTGCCCTGCCCCTCGGGGCCCGCTCTGGATCCACCGTGCAGCGGGAGGAGGGCGGGGGGCTGGTTGGGGGGGGGGGGGGGGGGGGTGGACGGGCGTGGGTCCGCTGTCCACGGTGCTGACCGCCTAACTGAGGCAGGTGGGACGTTGTTGCATAAATCCGCGACTTAAAGGGAAAGTCTAACCTCATGCTGACGGATCCACTTTGGCTTAGGTCTGCCTCAGTGAACAGAATATACTCGAAAAGCTAATATCAGTTGTTCAATAAAAAAATAAATAAATAAAACTCGCATGTTAAATAGATTTACAACACAAACTAATATATTTCAAGCGTTTATTTCTGTTGTGTGTGTGTGTGTGTGTGTGTGTGTGGTGTGTGTGTGTGTGTGTGTGTGTGTGTGGGTGTGTGTGGTGTGTGTGTGTGTGTGTGTGTGTGTGTGTGTGTGTGATTACGGCTGACATTTTATGAGACAAAACAAAAAATTGTTTCTCAGAACATCAATCTTGAATGTGACCTACATTTAAACTTAGATTGTAATATGATGACAAAATACCATTTTTTTAAAAGGGACAAAAATGCTGATGTGACTTGTCTGGATTTTTCTGACAGAAAAAATTGAGTGGAAGGAAAAAATGTGGTTTAAACTTCATCCTCTCTGTCTTTAATTCATTTACACATACTTGTTATTGTTACTCATACAACAGTGCATTTCTAATATTTGACAAAATTGGTTTATATGAGTTTCATGAGCACGTTTTTGTAAAAATTTCAACTCCACTCCAGTGAAAATCCTAAAAGAGTTAAAAGAAATGATCACATCCCTCCATCCATCATAATTACAAAATGTTTACAAAAACACTTCAGATGTCAGATGTGTGTGACAAAGTCTCATGACTTTCTGGCTCACATTAAATTTACAATTTACAAAAAAGAAACCATCGTAAAATACAAAAAGTACTCCTGTATCTCTGAGCAATAAGGAAACATCTTTACTGAAAAATCATCAGGTCAAACTGAGTTGTTGCACGTGATTAGTGATGCCATGAGATGACTTTTGATGTAAAATGACTTTATAAATCATCAGAATGAAGCAAAAATTTACAATCAGCAGCAGTTTCCAATGTTTTTAGAAATATCTTAGAATTCTGTTAGAAATAATAAATTATAAAACATTTTCATGAACAAATCCAGAATATGCAGATAAAATATAACTAAAATATTTCAAGAAAGTACAGTGGACTAGGATGTAATAAAAATGATCTGCCTTAAATAGTTTTAACATTAGTTAAATCCAAAGTCAGTGAACAAAACACAACTGTCATTTAATGAATGAAAATGAAACCCAAATGGTAAATTTGGTTTTAAAAATATAGTAATGATAATAAAAAAACTAAGTACACCCTAAATACTTTCATGGGTTTTAGGGAAAGTCATACTCAAATGCCCTCTTCCATATTTTCACTGATGCAATGTAAACCGCCTCCCTCACTTCCTACTTCTATTATTATTCACAGCCTCATCAGACAGATTACTGTAGCTCTCTACTTCTCGTTCTTCCTCACAAATCCCTCCATAAGCTTCAGATGGTTCATAATTCAGCAGCACACATTATAATCAAAAGCCCCTTGCTACACCATGTTGTCACTGTCTTTCAGCGACTGCACCAGCTCCTAGTTAAACCGATTCTTCTGTGCGCATTTAAAATCATTCACAGCCTCAGCTATCCTTCTCTATCAGATCTCTTGCACATTGCCACCCCTAGCCTTTCCCTTATGTCTTCCTCCTCCTGCGTCCACCTTACTGTACCGTCCACCTGTCTCAGCACCATGTGGAGTCGAGCATTGAGCCCCAAATCTGGAACTCCACCCTGCCAGACGTTCACACTATTGACATTCTCTGTTTGAGTCAAAACTCTCCCATTTAAAATACCGGTACTTGAATCTTGCCAAGACGGAAAGACATTAGCAATGACCTTGGAGAAGAAGCCATTGCTGCACATTTATCTCCGAAGGATTACAAGGCCATTTCCTATATCTTTTTGTCTCTAGATAGACTATGGCAATGAATGACACATAAACTCTGGAACAATATCCTTTGTGCAGATGGGACCAGAGATGTTTGGCACCACATTTGGAGAAAACCAAACACAGAATATCAGCACAAACATCTCTGTCACCTTCTGTCGAGCACGGTAGTGAAGGAATTAATATTTTAACTTGTTTTGCAACCACAAGATCTTGTCACTTTCCAGTCAACTGTACATAGGAGAAGTCTAGAGTCAAATGCAATGCCACCTTTCCAACAGCTGAGGCTTGAACCAAAATGACTGATCAGTAGAACACATCAGAACACAGAAAGGCTAAAAATGAAGTAATCAGCATGTGGTGGGACCTCAAGAGAAGTGTGCTAAAAGTAATGAAGAGCAATGTTGCAAATAGGAATAGGTGGAAGACAAAATCTTCAACAAAGTTGCAAGAGACTGTCACTCTTTGATGGATAGGGTGTACTTTTTTTGGGGGGGGTGGTTGCAAATAAATGTTAGTAAATAGTATACAACCCCATGTTTGCTCTTGTAGGCTGAAGGGTTTAATTTATGCAATGAAGTAGTTAGGTCCCGATAAAGACCAGAGTGACCTTAGAATTAAAAATGGGTGTACTTTCTTTTAAGCTGACTATATTCACCTCATCTTGTCTGAAGCACTTTAACAAGAATAATGTTCCACAATGATCAGTAAAGAATGAATCCTTTCATTGCATCAAGTCTCTAAAAGTGTCCCATATAAGAAGGACATTGCCTGACATGAACCGTCACTCCTTTTCCCAGGGTCTTCTTCTCTGATGACGACCCTTCAGTGAAAGAAAAAGAGGTGATGTCTACATGGAGTCATGAGGCTACCAGGCTTGAGGGCAAAAAAAAAAGAATGAAAAGCTGAACCAACTTACAGAGTACATATTAGAGAGGTTGTTGAACAGCACCTGACCTGCGCTCACTTTGTTCCTCACCCCTCGGATGGTTCCGTTCTTACTGCAGATGTTGATCCTCTTGTTGCTGAACATCATCTCCCTCTTGACACTGGCATACAGCAGCAGGTCATCGGACTCACAGCCGTTCTCGTCTGCGGCAGCCTCCAGGCCGTTCAGGTGCCTGTTTGCCTCACTGGCGGGCGGCAGACTTCCCTGCTCTGCCTCCATGCTGCCGGTGCCGTCCGAGTCTGCAGAGTCAGAAACCGAGCCGCACCAGGCCCTCTCGTCCTTGAACACCTCAGCCAGGACTCGGCCACTGTTGGCGGATGCGACTCTGAACCGGACCGTTTTCCCGGCTTTTTCTTTCATCTTTGGCCCATCCATTGAAATCCAAGAAAAGAGTCACATGCATCGCTTCCCATTCAGACAAAACAGAGTGGCCCTTTCAGCTCAAGTCATCGGCGGTCCACTTATTCATCCAACAGCAGGGTTCTCACAGGTGTTTCAAAGGAACTGAAAAAACCCCGAGCACATACCTTGTGTGCTCCCAAATACTCAATAATGGATGTGCCCTTGTCATGGTAACAGCTAAAACAGGCAAAGTGTAAATTGATATGATCGTGTTCAATAATTGATCAAGGTCAGCACGCACCTTATGTCTGATCCTTTATGGTCTGATGACTAACAAAGTCAGGGCAAACACCTGGTGGTCTTAGTTGATATTTACAGCAATCTTCATCATGCTGGTCTGAGACTTAATTAGTGTTCCTCCTTTTACACACTCAAGATCACCTCAACAGCAGAGCCACTGACAGGACAGTAAATATTAATATTTTGATTCAGTATAAATACATGGACAGGAAAAGAAGTTTGGAGTAAATGTATTATTTCTGATTAATTCTCCTTCTGATCATTTAGTTGGATCTGGAAAATCATACAATCTGAGAAGAAAAGGTGTGAGAGCTTGCATGAGCTCAATGATCACTGTGTCTCATCCAAGGGCATGGATGTCCTCCCAATGAGAAAAGATCTAAATCTTCATAAGCAACTTTTTCCAACCATGCAGTTCAGAGATTATTTTTGCATGGTTGAGCACTGCTTCACAACACAGAAGTTACAGAAATGCTTGTATATGAGAACTTTCTATATTGAATATCAGATTTTAAGGTAACTGAGAACATCTTTCAAACTGTCCAGGTGATTTCTTCAATACCAAACTCCTCTAAATCCTGGTACATTACAATTTAAACTCCCTAGATCTTAACCTCGCTGTGTGATCATGATCAGTTCTCAAAAGGCAGGTGGAGAAAGAGAAGACAACCAGCTGAGATCAGTTTTAAGTAGAGGACAAAAATAGGTGATCATCAGATAGGATTTGATCTGAAAACTGGTATCAAGGATGTCTGGCTGAATAATAACAGGTACAATATATAAGCAATAATACTGGAAATATTTACTTTGCTCCTGAAGTTGAAGTGAAACATTTATAAAAATAAAATGAAGTTACCAAACAGAGTTTCTGCAAAAACATCATAACTAAACACAGAATGGTCATAACTTAATGACGTAATATGTTGTGTAAATCCCCTTTTTATTACCAAAATCACCTTGACACAATGAGACATGGACTCCCATAAAGTCCTGAAACGTTGTTGAAGCATTTTTGTTTTCTGGACTGGTCAGCCTCAGAAAGAGGCCACACAACCAAGATTCCCCAGCAGATCATTGACCAAAGCATGGCATAGTATTTTTCTTCTTCTACTTTATTGGCTTTGAATTAAAAAAAATGTCCTTTCACTGCTCACTTAATAAATACAAGGTGCCATGATTATAAGATATTTTAATTGGCATGATTTACGTCAGTGTTCATAATATTATACCTGACCAGTATGTTAAACATTAAATGCGCTTTATTTGCAGTTCTGTAAATCTGTCGAGTCGAGGACTGCTTCTGTAAATGTGAAACGTCCTCTTTATTCACCGTAGAGGAAACCTGCAGTACCTAGCTGCTCCTGTAGGTGGCGACAGAGACGCTCACTGAAGCACGACAAACGCAGAAGAAGCTGCACACGTGTGACAACAACACCTCTAGAGTCATGGGGAAGCGGCGGCAGAATAAGCAGCTTTTCACAAATCTTTCCAAAAAACAGAAGAAACACTTGAAGGAGTTCGGAGAGGAGCATCCATTTCACGACGTGTAAGCATTAAAACAGAGAACAGTCTCTTTTTTTAAAATAAAGAATTGCGTTTTATTGTCAGTTAGGAAGCTACATTTAATTCAGAGTCAGACTATCTTCAAACAAGCATTTTAACCTAAAACACGAAAATAAACGCGTAATAAACGTGTCTAGCTATTCATTTGAGCAGTCGATGTTTATTTTGTAGACATTTATTGACTATAGCAGTTTATGTTACTTCTTAATAAACGCGCGAATTCGCAGTAAAGGACGAATATCATTGTTTCTCCTACGAGGGTTTCAGAAATTTGACTGCAGTATTTTCCAGGTCTTGGTATGCAAGGCATAAGAGAACGGGGAACATTTAATATTAAAGACTAATGAGGAACATTTAATATTAAATGTACCCCGTTCAGTTCAGTATCTGGACTATTGTCTAAAGTTGGATCTATCTGTCCTTCCATCTATTACTTTGTGTTGTTGTTCTAATTTGCACTATATGAATACAAATAGATCACAACAAATCCAAAAGGAAACAAATGCAATGTGTTGCGGAGATAATAAGCCCCAGGGGCTTATTATGACTCTCACCATCTATCCAGATGTCCATCTAGTCACTCATGAGTCTGTCCATCAGGTCATATCAGATCTGTCTTTATCTCGCTGCTTGATTTACTGATATGTGTTTTCCTCAGTGTGAATGAAAGACCTGAAAGGACCCAGATTGTGGAGCTGGTGAGTGATCCTTGAGTTTCCAGATCAAAGACCAAAATAATTGTACTGAACAACCATTTATTTAATAAATAATCCGTACGAGTTTCTTATCTGCTCCAGGTTTAGAAGTTAGTTCTCAACACTTTGGGAATATTGAACCGTAGCTTTGCTGAGATTTAGTTTTATTACAAGTATTTAGAACCGTTTCAGTTTTTTCAATGTTTTTTTTGTTTTGTTTGTTTGTTTGGTGCAGCCATCAAGCCCAGAACAATCTGACTCAGAACCTGTAGACAGGGAAGAGGAAGAAGATGAAGAACCAGAGCAACAAACTGCTTATCAGAAGCTTCTTTCAACACTCAGTGAACCCACAGCTAATGCCCAAAGCCACGAGGATGAAAGCAGTGATGATGAAGAGGAAGAGCTCCTCTTTGAAGGCAAGGGGATTTTTTTTTGTCTTTAAAAAATGTTTGACAACATTTGTGCTTGACTAAAATTAGAGTTTGATGTGCATTAGAGGGTAATGTTGAGGGTGAGGATGCAGGGGAAGAAGAACATGGAGAAGAGGAGCCTGGCGATGAAGAGGAGGAGAGGGTTGATGAACAGAAAGAGGTTGCAGGAGACAAAGAGTTTGTGGACAAGGAGCATGAGTCTGCGTTCTGTCTGGAGACCAACTTTATAGAAAAAGGAGAACAGGATGAAAACATTCCACAACTCAAGAACAGTAAAGGTAAGAGCGGATAGAAAACTTAATAATCTTTTTTTTATATATATACATATTGGTCTTTTTGGCGTGTTAGATTTTGTCTTTTATTCTCTTTTTTTAACAGACATGTTTTTAGTCCATCTGGATACCGAACTCACTGAAGAGGATGTGCTCAAAATTACATCTGGCTCCAAATCCAAAACTCAGATCACGGTATACACAAAGTCACCTTGTCCCAGCTTAAAGCAGCTTTTAATTATATTTTTATTGATGCAGGACACGGTAAAAGAGAGCTGGGTGATTTCCTGCAGATTGGTTCACGTGCTGGGAATGCTTTACTGTGTGTTGCACTGAGCCACTTCTAAGGTTTCTCTCCTCCCGTTTTTTTTTATAGTGGGCAAAACTGGGAAACCTTCTCTGCACCAATCCTATTGAAAGGTTCGGCCCCATCGACCCCCAAAAAGACACAAACCAAACTGTTTTCCATAAAGTTTTGGAGAGCAGCTGGAGGAATCTGAACCAGTCATTCAGTCCTAAAGAGCAAGCCGAAGAGATCAGCCCCCTCCAGATGGAGCTGCTGGCCCTCATGGCTTCCTACAAGGACCTGTATCACCCAGAGGCGTGCCATTTGAAGCAGGGCCCGTATGTTCGCAGTGCATACTGCCTGCATGTGCTCAACCACATCCTGAAGGCCAACTCCAGAGTCCTGGCTCACAACACCCAGCTAAGAGAGTGGAAGAGTCAGGCTAAAGCTGGAGCTGAACCGCAGGAAGAACCCAGAGACCAGGGACTGACCAGGCCAAAGGTAAACAACTAAACACGTGTGTCAGGTCTGTTTTAGCTATAACATTTTTTGTTTGTTTTAATGAAAGCATCAGAGATCTCTTCTTTGAAAAATGTTTAGTTTTTTTTTTTAGAAATGTGTTGCCATGTAACATCCAAATTAGCTTGAAAAACACAGAGGTTCACCAGAATCGATTTCAACTGGACTGACCTTCAGAAAAAGAATATTTTAAATTTTTATTTCACTGACGACTGAATACATCTAATCAAATCACCATCAGGCTACAGAAACAAGAAATAGCTTTAGTTTGGACGTTACGTATAGGTGAAGAAGGCTCAAAGTTTAAAATTTAACATCCATGATTGTCAGTTTTAACAATAAGTTTTTTATTTTATTGTGCTCTAATGCTCTGCTCTATAAGTAAAAAATAAAGCAGTTTTTATATTTAAAAAAAATACATATTTAAAAATCTGTTTGCGCAAGTCAAGATTTTACATAAAAGTAGTGGACAAAGTATAGCATATTTAAGGAAAAAAATATGTAGACTTCTTATATTCCTGATTGTTGAACAGGGCAGATTCTGAGACGCTTTGCTTTTCAATCTTGTGGAATATTTTCTTATTTTTCTTTTGTCCTCAGAGAAAATAAAATCTTAACACATAGAAGAAACCCATTGGGATCCATTTATGAATCTCTATAAAATCACACAAACACTCAGCCATTGGACTAAAAATTGTTTAGGAAGGGGTTTAATTTAACCCAGACCACCTACAGAGCATGTAAGGATCGCGACCACTTTGTCCCAGGTTCTGATCCTGGTTCCGTTCCGGGGGTCCGCTCTGCAAGTCGTCCACACTCTCATCAGCCTGCTGGAGACCAAAGGCAAGAAGATCATCGTCAGCAACAAGAAGAAGTTCAAGGAGGAGTTTGGAGAAGCAGAGGAAGAAAAACCAGCCAACCTGCGCCGTCCTGATGATTACCACGCCGTCTTCTCTGGCAACGTGGACGATCACTTCAGGATAGGTACGTCTTCAAATAAGGAGTTCCTAAAAACCTCCGCCACTTATCTGACCCTACATCCTGATGGTTCTGCACTCTCCCTCCCAGGTGTGTCCATAGTGAGGGGCAACATGCGCCTCTACGCCCCTTTCTACTCATCAGACATCATCATTGCTTCTCCGCTCGGCCTCCGAACGGTGCTGGGAGCCGAAGGAGAGAGCAAGAGGGACTACGACTTCCTGTCATCCATTGAGCTGCTGGTGCTGGATCAGACTGACGTCTTCCTCATGCAGAACTGGGAGCATGTCCTGGTATGAGGAGTTTACATGTGGCGCCACCTGCTGTTGAAGTTTTCCATTCTTCATAACTAGAATATTGAGTCTGTTAAAATAGGCTAGACAATTTGGGCTTTTGAACCAGTGATTTTTAAGATTTAAAACTCAAAATGTCAACATGTATCTAACTATTCAGTATTCTTCTTCAATATGGTATTTCTATTTATCTTGATTTGTTTTGTCAAGCTGGATGGTTTTGCTACTGCAATGTTTTGCTTAAACTTAGTAAATATCTATCTGTAACCTACAAAAACCTAATGTGTTCATGTGTTTAAGTTTGTAAGTGTTGTCCTCACCCTCCAGCATGTGATGAAGCACATGAACCTGCAGCCGCTGGACTCCCACGGAGTCGACTTTTCCAGAGTGCGGATGTGGAACCTGAACAACTGGGCCAGACACTACAGACAGACGCTGGTGTTCAGCTCCATCCAAGACCCGCAGATCAACAACATCCTCACTAAGCACTGTGCCAACTACAGAGGACAGGTCAGGCAGTAGAGATACCTGCTTATTTTTGCGTTTCAAAGATCTGAAATCTTAGGCCACGTTTGCGTCGAGCCGATCTTCAGAGAAGCCACAAAACTTTTTTTTTGTTGCGATCCAGCCGCTCGTTTGCTTGACACCAGTGAGTCTCTCACGCCGGCGCTTTTTGAAACCAGGTTTCAGAGTGAAACTTTTCTGCAACACCCCCTGCAGAGATGATACCACTCTTTGACCCTAAAAAAAAATCTGCAACAGCATCTGAAAGTTGTAACTTTATGAAACGGGAACAATATCAGGGATTTGTCATTGTTGAGTTGATCTAATTGTATCTATGCACTGATTCATACACCTAATTTATTTTAACCTTCACAGTTGTCTTAATTTAATTATCTTTTAGTAGAAGATCATTGCAGGTCATTATTAACACCTTTGTGAAATTTGCATGCTTTGTGTTTCTGGGGGTTTTGTCTCAGATTACCACAAAAAACATGCCAAAGACGGGCTCCATCTGCCAGGTGCTGGTTCAGCTGCCTCACGTATTCCAGGTGTTTCCATCCGACAGCTTCATGAATCAAGATTCTCGGTACGTTTCTCAGCCAAAATAACTTTTTAAGCTCCTCGCTGTGTTTTTGGCTTGAACTATACTTCATCATTTCCTTCATCTGCTTGTAGGTTTCAGTTCTTCGTTGATAAAGTACTTCCTCAGTACAGGGACTCGGTCATGTCCCACACTCTGATCTACATCCCATCCTACTTCGACTACATCCGGCTGCGAAACCACATGAAGAAAGAGGAGATTAGCTTCACGTCCGTGTGCGAGTATTCCAGCAAGTCTGAGGTCTCTCGAGCCAGGCATTTCTTTCTGAAAGGAGAAAAACAGTTCCTGCTCTTCACCGAGCGCTTCCACTTCTACAAGAGGTCTGTTCTTATTTTACTATCCATCAAATTATGTGGTAACTCCTATTCTACCTGTAACAATTTGCTCACGTTGTACTTATTTCATTCAGGTACTCTATCAAAGGGATCAAGAACCTGATATTTTACGGCCTGCCCACCTTCCCCCATTTCTACAGCGAGGTGTGCAACATGCTGGCAGCAGGAGGTCAGGGGGAGGAGGCCAGCTGGACCTGCACTGCCCTCTATTCCCGCTACGATGCTCACAAGCTGGCTGCCATCACCGGAGCTCAGCGAGCCGGACAGATGCTGCACTCCAACAAAAACGTTCACCTTTTTATCACAGGAGCAGAGGACAAAGCCTGAACTGATAGCAACCCAGCAAACGTGTTTGTTACTAGTTTTATCAATAAATTGTGACTCTTTCTCTTCCTATCACAAATATTTATTGGTTTATTGGATTTGTTGATGCATTTCTAAAGGGTCCATAAAAAAATCTAATCTTACATAAACGTTATAATGGTTGTTCAGATGTGCTGATTACCAGGGAAATATTTCCTAATCTGTTTGTTGGTTAGAGTGCTTTAATTCGGCGACATCAGAGCTGATTAAGTTATTTTTGTGACTCAGGTGTATCAAATGTGGAAGCCTGTTTGTACCAATAGAGTCCAAAAATATATATATCACTCCCAATAAATGTTACAAATGAATAAAGTCCTGAAATTTATGGGAAACTATGGCATTTCTCTTAAAAAATAAAAGAATGTAATTAAGTTCAGTTTAATTATATAGAAACAATTCATAACGGTTAAGTAGGTAAAGGTCTATGTCATTTAAAAAATTGTGATCCATTTTGTAATTTTGTTTCAAATCAGCTTTTGTGGAAAAATATAATTGACATTGCATTTTTGAGTCAGCTAACTTTTTTTGTGTTACATTTCCAAAAAGTTCCTATTTGCTGGTTATCCCATTTATTTCCTAAAGATCTAACATCTTTGAGTTGTTTTGAGGAACATATGATCTGATTGTATAAAGTACAGTCATTTATCAGAACAAACATGTACTGTTCTGCTTTTTTGAAAATTACCTTTTTGAATTATGTTTAAAATGTATTCTAAAATCACAAAATTGCATCCAATAAATTTCTGAAAATGAGTTTATGAGCTTCAGAGATGTAATTTGCAGTTTGTGGAAACTGCTTACTTGTAAGTTCAGAGAAAATAACCTTTAGAAAAGTAGCCATGAGATCGTAATAAGCAACTTGTAAGCAATGGACAGTCAACGTACCCTGTAATTTCTGGAAAACTAACCTTACTGTTTCAGAAAAAGACCTTGAAGTATAGTTCAGAGAAAATGACATGTAAACGCCATAAAAACAAATACAGGACAGTGGTTCCCAAACCTTTTCTCCTGCCCCCCCCCAGTGGTTTCCAAACATTTTCTGCCCCCCCCCCCTGTCCCTGCCACTGGGGGGGTGGGCGCGACTTTTTTGGGAGCAAAATTAATGTATGTAGCTGAACATAGACAACATTGGTAGCCTACAGGCTACTTGTTAAGCTTAAGGTGCTGTATTGTTATTAGCTAGTCAACTTTTAGCTAACATTACCTGCATCCAACAGCTTTACTCAACTCAGTCTGTAAGTTTTGGGGAAAAACTTACACAATAAAGACCTCCTAGACCAGAGGTTCCCCACAGTTTGGGAACCTCTGGTCTAGGACATGAATGTCCTATAAGAACCCTGTAAACTTGAAAAAAGCAACATGTAAGATGCAAAAATGTAATCCTTAATATCTGGAAAGTACCTTGTTAATCTACATGGAAGTAATCCATAAGTTATAGGAAAGAAAACCATGCAGTTTACAAAAAGTAACCTTTAAGTTAATTGAGAATTATATGTTAGCTCCAGAGAATTAACCTGTAAGGTTAAAGTCCAAAATCATAGCCTGAATATTTAATCAAAATTGTTGCCAGTTCCACAAGGTTATCCTGACTATTATGGTAAAGGAAACTCAACTGTTCCAAAAAGTATCCAGTCAGTAAGATCTAGAAATATAATATGTAAGCGATGGAGAGCATCCTCTGTAATGAGTTATTGAAGTTCTAGAAAGCTAATCTGAACCTTGCAGAGTATTTTGTAGGTTCTGGAAATCAGTCTGTAAATTGTGAATTCCTCAAAGTACCTTGTTAGTTTTCCAAAAGCAGCCTGTTACTACTAGGAAAGATGGGACCTGTATTATACAAGCCTTGGTTGGTTTTGTTTTGAATACAGAATCCTAATTTTTACAGTTGCACTGAGTAGTTTTTATAAGTATTTGTCTATTTTCTGTCACTTTTGCATCTGATAATTATGGCCTCCAATTACTCAGCATGACTAAGCACATGCTGAGCCATTTCTGAGACTATAAAACAGAAGCACTTGCGCAAAGCAGGATATAGACTTTACAAACCAATAGTTATCAGGAGTAAACAGAAAACACAGCATAATAAAGAAGTATAATTATCACCAACTGCAGTGATCCATTCAAAAATGATAAGCTGTTGGGTAAGATATTGCCTGTTCAGATATATGAACCGCACGCATAATTATTAACTTCAAGAGTGACTTTGGTCATCAAATGACAAGTTTTTGTCCGCTGCGGAGTTGACATGCAGCACTTGGTCTCTAACCCGCAGAGATGATGGACGAGAAGCAGCAGCAGCAGAAGCTCAGCCTGAAGCGAGAGGTGGGGCTGATAGGAGCCGTGTCCCTGATTGCTGGAACAATGATCGGATCTGGGATCTTCATGTCCCCGCAGACAGTCATCTCCTCCGTGGGCAGCTCTGGAGCCAGCCTGGTGGTGTGGGCCAGCTGCGGCTTACTGGCGATACTGGTGTCTTTCTGCTACGCCGAACTGGGAACCGTCATCCAAGAGTCAGGAGGAGAGTACATCTACATCCTCAGGACGTCGGGTCCAGTCATGGCCTTCATGTTGGCCTTCAGCTCCATCTTATTCGTGAGGCCTGCTGGCGTTGCAGGCATCTCCCTGAGCTTCGCCCAGTACGTCGTGGCTCCGTTCTACCCAGAATGCCCTCCTCCGGTGTCTGTGGTGAAATGCGTGGCTGCGGCTGCCGTCTTGGTTCTAGCCATCGTGAACTGCATGAACGTTCGCTTTTCGATGTCGGTGCAAGTGTTTTTTATGGTGGCTAAGGTGGTGGCCTTGGGAGTCATCGTTGTAGGAGGCCTGGTCATGCTCGCCAAAGGAAGCACGGAGAGTTTCCAAAACTCCTTTGAGAACTCAAACGTGGGCATCAATCCCATCGGCATTGCTCTGTACCAGGGACTGTGGTCGTATGACGGCTGGAACAACCTGAACTATGTGACAGAGGAGCTCAAACGTCCAGAGGTAAGAAGTGTTGAAAAAAGGATTATTAAGTAAAACTTTAAAAAATACAATTCGGTTCTTTCTCCTTTCTTCTGGTCCCGGATCTCGGCCGCGGTCTGGGAGCCCTCGCGAGAACACAAGAGGCGTACGCAGCGTGTTGGCGTCACAGAAGTTCAGAATTTAATCCAATCAGAAACAAAAGAATCAGACATACAGAGCAGAACAGAAGAAACATGCAGAGTTACATTTAGTTACCTGAGATACGTAGAAGACAGAACACAGACAAACAAGAAAACAAGACGTCTTGGAGAAATATAACCAGAGCAATAAGCATTAGAGTTCGGCTATAATTTCTGAATTATTTCTTCGCTGTAGGCAGATTATATTCTCCGTGGGAGGTTCTTGCTTCAAGCAAGGCGTCCCTTGCCTCGACCAATTAGAAGCCGTCTCCGAGCACCACTGAAAACGGCACCTCCCTACAATTTGGTCGAGCCATCAAAGAGAACATAATCTTTGATGTTATCTGAAGTTAACCAGAACTCTAAAGTCCTGCTGACTTTTACAACTTCGCAAATGTCTCAGGAGACTTGGCTCTATCCAAACAGATAAATAACAAACCGCATGTATGTTTTTAAACCAAATTCTCTTCGGGTGAACTGCAGGTCAATGCATCCGAGTCGACCATAAATCCAGGTTTTTATTTCACCAATTGATGCAGTCTCCTGACGCCTTCCTGAGCCACAAACATCCAAAGATTTCACAAGTCTCTGTGAAATCCTGGGTTTTTCTACCTTAAATCCTATATTTAATTCAATAAGAGTTATCTCTAAACTTAATATGCTTTTTGCTCTGTTTTTCCTCCCAACGTCTCCTTGATATTTAAACTTATATAAACTACAAAAAATAATCAGATCCATTTCCTATTTTTAGTACAAAACAAAACATTTTCAATTTACCTTTATCATTGACTAGTTTTAGTTCTAATAGAATATTAAAATAAAATATTCAGTTAAAGCATGCAATATTAAAGTATTCTATATGATATCAGTCTGAAAGTTTAAAAGTTCACAGTTTCAAGAGTTCAGAAGTCCATAGGACTTCTAGAGTTTTATTTACTCTGACCTTATCAGCTTTTTACACCATTGTGAAACTATTTTTAGTCCAGTTTTCACAATGACGCTGCAAAGTTCAGAGCTAAATCTCTCAGGGCCGAGGCCTTGATTTTTTCTCTTCGTTTTATTGTCCCGACCAACACTGTTTAACAAACAGTTTGAGCTTAAGCAGTGATTTTAAACAGCAACATAACAAAATCAGTTAAAAGAAATAGCCAAGAATGGAAAACATGCATCCATCTCTATGCTTTGCTGTGCAGACTTTATTTAGTTTATGACCTCGTCTATCTTCATTTGAAACTGATTAACAGCACCACTTAGTTTGAGGTATTTTTATACAGTACATTGGTGTGCCTATTTATTTAATTTAGGCTGAAATGGCTCTCCATAGCTCTTGACCAGGTCTTAATAGACTTGACCAAGAGGCCAAAAAATGAAACTTTTGTGTTACATATTATAATTTTAGTTGGTTGCAGTTATTAGCACTGTTGTCTTGCAGCAAGAAGATCCTGGTTTTGAATCCCACCTGCTGTCTTTCTGATTGGAGTTTGCTTGTTCTCTGTCTGCATGCATGTGTTTTTTTCTGAATGCTCCGGTCTCTTTCCACAACCCAAAAACACTAATATTCAGTTAATTGTCTTCAGTAAGTTGTCCACCTTATGAGTTGGGTTGCCTATGGATAGAAAGCGAAGTCACACATTCACTTGGACCCCTTAGAAAGCCCCTTACCAAGGATTGGTATCCTAGGACCTTGTTCATGTGTTGTAGCAGTTCTAACAGATGCCCCGCTGTTAGGGAAATCAAGCTTTGAGAAGTTTGGCAGCTTTCCTAAATGTTTGCGATTTGTTCATCTTTCTCACCAAGTGATAAATGATTGTCAGAATCACTGCTTCTGGCAGGTTGATATCTTTGTGTTCACACACTCTTCTTTGCTTCAACTTGAACTCCTGCTTTTGCAGAAGTTCTGCTGACTATCATTTAAGCACTAGTTAATTTATTTATCAGCACGTTTTGCTAATTTCTCCATTTAAGTCCTATTAAAAAAGTCTGTTTCTTTTGGCAGACTAATACCACTGAGGAACTAATATTTTTTGTCCATCCTGGTTTTTCCATGTGTTGTTGTATCTCTTAAGTCTGACCTTTGAATTTAAACAGTAATTTTCTTCACATGACCCTGCACTCTGCATGTCACACTAAGCCCCTGTAGATAGTTTATCAGTGGTTTAAAGAAGCAATAAAATCAGGTCAGGTCAATCAACAAACAGTTCAAAGCACAGCCAAGAAATGCAGTGTTTTAAATTTGACCTTGCTTTGTTTTATTTGAAGAGGTTGGTCTTGTTAGCATTAAGAGAGCAAAAATTCTAAAACTTATTAACCCTTTTTAAAACCTTTTGACTTGTTATATCCTCTCTTATGCCCGGATTCAGAAAATGCTGCGCGCAAAGGCTGAGATCACACAGAGCTAACAGCGTCACAATATTCAGCATTTATTCAAGACAGATGCATACTATCATCAGAAAAGCACATCACAAAACATCATAAAACTTAGAGCACAAACAACACATGAATCTACCTGAGAGAGAAAAAGACAAAAGATGGAAACGACAAACAAAAAGCAAAGACGTCTTTGGAGAGTTGCAAGAGCAAAATTGATTTGTTACTCCTGTGTACAAACTTTTATAGTAAAGGCGTATTCTTGTCTTTAATTTATTCAAATAAGGCGTATCTTTGCTCATCCAACCAGGAGCTGTCTCGGACCCTCTTAAAGATTAGAAATGCAGTACAATTTGGTTTCAAGATCAAACATCAGTTGTCACCTTTATCTAAACAAAGTGGAAACTGAGCTTCTCCTGATTCTTTCCCACACAGAAAAAAGGGCAGATCAAAAGATCTTAGCAAACAATCTGCTGTAACTATAGGTAACATAAAGGTCAATAGGGCAGAATAAGTTATTAATCTGAAAATTATAATTAGGCTATTTCAATCAATACATGTTGCTAAGTTTTAGCATATTTTAAATTAATTTTCTTAACATTAGGTAATATCAAGAAGAGAGAGAAAGGACACTAAATATTTCCATGAGTTTCACATTCTTAAATCTCAGCCTAATACAGTCAAACGAATGAAAGCAGCTCGAAGGGATGTCAAAGTCGAACAAGAAACTTCTCCATTCTTGACAATTCAGGAGTAGTTTTACCACCTGTTGCTCTGTTTAACATTACCTAATGGTTCACTGGTAACCTATGCCATGATCTGAGGTGTGTTTAGAGGAAATCCCTCAGAGCAGGCAGTAGCATTCTCCAACAATGGAGCAAGGACTGAGTCTGAAGAGGGAAGTTGAGATCATAGGAGCCGTGTCCTTCATTGCTGGGACCATGATAGGATCTGGGATCTTCATTTCTCCTCAGTATGTTCTGCTAGCAATCGGCAGCCCCGGGGCCAGCTTCATCATATGGGCCTGCTGCGGCCTGATAGCCATGCTGGGCGGCCTCTGCTACGCTGAACTGGGGACGATCATACCAGAGTCTGGAGGGGAGTACATCTACATGCTACGGACAGCTGGGAAAGTCACAGCCTTCGTGTTTGTCTTCAGCTTCGTCAGCGTCATGAGCCCGCCAGCGCCACTGGGATCGCCCTGAGCTGCGCAGAATATGTGGTGGCCCCGTTTTATAGTGGCTGCGCCCCTCCACAGCTGGTCTTGAAATGTGTGGCAGCTGTGGTGATCCTGGCCTTGGCTCTGGTCAACTGTCTCAGTGTCCGCTTGGCCACCGGCATCCAGGTGGTCACCATGGCCATTAAAGCCCTGACGCTGGCGGTGATCATACTGGGAGGAGCCGTGATGCTTTTTCAGGGCAACACTGCAAACTTTGAGGACTCTTTTGACGGAACGAATGTAGGCGTGAAAGCCATCGGCATTGCTTTCTATCAGGGCCTGTGGTCTTATGATGGCTGGAATACTTTAAACTATTTAACTGAGGAGCTCCAGCGACCAGAAGTAAGACTGATCAGTTTGCTATTATTTCTTAACAGTTTACAAAAACATGTAATTAATCTCTTGAAGTGGTCTGGATAAATAGCTATGTAGGATTTCTGAAAGTATCTTTACTTTCAGAAAGTAGGACTTTGGTTGCTTTACCTTTAGTTTTCTGTATTTTCTGCTTTTGGTGTTGGATTGTTCCTGATGACATGCGCTAGTGGTGTTGGAGTGGAAATGAGTGACAAGTGTAAGAAGCAGCTAATGTCTAAGGAAAAGCTTAGAAAGTCTGAAAAACAGAGCTAGGTAACAAAACATGATAGTCATGCTTTGGAGTTTGGAGAAGAAATACATCTGTATCTCCTATGGACTGTGGGGAAAATTTAATGTTTCTTTTCAGTTGCATCAACATCTGCCCAATCTTTTACCAAAATCGTCAGAAAATCTTTGAAAGATATGAAAACCCTGAGAAAGATTTCAAGAAAGTCTGGCTTCTAGGACCAAATGAAATGACAAAGTATTGAGACTTCGTTCCATTTTGTGTGTTGATTCCAGTGAGCTAAAATAACAGAAGAGTTAAAGCTGGTGCTTAATTAACCAAAGCTCCCCCAGCTGTAGAAAGCATGACCCTAGCAGCTTATACAGTATGATGAGAGTTTATGATCAACTGATGGATGTTAAAACATTTACAACCATACTTTGGTTAATCATATAGCTTGCTGACTTGCTGCCCTCTGACCAATTACTGACTTCTCTGCGTCTGCAGACTTCTTCAGGTTTCCGTTGGAGTGATTCGGTCTCCTTTATTCCAGTTTCCGTCATGGCAAGTAAAAAAGCAGGACTGAAAATGAAGCGGGCGATTGGACTGGCTGGAAGCGTAGCTATGGTATCGGGAACCATGATCGGTTCTGGGATATTCATGTCCCCGCAGTTTGTTCTGGCCTACATGGGAAGCCCCGAAGCGAGTCTATTGATCTGGGCCCTCTCGGGAGTTGTGGCTCTGTTTGCTGTGCTACACCGAACTTGGGACCATCCTCCCTGAATCGGGAGGGGACTTCATCTACATCCTCAGGATATATGGTTTATTTCCTGCTTTCTTTGCCACTGTCACTTTCATCCTGCTGGTGAAATCTTTCATCATCGCTGCCAAGTCCATCAGCATAGCAGAGAATGCCTTGGCGCCATTTTACTCTTGCTGCCAGCCTCCCCAGCTGGCTGTGAAATGTACCACTGCTGTCGCCATCCTGGTTGTTTCTACTCTCAACATCCTGAATGCCCACATTGTTCTCAGGGTCCAAGTGATCTTGTTGGTGCCCAAGTGTAAGAAGCAGCTAATGTCTAAGGGAAAGCTTAGAAAGCCTGAAGAACTGAGCTAGGTTACAAACATGATAGTAATGCTTTGGAGTTTGGAGAAGAAATACATCCGTATCTCCTGTGAACTGTGGGGGAAAGTTTAATATTTCATGAATTTCAATGTAGTCATTGTGGTTGGTGGGATGGTGGAGGTCATAAAGAGCAGCGATGCGTTTATGGAAAATTTTAAATTTGAAAACTCATTTAAAGAGACACGTTACTCTGTGAGTGCTGCGGGGATGGCCTTCTATCAAGGTCTCTGGTCTTTTGCTGGCTGGTACAAACTAAATTGTGTCACAGAGGAACTTAAAAGACCAGAGGTGAGATTTTGGATTGCATTTACTTCAGTGGGTGGAAATGTTAAACCAACATTAAATCTCATCCTGCAGTTCAAAAATAGGCATAATGGATGAATGAAATGGGATCATCAGTGCTTCAGGACCACTATAGTGACCAGGCACCATGTAACAGTGATGTTGTGGTTTTAATTTTATGGAACCACTCTCAGGCTCTATGGATTAGATTGATTTATGACTGAGTCTTGGCACACACAAATGCTGTAGAATTTTCCTCATTAATGGTTATTTATTAGGGTATTTTGATGGAAAGCAGTTTTCTTAATTAAAGCAACCTTAATCATTTGCAGTCTGTTAATCATATAGCCTAACAAAGCCCCATGTAAAATCTACGACCACTTTAAAAGATTACAAGAAAGTTAACATTTTGGAAGAAAATTATTTTGAGGAGGTATTGTGTAGAAAGTTTTTGAAAAGAACATTTTATTTTCACCTGCCTGTTTGAGAAAATACTTTCAACGGTAACATGTCTGATCAAAAACCAGGAGTTGGCTTTGCTTCATCTTTTCACAGGTAAACCTCCCCAGAGCCCTGGTGATAGCTATTTCTCTGGTCACTGGCTTGTACCTGCTGGTGAATGTCAGCTATCTGACGGTGATGACACCTAAAGAGCTCATGTCTTCCACCGCTGTAGCCGTCACCTGGGGGTAAGAGTAAGGCCGGTTGCCCAGAGTCTTCAAGTCTGCAAGAAATTCCAGTTTAATCAGGAGCATCTGTCCATCAGGAACAAGGTGTTGGGAAGCTGGGTTGGATCATGTCGTTGGCCGCTGCCTTGTCTGCTTTTGGCTCCTTAAACGGGACGTTCTTCAGCGGCGGTCGAGTCTGCTTTGTGGCTGCCAGGGAGGGCCACATGGTACCCTGCTGCCCATTTCACCTAAACACAAACATCTGTTTACAATAAAAGGCCGTCACACACATTTATAGGGATCCATGTTTGTTTTATAGCCAGATATTCTCTCCATGGCTCACGTCCACCGGCTGACTCCCTCTCCGGCTCTCATCTTCACCACTGTGATCTCTTTGGTGGTCCTCATCCCCGGAGACTTTCAGAGTATTGTCAACTACTTCAGGTGAACTTCATCTCCTTTTTTCCTTAAATAAAACAAAACCACTTTCACTCTATTTTAAACAACTTTTCACTGCTGCCGTTAGTTTCACAGCCTGGTTTTTCTACGCCGTCACTCTGTCTGGACTGATCTATCTCAAAATAAAGAAACCG
This sequence comes from Poecilia picta, assembly GCA_033032245.1. Taxonomy (NCBI): domain Eukaryota; kingdom Metazoa; phylum Chordata; class Actinopteri; order Cyprinodontiformes; family Poeciliidae; genus Poecilia; species Poecilia picta. The sequence goes on from CM065374.1 coordinate 15,722,268, forward strand.
GAGCTCCCCAGACCATACAGCGTCAGTGTCACACACTCTTATTTCAACATTTGTAGCAATTCACAACAGCTCGACATCATGCCCGTTTCTTCTCCTCACAGGTTCCCATTGTCCTCCCCATACTGATCCTGCTTGTGGCCATTTTCCTCGTTCTGGCCCCCATCATAGACCAACCTCAAATCGAGTACCTGTATGTGGCGTTGTTTATCCTAAGTGGCGCAATAGTCTATGTACCTTTCATCCATTTCAAGCTTTGCCCAGGAATGTTTGATAAGGTGACAACGTTCCTGCAGCTGTTCTTGGAGGTTGCGCCAGCAGAGAAAAACCTCTGAGTTCATCAAGCTGCTGCAGGTAATCTACAGAAAAATAAGCTCCTGAAGCCTGAAGCCAATTATGTAATTGGTTTAACCGGACAATCAATTATGTAATGTGTTATATGTTATCTGTTTTTACACTTATTTAAATTAAAAGATGTGATGTGTTGGAAAAAAAATAATTATTTTAAATAAATTTTATGTTAAGAAATCTTGCAGTTATTTCTTTGTTACTCCAAAAACAAACATTACAATAATTTGTTTTAATTCTCAGCAGCTGCTGTATTTGATTAAACCGACGAAGAAGGTGGAGTGGTGTGATCTCTTCCTATTTGTAGCTGTATCTTTCACATTTCAGTGAAAGAATCAAAAGGGAAGCAAAGTTGAAATTATCATTACACTTTTAGAAGGCAATTGTTGAAGTCTAGTTGGTTTTTATCTTACTACACTTCAACATTAAAATCTTGAATTAGTTACAGAAACATTCAGCTGTATGTCCATTTTAATAACTTCATTTGTACATGTGTATATTCAGATTTATATTTCAGATTTTGCTGCAGAATGGCTGTTACAGTACAAAGAAATAATACTCACTTTTTATGGACATTTTCAAAACCATTTTGACGCTGTTGCCCAGTTTTATCTTCATACTCATCTGCAAAAGGACTTATAGTTTTCTCTCAAATTGCCAGAGAGCATATTTCACTCTGTACCACCTTTGGATTTTTCTTTCCGAGTGGGAACTAAAGTATCTTTAATCTCCAACATAAAATGGTGAAGACAGATAAAAAAAACTTTTTAACCTTCAAATGTTTCCACCTACAATTACATTTGTTGGATGTAATTTATAGTTTTCCCACAGCTGCAGTTACATTGAGAACGGTCTTCCTGTCTGCCTCTGATGAAAAGAATGTTGGCCTGCTTCATAGAAATATCGGGAATCACCATAGCAACCACTTGCTCCATCTTCCTTTGGCTCCTCCGTAGGTCTTTCTGTCTCATATCGATCCATCATGGCTGAAGTCTGTGTAAATTCAGCAGCTGAGTAACTCTCTTCAGCAGCATATCAAGTTCTTTCATTTTTCTAAATGGTATAAAAGGAAGAGGTTTTAACTTGGAGTTTCAAAATAAGGCTCACAGATACTGTATGGGTTTAAATTAGGACTCTTGCTCTGTCACAGCTGATATTACTAAAGTGGTGTTAAATAACTACATTGAGTTACGTTGATTTTCAGGTAAAACACAATTTCTAGTTGGCTCAAATCAAACACTCAAAGATTTAGGGTTTTAAAAGGTTTACTAGTCTTCTAAAGGAGAAAAAACATCAATGGACAATTTGTAGTGACAAAAAAATTATTCAGCATAAAACAGGTGAGCTTATGATATGGATTTCCAGTTTCTATTTGATCTTGCTCACCTTTATATTGACTCACTTGACAAACCACAAGTGGACAGTTTTAAAAACAAGCATTTCTCTACACCGACATTGCAGTTCTTAACACTGGCTGGATCCAAACGTAGTAAAATCGTCTTTGACGACATCAGTCCTTTTTCTTCTCAGTCCCGTTTGACTCAGATTTGTCCTCACAGCTCTCCGTCTCACTTCTACCCCCTTGTGACGTCTGGTGGTAAAGCGCATGAAGCCGCGTTGCATTCATGTCAGCGTCCTCCGCCCCCTCACAGCACCTCATCCACCTCTGGGGAACGGCCTCGATTCCGTAATGGGCCCCAGCGATGGCCCCGGCCATGCAGGCTATGGTGTCTGTGTCACCTCCCAGGGCCAAACTGTATGCTATTGTCCTCTCCAGGCCTCCGTAGTTCTCTGGAAGGTAGTCCCGTGGCTGAAGGCAGTGGAGGACGCAGAAGATGGCAGTGGGGACAGAGTGTAGCGCTGCAATGCCGTTTCCTGGACATAAAGCAGTGGGGGGGGGGAAAGGTTAAATATCAATTCTTCACAAGTAAAATGAATTAAATTAACCCTGCCCACAGCCACCACTTTAATTAATGCACTGCAGCTGAACAGAGTACAATAAAAAAAGATATTTATATAATTAAACTTTCTGCGTTGAATAACAAATTAGAATGTAAACTGATGGCAAAAACAAAGTAAAAAATAATAAATGTAAAGATAAGAAAATATATTAAAAATGTCAGAAAAACTAATTAACCCCCCAAGAATCAGTAAATGAAAATAGTTCAGTTAAATAAAACTTGAGTACTGTTCAGAAAAAGCTTATTGTTCTAGCTTTTCCTTGCCATAATTTAAATTTGTTTTGCATCTTTGAATTTGACCACATTTCATTCATAAAGAGATTTATATTGCTTTTCAGCCATTTCTAATTTAAATAAGTGATCATATTACTTAATTAAACCACTTATTTTTCTTCAGATAGTTGTACTTTTCATCCATCTAAGAATATCAGGACCTGGATTCTGTGCTTGATCCGAATCCCAAAGCAGGGATCTAGTATAATCCCTGGATATTTTTTTAATTTACAAGAAAAAAAATATAATATTCACAGATAAAAGTTCCCGTATGAATTTAAATGAAAGTGCGGAGGTTTACTGACCGAGTTCAGAGATGACTTCCTCTATGCTCACTTTATTTCTGTCCATCAGGTCTCTGACTCTGTGGAGACGCTCACAGAATGGCTTTTCTGCTTCTTTTAGACTGAAAAGACACAAGACATTGAGAAAACTGCAGAGAGACCACCTTTTGAGTGTTGGGTTTCTTTTTGACAAAAATCTAAGTTTTCTATTGTGTTTTTTTTTTCTGGAGGAGCACTTAAAATTTTTATTCATTGGGAACTCACATTCTGGCATCACGAAGAGCCTCCTCTTCGCCCTCCACTTCTTCCATCTCTGTGATCAGCCTACTTATGAACTGCTGAGGCAGGCTGAGCGCCCCCTGCAGGGACAGATGAACAGCCAATGCTTGCAGGACAGCTCCGTTATAACCCAGAGAGCACGAGTGTGTCAGCATGGCACCAAGACGGGCAAACTGCAAAGAAAAATAAACTGGAGTGATGATCAACCTCATTTACATTGGGGGATTTTGTTGTTTTTAAACATCACTAGGTCACCACTGACCCGTTTGACATCAGGCAAATTAGAAAAAGCCAGAGCAAAGGGGGCTGCTCTCATTGCCCCGCCGTTTCCAAACGAGCCCCGACCGTTAAACTGATCCCTTGCTGGTTGGTAAACGTCAACAAGCTGGGGGGAGGCAAGTTTCTTCAACACCTGGATCACTCCAGAACCATAACCACGGCCGGGGGAGACACTGTATTCCTTCGCAAACCTACAAGTGTGAAAAATGTAGGTTAAAATTTTCTGGCTTAAAATAACCAGGGATGCTGATGTTGGCATCAGGTTACCTGCGGGCCAAGTCCTGCTCATCGTATCCAGACCGGTTCAGAAGAGACTGGACCACACAACGTGTCATCGCAGTGTCATCGCTGTATTCAAGGACGCCTTTAAAACACAGAACTCAGATTAAACATGCTTCTCCTCATCAGGACACGCTATTATAGCTAAATTTACTCCCTACACTCCAGATTAGATGATCTAAGCATCAAAAACATATATTATTGTATTACAAAAGATAATAAAATGCTGATTCATGAAACAGACAGGAAACCAGATCTGCAGTTAGTTTGTGTCATTTGGGTGATAAATCTGAGTAAAAACAGATTGTAAGTGGGACTGCTCAAGGCTCTATCCAAGAGTTACAGACTCCCAAAAGCACAAAAACATGTACATTTTAGATATTAAATACAAATGGAAAAATCTGAACTAACTGAAGCTCAAAATGACACAGAAGGGTCAGAAACCTAAACTGCCGTGCAAAAATATGGTATGCTCGTTAAGGTTTTTCATATTTTCTGATGTTAAAACTACAAGTAAAGTATTTTATTAGAGTTTCTGAGATACGATAGCAAAAGGTTAGGCTTCCCAACTTTGGAGTCAACTTCCAGAAAATCTGAGAAGATCAGAAATTATTGAAAACTAGGAACACTATGATCAGGCTTTTCCTGACTAATGCCAATTGTGGTATCATTGACATTTTAAATTATTCAGAGCTATGTTTTAAATCTTCAAAGATTTAAAACATATAAAAGTGGGATGATTGCATAAGGGTCTTTGAATCAATTGCTGGTCCTTTAAAGGCAGCAGAAGTAGTAGGTAGTAGTTTTGGAAGCACCTGAGAATCAACTGATAAATTCATTAATGCATGCATCAAGCACTTGTTGCTCGTTTTAAAGATTAAAAGCAGCAAAATGCATGTTTGTTTGGTGATGTGTCTATAGATCCAAAATAATCAACTTGACCACTGACCAGTGTCAATGACATGAGAAAATTGAACATTAAAGAAAGGTGTCACCTTGAAAAACTATGTACAGCAAATAAAACAGCATCGTGAAGTCATGCTTCTCTCGTTAAAGCTGTGCTATTATTCAAAGACACAAATTGTGACAGGCTGCTGGAAACAAAACGCCTCTTGAGCCCAGTTTCCCTAAATACAATCCTTAAACGCATTGACTGACTCACAGTTTCCCTTAGTTTCATCTTCCAGGCCGCTTAGGTGCTGCAGCACGGTCTCCATTGGAACCTCCTCCGCTCCTTCAAACTCTCCACCGACGCAGTCTCCCAGCGCAGCCGCCACCAGCGCTCCCCTGAAGCGGGACATAGACGCCGGGGTTCCCGCTACCGAGGCCGCCGCTCTCACTGCCATCATTGCCATTCATCCGCACCTTTGCCCTACGTCCTGTGAAATATTTACTATATGACAGCAAGAGGGGCGGATGACAACAAATGTCAGTTCCTGCAACGATATGCTTCCTGAACCTTGTTTAGCTTCCGGTTAAAGGTTCCGATCGGTCAGCACAGAACTATAACACCCTAGAGTTTATTTCCACCACTAACCCATGAATACGCACTAATCTAGCTCGAGCAACTTCTGGTACTCGCATTTCTAACTGGCAAACGACACCGACTACCAAGTGCTATGTAATATGTGTGCACCAAAATTTGTTAAACGTGGTCGTTAAAACAGATTTGCTAATTATATTGAAATTAATTCATGATAATTACAGCTATATGTAACAATTTTTAGTCAGGTTTTTTTTACATAATAAAAATGACGAGACAAATAGATTGGTGGAGCTCGCCTTCTGCTGAACAGGAGATCTAATGTAGTTATTATTGCTATGAATTGAACATTTCAAATTATAGCAAGTCATCTCGGTGCATTTTACAGAACAATTAAATCGACATACATTCTAATAGATCCTAGGTGTCAAACAATGCAGCAAGTCTACTTACTATAAAAAAAAGTAAAAAGTTAATAGCAGGTGAAGGAGAACATTTGGTTAGGTAGGTACCACACCACAGCCAAAAACGCCAGACCAGGTGGGGAGAAGGGGGAAACTGAGAAAACATAAAGTTAAGTTAAAATAAAAGCAAATAATGCTAATTCGAGAGTAGTAGAAGAAGAATATGTCAGAGTGAAGGCAGGTCAGGCTGTCCTCCAGCAGAGATATCTAAGGATAAGCTCTATAGGCTTTATCAAAAAGGAAAGTTTAAACCTACAAACTTCCTAGAAATAGCTAGGAAGGAAAAGCCCGAATACAGCCTGGCCTCAAGTTGCATTTGAGGTACGTCGGAAAAAACGACTAACTTCTAAAACAGCCAGTTAGTGTGTTGGCCTAATTATAAGCTAGTGTTAGGCATTTGCGGGTGGTCTGAAGAAGTGAATCAGGACACACTGAAAGCCTTTTTAATGATTTGATTACAAAATGCCATTTTCGGCATAGAAAAATAGAAAGGGAGCACTTAGTTTGGAAGTTACGGTAAAGCTTTTTTGATGTTAAAGTAGTAGTGTATTTTCTGAAAAATGCCACTAAATAAAACACTCTGGGTTTAATACTTGCGTGTAGTATTTGTACAATTAAATTAGCAGCTAATCTTGATTAAATGCATCATTTTTGTTGTCGGTCCGTCTTGTAGCACCATTGAGGCGGAGGAGGAGGAAAAAAAGGAGGTGGGCATCTGGGAGCGCGGTGTCTGCAGCATAATTAAAACATGGCGGAGTCGGAGGAATTTCGACTTAAACGTTTAAAGGTATGAAAAGAAAATTATAGGTGGTCAAAACTAACAGGTACAGCTAAACGTATTAGTTAGCGCAGCTTAATTTTAACCTTTGTAGTTTAGGTTCAGCTTCCGGTAGAGAGGTGCTCATTTTTGGCTAGCATCGGTTAGCTAGCTACATAGCCCTGCTTAGCATCTTGTTTCAGGAAAAAAAAATGGAAAACGCAAACATTCACCGCGTTTAGCTGGTATTTCTATACACCTTTAGGTCCTGTATTAACCCGTGCATTTATCCTTGCGTTACAGTTGCTTCAGTTACTTACAAAACACGGCCAAGGAGTGCTGTGAACAATAAAAATAGCAGATTTTAGTCAGTTTTTTCAAATTCACCGCAGTGACTTCTGAAGCCGTAACATTTCCACTGTCTTTTTAAATTATCTTAAGCAAATGTACGTTTGCGACCATCTATGCATCTGAAAATGAATTAAAGTACTTAGTATTAAAGAGTTGGTGACACGCCTCTTGCACACAACTGGACCGTACTAGGCCTGGATCCATGTAGTACTTGGGGTGCCCACAACTAGACGGTCCTACATAAAAGCATCCCCGTATTAGGGTCACCTTTATGAAGTTACACCTTTACCACATGCTATTTATAGTATAAACAAACTTGTAGCATAATTCTAGCTGAAGATTTGTCCTCTGTCATTGTCTGGCTTTTTAAAGTGGTCTACAAATCCTCAGTTTGGTTAAAGTAAAGGTTTTATACATTGCAAAACCACTTTTGATTGGTACCATCTAGCTGCTTATTTGAGATGAAGTTACGGTTGCGATGTGGTTATACTTACTTTGTGCACTATGCTAATACCTCCATGGAACAGCTCAATTATATCCCACCATTATGCTTAATACTTGGTACAATGTGTCAGGTCTAAAGGTCCTGTCTTGACTCCTCCAAACATTCAATGACCCTGTTTGGACTGGGGAAGATTGAACACGGGGCCTTTTCTCTGGTGAAATTATGAACTAAAGTGAAGAACCCACTTTATAGGCGTGCTTTAGCCAGTCAGCAGTAATTTATTAACATAATTCAGATGAAAAAAAACCGATCTGAGTATCAATTTGGAGGAAACCTCGTTGGTGTACGAGTGATGGAAATTCCTAAGTGCTAATCAGTCATATTGAAAAAAACGTAAGGGGATTCTTCCCTAATGTATTTTCTCCCGTTCAGCGCGACGAGGAGATGTCCCGAATGTTCGATGAAGTGATGGGGCTGGGAGAGTTCGCCGACTCCTCCAGAGGCTCTGTGGGTTCCTCCAAGAGTGGCGGTCAGCCAGAATCAAAAGAACTGGACGAAACTTTAGAACAAGGGGAAAGCCAGCCGCTTGAAGAAGATAGCAACTCGAGCAGACAAGAGAAAAAGACGGATGAGGGGACGGGAGAGACGAGTTTTCCTCCCCTCACCTCATCCTCTTCTGAAAAGCCGTCCTCATTTAATATGGTGAGGAGCGAAAGAGGAGGTGGAAGGAGTGGTGGAGCAGCCTTTGACGATGCTCTGGATGGTCTTCCTTCTTATGGACCCGAGGAGGAGGAAGAGGAGGACTGGCACTATGCCCTGCCGATGGGCTCCCTAGAAGATGTTGATGTGGGTAAGGCAGGCAAAATAAGTCAGCTTGGTCAGGAGAACGGTGTGTCTCAGAGCAACCCCTTTGACCAAAAACCTGAAGCTGAAGAGGAGGAGCAAGAGAATGAGGGGAGCACAGAATCTGCCAACACCTCCCACTCCTCCCAGGACAACACCCCGGAGCACGACAAAGGTAAAACTCCACAACGTACCTTAAGAAGGAGATTGATCACCAGTCTGTTAAATACAATTCCCCAACACACTCTGGAAAAGTATATAATCTACTAAAGTACTCTTCATGCCGGAAAAACTATTTGTTTTTACAGACTTTATTCACTATCCTATTTTCTAAATATAGGTTTCATCCGTTAATCTGCTTTTTTAGCCATTTATCCATCTATTGATGGATAAACACATTTAAGCTCAAAAGTGCTCTGCCTGCTGACAGATTCAGATCTGAAGAATTTTTTTTCTTTAATTGGAAGCAATCTTAATGTTTTGAAGAAGCCCAGTTGGTTCAAACCCCAGCTTGAATCTCATCAAGAATCTGTTGAGGGATCTAAAGATTAAGATGATGGAAAGGATTCCTTTCAGCCTCATAGACTCGGAGCTCATTGCTTAAAATTGATTGTTAGAAATATGATAAAAGCTTACCAGCAGCTGTAACGTAAATAAAAGATTCATTGATGATTAATGAGCTGGAGATGAATGATTTTCAACCTGCCAGTTACTTCAAATATTAATCAAAACAGAAATTGTTGTTTTTTTAATAATTGGCACCACTTTCCTAGTCATATGTCCGTCCGTCTGTATCATCAGTACCGCCATGCAGATTCACTTCACTACGTGGCTCCTACTTATCTCCTTCCTGTCTCTGGTTTTGGTGCTTCCTCACCAAAATGTAAACACTGTATCACTTCCATAAATATATGTAGTGGATTTTTGTATTTAAATTTTAAAAAACTGGCAAAAAAGCTCTGGAAATTTGAGTCTGGAAAAGTCATTTTGACAAAACGAGCTAAAAACGAAGTAGAAAAATAGTTGTTTTGCTTTGTTCCTGTGCTGAGCGATAATATTGGGAGTGGATAATAGTGGGCTTCTCTTATGTTGCAGTTGTGGTGAGATAATAGTGTGCTATCATCTCTCTTTGTTTACACACTTTCTCTCCTTATTGTCAGGTGATGGCGGCCTGAACCAGACAGAGGAGACGGAAGACAGCCAACAGGAAGAGGTGAGAATTTAAACAGAATTTGGAGTAATTTCACTTTCAAATAGGCGTCAGACATCCATAAAAGCTGTTGTTTTTTTTTTTTTTTTCAGACATCAGGGAACACTAAAGGGGAGGATCGTAATGCTCCGCCATCTCCCAGGATAAAGATTAAGGATGAGCCGATTGATGAAGGCTATGATGCTGCTTTGCTTCCTCAGAACTCAACTAAACAAATTAAAGAGGAGCTGGAGCAAGAGGTAGGTCGGTGTTGATGTAAAACTAAACTAGCTGAAGATTTAGTGAAGTCTCAGTTTAGATCGTTAGGACAGTTCAGTTTAGTTTTTTTTTTAAGTACAGTGGGCCCTTTGTCTATTCATGCTTCAGTGGTGACAGATTTTTCTGTGGAAAGTAACTTAAAATCATTTACAGAAAATTCTGTTATTTTTGGTCTTTAAACTGCACAGCAGTCACCAAACTCTTGCCTTTGAGGGTGAATATTTTAAATTGTTTGCTCATTCTTGAGTGGGGCTGCGTTTCATTTTCCATGTCCTGATGCATAAAACCAAGTAAGAGTGTAAAGATGCTGATTTTTTTTTGTCTTGATGTTTTCAGGAAGAGCTGAGGATCAGCTCTGTCTTCTCTGTAGGAGGAGGAAACACTTTCACAACTTCTACCAGTGAGTGTCTTTACTGTTTACTTTAAAAATAACAGGGCTGATTATTCAAAAAGACAAGTCTTAAGGAAAAAGGTGGCAAAATAAAGACCCCAATCAAACTGAGATTAAAGCTTTTGCTATGCAATTTATCTATTTGTGGCATAACTTAGCCATGTTGTATTTTTATTCTATACCATGTTTTACGTGATGATGTGTCCGTCTTGTGAGTTTATTGGGTAGCCATTTGGTGCAAGGACTCTGGGAGCATCAACTCTCTTTCTGTTAGTGTCGCAGTTTGTCCTTGTGTTGCTGTGACATTTGTGAAATTTGTCTTCTTTCTGCGTTATTTGTTCTTATTTTGGATCAAGAGTTCTTAGGTACATTTTAAAAACAAAAATTCATTCAGAAACCAGTAATCAGACTTGCTGGTTATTAATAATAAATGATTTAGTAAAAAAACATTGATCCCCTGCCCCTCCTTTTTATTAATCCAAGTGTCTCCAACTGTTCCGGCCCCGACCACGACGCACATTTTAATCCCCGGCCGAGGAGCCGTCCTGCAGGCCGTGGCTTCCCTCCCAGTTAGACCAGCAGTTTCACTCCCAACTCCATTACCCACTTTGACCGCATTCCCTCCACGCCCTCCTCCACCTGCGGTACCGGGGAGTGTTCGCTGCAGCGGTTGCGCCAAGGTAAAGTTTGCCAGGGTTTATATTTTAGGTGATAGATTTTGTCACATCTGTTTTGCAGGTTTGGAGGTGTTTATGTCATGCTGTCTTAATATTTTCTAGGTTTTGCTGAAAGGCCAAACAGCTTTCCAAAGAAAAGGCTCAACTCAGCTCTTCTGCTCCACAGTTTGTTTGACGGGCCATCTTCCACCAATCACAAAGGGTCGCGCGTGTTTCCAGTGCAACAGGTAGAACTTCCTGTCGGTTGCAACGCATTAAGGCTTTTCATTACTTTTTTTAGCTGCCGTATGTAGTCACTTTGAAGGTGACAATCATGTAATCTACCAGTAACTTTTTATCTATTAACTAACCAATCTTCGTTCGTTACCAATGAGTGATTGGTGTAGCATTAAAAGAACAATCAGGACATTTCTGAACCTTTCTCAGGATCTAAGAATTATTTGGAATTGACACAAAAATTCACTCAACTAAAGATAATATGGTAAAAATCAACAAGAACTGTCAACCAAGCATTATGTTTATTATCCTACTGTCTCATATCTACTTTCTACAGGCAAAATTAATTTACTAGCAAATATTGAGTAACAAGTACTACACTAATTAAACCCTACAAATTAAGTTTTATTGCACAGGAAATGTTTGAGTCAAAGAGAGACATTTTATGTTTTTACTTTGATTTCCACCTTTAATCTGAGAGGAAACAAAAAGAGTTGACCGTGATTCAGGAACATTAGAATCTTTATTTCACATCTTCATTGATCAATTACAACAGAAATCCACCTTGACTGGTCCAAAATTGAGAAGCTTTACCTCTGTGAGAGACAACTGGACTTCTGTGGCTGAAGTAGAGATTTCAGTTTGAATCGTGACGCTTGCGGGGAGGAGACGTCACGAAGCACTTCTCAACCAATCCGAAGCAAACTTTTCTGTCACCTGAGAGCTGTGTCGTGTTGGAGAGCCAGTGATGTGGATTTGTTCTCCCCCCTGCTCTGTTTGCAGGGAGATCCTTCAACCAAGGGACATGGTCACAGTCCCTGCAGAAAACAGCACATTCATGCACTTTTGTGGCCAGTTCTGTCTGTCTGTATACAGACACAAGAAGAAACAAGGCGAAAAATTAATAATTGATAAACGGCCTGAGAGGAAGCCTGAGAAGCCACCTGAAAAACCAGTGGAGCGTCCAGCTGAAAAACCCTTCTGTGGCGTCTGCAAGTCCACCAACAAGGCATGGTGTTTTTTTCCCCATATTTTCTGTACTTTTCTGTTTAGCTGCATGTAAAACCCTTTGCATTTGTTTTTCAATATGATGCAAGTCATCTTTATCAAAGGTTTGTTGCATGGATTGTGTCCTTGAGACGTCTTTGCCATTGTTTTTGTCCCTTTTAGCTCGAGCTCCTTTGGTCTTTTTGTCTTTGATCATTATTTCTGCAGCAGATTGAGCATGAGGTCACCTATCAAGGAAAACTGCACAGACTCTGCAGCGACAACTGTTTCTTAACCTGGCGCAAACTGCGCCAACTTGCCTTGAACTGCTGTGAAGGCTGTGGGCTTTACTGCAGCAGCAAGTCGGGTTCCTGTCACATGCTGACCATTGAAAAGTCTCAGCTCAACTTCTGCAGCTCCACCTGCATTGGCACCTTTAAACAGGTACTTTACAAGAACTGAAGTAGGTGTTTCCCTTTATTGCAGTTTTAGGTTGAATTTATGTTTTTCTCAAATCAAGTCAGTAGAGACGGACATTTTATGATCAGGAAAAATTGTGAGCAACAATTTTATTTCTGCAGAGTTGCAGAAAGACGACAGAGTGTGCCTACTGTCATAAGACCACAGTGGTGTCCTCTACCATCATGGAGCGAGACCACAAGGGTAAAGTTCAGCTGTACTGCTCTCCAACATGTGTGGAACAGAGTCGGCCACCCAACCATAGCCTCACAGGTATGACACCACAGATGTAGCATTATTAGTTTGGTCTTGCAGACTGAAGCTAAAGGCTCAGCATTAAAACATGATAGTTTAATTGATGTTTAATCAACTGTTTTTGTAGGTACCCCATTTCCCTGCGGCCTGTGCAAAGTTTCTGCGGTTCCTCAGTATCATCTCGCCATGGTGGATGGTACCATTCGCAGCTTCTGCTCCTTAGCCTGTGTGACCACATTCAGGGTAAAACATCAGCTGCATGTTCTTCAGTTATAAAATCCAGATTAAATCATCTAAATATCTAGAAACTAAACATTTGACCTATGATTAATTGTTTATTAGATTAAAATGAGTTCCAATTGATTACTGATCAAGGCTGCTAGACCTTATTTTTATGTGGTAATTTGGCCGCCATCCAGCAGAGGACGAAACTGGTCATCCAGTTGATGCAGAAACAAAGATGATGGAGGGATCCCAGAGCAGGAAAGAAAAACGGTCCCAACACAGTCTGTTGTGGGATGGAAACTGGACTGTATGTGGTTCTGTTTAGAAATATAAACACTGAACAAGTGAAAAATTTAGCCCTTCATGCTATGGAAAGATTCTATTGATACAAGAGAAAACTCTGGTTTTTAAGAGAATGGCCAGTTATCAATTAATCATTTGTCAATCAATAACTCATTAACTGATAATTTTCATTCCTATATTTATCAAATTTAATTTTGTTCTCTCTTATTAATTTTTTGTTCAATTATTTTGCAGAAATCTCCTCCCACATCTCAGCCTGATCTTACCAATGGCACCTCGTCTCTCAGGGACCTTCCCAGCAAGGATGCTCCAAAGCCGGGACCCTCCACCGCAGCCAATGGGGCAACCGGGGCCACCTCTGTCCCCCCCATTCCTCAGGATTACTCATCTTCAGTCCCATACCCAGGACACCACCCCAGTTACACGTCGGTGCCCCCTCTAGTGCCTCCACATTCGGCCGTGTCCACTCCTACTCTTCCTGGACAAGCCCACGCCAGATCCCCCCTAGAGCAGCCTGTCAAACCGCTGGAGGACGGGCTGAGTGATGCCATCTCTCTGACCTGTTACCAATGCAACAAACAGTTCAGCAACAAGCCGCTGCTAATCACCCACCAGGTGGGAAATTTGAGTCACTCTCTTAACTTTGTTCTATCAATCTATGAAATCCCGCTGACAAACATTCATGCCTTTCATGTCGGCTTTTTTTGTCCGTCTCCAGGGCCGTATTTTGTTGTTGTGCAGTAAATCGTGCTGTGATCAGTACAACACCCAGAAAAATGTCCTCTCTGTGTGCGACTACTGTAAAGAAGAAAAGGTCCTTTACGAAGTCACCAACTTCAGTAACCAGGACGTGTGTTTTTGCAGCGAATGTAAGTTAAAAGATAATGCGTCTTATATTAGAGAATTTTGCAGCTACCATGGCAAATATTACAAATACTAACTAAAAGCATTTCTTAATTTCCTATGATGCAAAGTCAAATTTACTGATATTTTTATGAAAGTTCTTATCAGAAAAAATTCACAATAAATAATAAAACAATAAATGCACATCCTTAGATCAATTAAGGACAAAATCAATACATTCCTCCTTCTTTCTTATGATCTCTGGCTTTTGCAAGTTTACAGTTTTACAGGATTGTCAATAAAAAGACCTGCCTGAATCTGTTTGTTTATACTGTAGTTACGGTGTTTAGAGATGCGGAAAACTCTGAAGGTTTGAATCTGGAAAAGTGCAGAATTTTGATTTAAACCAAGTGAATCCTGAAGCTGCTGCAGGTTTAACAGATTCATTGACGAGTTTAGGATTGTTAATCCTGTTAATGCGGCGTTTCCTTCTTTTGTCCCAGACTGTAAGCAGTTCTTCAAGCAGGAACGCGCCCTGCGCCCTTGCTCCTACTGCTGTGGCCTTGGCCAGAAAATGATGCTCAGTCACTATGGAGGGAAGATCGAGGAGTTCTGCAAACCTCACTGCATGTCCCAGTACACGGTGCTCTACTATGGAGTAAGTACAGGACAGATGTCCCACAAGAATGTGTTCATACAGCAAATTAAAAAAAACATTGTAGCAGCTCATGACCAGAAAAAAGAAACAAAAACTTGTCTCAAAGAAGCATAATCTCCTCTTATCCATTGTGGATAATTTACCTTTCAGGAACATGAAAGATGTAAAAAAAAAATGTAAATATTGGGGTAAGAAATCAATATTCTTTCTTTTTAGGTTGATTTCTTCTTCCCCTCTTCTGATAAGTGTGTATAAATAAAACTGTTATTCCTCCCTTGGAGATTTCAGAACAAACGTCATACACGAGTGTAAATATTCTGAATAAGAGCCCTAGTCTGCAGAAACAGAAAGGAAGGTCAGCAGCATGAGGATTCAGTTTGGTCATTTTTTCTTCTTTTTTTTTATTTTGTCTATTTCTGGAGCTGTATCACTTACATATAATCAGTTTATTTATATCACACAAGTTCACAAGAAATGTCTTCTTAGGGCAATTAACAGGAAAAACTGGTTGAATTCATTTCCAAATATACAAAAATGCTGTTAATCTTAATCCTAGCAACAGTTTAAATTATGTAAACCATCCAATCTGATTATAAATGTACTACTGTCTAGAATAATCTATACAATGTTAATAGTTTTTTTAAATTATGACAATTAATGGTCATTTGTAATAGTACTCTATTTGGAAGAAAATGTGTGTAATTTGTAAACTTTGCCATCTGTCATATTCATGTTATTCACAGTGAAACAGAATAAATAAGGTTATTACTATTTGGTTCATTTTCAGGTATTTCTGCAGCGGTGGAAACATTCATTTAAAAAAAAAAAATCGCATTGAGTGAGAATTTGACATTTTTTGTAGCGATACATCAGATCAGAAAAGCATGAACTGACTTCCTGCACAGAGCATGTGTAGATTTGGCACCTCTGGAGCTGTGGGTCAGGGTTTCTGTTGGCTCCCCTCGGTTTATAACCCAGTGTGATCAAATCTGACGTTTTATTCCCCCATTGTTCCTCTGCCCAGATGGGTCGGTGCGACAGCTGCAGGAAACAGGGCTACATGAGCGAGAAACTGCAGTGCCTGGGTTCAGTCTGCAACTTCTGCAACATGGCCTGCCTGTTGCAGTACTGCTGCCTTCATTTTGAAGCGAGCCAGCACACCAGCAACGGCATGGCCTCTGCCCCACCAGTGCCATCCGGTAACAAGTTATTTAAAATCGACGTTTCTTATCCAGTTGTCTGTTGCTTCAATAAGACCATCTTTCAATTTAAATGTTTGTCCAGCTCCAGCGCAGCCTCATCATCCCTCCAAGATGAATCCTGTCATTGCAGATGTCGTCTCTTTAGCCAACGGCTCGGCCTCCCAGCCCAGCGGGTCGGCAGGTACAGCGCTGACTGGTTAGTTTCTACCACTTACATCCTGAACTTTTCTAAGTCCAGAATGCTGGGTTTCAACCAACGGGCAGGCCCCATTTAAATTTCTTCAGAAATTTTCTAGTCCATTTTCTTAAACTGGTTTTGTTTGTTTTTACCCAATTTTTAGTCGTTTTTTCCCCTTTAAAACACTTCCACACAGACTTTTGAACTAATTTAGGCCTTGTGATATAGCTGTCATAGACTTCAGTTTTTGTTGTTTCTCATTTTGTTTTATCCCGATTTTGCAGGAGAGCTTCCAACCTCGAGCATAGATGGAAAGAACCTTGATCATGTATGAACATTTCTTTTTAAAATATAGTTCAAACTGAATATATATTAAATCTAATTTAAAGAAGATTTTGAAAAAGATTTTTGTCCTTTTCAAACTGCTGAGGTTCTGTTATTTACCTGATTAGAGAAAACATATTTATAGGAAATAATCAGATCAAATCTGTGACGCCCACAGGCCAGTACTCAGACTGATGCCATGCGAGCGCCTGCACCACGGCGCCGTCAGATGAAAAACAAATCTGTTCTGTGCCGACCTTTCACCATGGACCAGGAAATCATGTGCCAACTGCCTTCACCTTCCCCTGAACCAGAAGGTAACTACATTAAACACCTTTCACTGTTTTAGCCTTACTGCAAGCTAGAATGCTGCAAGGGAGACTAATGCACTCCTAAGGACTGTAGTGGCTGCCTTTTATTTTATGCAGCTATCAAATGAAACATGCCAATGTTAACACTTTTGCATGTCAATAGGTTGCTATGAGGAACTTTATGGAATATATGAGAGGATGAATTTCTGCTGTTTCACGTCTTAAGATGGCTTTTGAACAGTCATCAAAGAAAGGAGTCCTGCAATTTATTCTGAATGAACACTCAGCCTTATACTCATTTTACAGTGTGGGTATGTAGTAGGTCTAATATGAAATGTTTAGATTGTTTATGTTAAGAAATTTACGAACTAAACATTCACCTGAAGTCAGTATTGTTCTTGCTCTATACAGCAGTCAGTGATCTCAATGAGGAGGAGATACAAATTACAATATAGTATTTTTGTGTTAAAATTTATTACACTTAAAATAAATTCAATAAAAATGTATTTTGCCCAACTGTGTGAACTCCTCCTTGATTCTCTAAACTCAGGTCCTTCTGACTGCTGTGTAAACACTTATTTAAAATTTTAAAGAAGTTTATTATTATTATTATTGAGAATCATCTGGACTAACATCCCAAAAACAAGCTTTAGTTACGTCTTAGATATTTTGTTGAATGTTCTTCTTTTGGGATTCATTTAAATAGTTTTTTTTTTAACAATTGCACCAGCTCTGCTAGATAGCCCCTCGCAGTCCGACCAACCGTCCAGATCACCGCCGCAGTCTCCGAAAATCCAGGAGGAAACTGAGCCGAGCAGCCTCACGCCAGCTCGACTAACCGGGCGCCATTTCCTGGGTAGAAAGGAGACGGATTCCAGCTGCAAGGTTTGCTCCCAGAAGAGGAAGAGGAAGCTGGATGAAGGAGAGGCTGGCCAGAAGAAGAGGAAGATGGAGGATGGTGATGATGGGCCAGAGAAGGAGCAGGAAATTTCTGTTGGCGAGGAGAAAAAAGAGGAGAGGGAGGAAGAGAAAGATGTGGAGTCTGCAACAGAGTGTGGCACAATGAAGAGACAGACACCGTTTTACTGTAAGACATGTACTGAGGAGCCCAACCTCTGTCCTGTGCCTTGTTTTGAACTTTACCACACAAAACTTAACTACGAAGCACCAGGTGAGCCTCTCGAGTAACAGAAACACTTTAATTCATACCAATAAACCTGTTTTCATGCTTACTGATGCAGCTTTATGCCTTTATATCCTGTCTTGAGTTGTTGTAGTACATGTTGACTTCCTTTGAGGGTCGAGTTTGTCACCCGGTTTTTCTCTCTCCAGCTTCCTGAACTGCTGCTTTGAGAAGCCATCTCCCATCTCTGTCTGCAGACACAGACAAAAAAAACAAACTGCAGCTTTAAATCTTCCTGTTCAGTCTCACACTACGCAGTCTGTGCTAATCCCAAACCATGCTGGGGAGCGTCTTTCACTAATTTGAAAACTGATCTTGTATTTTCTTTGTAATTACAGGGTTCCTACAATGTTGAAAAGTATAGATTGGAATTTAAAACCTTGATTGGTGTGGATAAAATAAAATTGTAGACATTTTGTGTGGAAAAAAGAAAAGTGTTTGCAGGCTCCTCTCCATATACTGTCTCACAAAAATCAGACTTTGCCCAGAAATTTACTTACAAAAGAGTAATTATTAAACCAATGGAAATTTTGAAGTCGTTAATGGATGTGAACTACTTTAAATCAGTTTTTATAGTATTTGTCTCAGCATCATGGTCTATTGATTATCACAAAAAAATTCTTCATATAATATAGGGATTGCACCTCAAAGAAGTAGTTATTTTTTTTATTCATTATTGTCACAAATCTTGGATATAATTAATAGAAAAGAACAACTGGTCTTTGATGGATATTTTCATCATGAATAAGTAATATAATAAGCAATTATTTCCAAAGGTTGTACTTTGATGCGTGGAGATAGTGAGATGTTATTTTAATTTAAAATAAAATAGAAATAGGCTCAGTCATGTTATCTTAAGAGTGAGACTGGCTGTGTTTGCCAGAAAGTTTGGGAACTGAATTTGAGATGAAGATGCAACAAAACAGTCAGAGACCTCAACTCAAGTTAATTTAACTGTTATCTCTACAAAGCAACTGAAGATAAGATAATGAAACATTTTGCTGCAAATGTTTCAAGATCATGCTATTTTGAGATAATAAAACATTTTGCATGACAACCTGAGCAAAAATATTAAGGGTCTAATTGAACTGGTATTAAAAAAGAAACTCATTTCTGAAATCAAAATATGGAAAATATTTGCATGAGATCCAAACCATTTTATTCCTAGATAATGATTTAATTATCAAGATACTTAAACAATTCAGTTTAAATTGAACTTGAGATCTGCTTATCTTGAAATAATGACATGAAAACAAAATGCTAGCACAACAAAAATAATCCTGGTATACAGTATATGTAAAATATTGACCCATTGCAAAGGTAAAGTTCTTATCTTGAGGTAATGAGATATAGAAACTTTTTGGCAGCAAAAGCTTTTGGGTTCTATTGTTCCAAGATGATTTTATGACAATTTTTCTGCAGCAAAACAATTTTGAGATCTTGGTTAAGATCCTAATTGAACAATTATTACTATATAATAAGCTTCTCATCATCTTGAGATTAAATTTCTAAACCATTTTCCGTGGATGGTTTAGATCATGTCATTTAAAGACGATATTAAAAAACATAATAATGATCTTCAGGTCTTATCGTAAGACACTGAAACTTTTGTCAGCAAGTGGATAGATATTTCTAGATAATGTAATGAGAACAAATAAATACAACAATAATAAAATAATCCAGCTGAACTATCATTGTTTTTTACATTTTGGGGACAGATGCATCTTAGAAACCTGCATGATGTGAATAATGACCTAATTAAGTTTTTGTCGCTACAAAGCAAGCCAGTGGTTTTATTTATATTAAAGTTATTCACATGAATGAGCTCAACATTGTATTCTGATATAAAGAATATCTCATCTTAAGACGGCAAGCTAACCAAACTGTTGATCAGTACAAAACACTTCAGGTTTAATCTCAATGCGAGATGTTTTGAAACTCCACAAGTCATTTCCTCAAGATAAAAAATTGGTCTCTAGATGAATAAAAAATCATTTCCATTCATATAATTTGGGGTTTTAAGATATCTGCTGAAAATAAGCGTACACAGGAACATTTGTTCAGCTTTATCAGTCAAAAATTACTGTGGCTAAATTAAAGAAATTGATTTTTACACCTTTATTGTTCTTTTACTGCACACTGCCAATAAACCCGAAACTGCAAAGAGTGCACAAAATCCCAACATTTGAATTTATTTGTATTTGAAGTCGTGTAGGAACCCTGTATATTATCTGAAGTTTGCTGTATTTAGTTTCCACTCAGCTTGGACAGGATTTCTATGGTTTGCTGTAGTACTAAAGGTCTTCTTTGTGTTCATGTTGCTTTCAATGGTAGAGGACGAAATACTTGAAGGGCTTCTCAGATTCTCAGAGCCTACTGTAAGATCGAATAAAATATTACCTCATTAATATATGTGTCAGAATACATCATGATGTCATTTAAAGTCACAGTGCATCGTCAACTTTTACTCATCACATTTCATCCTTTTAAAGCACGAGTTTTTATTTAAACATTTCCTTTGAAGAACAAGTAGAAAACTGTTCATCTTTTGATTAGTCATTTTCTTGTTTCACCTCATTTGCTTTGTGCCATGTTTATTTTCCAAGAGATATTTCAGTGTTAAATTGGTTTCCTGTTATTAAAACACTAATTTATGGTGAACTTTTAGAAAAAATGACATTTATGGATACAGTGGATTTATGGTTGCAAGCTTTTTAATCCATCGCGTGTTCAGGTATGAATGAATCCAACTAGAAGTTTTAAACATCACATTGAGCTTTTAAATCAGAATAAAACACTGTTGCCAGGATAATGTGACTTGAGCTGGAAGCAAGCAGTGTGAAATTTTGTATCAAACACAGACTGTCACCTGTAATTTTCAATCACCTGTTCTGCTGATCCGTTCCTTTTGAAGTTACAGTGATGTCCTTGCAACACTTCACCACTGCTGCATCAGAGTCGACTCCAGCTTTGTTTTACAACGGTAAAGTTTACTTTGGACAATAAATCTTTGTCTGCTAGGATTTTTACCAGGTGGATTTTAAATAAGTTGTTAAAAGGAAACGGTCTCAATAAATGGTTTTTGAAAAAAAGACTTCTCAGTTCTCTGTTTTTATCCGATTATACTTGTTGGATGAGCCACAGAAGATATTTGTTATTCTCAGTTATTTTGTGGCATAAAGCATGCCATCATCAAAGGTTAGTTTTACGTTTAGGATCTCTGACCTAAAGAAATTTCCGGATGTCGCGCAGAAGACACGTGTATAAATGTCGACATCTGCTGGCTAAATGTTAGATTTGCACCTTGGTTTGTCGAAGGGAACTTTTAGCTATGCAGAAATAAAAAGCCGCCAATGGGGTGCAACATTATATGGTAATCTAAAACAGTAATACCATCTTAAGTTTATAAAAATATATTTTCATAAAGCTTTATTGGTCAAAAGAATAATACATAATAGAGAAGTCTATTTTGTATAGAAAAACGGCTTTGCAGCGTTTTAAACAATATATAAAGGGATTGTTTTTTAAAAAGGATCTGAAACTTACTAAAAAAGATTATATTGCATCAGTTTCCTGTGATAATATCAATCGCCACACAAACTAACTAATTGGTTTCTAACCAGTTTCATGTTTTACCTTCAAAGTTTTACTGTAGCAATTAATTAAAATGAATTAATACTGCTCTGTTGCAGTTTTTATCAGATTAGGGATCTACAAACTGCAGCTCTGGAGCAAAGAGTGACTCTGGCTCACTTAAATATTACCCTGTCTTTTTGTTGTTTCATTCTTTTTTATTTTGCAACAACCATCAAAAAATACCAATTGATGAATTTGGTCTAGAACTGCTGCTATTTATGCTGAAAATAAATGTATTCCAAAATCCTTTGTTGTGTTGCAAGTGTTTATTTTAGATTAAGATTAAATCAGTCAACACAAGAAACTCTAACCTTCCTCTTTCTCCCTTTACTCATCATTATCTCAGCTGCAGACAGGAAGGAAAACATAAAGGTGTTCATGGTTCCAGTACCAGTACCAGTCTTTGTCCCAGTGCCTATGAACATGTACTCCCAGCACACGCCTGTTGCCATGGTGGTACCCATGCCGGTATGTGCCAGTTCATTTTGTATGAAATGGGAATAACTGGTTGCACTGGGAGTTGCTGGAGCTGGAAGTTTCCTGTTTTCCAGATTCCAGTGCCGATTGTTGTCAAGCTTCACCAAGGATTTGAAAAGTGCAGCTGTCCAAATGGAGAAGCTTGATGAAGAGGAGGAAGAAAAAGAAAAAACATCTTCTTCCAGTATAGGTAACAATATAAGAAGAAAAACAATCCCCATTGGAATCTGCTATGATCATCAGGAGGATATAAATTGTGCCTTCTTCATTTTAATTTGGACGTCTTAAAATGAAGCAAAGAAACAATCAAACCAAAGCTCGTCTCAAAATAAAATCATAACCGTCTTGCCTTACTTCTGATATTTGCATTTAGTCAACAAAATTGTAGGAAACCAACAATCGACCCTTGGGCCTCTGCTTTAATGAAGTGAACATAAAATCTTTTTGATGCCTTCAAAGTTCTGTACTTTTTCACTGTTGCCCCTGTTATAACTTTATACTTTATTAATGCTATTATTACGTGAACTCCAGGGAGGCAAATAAGTTTAACTGATTGGCAAAACAGGCATTCGATAGACAAATAGCTGAAAGATTGCCTAATGTACTTTATTACTCCTGAAGTTTCTTATTTTGTTTCGCTAACTGAGCTTTCACTACATGATTTCCCAGCAACAAAGAGAGATGATGAGTAAAAAAAATCTGCTTTAATTGAAAATTTGGCTATTTGTAAGGAAATTCTAAACTATGAGCAGCTCTTTTACTGCATATAACCAGGAAGACGTTTTATCTATGATGTTTTACTTCAGATTCTTCAGTTGTGGTTTAGATTCAGGACTAGAACCTTCTTCTTTCTTCTGCTTCTTGGGTTTGTGTGTCTTTGCTGTAGATCAGTGCAGTTCCTCTCGTTCTGGGGATGTTAAGACTGAAGTCGTCAGTCCCACAAAGCAAAATGAAGAGATGGCTCACATAGCAGCTCAGACCGACCTGCTTCACACTGAAAGCTCAGAGAGAAGCACAGAAGCACCAGATCATGAGACTGATGATCAACCGGAGATGAGTACAGGTGTCATCAATCATCCTCCCAGCAGCAGCGAAGATCAGCCTCCCTCCTCACCTGTGATGGATCTGGAAGCTGACCTCCAGCCTGGTGCGCTGTCATTTATGGTTATAAGAAATATAATTGATTCAGCTATAAAAACACCAAAGCTGAGAGGTTTTTTTTTTATTAGTTTTGACTGGATTGTTGAATCAGAACTTGTCTGTTCAACAGTGAGGAGTTAAGAGACGCAGAGAAGGTTCCTACTGCAGGAAACGGGTACAGTGCTTTCTGACAGACCAGTGTTGTAAAATTTAAAGACAAGAAAAGTTCAAGTCAAACGAGACCAGGATAAACTTTTTGAGACCAGCCAAAAACTATACTGTATTTAATTGAGATTTGAAATGATATACTGTACCAACACGAGGAAATGGATAATTGTGAAGTGGAAGGAAAATGATTTTTTTAAACTGGTCATGATCAATAGATTTTGACAGATATATTTATGTTTTTCCTCTGTTAGCTAAAAACTTGCTGTCAAGTAGATGATTAACTGTCTACAAATCTCTTAGGTCCTGTCTCAGGCGTTTGTTGGATTAGTTTTTCTGGGTACTTAACTTTTAGATACTTGTTCCTGCTGGTTTTCAGTCATGTTCTTAAATCGGACATATTCCAGGTTTTGGTTCAAAGGATGAGATGCCAAGACAAAATTCCTTAGAAAGACTAAGTGAACCTGGGGTACCTTTACAGAGAGAAAGTTTGCCTGCTTGGAAAAATAAGAAATAACTTCGTATGTATTTTAAAATGTGACACACCTCATGTTGCTTCCAGAGTATCAGTTAGGGAGCAATGGAGAGATGTGGGAAAACGCAGCCAACCCCCTGCAGTGTCCCGTCCGACTCTACTCTACCTCTCTAGATGGTGAGTCCTCACAGAGGCACACAGACACACATGCTTCTGTTTAAAGTCAATACATCTCAGGTTTGTCGTCTTGACCTCCAACAGCCCAGAGTCTGTGAAGAATCAAAGCAGCGTCTTTTACCTCCGGCCTCAAAGGAACGTCCACACATGCAGTTCAGGGTGAGGAAATTGTCTTTTATGCAGCTCTGCAGACGAGAAACTAAACGCAAACGTGAAGGTTCCTCTGATGTCAAACCCTGGGAGAGAAGTATTTCTATAACTTATTTGATCTCATGTATCGTTGTCTTTAGTATTTTGAAGAGTAGACAAAAAAGAAAAAAAGAAGCACAAAAGAAGTTACATCATATTTATACCCCAGGGAAAACAGAAATTATCCATCACCTGCTACAACTTTTTAAACTCTCAGATATACTTAAAAATGTAAAAATAGCTTTAGTCAGCTGAGAAATGTCATCCATCATACAACTGCTTCTTAAGAAAAATTTAACACTCTCAGGTTGCGGATTGAGAAGCAGTTGGTGAAACGTTTCCAGACGGCTTGATCATACTAGAAAGTTTAAGGCAATGTTCAGTTCCCATTCATGAATTTTAGACATGCATTTTCCTGTAAATGTTTCAGTCATCAAATGTCACTGCATCCATAGGAGAACTTGTTACAACTGAAGCCCCAAAGAGTTTAATTTGTTTCAGACACCAGAAAGCTGTGTTGCTAAGAAATAACAACAAATGTTAACAGATTGCAAACAATTTCTGTGTCTAGCACCAACACTGCATAGAAATATTTAAGAACTGTTAAAAGATAATCTGCGTTTTGAACCTTTAAAGTAATTAACAAGGAGATTTGTGCATTCACCCTTTTTGATGGATTGAGTAATAATTTGATAAGCAAACTGGTGTCTTCAGTGCTGAATTTGCTGTCCACATGAGGAACACAGAACATATATTCGGGCCTCACTTCTTGGAAATACATACATTATATTAACTCTGGATCTGGAGGGTTCCTACATTTTTTCAGTTCAAAATTCAACAATTTTTCTGATGAGTTTCCAGTGCAGTAATGTACATTTTCTGAAGAATGCCTACAAGATCTTACTATGAATTTAAAACTCTAGATAAAGATGGAACATGGATGGATATAACACTGTGAACTAAAAATCTGTCCACTACATTCCTGATTCAAGGTAATTTTCCTCAATGCTTAATTTGACTGATTACTGTAGGTTTTTAAATTCATATGAAATCTACAAATGCATGTGGAGGAATGAGGTCTTCCAAACTAGTGGCACATTCTTTTACAAAAGCAGGTTTTCAGGTCCTTTGTCAGAAAACAAGCTAATTGTCTTGCAAAAGACTGAGCATTATGTAGCTGTAGACAAGCAGAGTTGTTGGTCTAGAAGAAGACATTAGATCCAATGAAATTCTGAGTGCTTGGTTATGCACCTTTGAGTAACAAAAGTACTAATCCACATCACAGAATAAATGTTTACAAAAACTATTTAAAATCTTTGAACAAAGCATTAAGTGAGCAATGTAATACAATCAATGAAACCACCCTAAATAGAGACATTACAGAGAACATTTCTAAACCTTGAAAGATGAACCAACATGTCAAGTAACTTGTCACAATGGCTGACTCCTTGACAGGATATTAAGCTTATAACTGCATGACTGGCGTTTTTCTGGTGTACTTAAAAAGCAAAAAATGTTTTAAACGCAACTGTGATTGTTTATATTTTAGTGATGACAAATATGTAAGAATAAATGTGTGTATATACATATATAAAGCTAAATCAACTAAAAGAATGTAATATAAAATAATTATATGCATTTTTGACATGTATTTTTATTTCTTATGCTTGTTCTTTCGTCTGTTTTATTTCGTTTAATATTTTCAGTTTACATTGTGTTAATTGTATATTCTACTAATTACCTTTATTGACATTTTCGACGCATTTGTATGTTTTGTGTTTTTATGTTTTTATTTTTCGTTTACATAGTGAAACCATTGACATGATAAAACCACATAATAAATAATAATATCGGCGAAACAAAACAGAACCACCACGTGACGTCATACTCCTGCGACTGTTTACGCCCAGCGTATGTGCGACGCTGTCATGGCTCTTTTTCCAGCGTTTGCCGAAGTATCGGACAACAAAGTTGAAGACTCGTCGAAAGGTGGACATTCATTGCTTCATGTTACGCATGTTTTACGTCTTAGTGCATTCGAGTTGACATCCTTTTGTCCTTACCTGAAAGAAAACTAAGCTCATCGGTTGTTAAGACTAAACATCCTCAACGGTCTTTACCGTCACCTCTCATTCGATCACAGCTAAAAGCAGTTTACATTTCTAAAATAACCAAAATAACAAATAAATACAAATAAAATATAATCTATTTAATTGTGTGCTTTCCCTCCAGAATTAGACTGGCTGAACAATAAGAGTTTTCAGGCTGGAAATGCTCTTTCCCTTCACAGTCGTTTTTTAGAAAAGTCCACTGAACAGAGGGAGGAAAGGTAGGAACGACCTTTCTTCTGCATGCAACCTTCTGGTATCTTATGCTTTCACTACAACAGCATGTGTGACTCTGACAGCTACATAAGGTTCTGAAAATGCTGTATAGAACATTTGAATAACATCTTACAGTTGATGTTTGTGTTTTTAACTCAGTGTTGGCAGGGATATTACATGCTCCGATGGGGAAGGTAGTAGGAAGGATGATGGGCCTCCAAAGAAGAAGAAAAAGAAGAGTGAAAAAAAGAGGAAAAAGAAGAAAAAGCACAAAAAAAAGAGTGGGAGGGCTTCGGGCAGTAGTGGATCGGACTCTGACACCATCTATCCCAGTGACCTCAAGAGGGAAGAGGAGGAGATTAGGTGAGGAGAAATAAACCTCATTTTTGTAGAAACGAAAAGCCTTTCCTCAGTTATGCATTTCTGTTTTTTTTTTGTGTATGTGTGTGTTAATGCAGGCAACAGCCTGCTTCATTAGGAACTCGTTTTACATGGCTGGATGACCTCCAGTCGCCTACAGAAAACCTGTTCTGTGTGGACCGTAAACCGGACCCGGCCAACTGGACTTATAAGTCCCTGTACAGAGGAGACGTGGCTAGGTAGCACACACATTCTCACAAAGATTTATCTAAACTTTTTTTTTTTTGTTTAGTTAACAAAAGGATCCTGAGAGCACTGGATATTTAAGTCTTGAAAATTGTAGAATAAATACATAAAAAAATGTGTTCATATGCTGACCATTGTTTATCAATTCATATTAGCTGTAAACATATTGAGTGTTGTGTTCAAAATCTAAAGAAAAACTGAAATCAATCAAAAACATTGTGCTGTTTCCAAAACGTTAAAATAAGGCAATAAAAGACAGCGTGACACTTTTGCACAACATCACAAACTAAATTTACAGTAAGGCAATTAACTGCAGCTTTGTGACAACACGTCTCTCTCTCTTTCTCTCTCTCTCTCTCTCAGGTATCGGAGAAAAGGAAATTCCTCTTTAGGTCTGGACGTTCGCAGGCAGGAGGTCAGCTGGGAGGATTCTGAGACAAAGAAGAAGAAGA
Source organism: Poecilia picta (assembly GCA_033032245.1). Taxonomy (NCBI): domain Eukaryota; kingdom Metazoa; phylum Chordata; class Actinopteri; order Cyprinodontiformes; family Poeciliidae; genus Poecilia; species Poecilia picta. The sequence goes on from CM065374.1 coordinate 15,749,632, forward strand.
AAGTCTGGGTCAATGGAAATGCAGCTGACAGGTACTTTTCTGCAGCCACTCGAAAGCTGCTGCGGGCTGCGCCTCCTGTTCCCGTTTTCCCTACGACGCCAGAAAGTGGGGATGTACTCAACTCGCCCTCCTTCCTCCCTCTGGGTGACGCTGAACGGGACAACACAAGACATGAGTTAGGTAATGATTTACCGATGTTAACACTAACAAACACCACAGACTATTCTGATTTACAAGAACCAAGTAAAGGTTTTGTTTGAGTAAGATTCAAGAGTTCTTAAATGTTTGTTTTAAACATTGTTTTTTTTTGTTCTGATGTCATTCAGATAGCAAAGCACAGACGTCAGTAAACCCCTTAGGGGTGTATGATTCGTCCACCTCCCTGTGGATGCAGGGGAAGGGACCACCGCTTCAGGACGACGCGAAGCAGGTCGCAGAAACAGAGGAAAAGTCCGTGTATGTGGCTGGAAGGACCGAAGAGTTTAACCGGCGACTCAGGGAGCAGCCAGCAGATACACAGCTGTGGATAGAGTTCATTCGCTACCAGGTGATTGAGAAGAATATGTTGCTATAGAAATTATAAAGATCTCCATCGAACCTAAAGGATAAGATGGGAGAATGGGGCACAGTTTTCACAAACAAGCTCTTCTAATTTCAAAATAAACCAACGCTTTCTTATATATTTCATTTTTGTACGTCGATAGAACTTGTAGAATATAAAATCCATGGAAAAGAATAATATAATAATAGTAATAAAGTTTACTACTGCATCTGGACTTCCTCCTCTCTTCTAGGACGAGCTGAGTGCAGCTGCATTTGGAGGTGACGAGGAGCAGCAGGGCAGCGATTTAGCGGAGCGCCGCAAGTCGTCCTATAAGGCGATTCTGGAGAAGAAGCTGAGCATTGCAGACAGAGCCGTGGAAACCAACCCCACCTGCGTTGCTCTGCAGCTCGAGAGGCTCCGGATCTGCCAGGATCTCTGGGAACCCTCCACTTTGGCTAAAGAATGGAAGAAACTGGTAAAAATTTTGTGGTTTCGTTCATTTTTTTTGAGATGTTGGCAGATTTTTTTTTTGTTTTCATGCATTCTCACTCCAACTACTTAGAAATATTTAGACATCCAAACTGGAGTAGAAAAATTGCTAATGGTAGCTTCGTATGCTATATTCTAGGTGTTTCTCCATCCAAACAGCGCCCCCTTGTGGAGGAAATATCTGCTTTTTACGCAGAGCTACTTCAGCAGCTTCTCAGTGACAAAAGTCAACTCTGCATACGGAAAGTGTCTGAGCACACTCAGCGCTGTGAGAGACGGCAGCATGGTGTCCCACCCAGCTTTGCCTGGAATTGAGGAGGATATGCTGGGTAAGATTTACTGACTATCTGAGACTATACATAGGCTTTCATTTAATTTCCTGCACAAGTTTGGTTATATTCTCTTTCATAAAGTGATTCAGAGCAGCATTAAAACCTTTGTCCCCAAATAAGCTGGTCTTTTTTTTTATTTCTGTCCAGATATCTTCACCCAGCAGTGTCATTTCTTGCGGCAGTCTGGTCACTGTGAGAAGGCGATTTCTCTGTTTCAGGCCATGATCGATTTTAGCTACTTCAAACCTGACAGTGTGAAAAAGCTCTCCACAAAGCAGCAGGTACACACACACACACACACACACACACACACACTCGCACAGGAACATTACAAAGAACAGTAAGAAAATGAATCTGTATTTGTTAGGGACTACTGAGAAAATCTGCTTGAATTTGTATATTATGAACTTGTATATTGTGCTATGTATTAGTGGGTAAATTGATTGAAATTGAATGTTTTCTTACTCACAAAGCTTCTTATAGGATCATCTGATACTCATAACATGGGGCACTCAGTGGGAACACTGATCATCGTTTTTAATAATTGCGCTCGTGTCCAAATTATCTGGATTCATCAGTCCTTTTTCTGCAAAAGCCAGATGGAGGTTCCAACTGGACAACAATCACAAACACACATAAAATGGTTCTGGAGAAGATGGTTCAGGCCAACACCAAGCTTCTGAAATGGCTGTTGCAAAGACCCACCAGCGTCCAGCCACTTTAAACTCAACCAATTCTTCCTGTTGGTTACTACGAATGTTTTGTGACTTCGGTATAACTTTAAAGAGATATTTAACCACATTTTCGTGAGACTGTATAGATTAGTGATCATCCACAATAAATTATCTGGCTGAAGATGATCTGTATGCTAATATTTGCAACTGAAAATGTGGAACTATCTGTTAATTTGGCCATATTCCTGAGTCAAGTTGAGGATATTTCATTTAGAAAAGGACAAAAAGAGACAGAAAATTGTACTTTATGTTCCCGTTTTTGCAGGTTGATTTCTTTGAGACGTTCTGGGACAGCGGAGAGGCGAGAGTTGGGGAGGTAGGAGCCCGAGGCTGGAAGGCCTGGATGACCCAACAAGAGCGAGGAGGATGGGTTCAGCCCCCTGCAGGTGACATGCTTTTATTCACCTACATCTCAGTAAATTGGGATATGTGGTTCACTGAGATAAATGAACTCCATCCATCCATCCATCCATCCATTTTCTTCCGCTTATCCGGGATCGGGTCGCGGGGGCAGCAGCTTCAGAAGGGAGGCCCAGACTTCCCTCTCCCCAGCCACTTCTTCCAGCTCCTCCGGGGGAACCCCAAGGCGTTCCCAGGCCAGCCGAGAGACATAGTCCCTCCAGCGTGTCCTGGGTCTTCCTCGGGGCCTCCTCCCGGTGGGACGTGCCCGGAACACCTCACCAGGGAGGCGTCCAGGAGGCATCCTGACCAGATGCCCGAGCCACCTCAACTGGCTCCTCTCGACGTGGAGGAGCAGCGGCTCTACTTTGAGTCCCTCCCGGATGACCGAGCTTCTCACCCTATCTCTAAGGGAGAGCCCGGCCACCCTGCGGAGGAAACCCATTTCGGCCGCTTGTATCTGTGATCTCGTTCTTTCGGTCATGACCCAAAGCTCATGACCATAGATGAGGGTGGGAACGTAGATTGACCGGTAAATCGAGAGCTTCGCCTTTTGACTCAGCTCTCTCTTCACCACGACGGACCGGTGCAGCGCCCGCTTCACGGCAGACGCCGCCCCAATCCGCCTGTCGATCTCCCGCTCCCTTCTTCCCTCATTCGTGAACAAGATCCCCAGATACTTAAACTCCTCCACTTGAGGCAGAACGACCCCCCTGACCCGGAGAAGGCACTCTACCCTTTTCCGGCTCAAGACCATGGCCTCGGATTTGGAGGCACTGAGCCTCATCCCGGCCGCTTCACACTCGGCCGCGAACCGTTTCAGCGAGAGCCGCAGATCACGATCTGATGAAGCCATCAGGACCACATCATCCGCAAAAAGCAGAGATGCGATCCTAAGGCCACCAAAACGGATCCCCTCAACACCTCGGCTGCGCCTAGAAATTCTGTCCATGAAAGTAATGAACAGAATCGGTGACAAAGGGCAGCCTTGGCGGAGTCCAACTCTCACCGGAAACGAGCCCGACTTACTGCCGGCAATGCGGACCAGACTCTGACACCGGTCATACAGGGACCTGACAGCCCGTATCAAAGGGCCCGGTACCCCATACTCCCGGAGAACCCCCCACAAGGCCCCCCGAGGGACACGGTCGAACGCCTTCTCCAAGTCCACAAAACACATGTAGACTGGTTGGGCGAACTCCCATGCACCCTCCAGGACCCTGCTGAGGGTATAGAGCTGGTCCAGTGTTCCACGACCAGGACGAAAACCACACTGCTCTTCCTGAATCCGAGGTTCGACTATCCGACGGACCCTCCTCTCCAGGACCCCTGAATAGACCTTTCCAGGGAGGCTTAAGAGTGTGACCCCTCTGTAATTGGAGCACACCCTCCGGTCCCCCTTTTTAAACAGGGGAACCACCACCCGGTCTGCCAATCCAGAGGAACTGCCCCCGATGTCCATGCGATATTGCAGAGTCGTGTGAGCCAACACAACCCTACAACATCCAGAGCCTTAAGGAACTCCGGGCGGATCTCATCCACCCCCAGGGCCCTGCCACCGAGTAGTTTTTTGACCACCTCGGAGACTTCGTCCCCAGAGATTGGAGAGCCCAACCCAGGGTCCACAGGCTCAGCTTCTTCAACGGAAGGCATGTTGGTGGGATTGAGGAGGTCTTCGAAGTATTCCGCCCACCGACCCACAACATCCTGAGTCGAGGTCAGCAGCACACCATCCCCACTATAAACAGTGTTGGTGCTGCACTGCTTCCCCCTCCTGAGACGCCGGATGGTGGACCAGAATCGCCTCGAAGCCGTGCGGAAGTCTTTCTCCATGGCCTCGCCAAACTCCTCCCACGCCCGAGTTTTGGCCTCAGCGACCACCCGAGCCGCATGCCGCTTCGCCCGCCGGTACCCATCAGCTGCTTCTGGAGTCCCACAGGCCAAAAAGACCCCATAGGACTCCTTCTTCAGCTTGACAGCATCCCTCACCGAAGGTGTCCACCAACGGGTTCGGGGGTTGCCGCCACGACAGGCACCAACGACCTTGCAGCCACAGCTCCGATAAGCCGCCTCGGCCATGGAGGCACGGAACATGGTCCACTCAGACTCCATGTTCCCCACCTCCCCCGGAACGTGTTCGAAGTTCTGCCGGAGGTGGGAGTTGAAGCTCCGTCTCACAGGGGACTCCGCCAGACGTTCCCAGCAGACCCTCACTACACGTTTGGGCCTGCCAGGTCTGACCGGCTTCCTCCCCCACCACCGGAGCCATCTCACCACCAGGTAGTGGTCAGTGGACAGCTCCGCCCCTCTCTTCACCCGAGTGTCCAAGACATACGGCCGCAGATCCGATGAAACGACGACAAAATCGATCATCGAACTGCGGCCTAGGGTGTCCTGGTGCCAAGTGCACGTATGGACACCCTTATGCTTGAACATGGTGTTCGTGATGGACAGACCGTGACGAGCACAGAAGTCCAACAACAGAACACCACTCGAGTTCAGATCAGGGGGGCCGTTCCTCCCAACCACGCCCCTCCAGGTCTCACTGTCATTGCCCACGTGAGCGTTGAAGTCCCCCAGCAGAACAAGGGAGTCCCCAGGAGGGGCACTCTCCAGTACCCCCTCTAAGGACTCCAAGAAGGGTGGGTAATCTGAACTGTTGTTCGGCCCGTAAGCACAGACAACAGTCAGAACCCGTCCCCCCACCCGTAGGCGGAGGGAGGCTACCCTCTCATTCACCGGGGTAAACCCCAACGTACAGGCGCCAAGATGGGGGGCAACAAGTATGCCCACTCCTGCCCGGCGCCTCTCGCCGTGGGCAACTCCAGAGTGGAAGTACGTCCAGCCCCTCTCAAGGAGACTGGTTCCGGAACCAGAGCCATGCGTCGAGGTGAGGCCGACTATTTCTAGCCGAAACCTCTCAGCCTCGCACACTAGCTCCGGCTCCTTCCCCACCAGAGAGGTGACGTTCCACGTCCCAAGAGCCAGCTTCTGCAGCCGGGGATCAGACCGCCAGGGTCCCCTCCCTCGGCCACCGCCCGTAACACATTGCACCCGACCCCTTTGGCCCCTCCGACAGGTGGTGAGCCCATTGGAAGGGGAATCCACGTCTCCTCTTCGGGCTGAGCCCGGCCGGGCTCCGTGGTTAAAAGCCCGGCCACCAGGCGCTCGCCATCGTGCCCCACCAGATAAATGAACTTTTCACTAATAATCTAATTTATGGAGCTGCACCTGACAGCCTCACAGCTCCTACGTGCAAGTAGGATACATAGTTCATTCTATGAATAAAGCAGGCATGAGTTTGGTTTGCAAATCCTTTAATGAGAAGTTTCTGTGTTTCTGTCTGCTTTCCGCTTCTCCACACATAGATGAAGAAGAGGAAGAGGAGGAAGAAGAGGACAAAGAGGAGGTGAAAGACCGGAGCCAGCCCAGAGGGACCGTCTGGCTGGATGTGGAGTCGTCCCGTGAAGCAGCTCACTGGTTGCCCTGGAGACCCGACAAAGCCAAAGGCCAATCAGAGGAGGACTGTGAGGACCCTGACAGACAGGTGCTGCCTTCTGATGATGTTTGAAGTTCGATCTTGGAACAGGTTTACAGATATTTACCTCATTGAAACATCTCTGCTTCATTCTTTCTCCGTGACCAGGTGCTGTTTGATGACATCGGCCCATCCCTTATTTGTCTGACTTCCCCAGAACTCCAGCTGCGGTTTCTTCTCAGTTTCTTGGCCTTTCTGGGCTTCCCGGTGGATTTTGTGCTCTCTGCTGCCCCCTATCAGCCGAGCATGCTCCTGGAGAACCTCTCACTGCTCACTCAAGGTAATAAAATAACTGGAAGTTTTCGAAATATTTTTAATAAATTGTAAAGTGAGTTGATATCTTTTAATAATATAAACTCTTTGCATAAATAAATCAGTCTTATAGCCTGTTAAAAATCTATCAAAATTCAGTTATGAAGGATAGATCCTTTATCTATCTAAATACCACCTATCAAGAAGAGACACTTTGACACATATTTACAGATATTTAACATGTTCTTTAGAAATAGCATTTCAATGTGATAATAACCATAATACCTTAAATACTGTGGATTAGTTGCTGTAGCTAATCTGGAGCAGATTTTATAAGCCAATATGTGCATATAGGGTTAGGTTAAAGGAGTCTGCAATCACCTAGAATTATTATAAGGACCATTACAGATGTGTTTTCTTCATGTCTCACAGGTGCAGCGCTCCAGCGTCCTCTAACTTCCTTTAACCCCCTTGAGACCGGGATTAACCCTGTAGGTCACATGACCACTCTCCAAGGAACCAGGAAGTGGTTGGGGCTTGGAAAGCCGGGTGAGAAGTTTCTCACCAACGTGTTCAGCATGCTTCAGCCTTTCCTCCCTCCTCCCCATCGAGCCGTTCTGTCTCTCAGCTGGATGCTGTACGAGAAGCTGAAGGTAGACCCAGAGCGGTGCAAAAACAAGCCTCACCTGCAACACATCTCTTTGTTTTCTTCCAAAGCGTTTTTAAGTATATAGAGGCCAAGATTAGTAGTTCCTCTCTACTAGTTACAAAACTCACAAAAGAAACTATACTTCTTGAAAAATCATAGAGGAGGAAGTTGAAGGCGATTGTGTGCTATCATAACGTAATTCCTTCAAACTTTTCAGCCACATATTTTTCTGCATTTGTTAGGTTTTGCACTGTCTGCGCAGCGGCAACAAAAAGCGGCTTCGCGTTCAGGGAAAGAGCAGCAAGCGGGTCGCCAAGAGACTCCTCAAAGAACCCGACAATCGCTCGTCCCTGGTGCTGTGGAGGGAGTACGCACACCTGGAGTGGCTGCTGGGCAACCTGGACGAGGCTCGGAAGGTGTTCTCCACGGCGACGGCGATGGGAGGAACCAGGGGCCTCGGCAGTCCTGCTCTGTGTGAGCTGTGCCTCCTGTGGTCCCAGCTGGAGGTGGAGAACTCGGCAAAGGAGCCGGGAGGAGTCGCTGACGTAACGACGTCGCCAGCTGTTGCGGTGCTGACCAGACTGGCAGAAGGAACGTCTTCGTCTTCATCGTCCCAGACCTTGACCCCAGTTTTAATCCTGAAGGCCAGGAGATCATATGATCAGGCTCTGAGCTCCAGCCTGTCATCTCTGGACCAGAAGATCCAGAATCATCAGCAGAACAGAGACGGTGAGCGGCCTGTGTTTTATTGCCTCCATGTAGCGATACAAACTGAATCCAAGGAGAACGTTTCAGTTTGGTCTGATTAGAGCACACACTTCTGAGAATTACCATCCAGATTCCACTGTCAAGGTTTCCGTCACTTTCTGACTGTTGAGATGAGAAACGAGTCGGTGATAAAGCAGAACAGAATAAAGTTTCACTGGATCATGAGTAACGCAAAGACTTTTAACAAAAATGGGCATTTCTAATCACTTTTAAAACAAACAACACATATTACAAATTCTGCTAAAACAATAAATTGTGGTAATTATTATAATATTGTTGTCTATTAAACTGATTTACTTCAATTGCAATTAATGGATTGAAAAGTTTTTATTTTAAATGGAGCTACATTTCAAAGCGGTTTTTAACATTCCACAGAATATTATATGCAAGTCAGAGAATAAAAGTAAATCTGAGAAGCAGTTTTCTGGGAAACAATGAATTAGCCTGGATTAATTGTGTTTTTTGGATTTTATTCTCATCTGTCAAACACGAATCTGTAGAGTCAATAAATAATTTAAATAGAACCTGCCTGAAGTAGGCTATTAGATCTCAAAAGGCCAATAACCATTTCCTGAATCTCAAGAACAGAAGGGAAAACAAAATCCTTGACATCTGTTTCCAGGAAGTCTGAAATTATCTAATAACTTTGCTCCTTCAGGACTTGGATAATAACTTTTTTCCCTGAACAAATGAAGGCGTCATTAAAAAACAGCTTTTTGCTTGTACTCTGTTTCTTTTTCTGTTTAAATATGAAACATTTGGGTAATACTTTTTCACAACCTTTGAGGTCAGATTGGTTACTTTGTGTTTGACGTTCCAGTAACATTGCTTGGTTTGGTTCTTCTCGCTTGTCGCAGCAGCCAAAGATGAGCCGCAGGAAGAGAAGCTGAGGCTAAGAGGCCTGGTCGGCTGCTACGCTCTGTTTCAGTACCTAACAGTGAGCGTCCAAGCTGCTAATGCTGTCTACAGCCAGGCCAGGGAGAGGATGGAGGAGCTGCACCGCTCGTTAACATCCAAAAGGCAACTCGACCACAATGAGGCAACCAGCTGGCCGAGCCGTACCGCCCACAGCCAGCATGTCAGCTGGTTGGCTTCAGACTGTGAGGCTTTAGCAGTGCAACAGGCGGCTCTGCTCAGACACAACAATAGTGTCGGTGTGTGTACTTTGGCAACACTGAGGCAGATGCTGACCTGCTCCCTTTCAGCTTGGCCGTACAGCGCCCCCCTGTGGAATGTTTACATTCAGGTCTGCTCCTCAAGAAAAACAAACACACATCCTCCCCCCGTCAGAGGCTAAAATTAAAGCAGTGGTCAGAAACGATGAAGCGTCTGTGTGTTTCAGGTGGAGAACCGTTACCATAGCGCTGGCCGGGCACGCCGGTTTTTCCACGCTGTAACCAGAGACAACAGAAGCAGCGTGGTACCCCGGCTCTTTGCGATTGTTGCTGAACAGCATAGGAAGCAGCTGGTGGATGCAGCTCAGAGGTGAGGCTGAAAGTGATGAGTATGTTCCTATAACAACCAAAATACAATCAAAGGAAAGTACACCTTCCTCCAGCTCTGGACTTTTACATTAAAAGGACATAATCTGGTCTTTACAGGGTTCATTCACAAACAAAAAAAAACATTTAGGACAACTGATGACCTTCCTAGAAAATGTACCCAAAGTTCAGAGCCTGCAGTGCTTAGAGAAATAACAAAAAAGAATAATAGCCCTCAGAAAAAGACTCAACATTGTTTAAAGGGGAGAAAGTCTGTTCTCTGGAGTGTACGCTATTGCTTCAGTGCATGTAGGTTCAAGTTAGCATTAACTTCCTAAATTGTTATGCAAATTTGTGGTATTTGCAAATACAGAACCTTGCGGTCACTCTGCTGTCTTCGCTAGTATTCAGGAGTCAAATGTAAGGCCAACAGCTCGGCAGAAGCTCTCATACCAAGTCTAGGTTATTATGATGATTTTTATTAATCGGAAAAATGCTTTTTTTTTGAGACATAAAACCCTTGAACGCAAACAGCATGTGCATTCTTTTAGCAATGACTGTCTAAATACAAACTTGTTACAAACAAATTAAATCAAAAATGCTAACATCATTTGTAGGTCTTGTTGCTTGGATGAGGCCCTGCCCATTCTGCCAGAAAATGGCCTCAGCAACCGAATCCGCGGACTGTTTGAGGGCGCCACATCAACAGAGATCGGTGCTCATTGTCCTCTACTGTGGAGGATGTACATCCATTTCCTGGTGAGATGATAAATGTCTCATAACATATGCAAAGACACAATTAATACCCATCAAGAACAGCTGCAACAACTGTGCTTATAGCCATCTTGATTAACTTTCAGCCTAGTTAGATTATGTTATTTTATTATATAAAAATTTTACTTCAAAGGAAACATCTTGTGTTTCTGTGTCAATATAGGTGTCAGATGGGAAGGTAGATAAAGCCAGAGGGATATTTTACAAGGCATTGCAGAACATTCCCTGGGTGAAGGTAAAACTCAGATTAAAAGTTACCTTAATTTTACTTATGTATTTAATTGATCTTCTCTGTGTGCTAACACTTTGTATATATTACACAGGGTTTGTATATGGATGCGGTGCAGTTGTTCCCTGACCACCTGCAGGAGTTTGTGGATCTGATGACAGAGAAGGAACTCCGACTAAGACTGCCTTTGGAGGAGTTGGATATACTGCTGGAAGACTGAAAGCACTCAAATGCTTTGCTTGTTGAATGTTTACTTTGGTGTTTCCCATTAAAAATACTTTAGTACAAAGTTATAATTATGCTCCAAATTGTTATTGTAAAGGTCTTCTCAGTAATAAAAATGTATTTTTTGATTTTTTTTTGTTATACGTTTTTACATTTTTTTAAACTTTAAGTAGAGAACCTCACTTTCACTTTTTCTCCCGTATTTCCGTGGTAGCAAAGGTCTTATTCCTTCTTTCGGTCTGAGGCTCATCACTTTATTAGGCAACACACCTGTAGATTACCTGCGAGTCATCGCCTGCTTTTTTTTCTGCTACGTTGTAGCTGTGGAGACGTTGCCCTCATTGCCGCTCCGTGCTTTGACGCATTGCAGATCCCTGCGAGCCAATCACTGGCCCCTTTACACTGGAAGAGTATGCGGGTTTGTCTTATCCAATCAGAGAACGTCTTTCAAAAGCAAAGCCAAAGCGTCCTCAGCGCTCTGAGTTTGGACGCTTAGATCCGTATCCTTCCGCTTGAATAAAAGTAGGCGTAACATAAAATAGTCCATCACTCTCGAGTGACCGTGCAAGCAAGGTGACCAAAAAAGCGCATGAGATTTGTTTTTGTTCCCCCCCCCCAAAACAAATAAGTATTGTTATAGCAATAGACCTAAAAGTGTTTTGTTTCTGCAAAGCAGTGTTTCTAAGATTAGTGTAGTACAAATTAAATTGATATTTTGATACCTAAAATTACAACAGTATATATATATATATTTATATATATATATATATATGTGTACTCACATTTAAAGCCAAAGCATTTTTCAAAAGGAAGCCACCCATGCAACAATGTGGACATTATATGGAAGTCAAAATGAATCCTCTCTACAATACCCCTTAACCTTTTTAAAATGTACAGTCATCCGGAAAAATAAAAACAATTGATTAAACGGCTTTCAGAACCAATGTTAGGTTTGGTCCAAGCTTGAATGGTTTGATAAATGGCCTCAAATATGATAGAACTTCATGTTTGTCTGCCAGGTGTCCACATCTCCTGGATTCAAAATCTCAAATCATCAGCCCCCCTCCACTACGCTTGACAGTTGGTGAGTTGTTTGAGTTTACTTTAGGTGTTTACTTTTCTCTGGGCCTGGTGCTGTGCATTGTGACCAAACACCTTAGCTTTGGTGAACTCTGACAACACACTTCTAAAAGTGTTGTGGTTCTTTCAGAAGCAATTTTGCAAATGGTTCCACGATATTGTTTTTATATAAAGATTAACAGTATTTTTTTACATAATTGAATATTTTAATATAACTGTGAGGACTGTTCATCCTTAGTGCTTAATTTATTAATATAAGGCATTTACTTCCACATAGTAAAAAAGACAGCAGACATTTTTTACATTAACAAACCACAGAAACGAGAGAAAAAAAATACATGAATAAAAACATTTATGTTTTATTCAGTAATTATGCTAATTTTATTCATTGTTACAGTAAAATGGTGAAGGTACAAAATTAAATTAGTCCAAGGAACCAGTTAGTTGTGGTTTTTGTGCCAGTACATATTATAAGAAAATAATTTAGTGTCCTCCTGTACTGGGGCTAGGACCAGAATAATGAGGAAATATTTAAGCAACGTCACACTGTATCAACCATAAAGTAAAAGCTAATGAAATTATCCAATATACCCTGGAAAGAAGAACAAATATTAACGTTTTTAAATCCCATCATGGCTTCATGTCTAACAGCGTCCCAGAAGCTGAGTAAAGTTGTACTCCTCCATAGTGCGGATGAATACAGTTGAACAGCAGAGCCGTGATTCGCCTCGTCTCCCCGCCTTTAGCTAGCAGCAGCAACGCTCAGTGGCACCCGTCCATTTCCTCTCTCCTCAACCGCCGGCAGGCTAACAGTTCAAACTCCCACAGACATGGTGAGTATCTAACCAAGTGCAATTTTCTAATGTGTACGAATTAAAATTAGAATGTTTTGCGGTGACTTTTGAAGGGTCCATTTTCGGTTCGGGAGTATCGTTGCTAAAACATCCCGGTGGCTCCGTGATTCGCACACGGGGCGAGCCAGGCAGACGCGGGTGGACCGACTTCATTGACAGCCGTTGACGCTGTGGGTTATATTAAAGCTTCTCACCATGGAAGTACCGCAGAATGGCTGTGTTAGGTGTGCAAAAATGCTACCTTCACTCGTAGGACGTGACCATTCAGTTTGTTAGCATCACAGCTATTACCTCACCCCGTCCAATGAATGATTTTCCGGCATTTGACAGCCGTCTCGTCAGTCAATGATGCATTTTTTCCCCCTCTCTGCATAAACTGTTCAAGATATTTTCTTAAGAAAATGGTACGGTTGATGTTCATCCCGAAGCCTTCATATTAATAATACATGTGAGAATTGAGTATATAAAAAAAAACGAGCTAAGGTCGAGTGGGTAATGTTCTCTACGTTTCTGAAGTCATTTTTTTTTTTGTAATGGATGTCAAAATCAAGCATGTTTCATAATATGTTTAACTATATTTGGACATTCTAATCACCCACAGACAGACTGAAATTGAATCTTCCTGCTTCTACCACAGAATTGAATACGCTGTGTGTAAAGATTCAGATCGCTATCTGCGGAGTGAGTGAAACGGAGCCTGGATAGGTGGAGACATGTACGCTGTGGAGACGAGGGGAATAAAGTGAGGACCCATGTGTTTGAATGAGATGGACAGCTGGAATACAGAAAGTTGAAGTACCTGGGGCTCAGTAGCGACTCTTGCAGTAATGACGCCCTGGGTTTTGTCCGTCTTCCTGCCGCCCACCACACATTAATTGCTCTGAGTTGGTTGACCAGAGCTTTTCAGCTCCTCTCAATCCAAAGTGCCACTTTCGAGAGAGCTACAAATTTGACCCCTTTATCTGTTTTTACGCACTGAAATGATGTTTTAGCATTACTGGATTATGTTCTAAACTATTTGATCAGTGTAGGATAATCCAATTGTGGAACAAACGTGTATAACCAAGTCAAATTCAGTAACAGTTTTGTTGCAAATGATTTGTAAATCTAATGACGACTTTGAAAAATTTGACTTGATGACAAAGTTTTTGCTTAGGTTCTGCACTATGCTGTCATTCACATTGACTGAACATGCAAAGCAAACATAACTTGGGAGGAGTGGTGTGTGTGTGTGTGGGGGGGGGGGGGGGGATACAATTTAGGTATTTTTCAAGCAAGCATGTGGGGACAGTGGAGAGGAAATGATCCGTTTTAATGGGCTCAGGGAGACCAGTCATCTGCTGCGACTCACTAGAGGCTGACAGGGCATATTGAGATGATTGTCAGAGGTGATGTGTAACAGTTTATTACCAGCTGTAGGAGTGAAAAGGAAGATTTACAATCGGGTTGCGAGCAAAGGTTACCCTATGAAAAAAATCAGGCTGCTATATTTAACCATCAGCCATTAAATAACCCAAAAAAAAAGAGAGGAATATGCTGTAGCCGTGACTCAGAGCTACATAGGACGGCCAGAATGATAACAAGGTTTCAATCATCTGTAGCAGTAAGCAACAAGCTCCAACCAGAAAAGGTCTGGTCGTAATTAGCCCTGACCTTATCATCTGTGCAGGGCAGTTTCTCTGATTTGGATGCAGAGAGAAACAAATCTGTGAACAAGGATTCACGTCTGCGCCAGCCGCTCTCTAGAGGACAAGGGGAAAGTAGCTGCTGAAAAAAAAAAATCTGATTCCAGGTTGGAAGGAAGTGTAGATACTGACCAAATAAATTTTGAGTACGTAATGTCGTTAGCCTCTGCAAAACGGATTTAGTCAAATCAGTGAGGCTGGTGATTTTGAACAGCTTGGAGATTTGGTAGTAATAGAAAGCAGTGAGCGGAGCAGAGGCTGTTCTGATCGTCATCGAGATGAACAAAAGTGGAGGAAACTAGAAAGGAATATCTCTGAGGGAAAGGTTTATTGTCGAGGCTCCGATGGGTTGGATATGTGCAGGGGAGGGAAAAAGAGTGAGATCATAAAGATTAAAGAGAAATGAGGAGATGAAGGCAGAACACAGAGTGACTGAATGAAGGTTTATTTGCAAAGTCTTTTAGAATAAATAACCTTTATTGCCTCTCAGTGGAGAAATTCAAGTGCAGCAGGTTTTCAAAACATGTAGATTCGCACAGACAAAAATGTAAATGTATATTTTCTCCATTGATGGGGAGACAACTGGTGATGTTTGCCACTCCCTACAAAAAGTTAAATTTCTGACAGTCGGCTAATAAAGTGTAAAACTTGTTCTACAATGGATAGAATAATGAGGCCTGTCAGTAATCTGATCTGGATTTCTTTACAATTATCTGATCTGTTTTCATCTACCTGTTGTAAATAGTTGGATGAAATGGATCAGCACCAGATCATGGCTTGCAGATAGATCAAAGTGATCTTAAAGATGACTGGATTTTCTTGGTTGAAGTTGTTTTTTTTTTTTTCCCCTTAAGTACAATTTGACTTCTATTTTCTTGTTTTACAAAAAAGCAAAACTGTAGGTGTCTTTTTTTATTATTCTAGTTTATTCTACGTGAGTTGAATTACTTTGGTTTATTTATAATAGTTGTAGCTATTAATTAGGAGTCAACTAAGCCAAAGCTCACTTTATATTTCCAGTACATGTCAGCTGGCAAACAAGTGTCTGTATTTGCTTGATGGCGTCCTTAACAAACCTATTGATATTTGATTTCACAATCGCTAATTCAAGATTAATTTCCATTTCAGTTTTATGAATAGTTGTGTGTTTTTTGCAACCATTTGGAGGCAGTTAAAGAGTTAAATGTTTTAAAAGGGGGCTGCACAGACCCCCTCCTCAGCTTGTACCATCTGCTGGAACAGGAACATGATCTCTCCAGCTAGACATTTCTCTACCTTAAGTGAAGTCTTAGCAGCTCGTCAAACATCGGTGAGCGGATCAGTTATTATTCTCCAGCAGCTGCTTTGTTGTAAAAATACTTGTATGAATTAATTTCTTAATTATTTCCCAGCCATCTTATTAATAAACTGGTTTCAGTGCAGTGCTAGTCTGACACAAAGGCGTTTTATGAAAGCAGAGGGTTAAAATCAGTGTGTGTTCTGGTTTGTTTGTTGGAGACAAGGTCATAAATGGAGACTGCAAGGCTGTTGCCAGGTAATAAATGACAGATGTAAAGACTCTGCTCTGTGTTCTCACAGCATCACAGCTCCTTGTGAAACAGGCAGTTAGGAATCCCTGCCACAAGTTTACAATTTCTTTTAAAGGTTAAAATCAAAGGCTAAATACATTAATGTGGGGCTGGGAAATTATTGTAAATTTTAATGGGAATTTCAAGTTTTATTGTCAGCATTTTGTTGGCTGTTACATTCCCTTGTGCTGACAGTCTCTCATTCCTCAAACAAATAATGCCTGAAACTCTGGAGATCCGAGAATATTGGAAGCTTTACTGAAGACTATGGGGATTTATTACAGCAGAAAACATCAATGAAACATTCACCACTAATATTGCAGCTGCATGACTTAATGTATATTCTTACTATAATGCAGTTTTGCTTTGCGTCATTCAAGTTCCTGTATTACAGTCCCTAGAAACTATTTTGGAATAAGCAGCTCTCAGAATGGAGAGGAAACCCTGATTCCCATATTACGATGCATCCTCTTCCAGCTACTTTTATATTCATCATAACATTACATCATAAGGTAATGTTATGATGTGGTCATTTGTAAGCAAGTGATTCGATCTAATCAGTGTTGGCTGCTTTTTATTTTTCGTATTTTCAGTTGGTGTAGTTTTTTTTCCGCTTTATTGCCCTGTGATAAATAACTAAAGTAATAACTCTCCAGATGACTGTGCAGCACGGCAGGTAGGAATTATAAGTTGAACATTTGTACGAGTCCAGGGCAGCGAATTAAAAAAAAAGTTGGTTAACTTAACTGTCCTGAGAGTGAATACCAAAATGGGCTTGTGTGTGTGCGCGTGTGTGTGTGTGTGAAACACACATTTAGTGCCTGCGGATGAAGTGACGCTCCATGCAGTGCAGGAGGTTGGCTGACGGCTAACTGATCCCTCCCAGGAGATGCAACTGTAGCTGGGAGCTGACAGGCTGCAGATTAGCACATACATGCAGACACAAAGAAAAGGCTTGTGACCCCTTCTGGTGCGGACACTTTTTACTCTCACACACTTAAAATCAATTTCCTGACATGTTTGACCGACCCTCCACCAGCATGGCCTCCTGGCCTCTGCTCACACTCTTCATCTGTAGAGCCCATTGGAGAGACGGCTCACTCCGCCGGCGGCTCCACGGTTCAGCCGTGGCGTTTGCAGGCGGTAGGAATCCACACCGTGCCACCAGCGTGAGGGAAGGGGAAAGGACAGCGCCTGGACTCGTACGCCCACACCTGTAAAATGATTGACGGTTGCACTTATCAAGAGACGGATAGATGGACAAGTTGCCAGGACGGCGTCAACAGAAAAGCCAGCTGTTACATCAGCTTGTCATCTAGATCAAGGAGGAGAGCTGCCACCTGTCGGGTCTCTCCGATGTGCTGGGATCATCCATCAGCTTCTAGAAGAAAGACGGCTCTGGCCATTTTCCAGCCACCTTTTCACCATTCAGGCCTCCACCTAACAAACCCAAGAGGATTGAAATCATCCAGCTACTTAAATATTTTTCTTTGACACAATTATTGGGATGACAGGATATGCTGCTTTCTCTGGTTCTTCTCAATCCGTTTGTCAACTGAGACCGAATGATAGATGTCTGGCCATTATTTTTACCATCCAGCCATAACACGGGATATTTGTCCTTCCTGCCACTGTTCCCTCATTATGCTGCCTCAGAAAGTGGCCATGTACTCGGCAGAGGATGAGCTGGTGAGCCTGTCCACGGTCTATGAGCTCTTAGATGAACAGCAGCATTATTACAGGGAGCTCATCCAGCAGCAGGAGAGGAACTACAGGGCCTTCCTGCAGATGTTGATGGACACTTCTTCCAGCCGCATGGACAGCCTGGTGCGGGACATGCAGGACCTGAGGAACAACCTGCAGAGGACCAAAGCTGAGTTGGCGGACGTTAAAAAACAGGGCGTGCAGAATAGCAAGCAAGCCGAGTTCCTGGCTGAGGGCTTGGTGATGGTCCAGGGGGCGCTGGACGGAGTCAACATGAAAACCAGAGACGCTAGTGGAGGAACAAAAGGAAGAGTTCTGGACGTAAAGCAGAGCAGAGGAGGGTCAGTGTTGAGGTTTGATGGGAGAGGAGTTGGAGGCACAGGAGCAAAAAAACCAGAACCAAAAGCTGCAAAACTGGTGGCAGACCTCACAGATATCCGCTTCGAAGACTTTAAGGTTGTCAGCAGAATTAAGGGAATCTACCTAATGGTTTGGTTAATGGGAGCTTTTATGTAACATGTGTGGCTGACTTCAAAAAGTCTGTTCTGAATCCACAACTCTTTGCTGTCTCCTTTTAGGCTGACCAACTAACAGAAGAGCAGATTGCTGGTAAGACGAGTCAATTCAAACCCTGTTCCTCAATCTCCCTGTTGAAATTTTAGCTTCATTTTCGGTATTTTGTCTTCATTGTCATCTTCTTTTTCCTGCCCAGAATTCAAGGAGGCCTTCTCCTTGTTTGATAAAGATGGAGATGGCACCATCACCACCAAAGAGCTGGGCACCGTCATGAGGTCACTGGGTCAAAACCCAACTGAAGCTGAACTCCAGGATATGATCAATGAGGTGGATGCTGATGGTACGCAGCTTTCTTTAAACGTTCTGCCGTTCAGAATCATTTCACCAATCATTCAGATTTTTAGTCGTTTTCATACAACCTGATGTGACGGTGTGTGGAAAGAACCCACCAAAAAATATGCTACACTTAGCAAATTTTTATGTAAAGTCAATTAAACATTTTTATATGGAATGCAAAGCATAAAATTTAACCATTTTTATGATGAAATCTATTATAAACCAGTTTGACAGAATATATTAGAGCCAGAAAGATCGAATTAAAAAATCCTGTTCAAACAAAATAAATCTTTCAATCTCTTTGACAGTCATCCAAATGTCTTGACACCTGTTCATATAAAGAACGGGCCTTCAGAACTGTGCTTCTGCTGAGGACATCACACAACACTCATCTGATTGTAAACGGCATTATATTGCTGTGATGACTTGTTGAAATCATAAAGAACCAATTTTCTTTGGGTTTTTAATGAATTCCTCTTTGCACCATCATCTCTAGAGGTTTCACTGCTGTCCCCAGAACAGAACCAGCCTTTCACACACTCAACAGACATGGAAGATGCAAACACTGAAGGATTTAAACTTTGTCAAAGTACAGCCTGTTTGGTCTCTTCTTGTAGACAGGTTTACTGTTGTCTCCAATTCAGTGTGTTGTCAGGTGAACACTGAGGTATTTATCCTCCTCCACTTGTTTTGACCTGATTCTGTTTCCTGAATCTACAGTCGACTCACTGACACAAAATGGTTCACCAGCTCACACTGGCATTGGGATATTGTTAATCAATATAGTATGTTCCTCCCCAAGGTTCCTTCTGACTGCCATTAACTTCAAGCCCCACCAGAAATATTAATAGTTTGATCAATTAGTCTAATTAAAAAACAAACAATAAAACATCTTAGACAAGCAAATTTTATCCCCAAAATACACAACCTGGCCAAATGTAATGTTTGGAAAAATAAAACTGCACAAAAATCCCCAGGGACCCATAAGGTAAAAATGTGCCATAATGCATGTATGTCTGACTTGTGTCCTCCAGGAAATGGAACTATCGACTTCCCCGAGTTTCTAACTATGATGGCACGAAAAATGAAGGACACAGACAGTGAGGAGGAGATCCGGGAGGCCTTCAGAGTGTTTGATAAGGTGAGCCCGGGTGTGATGTGACTGAAGTGTGAGTGTTATAATTGACCAACTGTGTGCGCCTTGTCCAGGATGGTAACGGATACATCAGCGCAGCAGAGCTCCGTCACGTAATGACCAACCTGGGAGAGAAGCTTACGGACGAAGAAGTCGACGAGATGATAAGGGAGGCCGACATCGACGGCGATGGACAAGTCAATTATGAAGGTATCTGATCCAAAATGGCCGCTTGTAGCGGCTTCTACGACTTGCAAATAAAAACATTATTCTGATTGTTTTCTCCGTCTCTCGCTCTTCCACAGAGTTTGTTCAGATGATGACCGCCAAATGAACTGAACTTACAAAGAATCAGTCAAATGTTTCACTTACCTCTTATTGCAAAAATCTACATTTAATCATGCTGTTCTGTATAGACAATTTAAACTGAATGTTGGAATACTGAAAATCTGTCCATATAAACAAGTTCAAAAAAAGGTAAAGGCAAAAAAAAAATCCAATAATCTGCATGTACTGGCTTGTATTCCCCCATCCCCTCCGCGCTGAGCTGACCAATCACATCTCGGCTCGTTAGACGAGCCGCCTCGTGCAGCCGCTACTTCGGCCGCTGCTCCTCTGCTTCTTGGTTCAATCTGCCTGATGTCATGATGATTTGGGCGGGTCAACTGCCTTTTCTTCTATAAAGTCCTGTTGTTTTACTTTCCCTTCATGCATGCAGCGTTAACTTGGGTTACTGTTGAGATCTCGGTGACAGGAAGCTGTCGTTGAACCTCAGAGGAGGAAAGGGGTGGATGGGAGGGAGCGAACCAAAGGGACGTTCGCTTGGCTAAATAAAGTCGGTGACTGATATTTTTAAGAAAAATTAAAATGGAATAAACAATTAATTTTAGATTTTGTTTCCGGCATGTCTATTAATCACTTTATCCTTTTGTGTGTTTACCTTTTCTTTCTCTTTTTTTGAGGGTGAAATGCCCCTTTGGCAGTCTTTGTCTTATCCAATTGGAGGGATGGGTTGGGCTTTAAAGATGATTATATACAAGCACAGCTTCTGAGGCTACATCTGCACCAACGCTTGTACCTGTGTGAGTATTGGTTCGGCTGTTTACAGACACAGAGTAACGTGAAATCTGAGTTATCTCGCTGCAGACGGGTGCAGGCTGCTGCCTCGAAGGCTGTGCGTGTATGACTCCACGTTGTGGGGCGAGTTTCAGCTTAATGGGGGACAGGGTCGGCGCTTTGCAGCATTTCTACCTTGTTTTCGTGTGTGAGTTTGCCTGTGTGCGTGTGGGTGCAGCGAGGCCCGGCCCGGTCCAGTCCAGCTGTCCTGTTCGGTTCAGTTGATCTGCATTCCAAGATGTACAATGCTAGTCTTTACATTTTGTTTTTCCAATAAAATCTCATGAACTAAAGGCAACGGGTGTTTGTGTATTTGTAGACGAGCTGACGTGTTTTGTTTTTTTTCCCCCTCTATGGGGGTGGCGCAGCTTTAAGATGACTCATCAAAGCCTCTGTGTGTGTGTGTATGTCCTGCTGAGCCCACCGAACATATTTTTGAAAAGAAACCTCGATTAATCACAATCAGGAAACACTCTAAAAGTTAAGTGCTGCAAAATTACCATGAAAAGAAGCCATGGGTTTTTCTTTTATTTTTTTTTTCCTGAAAGAACAGTTATTGAAGACTAACCACAAATTATTCTACAGTTTATCAGGGTGTGTGTGGTGGAAAAATTCTCCGGGTTGCCACAAATGGCTGCCGATGAGTTGTTGCTAGGCAACAGAAACACAGATGGAAATGGAGGAGAAATGGGCAGCAGAAAACCGTGGGAGTAAGAGGAGAGGTTTGACAATTATAGAATCAGAGATCCAGCATCATAACCTACAGAACTGCCAGAAACTACATTATTTCAAGTGTGATTCTCATCAGTAGTAGATCTGGACTCTGCTAGAAGATACTGGATGTTTGTATGATTGGGGATCGGACAGGATAAGTGTAGGAGGTGTTGAGTGCATTTCTCACAGTAGCTGGAGTTATGCAACTGTCTGAAGAGTATTTTTACACAATACTGCTCTGTGCTGGCATTCCAGTTCAGAGTTTCCAAAGTGCCGCATTATAAGTCTTCTACAGAGACAATTAAACTTTACATTTTTCCACTGATGGAAGACAAAACTGGGTCAGGGTTTCAGGATGAAGTGAAAAGAAAATGCGCCCTCTCCCATCAGAACAAAATCAGGATGAAGCTGTTCTGTATGAGGCTTTAATCCTAACCTCAAGTTTCAGAAAGGGTCACATTTCACATCAAATAAAAACCAAAACAAAAGGGAAGGTTGAGGCCAGCTCTTTGTTCAGTTTGGGCCAAGCTTTAGGAGAATCTAACAGATGGGCTCATCTGTTGATATCAGCAAGATATCCACTTCCTGTGCCTGAATAACAAGCCCGGGTCATGACCTCTTCACCTTCAGTTGGATTGAGGCTTGTGTGATGATTTGTTTGATCCAATCAGGACATAGTTCCAGAGGTTATTCAGATGCAACATTGTTACTCGTAGTCGTACTGCCTTCGTTTTATTCCCCTCTGTGGGGTTACTGCGGCTCAGCGGAAAGAGCAGTGATCCCGTCAGTCAAAAAGTCGTGGGTTTGATTCCAGTTTCTCTTTGCTCCTACTTGTCTGCTAATCTGCAAACTGGTTTATGAAGATGCGACTCTAGTCTTTAGTCAGTGTGGCTAAAAAAAGTGAAAATTTAATTCATTCTGTTTACTATTACAAGCTGAGATTTGTATCGTTCATTTCTTATTTTCATAAGAGGTGACCAGAGCATCGCAACATCTCAATTCTTTTTTCCTGGCTTTTTTATTTATTTTTTGGCAGGCTTGCTGCTGGGTTGATGAACCGGTTTAGGCCAAGCCCACATCATCACTGCTCCACCACCATGCTTCACAGTTGCAATGAGGTGTTCTGCTGAGACTGTAGCATCTAAGAGTGGAGCTCTATTTACAAATCCTGAGGATTCAAGAGAGTCTGGCCATGGGGTGAATTTAACATCCAATCCTTGTGGATCATTTTTCTGTACAATGATGGATTTTGGAAATATGCTCATAACCACATGCATAGATTACATGCATTTCTCCTTGGCATTGTGTGATGACTCTTATTTTTTATAGAGGTGGTTATACTCTAGTACCAGAGTGCTACTTTAACCCCTTAGGTCAAAAATGGAAAACAAAAAGGCTCAAATCTCCTTATTAAGAGATCTTTTTTATGGTCTACGCATTTCCAGTTTAACTGAGGGCCGCGTCGATGACCTTCCTGGGAGATTAACTGCTGGTGACATGTGAGACTCGGGTGGAGACCTCGGGGCAGCAGGGGGCCGTGGCTTCCTGACACTCCAGGACAAAACCTGTCCGCGCCGTGATCCTCTGGGACAAAGCAGGACACACCTGAGAGAGTAAAGGACACCACTGGCCCCGGGGTCATGCCCAAAGAGAACACCACACACAGCTTTGCAGAGGCCTTTGTTTACCGAGGATCTTTATTATTGTTATTATTCTAATTTCAGTCATTGATTTACAGCAAAAACGACTCCCTGACTGATCACACCGAACCCGCTCCTCTTTCCTCCCACACCATCGCTCTGTATAATCATAATTTACTCTCTAAAATAATAAAACACAAGGGTTCATCAAATATACAGCAATAACTCTTTGTATTTATAATAATAATAAAAAAAAAAAAATAACCTGGCTGTGACAGGATGCAAAGACACAAACGAGGTGGATGGATTTACACAGAAAACCTGATTTTGGACAAGTAATTTGTAACAGATCCCTGCTAAACATTTGTTTGTCAGTAACAGTGTTTGAACTGTGCATATGAGGATATTCTGTAAACTAAATAAAGCATGCTTCGTTGTGACAAAATTGCTACTAAAACATCCGGTCCTCTGCGTAAACCCATCCAGGTTTTTTGGCATTTATTGACTGATTGAGCTTATGATCACGTCTCCAGTGGATTATCCAGCCTTACAGTAACAGAAATCCTCTCTGGCTTAACAGCAACAGGTGAATTTTGTTGTTTTAGCGCAAATGTTTGGCTCTTAAAGCAAACGTAAATAAAAGTATTTTCCTGGCAGTAATCGGATTTTCAACAAACCTGTGTGTTTCTTTGGACTAAATAAAATGTAAACAAAAATCTTAGGCTTCTGAATGCAAACATCATCGTATTTACAACAACAACAAAGGCGCACGGACAAGATGCAGGAAACGTGTTGGCACCGCATAGACAGACTGAAACAAACGCTTCAGCACCAACACACACGCATGCACACACACACACACGGTCAGCAGAGGAAAATACTGTTATTTGCATTATGTACAAGGTGTGAGAAATGGCTGCACAGCTGTTTGCGTGCAGTCGTGTGTGTGTAGGTTTGTGACTGCGCCGCGTCTCATAGCGCTCGGGGAATGATGGTGAACGGCAGGATGGGGCTGCTGGCCTCCAGCTCCAAGGCGGTGAGGAAACACTCGGTGGCGGCAGCGGCGTTCCCCTGAGCCTGCAGCACCTCGCCCAGACTGTTCCACACGTCATGAGAAGTGCTGACGAGGCAAGAGGCAAATTGTTTTCACTAATTAAATGTAAATAAAGGGGGGAGAGGGGAGGAAATTTGCTAAAACAAGCATATTGTCGCCTTCCTGAAATAATGGCCTGAGTCGTTTGTTTGACAATAGATGTTTTAGGCAACCAAATAAATAAATAACTTTAGGCAAAAAAGGAACATAGGTTATTATTTTAGGAAGGTGGCGATATGAAAGTCGTGTCTTTAAGAAATAAGAAAAAAAAATGCATTTAAAAGAAACAATACAGGGGAAAAGCACATCTAAAGAGTTGTGATAAAAACCATACCTGTTGACCTGCACAGCATCCCTTAGGACTTTCTCAGACAGACTGTAGCGCTGCAGCTGGTGCAGAATCAGACCCTGAGGAGACCCATAAACATTCACCACTTAATCATTACTTATAATAACCAAGAAAATTGTTTTGTCGTTTCAGTGATTTTGATCAAGACAGCCAGGAAAGCATTTTTTACATATAATCAGGAAAGTATTTAGGGTGTCAAACTATTGCAGCAGCAGAAGTAAATTTAGCTTTAGACTTACAAAAGTTGTTTCAGACTTTGAATGCTTTATTCTGAATCTTCATGTTCATACACCGTTGGTAATAGACGGAAAAATTTAAATTATTATGAGACGATGCCAAGACAAAGTGTTTTTCTCTCTAAAAAGAAAATATGGTACTGGCATTTTTGTAATGTTGACTTCACAAATGGTGTCCATTTGGACAACTGAGATCAAAGTTGCCATGTCTGGAGGAAAGCAAAATTCCTCAACCCAACTGAGAAGCAAGGCTGGTGGAGAGACAACGATCTGGGCTTGTTACTGGAACTAAAGAGTCAGGGAGCTACAACTGACCAAAGTCAGACCACACCCAGATTTGGCTTTAGGGCTTTATTAGAGCGGCGTGGAAACCAGGGTTTACAAATTCCAACGGGCCGAAGCGTCACTTTAAATAAGACTGATGTGAAATCCTTTTAAAACGATGAGAGAGGCTGATAAAGTCAGACAGCAAGTTACTGAGTTACTGCTGCTAAATGTGGTTCTAAAAACAGCTGGATGCTGAAGTAACTTGGTTTTTCACTCATAGCTTTTCCAATTCAGTACCATCTTGTTTGGCAAAATCTTTTGTTAAACAAAAGTGTGGAATTTGTTGTACTCCTGAGATTAGACTTAACTAATGTAAGAAACCCAGGAAAAACCGGACCACTTTTATTATGTTGCAATATATGACAGCCTTAAAGCGAAAGAGGTGGTTCACACTTTTAACCATAGTGCCAGGCCCACACAGGTGTTAAAAAAAATCCCCTCACTCATAAAAAAAAGTTTTTCTTATCAATTTGAAATTGTACTTTTTACCTGCAGTACTTTTACAACTGCATTTATATTTTTGTCTACCACTTTTGAGTTATGCCAAATTGTTATTATGCGTTATTATGCATAACCAAATTATACTGCATGTATTTTTGAGCAAATGGTTGTACAGAGTTTATTACCGATTTGTGTTCAAAACAATGTTAGTAATTATTTCTCGTCCTCTTAGAAGATTCAAAAGTTTCAAAAAAGAACATCTTTTTTTTGCCAGGCTTTTATTATTGTTTCTACCTCAAAGAATCACTGCCAGTTCAAGGCGATTTTGTAACAAGACGCATTTTCTACATATCTGAATCATTTAGAAAGTTTCTGCTTCTTCAGCAGCTGGGAAGAGGCGAGCGACAGGAAGTCTGATCAAGTCGAAGGCAATTTCTCCAGGAATTTGTCCTGCTTAGTTTAGACTTGTTTAGCAATCATGCAAACACAAGACCTCTGTTGGAAAGATTTCAGCTGAGCGTTGCATGCATCAAGAAGAAATAAACAGCCACGGGTATCTAATTTAAGACACTAATTCAGCACTGATGAAGGCTGATTTGCTCAGGGCAGTAAAATGACTGTGAATATGTGTTGCTTCAATGAGAGGAAAAAATAAAGAGAAAAGATCAGTATTACCTTAAAAAAAAATAGATGAAAATGACTTACCGTATTTTCTGCACTATAAGGCCCACCTTCAATGAATGGCCTATTTTAAAACTTTTTTCATATACAAGGCCCACTGCATTATAAGGCGCATAAAATAGACGTCACAGTTATGTTGCCACTCGTCCGGTATTGAACAGGACATGATTTGTTCCGTTCACTACAAATATGGATGTCTGATAATAAAAAATTGGTCCCTGAGCACTATATATACACAGTCCAGTCACATTAATGTGACCACCACGTACTTTCCACTTCAGAGTTAAATAACCAATCACAGAAGGCAGGTGGCAGCACAGTGCAGTTGAGCGTATATAAAGGGTGTGTGTGGGCTTCGGAAAACATTTCAATCGTTGGCGTAATGCAGAAACGAAGCGATTTATCCGACGTCCAAAAGGGCATGATCATTGGCTTTCGGGCCAAGGGTGGAAGCATTTCCGAAACGGCTGAGTTTGTGAACTGTTCGCGTGCCGCCGTGGTAAAAGTGTACCGTGCATGGCAAAATGGGACTGTCCAAAATCAACGACGTGGCAAATGTGGTGCACCACGGGCCATAGATGACAGAGGCGAACGACGGTTGCGGAGATGCGTTCGGGCAGATAGACAGGCTACCGTTGAGCAACTGACCACTAAAATGAACCAAGGGGCTACCACAAGTGTCTCCCAAACCACTATTCAGCGAACATTGCTGCGTCTGGGCCTCCGAAGCGGACGCCTGGTTCGTGCACCTATGCTGACTGGTGTTCATCGACGACGAAGGCTAGAATTTGCACG
The DNA here is from genome assembly GCA_033032245.1 of Poecilia picta. Taxonomy (NCBI): domain Eukaryota; kingdom Metazoa; phylum Chordata; class Actinopteri; order Cyprinodontiformes; family Poeciliidae; genus Poecilia; species Poecilia picta. Next base: position 15,776,316 of record CM065374.1, read on the forward strand.
CCAGTACAGCAGCTGGACGTCCACTGAGTGGCGACAGGTAGCGTTTTCAGATGAATCGCGTTTTATGCTCCATCGGACAGATGGACGTTGGCGTATAAGGCGTGAAACCTCTGAAAGGAACCACCCTGCAACCATTGCAGGAACGGTCCAAGCTGGAGGCGGGAGCATTATGGTCTGGGGAATGTTTTCCTGGCATTCTCTGGGTTCACTGATTATTGTGGAAGGCACGATGGATCAATACAAGTACGCATCTGTCCTTGCGGACCATGTCCACCCCTACATGCGCATTGTTTTTCCTCAGGATGATGGCATCTTCCAGCAGGACAATGCGAGGTGCCATACAGCTGCCAGTGTACGTGCGTGGTTCGAAGAGCACCAGGATGAGTTTACCGTCCTCCCCTGGCCAGCAAACTCACCTGACTTAAACCCAATCGAGCATCTGTGGGACCATCTCGATCGAGTTGTTCGCGCCATGGATCCTCAACCGCGTAATCTAGCGCAGCTGGCCACGGCATTAGAGTCGGCATGGCTCAACATCCCAGAGAAGACCTTCAGGGACCTAAGTGACTCTCTTCCTGCACGTCTCGTAGCAGTTCGCTCTGCGAAAGGTGGTTATTCTGGCTTTTGACAGATGGTCACATTAATGTGACTGGACTGTGTAGCATCTGCACTAGTCATTGTTTCACTCACGGTTTTGGTGTTGCAAAATTGTACCCAACTGCTTTCTGGTTAGCACAGACCAACCGACACGCTGCCACCGCAGCCTCTGTCTCTCGTGATGCTGGATGACCTGCAGACGACCTGATTATTAGGTGGGTAGGTAGATATATAGACATCGTCTATGGGTAGATAGGTCAGTCAAACTTTATTAACAAACCAGTTTTTTGACAACTATCCCAGCATGCACTGCGCGCTTCTTCTACGGGGAAAATGAAGTCGGCAGCTGCTTACCGTAGTTGCTAGACCTGTTGTGGCTCAATATTGATCCATATATTAGGCGCACCGGGTTATAAGGCGCACTGTCGGCTTTTGAGGAAATATAAGGTTTTTAGGTGAGCCTTATAGTGCGGAAAATAGGGTATTTGGAATAAAATCCAAAGAACTGACGGCTGCTTCAAGAGTTTTGCACAAAAACACAGCAGGTGTGTTGGTATCTTACCAGTCTCTGCATGGTTTTGACATGAGTCGGGTTGATGGACAGGGCTTCTTCGTACCACCGTTTGGCTTCGTCTATGTTGCCCCTCAGCTCGGCTATCTGGCCCCTCATGTACATCATGTTGTGGGAGGTGGGGGACAGGTTGGCGGCCTCCTGGGTGCACGCCGTGGCCTCTGCAGGTTTCGACATGCCGATGTACACCTCAGCTGTGGGACAAAACGGACACAGAGAGAGGGGAGAGGTTGCAGGCTGCCAGAAAGCGGCACTTATTGGAGTAGAAGCCAAGCCAAAACGGAGTTCTATTGCACAGAACAACAGAATCTACGGAGCTGCGGTCTCAAAAGCGGCGCAAACCGAGGGGCGTGCGATCTGAAGCCGTCATTACTTCGACGATGAAGACTGAGCGACATCGGCAGAGCAGGAGGGAGGAAATGAACGGTCCCTCTATCTGCCCCCTAATTGGCTGATTACATTAGTTGTGTCGTCAAGCTGGAAATGACCGCCCGACGAGAGGAAGCAGCCGGGCGGATAAACGGCAACACAAACCGCCTCTGTTGGCGTGTCAGTGTGTGTTTATGGGAGCCGTCTGCTTCTGTTTACATTCTGCTGTGCAAATGTCTGCAGCCGGCGCAGAGAGAAAGAATCAGGGCCCCGGCACCCTGAGAGAGGGAGATCCGATATCCAATCGCTGCGCTCTCAGAAAGAGCTGACGGCAGCACGCGCGCCACGGCTGCTGGAGGAAGTAGGAGGAAGCAAGTTCAATGTGCAGATGGATCTCACTTCAGCTGCTTGTAACCAGGATGTTACCATCTAGGTCATTTATCTGTATTAATTCCCACATAAGTACATTTTCGAATCATAATGCCAATTGCATACTTAAGAAGAAAGGATAAAATAAGACAACATTACAACTCTATTTCCAAAAATTAAATAGCCAGAAATACAATTAAAAATACACAAACTGAGAACATAAAATAAAGTAAAATTATGATAAAGGGCGAGTATTATTAGAGTAGATTATCAGGGTTGTTTTATCAACCTCCATCGCTGAAAAGAAAATTGGATCAGAGTTTCAAATAGTCTACCTAACTTTGTCACCATAAACTAAATTGTTCAATCTTACATCCATCCGGTCATCTGTGGTTGGTTTGTTCTGGGAGAAACATGAAATATTTGGTTCTATTGGAAGCTTATCGAGACATTTTACCATAAAGGAATGCTCCAGGTCACAATCTGTATTCAGTGACAACTACGGAAACCTGAGGAAACCTTTTCTCAAGGAAATGTCGCTGCAATAAGATAAGAATTCACGTAAAATCAACGTGTGGAAGCAGACCTGCATGGAGCCAGATCTGAGCCAGGGTCAGCCAGGGGTGCGGGGGTCCGTGTTTGGGGGCGCTGCTCTGCAGGGAAGAGGCCACCTCCGACAGAGCCTGCTCCACCCGGCTGGCTGCTATGGACGTAGCGTGCACCGAGCCTGGAGGGAGGGGAAAAAAAAAAAAAGAGAAAAAAATCCATTGCTTCGTTAAAACACACGAAAACAGCTGCCAAAACCTACCGACTGACAGCTGAGAAGCAGTTAAGCGGAAAATGACTTTTAGTGACGCGGCCAAGAGCAGAACTCACTGACCACACCTGCAGGAACGCAATGAGGAGCTGAAAGTGTGTGTCCTGTCGCAGTGAAGAAGCTCACACCGATATGCACAGTACACACCATGCCACACTGTTATGGTGCTGCATAAATGAGTTTAAAAAAGACACATCATGCACAAAACTACAACACACTGCTGCTTAGTAGCTAAAAACAAAACACCCAGGCTCTTTACAGTCTACGTTGATGTCAGTCTACACTGTAGTCTATTTTTTAATTTTAGCCAGAACACCCACACTCATACGAGAAAGATGGCAGAGATGGAGATAAAAGCATTTATTTTAAGCTTCAAAAAAGGAAAAGCGAAGTGCTGATAAGAGGATTTTGGGGAAATGACAGAAGGAAGTTTCATTTGCTTGACACAAACACGAGCTGGGAATCCTGTCTGCAGATGCCGCTTTGGGAAGCAGTCACTTACACTCTGCCCTGCAGCACATCATGTCACGTTGCAAACACAAGGGATTTTAAGTGGTAGACCAATACAATGAAGAGCACAAGTGTGAATGAGTTTGTTTCTACACATACAACAGAAAAGTGTCAGCTGATTTTACTCTGAGAAAGTTATTGAAGGGTTAGGGTTTGAATAGTAAAGACAAAGGAAAGTTTTCTGAGAAGGTTGGATTATACAACAGTTGAACCTCATGGAGCATTTTTCTTTTTGAAAATTAAGAGAACAGACCTGCCAAGACACAGTAACTAAACCCAAGATGGCAAGTCTGCATTCACCAGAGAAGCAGCCAAGAGGCCCAAGATTACTCTGGAGGAGCTGCAGAGAATCGGTTGGCAGGACAACCATCAGTCATGCTCTCAACAAATCTGGGCTCAATAGAAGAAAAATGAAAACCATTGTTAAAAAAAAAAAAAGTCCCAAAGGTCATGTATGGAAAACAAACTTTTTGTTGAAGATTTGGTCAAATGAGACCAAATAAGCTTTTTGGCCAACCAGCAAAACTACATCTTAAAATACACCCCACATCTCTCTCAGCACACAGTAAGGCATGGTGGTGGCAGCATCATTCTGTGGGGACATATCCTTCATCAGGGACAGGGGAGCTAAATACATTTAGGTCAGAAAACCAGTTGGAGCCTTTAAAAGACTTATAACTTTAAAATCTGATGCGAGTTAGCGCCCCGAAACCTTTTTTCAGCACCATTTTCCCAGTCTTGGCGTTTCACAGTTTTTGCCAAAGTATTTTTAAATTAGCTGGCAGTTTCAGTCCGTTTCTGAGCCTGGAAGCAGCCCTGTGGTTTCCACTCATGCAGGTGAGAAGCAAATTTTATTTACTCAAATGACATTTAGTTAAAGCTGTTCTATTAAACAGGATGGACGTCAGACGTATGCATCCTCTGAATCACGGTCTTTGTTTTTCGTTTGCCCTTGTGAGGTTTGTCTTTAGTTTATTTGCAGCACATCGGGCAGGACAATCCACGCGTTTGTGAGCAAGCTTCTTGGAGACGAGTATCGTAGTGATATGTTTATATCATAGCCGAATGTGACTAATGATTTAGCTCAGGAACAGGAAGTGGTCTTGTCTTCTCCTTCCTGAAGTCAATGATGATTTGTTGCTCTTTCCTGTCCTTGAGGAAACAAATGCCAGAAAAAAAATCTAGTTTCTGCTCCATTACCACAGTAAACTACTTTAAAACCCACTTATTTCTTAAGTATTTTTGCTCAAATAAGAAAGCGAGATGCTTTGAATCATTTTGTACCTTTCTTTTCTTATTTATGATGACTGTATTCCCCCTTAGTGGGACAAAAAAAAGCTATTTCTTTCTATTTTACACGATATGCCTTCTTGTTACCATTATGAATTTTAAAGATTAAAGTTAAAAATGGTTATGATGGCGATTTTTAAGGTATTTCAAGGGATTTTTCAGTACTTTGTATGAAAATATCTCCAGCTCTCTTTTTTAAAAAGTTTTTAAAGGGTTGTCACAATAGCATCCCACACATCACTTCCCGTTTCTGTCACTTCCTAATTGGAGCGACATCCCAGATGACAGACGCCTCTGAAGTCGAGCACTAATCATCAAGATGTGGCGTTTCCCTGAGGAAACGACCTGATCAGCTGAACCCAGTGAGGCTGACCGAAAGTCCCAGAGATCCGGTGAGCAAGAGCCTGATGTTTTCAGCCGGACACCAGAGAGGCTAATTCACCGTTACTCTGAATAAATAACGAGAAAAAACACTAAACCGTTTTGATTAAGAATAGATAGAAAACAGATTAAGCAAGGATCTTTTCAGATGAGGTTTTCACAAAAATCTGGTGAAGTATCAGAGACTAAACCGTAAAACATTAGTGAGCATTTTATCATTCACAGCAGAAAAGGTTTGGTTAATTTTTCGCTATATTTATTAGTTTGATGAACAATAGACAGACTTAAGATTTGAATCTCACGGTGATTTTATCAATTTTTAATCACGTCTTTGATTGCACATAAATCAGAGCACTGGGAAATAAATCAAACTCCCCTTTTTCTTTACACTGATAGTGCTCATTCTTTAGGAAACTGAAGAATTCATGTCAGATTGATAAATATCAGACCGATTGGTTTATAAAATAATCATAATAATCTAATTTTATCCAGTACTAATTATCTTCGACAACGTGAATGAGCGAGTGAACGTTTTGTGGACATTCCCAGGACAAAAGAGGGGAGGTAGGAAAAAAAAATAAAGATGATGGATGGAATAAAAGAGATACGGTGAAGGCTAGATGGCTACTTACAAACAGAAAACATGGAGGGAAAACCAAGCGTGTTAGCGTCCTGAGGGCCGCCTTGGAAAAACAAAAACGGAAGGATGGGAGAAAAAAAAACAGCCATTTGTTAATGATTGAAAAAGGGAAGGAATAGAGAAGAAATAAAGAGCATAAGGTTTTCATTCTTCACAGGATGCTCAAGAACCCCATGACCACATGCACCAAGTCACTTATTCATCCCATTTGGTCAAATTAACACTTTCCAAGTAGCCATAAATTTGAATTAATTTATTGCCAAATCTTTTTTTATTTTGGTTCATTCCTCGTGAGCGCTTCATGTTTTTTTTTTTTTCCTGGCTTCCCAACTAAATTAAAACACACACATACTCACACACAAATGATAACATTAACAGACAAGATGACAAGATGAGTTTGGAGGGGAATGAGGAAAGGAACAAAGTGGCGTCTGAAACAACAAAAATATAAAAAAGAAAAGATGCAGAGCAGTAAACCTTCAATACATCCATAAGAGGTATTTGAAATACTTACTGAAAACTTTAATTTCTAAAGTTTTCAGTCTTTATCTTTTTATCCATCCAATTTTACTTGCCTGAAGAAAGAATCTAGATCTGAGTAAAATATGCCAGTTTGAACAGTTCCTCTTTAATGATCATACAATGAAATGTATTTTTGTACTGTTTTTACTAATTTACTGAGCTGATGGTGGCGTTCTTTATACAAATGGTCTTTTTAAATGTTTGTATGCTCCTGTTAACGATTAGTCAGTTGCTAAATTGGTTGACAATTATTTCAATAATCGATAAATCACAATTAGTCATTACAGCCCTAGGTAAAATTAGCACATATATTATTTTCACTATTGTAAATAATCTCTGCCATTGGATTATAATCTACAGCTTCATACACGGACAAAATATCAACAGGGAGATTTTAAAATATTGTCAGTGTGATGTTACCAAGTGTTTATTTGCATGTGATGCAGGTAACTGAGACCTGATCAGTTAGGTAAGAATTTAATGCCAGATTAAACACTTGGCTGAGTGCTCTCCTCAGCCAATATTCCTACCATGATTATGATTAGCATGCTGTCGTCTTTCCTTAACAAACAGCTACAAGTCAACACTCCAACTCTACGCAGTTCTACAACCAAACTGTGTCTTTTCAGGTCACTCTGCACACCATGCTACAGACAGGGTGTACACAAAGGCTCACTACAGTTGGAAAGCTGCTGCAGAACAACGTGGTTGCAAAACGAGTGAGTCCTGGTCTTGGTGGGTGGAGGAGGAAGAAGAGGACGGGGACGGGAAGGGGGAGGAGACGGGAGAGGGGAGAGGCCGGTTGGGTTTCTGGTTGGAGTGAGGATGGGAGGAGGCTGGAAAATGTAGAGCGGCGATGAAGGGGTGGGCAGCGGAGAGGAGAGGGAGGAGACGGTGGACGGGGAGATGGGAGAGATTGGTTCAGAACCAGAGAGGGAGGAGGAAGAACCTGAGACTAAAACAGAGGAAATAAAACAGAAAAAGAATCATTAACGAAGCAATGACGAAATAGAAGAGAGCAAGCAGGTGACAGGTTTTCATGCCCCTTTGAACACATTATAAAAACAAACTTCAGCGTATTTTATTGCGGTGTGATGAACCAACAAAAATAGTGCATAACTGCGAAGAGAAAAGAAAGAGGGACCACCTTTTAAAAATATTTTACAAGCAATCCGAAAGGTGCAGCATGCATTTGTAAAAAGCTGGGTTTACCTTCATACCCCAAAATAAACTCCAGCGCAACCTGTTGTTGTTATTAGATGCCACCTAATAAGTAAATTGAATCCATGTGTGTGTAATTTCATCTCGGTATAAATGCCACCGTCCTGCAACAGCCTCAACGACTTGTTGGGGAACTTTAGTGAACAAGCAGAGTCATGAAGACTGGGCCGCTCAGGGATGAGGCTATTAAAACAATACACCAAAGCTTTAAATGCTCAGTTCAGCCCATCTCATCCTCTACAAATCTGACATTTAATAGCAGAGAAAATACGACAATCAGTTAGCAGTTTGCTAACGGAGCTGCGTCCCTGCATATCTGCATGATATGCAGAAAAAGGCACGATGGTCAGACGAGTTCGAAATGTAACTTTTTGACCTGCATGCAAAGCGTTGCCAGTACTAGAATAACACTGCATCACGCTGAATGAACCTTTCCCACAGTGAAACATTGTTTAGCAGGGACAGGTGATGCAGTTGGAGCTGATAGAAGGATGGAAAAAAAACGTTAAATACAGGAAAATGTCGTAACAAAAGCTACAAAAGATTCAATATCTGAAAGGAACTTTAGGACAACAACCACAAACATCCAACCAGAGCTATGATGGGATGGTTATAGACTGACGCATGTTCATGTGGTGGAAACATCCTAGTCAAAGTCCAGATTGACCAACTGAGAATCAACGGAGAGATTTTAAAAATCCCTTTTCACAAAAGGTTTCCATCCAAACTGACTGGGCTGTAAAAGACTCCCAGCTGTAGTCAAAGGCGGTTTTAACAGAGTATTGACTCAGAGGGATGAGCTTATATGTATGGCTCACTTTTCAGATTTTAATTATGAAAACATTTTAAAGTAAAGTACACTTCTCCTCATAACTTCACAGTTCTGCACTACTTTGTGTCAGTCCATCAGAAAAAATCCAAATAATAATTTTTAAAAAAGCAGGAGCATTTTTCAAGGCACTGTGATAGCAGGAAGTTCCAGGAGCCCTTTGCGTTTGTCAGCAGGTGTAGGTGTGCGTGTGTGTGTGTGCCTACCAGCGTCAGGGTCACTGAAGTCAGGCAGCGTCATGGCATTGAGCTGCCGTCTGTCTGGTATGGCCCTGTCCAACAGGCTGCTGCCGCGCCCTGAATCGCTGCCAACCACAAAACCCATCAGTCAAGACAAACAGGCATTCGGTTTCTTTAATAGTCACACTTCTGTCACGCTGGCGTGCGTACCTGGGGTTGGTGAGGTTGTAAAAGCTCTTCCAGATCTGGAGCATGTGTTTGCAGGTGAGCAGAGCTTCCTCCGGTCCTCTACACATGGCCTCCAGCTTCACCTTCGTATACAGCAGACTACACAGCACAGACACCATCAGCTCAGGAGGGTCTGCCACTCCGTTAGACAGACAGTAAATGCTGCTGGGGGAATGTTTCGCTCACTTGAAGTTCTCGGGATACTCGGACAGGGCCATCTCTATGATGTTGAGAGCGTCATGGTAATGTTTCTGGGCAGAAAGAAGCAGGGCTAGCAGGTGGAGGGAGTGGACGTCATCTCCTTGCAGCTGCAGCGCCTGTCGAACATACCCTAACGCCTCGGGGATCTACACACACACACACACACACGCTACAGGTCTTCACTAGAGTTAACATAAAGCACAACCTTGTGGACCTGAAGGGGAAGTAAGTATTTTTCTTGTGTTTTGAATGCTTCGGTTTTTTGATTTTTAGTTTGTTGGCGTTACCTGTCTGGAAACGGCAAGCTGCAGCGCCAAATAAAAAGCTGCCAGATGGTCAGTGGGAGACATGCTCTGAGCTCTGCAGATGAAAAACAAAAACATTTTGTGCTCAAACATGTTCAATCAAAAATGGCATCAGTAACTTCAAGATTTCTGAGAGAAATCTGTCTACTTTAATAGAGCAGGACAGTTCAATACTTGGACTTAATTCAAAAGTATTTTTAAAAAATACGTTCAAACCTCTGAAAGGCCGACAAAGCTTTCCTCTGGTAGTCCTCCTGCATACTCCGCAGCGATGCTGAAGAGATGCAAACACACAAAATAAAAGCTTTAGGTATGACAGCCACAATTACACACACACATAAGAGAAAAGCCCAAACACCTTGTGGGGAGTTTTTCTGCCCGACTTGTCAATCTGTTACAATCTCTTAAGTGCTCAGACATTTGTTTCTCTGAAGACCCCAGAGTTTTTTTCAGCTTCATGAAGGGAATGAATGATGAGAGTATGGAATATGTTGTGTGGCTGAGATCGGATTTAAATTAGTAAGCAGACTTGCCATCAGTGGCTTTGAGGCTGTAAACCAGGCCGGCGGCCATGTGACCTTTGGCTTTGAACTCCGCTGCCTTCTCTCCCATGTCAATCACCATCTTTGCAAACTTCTCCCCTTCGTCCAACTGAAATATCAGCATATCGAGATGCAAGACAAAACCACAAATGAGAAACAAGCTTTACATTCACTTCTGGGAAGAGCCGTGTGCTTCTCACCCAGTGCAGAGGACCAATGCACAGTTTAACGGCCAGCAGTGGGATGGTGGGGTCATCAGGCTTCAGACGGATGCACTCCTTCAGAACCTTGACGGCGCGAGCGGATTTGCCGGCAGCCATTAGCGACAAGGCGAGCTGGTACCACAAATGGAACTCCTCAAAGGCGAACTTCATGGCTCTCTCCAAGCACTGGGGACGGCAGCAACACGGCCCGTTTTCTCAGAATTTGTCGGTCTACTTGGAAACATTCATTTCAGGAGTGCAGGTCAGTGTGGCTTGTGTGGTTTTATTTTACCTCCGACAGCATCTCATACTGCCCCCTCCTGCCCAGCGCTATGGTCAGCAGATCGTACACCACGGAGGCAGACTGCAGGCTGATGATCCGGTCATTGTTGTGCTCAGGGATCCTGCTCAGGACGGCGTCCCGGTTGGCCTGGCACGAAAACAAGCAAAGATAAATAAGTAAAGTCTGCACAACATCTGACAAGGTTTTAAAAGTGTGGCTCTATCTCACCATAGACTCGCTGATCAGCAGCAGCAGCAGAGCTTCCTCTGTGTTCTCCTGAGGGCAAAACAAACTGAAATGCAGCAAGAGAGAGATGAAGACAGACAGAGATGAGAAGAACAGAGAGACCGTTTTGAATCCGTCGCAAACAAGGGTTGTAAAAATGTCATACTTCTCTCCGGAGTACACTCGTGGGGTTCGGCTCAGGGTGTAGCTCTTGCGGTAGGTATGAACTTGCTCCGTGGGATTATCCAGGGGTGACACTGTCGGAGGGTCTTCCAGAGGAGACCAGTAGCTCTGTTCACACATTCCTTGGAGCAGGATCTCTGCGAGCTGTCGGGCTATCGTCTGCACAAACGACGAAATTACAGACTAAGTAGGGGTGCAAAACAGCACCAGTGTGCTGTTCAACTTAAATGGCAAATAGAATAAATCCGCAAAGTCCTGCACAAAAATTTTAAGACTAAAATAATCATGTCGCAATAAGCTATTAATCGTGATTATGAATTAAAATGAGCTTGAAATTTTACATTCTGAGGATTGATGTTTTTTTGAGGCCATTGTGTTTTTTATTTTGGATACTTAAAATGCAGAGTGTTCTGTACAAAATGAAAGTTTATTACTCTTTGAGAACTTGCATTATTATGCATTATTATGCATTATCAGTATATTACTAGAAAAAGGTCTCAAACAGCATTACTATTGTTATCGTGACAGGCCTACATTTAAGTAGTAATTATTCTTCTCAAATCTGAAAGGCTGTCAAACACAAACTCATCCAACTACATGCAAATTATTTAGGATTTTTGGAATTAAACTCTGAGAAAAAGAAAATCTGGCAGACAGACAGGCATCATCCCCAATGAATTCTCACCATGCGAAGGTTCTGGGTGGTTCTGGTTTCAACAGCCCGAAGAATCTCCCGAAATCTGCCCACACCCAGCGTCAGGTTTCTGTACAAAAAAAAAAAAAAGAAGTCATGTTTTGCTAATTTTAAAAGAAGAAAATATTTCCTTTTTACAGCTAAAATCATATTACCAACAGACTTGAGAATTTAATAGTAATCTTTTAAGATTCCTTTCACTGACTGATGGACGGACGGACCAATACAGGGGTGGACTGATAAACAAATAGACAGATGGACCAAAAGAGACGGAACAAAAACAAACCTATAAATAAAAACCTCTCTACTTTCTCTGAGTAGGAAGCTTCACCAGCTGTTGCCACACTAAATGTAATCCAACCTTTCTGATCCTAAAACCGCATAAGGTGTGAGAAAACCTCAAAGCTGTAAAGTCCTATTCACACTGCACTGCATATATCAACCTGTTAACAGCTTTGTCAGATCACAACTGCAAAAGAAAAAAAAGAAAAGAAAAAAAACTGAGTGCGATTTCTGCCAAGTGACTGATCTTCAACAACAATGTAAAAGCTTTTCTGAATGTTAGCAGCATGTTTCTATTCTTGTTTTTTTTTTCCAGGACCCAAAGTAAAGTTGCATTAACATCTATTCTTCCCTTTTCTCCATCCGTGTATCTTACCCGTTCTTGAACTGAATGACGTGGGCCCTCTGCAGGCCTGTCTCCAGGAAGTAGCCCAGCTCCATATCCTGAGTCGCCGGTCCTGGCTTCGGGCTGCGGTTCTGAATGCCTGCTGATAACGCCTACAGAAACAGAAACGCAACAGAACAGCAAAAGTAAGGACACTGTTAAGGCAAAATTAGAGAACATTATGCTTGATTTTCGTCCAAATCAATAGAAACTAAGAGAGAGGACCTTTATATAGCTTCATATATCTGTTGGTTTCCTACTGTTCTGTATATAAAGATGGCTCTGTTTGTCAGCTGGCCATCATGAGCAGAAGCACATTAATCAAACTCGCTCACTGCCAGTGTAATAATCATCACACTCCCACAAGGATGGCACATCATTTCCTGGCTCTAGAAGTATCTGGTGAGTGTTCGCGTTCTAGTTTCTCCCCCTCAAACACGAACCTTCTCCGCTTCCTGCAGGTACAGCAAAGCAATGTCTCCGGACTTTTCATAGCAGGTGATGATTTCCTGCTCCCGTGCTGCCGGGTTCCGATTGATCGACGGAGAGCCGGAGTTCGACAGAGAGGGAGAGGAATCCAGGATCTTCTCTAGACACAAGCCTGGGAGAGATCAGAGAAACGGAAAAGGGAACAAAACGTGACAGAAGCTTCAGTAAGCTTAACTGCATCACGCCTCAAACTCTAGTTTTAATATCTTAACATATCAGATTAATTTGGTTGAGTTAGAGAGATACTGCATTGCCCCCGTGTGGAGATAAAAAGAATTGCTACAGAGATTAGTGGAGATTGGGCTTGAGATGTGGAAGTGGATGTTTAGAGGTTACAAATGACTCCCGAGTGTGTCTGTGTTTACCTTTGGTGGCGTAGGCCTCTGCTATCATAGACAGTCTGTACACAGGAGCTCCAGGCAGCTGCAGGTCGTCCAGGTTCACCTGGCTGTAGTGATCTGGAAAAGCAGAAGTTCTCTGTTCAGCTCCTGGACTGTGAACGTCTATTAGAACAAGAATCATCTCTACAAAGAGGCCAAACGTTTGTATGAAAGTCTTCTTGGTCAACACACTGGATTATTATGTAATCTGGAAAAAAGTGGATTTTGTTTTAGGTATTTTCAGGTCTGGAGAAGTAGGAGTAAGTGTCAGACTGTAGAATAATATTCATGTTTTCTCACTTTTTTCCCTATTCTCTTGTCTAAAACTTGTACTCGTTTCTCCATTCTTTTTTCAATCCATCTTCCCCTCAGTTTTTCTATTCTAAACCCACCGATCATGACACCTATCCATTTTTTCGTTATTGTCGCAATTTATTTATCCTTCCGTTCATCTGTTTCTCCATTATTTATCCATGCACCTTTGTTTCCATCAATAGATCTGTCATTTTTTCCATTCCACACATGCATTCATCCATCTATTTTTATATTATTCACCCTTCCACGCTTTCATGTTTCCATCAAGAAAAATCTGTATTTATCAAAGCAGAAATCCTTAACAATAATATCTCCACCACATAATTTTCTACTATCGTGAATTAATATTAAGTATTAAAAACTGCACTTCTGTTAAAATAAATAATAATAATAGTAATAATAATGTATCTGGCCTATATTCATAAAGTATTTTGATATAGAACATGGAAAATGATTAGCATCTCTGAACAGTTTTTCAGCTGCTCTGAAAGGTACATATATATAAAATATGATGAGATGTAATAAACAGCATCCATCAAAGACCTGAGACAGATTCACCTGCTAAATCCTTAGAAACGAATGAATCAAGAGTAAAAAAGTGACGAATTTTTAAGACCAGCAGCATTTAAAGTAAGAAAGCATCAAATAATAAAAAAAGAAAAAGATTACCTAAAGCATTACTGTATTCTCCTTCAATATAACAGATTTTGGCCATCAGTAGGCTGGCTTCCTGGAGGTAATCGGCCTGAAGACAAGTTACATGGAAAGAGTGATATTTGTACAAGAAGTCATCCAGTCAGCGATGCATCAGGTGCTCCTTTCAGAGTTTACCTTGAGGTTTCTTCGGTCCAGAGCAGCCGTCAGGTGCTTCCTGACCTCCACCAGGGTGGGGCGTGGGCCTCGGGGGCTCGAACCCTGTTTGATGGGATTTTCTTTCAAGTACGTCTGTAGCTTGGATTCTCCCAACAGCAACTCACCTAAATCATCTACACATAGAAAAGCAAAGCATTTTAATAACGACACCAACTAGAGAAGGATTTAAGAAAGGTGACATGTTGTTTACTTCAGAGGAGAAAAAAAAACATGAGAGTAAGCACCAAATACGATACCAGGGAAAAAAACAACATAAATGGGACAATTTTATTCAAAATTATACATTTTTAAATTAATGTCTGTGGTCTCCATTTAACAGGATAGAAAAAAATTCTCAGCTTTAACAAGCAACACAGAAACAACACAAATACCAGGAAGAATTATGTACCAAGAGAAGCCAAATCAGTCCCTAATCCAAGTTCTGATCCTAGTCACAAACCAGTGCTCAAAGCTCCACTAGATCAAGTTTATTTCCATAACAGTGAGCATTACTCAAAAAAAAAAAAACTAAAAACAAGTAAGTCTAGTCTCTGCCATAACACAGACTAGACGTCTGTCAAAAGCTTGGTTTTAGTCTGCAACATAATGGCACATTTTGTAGAAGAATGTGTAAATCTTATTATAATAAAGAAGATAACATATCCAAAGCAGCACTTTGCAGGTCTCTGTTTACCAGAACAGTACGGCTCTATTGGCCTCCTTACTTTAGCAGATCCTGTTTTAAATGCTACCCTTTAATTTGTGGAAGTCGGTATCAGAACTGACGTTTCAGGTGCTGAAAAACATGAAGCGTTTCACAGTAAAGTGACACAGAGGGATGGAGATCTGTTGGAGACCGACTGATGCTGTCCTGTTAATGGAGCTCTCCTTCATCTTAAGCTTCTGTTACAGCAGATTGGAAAAGTTCACAGCTGTTGCCAGAATTTTCCATCCCCTCCTCATGAGCACGAATGCTAGAACATTCAAAGTTAAAAATACTTAAGCGATCCAAACTGGGAAATGAAATATTGTTGTGACTCATTTAATTCAAGAGGTATTGCGGATGGTGATGGTTGTAAGCAGGAAAGATGTTCTCCGAAACAAATGGAAATAATTTCCAAAAATCAAAACTTTGATGCACAAATTTAAATTTACTGTTGATTTATTCTAATCCACACAAGGTCCAATCCAGCTGAAACCTTCAGATTGGCCAAACAGCTTATATTTCATCATCTCTAAGTATATTCATATAACCAGAATCAAAATTGGTTCATAAGTGGCTCCAAAGTACTTTCCCAACTTGTGCAAGTCGGTAATGTTCTTCTTTAAGTCGTTAAGCAGTTCGTTGGGCTTTCCTGTAGTTCTCTGCATGCTAGCAAACACCATCAGTATGGCAATATTAACATTACGATACGTCACCATGGCGCTTCCTTTTAACAGTTAGCAGACAGAGGTCAGTGAAAGAAAATCTCATTTTTGTTTCGGCAAACGACGTCGCTCCACAGAGCAAATCTTACGACGTGGAGCTCATTAACGCATTTTTCTGAATGGTTCGGCTCTAATTAACCCCAACGAAAGATGATAAGCAAAATTAAAAACAAACAACAAAGCGTTGAAACCTGCTAGCATCCAGAATCAATCAATGTAGTGACGGATGTGGAGCAGGAGGGGGAAAAAAACATTATTTGTCTTATTTCGCTTTAGCTTTCTTGGCTAAATTATTTGTCAAACAGGATGAGCATGTCACACAAGCGAGCGAAAAACTAAAGAGGTTTGTTTGAATGGACTGTGGGGACCCAGACCAGGTCATATCCTAAAATTCAAGGTGTGGTAGTGTAAATCAACCAAAAGTGGAAACATAATTTCTGAATTTTTTTTTTTTTTATCTTTAGTTCTTAACCATTTTATTGCCTCTAATCAAAACGGAGTGCGAAACGTCCCGTGTTATGAGATGTTGCTGTCAGGAAGTAGGAAAGACCCAGGCCGGCGGAAGAGAGGCCTGGCGAGTAATGCTACCGCTGCGGGACGAGCGTCCTACCGTTGGATATAAGTTTCGCCGGCAGCTGCCGAACCAGCTCCGGTATCTTGTCCCACTGGCCTTCCGAGCGGCAGCGCTCTATCTCGGTCTCCAGTCGTGATCCAGACTTCCTCGCCGTCATGTTTCGTGACTGAGCGGGGGGCGGGGAGTGGGGGACTGGACTCGGTCAGAAACACCACAACAGGCTCCCTCTCTCTCTCTCTCTCTCTCTCTCTCTCTCTCTCTCTCTCTCTCTCTCTCTCTCTCTCTCTCTCTCTCTCTCCCCTCCAGCTGGAACAACCGTCAAGCTCACGCCTAAGTATAACATGCAGGCTTCCGGTGAAGGAAAATAAAGCGGTAAAACAGTGACGCCTAGCGGTCAAGAGGGTGTAATTCTACAATTTAAGCGGAAGCTGACTGCAGACTCATTTATCAACCGACCGAATAAATCCATTGATTAAAAGTGACATGGTGTCTGTGTGACCTTCAACAATGCATTGATGAATATTTTTTCTTCGTTTTAGTCCAGTGTATGCTATCTAGGCTCAAATAGTTTCATAATAGTTATTTTATTAGAATCAGAATCTGCTGCTAGTGCAACTTTATTTTTATTATATTATTATTATTATTATTATTATTATTTTATTATTATTTTATAAATTTACAGATTCAGAACAACTTATCTAACCCTAACCCAAATAGGAAGTTTAACTTCGATGTTTTAGTTCAGTAAAAACATCCTTTACTGAACTAATTAACTTCACACAGATATATTTTTATGTATTTCCATTCACATTAGCGATTACATAAATATGTGCTTAATTGCTTAATTATCAAACTAAACGCCACTTCTGAAACTGGAAAGTTCGTGAGAAAACATTCCTTTATTTTGAAAGACCGGAAGCAGCTCAAACGTCTGTAGTAGCGCGTTGGAAGGAGTGAGTTAGATGTAAGCTTTGTCCCGGTTATTGACTAATGACAACGTTTCATTGAGGCAAAATATGGAAGCAGAAGTGGTAAGTGTATATTGAAATAATAATTCTTATGTTTTAATACACGTTTAAGATAATGTTAGAACTTTTTTTTTAGATATTGTTGCTATTACTTCCTTAGCCGAGAAGCTAACGGCTGAAACAAACGAACCCAACAAACGCTTTAAGATGACGATGATGACGGCTCTTTAAATTCAGACTTTTTTGTTGTTGTTGCTCTGTCAGCGTACAGCAGGGTCCACAGAATTTGAGACAGTGGAGATTGCTGAGTGTAAGGCGAGGAAGGTGAAGGTTCCCCGGAGGATCATTCACTTCGCCAACGGGGAAACCATGGAGGAGTTCAGCACTGATGAAGAGGAGGAGGAAGAGGAACATGTGAAGCAGGTCGTTTCAGTTGACACGGTAGGGTCAGTCGATTGCTAAGGATCTGTTTTATTTAGTGATCATGATCCAGACTTTTTTAAAAAAGGTACTTTTACGTGGACTTTGGCTGCTCATTCAGACATTTCAAGGCTACTCAACTCAAAAGATGACATTAGCTGCAGCCAAGACATTTTCTAAAATATTTTTTGTTGAATCTATTAGAGAAGTACCAGTAACACAGTTTGACAGGCATTCATTTTGTACCAAAGAAATATTATTACGCATTAGAGATCACTGAAGTTATCTGGAATGTTTCAAAGCCTTCATTTGTTTTTGTTTTGCTCTCTTTGCTCTTTCTTTTCCCCAGTAAATTGTAATGTAATTAAAAGAATTCATATATTTTTGTATTTCCATTCAAATGGACATACATGGACATGGATTTAATTGAAGCATTCATGTGCTTATTTAGATGATAAATATAACTTTTACTCTCTCATACAACAAATGGACTACATTACACCAACTTGAAATGTTGGTGTATAGAGATATAAACTTCCTCGAGAGTATTCCATGTACCGTGTATGCAGTCAGTACTGTACGTTGGTTCTTTTTTATTTATTTATTTATTGCTGTGTCAGTTCAGTGTGCCATAGAGATGACAGTTTTGTTTTCATCTTAAAACCTAGGTTTTACTAATGCACTTTTAAAAAATGTTTTTGACTAATACAATCACAATAGAGAAACTTGAAACCAGGTTTTCTTATTGCTAATAGGTGCCAGATCTTACTGGAAAATTACATAGGCAAAGCTTGTCAGCAAAAGGAAGCATTCCTTTAAAAGTTTTCTTCCAGTCAGCTCCTCCAAGTCATCGCTGATTGTTGAGCTTTGACACTGATCCTGAGGTAACTTTAATCCTGCCCCCAACTCTTCGTTACACTCTGAGATTTCCACCTTTTTTTTTGTTTGTTTGTTTTTTCTTTGGAAGTGAAAACTGTCCAATCAGCTGTCTTCGTTACGGTTGTGTAGGCAATTATCTGACGATGAGATATTTTTTTATAGAAAAACAAAATAATAAGCTCCTTGGCATGAACTTGTATACGTTTTATAAATGGTCAGAATAACATTTTCTTTGTAAAATAATAACAATATGAGTTCATTAATTAAATAAACAAACTGAATGTGAAATTATGTGAAGTCTTTAAGCATCTTTTCCTGTATATGTGCTCCAGTCCAAACTGACCTGGGGTCCTTATTTCTGGTTCCACATGTGGAGAGTGGCGACCTCCACTATTTCAGGTAGCGCCTTAATTGAGCTTTACTCTTTAAATATATACATGGATTTTTTCTTCATAAAAATGCTTGAATTTGTATCAGCTGTCCTGTGTAATCTTGGTTGCAGTGTGCGACTACATGGGCGAGAAATTGGCCTCTCTGTTCGGCATCACCTCTCCAAAGTACCAGTATGCTATTGATGAGTACTACCGCATAAAGAAAGAGGTGTGACCCATCATCAACCATCTCAGCCGCGTTGCAGGAAAGTCTGACCTTAAAAGTTGTAACGTGACCTTCTCTTCCCGCAGGAGGAGGAGGAATTAGAGGAAAACCGTCTCGCCGAGGAGGCAGAGCGCACGTTTGCGGCGCAGCAGAGAGGCGAGCAAGAAAATTCGGCCGCGGTGAAGGAGCAGCCGGAAGGAAACGGAGCCACGTTTGTGAACGTCAGCTTTGAGCTCGAACCAGAGTCGTCGCTCAGGAATCCCGATCCAAACAGAGTCCCGTCTCCTCTCCCCTCCTGAAAAAAAACAACTGATTCACACACTTCAAATTGTCGGTTAAACCTGAACTTACTCAGCTCCACGCACTAATTTTTATTTTCTATTTCTTTGTTTTTTATGTTTTGTAATAGATTAATTTAATCACAACAGTGGAAGTGGCTGCGGAATGCCACATCTGTGAATGTGACTTTTGAGTGTTGCATATAATCTATGCAAAACTAGATGTCAGCCTGAAAATGAGCCCTTGGCTGAGGCAGCGAAGTAAAGGCTGCGTTGTTGCTCTGTGCATTAATCTGTAAATTTCTTTCATCAGTTACAAAGAGATGAAGTCGATCAGAGGGACCAGGACAAATATTTATGCTACGCCAGATTTATCAACTGTAGACCTTAGCAGCTGGATAGATTCTGGGTTTTCCAGACTGTTTCCTGGGTTGTTTTCTTCAATTCTACTCAGTAAAAAATATCAAGATGAAGTGTCTTTTATTCTGCAACAAGGTCCTGACGTGCCCTTCTAAGTAACCGCATGATCCCAGCGGAACAGTGCACTGTCCCTTTTCTTCACCCAACACTTTGTTCTGCCAGCATGTTGTGTGGAGAATCACACTTTAAAAGAGATTTTACAGCCCAACTGGTGGCTTTGATTGGTTAGATGTACATGATGGGTGTGAAATATAAAGTGAATAGTAGTTGTAGTTTTGTATTTCAACAATTCAAAGATGCCAAAAAAAAACAGGACTCCTGAATGTAGAAACATTTAGAAGCTAACGAGTAAAAAAAAAAAAAATTCAGAATTTCAAGATGTTTGAGAGACCCTTCTCTGTGCTGACTCCTCTTTAACTGTGAATGAAAGGTCTGATAAACACTAACATATATGCCTTATTCGAGTGCTATAAAGGGAGCTTAAAGGCTGAGTATATGCTTAAGAGCTTTACTTTAGTATCATTAGAAAAAGGTTTGTGTCTAACCCCAGAAAAGAGGATTTCTGGTTTTTGATTACACTCCAGTAGATATTTATTCATGTTGCCCCTACTGTTGTAGTTCAAGCCGATGAGAGTCGACTGATTTGAGGCAAAAACTGACTTTGTAAGAAAACAACTAATATATCCTCTAATTTACAGCCCAATTTATTACTCCAGGAGCTCTTTAAATCTGCGCAGAATGATCGATTATTGTTGAAATACATACGATACATACATACGATGCATACATACGATGATTATTGGTTTGTTGAGATGTCTACAGAGCTTATGTATTTATAAGTGTCCTTGCTTTGGGCATCTTAAGCTCCTTATTGTTATCCGCTGATATCACTATGTTGACCTGCTTCAGATCGCAGAGGGCGAACTCGAAACTCGAGTCATATGTGTCACTGACAAAGAGCAGAAGTGCAAAATAATCCTCAGGCTGATTATTTTTGAATGAATGAGTTTCATTAAAAAACAGCTTTCTGTGTGAAGAAAGAGAAAATATGCAATATATTGTCATTTCAATAGGAATCTATTGCCTAGATTTTGTATTTGTATTGTCAGTTATAATGCATATTAAATCACAGGGGAGGTTGATGTCTTTGTTACATCCATTCATCAGATAAAATGTTACAAATTGTAATAAATCTGACAATTTATTCCGATTGTTCTTTTTTCCAATTAAAAAAAACCTGGTTTTAGTTGCACGAAATGAAATTTGTGACTTTTGTCCAAACATTGTCCAAACTAGGCATACAGGCTGGAATGTGTACATATATTCCTACTTACACTTGGATAATTGTTCCTTGGTATGTTGCACCTTGACCAGTTTAACTATATCAACCATCTTGTGGTATAATGGACTTGCTCTCATTTAAACAAATGTTTAAATCTTCACTTGATTTGTGGCAAATATGGAGTCAGCTTTCACTCTTGCTATCCAATTAGTGCAATAAACAAGGAACAATGGGCGTGAAAAGGCTCACATCCCAACGTTTCAGTCAGTAGGAAGTAATTTGGTTTGAAAACCTCGCCGTAATGCCTCCAAACAGTCACCGGCCACTACCTGAGTTACCTGTTTAGTTACTTGTTAACAGACAGTGAATCAGCCAATCACAAAACAGCATTTAGATGTGATGAATACAAACTGAGCATCAGAATGGGGAAGATGGAGTAATTCTGAATGTGCATGGCTGTTTTCAGCAGTCAGGTTGGAGTATTTAGAAACTAATGAGATTTTCACAATTGTCTTTTATGTTTAGTCTAAAAAAATCTAGTTACTGGCACAACCATTTCCACTCAAAGAGCCACTTTTGCCTCTGCTGCTATGAAATAAAACTTGGAGCAAAAGGACAATTTTCTAAATATGTACAGCATGAAATGTTTTATTATGAGAGCTAGCAAAATTAAACTATAATTTACTTCTGTTTTTGGACTTTAAACATAATAAATCCGCCATTAAAAAATAAATGGAAAATGAAGAAAAATAGGAAGCGCAGTTTGAAGCTGGTTATTTTTAAAAGTGCTTTATTAAAAGCCCAGAGTCAGTTTGACGTTAATGCGTGTGATGGGGGAATAGAAACTTCTGATCTGATCAATACTTTCAGTATTTTCACGACTGAGCTTAAAATAAAAATAATAAATAAGCAAAACCACTGGTAATGTTTCAGCAGGTAATAAAAACAAGGTGGTTTAAATAATCAACCTGGATGAGGATACTAAACACAACAACCCTGAGTGTGATTGGAGGAATAACTTTATACAAATTATTTCTTTACACAAGTATTTTTACACAGACCACCTCTGTAAATCAGTCTCCATAAAAAATAAAAGAGTGGCAGTCCTGCTGCCGCCAGTATATATCAAGATCCTCTTCAAGTGTCGTCACCGTCAGCCATATTGCTGCCGTCGTTGTCGTTGGCAACCAGCACCTCTCTATTTTCGTAGGTCCAGAATCCGTTGAGGTCGATCAGGATGCTAACCACTGTGTCCCCCTGGCAGCTGTTCACCAAATCCTGGAGCGTGATCTTGTAGGGGTCTTTAGGCTTCACCATGTCAAAGATTTCGTCCTGAGGACAGAGAAGCTCGAAACAGTTAGCAAATCTGCTGTACACGTCGTCATTACAGTCGTTCAAACTGCCTGTGGTTGCTTTACCTTCACATCCTGGAAAGAAACAGGCTCCTGACTGTGCAGCTTCATCTGCTCCTGAATGGCCTGAGGGAAAAAAAACATGCCGTTTGTCCTGAAAGGCTGCTGAAATAAACTGTAGGTTATTTTTGCACACATTTTGTTGTTGTTACCCTAAAAAAGTAGTTGAGGGAGAAGACGTTGAGGTATCCCTGATTTTCCATGTCTATAAGTTTAAAAATATACTGCAGTGCTGCAGGCTCCTTCCGATTTTCCAGGGCCAGTACAAAGTCCAGATAGGTCTTATAGTCCTGGAAACACCAGAAGAGTACAGAAAGTTTAGGAAAACATACAGAAACAAGGTGGTTTGACAAAACCTTTTAAAATTAAAAAAGCTAAAAATGAACATATGAGGATTTTATTGGTTTTTAAAACGCTTGGAATTACCGATTTCTCTTGAAGGACTATGATATAAAGGAGGTATGACAGCAGCATTCAGAATATTTTTTTTTGTCTGCATTTCATGAAAGTTCATTAATTATTTTAATTAGGAGCAAAGGGGACATCATGTGTATGAAAGAGCAATAACAGTAAAATAGTATTTTAAAACAAAGGGAAAATAATTAAGGAGTCAAAATTTGTAACTGTTTTTTGTATATTAAAGTAGTGATGAGAATGGTCTGTGCAGTTATTCTGTGCAGAAAATGCAGATCCGTATATCAACAATGAGATTTCCAAAAAGTCTCAGTATCAAAATTTCTAAATCTGACTGAAGGCTGAAAGATCTAAAGGATAAAACAGCAGCTTTCCCCATGAACCTTCCTTTTATTTGCTAATAGTCTTGCTCTCTGAGTCTGAATGAGTGACAGTCATGTTGTGAAGTTTCCTTTCAAATAGCTTCTTAGATCCCTGTTCTTCCTCTGACTCCATTTAAAAACACATTTGTGAAAATGTCTACCTTTGAATCATCCTTACTCAGTAACTGCATCAACACCAAAGAGTGTTGCTGTCAGTGAAACCTGGCCATGCTTACTGATTGGTAACATATCATCAGTGACAATCAAGCTGATTCTGGTTAATAGCTAGTCTCCCCGTGCTTCTCTAGATGACTTACTGCCTCAGTAAGCAGCTAAATCTTTAATCTTGTTAAAAGTTCAAACTGTTTTACCATTTCTCCATCGTAGGTGAGACATTCCTGAAACACTCTGTCCAGGAAGACTGAAGTGAGGGTGGCCGTGCCGTAGCGGGACAGCTCTTCTTTGCTCAACATGCCATTGTGATCTTTGTCCAGGTTCAGGTACTGGCCTGTAAACCGGAAGATTAAAAGAAATATAGATTTCAGGAAAAGCAGGAAGATCTGAACAAGCAGGTAACAATGAAACATTTCTACAATTTCTCACCGTAGACTCTGAGAGCCGACGGAGCTGAGAACCAGTTGGACTCCTGGCTTTCCTTAGACAATTCCTCATCTCTCAACTGGCATAGAAATAATAATAGAAAAACAATTGCAGAAGACTGAACGCTTTCATAAGGTTTTGCTTCTGTACCTCTAATGAAATGTATTTACTGGATATTAAACACTCACAGGGAGGTAAAAACAATCATACCTCTAACAAGTCATCCAGGAAACTGCAGGCCAAAATATCCTGGATTTTAATCTTTCCTGTCAAAGGGAAAGTTAATTTTTTTACAACACATAATCATCAATATTTTTAATATATTCAAGCAATGGAGTGCCTATAAACACTACAATTACTAACATATTCTTAAGAAAAATAGCTCTCTAACTAATAATAAAGAACTTCAATTTGCCCGACTAATCCAATTCAACACAGCACAAGCTCAATGTA
Organism: Poecilia picta; assembly: GCA_033032245.1. Classification (NCBI taxonomy): domain Eukaryota; kingdom Metazoa; phylum Chordata; class Actinopteri; order Cyprinodontiformes; family Poeciliidae; genus Poecilia; species Poecilia picta. Next base: position 15,800,265 of record CM065374.1, read on the forward strand.
ACATCCTCTGAATTCATTGGTGATGATGGCACCACTTGAGTCCAGTTTAGACTCACCGGTGCGAACCGGGTCGAGGAAGAAAAAAAACTTGCGAACAGCTGTGCAGACGTAGAAAGAGTAAAAGGACTTCTCCAATCCGTCTAGCTGGGGCAGAGTGGGGATCAGTTCCAGGATGTAGTTCTCCAGATCCTACACACACACACACACACACACACACACCCACAGAGAAACGTCAACAGTACTGCTTTCCCACCGTTTCTTCCACAGTTGTTTCCCACTGTGGAGGAAACAACAAAAACATTTATATTCACTTCTAGTGAAATAACTTACAGACTCCCTGAGGTAGCCTTGTCCCGCCACGTCATATAGACTCAGACCAATTCGGGTTTGATGCAACCACACTAGAAAGGAACAGAAATGAGCAACAATTAATGAGAAGACGGAAACTAATATTATTTAAGCCGGAAAAGAAAAACAAGAAGCATATCCAAACCTTTCCTCATGACATAGTTAAAGAACTGCATGATGGATATTCGGCCGTATGGGTCACTGCTGAGCAGCTTTGCGTACACTCTTGCTGTAAAAAAATTCCTATGGGAGAAAGTGGAAAAAAAAGAGGATACAATCTGCAATTTTAAATTCAGCTTAATCCATCCTCCAGTGAGGACGATATTCAACTTTAAATTATATATTTAAAGTTTTAGTCCTCTAAAACCTGGAGTGTTTACTGTGTGAATAATTGTCCCATCCAATTATTTCTTAACTAGGCTGAAAATAATAAATGCGAGAATAACCATCTTTGTTATTTCAAAGTCAAATTAATGTGTGTCTTTTTTTATTAATAAAAAATACATAGTTTTTTTTCCCCATTTAGCTAAAATTAGGCTTGTCTATATTCTCTGCCTTAGATGTGAGGAGGTTGAGGAACTTTACCATTACCCTGATTCTAACCCTTAACACGTGTAAGAGTTAAAGTGTTATCATATCCAACTTAAGAACTCCTGTTGTACATCCAGTAGGGTACAGCCTGTAGGTTAGCGACCTACCTGCACTTTGGCCCTGCCTTTTCCCCTACTTGAAGGTAGGCTTCATAGTTGATCATCGCCTCATCGCCACTTACTGGTGGGACTTGATGTTTATCAAGCAGAAACCACAGATTCTAAAACAAACAAACAAAAAAACACACAGAAAGAGAGCTATTAACGACAGATCAGCAGAAATGAACATGAGATTTGAGGCGAGTTCTTGCAATTTTGTCAGGTCTAAGCTCTACATCTGCCCTGACTAGTAGGGCTGTAGTGATACAATAATCTCACGATATGATACGATATGATACACAATATTCTGTCCATGATACATATATATTGTGATATTCAGTAAACGATACAATTCAATACACTTTTGTGATTTTCTGAAAGATTTTAGAGGAACAGAGTGATTTTGGTGACATTTTGTGACTGTTATAAAGTTGGATTGAATTAATTTAACTGAAAACTGATTAAAAGCACCAACTACACAATACCTGGCTCTGATTGGACATGGACACAGACTTAAAGTCGACAGCTGGACAAAATTAATCAAAGAGGTGGAGAGAAAACATGTTTCTTTTAATTGAAACAGTCCAAACTGTAGCTGACATGCATTTGTAAAGTAAATAAAGTGAACCAAGTACCTGCTCTGAATAGTTTGATACCTTTTAAACCTGAACATCTGAAGGAATCACTCTAAGCCTGATGACCTGGTGCGAAGCAAGCAATGAGTGAGCAAGGTGACAGTAGGATGTTACAGTACTTGCAGATGAATATCAATTTTTTTTTCTAGGAAAGAAAATATCGATATATATCACGATATCGATTTTATTATACAGCCCTACTGACTAGTCATTTTAACTTATTTTGCATAAACATGATGACACTATAAATTTAAGTCAGATATTTCAACAGTAGTTAGGCTTTAAACAGAGAAGATTCAAAAACCAGAGGACTGGTTACACAAACTCTATGATGGATGAAAAGATGTTTTACCTGAAGTTCTTCATTATCCAGCAGCTCTCTGCTTTTTCTCTGCAGGAAGACAGCTCTGGATTCTTCTCTCAGTTTCTGCAGCAGAACTTCATCTTCTGCTGGAAGCTTCACGACATCACATCATTTAGGCTTAGACTTAGTCTAATGCACTACTGAAGTTAAGGTTCACTCTTAATATGTTACCTTATAATAGAACCGTGGGATGGTCTTGTAGGACTCCTCTGTTTCCACTCCGCTTCTCCATTCTGAGTAATATTTGGTGAAAAGTTCCGTCTCTTTTGCTTTTTTCTCCTCTTCGTTCCCCGAGTCTTCAAAAAAAAATAATAAAATAAACGGGAAACAGAAATAGAAAACCATTTATATCCGACATGAAAAGAAAAACTGTCAACGTTAGCGCTTTAGACGACAAATTTGATCATTTCTGACCTTTTTTTAAGTTAGCCAGCCTCCTTTTCAGAACATCCGACCAATGTGTGTCTTCTTCTTTAGCCATACCGGCAGCAAAGATTAAAATAAATAAGTTTTATTAATTAAAACCGAAAATGTAACTAACTAAACAGATACGGACACAAACAATATAACTAGCTTCAACCGTCACTTCCGTTGAGAAGTTCATACTTTCATAATAAAAATACATTGTCTGTAAATTCCATTCAAATTTTTATTTGTAACTCGTTTTGTTTTAGAAACATGATGGTAGTACTTAAAAATAATTAGGCAAGATGCTATAAATCTAATTGCGCACTGGCTGTTATTTTTTGGCTCGATGCTTTTATTTTGAAAGTCACCAAGCACTCCAGTTTGCTGAAAACCGAATGTCACGGAATTTCTAACTCCTCATTGTGAAAATATGAGAAACATGTAAATGGGCAATACATTAAGACAATTTTCAGTGTATTTGAGTTTTTAATAAAACATTTTATGTGGTTAACTTATATTACTTCTTTGCTTCATTTTAATTTAAATAACCCATGAAGTTGCAGTGTAAGTTTATTTTTCGAGGTACTTTGAATGCAGCATTGGAACCCAGTCTATTGCTGATGACGCGATAACCGTGCGTCCTGGAACTCATGCCTTCAATTGGAAACAACTTGAAATTATTTAGCCGCAGTTTTTGTGGACGTTGGTTACCATGAGTTATATTTATGAGTAAACAAACTAGTAATATTTTTGTTTTGAAGTATTGCTGATATTTTAAAGGAGCAAAGTCATTGGTAGTTTGATCAGGAATGACCTATACAGAATGTGTGCAGTTTGTATAGAAAATAACACTTTAACTATTTTAAAACATAGATAAAGGATCACTGCTGCTTCACCTATATGTGAATATTTCGAAGAGGTACACATTTAAGAATGGGTTCTACCTTGTTATTAAATTTTAGAATCTGTTGTTTTATGTCACCACAGCTTGCCTCCACATCACGCTTTCTATGCACAAGAGATATTAAGCCAAACCTGGGAGGCAGACAGGTAGACAGAAAGAACAGTGGACAAACTAGAATAGCAAAGAGAACTATCAGACATGGCACAGAGGATGTAAACACTAAGATATCCAGCATGCGGCTGCAGACTTCTTTTCCCAAATTTGGTTTTGCTGCTGGGACAGCAAAGAGGACAGCCGAACTGATGAAGAGGAAGGCACCAGCAGGCTTTGAGGAAGATGAACAACATGAAGAGGAGCAGAAACGCATGACCGGTATGGTGACTGCAATTCAAGAGATATCTTTTTACAACCACACAGTCCTACTTCCATAGTTGTTTTTGTTTCCCGTACTAAACCAGAGGTGTTTTATAGGAAAGTGTCAGCCTCCAGAACGGCCTCTGCTTCCTTCTGAGTGGAAGGACCTGAGGGAATCTCTGGGAAACCAGGAACGTTTTGACATCCAGATGATGAACACCTTATTCCGCTGTGGATCAGAGCTGAACATAGCAAAGTAAGAGATGATGAGAGTGTCTGTCACGTTCTGAGCCAATTTTCCTTTCGGTAAACAGGAATATTTGGTATAAAGGGAATACCGTTTGCTTTTCCAGATCCTTGCTGACGTTTGTGGCGATGGAAAAGGGCACGCTGTCCTATGAGCTGCTGCTACGCTACCTGACACTGTGTGTGAAAGGCGGATACGATGACGAGGTGTTTGACATCTACAAAATCATGCGTGGAAGTTTCCCTTCACTCGACACAGGGGCTTCCTCCCTTTTTATTAAATTCTTTAGCCGTACTGCGAGGTGGAGGGAAGCACTTGAGATCTTGCAGGAGGTCAAGCAGGTGAAGTACATTTTTGTTTAGTAAAATAACTGGAGTAAATACTCTCCTTATTAACTTTTGATTTGTATTATTTTAGGTTCTGACACCATCACCGCGTAACTATGGTGACATTATTGCAGCAGCAATTCATCACAAAGATGCAACTACTGCCTGGGCTTTATACGATGAGCTAATTGAAAAGGGCCTGAGTCCTCATCAGGAGACCTGGGATGCACTTTTTACAGGCGTGAAAGAGAGTGGGAGGGAAAAAGAAACGGGAGCCATGACTGAGTCAGAGCAGCATGAGAGGCTGCTGGGAGTTCTGGTGTACATGAGGAACAACCAGCTCTATCCCCAGCAGAACGTTGCAAACACCATAAAGAGCTGGTTTGAGAGGTAAGCAGTCATGGAAAAGTTTATTCCCTGTGCTTTAGTTTTTTTTAATTCTTTTCTCTCTTCATTTATGTCTTTCTTCCTGATTTTAGTCTCAATGGACAGAAATGGACTGCAGCCTGGAGCACTGCCACGCCAAAGTTAGTACACATTTTTATGCTTTTTACACGGTTCCCTTTGTGATGTTTTGTGCCACTTATTTAAAAAGTATTTCCCTCGTTAGAGGTGCGTGTGGGTGTTGTGGGTCAGAGCTGGAGTCGATCCAGCTGAGTGCCGAGGAGTATCAGGAGCTGAAGGACAGAGTCATGACCGATGTCATTCAGGGGCGAGATGTATTCAACAAGACCACTCCTGAGGTACGGATTCACACAAAAACAGCGTCTTTTAAAAATGGATTTATGTTGTTTCTCATCTTTAAAAGTCAGAATTATTTAAGGAGAGACGTCAAGCTAAGATGCTGTTAAGCTTAAGAGTTTCTCTGAAATCTTAACTAAAACTGGTCTTAAGTAGGCTTCGATTTTTAGAGACCAAAAGCCCCAGAAGATTTTAAAGTACCTGGAATTTCTTGGTTTAAATAATTCCATGGTCAGGATCCCTGTCAGCCATCTGAAGGCATCATTTATGACAGTTTCATGGTGGTTAAGATGTGAAACTGAATTAAAATCAGTTTCAACTCATAAGAAGAATGTAATGGAATAATCTACAGATTTTTTTTAGAATTAAAACCTATGAGATGAGCATTGTAGGAACAACAATCTCACGCATTTGCAGCAGTGTGTCTGCTCCATTGAAACACATGTAGACATCTAGATTAATCTCTGTTGTTGAGCATAAATGCTGAAAAATATTCAAATTTTTCCAGTTAAAATCTCTTAAAGGCTTTGATTGGAGCAGTACTCTTTTTCAGTTCCCATGGTAACCCTGAGACAGAAGGTTGGTGCTTCCTTTGATCCAATGTTTCCACTGGATATAATTTATCACTGTATTTAAACACAAACACTGAAAAGCAGTGGTATTATCAGCATAAGTGGCTGAGGTTGAATGTTGTGCTTGGAAAGAACCGCAACTACATTTTTATATAAATTATAGTGCCAGAGAAGCAGAATCTGAAAGTCATGCATTTAAGTGACTTCAAAATAATAATTATTGTGAGGAATTGCCTCATGTGTCTGCTAGAGGGCATCATTGGTACACAGACACACCCGACTGATGATTGAAACTGACCCGTTCAGACTGCACTGTTACCCATTTCTGAGCTGAGTTTCACTTTAACGTTTGGTAATGGACCCAGAGCTCCATCAATGACGTTAGGTTCAAGGTTTAAATCGGTGTTTTGTAATGAACAAACCTATTTCATGGAATTAGCAGCAAATAAGAAAAACTGCCTGGAAGAAAATTATATAGTCTCCATTTCATTATTATAAATCAGAATTAACACAAAAACAAACTATAAAAACATATATATTTCTGTTTTAGATAACATTTTAACACATTAATATTAAGATATACACATTTATTAATAACTTACTAGTTTGGCATAAAGCAAAAAAATATATTGTTAATATTATTATAATTATTATTTTGTAAGTTAAAACTGAAATTTCAAGAACATTTGAGCCTTTTCTGATCAAGAAAATTATATTTATATTTATATATATATATATGTGTGTGTGTGTGTCAATTTTGGGCTGTTAGTTTAAGATTAAGTGAAAAAAACTGCACAGCATTTCTTGTCCGGGTTAAGTCTTTTTTAAAAAATGCTTAAGATCTATAGGAAGTTTCTAAAAACTACTTCTATAAAGTTAAAACTGGATTCAAAAACATTTTCTAAATTAAATTTCATATAAACTAAAGTCATGTCTGTTTTGAGATTTTTTTACTTGCTGGTTAATAAACATTATTTTAAGAAAATAATCATATTTGTTTATGACATCTTGCCATCTCAGGCATAAATATGAACCTTTTTGATTTCAGTATTAAAAATAAATATTTTTTTTTATATTATGTTAAATGGAAATGTTTTGGAAAGGAAAGTGTGATTTATATAAAAACAAAAATTATAAAATCCCCATGCTTTAAATAAAGTTAAATCCCATTCTTGAGGACATGTGACATAAATATGGCATGAAAGCTCAATGTATCCAAAGTGTAAGTCCATCCATCCATCCATCCATTTTCTTCCGCTTATCCGGGATCGGGTCGCGGGGGCAGCAGCTTCAGAAGGGAGGCCCAGACTTCCCTCTCCCCAGCCACTTCTTCCAGCTCCTCCGGGGGAACCCCAAGGCGTTCCCAGGCCAGCCGAGAGACATAGTCCCTCCAGCGTGTCCTGGGTCTTCCTCGGGGCCTCCTCCCGGTGGGACGTGCCCGGAACACCTCACCAGGGAGGCGTCCAGGAGGCATCCTGACCAGATGCCACCTCAACTGGCTCCTCTCGACGTGGAGGAGCAGCGGCTCTACTTTGAGTCCCTCCCGGATGACCGAGCTTCTCACCCTATCTCTAAGGGAGAGCCCGGCCACCCTGCGGAGGAAACCCATTTCGGCCGCTTGTATCCGTGATCTCGTTCTTTCGGTCATGACCCAAAGCTCATGACCATAGATGAGGGTGGGAACGTAGATCGACCGGTAAATCGAGAGCTTTGCCTTTTGACTCAGCTCTCTCTTCACCACGACGGACCGGTACAGCGCCCGCTTCACGGCAGACGCCGCCCCAATCCGCCTGTCGATCTCCCGCTCCCTTCTTCCCTCATTCGTGAACAAGATCCCCAGATACTTAAACTCCTCCACTTGAGGCAGAACGACCCCCCTGACCCGGAGAAGGCACTCTACCCTTTTCCGGCTCAAGACCATGGCCTCGGATTTGGAGGCACTGAGCCTCATCCCGGCCGCTTCACACTCGGCCGCGAACCGTTTCAGCGAGAGCCGCAGATCACGATCTGATGAAGCCATCAGGACCACATCATCCGCAAAAAGCAGAGATGCGATCCTAAGGCCACCAAAACGGATCCCCTCAACACCTCGGCTGCGCCTAGAAATTCTGTCCATGAAAGTAATGAACAGAATCGGTGACAAAGGGCAGCCTTGGCGGAGTCCAACTCTCACCGGAAACGAGCCCGACTTACTGCCGGCAATGCGGACCAGACTCTGACACCGGTCATACAGGGACCCGTATCAAAGGGCCCGGTACCCCATACTCCCGGAGAACCCCCCACAAGGCCCCCCGAGGGACACGGTCGAACGCCTTCTCCAAGTCCACAAAACACATGTAGACTGGTTGGGCGAACTCCCATGCACCCTCCAGGACCCTGCTGAGGGTATAGAGCTGGTCCAGTGTTCCACGACCAGGACGAAAACCACACTGCTCTTCCTGAATCCGAGGTTCGACTATCCGACGGACCCTCCTCTCCAGGACCCCTGAATAGACCTTTCCAGGGAGGCTTAAGAGTGTGACCCCTCTGTAATTGGAGCACACCCTCCGGTCCCCCTTTTTAAACAGGGGGACCACCACCCCGGTCTGCCAATCAAGAGGAACTGCCCCCGATGTCCATGCGATATTGCAGAGTCGTGTGAGCCAACACAACCCTACAACATCCAGAGCCTTAAGGAACTCCGGGCGGATCTCATCCACCCCCGGGGCCCTGCCACCGAGTAGTTTTTTGACCACCTCGGCGACTTCGTCCCCAGAGATTGGAGAGCCCAACCCAGGGTCCACAGGCTCAGCTTCTTCAACAGAAGGCATGTTGGTGGGATTGAGGAGGTCTTCGAAGTATTCTGCCCACCGACCCACAACATCCCCAGTCGAGGTCAGCAGCACACCATCCCCACTGTAAACAGTGTTGGTGCTGCACTGCTTCCCCCTCCTGAGACGCCGGATGGTGGACCAGAATCGCCTCGAAGCCGTGCGGAAGTCTTTCTCCATGGCCCCGCCAAACTCCTCCCACGCCCGAGTTTTGGCCTCAGCGACCACCCGAGCCGCATGCCGCTTCGCCCGCCGGTACCCATCAGCTGCTTCTGGAGTCCCACAGGCCAAAAAGACCCCATAGGACTCCTTCTTCAGCTTGACAGCATCCCTCACCGAAGGTGTCCACCAACGGGTTCGGGGGTTGCCGCCACGACAGGCACCAACGACCTTGCAGCCACAGCTCCGATAAGCCGCCTCGGCCATGGAGGCACGGAACATGGTCCACTCAGACTCCATGTTCCCCACCTCCCCCGGAACGTGTTCGAAGTTCTGCCAGAGGTGGAGTTGAAGCTCCGTCTCACAGGGGACTCCGCCAGACGTTCCCAGCAGACCCTCACTACACGTTTGGGCCTGCCAGGTCTGACCGGCTTCCTCCCCCACCACCGGAGCCAACTCACCACCAGGTAGTGGTCAGTGGACAGCTCCGCCCCTCTCTTCACCCGAGTGTCCAAGACATACGGCCGCAGATCCGATGAAACGACGACAAAATCGATCATCGAACTGCGGCCTAGGGTGTCCTGGTGCCAAGTGCACGTATGGACACCCTTATGCTTGAACATGGTGTTCGTGATGGACAGACCGTGACGAGCACAGAAGTCCAACAACAGAACACCACTCGAGTTCAGATCAGGGGGGCCGTTCCTCCCAACCACGCCCCTCCAGGTCTCACTGTCATTGCCCACGTGAGCGTTGAAGTCCCCCAGCAGAACAAGGGAGTCCCCAGGAGGGGCGCTCTCCAGTACCCCCTCTAAGGACTCCAAGAAGGGTGGGTAATCTGAACTGCTGTTCGGCCCGTAAGCACAGACAACAGTCAGAACCCGTCCCCCCACCCGTAGGCGGAGGGAGGCTACCCTCTCGTTCACCGGGGTAAACCCCAACGTGCAGGCGCCAAGATGGGGGGCAACAAGTATGCCCACTCCTGCCCGGCGCCTCTCGCCGTGGGCAACTCCAGAGTGGAAGTACGTCCAGCCCCTCTCAAGGAGACTGGTTCCGGAACCAGAGCCATGCGTCGAGGTGAGGCCGACTATTTCTAGCCGAAACCTCTCAGCCTCGCACACTAGCTCCGGCTCCTTCCCCACCAGAGAGGTGACGTTCCACGTCCCAAGAGCCAGCTTCTGCAGCCGGGGATCAGACCGCCAGGGTCCCCTCCCTCGGCCACCGCCCGTAACACATTGCACCCGACCCCTTTGGCCCCTCCGACAGGTGGTGAGCCCATTGGAAGGGGAATCCACGTCTCCTCTTCGGGCTGAGCCCGGCCGGGCTCCGTGGTTAAAAGCCCGGCCACCAGGCGCTCGCCATCGTGCCCCACCTCCAGGCCTGGCTCCAGAGTGGGACCCCGGTGACCCGCGTCCGGGCAAGGGAACGCGAGATTCAAAGTTCGTTTCCATCATAAGGGTCTTCAGGCTGCGCTTTGTCTGGTTCCTCACCTAGGACCTGTCTGCCTTGGGTGACCCTACCAGGGCATAAAGCCCCAGACAGCATAGCTCCCAGGATCATTGGGACACACAAACCCCTCCACCACGATAAGGTGGCAGCCCAAGGAGGGGAAAGTGTAAGTCATTCAGCTTAAATCTTTACAAATACAAAACCAAAGACACACCACCAGTGTGACGGGCATTTAAATAAAACCAAACTGGTCTTAAAATACAGATATTTTAATGCTCCGTGCCGGGCATGATGTTGATATTTTTCAGTGCTTTATTTTTAATAAAATTAAAGAAACATTATGCACAGGAAACACTTTGGCAACACAAGTGAGTTGCAACTAATAATGTACCATGTTTATTTTTTAGCAACTTTCGTCAGTGTTTCTTGAGATTCTTCACTCTTCAGATAGCAGTGGTGGTTCGATTAGCTATTTAAATTTGGGGGACTTCCCACTTGTAGTTTGCCATGTAAATATGGACACAATCTGGCAAAATTGAAAAGACTTCACACCCCTTCTAAAAGGGCAGGTGTTAGTGTGTAAAAAAACAAAAGATCATGATGCACGCAGAACATTTTTCAATCTTTAATCAATTATAAACCGAGTTGAAAATCTGAGATCTTTCTTGCATTGCATAACTGTGCGCCCTGTGGATGTCTGCATTAGAATGATGGGACTTTAAAAAAAAACCTTTTCATTCAAACTCATGTCAAACAGAATTTAGTAAACGGCGTCATTTGAAGCACCTTTGAGCGGTTCAGCTGTTCTCGAGTGGTGTAGAGTTGCATCTCACTGCAAAAGAATAATGGCACCAAAGTCCAATCCAAGTGGATGAAAAACTGATGAAAACAACAATCTATAAAGTTTCTCACAAGGCCTTAACAACATAATATTTCAAGTACAATGTGACACCAACCTCCCATATTCTTCATATGCCTCAGTTATAACATTTTCTATGACAGTGTTATGTCAGTGTTATCCACACCCCGTCAAATAAACTGTTACCAAAGTTGTTCATACTTGTGCAACAATGTTATTTTAGTCTCCCCATCATCCCATTTATAAATGAAATTTAAAAAAGGACAAATGGAGTTTTTGAAAATAATAATCAGTAGCTGGGAATAAAAATCTTATGAAACTTTAACACTGCTTCTTGATGTGCCAGTAAAACTGAAGTAGATCTATTTTACCTGCTGCAGACTGGAGGCCTTGTTATGTAAAAATCTGAAAAGAACAAAGTATGCAACAATCTTCCTTAAATTAAAACATTTTTTCAAGAATAACACAGAAAAAAAATCCCCCATTTCAGATCTGAAAGACTCTTTGATACACTCAGAACAGCATTTACCACTTAAGGAACTCACCAAAGGGAGGAACAAAAAGAACTTTGAAAGCTGCTTTGAAATGCAGAAATTATTTTTGGTATTTTAAATTAAAAGTTTGATGCTCTTTGGAGATTATATAACCTTTTAATTGTTGTAATAGGAACTCTAACCGTGACAATGTCTCTCTGTTGCCTGTAACTTGCAACATGTTACAATCAGGTTAGCTTAGCACTTCAGTCAGTTGTGATAAAGTGTTTATTCTGCTGCTCTGAGTCAGTGGAAATGCTGCTGTTTATTTTTACAGAAACAAATTGTTGATAACGAGGCAATGTAATGTAATGTAAGCTCAGGAGTGTGTGCACAGATGTGGGAGTGTGTGTGTTTTAAGCAGACATGTTATCCAGATCAGCACAATGAGTCCAGTCTCGGGTATCAGCTTTGGAAAGTCCCAGGATAATTACTCTGGACTTTGTCTCTATCTTTCTCATCCTTCTTTGCTTTGTCTGCTCTCAGGCTCCTTTCTTTCTTCTTTCCATCAATCATCAAACTCCAGGTAGCGGCTACTTACTGTTAAAAGTTGAGTTTTTTTGTTTTGTTTTGTTTTGTTTTTTCAGCAGCCTGACAGGCCTTTCCTTTTTCCTGCTCACTGTAACATCACAGGAGGAATATCGCAACATTTTTTGCATTTATAAGGTTGCATTTTGGGCTGAATGTTAATGATACTGTGCAAACAGTTTCAGGTTTCAGGTCCTGGGGAATTCACAGCAGCCTATTTCCATATCTATCTAAAAGTGAAAACACCAATAATGTTTCCACACTGGAGCTGTACTGAGTTTCATGGCAACTTTCTCGTTATGGTACGAAGCTGCATACCAACATTAAAGAAGACAAGTAATTTTCCTAGTCATTCCTTTTAGTTCTCAGAGAATCCTAACTAACAGGACTGATTGTTGGGTCTATTTAGCATTTGACACATCAGCAGAAGGAGCCATCTGATGAGTGATCCTGCAGGTGGAGTCCAGATTCATTTCTGAAGTCAAGGAATGACCAAACCCCTGATGCTGTTGCTGTCAGGGAGGCTCACAGTCTGTCTCAGTTCCCTTCCAGCTAAAACTGTCTGTTTCCACTACTGCAATTTGAACTGTCTGCTGTGCAGAGTAATTTGAAGCAACTACTAAAAAAAAAGGACAGACGTACTAAAAAGAGAACCACAAATGAAAATCAAATAAAGTTATTCAAAGAAATTTATTATTTAGTTATTCAAAGATGCTTGAGATACTCAACCGAGAATGCCATAGTAGCTCAATCAAGAATTTAATGGGTTGATCATAATTGTCCCCCTGCTTATCTTTCATGTGGTTGTTCTCTTTCCAAAACCTTCCAGAACTTCCAAAAGCTTTAGTTGGTCCAAAATGTTTCTTAATAGACACCAATTAAAGTTGTTTGGTGTAAAGTGATGGTAAGTATTTGGAAATGCTATGCTTAAAATGGTAATGATGGTAACGATGCTTAAAATGTTAATGAGTTGGTTATTAGTATTCGACTGGCATTTCTTTTACGTAGGTTTTCAGCTAAAGCTATTTTTGCAGCTTTTTGTTAGTTTTGTGGTCTGTTTTGGGGGTGTTTGCATCTTAAACAACTTTCAGATAACGCCTACACTTGTATTTCACATTGACCCTGGTGAAAATTAAAAAGCGGCATTTAGATCAGAAATGATTACTGGCACAGGCACATTTATGTATTCAAAATCAATTCTCTTTATTTTCTCTTTCACTGTCAGAGTTTGTGCTTTGTGTGTCATTGCTTTCTGTCCGTTTGTGCTTCTGTTCAGGAGTTGGAGAGCTTTAAAGCGTTTGTGAAGAGGAAGCCAGCTTTTGATGTGGTTGTAGACGGGCTGAATGTTGCAAGAATCAACCCAGACAAAACCAAGCAGTCAGAGACGGTGAGAATGCACATAGATGCATAATTACTTGGAACACAGTTAATTAAAAGCAGCATATTTATTTATTGTTTCATGTGTGCTCATTTCACAGATGCACAAGCTCAGTTTTTGTCATGTAGCTTTTAGCGTTTTTTTTTTTTTTCTTCCTCCCAACACAGGGGGTTTTCTGTCAGTTTCACAATGAATAACCTCATCTGCCTGAATCTGAGATGTGAACTAAAACTGTCTGATAGCAGATTTTAAATACACCTAACCTACTTGTCTGACTGCCCACATCTGTCTGTCTGTCTGTCTCTGCCGGTCTGTGTGACACTTGCATCATCGTTCTCGCACATTATGTTGCTGAAAGGCAGGAAAGTACAGACAGATAAGACTGTTTCCCTATCTAGTCATCTGCTGCAGTTTGTGGGGAAGCAAAATAAATCATGAAAATTAGAGCTGCTGAAATTTGCATTAAGACCATAGGCAGGAGTTTTTATTCAAATAATTGACTGTGTGAATGAAATCAGAGATGAGCTCCACCTGTGAACAACGTGAAATACCAGCTGAATTCGTCAGAACATTGGCGTCACTAAACCTGGTGCTGCAGACGTTTGAGTCCCTCTGAGGGGAAAGGCCAGCGTTTAAGGCAGGAGAGTCAATCTCATTCATGTTTGGGGCCAAATCAAGATCATAAATGCTCTTAAAGGGCCTGTTGTGCCAGAGTGTATTTGATAAAATTTGATGAAACCTGTTCACAAACTGTTAAAATATCGATGGATTATTAAAATTAAATAATATGTTGAACATGTTTTTAGTCCGTCTGGGATTTAGTGAAACTTTTTGTGACTTTTGCAATAAAAATCAAATGTTTGTGGTTCTCATTTGGAAATATTTGCCCTTTTCTTTATGACAACGGTAAATGCGATTTTTTTTTTTTAATAGATTATAGACTATAATCTGACATAAGTTAAGTCTGAGGCAGGTATTTAGTACAAGTAAGAAAGGTTTTGAGAATTTTTGAGAAAAATCTGCAACAAACTCCCAGTTATGTTTAATAATAATTTTCAAGAAATTGGAGTAACTGGTTGATGTAATGAGGAACTGATAAAAATGAAATGTATTTGGTTGATAACATAATATCTAACCATATCTAGGCTGAAACAGAGAGAGGATCTCAGTGCAAACACCAAAGTCTTTAATCAGCCTTTTGGAGTTATGGTTCAATAACACATTTTGCTATTGGTCTAAATATTCAGCAGGTTCAAGCTCCAGTGAGTGGCTTCTTAATATGAACATATTGATTCTTACAGAGTTTCCTGCATCCTCACAAAATGTAGCTGGATATTTTTGAGATTTGGCGCATTAACAAGCCAGTTAGAAGATGTTTTTTGAAGATCTTTGGTAAGATGAAGTAATATATATATATATATATATAAACCCTTTTTATGTACATTCAAGAGAAAAATATTGTATTGATTTGTAGCTAAACATTTGACTTCTTTTACAGATGGAAATTTATTAATTCCTGATTTATACAGCAAGATAAAAATCATAAATATGAAAAAACACACTAATGAAATGCCTATTGAATGCATTGCCAAGAATCCCTTAGAACTGGAAGCCAGTTATTAAAAAAATCTTCTCCTGAATGAGAGTTGAAAGAAATGTACTCAGAATTTGTACAAACCAAAGCTTTGTACAAATTCTGATTTTTTTTTTTCCCCTTGATAATGTCAGATTAAAAGGTCAAGTAAGTTTATCTACTTATGCTTAATTAGACATTAACAAATCAATGCACTTTTCTTTTATGACCTATTTATTAATTGGTGGTTTTAAAAAAAAGAGGTTTTCCCCCTCTACATAATAAGTATTTTGCAATTAATTGGGTTGAATCTTTCTAAACTTTTTCAACTGTAGTAAACTTAGATTTTTTTCAGGGTATTTATACATTTTACCAGGAATTACCTGATTCTTGTGTCTTATTATTATTCTATGTTTTCTACCACAAAATGTCTACGTTGCACTTACTAACAGGGTGGTGCAAATGACAGACTTCCATGTGTTGTTGCAGCTGTTGACAGTGGTGTTGGAGCTTGAGCGTCAGGCCCCCAACATCCTGGTGCTGGGGAGGAAACACATGTTGAGGCCCTCCAAATCCTGGGACAGACGCAACATGAACCTCATCCAGCAGAAAGCGCATTGCTTCTTTACTGAAAACATGTGAGGATCTCAGAATGACAAAGCTACACTTCCTAAAGTTAACACGCCAAGCAGATGGAGGTGGTGTAAATGGCATCAGCGGATGGAAGCAACTAAATATGACTTTTGTAACTCACACCTTCCGTGCTCCCTGTTAGATCCGAGGACGACCCGTTCCTGCTGTATGCCACTTTGCATTCTGGGAACCATTGTCGGTTCGTGAGCAGGGACCTGATGAGGGACCACAAGGCCTGCCTGCCAGATGAGGCAACTAGGAGACTCTTCTTCAAGTGGCAGAGGGGTCATCAGCTGGTGATGGCTGGGAATGTCACAACTGGCAGGAGGGTGAAATTTCTGGTGAGTGGATGGTTGGTTACAACCTCTTGTAAGGTCAGGGCTGTAAACATTATGTTGACATTGTACCATCTCCTGTATATAAAAGTAACAAAGAGAGGTTATGTTGTAACTTGTTTTCTTCATGTGTGAACGCTCTCCGAGGCACAGACTGACTGTATCTTTCTGCTTTATTAGAGTATTGCCTGCTTTGACACCATTGTCCAGACTACAGGAGATACGTGGCATCTTCCCTATGATGACACCGGGGACAGAAGCACATATGAAGTGCCACAACGGTGGCTGTGTCTCACCAAAAAACACTGAATATTTTTTTTAAAGATTTGTAAAAAAAATACATAAAAAAATAAAACATTTTAATCTGTAGTCGTGTGAATAAAACTCTTAAGTCTCGTAAAGTTTCTGTACATTTTATTGTAAAACTTTAGCATCACTTTAATAGTAACAATAAAGAAGATGGAACAATTTTTTTTCTACAACAAACTGATATTTGGAAATCATATGATTCGTCTTAAAATGTTTGTAACAAGAGACATAAAATATAAATATATGAACTTTATGGCATGGAGATAAGGGAAAAATATGATTGTAAAAATGCATTTTTTATATTGAAGGTTAACAAAAGCAAACAGTTTTCCTCAAGAGTTGTATTGTTGATGGAAAAAAATTAAATTGATTTAAATCTAAAGATTAATTGGCAACTTATCCAAGAAGTCTCAGAAGTAAAGAATTTTAGTCATGTTTGATTGTTATAAAATTTTACAATCATACCTGGAGACTTTGTCCAAATATACAACAAATATATTTTGAGAAATTAACTGCGATTAACTTTGAACAATTTATCGAATCCCAAACTAAATTGAAAATGTTTTATGTCCAGTCTTTGGATCTTTACATAACTTTGTGGTTGCACGAAGAGCAGTAACATATCATCCATTTTTTAATGATGAACTCGGGGATCTTTTTATTTTAATACAAAAACACATTTTGTCTGTAACCGTTGTAGTTTTTAGCTAGGCGCTCTAAAACGTAAATTCCAAAAAGAACTACAAGGATTGACCCGGATGGAGAAATCTTTCTCCAGTCACTTCCGGTTCAGAAATTCTTTCCATGTTTTTGTTTCTCCTGCCTGCCATTCTGGTTTCAGTTTAATTCACTTTCTCTTTTTATTTAGCCTCACTGACTACCGCCATGTCTCGGGGGTCCAGTGCGGGGTTCGACCGGCACATCACCATCTTTTCCCCGGAAGGAAGGCTTTACCAAGTCGGTGAGCAAAGAGAGGAAAAAAGCTGCTCAGTCATCACTGCTAACAGCCTGTTAGCATCTGCTCAACCACAAGACAGAGATTCTTCACAGGGATTAATAGTGTATTTCATTAAGTATATAGTCGGCGTGTGGTTCAGTTGAGGACTAAAACTGTTGTATATTTTTTAGCTGATATTTATTTGGTACTACAATAACATTGCCTGCCTCCCAAACTGTAATATTCGCCTAATTAAATCTAAATAGCGTAGAGTGGTCTATTATGAGTCAACTGAATACAGGTTCATCGCTTGAGTTACAATTCAACGGGCTGCAAATAAAAGTCCCACATAAACAGTAATGGGATTTTCGTTTTCTACTTTTTTGACATCTTAATAATAATAATAATTGTTTTTTTTTTAAAAAAACCTTTCAACTGTAAAAGACTGTAACTTCTGTTTTTCCCTATTCATCCTTCTATAGAGTATGCATTTAAAGCCATCAACCAGGGAGGAATGACCTCTGTGGGGATCAGAGGGAAGGACTGCGCCGTGGTCGTCACCCAGAAGAAAGTTCCAGTCAGTATAAACACACAGATGTGGGTTTTTAATATAGTTTTCTCTCTGAGCGACATGTTTCCTCTTATGTTTGTCAGGACAAGCTGTTGGACGCCTCCACCGTCACTCAGCTGTTCAGAATCACAGACAACATTGGCTGCGTCATGACCGGCATGACCGGTAAGCAAATGAAGGACCAACAGTGCTGTGGAAAAAGAAAATATGGCCATTTGTTGTTATCTTTTAATAACAACTTTCTTCCTCCAGCTTTTGGGTTACATAACAAATAGTTGACCAGTCAGTAGTATGTCCCATCTAAGCTGTGGATCTCATTTTTTTTTTTTTTTTTTTGTAAATGTGAAAACATATGTGTAGAATGTATTTCTGGGGTCAACTTGTTTGCGTCCTCTTGACAGCTGACAGCAGGTCTCAGGTGCAGAGAGCACGTTACGAAGCTGCTAACTGGAACTACAAGTACGGCTATGAGATCCCAGTGGACATGTTGTGCAAACGCATGGCTGATATCTCCCAAGTCTACACACAAAATGCTGAAATGAGGCCACTCGGCTGCTGTGAGTCACTATGCATGTGTTCACCAGAGTCTTTTTGGGATTGTATCTCTTCGAAACCTGCAGTTCTGATGTTGCAAAGCCGACTGTGGACCCGGATCAGCTAGATGTTCTAATCTAGTGTCCTGGCTGCAGGTATGGTCGTGATCGGCATGGACGAGGAGTTGGGCCCGCAGCTTTATAAATGCGATCCAGCCGGCTACTATTGTGGCTTCAAGGCCACTGCAGCTGGGGTCAAGCAGACCGAAGCCACCGGTTTCCTCGAGAAGAAGGTCAAAAAGAAACTGGACTGGACCTTTGAGCAGACAATAGAGGTAAACGCAGATATACATGCAGAGTACGGTACAGATGCAGCATGCACATACAAAAGAAGCAGCTTTTTTTGTATAAATCACTGCTGATGCATCAGCTTTTTATTGCACTGACTTTTACATTTCATGCAAGCACATTATCCAAAGAACATTTACCGAATTAGGAAAAGTTTCTGTGAGGAAGAGGAGCATAAAGCAGAGCTTGATCACTCTGTAGCAGAAGCTTATGGTTGGATTTGGAGCCATGATTCGTAACACATAGTTAAGGTGAGGATTTGAACCTAATTGGACTATCGAGAGCTTTGCTTTTTAAGTCCGATCCCACTACACCGACACAGTTAAACTTCTAAGCTTTAAATATGAGCTGAACTCGTTCTGGAGCCCTTAAATTTCCAGAGTAAAACGCCTTCCTTGATTTAGAGCCTCATTCATTTTCAAGTAATGCCCATCACTGACTTAAGAGTTTCAGAAATAAACCATATTTCATTTTTTATTTTCATACCATAAGGTAGGAAAAATACTGCATTATGACTCTCGTTGTTTAGAGCTTCATCTCTTTTAAAAATTAAGATTTTGCTTATAATCTTCTTCTCTAAAATCTCAACATCTTTCCTTTCCAGACGGCCATTTCTTGCCTCTCCACTGTTCTTTCCATCGACTTCAAGCCATCGGAGCTGGAGGTGGGAGTCATCACGACGCAGGAGCCTAAATTTAAGTGAGTAAATCCCAGAGATAAATTTTAAAACGTGTTGTAGTTCATCTCCTTGTGTAAGCGGTTTTACTTGTCCAACTAAAAGCTGCATCCATAACATTGAGTTTTTGTATTTCAGGATTCTGTCGGAGTCTGAGATTGATGTGTATCTGGTTGCTCTGTCCGAGAGAGAGTGAGGCTCAATGGGAAAACCTGGAAGTCTCAGCTAGAAGGAAAAATAAGAGGAGCTTCATTTGTCACAATCCAGGGAGATTTACAACACAGGGAGGTCAAATCTGGACATTTTACTGCAGATGCACTGCCTTTTACCAGCCTCTGTTCTTCCAAGTCATAATTCAACCCACAAAAAAAACCCTCCGTCGCCCCACCTACATTCTCACTTTTTAAAAAGATTCTGGACTTTCAGATCGGTGCTCCCAATGGCATAAAAGTACAACACACTCATCAGTTTCGTTGTTTGACATGAGTGTAGCTCTGCAGCTGCAGAGGGGCACCTCTCGGTTACGGTGGTTTAATTTTTACTCAGGATGTTCTTCACTTGCGATCTCTGGAGTTTCGTGTTCACGCTCCGGGAGCAGCTGTGGGAGTTTTCCCGTCACTACAATCATCCCCAAACGCCGTCGAACTCTGCTCAGGACAACAACAACTAACTCAATGTTCAATTCTCTCCTCTCGGCTGCGATCTTCAGCTGTGTGCCGCTGCACTTCTATTAAATACGGTGTTTTTATTTAACTCCAAAGTCTCTACGTTTACTCATTTATATTTCAGCTGAAATTCAGAAAGTCTTACAGGAAACGTGCCGCTTGTTTGACTCGGTTTCATAACAGACCAGATGATCTGAAATGGACCGTACACTCATTTAAAGCTGTGTCTACTAATGAGTCTGCATAAAACATTTTCGTAATGGCTACACTTGCCCCATTTACTGTCACCATTTTGAGTTTTTGCAGCTAAATCGATCATTTAAAATAAACGGCAAATGAGAAGACCCGTTTGTTCCTCGGGATATTCAGATTTTAGATGTGGTTTTAACTCGACCAGTTTACAAATCAGCTAAAATATCAGCCTAAATGAGGTCACGTGAGTTAGGTAGGCCTGTCACTCTAGGAAATTTGTTCAATTGTTGGGATAAATAATATATAATAATAATAATAATGGCTTATTAATGCTAGTATACCCACTTACTCCCAGCTACATTTAAGACTGGATCTTAAATAGCCAAAATAAACAAAGCAACCGGAATAACAATAATTAAAATGGATTATGAAGTCGCTGCAACTGCATTTGAAAAACTGATCATTCAGCTCAGACAGGGAAAACAGCCAAAAGTGGCAGGCAGTGCAAACTAACTGCTTTAAACAGGGTGTCAAATGTTTGCAGCGTTTCTCAAACTGGCGGCTTTTGAACAATATTAAAACAGAGCAACTCTTTAACGGCCGTTGTCCAAATGCAATGATTGCGTTCTTTTTAATTTATTATGCGCCTAATTGATTTGGTCCTTATTGTGGCAGGCTTGGTCACATGCAGCTGTGATGAAAAGTAAGGACACGCTGCAGTAATTCAGTGGGCCACAAACATGGCAGCAAATCTAGGACAAAATGGCTGAAAAGACAAACTTAAACTAGTTGTGCAGAAATGTCTGCAAACCAAATGAAGTGAACTTTTCTCACAATGACCTGAGATTAAATAAGTCTAGAGATAGTCCCACAAGCTTTTGATCTTAGCTTTTCATGGATAAACAGTCATCAGTCATTCCATAATATAACCTTGTAGTTTAATTTTTAATTATTAATAATCTTGGTTGCCATTTAAACAGGAATGTCATGACAGCTGAAGTGTTTAGTTCCTGGGAATTTCCTCTCAAATCTCCCATAGCCACACCTTGCAGATAAACTTCCTTATTCAAACGACAGAGCAGTTCACTTCATTCCACAAGCAGGGACAAAAAAAATTTCCAAAGCCTCTTATCTGTTTTTTTCTTTTGTTTTTTTTGTTTTGCTTTTTTTAAAATACATGCATGGACAGTCAAAGCCCGATTTCCACTTCCTCATTCGTTGGAAGTGAGCTGTCGAGCAATTCGGTTTTTCCTTTTAAATATGAAAATACAGGCTGGCTGATGAGAAATGACGCGACTGGGCTGCCATGCTGTGATGGAGGCATGAGGATGACCAGACCTTTAGACGGCGGGAAGAGGGCACATGGGTAATTTCCTGCGTAATTACAGCCTGGGAGTTTTGTCAGGCGGTGCTGATTACATGTTGCCTTTTGAGACTTTTAATGTTTTTAGATTTTTACGTGTTTCTCACGGTTTTTCTGGGGAACAATTAAAATGTTTCAACGACTTTTGGTAGCAAATATGTGGAATTTATATCAGCAGACGTTTCTACTGCAGGTTCTATCAACTCTTGGACTAAATCCTGACTGATTTTGACCCTTTCTTGACATTTTAGCGTTTGGAGTTGATCACAATTTGTCATTTTCTATTTATCCGATGACTTGAGGATCTGACCACAGATTTTTTTGGGATCAAGGGGAGTTTCCAAAGAGTTCAAAAGTTAAAAGTTCTGACCCTTGTGACGCAGATCTCCCTCAGGCTGGAAAATACCCAGATCATCATCAGCAAACGTTTCCTGGTGAGCTAGAGGTTATTCTTGGAGGACATTTTGATCCTACTTATTAATAGCAGCGATCAAAGCCTCGACTTCCTCTGATGAGAAGAGACTAAATGAGGGAAGTTCCAACTTGTGGATCCTTTCAGCATTAATCGGAAAAAAATAACCTTTAACCACCTGTCTACTGCTGTCCACCCTGCACAATTTTAGCCTGTCCTTGTCAAAGTCATACAAGGTTTTGTTGTAAACTAGTGATTTGTCCAAAGGTAACCATTAAGCACAAAAAGATAGTCAGCACATCTGTTGCTCTTTTAGAGTTTAATTAAATTCAGCTGGGTTGTTTTCCAGCATCACCTGTCCTGATGCAACTACAATGAAATGAAATTAGCTCATAATTTTGAGAAAAAAAGTCTCAAAACTTGGTTTCTCAGATGGTAACATGATCAAGATGCATCAATATAAAAAGGAATTTGACTTCCCCCCCCCCCCCCATCTTTGACTTTAAAGTCATTTGCTGCTTCAGGTTCAATTAACAGTCATAGTTGCAGTCCAATTAACAACTATGACTGTAATTTATGGCTCTTAGTAATTCATTAGTTCTGATCCCTGTATAATAAGAGTAAAGGACTCCTTTTGTCTAAGCTTCACACATCATTAGAGAGAAGGGAACACTTAGAAAAACCATAAGCACCATTTACTCTCCATTTCCCACAAATCAAGTCACGGAGCAGATCTGAGGTGTTAAATATGAGTGTTTTAATTTAACTGGAGTGCACTGGAACTGTTTGCCATCTCACATATACAACCTGCTAAACTGTACAACTGTTCACAACTTCCATAAAAAATACATCTTCATATACACAGCATTTACAGTATCATACAACAGAGCTGGAACTGGGTCTTCAGGGGATCCTCTCACACAACAGTCCCGTTACAAAGTGTGAGTTTCGCTCTCCTGCAGTGGTCAGTGTCTCGTTTTATGTCAGGAGATGGAAGCCCGGCCCGTTTCGGCAGCAGCCGCGTCGCCCTGGCTGCCATCTTCTCAGCATGATGTTACTAATAAATCAGACATGTGCCGAGCAGCCTTCATTCTTATCGTAATCATCTTAGGCCGTTTTGCAACTTCCTTGTTCTTTTTCTTTTCTGCTAATGTCCGTTCCACTGAATGTCGTCGTACATTCCCTACAGACACACATGACAGGGGGGGGGGGGGGGGATATGGATTACCCAACCAGTCGAATTTTTGACACTTCATTCAGTCAGTCACTCTACAGCAACTGCGATTTCAACACACCTCTTCGTCCGACGCCTCCTCCTCCGACTCCTCTCCGCTGTTTTCGGATTCAGAGAGGTCCCTCAGGTCCGGATGGGTCACCGGGAACAGCTCTTTCTGGATGTCGCAGTTGTCCAAACCGTAGGTGAGGTGGAAGGGAGTGTGTCCCCCGGACGACAGGAGGTTGGGGTCTGCTCCTTTCCTCAGGAGGAGTTTGACCAGAGGGAGGTTCTGCTGGTCCACGGCAAGATGCAGCGAGCTGCGGCCGTTGTGCTGCTCCTGTGCAACACGGACGTCGCGTTAAAACCGAAACATTCTCCGCATCGGCCCAGATTTCTACGTCTGGATGAATCTGCTTACTTTGGCATTGATGTCTGCTCCGAGGTCCACCATTTTCTCCGCCAGCGAGAGGAAACCGTGAACCGAAGCCAGGTGGAGGCAGTTCTGACCTGCACGAAACAGAAGAGGCGTCGATTAGAACCGACTCCTTGCCCAACAGCGTCCGCCGTGCCGACGCCAGCGTGCCTCCACGCGAGCCTCACCGTTATAGTTGCAGGCGGCCATGGCCGTGTGCAGGTGCTCCAACCTGCAGTTCTGTGTGATGACGCTGAAGCAGTACAGGTTACCGTGGCGACAGGCGATGTGAAGAGGCGTGTCGCCGCTGTTGTCCACCAGCGTGGGGTCGCAGCCGGACGCGAGGAGACTGGAGCACACGTTCGGCTGGTTTGTTATTACTGCTAAGTGGAGAGGAGTCTGTGGGGGGAGGGAGGCAAAGCATTTATGTTACACTTTTGCTCAGAGCAAATAAAACGTTAACAGAGGAGAGGGGAAGATCACATACCTGTCTCAGGTCATTCTGTGCATTGAGGAAAGGTGTGTTTTTTGAAAGGTCAATCATTTGTTTGATGTAGTCCTTTGCTTCGTGGATTATGGCCAGGTGGAGCAGCCTGTCGAGAAAGAGGTAGGAAAAAAAAAAACCTGTTAGACAACAATAAAAGAAAAAGGCACAAATTCTTCAACCAAGACACTGATTTACTGCCCCGAAGAGCACGTATGAACACAACTCCACCTGCATCAACAGGTTTATTTTTGT
Organism: Poecilia picta; assembly: GCA_033032245.1. NCBI lineage: Eukaryota > Metazoa > Chordata > Actinopteri > Cyprinodontiformes > Poeciliidae > Poecilia > Poecilia picta. Next base: position 15,824,483 of record CM065374.1, read on the forward strand.
TTTACTCCCGGCTCATGTTTCAAGTAGTTGTATTTTTTGGATACAAACAAAAATGTTTTGTCATCAATAAAATCAGTGGGAGGTCAAGAACTGACATCTTCAGATGCAAGTTGTTAAAAAACTGAATGGTGGGTAACATACTGAAGATCTTTTTTTATTTTTGAATCGCAGTTTTAAAAATGTACACTCAAAATGTTGCAGGAGTGAAAATGCTAGGATAGTTAAACTAAATCTATAATGCACACATAACAGTTTAAAGTATAAAATGTTTATAAAAATTTACAGCAATAATGTTAAATATCCAACTACGTAAATCACTATTATCTCTTTCTAAAATCAGTTTTATTGCCATTTTCTTATTTATGGAAAATCAAGACAAATAGTCCACCTTTCAACAGCCTGGTGGAATAACAGGACCAAACAAAACTAAATGATCCCTTTCAAATTAGTGTTGTAGCTGAAATTCAAGAAAGATATTTTGTAACAAATGAATCAACTAATAAAGTTTCTATTTATTAGTTGATTCATTTGTTAATCAACTAGCAAATGAATCATTTGTTAGTTGATGATTCATTTGTTGAATCATCAACTAACAAATGATTCAAATCAAGACTTTTGGTCAAAGTCTTGATTTGGTCAAGACTTTGACCAAATCTTGGTCAAAGTTATCAAGATTTGCTGAACAACATGCAGCTTTGGAGCAGCAGGTTCCAGTCCTCTGCTCTTTATTGATATCTAATAGAAATATACCAGAATGTGAATAATTAACTATCACACCTTTTTAAAGTCTATATGTAACAGAAGCATAAAAAACTTCAGATTTTTTGGGAGGGCTCTTATAAATTTATGGGCCCACCTTTGGAGACTTTCTGGAGACGGCTCTGCTAGCAGTAAAACAAAAAAAGAAACGTAGTTATGATTCGGTTATGCTCACGTTTAATCTTGATTTAATATTTTGAAAGTTTTATGTTATTTCTGCTTTGGTGTGAATAAAGCACTTTATATCATTTTAATTAAACTCCCTTTATGAATACGCTTAAGAAGAGGGTTATGAGCGCGGACTACATTTCTGTGCGGAGGAATAAGATTGGGACAAAAATAACGAACTTCAGGGTTACGTTAGGATATTGTTTGTTTCCACTGGTTTTGAAACAACACCGTCTCTGTCACAGAAGACGGGTTCATTCGTTGTTTCTCGGTTATTTACACAGTAGCACTTTAGGGAAATTTTCCCAGTTTTCCCCTTTGCTTTTCACGGGAACGCGCGTCGGTTGGATTCCTTGGCGGCGCGCCCGGGACTTTCCCAATCTGACCTCCTGATAAATGGCCTTTTTGTTTACTATATCCCGTCTATGACCACAGCAACAACAACAAAAAAGCTACTTTGAAATCAAATCAGACCCATTAACCGGGCTAAACCTCAATGCCTATAAACAACAATAATAATTAAGGATAATTTAGGCCTGAGTTTTATGGAGGAAGGCATTTCCGACTGGGGTGGCGGGGGGGGGAGCGACGGCATCAAATTACCTCAAAGACCCAAAAGCGAGGCCCTGCGTCCCCCCTGTTATATAAATAAGCATATAAATAACCCTGTGGGTAAAAACCTACGTGTCTCCCTCGTCTGTCGTCTGCGTCTGCCACTCCTGCAGCGGCTCCTCGGTCCGAGCTGCGGCCTGCTGGCGCTCACTCTCCAGCTGGAGCCGATGGAGCTCCTCCGCCACAGCCTGGTACTCTTCCTCCTTCAGCGAGTCCACGCCGCTGTCGAGCCGCTCCTCCGTCGACTGGGCCGCCTTCCCTTCTTTAGACTCCCGGTTGTAATCCATTTGGTTTAATATGCTGGTCCGGTGAAGGTCCATGTTGGTTCCGGCAGTCCTAGTTGTACCGTGGCTAAGGCGTGTGTGCGCTGCAGCCTGCAAATGCCCTCTGCGTGTATCTGGCTGCGGAGCGGGCGGAGTTAGCGCATAGGTGGGGGATTTCCACCAAACTGACAACTAGAATAACTTCGCAAACACACACAGCAGCGCCAGAGAGGGGATTTCTGTCTGCCCAGACTTGAATTATAAAAGCGCTTCTCATCGAGCATTATGCGTTTGCAGGGATCAGAGGCGGAATTAGTAAAACGGGGGTCTGAGGCACACATGCAACAGCATCCCCCCCCCCCCCCCCCCTCTAGTCTTAGTCCCCTTTCTTTGTCAAAAGTTTGTGCAAAGATGCAAGGTCACAAAAGGTTACATAAAGTCTTAGATTTTATAATCTAAGTTTAGATTTTCAGCACTTGGACTTGGACACAATTTCCCATGTCAACAACTTTGTCTTAAAATGTGCTAGAGGTGTTTTTTTTTTCAGAACCTTCCAGCTCTGAATAAGGGATTTAGTCAGTCTTTAGAGGAAAAGAGAACAGCAGGGGTCCGCAAAGAGCTCTAAAAATATAACAAAGTCATTCTTTAAGAATTTATCACTAGAAGCTCAAAATAATGGAACTAAAACCAAACTATTTTAAAAACAGACTAAAAATACCTGCTTTACCCCAAGTCCTACAATATGTATGTGCATAGACATAATTTTGAATATTATACTAAGTTTCAATATCTTTCAATTACATAAATGTAAAGATCTTTTTTTCTGGTTATTCCATGAACTTCAGAAACGTTTTCTTGTTTATCCATATTAATTAAGTTAATTTTTGGTTTATTTCAGTGTATTTTTACAGGGAACTTTAATAAAATCTTTAAGAAAACAGTTCACTATTTTAACAGTAGTGAACTGTTTTCCCCATAGTGTTTATACAAGTGCCTCTCAGTAAAGTAGAATATTAAAGTTTATCTAATTCAGTAATTCATTTTAAAAAGCGAAGCTCAAAGATCATCTTCACTTTAAGTGATATGTTAGTGTTTATGTCTCTTGATTTATGTAATTATCAGGTAATGAAAACCCCAAACCTGATAGGACAAAATCAGGGATTTTTAATACACAAATGTCTGCAAACTGTAAAGTCCATGTATTGTACATTACACACTCATGTTCTGGGTTCCTGTTGCTGGAAGTAATAAAAAATAAAATAAAAGTGTAATTTCAACTTGCAACCCGCTATGAATAAGTATGAGACTCACTGCATACTGTTTGAAGGTACTGAAGGTGAGTTACTCACCTCAAGCAGCTGAGTCACATGTCTGGAAAACACCTAAATAAGCTGACAATTTTTTAAACCTGCTTAAGCTGTAACTTAAAGTTATAAAATATGGCGTGTTTTTTTTTTATATAATTCATGTGATATTGGTCCAAACATGTAACTTACCAGAGCTTGCAAAAACTCTAAGACGTTATTTGTCGTGATTACAGTTGAAGAGTGAAAAGCTTTGTAATGATAACCTAGAAAGTCTTGTTCATCATTTTGCATCCTAATATCACATGTATTAGCTATTAAATTAACTTATGAGCATCTACTCAGGACTTTGCATGGCAGGATTCATTATATCATTTACAAAATAATAAAAAAGTTCATTGTAAAACACATCAAACCTGGGACAAAATTATTACAATTTGGGGCGTCATGAACTTTTTTTTTGCTGACATTTCTTTGAATAAGGATTGAAGGAAAACTTCGTGGGTAAATACAAATAAATGGAAAAGCTGACCAGATTTATTTCTGCTTACTTCAGCTTTTGTTTTCATAGATAATGAAAATGAAAAACTTAGTTTCTTGGATAATTTGACCATTACAGAAGATACAAAAGGATTTTAATGCAAAAATCTTGGCTTACAGAAAAGCAACTTAGATCTGTAACAGACTATGAGGCCTTAATATTAAAATGAGTTTTTCTTTGTACCACTGACTCCAAACCATTTTTCTCTTTAGGTAAGGTACTTGTGAAGTTGTCTGTGGCTAAGGAGAGGCTCACCTCAAGGAATGCAACATGTTTGTGTGTGTGTGGTGGTGGCAAAAGCAGCATTTATTCCTGCTCCTTTATCAAATGTTTTCCTTTAACTCAACTTTCCACTAATATGTAAGTGTGGATGCATGACTCTTTGAACAGCAATGAAGCAACACCTTCAGTTTCAGCTAACCTCCATTCTGAACCTTTTCAGTCAGAAGTCAAACATTTCTGTATTACAAACAAGTTTTTTTTTGTAATCTAGTGTTTAAGAAGCTGATGAGATGTTTAGTGTTTGTTTAAGTCCCCGATGTCTCAGATATGTTTACAGAATTGATCTATCTTCTAAAACTATTAACCCTGCAAGCAAAAAGCAACACCTAAAGAAGCTACATCTCATTTGCACGCCATCATTTTCAAATGGGTTTGGTGCAAACTGTTAAAAAGTGTCACTCTTGAATATCGACATGCTTCAAGAAGGGAAACAGTTTCTCTTTTGATAAGAGACAGGAGGCTGGAAAGTACTACAACTGCACCTTTTATCTGCAAAAGCCCTCATAAATAACTCAACAAGTGTTGCTCAGCAGCTCCACTGGAAACGGTGGGCTGGGCTGCAGGACCTTGGTGGGGGGGTTGCATGGGAGTTTCTTCTAAAGGTTAGAGTGTTATTTCAGACGGCGTTTGCTGTGCAGTGTGATGAGTGAGGCTACAAACGAGCAGTGGAGTTTCCCCCCTGACACCCGCGGATGCTGACCACATGCCAAACTGCACGCAGTTTGTGCTGAAGAGGTAGAAAGTAGTAAACGTTTTAAAGGCCAATCAAAACCACAATAAAACCTCCAGAATAAATCATTGCTATGCGTGACCTGAAGTACTTCAGCAGCTCAAATCGAAGGTTCCACATGCACAGGCGATTTTCACTTCAGGCTGAATAAGAACCTCTAATAGTCTGTCGCAGGACTTGAAATTCTTGATTGGGCTGCAAGACTCCACAAGGTTGCGACCGATCCCTTTGCAAAGCAAATAACAGTTTGAACATAATGTTCTGTGGGCCTAACGGGGAAACTCCAAGCTTCCTATTGTTCATTTGAGTGACCAGTCAAACCAGGAAGCTCAGGCCTCGCGCTCAGCACTTTTTTTGTTCATGGTCACATAACAGCTGGTTGGCAGGACGTTAAGAAAAGGCAGAGACTTGCAAAGAGGAATTCACAAGGGCAGGATGCAAGAAAAGCAGCCACGCCACTATGAAAGAAAACAAAAGTCGACTTAATCCCACAACTTATCCTATTTTTATTAGTTCTTTTTTTATTATTATTTTTTTAAGTGCTTTAGAGAACAAATCAAATACTTCCAGGTTTAGCTGTCTGGGAGTTTTAGTTTGGCTTTCTGCAAACATTTTAAGCATGAGTGTCACCATTTTAGCTGAACTGGAGGTCAGTCATATGAGACCAGTGACTGGAAACCAGCATTTGAAACAGCACAGGAAAAACTCCAACATGGTGAAAACATTCAAAGCTGCAAAATGAGCAGGGAAGGAAAAGCTGCACTTGGCTGGATTTATGTGTGTGATGAGGTGTGCGTTTTTTTTAATGGTTATTTCTTTATGTAACCTGAGTACATGGGATTACTTATTAATATTTGGAGAGTTCAATGTGGATAAAAAAACACCTGGCAATAACACAAAAAAAACATCTGATTGTGAGCTACAGTGTATGCAAATTAGAAAAATTGCCCAAAGGAAAAAAGCTCCAGTCTGGGATTCTACTTGTACTAATGGCTTCTGTTTTATTAGTTTCAGTACATTAAGCCACAAATATTTAACCCTCAGGCATCAGATGAACCAGTTAAAGTTGCAAAGAATTTATTTAAAAAAATTCCCCCAATGATCAGAATTAGAGGCCCTGAAAATGATAGAACATCTTTTAACTTTAAAAAACAAAGACGCATTGACTTCTGGTCAGTGATCATCACTGCAGACTCAAAAAAGACTTTCCAACAAAGAGGCAAACGCTTAACAATCAACAGCTCAACTGAAGTTAGCAGTTTCCAATACGGAAAAACAAAATACATCTGGACAAAATGTTGTGGGACAAGATTGAGCAATCTGACCCACAACGACAAAATCAGTCAAATGAAGCTTTTAATCCTAAGTATACTGATGCAGCTTTCAAGCACGGTGGTCGCTGCATCATGCTGTGGGGCATCACCAAAAGAATTACCTACTAATTCAAAATCCAGACGGGATTATACCAGAAGTTTCTTAATGGCTGCTAAGGAGAATAAGCTCAAACTGCAAGTTTTAACAAGTTTTGTGTTTATAAGAAATCATTGGAGTCAAACGTTGCTACTATACTGAGTGGAAAAGAAAAAGTCTGAATAAATCACATATAGTGAAAGCTCAAAGTGAATAATCAAGCTAGTGGTGAGTGGATGAAAGCGTCCGACTGAAGCTATAGAAGAAAAAATGAAATCCTGAGTCATTCAGGAGTCACTTTGAAATGACACTGAAAGGTCCGACTCTAGACGTGTCTGAGTGGTTTATCTCTCGCCTCTGAAGAAAGAAAAGCATCTGTTAAATATTTGTAAGATCATTCACAAACCTGTGGAACGTGTCTGTGTCAGTGGGAATCCCTGGGGATTCTGGGCGTAAGCATAACGTGCACAACGCCAGCTGATTCACGATGAATCACTAAGCCACACACTTTCATAACACAAGGGTCAAAGTGATCAGTGACTCATTAAATCACACTGCTAAGAATGACAGTGTGCAGGGAGGTTTAGATCAGCCTTCTCACCTGTTTCCTTACCTGTTTCTGATTGCTTTACATTAAAGACACATGACCCGCTTCCTCTACTGTCTGGATATTTCTATTTTAGACAGCAATGTATGTATCTTAACCACTCAATGTTAAAATTTTCTAAAATGTATAATAAATTCTCTAATAAAGATTTTTTCATATATTCATTTTTTGGGGAATGTCAGAAAAAAAATTGCTGTCGGGTTACAGCTTCAATTTTGTTTACAGCAAATTATAATCACAGCTGTAAAATGTAATCCCTTCCAAGACTTTATGATTCGGCTTTAAGTCTTTAAATTTGATCTGGAAACTCTCACAACACCTCTTCCTGATTACCCTAACTACTGGAAGACAACTTCCTGTTTACTAAATGTTAATTAGGCAATTTCTGAAAATACATTGGGTTTCCCAGGGCAACCACGATGGATTTATGCAAGAGAGAAGAAACTACTGAGTAATGCAAGAAGAGCCTGGGGACTCCTGTTTCCCCCGAGAACCACTAATAAGGCCAAAATATTATTTTTTTTCCCATATTTACTGTGTTCGATGTTTAAAATACTGCAAGTCAGGGTGTCTTGAATTCCACTTTTTGAAAGAAAAATGTAAAAACTGCAATAAATTAGAGTCTGGGTGTTCAACAGAAAACCCTTGTAACACTGGCTGGGTACAAGCAAATAAAAATGGCCCTGTTTTTACTTTTGAACTATAAATATGGTATAAATAATAAAAAAAAAATATTTTCCATGCTTACAGTCTTTTAACATCATTGCACTCCAATATCACTATTTTCTGATATTTAAAAAAAAATTTAACTTAAACTCCAAAGTTCAGCCCATTCCTTAAAAATATCACATTACACTGCAAAGAAAACAAAAACAAATCAGTTTCTTACTGGCAACGTGTTATCAAAAGCTTTCTTCTGATTGGCTGATTAGGCCCTCATGATGACTTCTTCCCTGTCTGAGATACACAAAGAGAAAAAGCCCCAAAGATCCAGGAAGAAGATTTTTTCACAGCTGAATCAGCAAGAGGTCCGATCTCCTTCTTTAAACTCAGATGTGATAGATGTTTTTGTTCATGTCTTACACTGTAAATGAAACCTTAAATCACTAGATGATATTTTGAATATTCATTCTTACATTCAGATAATTATCTATTTTTCCCTGTTCTATAGAATCAACATCTTACAGTTTTTCTTGTTATTTTTTTATGGGGGTGGTTTTTATTTTTTTCTTAATTTTCTTAATTTTTACTTAATTATGTCATTAGAAAATATATGTTGATTATGTAATAATTTGATTGATGGTAAATAAATGCTAAATCTGTGAAATACACAATTATTTGCCTTACTACTGTATATGTAATTGAGACTGATTAGTCCTGCACAATAATAAGGTTTAGCACAACTGACCGACCACTATGAATAAAAACACAACACATAAAATGTGTTCAGGCCTCATATCTACCAAATAATGAACATTTTCATGATTTATACTCCAGGAAGTGGAAAGTACAAGAATGCTTGAGAAGCAAGTGATCCCTGCAGCCTGATTTGCAATGACAACAAACTACTTGCTTTGTACAAATTGGAAACATATCTGCTTGAGTTGCTGTTGACATCAGGTCCGACCTTGAAGAAACTGAACTTACCTGATCTGATGAAGCGAAGGCCAATCAGCTGGCTGATCACAGTGTGTATGTGTACAAAACGTTGTAAAGATTGTTAACAGGTTATTTCTATTTCTCACCAGAACATGACTCAAAGATTCAAAGATCTGACAGAACAGATAGGGGGGAAATGAGCTGTAGTAAAATTTCACCACTAGATGGCGACAAGTAGTCAATTTTCTGAGAAGAGTCAAAACCTGAACCTGGAGAGTCCGAGCTATAAAAATCGATTGTTTCCAAAAAAGCTTTCCATGCGAAATCAAAATTTGACTTTTATTTGTCTTACTGTAAGAAAGTGACGCCTGCAAATGATTAAGGCATGTTGGGGCTTTTTTCCAATAGGAAATATATATATATATCCATCCATCCATCCATCCATTTTCCTACACCCTTGTCCCTTAATGGGGTCGGGAGGTGCTGGTGCCTATCTCCAGCTGGCATTCCGGGCGAGAGGCGGGGTACGCCATATATATATATATATATATATATATATATATATATATATATATATATATATATATATATATATATATATATATATATATATATATTAAAACCAATTGTGCCATTTGGTAAGCATGCCCCAAATGGTACCAATAGCAAGCAGGTGCTACACTTATAAAGTGCAATAGCATTAGCAATTTTTTTTGCTCTGGATATAGTGGAAATGTTTTGCTGTGGACAATAGAGGAAAGACATCAGCAAGGAGAAGCAGCCGTTGCTGAGGGTTTCCAAATTATTTGCAATCTATTATTGCCCATTAAGAAAGATTAGCAAAATGGAAAACATTTAATCTGCCAGTCCTCCCCGTATTGCACAATGCAGAAATCCAATACAAGATCAGACCATGTCATGTAAAAAGGAAAAACCTTCATCTCAGACTCTGCAGGCCTCAGCTGGCATGCCCAATGCTCACATCCGTAACAGAAAAGTAAGAAAAAGAGTGAATATGTGTGGCTTGTTTGTAAAGCGGTGAATTAGAAAATATGTCTTTATAAGAGGAAAAATTCCAGCAAGGCCTAGAAAAGAAATGTTCTTTGGACAGATGGGACCAATTTGACCATAATGCACAAGGCCACAGAAAACCATAGCAAATATCAGTCATAGTAGCAGATCAGTGATGATTTGGTCTTATTTTTCAGCCACAGGATCCCCTTACAGCCCTGAAGTTGACCATGTAACATTTAGAATATTACATTTTGCAGCTCATAATAGTAAATAAAAAAAAAAGACTGAACAAAGACTGCTTATTTGCAAAGGTTTTCTATATTCTCTAAAACAAAGTGGCAGCACATCCGAGATTTGCAAGGTAACTTTGAAAACAGTTGATCCACCGCAAACAAAATATGGAAGAAATGTTGTTAAAAACAATAAACAGATATTAAAGAATGACTGAAAGCTGATAAGAAGACTTCCCGGTATGTCCAGTCGGGCTGGAAGGTCCAGGTTATTCCAGACAGACGGATGGACTGGCTGTACAAGCTGCAGTCCTCAGAAGATTGTGACTGAGAAGCACAGATCAATAGAGTCATTTCCAGCAGTCTGGGGAATTATCCAGCCCACTGCCCACCGATACAATGCAAACTAAAGACACACATTCACATACACACACGCGCTCCATGTCCTAAAGCCAGCAGCCTCTACACACCGAATCGATCTATATTTTTACAGGAGATTGACTGAGAGAATTTAGCCCATCTTCAGATGACTGAAGGCTGTCTGCTTCGTGTTATTTCAGTCCCAGCTCGCCCTTTCGTCTCATGATGTGATCTGACTCCTTTAGGTGTGCATTGGTGTTGCACTAAGATAAAGATTTGCTCAATCTTCTTGCAGCAAAAGAAACATCACCATCATGTCATCGACAATGTGGTAAAAAAAACCCCTGCAGATAAAGGTTGAATTTTAGGAACAAAAGATGTAAAACATTAGGAACAAAAGATGTAAAGCATCAGACCTATTGAATCGTATCATTTTGTCACATTAAAACCGCAAGTATCTATCTATTTCATGAGGATTTTCTATGAAAGAAGTCATAGCTAAAGGAACCACCTGCAGAACTAAAAGAAACAATGTTTTTGCTTCACTGGAGGTTCCTCTAACGCATTGTTCTCTCAGTCATTCTCAGATAATAAACTTCTGATACGAGGATTAAGAACTGGATCTGGCCAGATTAAATTAACATTTTATCAGAGAGACGGGGGATCAAAAACCCAGCAGTGGTTTTAACTGAGCCTCAAAAATCTGATGTGGAGACAAGAATACCGGCCTGCACTGATTTTGGCTTTATGGTGGAGGCACATTCAACATTTATTTAATTTTGGTCGTGCATTCACTCTGTCAAAATGTGACACTGAGTGTAGAATAATGCATGATTTGTGTTTCCACATCCTGACCAACCTGGGCACTCTGAATCAGATCATTTACAGTATTTTAAGAGATAATACAGATTTTTTTTCAATGCTGAAAAACTCATATTGTGATTCACAAATCACTCTGTCGTTCTAATATTTCCACCCCTCATTTACTTTGAATTAGTACAACAAAAACATTCCTTTGTTGTAGGTGTATAAGAAAAACAATTGTTAGTAAGTCCTGGAACGTTATTTGAATGTTTTTTTGTTATGTGCATATTGTTGGACTAATGTTTACTGCCTAACATACAAACATTTGATCAGTAAAGTCAGCATTAAAGCAAACAGCTAACTGAAGCTGAAGTCTAAGCCCAAAGTTTTTCACAAATAAATGTTTTGATATGTAAAATAATATATTTTAATTTTGCAAAGGCCAAAGCTATTTTGTCAATATTAAAGTCAGATATTTTGTTAGGATTTGCAACTTCAGCTATAGAAAAATAGGCGTTGCAAAGCTCTTTCTTCTTAGCATCGTTTCTGAGTACTTGTGTTTTTTCAGATCAAGAATTAACAAATACTGTGAAAACAATATTAACAGAAGTTTATATTTTAATATGCTTAAGAAATTTCCAGTGCCGTTTTCCCAGGATATAAAGAAGAAGAAGATTCTGTGATCCAATGAAATCTTATGGTTGGAGAAAACCTGTTTGCTGGTAGCATCATGCTGAGTTTTTTTATTTTTATTTTAAATAAATTCTTTTCCACCCTGAAGTGACTCATTTTAGGTGCAGGAGGAATACCTCCGCTCAGATCCCTAAACATATCCTACAAATGGGCTTCATTAATAAACTGAGAGGTTTGTCTTTCCACTCATCCTCCTGCAGAAAAAGCTCCAATCTAAATTAATCTCCCACTCCAATAGGTTGAAGAAGATTGAACTCCTCCACTTCAGGCAGAGACATCAACGACTTTTTAAAGAACATTGGAAAAATAAGAATAAGACATTTTTTGGAAATTGCTGAAAATAATTTCTGAAATCTAATTTTATTTGTGGGCATTAAAAAAAGAGTTGTGGAGTCTCATTTTTTAGAAATATGGGCTAACATATATAAACCTCCAAAGACATATAATCAATTTCTGTATTTTTAAAAATATTGTTAGTGCAGTAGGTTCATTCATTTACAACTTTATACTTGATCATGCTTGTTCTCAACTGCCTTTTTTAAAATGTATTAATTTACTTTGAATATTTTAATTGTAGTGGTTTAATTAGTTGTTTGCTGTGGGACCATCTTCCTCCATCCTCATCTCTCTGTACCTCTATTCCCCAGGCGGCTCTATACTCCCAGGCACCGACCCCCGTCTGGCCGGGTTGCGGAGCTCCTGGCTCGGCCCGCAGAGGGGCCCACAAAGCCCGGAGGGCTGGAGGACGGACAGAAGCCCGGATCTCTTTCCGATCTCTTATCAGCTACAGCAGATTCTCAGGGGACTCATTCAGGAGGAAAGCGATGCCCACGGTGTTGTCACACATCAGCCGCAGAGAAACGGTCATTAGTGGTATTAAAAGAGATAAGATCCGGATTCGAGTCCCGTGGGAGCCGTTTCTATTTGCACACTGAACTACACAAAGAATTGGTTCCGTTTTTTCGCCCTTGATTGGTAGCAGGCAAGCTCAAAACCTTGGAACAGCTTCCAAATGGTAAGACGGGCAAAATAAAGCCAGTCTGGTCATAAAACACCCCGGGAAAAGACATAAAATAGGAAAAGAAAGCGCAGTGAGTGACAAATTAGACGCATGAGTGAGAACTCAATGCAGAACATTTGAATAACAGCGGAACATCCGCCAAGCTGAACAGCCCCCATTAAATCTGTTACTTATCTTACTCAGTACTCTTGTTTAAGTCTACCCTAAAAAATTCGAGTCAAAAAGCAAAAACAGAAACAATAATTTTAAATCATATTTTTCCAACAGAAACAACAATTTTAACATGGACGCCTTACACGTTTATTGATCATGATTACGGCTTGCAGCTAATGAAAAGTCGTGTTCTTCAAAAATATCACAACAGCAATAATAATAAAAACGATTTTTATTACAGAAAAGTTACGCTCAGCATAATCATGGGGGACTTTATCAGGCAAAAAGTTGTTAAGGAGCGTCTACAACATAAGGTCATTGCTGAACAAGCTAGCTGTTTTAAATGTGCTTTAACTATTAGAAAGTTGAGTGGAAGGAAAAAGTGTGGTCAAGAAAAGAAGGTACGTCAGAAATATGATAGCAGCAATATAGGGAGTAAAACAGCTTGGTGGAGATTTCTAAGCTGATTGGCTGTAGTTGGCATTCATGAGCGACCACACACACACACACACACACACACACACACACACACACACACACACACACACACACACACACACACACACACACACACACCACACACACAACTGTTGCAGTGCTTGTGTTGAGCATATCCTGAACCAGATGGGTTAGTGGAAGGAAAGACTGGACTTTTGCTAAATGGTTTAGTCCTCTTTATAGAAAATTTTGCAATCCAGCCCTGCACTGAAGTCCAGACTAAAGTTTCCACATGCGCAGCTGATTCGGGGTGTCATGTCATCTCTTGGTGTTGGTCCACTTTATTTTACTTTCCAAAGTAATTCAGCTTTCTCCTTCTGACAAGCCATATGGAGATGGTGATATCTTTTTCAGCAAGATTTAGCACATTATGCTCACGTTACCAAAAGTATCAATACCATATTGATCAACAGTGGCGCAACTACACATTTTTCAGGTGGATGCGAATACAAAAATCGGCGCCCCCCCCCCCCCCCCCCTCCCGAGGCGACGATACGTGAAGGGTATAACTCGCTACCTTTACCTCGTTATGTGCGCGAGGTGAAGGAGCGAAAGGCGCTAAAGTGTTTGAGAAAACATCATAGGCGCGTCATAGGCCCCTCCAGACGGGGTTTTGGCGCCCCCTCTGGAGCTGCGCCCCTATGCGTTGCATACCCTGCATACCCACTTTTTGCGCCACTGTTGATCAATATCATATCGCTGTGATATATTGGCCATGAAACTCACCTGACCTAAACGCTACAGATGATTTACGGGGTATTGGGAAGAGGAAGATGAGGGACACCAGAGCCACCATTAAAGCGCTTCTTTAACAGCTTCGCTCAGCCGCAGATTGTACTTTTCTTTAGACGTTTCTGTTTTGAATGTTTCTCATTGGTTTCTCTAAGTTATCAAAAATCACTGTACCGAAATGTCAAAAAGTCTCGGTTTTTTTATCCGACTTTTTTTTTTTGAGTTATTAAACACCTTTATGACTCACTGATGTTAGTTTGGGGTGTAAAGTCGCTTCAATAAACACTTCATTCTCTACAGCTAGATTTATGACTCTGTCTCCAAAGTTTGAACAGAAAAAAAAAACATTGCCTTCTCGCTCTCTCTCGTGCGCTCATCCAACCTGCGCGCGCCTCTCCATCCCTCCCTCTCTCCACTTCAAAGCTGCACTTCAAAGTCAGTCTCCACACACGAGCTGTTCTTTCGCAACATCCTCGCCATCATCACGATGCCTCGAGGATTCTTGGTAAAGCGGAACCGCCGCGGTTCGGCGACGTACCGCGCGCGAAGCGACGGCAGCGGCACACCTGAAGCGCCCAGCTGCGACCGGAGTCGCGCGCAGGCTGAGAGCTGCGGTTCAGTGAGACTCTTGAATGACCTTCCAGGTGGAGCATCGCCGGGACCCCGCGAGGACCCGCGCAGGGAGGCGTGGAGCCCCCGCGTGGAGCCCGCGGTGGAGGCGGAGGCTGACCGGCACGCGCAGTTACCGGAGACCCAGGTGGACGTTTTGAGTGTGGACGGTGACTTCCCCTATTTCTACCCGCATCCACCTCCACACGAGCCGACCGTAAACAACTCCTGTAGTCCAGTCAAACCAGTGGGAACGAGGTTGCTGGAGCAGCACGTGGAGAGCGAACAGCAGCCGAGCTCCCCGGTACCGGAACCACCGGACCTGCCGTTCCTGGTGAGCGCCGCACCGACCTCTGTGTCCGCTTCCATCGAGAGGCTGCTCGCAAGCGGCGGCGGCGGCGGCGGCAGCAGCAACAACAACCGTCTCCACGCGCAGTACGACCCGAATCTGGCTCACGTGCACTTGTTCCCGTCTCTGACCCTGATTGGTCAAGAGAGCGCCACAAGAAAGCGCTCGTACCTCGATCCGGACCACCAGAACAAACTCAGCACTAAGCAGACGAAGAAACCCAAACCGAACCGGAGACAGAACTTCGAGGACGAGGTCACCACGTCTCCGGTTCTGGGTCTGCGCATCAAGAAGGAGAGTCCGGAGCTGAGGAGGTCTGCTCCCAGCGGGACCCAGCCGCTCGGAGAGTTTATCTGCCAGCTCTGTAAGGAGGAGTACCCCGACCCTTTCTCCCTCGCGCAGCACAAATGCTCCCGCATAGTGCGCGTGGAGTACCGCTGCCCCGAGTGCGACAAGGTCTTCAGCTGCCCCGCCAACCTGGCCTCCCACCGGCGCTGGCACAAACCGCGTCCGGTGAGCAACCAGGGCATCGAAGGCCACGCGAACCGGACCCAGCCGCTAAAGGAGGCGCGAGCCTTCGTCACGCACGAGCGGCAGCCGCTGGACTTGGAGGGAAAGGAGAACGAGTTGCTGCGCGCGCACACCAATCAGCACCTGGACAGCTCCCGCGTGCTGCTGCTCCACGGTCGGACCCGAGACAATCCCGATTCCTCCTCCGCTCACTACCGGAACCCGGACCTGCAGCCGCACGCGAGAGCCGCGGACAGCCCTCCGTCCGGACTCCTGCGTCTGACCCCGGGCGAGCAGCAGCAACAGCCGCCGCTGACCTTCGTCCGGTCCTTAGCGGAGGAGGAACTGTACGAGTGCCGCTACTGCGGGAAGAAGTTCCGCCGGCAGGCTTACCTGAAGAAACACCTGGCCGCACACGAGATGACAGCGCGCGTCTCACCAACCCCACCGTCCTACAGCCAAGCGCGCGACAGCGGCAGTGTCCAGAGCGGCCAGGTGTTCCTGTGTCACCTGTGCGGCGCGCGGTTCCCGTCGGTGGAAATCCGGGACAAGCACCGCGTGTGGCACGCGATGCGGGACGAGCTGCTGGCGGAAACGCTGGGCGGAGCGCTGGCAGCGGACGGGTTCCACGCGCACAGAGAGGAGAGCGCGAGCGGCGGGGAGCGCGAGCAGCAGCAGATCTTCACGTGCAAGTACTGTCCGTCCACGTTCTTCAGCTCCCCTGGGCTCACGAGACACATCAACAAGTCTCACCCCACCGAGAATCGGCAGGTGATGCTGCTGCAGATGACAGTACGACCATAAAAAAACGATCAGGCTGATCGATAATCAATGACGGGAGCCAAACTTAAATGTAGATTTTGTTTCGTGTATTCGGACTAAGCTGTCCCTGTGCCTTTAATTTAAAACTTAATTCCGTTTTTCTGATCAACACGGTAAACAAAAGTATTCTTCAATTATATATTCTGTAATAAAATGCAAGACATTAAAATCTACACGGAGGGTAGAGGGTCGCTGTCCTTGGTGCTGAAATAGCCAATAAACCGGCGTGGACTTTGAAGCAATTCCTGAAGTTGATAAAAAGAAAATTACGGTAACGTGTTTTGATAAAGTTTCAGCTCTATGATATTTTCATACAGAAACAAAGCATTCAATGTAACAACAGAATGCTACATAATTCATATCAGTATTGATTTTAAAATGACTAGAGTTAAAAACACAACCGCAGAAGCCTGTACAGATCTATTTTAATATGTTCTACGTTCACTGTGTAACTGATTCCAAGCTACCGTCAATAAACATATTGATGATCACCTTTTTTTGTCACATCAATAAACATTCAGGAACCACAGGTACAAATCCTTTATTGTTTAAGTCCATTGTTGCACATTGACACTTTATTTTGTGTTTGAAACAGTTGCACTGTTTACAGGTTTAGTGAGTTTGCGAGCATGTGTGTGTGTGTGTTGATAACATGCAGTTAGTGCTGAAATGCAGTTTCTTTTTACATCAGTAGTTACAAACATCTACAAACATGTGGACATCCAGAGCCTACAGAGGCGGCGGATAATTCTGCTGCAACTTAAATGCAACTTTCTTTCTCATCTCACATAAGAAACATTTGTTTTATTTTATTTTAGCTTATGCTAATCGGGTTCTAAACTGAGTTTAACTGTTAAATTATTTTCCAGAAAAATGATTAAGAAAGGAACAAATTATTACATGAGCATGCAGGCATGGGCAGATTTAAGTGCTGGGATGGCGCACATGTCCAGACAGCAGAATTCATAACAATAAATTGTATTTTGACCTCTAAAAATAATTTAAAGGGGACCAGCACTCAGTTTAACTCTAAAACACAAAGGAAACATTTAAGTGGTCTTATTAAAGAATGGCATTTTATCAACCAAAAAAGTACAGTCCTTTCATTTATCTTTTCATCTATTTTTTTTAATAAAAATCTATGGCTGAGACCACAAAAAAGAAAACTAAACTAACACTGGGCAATGGATATGTGAAGGGAAATAAATGTAAAATTTTCTCCAAATCAGTCCCATCTAATTTGACCTGGAGATTTGTGATGCCTCCAAATAGAGAGCAGATTAATGCTAAAAATATACATATTCTAAAATGACGGCTCCACCTCTTCTCATCTTTGGCTGTCAATCTGCAGCAACCTGGTTTTTGTTGTCTTTTCCATCAGGACCCATTTAGCAACAAGTGAGATAAATGCTGGAGTTGCAAAACCTGACATCAGCTGAAGTCTGTGTAAAGACAGACAAACCAGAGAGATCCTCTGCCTAATTAACAATGTGAACTAAATGGGATCATTTCTACATTTTCAGAGGATGAAGTGCAAACTGATGAAGAAAAATGCTCAAGTTGAGTGTAACATTCTGTAGTGTTGACCTATGTTTTTATTTATAGCAAACACATGCTCTGAGGTTAAACCACAGTTTTGGCTTTGGCAGCTTTTCTTGTAATCTTATTTACACAACAAGCTTCGTCACACTGTACATACTCTCGTAGACATCCATGTATCTAATATATATGTATATATATATATATTTATACTTGTATAGATATACAGAATACATATTTATAGTCAAAGAAGCAAAAAAAAAGCCATCTTGTTTTTGGAGGGACAAATAAAAATACAGCATTTGACAATTTTGTTCGAGTGAAAGCACAATTTACATAAAAAAAAGACAAAACAAATGCAGTGAAATTCAGTGCTTGTCCACAGTTGACAGCATGACCTAGGTTGTGATTTCTGAACCTTTCTAACTTCCATAAATATGTTTGTATTCAATAATAAAAACACTTTCCCCTGCAGCTAGCTGCAAACATACTGACGTGTTTATTCTGATGCTTTATCCAACCAAATATCCTCTCTAGCACTGCTTGCAGAGCAGTGCATAATGTGGCACAGTTAATTTTTTAAATACGGTTTTGCAGTCTTGGTAACACAGGTGTTTGCCAACTTCCTCAAATGGCACCTGTTGGTATGATCTAATACTGCACAGCTTAAATTGAACTTTTTCAGCAGCATAGGAGTGAGTGTTTTATGAAAGCAAAGCTGCAGATTTATACGGTGAGATTATACCAGATGTACATTTGAAAGTGTGTGTGAGTGTGTTCAGTGCAGGAAAAACAGCCATTGTTCAACCGTGATGGACGTGAGATGTGACACTAACGGTTTTAACCTAAGCTATATCCGTGAGGATGAAGTGATCAAGTGAAGAGACTCAAGTCTTATTGGCGGATCCAGAGGACCGTCGCAGCTTCATCGACATGCGGGTCTTGCTAGTTCGAGGAGACATGGGGGACGCCGAGTCGCTCCCGGCCTCCCCAAGAGCCGGACTTTCTCCCCGAAGCATCTCGAGGCAGGAGCCTGAGGAGTTGGGGGAGGAAGAGGAGAAGTTTGATGCAAGGGTAGGTGAGGCGAGCAGGGGGGAGGAGGGTGGATGAGCAGAAACAAGATAAGGGGAGAACAAGAAAATTACATCTTATTCCCGAAAACAGGCAGACTGAGGCAGACTGCGGAGATTCTCAGTCAAACTAATCCAACAGACAAACAAAGGACGCAAAACGACTCACAGACAGACAGGCAGCTACCAGACAGACAAACAAAACTACTACAGAGGCTCTGGAAACTCAATGTCATCTTGTATCTTTGTTCCCTAAATCCCCAAGACGTGCTTACAGGAAGAAAAACCCCATGAAAGACCTCACCGGTCTGCGTTTTTAACACAGGAATACTTTATTAATAATAAATCGCCAATTAATTTTACTAATACTAATTTGCTCGACTACTTGCAGCTTTTGGGGTTTAGTCACAAAAACATAAAAATGCTGTAGGTGCTACCAGACTACAGTTTTTATCTCCAGTTCATACCATTCACAGCCAGCATGAAGGACCTTCTGCTTTAAGCCTCTGCTCTTCTCCCTCAGCTGGTTTAAGCTGTCAACAGGTTTGGGGACCATAAGATACAAAACGCTATGCTCTTCTGAAGAAGAGAGGGAAGAAAAACGGAAAAGGGAAACGCTGACAGGAACGGGAAGATAGGAAAAGTAAAGTGGAGGAGAGGAAAGCAAGTTACTTCAAATAAAGTGCACAAAGAAAAATAAGGTGAGGAAAAATTAAATAGGGTAAAGTAAGTTTAAGTTACAGTTAAGGGAAGAGAAGTAAAAGTAAAACAACATAAGGGAAAGAAAGAAAAAAAAGGAAGGGAAAAAGAAAGTGAAAACAAGAAAGATAAAGTAAAGTAGGTTAAAATATAATTCAAATTGAGGTAAAAAAAAACAGAAGAGAAACAAGGAGGAGCAATTAAATGAGTGGAAGAACAGGAAAATAAAGCAGGAGGATTGATTATTAGAAATGGGATAAAAGCAAATGACAGGCATGGATCACAATGTGGAACGAAGGGAAAAAGAAAGAATGAGAGCGGACAAAAAGTGTGGGAAAGATGCAATTCAGGGAAACACAGGAGGAGGTAAAGAAAAGAAAACAGAGATGGAAAATATGAAAGAAAGGAGTTTGAGAGAGAAAGAAAATACACAAAAATGAATGAATGACAAGAAAAAGAAACACAAACATATGTAGTAAAAAATCTGAAAACATTCAACAAAGGACAAAACACAAACCAACAACCTGTTTTACTACAAAGACATAAAAACCTGATTTATTTAAACTTTACATTATGAGTCAAACATGATCAATACAGCGTTAGTTCAAAGTTCACATTCAGACAGCTTGTGTATGAGTGGAGAACTGCTTACTCGCAGTAAGTGTGAGAAAGTGAGTGAGGGAGAGAGAGAGAGAGAGAGCGAGAGAAAGCAGTGTGACGTCACATTAAAAACCAGGAGGACAGGAGCAAACAGCAAGGTCAGAGATCCAAATTCACCAGGTTAGAGTGATGCCTCAGGTTAACAGAACAACCATGAAAATCACCAAGCGACTGAACGGAGAGGAGGGCTTAAAACGTCTCATCATTAGAGGAGGAAGCCTCACTTTCACTTCAGAGCAGTTTGGTGTTTCATACGGATCGAGTTTGGATCCGAATCCACGGAGTAAAAATTAGCAGAAGTTACGGCAACATCAAACTGCCTGGGTAGCAGAAAGTGAAACCTCCTTTTGAAGAGAAAGAGACTGCTGTTATTGACATGCAGACCTGCTTACAATTTCAAAAACACACAGGAAGAAACGACAAAAAAAAAAGAAAACACACGACGTGGTGGAGGAGTCGAAGAGAGAAACGTTAGGTTGGAATGTCAGAGGGAAGAGCGAACCAGAGAAAAGCTTTTCAATCACGAAACCAGGCTTACCTTTTAGCTATACAGTGAGACAAAACGATCTAAAGGAAAGAGGGGAACAGAAAGAAAAGAAAACAAAACAAAAAAAATGAAAGAGGAAAAAAAAAATAACAGTATAAAATAATAATAAAAAAATAAATAGAATTGGTGAAATTAAACAAACAAAAACAGAAGAAGAGAAGATCATCACTTTGCTGTTAGGGGAGGGCCACTGCAGGTTAACTCAGAAGGACAGGAAGACAAAGACGTATTTCAAAGCACAGGATCTTTAATGTCCAGATGTTGTTCACAAACCTACGACTTTGGATAATATCTGGGTTTATACATCCCAAGTCGAAAGCTAAAGTGCCTGATCCTGTGCCCTGAAGTTTGCAACTGGAGCAAAGTACTGACAAACCAACACTGAGCAAATTACATCTGCTTACAGAGCACATATTTAAGGGGAGGGTGACACAGGTGAACTGGGTTATGCCAGATGTAATTCAGCCTTAAAGTAGGTTGATTAAGATTATCTTGGTAAAAAAAGAAGAAATATTTAAACAGATTAGAAGGTAAAATGAGGAGCAGGAAGATGTCTAGAAAACCCCACACACAATCACACATTTAACACTGAAACAGAAATACTACACTAAAACACGTCTGCGTGATAAAGTGCACCACTTCAAGATAAATGTAACTTCCTGTTATTGATACGATGAATGGCCCACATGCAGACATCACTGTGAATAATTAGAATTAAACGAGAGCCTTAGGACAAAGCAAAAGTTTAATGTTTTGCTATAAATCAGTGAATCGGTGTAATGATTCACAAAGGAGTCACACATATGATTCCCACGTGTGTGGCTGGCATCTCTAATGCCGATCAGATGTTGCCTAACTCCTCAGAGACGCTCTGGAGAGAGAAAAAGGCCGAGCGCAGCTTTGAATTGAAAACTGTGGCTGGGATTCAGACTGTGAGCTGCCAGGCTGTGTGAAGGGGAGGTACTCCACATCCACATCGGGGGAAATGAATAATCCAACATTATCGGGGAGATTTTGATCCCAAAACGGAAGAAATTTTACAACAACCACCAAAAATCAGTTTACTGAATTGTTTCACAAGTGCTGAGGGAGAAACATGAGAAACACCGGAGTGTCAAAATGTGGCCTGACTGGGTTTCTGGTCTTACCTGTGTCGGAGGGCGGGTGAGTGCAGGGAGCTGGGCTGTAGACTCGAGCAGCGTAATCCTCAAACGCGGTTGGCTCCTGGTGGTGCTGCACAATGGTTTCTAGATATCGAGCTCGCTCCTCATAGCTGAGCTCAAAGTCAAGGACAAACTTCACCAAAACGTTGTGTCAAGTAAAAGAAGTCCAAATTATATATTTCACCTGATCTTTTATTTTATTGCTGGAGCTGGAGGTTTTTGGTAACAATAGAAATAGGACCAGCTAAAATAAATCAACTTTTTCTTTTAGTACAGTAAGGAATGCAAGTTGTAAATATGTGAATAAATTTAATTATGAGGCAAAATAATAAATATATAATGTACACAAGCCAATACATAAAATGCAGTAAAATATAGTAAGATAGTAAAATAAAATAAATTCCCTTTAATGGTTATATTTGAAAAATGTACAATCTTGCAAATTAATGTAAATAACGACAAAAAAAAAAAAAGGTGACAAATTTAAGAACGTGTTGGAGCTCATGTAGAAAACAGAGCATGAACTAAATAAATTATTGGGCCAATTTAAACTAAAGAAAATTTTTATTCTAAAGATACATTTATATAAAATAATTGATGATTTGCTAGATTGCTTAATCAAATGAAATCAAATGTAACAAAATAAAGATAACTGACCAATAGAACATAAAATTAATTTTAAAAAGAGAATCATAACAGCATAATTTACTAAAACTAGTTTAAAGAATGAATAAATGTATATGTTATAATAATTTAAAATCACCAAGAGCCTATAAAATATAATATTTTACACCAAGAAAATTAGGTAATTATATAGTTTGCAAAAAATTTAATCTAATATCCTTAACAACTGATTGCTTTGTCTCTAATGTATAACCACATTTTGGTAAACAAATTTATATAATGGCTAAAAATGACTGACTGTAAAATAAAAAAGTAAAATACGTTAAACAAAAACAGGAATTCCAAGAAAATAGTTTTCATCTTATACTAATGAACGCTACGAAGCAAAATTCCCATGTGAACGAGAAGATCAAAACTCCAAAAACTAAATGAAATAAACTAAATAAGACATAAACATGAGCGCTTCGATCGCTCTCCGTCACACCGAGCAGCTCAGAAAACGGCTCTGGTTCAAGCAGTGATCTGTGTGAATGAAAGGCAGAACTTCAACTGTCCACCCATTAGAGATAACCTCATTGATACAATGACATCTGCCCTCTCTTCTTAGTTTGCCTAATACATCCATCCATAACGACAGCCACACACACACACACACACACACACACACACACACACACACACAACACACACACACACACACACACACACACACACACACACACACACACACCAGCCTCCCCCATCATCCTCCAATAGCATTACCATTTACTCATTGAGCTCCAATAACGAGGGGTTTTCAATGGGAGCGTGTTTTTTGCGTGTGTGTGCCTGCGTTTGATAAAATCGCCTGCATGTGTGTACGTAAGTGCATGGGTTAATGTCTGAGTGTGTGATGGGATTAGGCCAATGAATCTTCAGAATGAAATCTGTGTGTTTGTGCCTCGCGAAACGGGGCAGCCATCTGTAATAGCGCCCATGGGTTTTCTATTGGGTTAGAGAGCTGGTCTATGGGCCTCACAAGGAGAAAGATTCAGGTCTAATGGTAACTGATTCGGTTAGGGACGATGGTAATAACAACAATATGGCTCCTTTAAAGTGCAGTTGGCTGGATCGAGGAGAAAGAAGCAAAGGAGGAAACTCGGGTAAACTTTGGGCCGAGTAATTGGGACGTCAAGGAGTCACCCCCCCACCCCCCGACCCTGCTATTCACAAGAAATGATTGTTTCTAAAACACTTTTCAACTCTTTATGCCGACAAAACGTGAGGTGCAAAGAAAGTGAGATTAGGACGGTGGAAGAGAAGTTGCAAAAAGACAACGGGAGACAGGAGGAAGAGGGGTGAGAATCCTGCAGCGAGTGGCAGAGAAGGTGAGAAAGGAGGGTGATATTTAAGTAACAATAAGGGAACAACAAAGCGAGTATGTGGGTGCGCGTCATCCGGAGGGAGCTGAGGGAAGAGCAGCAGGCGAATGCAAAGCGTGAATCCACAGTCTCTCACCCCGAGTCGCCATGCGGTCACACGGCTTGCCTTTTCCTGCTTCCCTCGCTCCCCTGCATCGCACTTGTTCCCCCCCCCCCCCCCCCTCCTTCTAGTCAGTGTGAGAGAAGTGGATGAAGCGCAATTAGGAGCAAGCAAATCACACCTAATCATCTTCATATCAAGTTTTAATAACATGTTTAGCAGCAGGGAGAGGGAGAATAGGAGGTTTTGTGATGGCTGCAGCGTTTTTTTTTTTTTTTTTTTTAAAAAGGTGAAAAGGTTTAAAGGACACCTGCTGGAAAGAAAGAGGTCTGCAGAGATGGGGAAACAGAGCACGGTCAAGGAGGAAAACATACAGAAACGTGGTGCCACTGCTGAGATAAATGACAAGAACATCACTTTACTTTTCTGCAGCCTGACTCCTCGATCCTTCTGTACCTCTTTGTTCATCTCAGCGAGGGTCTCCACAAGAAGATTCATGTCACCATGTCACAAACTCCCCTACAATGAGGACGTGAACATTTGGAGGGAGTGACATACAAGACCGATGCTACACACACACCTGGCCACCGATAAGGAAGCTCTGCCACTAAACAACACAGCAACGTTTCACAGCAAGGAGAGAAGGATGCAATCGCAAAAGTGTTAAAACTAGTCAGTAATGTTGGCAGATGTATTGATAAAGAGGAAATTTAAAACTGAAGGTGAGGAAAGGGTTTCTTTTAAACTGACCTAAAGCTCAAATTATGTTATTGAAATCAGGGATTTTGGTAACAAGTGAAGAATGTACACGCAAACTAATTTAGCCAGTGTAGTATCGGAAGGTAGGGATAGACGATGACTGTCAAATACTTAGAGATAATATATTATACTAAAACAACCCCACACAAGTCTCAATAAATGACTGGTCTGATTTAATCAAACTCTGACTGTAATGGGTTGTTTCCACAAGGTGGGGGTAATGCACCCACCTGCCAGCTAGTGTAAAGCAGTAGAAGAAGAAGGCCTGATTGAGTTGTTTAAATGTGCAGCAGAATTTTCACAAACATGGTTTTTAGTAACAAAACAAAAGTTTAAAAATTTGCAATTTAGCATCTCAAATAACCTGACATATTTTTGAAAGGAATCACATAATAAGAAGCATGTAAATTGTAAATAAGGAAAGAAAAACAACTTTTAACTCTGAAAAGTGAGTCAAACTAAGATAAGCTAAATTAACAACTTATCGTCTTAGCAAAGATAAGCAAAAAAAAAAGAAAAAGAAAAAAGAACGTGTTAATTAAAAGTACTTTAACACAAACTAAAATAAATAAGTTATGGTAAACTTGTTACTTGTTCAGCTAAATCTGAATAATAAAATTAATTATTTTGAGAATATAAATAATAAAAAAAAAAGGTAAACAATAACTGGCACAACGCTTAGAACATTAGGAACTTCGATAATATATGTAGTAAAATAATATTATATATTTACCAGAATTACCAATGAATTTTAGGACCCCTCTTGGACATTCCCACCCACAAACACAACAAATTAAGAAAAAAAAAAAAAAAAAAGAGTTTTTATATTCCATCAACGTTTGGTGCAGGTTTCAACAAAATGATCCCATAAAAGAAAAAGCCATCTGAAGAATGTAGGGGAAAAAACCCTGAAAGATTTATCCGACAGTAAAGAGTGGCTATAAGCCGCAGTAGTTACCAGTGCAGGGTGATCAAATCTGCTTTACATACATTTGTGCTTGTATCTCATCATGTTTGGCAGTAATAGTGGGAAACGGACAAACAAAAACAATAAACTTTCACCCAATCTCCGGCCTGCTTGTGGTATCAACTCTGTCTTCAGAGCAAGCAACTGTGAAAAAGCTTTGACCGAAGCCAGAAACCAGGAGTTTCTCCTTTTACGAATAAATTTAATTTAGCTTTTAAATGCGATTTCAGTTTCTCAATGATGTCACCTCCCAGCTTATATAGCTATAAATTTGACTTCTTTGAGGCAGAACGCTCATTCTTAATATTAGAAACAGCAGCTGAAATTTAGCAGCTTTTCTAATGATTGTTTTTCCAATTCTGGTTTTTCTACAGAAGACATGCAACACAAATTAAGTTTATATTTGAAAAAAAAAATAAATAAATAAATAAATAAAGTCAAAATTAGTGAGAGGTCATAGAAAATAGATGTTCACACATCTCTGCCTCCATCCAGCCATCCATCCATCCCTACTTCCCTCCATCCAAATGGCGGTCGCCACTATGAAATCTTCTGTAATTGAATTTCAGATGGCTCCTCTTATAAAGTCATTAGCTGAAAAATATCTCTTTCAGATGGAGAAGCAGAGAGAAAGGGAAATTATGAGGGGAGAAAGACAGGAAAAAGGGAGAAGAGGAGAGCAGAGAAAAGAGGGGGTGGATAAAGAGGCTCTTTTGTGTCGAGTCAGAAACTCATTTTCTCGTGCGTGGCTGAAAAGATAGAAGAGAGTGAAGTGTTCATGCCATCCCTGCCGCTCCCACCCTCCCCCCGTGGCGCAGCTCATTGTGACGGAGTTCGACTCCTGTGATCGCTTGAGACGGAGGGTGGATGGAGGAGCAGAGGAGGAGACGGGGGGGAGGAGAAAGGAGCTTGTTAGCACATTAGGAGCTGGGACCACTGCTGGGATGTGTGTGTGTGTATGGCAATGTTTGTATGGAGAATGTGTGTTTGTGGTTTTGGTCCATATGAAGCTGAATATGTCACACAGATGTTCGCACAGGACGTTTTGACACAAAAGATCATTTAGGAATTTTCCCCCCCTACAGTTTTGCAAGTAATAAGGGAGGTAAAAAAAATTATTACACTTAAATAAAAAAATACGCATACTGTGAAGACCTGTGAGTACGGTTTATTGAATGAACAAAATGAACAACTCGACATCTTTGTTGGGTTCCTTAGAATTTAATCTGCAAATAAACTAAACTTGCATTAAAAAAAAAAATCAAATTGGCAATGAATGCAACAGACTGTCTGGTAAATTTTCTTTAATTGACATTTGCTCTTAATCGGTGTTGCAGAAATAAACTGAACTGAACATTATAGACACTAAAAGATTTGCTTAGGTGCTTTTCTTCATTTATTTCTTGGCAAATAGCTGACATTGATCAATATTGGATGCGGTAGTTCATTGTAAACTCTTATTTTTTTGAAAATTTGAAAAGTTTTTAAAAGAAATTCAAACTAAAAACGTTAAAAACGCCATAAGCAGTTTTGAGTTGTAACTCAAAAAAGTTATTTTATCAGTAATTCATGAGATTTTGATAAACACTGAGGCTGACTGAGTTACAGACATTAAACAGAGTCAACAGTTGTTACAAGGATGATCAAAGTCAAAAGTTCAAATTAATTAACCTTGTGAAGCTGCTGCTTTGTTTATGCATAGGAAAAAGATCCTCTCCGTTTGTCCCAATGTTACCAAGACAACTTTGTAATTTTCTTGAGAGACTCAAAATTACGTTTAAAAATGAGAAAATCCTCTGAAGCTCATCTATAAGATACCTCTTCTTTCAGGAACACACAATCTCGGTTAGCATCTCGACAAAACACACACACTTTCTGTCCCCCCACCCCAAGGCACTGGAACAGACAACAGAGGGAAGGACATCAGAGGGATAATACAATTGGAAAAGCTTTGCAGCGTGTAATGATAAACCTGTGCTTGTATGTGTGTGCGTCTGTGCCCAAAGGAACAAGCTAATGGGTTTATATCTTTCTGTGATAGCAATGATATGGAGGCTTTGTGATTTCATTACGAGTGTGTGTGTGTCCACGTACGCCAACGATGAGGACAGAGATAAGTTGGTCTAATGCACTGCTTATTGTTGCCGGACGTCGGGCATGAAAGAGACACACATGGGCCCACAATTGCATTTACCCCACCTATTCATCTGCTCTTTAACCTGGTGCAGAAGCAGAAGCCAGAGAGAAAAACACAGACGTGACACATTAATTGGCCCCTTGTCGCCCGACTATTTCACCTTCTGACATGCATGTGTGTGTGTGTGTGTGTGTGTGTGTGTATATATGTTTAGATGCTCACTCTCCTCCCTGCGACCACCAGGGAGCCCTGAAGCTGCCAGTGCAATTACAATTCATACGCACTCAACTTCACAAACACACAGCTAAAGTGTATCAAACTGTCACTATAATAACAATTCTCATATTAAGGACATGAATCCAATTCTTATCTGCAGGCAGTTAGACAATACTCCTCATATACATGCATTTTTCCATAAATATTAATCTTGATAAAAAAATAAAAGGTGACTTGGCTTGATTGTACGTTTTATTAAGAGAAAGCCACAAATCTTTGAATGCATAGCATTAAAACACAATAAGACTGAGGTCTGGACTTTGACTGGGTCATTGTAGCATCTTCATTCTTTTATATTTTTCCAGTTGATAACCCAGTTTATGCACAGCTTTAATCGTTGGACAAATTGATTTACTTCTGACTATAGAAAACTTTGATATAGAGACGAGTTCATGATCCATTTAATGCCTGCAAAGATGTCTGCGTCCAGCAGGTGGGAAACTCAAATCATCACTACTCTACCACCCTGCTTGACAGCTATTGTGAAAGGTTTGTGCTGATGTTATTTGACACGCTAACAGAGAGTAAAGTCATGCCGTCTCTGGGTCACCAATTTGTACCCTCATTCCACTCCTAGGAATGAAAACATTGTTTCGTACTCATCCATCCATCCATCCATCCATCCATCCATCCATCTTCTTAACACCCTTGTCCCTTAGTGGGGTGGGGAACGTCTATTTATAATATAGTTTATTTTCTTTAGTGGTGAATTTTGTGAAGAGGAGAGTTTATCAATTATTGAGATAAATGGAAGTAAAAATGTTAAAATCTGACATGATTTCCCAGCCAAGTTAGGGTCAGTCGACGCTTATAAAACTAGGAAAAGTTTAACCACAGGTCAAATCAAAAATAACCATTAGCAAGCTCCTTCTGGGAGATGCTTTTTGGAAATAAATTCGAATTTGAGGTGAAGATTTTTTTTTGTTAATTGTCACATGTATTACATTTCAATTTTGGGATGCATTGATGTATTTAACTAGCAAATTCATCAGCACAAAGAGAAGAATGGCAGCTGTTTTGCATCGTTCCCCTGCCGACTGATTTTTCTAGCAGTGCATTTATGGGCAGCAACAGTTGGTTCTGTAAGCTAATTGCTAATGTCTTTCTATTTGTTGACGTTTTGTTTTAACGCACGCACGCAAGCACACCTGTACGCTCCAGAGAGGCAACTATCTGTCTATTCAACAACTTTTATGCTCAGACTTATTGATGATCAGTTAATTAAGTCCATTTAATTAGCAGCACCTGGCAGGCTTCTTTCAACTATTAACTCATTTGCCACATATTTCTTCACATCTCACCTTATTAGTTTAGCAACAGCTATTAATTATTGCAGATTTTGTATGATTCAAAAGCTCTCCAGCCTTCGCGACAGTTTTCAGGATCTCCACAAGCCCAAATTCGACGCGGCCATTAGCGCTCATGACAAAACGGTTTGCTGTGCAGCACTTCTCGGCCTCGGTCATCTGTGAGACCCCTTCTTGAATCTTAAACACCTCGTCACACAAAATACTTACATTCACACACCGAGCCACGGACAGCATCCGCGCACCGACGCACACACAACGCCGCAAGATTAACTTGTTTACCAGTCAGAGGGGGGTCTGCTCCAACAAGGTGTGATCGAGCCACTGATGGCAACAACTGATGTGCCTGCACAGCTCTCGGTGACAGGCATTTACGCAGACCGACATCGGTCTCTCATTTAAGACGGAAACGTATATTTCAGGACTTGGAGAACAAGCATGGTATGAAGCAATGTTCTCAGGCTTATTTATCCTAACCGTAGTGCTGAATTTAGGTGAAAATCTGAGCGTGTTTAAATACTGAAATGTGTGTTTAACTAAAAGAATAACGGCTCATATAAAACCAACAGCAGCTGAGGATGCTCAGCTGCTGTTGCTGTAGAGCTCAACTAGAAAAGAGTCCCCAGACTGGGAACGGGTTGCTGTCTGGACCGGAGGAAGTTTATGGATGGATGGATCAATGGAAGGACTTGTAGAAGGAATGACGAGTGAAAGGATGGATACATGAACAAAGATGGGTGTTTTGCGAGATGGATGTCCATGGTGGATGATTAGACGGAAGGGTTGGATTTGGATGAATGACAAGATGGATTTATGAAGGAATGATTGGGTTGGAAAGGGATGTATGGCAGAAAAGATGGATATATAAAAAGACTTATTACAATTATTTCTGACATCCAGCATACTCTCCCTGAAAACATTTAAATTATTAAATTTATAGCAGCAAATAAAATATTAATGCTATTTGAAAGCCAGTGTGTTGTTCTACTGAGAAA
The DNA here is from genome assembly GCA_033032245.1 of Poecilia picta. NCBI lineage: Eukaryota > Metazoa > Chordata > Actinopteri > Cyprinodontiformes > Poeciliidae > Poecilia > Poecilia picta. Next base: position 15,854,757 of record CM065374.1, read on the forward strand.
TTGACCTCATATTCAAATATATTAACAGTAACAAGTACGCCTGTGTCTTCATAGTCGGATAGACAGACATGCTTTTCCCAGGAGGAGAAGTGGAACAGATTAGCTGCGATCCCCCTTTACCTCATCACTTTCTTTTCACTTCCTCCATCCACCCGACAGGAAATAATTAACCACAATAACCTTCGCCCCAATCAGAGCTCAAGGTTTAATTCCTCCCTCGTTCCTATTTTAATCAGATCCTTTGTGGGTTCCTTGATGGATTTTTGTCCCAAAATTCAAAAAGAAGCAGCTCAACTTCTGCCAGGTTCTCAATTGCTACTCTAAAAGTTGATGTGTTCATTTAAAAATAAAAGACAAGATTAAGGCAACAGCACAGATCATTTTATACTGTACCTAAATGAAGCAGCTTTTAGGTGTGATGGTTCCAATAACGGTTATGGTTAACATGACCAAGTTTCATCATCAGCAACAAGAAAATGTCTTCAGGTTTTTTGTTTTTTTTTCTTCCCACCTTTCCCACCGACAGAATATAACACACATACACTCCTTGTCACACACAGCAGATTGTAGCCTCACTTGGACAATAAGCTCTATTGTGGGAGCTGTCAAAGAGAAGCCAAGCAGGCCGCTAGCGTTGGCTGCTGCTCGGGTGTGTGTGAATACTGGGGATAATAGCGCTACATGCCCAGAGCTGCCATCATTTCACAGGGAACAGTGTGTGAAAGAGAGGAAAGAGGCAGTCACACACACCAACACGGCATCGCTATCATACTGAGCCATATGCTGACCCCAGCCTCAGTGCCGTTATCTCTGCCAATCAACTACTACAGAGGGGGACATCCCATACTCACTGTAATCCCGGGAGTGAAACGTTTACACAGACGCCGTCACGTGCAGGAGTGTCACTGCATAGGTGATGTATGTTTAAAAAAATTCATCCACACACACAAACACTCGCTGGCAGCATGCGTTTGCGTGGTGGTCTGTATTTGTGCAGAAGCTTAGCATCACTCCAACATTGTTCCCCAGCACCACAATCACCCAGAAGCAGATGGAGGACTGCCAGAGACGCTGCAGAAACAGCAATCACGCACACTTCCACACTGGTCTCTGTATTATTAAACTTCAACCATGACTCAAACCAGACGTTTTGTTCACTAAACTGAGTTTCTACAAGAAATATTCTCAGACGTTCAGATTTGAAGCATTCACATTAAAGATATTAAGATATTAGATATTGTATATAATTCAAAACTAATTTCTTGTTGATCTGCTGAAGCTGCAATAGATGTAAAGGAAGCTATTCAGTAAAAGGCACTAAGCATCTGAATGTTTGAAAACTACTGCTGCACTTGCAATTTTAGGAACGCTCTTACATTGAACAATTATTTCAATGTGACATTTAAATATTTATTATTAATGTAAGTAGTGTTATTGCTTTTATTTGAACTCATTTTATTTCAATTTGACCCATATATATTATGTAAAATAATGATATTTATCTTGTTTGTAGTGGATGCTTGTTTGCCCTAATTCAAAGATTGTATTTGTCACTATATAATACACTAAAAATAGAAATATTTAAATTTATCCATAATTTTAAACAAGAGCAGTTTACAGTCTTATTATCCTATAGCACGTCTACAAATATTCTTACCCAGCAGCACCTGAAGCTACTCTGTGTGGAATAAAGCGAAATTGATCAGATTTAAATTACATCCAGTACTTGCTTCAAGATATGACACCAATCTATCACTCAGCGGGCAGCGCCTTACCTCCGTCTGGTCTAATCAAAGGAATGCATTGACGGCGGTATGCTCCCCTACGCCAAGCACAGGTCTGCTGCTGTGTTTGCACAAGTTATCAGAGGCCAGAGAAAGTTCCTGAAAACTGGTGAAGGATGCATTTTCATGTGGGGACTTTTGGACCGGGCCTTCTTCCTGCAATGAGCTGATATTGTGAGATAGAGCCATGCTCGCACACAGCTGCCCCTGCGGTCTGGCACTCCATGTGCTTTTGGATGGCTCTAGTCATGGTGAATGAAAGATCAGAGGCAGAGAAAAGGCAGATGGACTGCCCCGAGGGCCAAGAGACTGAGAGGGAGGGAAGAGGGCAGACAGGAAGAGGGAAAGGGGAGAAAGAAAATGCCAGTTATCACTGACATACTTTGCACTGCCAACCTGCCCTTCGTCTCCATACTCTTCCTCTGTGCGAGTCCCGCTTTCTCGCACAACAGAGCAATGAAAGACCCGCATCTTAAACCAACACTTATTTTAATATTTTGTTTTTACCTTCTTTTGTGAACAATGTCACAACTTCCAAGTATGGTTGGTAAATGTTGCTGTTTAGATAGATATAAAAAGCTACAGATAAAAGTCTTATAAATGGTGTTTATATGAACACATGACAAAGTGGACAAGTTAATCTGTAAACATGCAAATTATCAACAGATGAACCCAGTCTCTAAAATCCGACTCCATCTGGTGCATCATAATTCACTGATGTCGCATTGATGGAAATTACATAATTAATTATTGTCTAAAGCTCTGACCTGCCCATTATAATTTTGGAAGACCCAGATTGCTCAGTAAGAGCTTTCTGAGTTTATTGTGTTTATTATAAGTTTTCAAGAAAAGTTTTGATCAATAATGTTACACACATTTCTCTCTAAATACATAAAGTGCCAGTGATCCAGGTTACAGCTATGTAGTGTCACGATGCCAAAGTCCCCAAATTACTCCACATTAACATCTCAAAATCTAATATAATTGACATTAGAATAGAGAATACACAGTTTAATTACCATAATAATAAACATTAATCTCTGCATAAACTTAATTCTTAAACATAGAAAAGGAAAGAAGCACAACAATGTCACAATAAGAGTCTGCATTTTACACTACACAATAAAATTAATTGATTTTCCCACAATTAGACCAAAGTAACGTGTTTATTGCAACTACAAGGTGCAGAAAATAAAAAGAACAGGAAGCAGAGAGGAAGTTGCTGAAATAAAATATTTGAGTATTTGAGTCTTGACACCACTTTAGACAGTGCAAACATATACAATGATGAACTGGAAGCCATAAATATAATAAGTATTATTGACTCAAGAGTGCCTTAGAAGGGAGGAGCTCCTGAAACTTAACGGTCCATTCGGAGGCGTGTGCACACCATCTATTTAGGTCAAAATCTATGTATACTTAGCCATGATTACAAGGATGCTACGGTGGGATAATATCAAAAACAATTCTATTTTTGATATTTTTGGCTCAAACCTTGTAGTCCAATAAGATCTGAAGCAGTAGATTGACTTTCTGCAGATTTACATCAAGATGACTTAACTCATGACAAGCTTCCCTTAATTTTAGAGTAAGTTTGTGCAGACACAATAATAACAGAAGAATTGGGATGAGATGGATGAAAAACTAAAACCTGAAAATTGTCAAACAAAGAACGACATTCACCAAGATAAAGAAATAGTGGTCGGTAGAGGAAGGAAAGAATTAAAGAGGGAGAAACAGGAATGTTGGGATGGAGAAGGGATGTAAAAGCCGACAGAGTTGGAGGAGCTGAAGGATAAGAAGAAACAAAAAGAAGCAGAAGCAGAGAAGTGGTGACAGAGGAGAGCAGTGAGCGTAGCAGAGACATGGGGAGTCAATAATGACTGATTACTGTAATTCAGCCTGTCAGAGACATCGACCTGCTGCTTACCACCGATCAATACACACCGGGACTCTCTCCAACTCACACAAACACTCAGGACGACGCATACAAGACATGTGTGTCATCACATGCAGACTGTCACCCATGTATAAACACACAGAGGCTGTAACACCGATGAAAGACAAAAACATCAAGGTGCACAGGTGCCTGCACAGTGGAAGTGAGACGCACAACAAGCAAGCAAAAAAAAAAACAACACAAATATGCATAAGAGGGTGGGAATAAGCTGGAAATCTCTGTTTTATAGGTAAGAAGTCTTTCTTCTTCTATTCTTCATTTACAACAAAAGCAGAATCGGAAAAACAGGTAAGAGTCAAGGAAAAGAAAATCAAGAAAGATAGAAAACAAGGATGAAGTGAACACTAATATGAGGAGAAAAGGTAAAGGAGAAAATAAAAAGATTGAAAGATAAAGGAAACAGCTGAAAAGGAATATCCTATTTACATCTTTTTACAGACACCCTGGAGAGGTTCTGCCCATTAGATTATTTTCAATCCAATCTTTAAGTAACATGCATGCCTGGGTGCAAACACTTCATTCTGTGCAGATTTGTGAGCAATATTTTTTTCAAATGCTTCAGTTCTGCTTATCACAGGCAGAAGTGTTTGACAAACAATTATATTAAATGTAGCTTTAAATGTTCTCTTCATAATAATGAGGTTAGCTCACCAATTGGATTTGCATAAACTTATATTACATAAGGCCAAAACAATTTCAAAGAAATAATATTTTGTAGACTACATAATGACTTAACCGTTGTCCAGCAAATATCATAAATATCGACTCCCTCCACAAGAAGAGGTCATTGCTAAATACGCTGGTTGGTCGCTAAGGGCTGCATCCTAGGATATTAATAGAAAGTTAGATGGAAGGAGGAAGTGCGGTATAAAGACGTTCACAAGCAAAAGCGATAATTATGGCTAGGATTTGAGTTACATTTTAAATTGATTGTTAATTAATGAACTAAAGATTCAAATTACAGAATATTATTGAATGCATCTGTCACTACAAACATAAAAAATAAAATATGGATGAAAACATCAGAGAAGGTTTGCCGGAGACATTTGCTGTTTTAATCTAGGCAGCCTGTGGATTTTAAGCAGAACCTGAAAAGTTGAACAACAGAGTTTGAAAAGTTACTGCCAAGCAATCGAAGGCTGAAGAAATTTGCAGAAAAAGGGACAGAAAGACACACGGACAGCGTCATTATGAGATCAAATTGCTAGAATTGCAGTTTAAAGGAAATTCTTACCTTACAAATAAGAGTGTGTCTTTGATTGTGCATTCATTGAAAAAGCTGCTTGTGACGCACTTATTGGATACATTATTTCACCTCAGGAGTGTTCGAACATTGTGAGTGTAATTATCAGTACGTGCACAGGTGGACACTTGTGTGGAGGTGTGCGTGTGCATGTCTGTCTATGAGACCGCAGAGCAAATTCCTCTCATTTAGAAACTGAGCTACCGAGGAGATTCATCAATAAGTATCGACTTCTGGCTTCTTCAAACCGAGCCACCATCACATCGGATCAGACAAACTGTACACGCTCTCGTCCGTTTCTCTGTTCCCCCTTCACACCTGGAGACGCGCAGCAACACATAGACGAGACATCCCCTGTACCTTCCTGCGCACCGCTAAAATGTACTTCAGACAAAACAATCATAGGACCAAACACCACTGGACATTGATTCGCAACCGTTACTCCTCGAGCTGAACATCAAACAACATTCTCGCTCACACGAACACTGAAGAGAATCTCAGCCGTACTGCTCAGAACACAATTATTATCAGAACTCATCGCAAACACTTTTTTTTGTATAGTAGCTGAAGTTGTTCAGAAAAATAAAAACTTTTTAGAATCTTGCAAACCTTCTGGTGACGCCAGAACTAATATTTTATCCTGTAGTTTTAAAACAATAAAGCTTTTTATTGGGTAACTTGGATCATTTTGTCTCAAATTTAACAGATATTTTCAAAGAAAACATTTTTGTTTCGTCATGGTAAATGCAATTTTGAGTGCTTGGCGTCTGCCTGAAAGCAGATTTTACCAAAACAACACAGATGTTAAAGAGTGTATATAAGAAGGGCGCATAAGTTACATCATGAGTGTAAGGAAGAGCAATTTGAGCAGCATGAAGCTTTTATTAACCAAAAAGCTGCACTAAAGTTGGGAATACTTTTGTGATAACATATCAAGCATTTATTGTAATGATAATTTTTATGCAATGTATCTGCAGCTGAGATCAAAACAGAAGCCATTTTTAATGAGGAAAACCTTAAAAACTCTGTGAATCGCATCTAAACAGCTAAAACAACTCACTGAAAACTACCAAAAGTTGCATAACAGAGAAGACTGACTGAAGACGGGGAAGACCAGGAAGGAAATCTCCGCCATGGTGACCTACCTTTAGCTTTCCACATTCTGATAGCCGAGTGCTTCAAAGGATACAAGTTCTGGTAGAGAGGAATGAGCGATTTGAGAGCTCGACTTGCGTTGATAGCTGTGGCTCTAACCATGGTGGATAAAATTTTCATGTCCACTATAGCACCATCAAACAGTGGCCCAAAGAATGGCACCTAGCACAAACACCAGGGTGAAAAAAAAACAAAAACAAACACAGCTTAAAGACGAAACATCTAAACTTCATGAAATAGAAAACAATCTGGAGGCTACCAGCCAAATAATGACTGACACAATAGTTTTTTTATAATGACACAATATTCGATTCAGGCAATGGCTATCTGATTGAATTCAATACTTTGCTTGTGGAATCCACCAAAGAGAATAACGTTAAGCTTTTATTGGGTTTGTTTCTGGACCAGGTCTCAGAGCCAAGCCCGCTGTGGCTGAATATATGTGCTTTCAGGACAACAACAGAAGCCATATCTTATCTTACTTGTTCTTGGATTCAGGATAATTCAATATTTTTGCTTGCAGAATGAATGAAGGAGAATGTGATTATGTCATTAGTGCTGTGGTATCCATGTCACACAGAAAAAAAAGAGCTTTTTATTGTGTTTGCTCTTGTTTGAAATAGAGTTATGCCATCAGTGCTGCGGCATTAATGTCTGTGGGTTTTAGACTGATACATTAACCAGATGAAAGCATATTTGTGTATCTTAGAAAAGAAAAAGAAAAAAATATCAATTGACATATGAAAGCCCCTCACATTTACAGTCCACCTCCTAATCGGCTTTCACCATCTTTACAACGTCACGGAAGACATAAAGAACAGCATAGCGGCTACAAGAGAACATTTCAATTGTTTAATCTCAATCAATGAAAACTCATTTTGATATCCCAGCTTCAGTACCGTTTTGATTATTCCACTTATTTCATAAACTGACTCCCTGCTACATTTAATATCTCATAACGCAGTACTTTGAAACTGTATTTACACACCTTAACAGTTTGTCACTTAACAACCACAGACATTGTGTTCATTGGATAGTTGTGAAGTGAACAAAATTGTTTTTTCTTTCATAGAAATCTGAAAGAAGTCTCTATGGATGAATATTTTTCAAAATAATATTTTGTGGCAATTAGAACTAAAAAATTCAAGTATTATGAATATTTTGAAGAGTAACTGATTTAACCATCTGAAAACAGAAAACAGTTTATGCATAAAGGAAATTATATTCTCGGCTGGTTTCAACTTTTACATTTCTCAAATTTACAAATAACACGTTTGGTCATGATAATAATCCTTCTGTATAACTTAAACCATATTGAAACTAACAACTAAAGTGAAAGAGTAAAGTTAAAACATTTGAAGAGTTGCTTTCTTATAAGGTGATGTGTTTCAGAAGCTTAATTTCTTCTATTCATAGTCCCTCTGCTCCACATAAACCTAAAGACTGAAGTTTTTGCAACGTAAACAAAACTTAACAGCTCCAGAGGTAACATCCGCAGAGCCTCGCAGAGCCTCAATTACTCTGATTGGTCAATGATTTTATGTATTTTTTTTGTACAATTACAGCTCAGCAAAAGGTTGTGCGTCTATTTATTTCTGATTAAAGCCGTGGGAAACTAATTATCATTACGGGAATTAAATGATTAGCTGAAATGACCTACAGTTTTCACTGAAATACCAAACAATATTTTTTTAGGCTGCTTAGATTAATTTATTTTATTACCTCTGGTTTCTTGAGTATCTGGATGGAGTACATGTGGTTCTTCATGGGGTATATGATGATCAACACATCCCCAAATTCAGTAGGGATGATCCCTCGGCGGTAGTCTCTAGAATGTTCAGACCAAATGATGTGGACTTCGTCGTTGCCCAGGTGTCGGAGCTGGAGCGTTGGGAAGTGGAGGATGGGGGGTAACGATTGATGGGAAGGAGCAGAAGAGTGAAGGGGGATTAATAATCCGACCAAAGCAGAAGAACACTGTGAAATCATTGGTTACAATGCAAACAAAATGCATGCACAGAGATAGTTTCACAAATAAATGGTATAGGCTGAATCCATCAAAAGCCAAGGCTTTTTGATTTGGGGTGAATGTGCATGGTACAGGTGGCCCTGGGAATGATGGAGTGACTGGGAGAAGATGGAGAATCGTTGACCAGACAGAGTGAAGCCCTGGGAAGATGGAGTACAAGCTGGAAGACGGATGGGATCATATGTGATGCTGAGAGCAGGTTCCAGTCAGAGCTGGTGACAGCGCCGTCATTAACCTTGATGTCTGCCAACACACACACATGCACACGCACACACACGCATACACAGCTTGCTCTCTTTACTTTTCAGGTTTGTCAAACACCCTCTGATTGATGTCAGTCTAGACTTTGGCCCCGAGAGAAATAATGATGCAATTTCCTTTCAAACATTTAAACTTTATTCCAATATTTATCCTTTTAAGTCCAGATTATTTCCTTCATGTTTTGTTCCAAAGTAACAGACATTCTTGTATGTTAATAATTGCTCAGAGCCATCATTTTTGATTTTAGGAGTTTTTTTAAATTAGTTTCTCTTTGAACTGTAGTCAGTTTTCTTTATCAAACATTATTTATCCAGTAGCTGACAATTTAAAAAATATTTTTTATGAGACATTTAATTCTGAAGTGCTCACCATTTCTTGTCTTGCTTATTCAACGTCAGCTCAACTGGCTTCAGCAACAGCATGGGTCGTATACAACATGCAAACTCCCTGTTTTCTACTTGTGCACTCAAGTTAAGAGTCCTCCACATCTTCTAAACTCTAAAAACTTATATTTTTATTTAACATATTTTCAGCAATGGTCTTATAATGTCAATGAATGCATAACAAAAAAATAAAAATAAATAAAAATATGTGCAGGATCATTCCGTTTTTGCTCTTTTTTTGGGGAGTCAAACTTAAACGTTTCCGATCATCAAACTAATTTTAATAACAGAAAAAGTTACCAGAGTAAATATAAACATCTTCCAAGCAATTATTTTATTAATTAAATGAAAACAAAATGCTATAATCCAGTATAGGTGTGGTTTGTTTAACTGAACAAAAATGTTAATCACAATAAACTAATTATTAAGTTAGAAGAATCAATTACATTTTAACATACTGTCAAGTTGATTTGGATAGCTTTTCTCTTGAGAAATTATCCCTTTAAACTTCCTTCCTATATTTACTGAGATTATCTTAAATAGTAAAATTAATTTTGAAGATCTGAATTACAAAAAATAATCTGCAACTGGGGATCCTGAAATCCTGGAAAAATGGTTTTAAAGACAGGATGTCAGTAGAGATTTGATATTGCTTCAAACTGTTTGTTCTAGATTGGTCTTATTACCAAAGTTCTGAAGTGAATAGAACAAAATAAAGTATAATAATTAAATGAAGTATCATAGAAAACAATTAAATATATGACTGAAACTATATCAGAGAATTAAAAAAGGGACAACAAAAAAAGCAGCAATTAAAAAAAACTTGAAGAAACTCAAATTTTATCCATGCCACTTTGCGAAAACCAATTAACCCTTCAGATGACATGGTCATTTATGATGAAACTACTTGGATTTAAAGGCATAAACACCTTGGGAGCCATTGATCTTTCTACATTTCTCTACTAGCAGGACACAAATTGGATTGTGCCATTATCTTCCCGAGAGATTTTTCTGTACGTCTAATTGCAGCTCAGAAAGAGTTTTGGTAAGAACCAGAAACTATGAAATATTTTTGGATGTCAGGACAGTTAGAGGCTTTTTTTTAAATCCAGTTTGGTTTTTTTTTCATAAAGAAGATCAGAGCAATGTCACATCAGTTGGTGTAATGCTCCTTTAATCCTTTTACCCTCGCAGTTGTGTTGCGATAAGACAACCACGGCCCAGCAAAGAGGGAAACCTGGACAGGAGCCCTGCGAAGGCCTAAACTGATTGTGTTTGTGTGAGTGTTACAGGAGGATGGAAGATAAACGCTTGCCAGGACCAATGTGCATTTGTGTGTCCACTTAGACCGTTTGCGGACACGTTCGCCAAGCGCTGTCTGTACGCGTTTTTACGTCCAAGGATAACGTGTTATGGCTGTATGCGTGTCTCCCTGCAGCGCTAACACAAATTTATAGCCGTGGTCAGGATGAGGTTAATAAAAACCCTCTGTGGATGTGTGTTAAACAGGTTTAAATCCTGCGTGAGTGTGTGTGCGCGCAGGTGTGTGTATGTGACTATGCATGTTTGATGGAACCATCAGCTGATCAGTGAGACGGATGGTGTCGGGCCAGACGCTGCTAATCCAATCAGCTGCCTGAAGCGATGTGATAGGCCGAGAAGCAGGAAGTATGATCTGATTAAAAGGACATTATGGCCGTGTGCAGAGCACCCGGAGCCTGGGGGGTGACAGGTGTGATTACAAACAACAGATATAGACACATACAATAAAACCTGCCTGCCTAGGCACTTATACTGGCCTCACAACAAATGCAGACATGATTGCCAGGCCAACCAAGGCAAGATTACTGAGTAAGACAGCGTTAACAGGACACAGCAGCAAATAACATACATTTCTGCTTACTATTAATGTTGAACATTCAATCTTCTGAATGAGAGGGTTTAATTTAAGTCATTGACAGTTTTATTGTGATAAATTTAAAATAAAAAGGATACAACAATCAATTCCTGCCATTTAGCCAACAGAAAGCAACGATATCAGGAGCGATTTAATTTAACAAATTAGCATTCAAAGATGTTAAATTAAAAAAACAAGGTTTTTACAAATAAAACAGCACTGGATGTGTGACTGGTTATTTTGTGAGACATTTGACTCTATTTAGCTGAAAGCTTGCTTGCTTGATGATGTTAGGAAACAGAAAAGTCTGATGTGTCTTGTGGACACATTTAAAGATGTTACAAAGTAAGCAAAAAACAGTGTCAAACTGATAAAAATACCATCAGTGCAGGTTACCATACTTGTAAAAATGATTTCAGTAAGTTGATTCTTCTATCAATTATTCTAATGATTAGGGACCAATCAATCAACCAAACTTATTTGCACTGCACGTTTGAGGAACGAGGCAGTTCAAGATGCTTTACATCCTAAAAATGTAACGGGTCAGGGTTACAAGGACACAACGGCCGAGACGGATAGAGCAGGTGTTGCAGAACAGACCCCTGCCTCCTGAGCCACCGTCGCTCCAATTAGATTAATAATCTCAATTTCCGGACAGATCATAGTTTCTACTTCCTGCTCTATTTGAGGCTAAGAGAGAAGAATTACAGTTCGCTACAGAAACAGCGGCACACTGCTTAGATGTTTGTATCCGCATCTGTAGTGTGATCGGATACGAGTCAATACCTCACAAAAAATAAAGGCAGCACAGGCAAAATCGTGGCAAGTAAGCAAATAAATTGCATTGCTTTGTGAATTCCTCCCTTTTTGTTGGTGTCATATTTGTACCTTTTTGGTGAGGTTCTGATCCTGGTCAGGGGGCATGCGAGTGGACACGTGATAGATGACTTCAGTCGTAGATGTGGCATAGTAAGGCGTCGTCTGGCCAGTGCTGTGATTTCTCTGAAGGCCTCCCATGAACCCACAGTGAGTCTTGAGGTCGACCTAATGCATAACATTAACATGCATAATGACACTCTTGTTTTCGTCTTGAAAACACAAACCCCCTGTGAAGTTTCAAGAACACCTTAAAAGATAAATCTGTGTATTTCTGACTTGGAATTCAGGATTTTAAGAAAATCCACGCTTGCCATGTTTAAATAATTTGTCTACTTTATGATTTAGGACGACAAATGCTCCCAGTAAATATAGAGTATGTAAGAAAACGTTTTAGTACCTCCCAGCCGAGTCCTGAAACAAAGTCCTCATAAGCTTGGCTGCCAGCGGTGTTGGTGAGTATGGAGTGTTTATCCTCTTGACCTTCAGCCACGTAAAATACTGCGATTTTATGAGTCTCTCGGCTAAAAGACAAAGAGAGAAAGTAATCAGCACCAACTCACAGGCTAATAAAAAGGTTCCAGAGAGGAGTTAAAGATAATCGCTGCTCACCACTGCCGTGAGTCTAGATTCTTCAGCTCTCTCAGTAACTTCTCGTTCTTCCTCAACAAATGAAAGTTACTCCTGCAAGACAGATAAGCGAGCTATAAGTCATTACTGAATCCTGCCAACACTGCTTTGAGTTAAAATATCTTAGTCCTTTACCTTGATTTATTTGAAATGACATACAAGTCTGTGTGTTAAGAATAATTAACGCTTGTATGGAATGTTAAAATCTACAGAAAAGATAATCTTTTTGTTCAACTCCATCAGCATATATTTCCATTCAGAAACGTAGATTGCATTCACTTTAACTCCCAACTACTTATAGGAAAAGCATAAAACACTTTATAGGAAACTGGAATTGTGACAAAACGAGGCTGTACCAGAATATATCTCAGCCTTGCACATTGAACGTACTAAAAAAACTCAAACTGCTCAGTGTTACAGAACTGCTGCACATGTGTAGAGTGATAACTTATGGCCATCAAGGCTAATGGGTATTATACTAGCCAATCCATAATTTGGGAGGTTAAGTAAGGAACAAAGCTTACTTAGAGAGGAGTAGGACCCTAGATGACCTGGAGAGATTGTAAAGGTCCAACCTGGAAGACTAATTTATGTCAGGTTGGCAAAATGTGTTGCATAGATTTTAGTAGGTTAAAAATGGTGGTGGAAACAAGAATAGATATTTTTCCACAGGAAAATATATTAAAGGTTGCATTTTTCTTACTTTTTCATACTTTGCATTCATTAAAGAAATAGAGCTACTTGGAGAGAGGCTCCAAGAGGTTATTAGGAGCCTGCGTCTTACTAACAGCAGATAAATACAAAACTAATAGATTATGGCTAAAAGAACAAGATTCACAAACCAAGAGTGTCTGACTTGCCTGACTATCAATTTAAAGAAAAAATAAAATCTTCCTAAGCATAAAAGGACGGTCCTGAACTTCTTGACAAGCATGTTTAACACCTTTTGAAAATCAAGCCTCTGACTTCAAAAACCATCAAGCTGCTGCAGAACTCCTGTTTACTCCTAGTTTGTGGGGGAAAAAGTCTAAACGTCCAAAGTTTTGACACTTTCAGGCTCTCAAAAAAGAAAGATGGGCTGTGATTTTTAAGAAAAACAAAAGCCTTTCATGCAGAATAATTTGTCTAAAGGCGGTTGAAACTGTGCCAACAAGCAACCCTCAACCTCTGTACGGCTGATATAAAAACCAAGAGTTGGGCAGCGAAGCTTGGAGTGGACTGATAATGACACGTCGTTCTTTTCACTCTTAGAAAAAGGGAAAAAGAGTGAGGGAGTGCAGGAGATAAATAGAGAAAGGTAAAGAAAAGGAGAGAGAGAGAGGGAGAGAGAAATCGAGAGAGAGCAATTTGCTCTTTATTAAAGTGATACTTGGTAATGGCCTCATTCTCTGCTCTCAAAGACTCCATTTACACCCTGGATTATAGGGAAAAGCATAAAAGGAGATACACATGGGTGACTGTCAGTATCTTAGTGTCTGTAATGCCTCATATGAATACCTGGAGAGACGTCGGTGACAATAACAGATGATTAGACAACATCTCCTTTTTTCTCCCTTTCATTCTTATCTACCTCCTTATTTTCCCTTTAAGTTTCTTGAGATTTCATTTCAGTCATTTTTGCTTCATTATTTATTTTCTTTATTATCATTACGACTAAATCTGCATGGGTCTGAATCATCTTGGTTTCTGATTTGCCACAGCCCCCTCAATCGCGCTCTTCTTCAACTACTGCTTTTTTATTCTGACACCAAATGGGCCGAGTTTGATCAATAGAGCGCTGTCCTCATTATCACGCGCACACACACAAGCGCGTGGAGAAGTCCATTGTGTGGCTCTGAATGCAGAAAGTGTAATTCCCTGGATAAAGTATAAAGAGTGAGGAGCGTCCATTAGCCGGCCAGGCGCATTTAAAGCAATACCCTGACATTGTGAGTTCCAGCTCCGAGTCATTGAGAAGATGAAATGCTGCACGATGTGAATGGGGAGAAACGTAGCCTCTAATTAGCTCAATGTAGTTCACCTTTTTCTTTTATATGCATTAGGCAAACATTTGGTTTTGCTCTGGGGAAGAACAAAATACAGAAGACATCCCACACATACCTTTTATGAAATTACCCTTCCTTTGAAACATCTCATGCTAAAATGTGCAAAGAAATCTTCTTGCTAGGTTTGTTGCTTAGGTGAAAATCCTACATCCTTAAACTTAATAATCCAGGCTGTCTGTACATTTTAATGTAAAAATAAAAGACTTTTCCAAACTTAAATTAGAAGGGTGCCATTCCTTTTAAAGCAGGGGTGTCAAACTCATTTTCATTTTGGGCTAAATCGAGGCCATGAATTTTCTCAAAGGGCCAGTTGAGGCAAAATGTATTGATAAAACTATCCATTAATAAACTGTAAAAAAGATTAATTGAGCATATTGTCATAATAAGGTATTTTAACACTGCCCAGATAAAAACTGCTTTGATCACACTGATAAAATAGTATCCAACCACACAACTGATGTCTTTAAAGTCCTATTTCTGTGGCCCTCATAAAAAGTTATGGCGGGCCAATACTTTAGTTTGACACTTATCTTTAAAGGCAATGTTTAAAGTAGAAACTCCAATGTTCACTGTGAATTTATTACTGTTATTTCTACAGTATACAGGCTTTCCAAATATGAAACTTTGAAATAAAAAATAAAGACTGGATGATTGATTGGATGGATAGACTCATCACGAAGTGGAAGGAGAGATCTGGACTGAGGGTTTTGATAACAAAACAGAGAATGTTTTAAATCTCATTTCTTTATTCTCACTTTTCCGGACCTGGATAACACTTCAAAACACAAAACTAAACAAAAAATATTAACAACTAGAGGTGTGCCGATCGATCGGTCACCGATCATAATCGGCCGATTTCCGTGAAATCGGTGATGATCCGGATCAGCGATCATTGGCTCTGTTACCGATACCGATCACCTGCATCTCATTTCCCAGCCTGTCTGTCCAGCTGGTCTCGTCTTTCCTTGCAACAAATGCAACTCCATAGATGTGTAACTACAACGCACTGAGTGAATGAGGACGTTTGCGTGTTGCGGCGGAAAATAGAAGCAAATCAAAATGCATCAACACCACGAAGCTAATAGACATAAAAACAATGACGGAGTTTGGCTACATCGAGGCTCAGTGCAGTAAAAAGACATGGAGGATCAGACAGCAGGTAAAGCAGCGCAGCTACAAACACTCACCGGATTAGCATGACGGTCAGAAAGCTAAACAAATAACCGGCTAAATGATTTAAGTCTTGGAGCTGCGATGTAAGACGCTGGTTCTGCTGTTGAACCGCTGCTCCAGTACAGGTAGTAATATTTAATATTTAGTAATATTTGACACGGAGCCGCTTCTGCTCCACCTGGTAAGAGACTCTCACACCGAGCCTGTTTAAAGCTGCAGCATCTAACCTAAGAAAATACATTTTACATACGTATTAAAACTTTCTCTGTCCTAACATGAGGCAGATAATCTCTAAAAAAATAATCGATCTCCTCCCTGTTACTCCTCTCAGTCAGAAACAGCCAATCAGAACTAGCAGTAACCAGCTAGCCGCTATGCTAACAGGAAGTTTTCATTCAGTAACTCTGAATTGTTTTTGTAATGGATCCTGTTTTTGCCT
This sequence comes from Poecilia picta, assembly GCA_033032245.1. Taxonomy (NCBI): domain Eukaryota; kingdom Metazoa; phylum Chordata; class Actinopteri; order Cyprinodontiformes; family Poeciliidae; genus Poecilia; species Poecilia picta. The sequence continues at coordinate 15,870,632 of CM065374.1, forward strand.
TTGAATGTTAAGTTTTATACTTGAATTTTTTATCAATGTTGAGAGGTTTTATTTTTGGCTCTTTGCATTATTTAGCCTCTTCAGAGCCTCATATGTTATCAATCTGTTAAAGATAGCATTATTGATAGCAGTTCAATTTGCACAATGCCTGTTTTGTTTAGTTTTCTCCTTGGAAAAGTTATTAAAAACAAGTTCTTGTCTAAATTAAGGTGAATTCATGGTTCCTTTTTCTACATAATGTAACAGTAGTGTTAATGATAAAAAATAAATAAATAATAATTATGTGATCGGTATCGGGGATCGGAATTGGCGATCGGCCCTCAGGGGTGATCGGTATCGGGAGAAAAAAACCTGATCGGCACATCCCTATTAACAACTGATGTAAGCAAAGGAAAGAAACTAATTGACCAAAGAATAGAATGATCCTTTCAACATTGAGTTAGATTTAAATAGCACTTCAACACAATTTTTCATTATTGTCGAGGAAGCCTTACCTCTTCTCCCAGGAGTTGAGTCCCAGTATGTTGATGAGCAGCCTGCAATAGTAGAAGGCCGACTGAGGCGTCTCGGTCTCTGGTTCGGTCTGCTGCATTGCTCTCATGTTCAGCTCCTCACCTCTCTAAGGAGAAAATGTGTAAAGAAAATGAAGCACCAAGGATGATTTGATTTTACAGTTTCTGGCAAAAGAAAGAAAGAAAAAAACAGAAATAATCAGTGTTAAAAGGAAGCTCAATCAGTTGCTCTAGTTTGTAGCAAAACTCAAATCACAGATAAGACACCAAAATATTTGCATGGTTTTTGCCACAGACATAAAAATAAGATGCAGCTTGTAAACATATTTACTAAATGCCGCTCATTCATGACACATTCGTCTATGATGCAACGGCTGACTCATTGAGAAAATTGCCCATCTTGTAAAACTTGTTGGCCGCATCTCGCTTGTATGGAATGGAACAATAAAAGAAGTTTAGACTTCTTGCTGAGACGGCCACAGAGACAGGAATAACAAACCAGAGTTTACACTAAATGGAGATAATTTTTCATAAGGAGAATCTAAACAACGCACATGAAGGACAAACTCCCGCTCTGCAGAACTTTGTTTCAAGATGGCGTTGATCACATCGTTTTCCTGCTTCTCTGACACACACCCTGGAGGGGGGGCCGGGATGTTGAGTGGCATGCCTGTGAGAACCAGTGGGGAATCAAAATTAGCTTGGAAACCATTTTGGTTTTACACCTTTATACCTGAAACATTACAACATACTAGTTCATGAGTTCTAGTCTAACATCAATATATTAAAAAATGCTTGCATTTTATTTTATTTTTTTAAGGTTAAAGTGTTGTTTTAGTTCACATAACCAAACATACCTGCTCTCTGTAGACACTCTGGACTCGAGTAACCCAGGTACTGCAGCATCTCATCCAGTGCATCATCTCCATCTTCCAGAGAGTTCCACGCTGGCACCGCCTCCCGACACACTCGCTTAGCTAGTGGTGGAGCAAGAAGCTTTTCCGAACCCGAATCCTCGTCAGCGTGATGGACATACATCTCTGCCTCCTCCTGCTGCTCTATTTCTTCCACGGGTTCAACGCTTCCCCCTCCTCCTGGATCTTCCCTCTCCTCATCACTGACTTTTCCTTCCTCCTCGACTACTTGAAACTCTTGTCTGTCACTTTCCATCTCTCCTTCTTCCTCCTCCGGCCCCCGCTCATCCTGCCCTTCTACTTCATCATCTTCCTCCTTCAACTCCATCTTATTCTGCGGACCTCCTGGTGGAGTGCGTAATTGAAGGTTTACGCTGCGCGGCGTCTGCATCTGTGTTAAAAGCGCGCGCGCCGGACTGTTCGGGGAGCACAGCGGAGGCCCATAGAGGACGGCCGAGTCCCAGGAGTGTTTTCCTGCGACATCTCGAATGATGACACGGACGCAAGCAGGAGCAGAGGACAAGCCAGCTGTCATTCCTCCTCCCGGGACACCGGACTCTGATCGGATCTGGAAAAAACAGGAAATAGCAGGAAATGCCAAATTCCTGAAATTAAAATGTAACGAATGACAATACAGTCGACGCATATCCAGACCTGGAAAAATCAAACTACACACTTTTCCAGACCGTGTAATTATCATCTCAGATGAGATAAATTGTCATTATGCCAAGAAAATAATGACACTTCAGATGATGTTACCTGGAGAACAGACAGCAGCGTGGAGCCGTTCAGAACCAGAAACTGAAGGTTGGGCGAATTGAAGAGTTCTGGTCCGAGATCTGGACTCCCACAAACGGGTTGTCTTGGTTTTCACACACCTGTGAACAGACGTCAAGTTAGCAAAGTAAAAAAGAAAAATAATAACAAAACAATACTTAAATGAATCCCGCTCCTTTAGTAAGGAGCTATAAAATCTTACTAGACCAAAACGTTAGAGCACCTGACTGGAAAGAGTTGCGGGCCCTCCGGACATTGGATAATGTCCCAGATGATTCACCAGATGGGTTATAACGGTTCTGGCTGCAATGGAAACCAGGCCTTGCTGGATACGGCTACGAACTGCAGAGAACAAAAGAGTGTTCTTCTAGCCAAGTTGTTTCATTTTAATTTCCCTTTACGTGTGTTTACATGGTATAATTCGTCACATTGTTCACAAACATACAACATCATCATATGATTGCGACAAAGTTGTTGACAATAAATCCACAAGGATCTATCCTAGAATCATGATTATTCATAGTAATTGTTTATCTTTGAAACTCAGATTAGGCTTTTCAGCAACAAACACCCAAGTGGGTCTGAAAGGATTAAAAGGATATGCATGTGGAAAAGCTTTTCTCACTCACTGTTAAGTATGGCAGAAGATCTGCTATGCAATGGGCCTCTTTCTCTTCCAAAATGCCCCAAAAAATCTGTGGGACCTCATGGGATCATGAACTCTTTAGAAATATCTTTCCATCAATAATTCAAAACATACAGCAAATGCAAAACTCAGTCCTCAGAACTAATGGAAATCTTTAAGGTGAAGTGGCATAAAAGATGAACAAAACTAAGATTAGGACTTAGTTTAAACATTCAGGACTTACTGTAGTTTAAACATTCAGCATTACACTAATACTGAATGTAAAATTCAGTATTAATATGTTCAACCTTTATGTGCCTTATTCAAACTGAGTGAAGGTCGTCCGCCTGCTGAAGAAGCCAGTGTCATTACATACAGCCCTGAAAGTAGACCCTTGTTAATCAACACTGTCACATAGAAACAAACACAATGATGCATGCAGACTTCCAAATGAGTCCTTATTGACAAGATTGATTGGTGAGTACAGATATGTATTGATCGGGCACTCTCAGTGACACCCTAACCCTCAGGGCTTGGCTCAGGATAAGGAGACAAAATAAGGAAAAGAGAGAAAACCTAACGAAGGCAGTAGGATGTTGCAGAAGTTAAAAATAAAACCGAAGAGAAATGAGAAGAGAAGACAAGGCGAGAGACGAAAAGAGGAGAGGGGAGAAGAGAAGCATGGTGTATCAAGGTGAATCGGTCATTAGACTGTTCTCTGAGTCCCGTTGGATCATAGCAGGAGGCAATAAAGTCACTCACATGGATGCAGGAAGGTGTGTCTGCATACACATACCTTTCCGGTTAAACTGTGCAAAGATTTTGTGGATTGTGTGCGCGTTTCTGTGTCCGTGCATCACTTTGCATGAGCGGAACACGCGTCAGCTCATTACAGAGCTAGATTGAATAAATTACCTTCGGTGACCGGCTGCAGTTTGCTGGAGCGCTCCGAGTCTGGGCTGTGCAGAGGTTCTGGTTCGCGGAGGCTCTCCAATGGCAGGAACGGGTCGTATTCTGAACTCAACAGGTCCGACAGCTGCAGTGGGAAGTACTTGGGACTGCTGAAAGACTGCGCTCCATAAACGCACCCATGCAGGACCTGTACATGTTACAAGGAAAGCAGTTTAAAAAGAGCCCAACTGTGTCTGTGATTCACTAGCCGAGGCACCGCAGCAGCTACAGACACGTTTACCTTGTAAATACAGCTGAGCAGCGTTTTGGTCGGTTGCTCCTTTTCTGGAGGGCTTCGTGTTTGTACAGGCTGGAGAAGAGTCTTTGGAGGCAGAGCCATCACCCAGTCCAACAAACATAACAGAAGGGAAACTACTAGCTGCAGAAAACACAGGAAGACACGCATGAACCCGCTTTCTGTGGACGTCTCGTTCTGCAGAACATTTTAAAAAGCGCACAGAGATTTGTTACCCTCTTATCCAGCTCGTAAGAGGAGGACTCAGTGCTAGGCAGCAGATATGTGATAGTGGCAATCAGGATCTAAAGGGAAAAAAAAACAAGTAAACCTAGTTTAGGACTTTAAAATTGTAGTAATTTTATAAAATGGAAAATCTCTAATATGGAAAAGTACCTCTACAATCTTCTTTGGAGTGTCAGGGGGGAATTTCTGAAGATGATCCACGTAACTGATGAGGAGGTGGAGGATGTCTGAGGCCACCAAGGCTACCGTCTTATTAGGGTACTAGGAGACGGAAAAAATTGATTTAAACATAACTTGAAGTGAACAAAAAAAACCTAATCAGAACTCCTCGTCATTATTTATTAAACAAAGAAAAACAACATGAAAGACAGTAGAATATACAATGATTCAATCACCTTTAGCAGCAGTAACCATTATTAACTCTTTTCTGTCTGTTACACCATTGTATAAGAATTCTGGCCCACTTTTATAATCTTTCTTTGAGATTGAATGAAATGAAAATAAATATATGGTGCCTTTAAAAAACTATCAACATAAACAAGCAAACTTTATAACCAGGTTTTTATTGAAAATGGATTTATAGATAGGCTCATGCACCGTTGCATCATTATAGCACAAGCCTACAATTTCTAGCATACCGAGGGTGATTATTTTTTTAATCTGAGCTCTGCAACCCAGAGGTAAATGTAAAAAGTTTGTAAATGTTTGTGGTTCAATTTACCATGAAATTAAGATGAATGCAGCAACACTAATACATTAGAAATAATTTAAACCATAATAATAAAACAATTTGTTACATACGTTTTGAATTTTTGTAAGAGGCTTTAAAATACCATATTAATATTAATATCTGTCAAATTAAACTAAAATCTGTAGCTGTCAGTAAACTGTATAATGTCAAAATAAAACTCAGTGATTAATGAGAAAAGGCTGAAATTAAACCTCAGGCACAAACAAGAGCCAACGCCTGAAAACCAAAAATGCTTGTTGATGAAAGGAAAGGAAGACGAGGCGGCCAAGAGGAGGAAGTGGCTCTGCATGGAAATATGACAATCCCTTAAGCTTTGTGTAAAACTGTGTGTACATGTAACAGAGCCTGTAGCTGAGGCGACTGGCTGCTGCCACCAAGGCAAGAGATTCAGAATTGACAAAGACATGAGTGTATATTTATGTAAGAGGGAGAGAGAGAGAGAGAGAGGTGTGTGTGTGTGTGTGTGTGTGTGTGTGTGTGTGTGTGTCACAGCTTGCAGCATTCCCTTTGGATTAGGCTCCTATCTGAAGGAGAACCAAACATATTTGCAGTCCAGGTTTTGCTCCCAAGAGCAAGTGAATGGAAATGTGCACTGGTGCAGTTCCTTAAAAAAAAAAAAAAAAACATTGGCTGCCGATACACAAACTGGGGATTCCAAGGTCGAAAAGGTATGCGTGTGTCTGTTTTTGTCCGTCTAGAACCACTTGGCTCCGGATGAGACAATAAATGTTGGACAGCATTGTTTTGATCCGCTGGCCTGTCGTTACAGAGCCGGACAATAACAACTGCGACGATTTTACAAAGAGCAGCAAAAATCTCCAGTTGCAAATATTAGGCTGTTATTCTGATGCAACCAAATGATCTACAATTAAAATGTAAGTAGATATTTCTCTACATAAAAAAACCAACAAAAAACAAACAAACGGTATGGCAGAAATCAAGCATCATAAATAATTTATTTGAATTTTTTTAAAAGAAAATTATATTATTTAGAAATCTCAATTATCTCCTGCAAGACAATAAATGGAAGACATTTTGTCCTTTAATTAAATAAATAAATAAAAACACATTCTGACTATATGTGCATAAACTTACTAATTTATACTTAAATTTAGAGACTACAATTATATGCTTATGTCAGGGTTTCTACAAATTTTATGTCAAATAGGGCTGCCACCATCTAACTACCAATATTTTTTCCTGTCAACTATTAACTGATATTTTGATAAAAAGATTAATCTAAATCAACAGTTTTCTCCAAAACATCTGTTTATATTTGTTCATCTCACAACAAATTTATTTAAAATTCTTACATTTACAGAAGAACTATGGAAAAAATACAGTAATGCTAATCAAGCTCAGGGATGCTGCCAACAATAATTTTAGTAATAGATTATTGTTCCAACTATTCTGACTATTAATCAAAAAATGAAATTCATTCAGCAGTTTTCTCATTTAACCAAGATTTTTTCAAACCAACCTACTAATAACTAGATATCAAACTGGGCTTAGTGGGAGATTTTTTCAGAATCTGAATCAGGTGAAGCTCAAATGAGTTCTGGGTATAACATATTTCCAAAAGCGATTTTTCATCTTGAATGCAAAATGTACACATTTTGGTACATTTGTTTTGGTTTATTTAATGCACTGAGAATATTATTCTTACAGCCTTTTGGGGTTAGAATACTCCAATTCACAATTAGTCAATTGCTAAATTAGTTCACCATTATTTGGATAATTAATTCACCATGATTAATGTGACTGTTTCAGCCTTAGTAAAGCTATGTAATTTAGTATTCATTAATTCATGTTGAAGAAAAAAACAAAACAGATGCTTAAACCAAACATTTTTTGTGTCCTCAGTTTCTAAGTCCAGAATTTGACTGAGGTTAATGTTCAAAACCCTGAGTCTCCCATCATAATTACAGTAGCCTTTTGGTTCTTTAGCACTATTAAATAACTCACCAAGACTCTACTTAAACCATCCACATTCTGGCCCACTTTTTCTTTTTCTTTTTACCTTATAATAGGGTCATCATCCAGTGTGAGAGAAGTGGAACAGTGATAGCAGTAAGTGCTATAACATGTAGGATGTATATATGTATAAAAAAACTGGGACAGAATATGACTCATAATTATAAGACCTACCTTCAGGGTCACACAGATTACATTGAGAGCTTCTTTAATCTGAGGATGTTCAGTTCCATGAGACAATTCTTCACACAGCCAGATACCCAGGCTGCACAAAGCCACACATCTGACAGAGCGGGGACAGGAGCAGCGAGTTATAATACACACACTCAAAGGTAAAAAGAAAAAAATCATCAAAACAAAAAAACACAACTACAGAACCATTTAAGTTACAGGACCCATACCTTGCAGGAGCAGAGGGTTCATCCCTGGCAGAGGTCAGGATGGTTTTGATAATGTGTTCCTTAAAAAACAAAGATTTAAAGACTGTCAGCAACAACAGCAGAAAACTTCTACAACTGGTGCTTGTAATGAAGAGTCACTTTAAGTGGTATGCAAGCTATAAGCACACAATCAGGTTAACACAACAAGTTAAGGCAAATTCGCACACTTGCTGGTCTTTTCAGTCGGTGCTAATGATCGCTTAGTGATTCAAAACCGGGTTCTGGCTCGTAAGAAACCAAAGAGAGAGCCTGAGGTGCTGCCACGCATGGCATTAACTGTTTACACAGCAACAACAACACAAACAACATTACTCCCACAGCTCTGAGCCGTTTCAGGAATAGCTGATAAGACATTAACCTAATATTCTGTGCTGAGATCCCCTATGGACAAGCAAACCCAAGTTAAAACATCAAGACTGACCTGGATGACACAGGAAAGTAGATGAAAGTTTTTGAGCATGGTTAAAAAGCATATTTCATTCGACTCTTGTGGCTGCCAAGGCGACCTGCTCCAACCACACAAATCAGCAGGTCAAGGTACCTTCACGTACCTTGACCTCGGGGAATTTAGTCCGTACAACGTCGGCAGTGGTCGGATGGAGAGCAGCAAGTTCCTCATAAAAGTTGGGGAAACACACCAGTGACCCAAGAAGAATCTGGGCCTCGACTCTTGGAGCCTTCGAGGAAAGAAAAAAAAAAAGGAATTAAATAAATTACTCAATCAATGTCTATTCACAGCTTGCCATTTTTTAAAAACTTTTAAGTCAGTGTATTCCTCTTTAGGACTCTATGCATCCTTGTGACTCACATTGAGCGATGAACATGCAGTGACTCTGGAAGCTGCGATGATGAAGTCCAGGATCAACATGGTGGCTCCGGGAAGTCCGATGCTGAAGAACCTGGGACTGCAGTGCTTGATGATGGTGTTCACAATGTCCTGAAGAAGACAATTTGTCAAAAACACTTCTTCTCAATATGAAGCAGAATTATTATTTAGGGACAAACTGCTTTGCAGACATTTTGACTAATCCCTCTATTTTCTTATATTTTGTGTCTAAGTAGCCAGACTTGATGGTAATTCTTCCAGTAGTCATGTATCAATACCTCCCCAGGCTTCCTAAAGCTGCACAGTAGCAGGTACTCTGCTACTGTGCAGCCATTAAAAAGAAGGTCTGATGGCTTTAGCCAAAAAATCTGGAAATGGTCTGTCCCTGGATGTTTAGTAGGATAATAACCTCAAGTGGTTGAACATTAATCTTTATCCATGACAAATCCTACAGAAAAGCTCCGGACTGAGCCTAAGAGAAAAGTGCATAAAGTTGTTTGCTCCAACCTTGTCAACTGTTAAAAGATAAGACTAAGACATATTCTAGTGGCAGAATGTCCCCACCGTAAGCAGACAGAGGCAGAAATATTTGATTCATTAATGGTATATTGAACAGTTTATCTGCCATTAAAGTATCATCAAATATTCAATGACGTTTCTCAAGCTGAGATGAATTTTCCCCATTGTTACTCAAGTTGTTTACAATTGAATCCCCTTGTAACACAGACCTGGTCCTGGTGCAGCAGCCCTTGGTGCATGATGTTGTAGAAGTGCATGAGAAAGTCGGTGTTTGGGGAAACGTCTTGACGTCTTTTCATTATCCTACAGATTAGTTTGTAGGCATGAAGCTTTCCCTGCTTGTAACGCTCAGTCAACATGGTGGCCTACAGGAAATATACAGAGACACACAAAAAAAACGGTTTATTTTTCTTCCCTGTAATATGAAGTAAATATATTTCCATATATTTCTTGATCACACTTACCTTGAAGAGCCAGGGGGTGAGAATTCTTAGAGGAGGAATCAGAACAGGAGGTGGGGGGGACGACTGGTTGTCCAGAGAAATCCCCAAATTATCCCTGATCTGAAAACAGAAATGCCACTAAACTCCTATCCCTGGTGGAAATTTTGAAATTATTTCCACAGCAGACAGATTTATCTGTACTAACCTTGGCCAAGTTCTGCCACAGCTCACACAAGTAGTCAAAAACCTGAGCATGGATTTCTGGGTCCTTGATGGTGTTAACATCTCCCAGGATACCCAGCATCCTCCTCCACATAACCGTGGCAACGTCTGCGTGCCATCCAGTTAGAGAGCCGCCTGCCATCACACTGCAGTCCTCGCTGGGGAACTCGCTTGTTTCTGGAATCAATACGTCAATCAGAGACTCTTGTTTGGTTGGAGGAGAATAAAGCGAGAACACTTAAAGGATCTTTGTAATGTTTACATTCTTAAACTATTTACCCCCTCACCCCTTCCCTCCCACTGTCAATGTTACCTAGATCATCTGGGGTCTGGAGTACAGAGCTGTGGAGTTTCTGGTCCAGCTGCAAGTGTGCATGTGAGTGACTGTGTGTGTGATCAGTGTGTTCAGCTGTCAGCGTGGCTGGGGAGGGGGTCTGGGAACGGGAACCCCCGAGGGAATGCATGGGCGAGGCACTCTCAGAGCCTAACCAAGAGTCAGAAAGACATGTAGAATTGAACAGAGAACCAAACATCTCCTGATTATAATTGTTCCTGGTGCTCACTACTGGACAACTTCACAGAATCGTACCGGTAACGGTAACCGTGTGGCTAAGGCTGCTGGTCTCTGAGTCAATGTGGAGTGTGTTCAAACTGGCCACTTCCTGCTCATCACAGGCTAAGCCGCCTCCTAGACTGTCCTGGTCCAGTGAGCTGCCTCGGCCGCCTCCTGTAGACCCTGCTCCTCCTCCACATGCATCTGAACTGAATGCAAAATCTAAAAAAAAAAAAATATATTATATATATACATAATACTTTATGGTTGGATGGTTAGAGCCAAAACGTTCTTTAAACCAGGGGTCTGCATCCTGCGGTGCTGGAGATTCAAGTGACTCTTCATAACTTTGGCATTTAATAATAACATGAGAAACCATGTGTTATTTCTGTTATCCGAAACAATTGGTTTTAAATAAAATTGTGACAACAAGTACAGGTTTTAGCAATTTTCCTGAATGTTTTAATAGAAAAATTGCACTTATCCACTGAAGAATGACTCCAAAATAATCAGTAATTAGTTATTTAGGTTGGATTTTGACTTTTACTTGAAGCACTTTTATACTTCTTTGTTTAAACAGCTAAAAATAGGAATGAAATGATGGTTCTTTAAAGGCAAAAACACATTTTCTATAGTAGATATTTCTGAAAAATTATAAGCGGTCTAGTTTTTCAAAAGATTGTGTAACATTTCTGGCGATAAGCATGTTTTATTTAGCTGGCCTAAGGGAAAAATGGCTCTTTCAAATACAAAGGTTGCAGATCCAAGTTTTAAACTGTGATGTGACATGTTGATTTTTCAATTACGAATTGATATTTTCTGCAGCTACAGTACAGTCTGTTGAATTGTAAAAAGAAATCGCTGGGATTTCATTTAGAACAAATTAAAAAAAAAAAACAATAAACAAAATAACTGATTCAGATTTTTCTTCTCTTTATATCTTAGGAGTGCATGTCGGTGTCTTACTGTCAAATTTGCATGCTGAATACTGAAAGGCATTAAAGGAATCCGACTGGCTGTCTGAGCTGATGACATCGGAACCGCTGGCACTAGCAGGTGACGTCCACTCAGAGGGAACTCCGGGGTCATCAATGGGTCGATGGGTCATCTGTGGGTCTCGACCCCTGACCGACCTCCAGGAGCTCTGGCAGGTCCTTGGGAACCTCAAGGCCCACCGGACTGCTTCCTCGTCGACCCTGTTCGTCAGAGGGACGGCGGTGCTTACAGCTTTGATGATTTATGCCAATATAATTACAAATACATGTGTAGAAGACATACTGACCACTGTCCCTTTGTTTCTCAGTCTTTCCTGAATGAACTCATCCATCAGGTCAGAGAAGTTTGGGTTGCTGCTTCCAACGTCGCTGGACACGGGGCGGGCCTTCTGGACCACCTCCTCTTTGTTGGCTACACACACGCAAAAGCAAATAAACTTTGAGAAAGTTTTTGCAGTCAAACACATGAATACTTAAAGGGAAAGAAGTAATAAAGTATAAGTCAGGGGAGGACGTATCTGGAGTTCTAAAGCATGGAAAATCTTATAAAAAGCTTGTTTCATCACCAGAGGAACACCTTCCCAATGAGAGGTAGCTTTAGAAATGTTCAAGTAGCTGTACGTTGTTATTCAAGGATCAAAATATTAAGGTACTGAAAACTAAACTGCTCAACTATAGGCCTAAATCAATCAACAACAGTGTGAAAGCAGTAATCTAGAGCAACTTCTTACTATAATGTTAATTTAAGAAAGATTTTTCATGACATTATCTCAAATGAGAAACCATCTGTTATTTTTGTTATCTCAACTGAAAAGGAATCAAAAGCTTAAGAAACAATAAATACTAATTTGTAATTACTTTAAGAAATTGAGTTCCTGAACATATATTAATGAAAAGAACTAAAGTGAAAGGAAAAAGTGAAAAAATGGTTTAATTCCTGAGAAACAGTTTAATCTTCTTACGTTGTTAAAACGGCTCCATTAGTTTATTACTCAATTAGCTCAATTTATCAGAACTGCACATCATCCTGACACACCGATGTTGTTGTGCTTCAAGAAACGATTACCGTATTTTCCGCACTATAAGGTGCACCGGATTATAAGGCGCACCTTCAATGAATGGCCTATTTTAAAACTTTTATCATATATAAGGCGCACCGCATTATAAGACGCATAGAATAGACTCCACAGTTATGTTGCCACCCACCCGGTATTGAACAGGACGTGATTTGTTCTGTTCACTACAAATATGGATGTCTAATAATAAAAAATTGGTCAGCGAGTACTATATATAGCAGTCTGCACCAGTCATTGTTTCACTCACGGTTTTGGTGTTGCGAAATTGTGCCCAACTGCTTTCTAGTTAGCACAGACCAACCGACACGCTGCCACTGCAGTCTCTGTCTCTCTTCCACCGACCCCCACGGGTCGGTGGAGTAGGTGCTGGTCCCTTGGTAACTCTAGCCGAAGCACCCCGGATAAATGTCTAAAGCTACTTTGTTGACATAAAGAATGTCAACAAAACAGTCCGATTCCGGTCGGCGAGGAGAGCCTTCCGCGACTGGAATGGGGCGTCTGGGCCGGACGATGGTCACCCGTCTCCGTTCGCGCACAGCATGTTGGTGGAGAACGTGATGCTGGATGACCTGCAGATGACCTGATTATTAGGTGGGTAGGTAGATACATAGACATGTCTATGGGTAGATAGGTCAGTCAAACTTTATTAACAAACCAGTTTGACAACTATCCCAGCATGCACTGCACGCTTCTTCTACGGGGGAAAATGAAGTCGGCAGCTGCTTACCGTAGTTGCTAGACCTGTTGTGGCTCAATATTGGTCCATATATTAGGCGCACCGGGTTATAAGGCGCACTGTCGGCTTTTGAGGAAATTAAAGGTTTTTAGGTGTGCCTTATAGTGCGGAAAATACGGTAACTTGTCAAGTATAAATCTATAGGTTTAAATATCCTATTATTTCAAACTGACTGGTTTGAAAACAAGTGGAATTATTTTGAGTTGTGTGTTTCATATATGTAAATGTGTTAACTTCAGAAAGTCAGACTTCATTTGTTGAAAACTCAAACATTCCAGAGTTACAAATGATTTTCCGTACTTTAGTTAACTTTGTTGCAAATGCCAGGAACTTTTTAAGATAGTGGAGAAACGGTGAAAAACACATGATTGGTTGTGTCGGCCACCACTATCAGCTTCATCTATTCTCGACATTTCCTTCAGATGCATAAGAACAGCAGATTATTAATCAATGTGAATTTACATTAAAATATCACAACATTCATAAACTGAATCTGTTTCTCCCAATTGTGAGAGCAGTCCTGATGTGAATGTACTTTGGGGATTTTTGAAGGTTGTTAAATAAACAAAAAGGAAAAAACAGCAGGCGCACCACATCTCAGATAAGCAATGCAGGAGTTAAACTAAATCATGCACAAAAAGTAAAAGAGAGAGTATTACTTAGTCAAACAAGTAGCAAACCAGAGGTCTAATATTAGTGCAGTTACGATTCTTTGGCTTACGATGCTATTAGCTTGGATGCAACAAAAGCGATTTGGGGGTGAGTGTAAAAGCAGGAAGCGATTAAAAATTCAAGATTGTTCTGAAGTAAATCTGCCACCTTCTTTGCAGATCAAATCTATCTCATGGATCTATAGCTGCTTCCAGGCCAATAACAGGAAGGAATTTAGTCAATAAAGCTTTAGGCTACTCAACGCAAAGTGTCAAGATTTCCTTTATAGCCACCAGACTGGCTTTAAAATACCACAGCCGCTCAAAAACATTAAACTGTGAAGCCTTGCGGGTTTAATCTTACCTCTGTCTGCAATGTGACGTAACACGAAACAAATCCAAACTAAGTTCTGCACACAAGTAGCCTGTTGCAACTGCAAAGAGATTACCCCAGAGCATCATGTTAGAAGTCAGGATCTGCAGAGTATTCAACTGTAATGGTTATTTGCCATCATGAGTGAATGAAATATGATTTTATGGGCTTGCTTAAAAATATATTTGCTCACATATACAACGTCTTTGATCTTTATATGCTTTTCCAAACGATATGAATTATGTCAGTAATACCAGAGAAATCACAAAAACCAACAGAAAATTTGTTCTGTAAAATTAAAGTACAACTGTAAAACCTCCACAACTAAAATCAAACAAATGTTACTCTGTGTGTATACTCTAGAAATCAACAGATGTATCAAATTCCTCCCCCCCAATAATTATAACGGAAAGATTATTTAATTAATGTTGATCCCTTAGTCTAATAGGACGATTATGGTAAATAAACAAAGCCTTCAATTGTTAACAGATAAAATTGGATTTAGGTTAAAAGCAATAATTTAATTTTACCTAAATATTTCTTCTGACTGGAAATAATAACTTTAGGGTGTGGTCCAGTATGCAGTCTGCTGTTTAAATTTGTATGAATATTAGTTTACGTAATCTTAGAAATAGGTAAAGATTTTATTATCCTTATTAAGCTTTATTAAATAAAACCCTAGCCCTGGAAGAGAATGAGCTTTAACCATGAGTGTAGCTTTAAAAAACAAACAAATAAATTTGCTGTCAGTGAATTCATGCAAGGAAACAACCTCTATTTCAACACTGCTGTTAAAATAGCTCAGGATGCCACAGCATCACTTCATTTACCTGTGTTACAAATAAGTTGACAAAACAAAAGAAAAAGTGGCACTTGTTGAGAAGCAAAAAACAAAAAACAGGTTGAGAAAAGGAGATGTAGCACCAGCTCCACATCAAGACAGATTCAAATGATGAATCTCTGTGCTCTTGTAAAACATTTTCACGAAACTTTCACTCAGGATGAGAATCAACAGAAATATTTGTAATAGTGGTTAAATAGTAACCATTAACGTAATATTTGGGCAAATAACCATTTCAGCAAACTATTTCTTCCTTACTGAATTAAGCTCACCCTACCATGACACTGGTTATTCTCAAAAAGTCCTGTGCTGCCATCTAGTGGAGTGGAAATGTATAGCTTATTTTCCTACTTAATATTCATTGTCCTACAGCAAACAAGGGTCTGAAGCTGGAACATCCAGCTAAACATCCAACATCATTCTCAATTGTAGTTAGTTTTAGTTTTGTTGATATTTTTAACTTTTTTCCAGACAGTAGATTGTCGTTTTCTTCTAGTTTCCAGGGAGGAAGTAAAAGACACTCAAAGAGGCTGCATGCAAAAGTCGAGGAGAGGGAGGAGAAGACGGGGAAGGAGGTGCAAAGGTTAAACTCCCAAAGCCTTTAAAAAAGAGAGGACAGGAGGAGGGATGGAGCTTCTGGTCTACAGAAACAAGTGACAGGTGGTTGAAGGACGTGGGGTCCTCGAAAGGAGGCAGGCTGGAGGAGGGGGGGCTACGTTCAAGAGCAAAACATCAACAGGGAGTTTCAGGTTCAGTCCAAGAGCAAGATGATGAGTTTCAGCCAAAAATATCATTCCATCATAACAAACCAGTTAAAAACAGCCAAAAAGGAAAGAGAACGGCTGGTGTTTGTGTGTTGATGAACATTTCTCTTCACTGTTTTGTCTTCTCTGAGCACTTCATTCGCCTCAATCCTCACCTGGCGTTGTCGTCTTTCTTCCAAAGTAGCCCAGGACGTGGGAGTAGAGATCCTTTAGCGAGGCGTCGCCCGAACTGGCCCTGGTCTGTCGCTGCGGCGATGACCCCTGCGATGACCCCTGGCCTCTGGGCCGAGGTTTGGAGGACAGGGCGTGGACAACGGTCTTATACATGCCACCGAGAAGAGCGCCCTGGTGGTGTCGTGAGGTAGTGATGCCGGGCTCCTGGGAGCGTGAGCGGCAGACTCGGGACCGCAAGGCAGAGCGTCCCAAACGTCCTCGCACTCCTGAGGAACTTGATGAACCCTCGGAGTTGACCTCTGGGCCCAGACCGGACCCGGTACAGGACCCTGGGAGCTGCTTCTCCCCTCCTGTTCCCAGTCTGTCAGCAGAGGAATCTCTGCTGCCTGCAGGAGCTCCGGGCAACAACTTCTCGTTTGCTCGTGTTTTATGGCCAGCTCCGTTCCCTGGGCCAAACTTACCTGGACTTTCTGCTCCTAGCTTTCCCCCTGAGCCCACCGCAGCTCTGGCCGTCCTCTCCCCAGCCGAGTGGCTGTGAGTGTGAAAATGACTGAGGCGACGCAACCTGGCTCTCCAGTGGGCCTCCTTGTTCTCCAAGGGGTTGTGGAACTGGACGGACTCGGTGGAGGGTCGGAAGCTGACATGGACCCCGGCGGACTGATGCCGCTTAATGCCACTGCGAGACATTTTTAACTTAGCAGGGTCGGAAGTTTGAGGAGTTGATGATTCAGTGTTAGGTTCGGCTGTGATTGAATTCTGTCTAATCAACCGCGCCCTCTCTTTTGATTCTTCTTTATCTTCTTGTTTCTCTTCTCCTATCTCACCCCACGAGTCAAGTTTCCCTTCGTGTCCTGCTCCAGCTGTTTCTTTCTCCTCTGAGTTTCTCTCTAAGCTAGTGCTCCCTTTAACACTGGGAGATGGCCATTCACACTGTAGCTCCAAACACTCGTAGATACTGCGCGGCTCTGCCTCACTCTCCTCTGTGGAGTCCACACTCCTGGGCCTCACTGATTTACTTACCTGCCTGTCCTCATTTACCACCCGCTTCTCCTCCTCTAACTGGGATCTAGCTTCCCTGCTTTGCTCCTGTGCAGGTAAAGCCACAAAACCTTCTAATAGATGACCAGCACCTCCTCCCACTTTGACCTCGTCTTTCTTTTCGCCTCCTTTCTGAATGAGGTAGTCTCTGATGGAGGAGAATAAATCATCCTCTTCGGCTTCACACCCCACTTCCCCCTCATCTGCATCAATTTCCTTTTCAGATGAAAAAGCGAAGGCGGAGTCCCAGTCGCTCACCCAGTCAGAGCTAGAGCCATGGCTTCCGGAGCCGGCTCGGAGCCAGGACTGGTTATAAACACTAGCATCATCCTGTGGTTCTGAGGACAAGGAAACACCATTGGAGAGGGTGAAAGGTGTGGGATTAGGGGAGGTGAGGGGTTGTGAGAGAGGCGGAGTTGTGAGGCTGTTGGCTGCAAGTGAGGAGGTAGTTGTGGAGTGGTGATGAGGAGGATTCAGGAAGGACATGGGATCCCGTTGGGTGTCTTCACCTTTGACCCGCTCGGTGATGAAGGGCTCCATGATGTCAGAGGCGCTGCTACTCCGGGCGAGGGAGGATGGCGCCGGGGTGTCCAGGTCACAAGCTCCACCCTGGAAGACCTCGGAACAGGTGGTGGGTGGGGTCTCGTCGCTCTGTGATGAGTGCCGCATTCGTGAGGTGCGGGATGTCAGAGTGATGGGGGGGTCCTCAAGATCTGGTGATTAGAGGGTGATGAAATCAGAGACCATAAAATCCCTGGAATAAGTGTGGAAGAGCTTAACACACTGTGACATGCATTTAATATGTAATTGCAGTGCTGTGGAAGACTCGTTATTCTGCTTTATTGTCAGTCCTAATCAATTGTGTGTCTATGTATGTATATATAGCAACAAGATGAATGGCATTTTGATAGCTCACCACATAAATTAACTTTTAGTGTGTCACAACACACGATAAAAATAAATATCAAAGCTAAAATATGAGTTTCTTTTGTTTTTTGCATAACATTTTTGTCTGAGGAAACATGCAAAAAAGTGTTAAACCCCTCCTAACTTGCTTTGCTTTTTGCTTTCAAAGAGACTTAGTAAATAGTTTGAAATTTACAACTGTAACTATGGTTCTATGAGTCCTGGACTGCCAGAGGCGGTGCTTCCAGCACTGAATGATCAGTCTTGCGCATGCGCAGGTTGATCTATGTGACCCGTGTGACTCTAAATAGTTACACGACACCTGCCGCTCGATTCTTCAGCCTTTTCACAAGACTCAAGGATTCTGAGGATCTAAGCATTCTGGTGGTCATCCGGGATTCTTTGGATAGAACCGTAGTTACAGTTGTAACTTTGTTCTATTTCATCCCTACTAACCACCAGAGGCGGTGCTTCAAGCACTGGATGACTTATGTCAACAAAGTCACGAGGAATCTGCAACATCCAAGGGACAATTACTACAATACCTACCCCAGTATGATGTTCATGGATGCTGCTCCAGGACTCCCTGAAGGGGATGGGGCAGAGCCACATTCACTCTGTAAAACAGAGTGTGAGCATACCCAATAGTTGACGATACCACACAAGAGGTAGCGCCACACCAAGCCTAATTTCCCTGTCAATCCACTGGGGCGATGGCCAAGCAGTCATGGAGAGGGAAGAGGCAGTGCTCATGAAAATGGTCTCCTGTGAGGGAGTCAGACTGCTATCTCCATGTTCACCTGCAGGCCAGGTGACCCACATGATCGATCACTAGCTGAGTGTCAAGGACCACTTGGTCCTGTGTTGCTGCACAAATGAGCCATTTGTACAGATATGGGAGGATTCTCAACCCTTGTGGCAGCAGAGGAGAGAGGGCCACTGTGACGCATCGGGTGAACACCCTGGGAGACAGCGAAAAGTCTGAACGGGAGAACCCTGAACTGGAAGTGCTTCCTTTGGAAACTAAACCAAGAACCAGCCAATGGGGTGAAGCAATTGGGACATGAAGTGGAAGTGAACCAATGGCCTGCAACACTTCCTGGTGATGAGCAGAAACACTAACGGCTTTAGATTTAAATAAGCCACAACACTCAATCAAGGAATGCAGCAAATTAACTGTTGGGGATTCTTGACTGATCAAAATGGGGCATCCTGCTTTACTGCTTTTTTAAATCCTCAATATCTCAGTTAGTTTAAATGTTAATTGTAGGAAACATGGACTTATTTTAGTTTTCTTTAAAAAAATGTTGTCCCTTTGATTGTTATGTAGAACAAAAGTTACACTTTTGTGTACACTTAAGACATTCTGTCCCATTGACTCCCATTATAAGCAAATATTTTCAGTGGACAGTTGTTTAAGCATTTTAAAATTTTACCTGAAAACCAAACTAATCTAAGCTTCTGCCTTCTAAATACAAGAAAAATATGTTTAGGTGTGATGACCCCCCTAATATTACCACAGGGCCCACCCCTTTATTTAATCAAGTTTCAATGGGAAAACGGCTCTTTTACCTTCCAAAATGCATAACAATGAAAATATTGAACACCACAAAAATAGTTCTGGTGCGTTGGCAGTGATGTAAAGAAGAGTGTGAATGTGATTGAGAAAATATTTTATCCATGTGTGTGTGCGTGTGACTTGATGAATCAAAGTCAGGTAGCCTCTTTAGTATTTTCTCTATCACAGGAGAGGCTGATGTGTGACATAGCATGTTTATCTTTGGATAAATCTTAAGTTATCAAAAAGATTTAATGCAGTGGAAAAAAAATAAATATTGAATTTTTATTGCACTTTTATAAGACATATCGTTTTAGGTCACAAAGGTTAAAAAAATGCTTAAATATCAATATTGATATTAGTTTTGATCTGGTTAAAGATGAAACATAAACACTCCAATTTTTTTATTTGTTTATTTTTGAAAAATATTTTATATTTTGGGTTTTTCTCCTTCAAAAATATGGATTGTTTTGGGGGGATAAAATAGGCATGAAACAGAAAATATTGGGTGGAAAAACAAAAAAAAACTTTATATCTGTGGGTATGTCTGAAGCTGCTGAAAAGATTAACTTAAGTTAAAGTGGAGAAAAATTAAATGTATATTTTTATTACAGTTTGAAAATAAGTGTCAGTTTTTGATTTTAACTCTTATTACTTCAAAAATAATAATGCATACAAATTTATGGTTTTAATTTTCAACTTGATTGAGGGTGAAACGTCCCCAACTAAAATATTCTGCTTTCAAGTTTATTTTTGGAAAATATTGTAAACTTAGGATTTTTCTCCTTCAAAGAAAAAAAAAAAATCAAGCTTTTTAGGACAAAACAGGCATAAAGAAAATAGAAAAAAATTAACCTATGAAAAACATCACGTATTTGGATAGGTCTGAAGCTGTTAAAAAGATTAATGCAGTGAAAGTGAAAAAAATAAATATTGATTTTTTATAGTAGCTTTATAAAGTGTACCATTTTGGGACAAAAAGGTTTCAAGTGTATAGTCAAATTAAAATTCCCCAAGGGTTAAAGCAAAAGGTAAACTACTGCCCCAGAAAAGAAAAACAAAACGTATCAGTTACCGCAGCAACAACTGCAGATCTGTTAAAAAGGAAAAAATAGCTTGTGCAGCCCCTAGTGGGTGAAACTCACCTGCAGCTCCAACCATACTCGGCCATGAGGCTACTAGCAACAAGTAAGTACTCTACACAGAAGGGATCAGCTTCACACAATCAAACCTGCACTCAAGAAGAACTAAAGTGCCAGCTGTCATGTGACCATAAATGGGTCAGAGGTGATTTCATTGTGATTAACACTCAACCTGTGTATGAACAAGAATGATCATTTAGTGCTTGAAGCACCTCTAGTGTTCAGTAGCGATGAAATAGAACTCCAGGTTTTGTGAATGGAAGTCAAACTTTTCTTTGGATTTCAGGTGCCCTTTATACTTCTCTAGTCCTTGAACCCGACCATGACGACAACGCATCGTGTAGTTTTCATGTCAAAACAAAAAAGCAAATGAATGGAGAACAAAAGTTTAACTTTAGCAAGTATAAAATCTCTGAAAGTCACATCTTAAGAAACAAAGAGGTGAAATTTGAATATGCAAAGAATGACATAATATAAAAAGTAAGTGAACTGTTATCTTCTGAGAGTAACCAAGATATACTGTAATTGTTTTTAGTTGGGTTTAATATAATGACTCCCATGTTCAATAACCTGGAGGATCTTACCACAGTGCCCATCCTGCAAAGAGACACCTTTAAAACTTCTAGCTGCGTTTTTTTTATTTAAAAGCATTTTGTTTTGTTATCGCCACATATGAAGACTTCTAAACTTTCAATTTATTTACAAAGTACACAAAAATATTCTGAATACATATAGTACTTAATGAGAAAGATTTTTTTTCAAAATCAGAAATAAGCCACAAATCTCCAATATGTGCCTCTCTATTTTACATAAAATAGTTGTAACTCGCATAAGAAAACAAACAGCATGCATGAACAAGCATCAAGAATGCTTAGAGAAAATTAGAGGGCTCTAGTATGAAGGAACTGCAAGAAATAACTGCATTAAAATAAATTACACTTATCACAAGCGGTGAAAGTTAAACAAGAAAGACAGACAAGCAAACATTTAAAGAAAAAGAACACAGGCATGTGATTTAAAGGACAAGCAAGAGTTCAAGCAGGACGTATTATGAAAAATGAAAGTTAAAAGTAAGGAGACAGGACAACAGGTACGTCCAGTTCTATGCATTCAGACACAGTGAATGCTGACTGTCAAAATGCCTTTCTGTTGCATCAAATTTCCTGCTTCAGTGCCGATCAGTGTTCAAGGTTGGCTTAAACTGAAGAACAGGATAAATTCCTGTTGAAATGCATGCAAACTACCAACAAACAAACTTAATAGAGGCAGTTAGACGTGCAGGAATCTATGGCTTCCAGGCAGCAGGAAGACAGGTAGTGCAAAAAGAGTGTACCTGCCAGATGGTCAGCAAGAGGGGGTAGAAAAGGGTGGTGGTGGTGGAGGAGGACAGGAAGAGGCGGAGCCAGAGCAGGAGCACTCTTAGCACTGCGAATAAAGGCTGAGGACAGCAGAGAGTCCCCCGTAGAACAGCTACGCAGGGCTGAAGAAGTCGGAAGCGAAATTGAGAAAACGGAGGAAAGAAAAAGAAGAGTATTGTTGTAGTGAGGAGTAAGGAAGAGAGGTGAGTGGAAACAGGTAGACACGGATGAAAACCAAAAAGTGATTATAAAAATAAAGAGTAGGACAAAAGAACAGAAAGGGGACGTTAAGGTGAATACTAGTTAGAGATTGAGAGGAGAGGCAGATTTGAAGATATCTAGAAAACAACGTTCAGAAAGGAGAGAAAACGTTCTGTGGGTAGATTGAAAGACAAACACTGAAAGTGGAGGAGCTCTGATTCAGGATTAGCTCTGCAGAAAATACAAGGAAACAGTGACAGGCTGGTGGAAGCTTCGCAAACAGAATCACTCAAGTTCTTGAATGAAACCCTCAACACGAAAATTAAAGCAAATTTGCAGGCATGGGGGAAGAAATATTACAGACAAGAGCTGGTTAACATGAGCAACTCTGCCTTAAATTAATGAGTTATAGCATATAAAATAAGATTAAAGGAATTCAAGCAGAGATGATACTGACCTACAGTCTTCTGGCGCACGATACTCCTTGCCTTTTCGATGCCTGGTGAGCCGGCTGTGGTGGCGCTCCGCTGGCGCATGGCGGCTGCCTGACCCGGCTGGTCTCTGCTCCAGCCTTTAGAGAAGGACCGATCCACAGCCTGCCGTTGGCCCTCCGTACCGACTGAAGGACGAACAAATAACAGCCATTTAGGATCAGCTAGTGATTGTAGTGTTACATATTTCCTGTGTCTTGCAAGGTTACAACCTCAGACCAGTTAATAGTTGTGAGATGGAGGAAAGGGATATATGGGTTCAAAATTTATTGCAAACACAATTCCGTCACGTCGCCCTGAACATGCCGTCCCCACAGTAAAACACGATGGCGGCGGCATTCTGCTGTGGGGATGATTGTCTTAAAAGAAGCTCCTCAGATGGATCTGGTTGCAGAGCAATCCATGAAGAAAACCCTGTTAGAGGTTTGAAAATAATTGATGCTCATCCACCCTCATCCCAAACCCACCATGGTAACACATGGCAGTGGCAGCATTATGCTCGGGGAAAGCTTCAGAATTCACTTTACGACATTTTAGGTCTATCAGTTAAAATCTTGATAAAACACATTGATGTTTGTGGCTGAAAATGACTTTCACAAGGCAGTTTACTGCCTTGACGCAGAGTGCAGATAAAGTGCCTGCACTGCTCCTTGGCTGTTCCAAGTTAGGGGTAATAATACAATAGACTATTCTCATAGTCACAGTTAGGGTGGCTATAAAGTACTTCTCAAAGCAAACCAAGTCCAGTAACCTTTTCCTTTAATCTTCTTCTGCTTTTGTTCGCTGAGTTTGTCCAGAGGCAGCTCATTTAGATCCACGCTATACAGGTTCCTGGCCAAAACCTAGGAAACAGAGACGCCATCCATCTTGTTTACATAGAAGCAAGAATGCATGCAACATTAAGGTAAGAAAGCTTTAATACTTTGGTGAGGGTCTCCATGGTGAGTGACCACTCAGTAACCAGCTCCTCCCAGCAGGTCAGAGAGGAAAGCACACAGAGGAGATCATCCCAAAGTTCTCTGCTGATGTACACGTTTAAGTTGCCCTTAATCCAGGCAACTATTAAAGTCTGCAAAGAAAAAGCAGAGTGGAAAAAAAAAAGTTATAAATATAAATCTGCTTAAATAACTAGTTACTAAATAAACTAAATGTTTTTTTTGGAATAAGGACATAGAAACCAAATATTAGTGTCAGCTGTGTACCTGAAAGATGGGCCCAGCCAGCCTGCCGGACAGCGTGTTGATCTTCTTCCCTTGAGGCATGATTGATGGAGGCCTTTTCATGACAGATTCTGTCACCCTCAGCAGAACCAGTAAGATCTGCTCCCTACAAACAAGTACAGGAATATTAATTTTGTTTTTTAAAATCAGAATAGTTGTTTAATTGGACACAAGGAGATATGATTAAGCATTTTACTTTTGTTTTAATTTATCAATGGATGGAACTCTCTGTGTTTGCCAAAAATAAACAGTATATAGAGAAAAGTGTAGCTAAGTCACTTTATTTGATTTTATAATTGCATTTTTAGAAACACCATATGATGCATTACTACAGTAAGTCAAAAGCACGTTTTCAAATATGTAAAAAAACAAACGTGCATCTGTGACAGCTGTAGAAAGCTGAAAATAGTGACATACTGACATTTATTAGCCTGTTCTGGGTATTTTTTTCTTTTACCATGTTTTCTGGTCCATAGTTTCGTGCATAACTAGGCTGCGGTAGATGTTCAGGACCCGTTTGCACATGTCAACATGCTCCTCCAAAAGGATCTTGATGTCATTGGCGGGTTCCAGCAGGAAAACGTTGGCAGAGTGGGTGATGAAGACCTGGAGAAAACACAAAGGGTTTATTAAAATGAGAAAGAAGAACAAGATAGAATCATCTCGAGGTGTACACCAGAGCAAAGTGCTGTAAGCTCCTGCCTGTAATGTTGTTTGATCTCCAGCATGAACACTGTACTCCAGTAATTCGCTGTCAATCTCTTTGTTGATTCCCTGAAAAAATGCAGAATATTCAACTGCTACTTATAATTATGAATATTTTGTCCGACTAAACTTTTGTTTCTGAAGAAATTCCCACCTCAGTCTCTTTGTCTCCCAGCTGAGAGCCTGCATCCAGACTGCCAGCAGCAGGAATAGGATACGGACCTTCCTCTGGCTCTTTCATAAACACTGGCTTGTCCTCCATGGAGATCCACTCTTGATAAACACGAACCACTTTTCGCATTGCAGCTGCCTCACACATGGGAAGGAGAAATCCCTGAGTAGAAGGAGAGAAAGCAGATTAATTAATTTCCATCTGTACATTTCTATGAATAATTTCAACTGTCCCCCACACAAAAATATAATAATAGTAAACCTCCCACAAGTAAATTATACAAATGTTGTATTAATTCCCTGCACATATCCTTACACACAGTGTGACATGGTTATTGCATTGTTACTGAGAAACAGTATTTGTGTGTGGAACCAGGCCCAACGTTACAAAAGAGTAACATTTTGTGGAAATGGGCTCCATGTTTAATGCTTCTGAAATTACACAAAATACGCAGATCACAATGTAACCTTTTCCTCTGTCGCGACCATTACACTCTGAATATTTTCTCTTCTGATGCAGGCACCCGACTTTTTGCTCTGGATCTAAGGAGCCGCTATCCAACATGCCTTAGGTTCCCTTTCTTTAACTTGCACAATAAAAATAGTACAAGTTAAATAAATAGAAAACAAATCAAAATCCCTCCTAATTTAAAACTGTAACTGATCGGACATCAAAAACGTTGAAACTGATCGCTAATATTTATTTTCCTTCACCTGTCGGAAGATCTCTATGATGAAGTTGACATTTTTCCTGGAGTTGGTCAGCACTCTCCTCACCACCTCCATGTCTGTCAGCTGCTCTTCGTCCATGGAGCACAGGGAGGAGGAGCTGGGCTCTCTCTCCGTCAGCGTGGAAGTGTTGGAGTGGCTTTGCTCCGGCTCTCCTGTACCCACTGGACCGCCGAGGCTGCTTCCTGTCGGCCCCAACGAGCTGCCGCTGCTTTCTAGGTGGCTCTCGGACCGACTCCCTCCTCCGCTGCCGTCGTCTGAGCTCCCTGCTGAGCGAGCGGCCAATCCAGCAGCTGCTCGCTGAGACAGACGATTAATCACAGTTAGAAGACTGCGTTGCACAATGACTATAGAAGTCAAAGTCTTAGAAATCAAGCAACCACCTCTGTGCTTGACTTGGAAATGCTACCAGATAGAATTTTAAAATAAGAAAAAATATAGATTGATCTTTTAAGATACATCTTTAAAAGGAAACAGGATGAGGATTTACTACTAAAGAATACAGAAACCACGAGTCTAACACGGTTTCTGCTAGACCTTGTGGCAGTTTGCCTTGCCAAACTGGATGGAATGATGATGAAAGAGGCCTCTCCGTTCTTAAATTTAATCTCCAATCAACATCTAGATGGTTGAAATTTGGATGCAATTGGATGCTTTTTTTGGGACTGCACAATGTTTCTTTTGTCTTATGTGCAAAGCTCAGATACTAACACATTGTTAGCTCCTCCCCCATCTCAGTCTTTGTTGACATGTGCCAGGATGTTTCTGATTTGAGCAACCCTGATGAGGTCACAGAAAGCTACAAGGCACAGGCTGGCATGATGGGCAGGCCGCTGCACTTGGCACAGCGCAGCCCCGCTCTGCAGTCAAGCAGCACATTCATAATAATTGTGTTTAAAGCTTCCTATGTAAAGGCAGCATTGTACTTAAGAGCTTGGTCTGTTCCAGGAAACAAATCAGTTTGGATGGCAACAAACTTGTGTGGTCAAAGTGAAATTTACTAATGGTTGAGATCTGATTGAGATTCTCTGTGGATTTAAAAAAAATACACAATAAATTAAGATAATTCTTTTTTTTTTTTTTAAAAATCATTAATAAACCCCATATTTAGAGGACAGTACCTGTATGTTCTTTGGGATGCTCTCGCCTTCTGTTCCTGGGATCTGGGTTTGGGTGTTGGGTCGCGGTTCCAACCAGAAGGAAACGAGCCAGCGGATAAAGATGACTCTGGCCTGTAGGAAGCTCTCTTTGGTGCAGTACACGGTTTCACCACCGTCCTGCTCTCTGCGCACCACACTGTAATAGGGCTTAGGACGCATCGGAGGTACATCTAAAGAAACATAACATCAAATGCACTTCAGCAAAACACACAAATCTCTTGTTTCCAATGTAATTCACGGGATTCTTCCTGTAGTAAGAGCACTGACCTAAGATGGGGTTGTAAAGGCTCGTTTCCATAGCAAAGTTGGGAAATATGTGAGGAAGGTAAAACTTCCTGAAGTGGCCAAAGAGGAAGCTGAAGCCACGTTCATGGTTCTCTTTACACCGCCACTCCAGAGACTTCGCCTGGTCGATTACACACGAACAAAAAAAAAATCCTTTATTAAAACGAGAAATTAGGCCCTACAAAATAGGAACAAGCAGAGAGAAGCACCATTGTGAATCTTATCAGTGTGTGAATGTTTGCACACGTGGGTGAAAGCAGCAAGCAAAGAAATTACAAGCAGGGGATGCAATATGCCTTTAAATCAGCAACACCAGCCGCATTTATCCTCTATGTTTACCATTAGTGATATTAGTAAAGCATAGCAGCATTATTACGTCATGGTTTCATTAAATATGTTAGTAAGAAAATTGATAATACCTGGTTTACCATGTATTTCAGCAGAGCTTCCAGGAAAAAGGCAGTCAGGTCGTCCTGGTTCTTATCGCCGGACTGTGGAGCGACCAGTGGCGTGATTTCTTCTGGGGTCACTTGAGCTGCAGAGATGAAACGCAGGAATATTAAAGCTGCGTTCAGTGATCCAATGGGAAACAAACCACAGTCTGTTTGAGTGGGTGCTTTAGTTGTACGAACTCTCAGTCAGACTCAGTGGCGGGTTGATCAGAGTGTCCAGGGTGCGTGGGGTCCCACGTAAGAGAGGAGCGGGAAAACCCGGAATCAGACATGCAAACATGCACAGCTGCTCGCTCTCAGCGTTGCTCTGCAGCGCCTGCATCCACAGCAAAAACAGCCGCACGCCTTCCCTACGGATCTGAGAGGTGGATTAAAGAATAAAATAAAAATAAAAAAAAAAAGGGAAAAATTCAAATCAACAATAATTAATCTATGATCAGGGAATGAAGATGTTAAACATCTTTTTGTGTTACATTACCTTCAGAGAGTTTCCAGTGTGAAGCAGCTTCTTAAGAATTAGTCCTGGGAGAAAAATATGAGCCACAGCTTCAATAGTTTACTCAGCTATCTGGTTGATTTTACTGTGAGTTTAAACATGAAAGCTGCTTAAAAAGCACTTGCTTGTTGTCTAAATTGTTAGGAAAATGTGACTGAAACACGTCTTGACAGAAAAAAAATCTTTGGCAGTGAATTGTGTTAGGAGGAGTAAGGAAACCGTACCTATGCTGTGGAACTGCCACCGACTCTGGATTCTCTCTGGCAGAAGTTGAAGGATTTTCTAAAAGACAAAAATATACAACAGATTGGCTCGAGGGAGATTTAAATTAAAATTTTCAGACTTTTCAAATATTTTAGCAACCTTTTTAGAGTGAAAATTAGGTGGCCATTTAGTAGTAAACTTAACGTTTTATTTTATTTTTATTCAGTGATTTTTAACTCATTCTTTCCTCTGTAAAAGGAGTACAATTTATTTGGAAAATATTACATTGCAATAATATGGTTAAATATCATGAAGACAATATCAATGGTAATGGACCAACATCTTTCATCAGCACAAAAGCTAATTATTTTCCAGAACTTTAGAAATGGACAAATTTGATTGCAGAGTTTAAATACACTGATCATGAAATAAAAAAGCCACCAATCTAACAAGCCACCAGTTCTTCGTACGTCACAAATTTTGAAATGATCTGTACTTTATTAATTTCTCTTCAGCAAAAAAAAACAAGCAAACAAAACAAAAAAAATCCCCACAAACAGTTTTATCTGCTGATAAAACTCACAGACACATTTGTTTAGCCAGAGTGAAATAATACATCATCACTTTCTGGAATTTACCTCAAAGATGAAGAGGATTGAGTCCAGCTCCTCCCTCTGAGACTTATGACCTGTAAAACACAGAGCCGTATTAAAAGACAAAAAACAATCACAAAAAAAAGAAAGATGGATAAGGTCTTTGGCCGTTTATTAATGGGAAAACTTTACCTTTTTGCTTGAGGCTGACCTCGATGGTGACAAAGTTTTCAAAGAAGACATAGTAGATATGGGAATAGTACATATCGAAGAACTGCTTCAGATCTGGAGCCTCGGAATTTTCTGTGAATAAGAAACAGAACGAGGCTCGGATTTATCTGGGAAACGCGTGAAGGAACGAACCACAGAGGCCATGCCGATTTGTTTTTACAATCTTGCCAGTGTAGAAAACAATACTCATTACACATTCATTAGTGGAGTACAACTAATAGCTGTCAACCAATAACTCTATTTGCAGTTGCAGCCCACTATTTACAACTTCATACGTCGAACTGAACAGTGCTGCGTCAGGTGTTGAAGTTTGAGATGTGATGTGACGACGCCCAAACATAACTCTGCTTTAAGCTTCTTCGGGATATTCCTTTACCACAGACAAATCCTCGGTCTGTTAATTCATCTCCTGCAATCACTCCTGAACTAGACACTCAACATATCTGAACTCTGAAGGCAGAGACTCAACCCCGGACCCAGGGGAAACATTCCACTGTTTTCCCTCTGACAACCAGCCTGAGCAATCAGCCTCCCATGAACCCATCAGCGCTCCAGGATGGAAGCACATTGCTCCTACCGAATATCAAGTTCAATAAGCAGTCGGAAGGATTACTTCCCGACACTGTGGAGTAAACTTTTCTAATTGTATAACATTCAACTGCATGTAACTTTTCTATAACCTCAGTTTATCTATTTTCCACTCCAAGAGACATCTCTTGAGGAAAAAACTAACACAAATAGGAGGAATACTACAGAACAAAGGGGGAGACTTTTTCAACATATTTAAGTAATGCATGTCAGTCAGTCTTCTTTGTTTATCTGCATTCCACAGTTGAAAACTATGTTGAAATGCATCAGCGGTAAAAAATTAATAAGACTCTTTGTTAAAGATTACACATTTCTGATCAGGAAGTAGTTCTGAGAAACACGAACTCGGTGTTTAATCTGACTTCTGCAAATTTACCTCATGTCATGATGTTCCGCGTTTGCTTTTTGTCTCACTTGGATTTGTGTTTCGTTTTTTTTTTGCCCCTTACTATTCTTCATAGTCACACAATGCTGACTCTACAATATTTTATTAACATTCCCGGGTCTCTGCAGAGACACATTTTGGATTCCTCCTTATACGACAGCTGAAAGTCCAACTCACATCAGTGTCAGAGAGCCTGTCCTTGTAAGGTCTTGCCTGGGAGGTTTATCTTCTCCGACACACACATTCAAGCAAAACTTTTTATCAACACTGTGCAGCTGACTCTTAATCTATTTTAGATTTTGATTGCTAATAATAGGGTGAAACCCAAGGCTTCCAATGTCAAGTGAAACAGACATTAAGATTTGTTTATTGTCTGTTATATATTACATAAAAGACTTTGCTGACCAAATAAACCTTAGAAATGGATGCGCTTGATTTGACTGCATTTCCTTCCCCAGGGATTTATAATGGAAACAAGAGGGAACCCAAGATTTGTTTTGTTATTATTATTATTGGTGTTTAAAGTAACAGTAAAGAACAAAAATGCAGATGTTTGAAACAGAGACAATGGACATGTGTGATGCCTAGGATGTACACCACCTCTCACCCACAGGACGAAATCCCCATAACCAAGTCCAAATAAGCACCTATAGAAGATGGATTATATTCCTGAGACTTCATCTACAGTAAAGTCTCTCATGCTCAAGCTTTGTGCTGGTTTGAGTTGCAAAGATGTCGTTTTGTCCCACCATCATTTTCAAGAAATTATAAACTAAACCTCTGGGTGACCGTTTTAAGTCAGAATCTCTAAAATGTTGGTGCCACAAACCATTGCAGCACAAACTACTGACACCATTTCCGCTTGAGTTGGGCAGTATGAGGTTGACTCATAAACTTTTATTAATATCTTTAAAAGGAAATAAGCTAAAACTGCTGTAAAAGCCCTAATGCAAATGTTTGACAGTTAAAAACATAGAGAGGGACACTTCATTCAGGTTAAGCATCTAATTGACTGCATAACCAATGATTAATCCCTTCTCTGAGATACAGATCATGACAGAATGAACAAGATCCTGCATACGGCCTTTTCTTTATTTTTCTGTATAGAACATAGTTTAAATACTTCAGAAATGAGCCACATTGGATTAGACTAAATGTCTATAAAACCTTCCGTAAGTTTATAACAACAAGATTATCTAAACTAGCAATTGTACCAAATCTAGAGCTCTTTCATCACCCAAACCAGAACTATTATGGTTAAAACTGTCTTGGTGCTGGCATGTTTTGCTGGTCTTTGTGGTTGTTATCATAATTTTGAGTTCCCTACAGAGCACAGAAAGGGGGCACACCCTCTCACAAAGACAAAAACAGAGGAAGTTCCGCTACGGTACTGGACACAGAGAGGAAATTCTAGAGGCTATTTCCCCATCCGGCATGAGCTATTAGTGAGACTCAAGCTTGGCCGAGCACTCACAGCTCCAGCAGGTAAAATATCGGGTCATCGCCTCGTTTCTCCGACACATCACAAATTGTTTGTGCGCTAAAGCATGGAGAAAGCCCACTCAGCAGTCGTCACTCTTCAGGTTCCTGTGCAGAAGCGCAGGCACGCCCGTGAAGAAATCACCACAACCTGACTGACAACATGTGGCATCGCAGTGTCTGCATTTCAGCCTGCAGGACACACAACACAAGCAAAACTGACATAATTTATGAAACACAGCCATGTTCTCTAAGGAATGTTGGTTCTGTTCGGTTAGTATGAAATGTTCCCATTTGGTTACGAGAACTTGACAAAATTCTCCCACAAGATTTGGTCGACTTTGCTCAGTCTGGCTGCTTTCTCTGGAATAAAAATATTTCACATTACAACTGTATTCCTAAACCCCATGCACAACAGAATACAAACAACTGTCAGGAAAAAAACAAAACGAACAAAAAAACACTGCAATGATTCTGGATTAACCCTAATTGATAACGGATTAAAACTAAAGACTGAATGCTGCAAATTAATCAAAAGCTGCTGCAGCAAAGTGTGTACAGACCAATGCTGCTCACAATTTTTTACTTTAGAAGATTGGCTTATCAGTTGAATTTTACAGGATATGCATCACATTAAAGGTAGAGGAAAAATGCTTTTATTTTGTAAATGGAACTTATATGAAGTAAAAAATAAAAAATAAACTTAGAGGCAGTCCAAAATTGAACATTATGCAACATAAACATTACTGTCAAGATTTTCTTAAACTTTTTCTCTGCAGTTTTTTCACTTTACAGAGCTTCTCACAACTTATTCATGATTGTGATTGGCATAAGAAAAAAAAACATAATCAAACCACCAAATTAAACCTACATCTTCCAAACTCCACTTTCCAAAAACATAAACAATAACCAACAGCGTCATAAAAACGCCTAATTTACTATCAGTCTGAATAATTAACTCTACACAGCTAGGCTTCTTACATCTAAACCACCATGCAAAATATATTTTCAATTTGTAACATGGTAAAAAAAATGTATTGTGTTAACGTATAACATGTCTTTTTTTTTAAGGAAAATAGTCATTTTCCAAGATTAACTAATGTTTGAAATATCATAATGGATTTCTTTATGTTTGAAGAGAACAGTAATAAATCACTGAAGCCTTACAAAATAATTAGTTGTGCATTTACTCCCACAGAGAGCAACTTACAGATGCTAGAGATTGGCCTGACATGCACCAAGTATGTGTGTCCACAAGCAGGGAAACACAAGCTAACCTCGTAGCTGCTTACTGTGGATCTTTAACTCACCTATGACAATTCTGAGATGCTTGAGTCTCGTCAACACGTCCTTCTTCGGGTCCAACACTTTCTGTGTTGATTTTTTAACGTCTCCATGAGGCTTTTTGGAAAACATTCCCGAGGCAGGAGATACAACAACAAAAAAACCGCGACGGTGAGGAACACAGGCTGAGGGGGCTAGCTGAGCCGCAGAAACAGACTCAGACGTTAATCTTTAACCGTCACAAGAACCTCGTCGCTCCCGGTTCATTAACACCAGTTCTCTGCTACAGAGCTGAAAATATCCGGCAGCAAAATCTCCCCCATTCTGGTTAAATTAAGGGCGAATGTGTGAGGCGTGGAGGGGCATCTCTAGACCGCGCCTCCCTTCTTCCACTATGGTCAGCCGCGGCTCGCGCGACGGTGGCTGTCATGGCGGAAACAAAGTGAGTGATATAAGGGAAAAAAATCAAAATAAATACAAGTCAACGGTTTACAAACTTTTCGTAAAGTGGTTGTAATATATGCTACAGAAATTTTTATGTATATTAAAAACTAAAAAGTCAACAACAAATAAAGTTTTTAACGCCTTTTTAAACATTATGAAGGAATTCTCCCTCTTAGAGTGACTTCTGGGTAATGCAGTTCAAAGCCCATTTTTTAGGTCCTTCATTGGTTAGGTTTAGTATCGAAATAAACTACAGTTCCCATGAAAACCCATTGCTGAGATTTGTTTTTTAGCATGGCAGGAACACAAGTTGTGCGCAAAGAAAATCTATTTTAACATTTTTATAGTTTTTTTAATATTTGAAAGGGTTCTCGAAATTATCGCCTTTCTCAAAAACGATGTAAGTTGAAATTCAAACATATTTACTTATTTTGCGAATTTGTGATGTTATCATGATTGTTATCTCACTAGGTTGCCAACATGCTAACGAAGTGCTAACATTATTTGTTTGTAAAGTTGAATTATTAATAAAATACAAAAGACCAGTCACATATTGAGCTACGTTAACTTACATTTTAACCAATAAGTATATCAGTTGGATGTAATTACTGATTATTCCCCCCTCAGATACACATGTGGTGTAAACAGGATATAAGAAGAATTTGGGAATATAATAAATCGTAAATATTTCTATTTAATCATATCCTTTAATGTACAAGCGTGTTAATTAAAGCTTTTCTATTGTCTTACGTTGACCCGTTTTAAAGTTAAATTTTTTTTTCAAATAGTTGGAAGTATTTTTTTTGCATAAAACTTTTTCTATTTGTCTTAATAGGTGCACTCTACATATAAATTGAACATGTATTCATTTTACACATTTGCACCATCCTCTGCGACTACATATTACATAGAAACTGTTCGGGTCAATTTGACAGTCAAGTTGAAGGTTAAAAAATATATTTTTTAAAATGTCCAATTCTATATGTTTCATTGCAGCTATGAACCATATTTCACCACGCATACATGCACATGTGCACACACACAAACCCACTTTCTCACTGTTCTCTTTGCTTCACTAGGAAACTGCGAGAAAGCAGGTGTTCATACAACTTTTAACGGGAACCTTTTCTATCCCCGTGGGCAAACTCCACCCACACTGAGTGGACATTCAGCAGAAGTGGGGGAAAACATAAATACTCATTTGTCTTGATTTGAATCGGCGGGTCACTTTGACCCTGAACAGTATACGTGTCTCAAGTTCAATTTTAGAGATCACCCATTGAAAAAAAAATCTAAATGTAAAATAAATTTTTTTAGAAAGATCAATTTCAAGCAAATTATTGTTTTTTTTGTGTGTGTGTGTAGGTTTTTTTCAGTGGACATAAAAAATATAAATTTCACTTTTTTATGTCCGAATGAGTAAGTTGTCATCATTGATCCTTTATTTGTAAGGAATAAAAAAAATATCAATGCACAAATATTGATTGAAATTGTTAGTATTGGAGTTAATAATCAGATATAAAAATGTTTTGGAGGAATTTTTTAGTTTTTGACACTACTACACAATTAAACACTCCCCGGGTCAAATTGACCCACAAACATTATTGCTGTACCTCAGAAACATAGCAGGAGGGTTAATCGCATGTCTGTTTCACAGTGTTTTAGAGTCTAAATTGGAGTTGTTGGTGCGATGCCGGTGCACCGCGACCGAGAGAAGAAGGAGAGTGTAGCAGAGGAGATGGAGGTAGAAGAACAGGAGCATGAAGCTTCCACCTCAGACGAGGAGGAATCTGACACCTCTTCTGTCTCCGAGGATGGAGACACTTCTGGTGAGGAAACGTAGAAGTTGGTTACTGTCTTTTTTATGATGTGCATAATCCGTAAAGTAGATTTGTTAAAAAATAAATTAATCATACCTCTTAAACTTTCTCACATTTTGAGATTGTGTGTAATACTGTTCTCCTTCCAATCTGAATAAAATTGAGAAAGTCTGGAAACAAGAAATGACAAAACCTGCAACCCTTCTCTATAGGGAAGCTGGTACATTCAGCTTTCCTATAAGGACTGGAAATGCTTCTCAATTCCAGTCCTCCCTGGTCCGTATGTCTATCAAGTACTGCAGAAGCCTGTTAATCACCCACATATACAATCTAGAAGGGAAACACCTAAAACATGCAGGGCAGGGGGGGCCCAAGGACCGGAATTGAGAAACAATGCCTTAACAGTCGCAGCTGTAATTACATCAAGTAGAGCACAGGTGTCATAATTTTTTTGAAACCTTGTATCTCTTTCCTTTCACTTTACAATTATTTGCTAGTTTGGGTTGGGTGTATCAGAGCAAATTTCATTAATAGGCACCAAAGTTTATGGTTTTAATGTAAAAAATGTTCAAAGGGTATGAGGAATGTTTTTGAATTTCCCAGAAATGGATGAGGAAGATTGTGAACGGAGGAGACTGGAGTGCCTGGATGAAATGTCCAACCTGGAGAAGCAATTTAACAGTCTGAAGGACCAGTAAGACCTATGCCGATCGATTTTTTTTTTTCTTTTTCTCAGCGTGCTCAGTCTCATAACAGCGAGTTATATCCGTGCTTGGTGTGCAGGTTGTATCGAGAGCGACTCAGCCAGGTGAACTGCAAGCTGGCAGAGGTCGAGGCCGGACGGGCAGTAGAATACCTCGATCCTCTGGCGGTACTGCTGGAGAACATGCAGGTCCGCACTAAAGTGGCAGGTAACTTCAGCTGGTTTACAAATCCTTCTGCTCCTCCCTTCCTGGTGTTCAGTCTCACAGCCTGTATTTTTTATTTTTTTCTCTGGCAGGTATTTACCGAGAGCTGTGTCTGGATTCTGTGAGGAACAAGTATGACTGTGAAATCCAGGCTGCGCGCCAACACTGGGAGGTTAGAAACTCTGGTTATCCACTAAGGTTCTCCTGGACAGCTGAACTTTGTTTTAATTCATAACTTTTGTGTGTGAGCAGAGTGAGAAACTGCTGCTGTTTGATACAGTGCAGAGTGAGCTGGAGGAGAAAATCAGGAGACTGGAGGAGGACAGACACAGCATCGACATCACATCAGGTAGCGCGGTGACTGCAGTGTATT
Organism: Poecilia picta; assembly: GCA_033032245.1. NCBI lineage: Eukaryota > Metazoa > Chordata > Actinopteri > Cyprinodontiformes > Poeciliidae > Poecilia > Poecilia picta. The sequence goes on from CM065374.1 coordinate 15,906,450, forward strand.
TGGTGCTGCAAAGCCTTCGGAGCTTCTCACAGTGCCTCTGAGTCATGTCTTCTTTGTTCAGAGCTGTGGAATGATGAGCTGTCTGGGAGGAAGAAAAGGCAAGATGCTTTAAGTCCAGATAAGAAGAAGAGGCGACCTTCTGTGGTTTCTGATATCCTTTGTGTCGCAACATCTAGGAATTGTACATCTCCTTACAAGATTAGCAATTGAATGTGTCCTTAACCCTATTCACGTCCATATATTGTCTATATGCTGCCAGATTTGGACATCCTAGAGGACTGGACAGCTATCAGAAAGGTGCACATTCAAGATTGCCTGTCCATTTCTTTATTACCAAGTGTATTATGCATCCCCCCACCCCAACACCTTTTTCCATTTGTGTTTCAGTCTGTTGCCACCTTGGGACCTGCCAGAGTGAAGGTTGACGCAGACAACTGCTTGTTCCCCTTCCGATCTGACAAAAATAGGACGATTGTCAACTGCTGGGAAGCCCATACGCATGTTTAAAAGCACATAAGGACTTCAGCGTACAAGCAAGACGTATGTGGGACACTAATCTGAACGTTTCTACTCCCCAAAATCAGGTGACGCTTAAAACGTCCTATTTTAAGCTGCCTGTCATGCAGGGTTTTTCTGCACAATAGAAAATCTCCAACATTAGTGATCCTTTCAGACAGATGTGGCTGCTTTGGTTTAGACTCAGGCTTTTACAGATCGATCTTTTTAAACTTTCATTTGTATGATTTTTTTTGTAAACATGAAACTCGAAGCAATCACTAAGCAGGTTGTAGAGTTGGTTTAAACTTCTTCACAGTTAAAGCGGCACAAACAGTTCTCCCACTCAAGCTACATGAGTCTGTCCTTCATAAGAGGATAATGAGTAAATGGTTACTCATCCACTTGGTTTGGGATTTTAAACGGCCTCGAATTGCAGAACTTTTCTAGAAAACTAATTTTAGATGAGGATACCATTGTCTTCTTACATATAAAGTGAAGAGTTAAAAAAAAACATTTTTGGTCTACAGATTGGAGAATTAATGTTCTCTGGCTTAGCTTGGAAGCTTTTCTGTGTCATTATTTTTTTTATCTTGATCATATGACCCATGTTACATGATTCTCTTCAAAAAGCTGTTAGTTTACAAGGGAATAATAGTTATAATTAAAACATGTTTTAATTATAAGTGCTTCAGAGCATATTGCAGTGCAGAATGTTGCCTCCTACCTTTGTTTTTATCATATGATTAGAAATGTTGATTTTTTTTTTTTTTGACACCCGTCAAGTTTCCATCTGATCAGCAAGGACAGCATTTTGTGGGGGGTTTTTTTGGTTTGTTTTTTGGTCATTTTTTATTTTTTTGGGGTTTTTTTTTTTTTTAGCAGATTGGTTCATGTCAGGTGCAGTTGTGTCTCCTGTTGATAGTTTTACAAATAAAAGTTCTTGTAAATGTATTCCATGTCTGTGAAAACTCAGGATTGCAGTAAAACACATCAACGGATCAGCTCAGTCCTACCACACCAAGAATGCCAAGCCCTGGATTTTCATAGGTCATTATGTCATCCATATGAATTAAATATTAACTTTTTCCACATTAGAGCTCCCAATGTGCTTAAAGAATATTAAACAGGAGCCAGGAATTCTTGAGAGAGAGAGAGAGAGAGAGAGAGAGATAGCTTTAGAGCACAGTATGCTCTAAGCTGCTTTTAACCTGTTGTTGGTAGGCTCCTGCAGGACTCAGACAGGCTGAAATATTTCAAACATTTACGTCTGATATGATGCAGGCCATCAGCCTTTGCGTATTGGTTTGGCATGAATTTGCCGTAACACTGCCTTACTTTAAAAGGTAATTTTTCCCCAAAAATCAGGTGTTTCCAATCAATTAGAAAATCAAGTACATATTTCTCATCAATACACTGAGGAAAATGCATTTTAGGACTATTATGTTTATACTTAATTTCCTTTCGTTTGCTCTTCTGAATGCGTTTTCTTTCCACTAAACTTTTCATCCTTAAGTTTGGATGCAGCTTAAGAATGGACTCTGACTTTCTGCGTTTTATCTTTGTGGAGGTTCAGGCAGTTTTCACTTTGAATAAGAGACTGCAGCTGTATTAACATACTTATTTTAAAATGTAAAACAGAATTTTGGGTTTTTCTTAGCTATAAGCAATAATAGACATTAACTGAAAAATTCTGGAAATAAATGATTGCTTAATAAGTTTCACCATTAGAGAAATACTAAAATGAATCTTTTGAATTATATTCCAATTTAAATGGTCCTGGAATCGTTTCAGATGCGCACAAATTTTGTGAAGACACCTGACATATCTGTACTTTCATTGAAATATTTGTCTATCCATTTACAGCGTACAAACCTTTCCGAAACTGGGTTTGAATTATGCACAGGGTTTTAAGAGATGATCAAAATATATTAACATACTTAAAAGGCCTGACTATTAATAAATGGAAGGTTTTTAAATATTAAAAACATTTCATGTACACAAAATTTGAAAACAATTACATTGAAATGTTCTGCAGATGAGCACAAAAACTTTACATAATTACATAAGTGACGTATAGAGAAAGTTTTATAAGTCTTTATTCATCTATCAAATCACTTTTTACAAAATTCACAAAGCTGACTTCTGGGAGCCTCTCTTCTAGTCAGTCCATCTGACTTGATTGGAGTCACAGTTTTCATTTGTAAGTCACCGTAACGGCAGCAGAAGCGCCGCCGTACACCTGCTCTCCTGCCTTGAAACTAAGACAGAAGATGAATGGAAAGCCTATTGAATTTCAAAAGGAACTCAGAATTTTTTTTGCGAATTTTAAGAAAACATACTCTTTTGACCTCTAAGAAAGAAGATGAAGTATGTTGACGTGGCTGTTGCAAAGAAAATCATGTTAATAGTAATAAAAATGCCAAAACAAAAAAGGCGCATTTTAAAAACTCTAGTGTGGGGGAAAAAAGTGACCATGTCAGGCATAAAAGGTGTGTTTCTGTCAAAATAAGTTGTGTTCATTCATTTTTCTTGCTGTCATTGACCTGAATTGTAGATAAATGTCAAACAGTCTATGTGCATTTTCAACATAAGATCCAGGTAACAATGTGTCTTGCCAATACGACGGCTTTACCCCACAAAGGTAGAAGTTAAGCATCAGCAAATCTGTTGATTTTAAAATGAAGTGGTTGGATGACGGGGTGGAGAACAAAAGGTTTTACATGTAGGAGAAATTGAACTGAGACTCTTCCAGCAACAAATCAGCCTGATGGAGATTGATGTTTCTGCTCTACCGACACCGTTCAGTAAATATCCCTCCTGGCCAATAAATAGCTGGGGCAGAATGAAGGGAACTCCACTTTTCTTCCATCTGCTACTGAGCTGAACCAGAAATGGATCCTCATGGAAACTGTCAGGGTTAGATGGCATCTTCGGGTGAAGGTCTGTTCTCTGGTGACTGGCTTTGAGGTGGCGAAGGCAGGGACAGCTGACGAGGAGGAGGGCCATCGGATGGATGTAGCGCCATGGGTGGGCCGTAGGGGGCGTTGGGATTAGGAGCTGGAGGAAGAGGTCCGCCAGGAGAGAAACGAGGAGGAAGCATCATTCCTTGCGGATGGGGAGGCCACACTGGAAGAAACACAAGGCAGTTTCAGATTAAATCTTTAGATTAAATCATCCAAGTTCTAAACATGACAACGATTTCTTACTGGGCCTCAGGGGAGGACCCCCTGGTATCCTGGGATGGTAGAAATCAGGAGGGGGAGGGGGTCCATACGGGGCTCTACGAGGAAAGGGGCCATCTATAGGAATCCCTGGGGGTCCAGGTGGAGGAGGGCCACCCATCCTCAGATCCAGTTCAGGAGGAGTCCTCTGACCACCAGGACCAGACTAACGACACACATCATAGGCTTTAGTACCAGTAAAGACCAAACATATAGTATCCCACTCGCCTGCTCACCTCTCTGTGGTCCTGTTCACAGGGCCCTAGACGGTTTTCTCTGAACGAGCCGTCTGCATCGACAAACGTTTAGTTTGTGAGAGAAAATCAAATAAATATATGCAACATACAGAATAACTCCACATCAAAGCTTTCACGCTTAAGAAGCTGCACACGAAAGTAATCATTAACAGCTCACCTGCCATGTCCAGAGGGTGAGGCGGTCCCATGGGGAGACCTCTAGGTGGCATAGGGCCAGGTGGGAGGGGCCCCAAAGCCCCTGGAGGAGGAGGAGGCCTCCTGAACATGGGACCTCCTGGTTCTGGAAACATGTAGCCTGAGAAAGTACAAAATAAAAAAATAGAAAAATGAAATCAGTGCAAAGAAATCCAACAAAACTCAGTTTCAGATGATATTATTTCAAAAGTTCTTACTTCTAAAAAAAAACAAAACAACAACAACAAAAGAAACATTTTATATCTCTTGAGTGTTGTATATTTTGTCGCATTATATCCAGAAATGCTTTACAGGTATCTTACTTTATACATCAACAGAAAAATGAAGATTAATTATGAAGTGCTAGAAAATGATGCATAGTTTAATATTCTTTCCGATTGATTTGAAGAGATGGAGGACTGAAAAGAAACACATTAGGATGCATAAATGTGGTAAAACAAATGGTATAATATCAAAAGACTTAACAGATTTTTGTTGACATTTTTCTCTCAAAGATGGTGTCATAATTCTTTTTTACAAAATCACTTACAGAGCAAATCATACCTCTAAATTGGATGCACCTGTATCAAGTTGACATTATTCTAAGAATAGGTAAAATTTTATACTACTAGGAATTAATTATATGTTGCTTCCATTTTTTATTTTTTAAATCAGTGTTCACTCTTACAAACGCAGTTACATACATACCTAAATCATTTAAGTTAATGAATAAAAAAAGAAACTCATGTGCCAACTTGCATCAGATATAGTAGCTGAAATGGGGAAAAAAACTGAATAGAAACTAAATGTCTTTGAGCTGGCAACAGGAAACATTTTTATATTTTAAACTGCATTATTTATGACATGTTGTCTCAGCCTGCATTTCTTTCATCAGCATGCACAATGCAGAGCAGGTGTAAAAACAGACTGGCCAGTGCAGAATTAAGCCTCTTACAATCCTGCATTGTATCCCGTCTGGGCTCTGTAGTGAGAGATGAAAACAATTAGCAGCTAGCTAATGTCACCGTTTATCTTGCCGAGACAAGGTTACACAATCATTAACAGCTCTGTTATTGCGAGCTATGACAACCAACGCGCTACAACCGCATTAAGACCATGCGTCATGGAGACGGGGATATTAGTTACTGCTTTATGTCAACATCTCTATGAAAGAGGAACCCATGTAGACGACGACTGCTTGTTAACATAGTCAAGGTGCACATGCACAACGAACACCGTCGTGTGATGGTGATGTGGCAGAAATACGGCTGGTATATGTAGTCACGTTGTTCCCCTGACTGGTTAAAATGGCTGCCACGAGCTGCTTTTGATTACAGTTGAAAGCCGTTTCTTCAGTTTGGAACAAATCGGCACAAGGAAGGCAAATATTTGCACTTCTTTCCGAGGAAGTACCATTTTTTTAACACAATAACTTTTTATACTGTGATTGGTTTAAAACAAACCAGTGCACGTCGGCTTTCTTTCGCCGGCAGCTGAAACTGAACATTAAAAAGAATAGCAAAAAGCAAAAAAATACAATAACCCGTTTTGTTTGTGATTAAATGCCAAAACGACAATTTCCCTTTGGAAAAAAATGCTCTTTGATCAAAGCAAATGTGCTTTCAGATTTTTCTTTTCCCTTTTCCACACACCTGGGGGTACCAGAGGCCCAGGGGGTCCTGGCGGGGGACCCCTGCGATCTCTCTCCCATGTGGGAGAGTTTGAACCGCTGTCTGAATGAGGACCTCCTCTGCGCTCCATCTCTGCTTGGCCACTTGGGGGCTCCCCTGGACCACGAGATACTGGGCAGGAAAGCAGTTAAGGAGGAAAGAAGGGGCAAAGCAAATAAGATGACAATGGTGACGAGATTGATGTGAACGACAAAGATGGAAAGGAGGGGGAAAACAACCCATGTGGGTCAGTCAGAGTGTGTTGAGGGGGAATATAAAGGCAGGAGCACTTTAAGTCAGTCAGAGAAACACAGGGCTTGTCATGTTAAACTTTTCACGGTTGCCGACTGGTGGATTGCAGACAGCATGTAAAATATATCTTATCGCAGTATGTAGAGAACTGTTCAAAAGGTTTCACAGACATTTTAATTTTGCAACTTGTCACAATACAACCACCGTAATCATTTTATTTGGATTTTATGCCACAGCCAAATACAAAGTAGTGCGTGATTATTAGTCAGAAGGAAAATGTTTTTGGTTTAATAAATAAAAAATATGTAACCGTTCACTGTAAGATGCGTTTCTACCAGCTTAGCAAATAAAATTTTCACACAAAAACTTAGATTGGATGAAAAGCATCTGTGAACAACAAAACTAAGTTATTCTAACACAGACATGCTTTAATCTAAACTGCTCTATTAAAGCTGAGTTAATAAGGTTACGTTTTAAGAAAAATTGTTGCATGATAGATTTTACTTTCCACCTCACATTTATGCACTACTTTGTTTGGTTCTAAAACATGAAATCCCAATAAAACACAATAAAGTTTCTGATTGTGGCATGAAAAAACGTGGAGTTTAAGGGTTTCCAAAACCCTCAGACTACATTTTTTTTTTCTTCCTTAATTTACTTTTGAAAGGTTCTGTATCATCATCTAAATTTAATCATGCAATAGTCACCAAGCCAACACCAACATGCAAACCTCATTGGACAACATGGCTGAATGAGAACTTGCAACATTTCAATAAATTGACTGTTTTGTCTACGTTTACCTCTGGGAGACAGCCTACCAGGCAGTCCATCCATTAATACTGGAGGAGAGAGGAAAGGTCTTGTTTCAGACGAGGGTCGGCCCAGAGGAGAAGGACCATAAGGCGACCTTTCAGCTGCAAAGGAGGACATTTAACATTTAAATATAACATTTCAATTCAAATGGTACCATTTACATCAGATTCCTTGTGAAGTTTACTCAAATTAAGACATGTTCGTTAGACGTGTAGGTTTACCTCGGAAAGGCAGCGGTCTAGCCAGGTTGTTCAAGGCGTACGGGTCTTTATCAAGGGAATCCAGTTTAAACTGAGTATCTGTGAGTCTGAACATCGGTAAAAACATGGGAAACTTTAATAGCCTTAAATAAGTAAAGGGCTGTTAAAAATATGCATTGTTGCTGTGCAGTTTTCAGGTCATATTTCCCAAATCTTTCGAGTGAGTGAAAGCAGAAATGTGATCTATTTTCTGCTTTCAAAAACACTTTATTGATCCCAAAGGGAAAATAAATGTTACTGCAACTCATTAATTATAATTCTTCAAAGCTTTATTGTAGATAGCGATGGCTGTTGACAGGAAAGCTCTCTTGTAGCGCTCTGAGATCAGTTATTTCAGTTATTCACGTCTTAGTCCAGCACTATAATGCGCCTAAAACAATCACACTTATTTGTCTTTGTTAAGACGGCCAACCACAATCAGCAAGGCCAGGTTTGTTGCTATGCTTACTTTTGTCTGAGGAGGGCGTTCTCTCTTCGGAAGTCTCCCAGCTCTCTCTCTGCTGACCGCGCTGCCAACTGGAAATATTTACCAGATGAATCGCAATGCAGAAACACAGAAATGCATTATAGCACAGCAAGACGCTTTGAGCTCATCTGTGGCTGAGCTTCACTAACCCAGTTATTATGAGCTTTCTTCTCGTGGGCAGAGATCTGAGTCTGATACGACTGTTTTGTTTTCTCCAGCTCCTCTTCCATCTCCTCCGCTCGTTTTCTGAAAACAAAGCACGAGCGAAACTGTGAAGAGAAGACAAACGCTGCTTCTGCTCTGCCAGTCCACTGTGGTTTCAGTTTTAAAAAGTAAAAATGCAAAGATGGACATATAGAAGTATTTATGAAATTATTAAAATGATAGACGGATGGACAGATTGATAAAATGTTGACAGATGTTCGAGAAAACAGGTGGACAGATGGCTGGATAGACCTTTGACAAAAAAGTAGCCATGTTTACTTTTTAAATGAAACCAATGCAAATCTAGTTGCTTTTTGCACAAAATGCTTGAAACCATTTGTGAAACCAAACTTACTCATTAAGGCATGTTTAGGAATTCAGATAAGTAATCGTACAGACAATGGCACATAAAATAAATTATACAAAAAAAAACAACGGAAAGCTAGTTTTTCTTTTCCAAATAAAGTTCCATATTTTTTGCAGACACGAGTGTCACCTGTAGTTATTCAGTTCTTCCATCGCCATCGCAATGTTTTTATCAGCTTTATTCAACTTCTCCTCCTTCTGGTGGCGCTCCTTCTCCTCCACAGTCAGCATTCTGCACAAACGTTCATGATTACAGACTCAAACACTTTGTTTAGCTACCAAATGTAGAGGTATGAACCTGTGCAGCTTGAGCTCGTTCTCCTGGTACATTTCTGTCATGATTTGCAGTTTCTGTTGTATCCGCTCAACCTGCACACACAAACCAGGACCATCAGAACAAATGACTCGACCGTATAACAAATCTCACGGAAACAGTCTGAGGTTACCCACCTGGCCCGTATAATTCTCGGCGTCAGACTGCAGGGACAACTTCTCCTTCTCCATCTCCTCAATGCTCACTTTAAATGGAAAATGATAGCAGAAAATATGAGAAGATTTCTGAGGATTCTTTTACAAGTCGATTAGGTAGTTTGTCTTTTTCCACCAACATGTTGGCATCTGACTACAGTTAACCCACCCTGCAGGTCTTCTTTTGCTTTGATCTCGTCATTCAGCTTTGCAAACACTCTGTCTTTATCTTCATCCACTGATTTGAGGTCTGCATTCAGCTGCATGCAGACACAAGAACATTATTTAAAAATGGGGTCATGTTGGCATGTGCTAACTGGAAAAAATATTTATATTCTGAAAAATAACACAAATATTCTGATTAAAATTCAAATTTTTAAAAAATGTGCTTGATTTACATTCAAAAATATAAATATTTTATACTTGAGGCTTTGTACCTTAGCAGCAAAGATGAGTTTCTGGACTTTCTGCAGGTGCGCGTCGTCGTCTTCTCCCGGCGTCGTCCCATTGGTTGCCTCCTTTTCTCCTCCCTCCTCCTCTTCTAGATCTGACTCCCAGCATTTCATCCGGAGCAGCCGATCCGTCAAGGACTGCGAAGAGTTATAAACGATTACACACGTCTAGTGGCAAGCATGTGGCGGCACTTGTACTTTGCCGTTCTCCTGAGATGATCGACGCTCATGAGACGCAACCGCACCGTTATGCGATCGTCCTTGACGGCCACATCCTGCAACATCGCGCTGTGGGCGACCTCGCACCTCCGCATCTCCTCCTCCAGCTCGCTCACTCTCTCTGCCCATCCCTCCACCTCCTGCTTCAACTGTGGATAAAAGCACATGGACAGAGATCTAAAATAATGATGCAGCGATTATAAGAAGAACAGGAAGAAAGATACAAATTGATGTATGAAACTCTGTCCTTTATGTACATAATCTGACCTGATTGTTGCTCTCCTGCAGAACAGTGTTCTCTTCTTCTGCCATTTCCATGTTTCTCTGTAGTCTCTCGCTGTTCATGCTGTAAACCTTCAGCGTTGTTTGTGCCTAAAAAAAAAAAAACAAGCAAAAAAAATGCAATCATTCCGAGAAATGGGTAGAATAAAATTCAAGTAAAAGAAAGAGAAGAGGCAGGAGAGCAACTGAAAAATAATAGGTAGGAGGGAACAGAGTCAAGCACCTGCTCCTCTTTTGAATGGAGCTCTTTGGTTTCTTCTTCACATGCTTTCATGCTTTCCTCAAGCAGACTTATCTGTAATAAAGCCAAAAAAAAATGACATCATTGTGGATTCTCGGTTGGGATAAACACTATAATTACAGAATATCTTTAAAAGTCCAGGCCTACCCTCCTTTCTTGCTCCTTTCTATGTTCTTGTTGCTGGGACAGCTGCTCCTTCAGATGTCCAAGATCTGTCCCCAGCTGCTTTTTAGTCTGTTCTAACTGCTCGGCTTGGCCCTACCGTGAACATGAAAACCAGCTGTGTTTAGAAAACTTGCTTTAAAAACATAAAAAAAATGTAAAAAAAAGTCAGACAAGTTTCATTAAGCAAGACAGAAAAAGAATCAGACTAACTTGGGCCATGCTAATTCAATTTATTTGACTTTTATGGATAACTTCAGGTTAGTTAGATTCAATAATCTGAATTTAGCCAGTTTTGTCCAATTTCCAGTTGCACCACAGATTTCATGCTAAACCAAGTAATCCAAGATCATGTGGAATGGTTAAATTTGGTAAACTCTTCCAGGTTGAATGTCTAAAATTAAAAGTAACTTTGTGACGCAACACCAAGAATATAATGAAAATACATGTTGACCATTACGTCAGTGCTTTCAATAACAATAAGCCACAGAAATGTCCTGCAACATGCAAAAAGAGCTTCTTATCAGCTCTTTGTCCTCCAAAACAACAAAAACCTGCCTCCAACAAGATAAACATGATTTGTTTTTACTATAAGAATGAATAAAATAGAGCTTAACTTTTAGCTTCACACACATGTTTATGTTTCAATTCAAGTCTTTGTTCCTTCTGCCTTACCTCTAAATCTTTGATTTTTGAGTCTGAGCCAGAACGCCGCCGTCCCTGAGTAGATTCTCCAGGTCATCATACTGAAAATTGCAGGTTATGAAGAAGTGACTCAGTCAGTCCATGGATTTGAAAACAACACGGAAGAAGTCTCTGGCTCTCAAGACACTCAGTAAGCAGGAGCACCAACCTCTTTTTGACACTGACTGAGAGTCTCGAGGACTTTACACTTTTCATCCAGCAGCTGTGCAAGTTGTCCAGCCAGCCTCTCTTCCTTTTCTAAAAAAGAAAAGATGTAAAATATATATATTTATATTTCAAACTTGTTTTTGCCATTTTGCCTGAAGCAAGATGAGGGTCTTATCTTGGCACCTTCGGATTCGGTTTGGCATTTTCAATGTCACAAAGCTGGTTCTGTTACCATGGCAACATATGTGGGGAAGCCTAATCTATATTGTAAATTGACCCCCACTGAAATGACTTCCTGGTCAATACGCACATATATTGCAGTAACGTTTTAGATGATTTAATGTCAGAGTAGATTAGGCAGATCCCTTAATTACCTCAAGTTATTTTTCCACAGTACTTCATGATATAAATAAATCCAGAGCACATAACATGTACTAACTTCTAATCAACATGTAAACTATAAAAACAAACAAACAAAAAAACCACTTCTGCTTTAATAATTTGGCCGCATATTAATTTGCAATTAGCCTAACTTTCTCTACATTTTATTTGACATCATCGTCAGTGACTCTGGGTTGAGAGACAAAGTCAATAACCAGCTTTATAGCACCAGGAGGCAAGGAGTTTAATGCTAGGCTTAGTTAAATCGGATCCTTCAAGGAAAAAGCTTGTCGATTAAATGCCCTCAGTAATACAAGGTCCATCAGAAAACAGCACTGATGGTTTATTTAGAAAGTTGCAATGTATTTGTGGTGAAAACTTACTTTGATACAGTCTGCTCTTTATCTGTGTGGAAATAAGAGCAAAAAAGAAAAAGACAATGAATAACAGAGTGACTTTATGCTGAATTATTCATGTAGTGTGAACATATTATGAAAAAGATGCAAGTAAAAATGAAGAGATTGTGACCACATTTCGAGTTGCGACAAATGTCAAATGCCTGTTTGGTCATTTATTTTTCTCTCCTGGAATCAATAACAAACACTTTGTCAAAGCTAATTAAACACTACGGAGTTACACCAGCCCATCACACATAATTTGTGAGACACAGATGTAGCTATTAATATTTCTTTTTGGTTTGGATACAAAACATTCTGAAGGTCACACTGCAGAAGATAAATATTAGCAGTTACTAATGGTCAACATTTTCCTGTTTGCTGAGAGACTGAGTTTGGAATACAACTTTTATGGGCCAATAATTATGCGGCTCGCTGGTAAACATCCAAGGCAGTTCACTTACAGATCTGTAACATCTACTGGTGAACAACAGGAACGTCACCAGTCCCATCAGGCCAGTGAAGATTACCGGTTCCCATGGTACACCGTACAGGTCTGGCCCTGGCCTCATGTGGTCAGGCAATAGTGACACAGCCTAAAAGAAGAGAGAAGTGAAAAAAAGGGGTTGATTTTTGAGTCTGCTTCTTTTCATTTAAATGATATTTCAGACATTTGCTGAATAATATCATTTAAGTGATATTGAAATTGCACCTACTCATAGTGTAGCTCTGTTACATTCGATCAGTTTTTATTTTTTTTTTTTGTTTCAGGGATTGCATGTTTGCACTATTATTCCTCTGGCTTTGGATGGTGTGCACCTGCGATAATTTTTGCTTCTACTTTATTACCTTTGAAAAGTTGTATGATGCCAACTCTGGCGACATGGCATTGTTTTTAACGATTAGCATCCCAGAGGCACAAATAAGACCTGAACTGTGATCCCAAATCCCAAAGAAGTTGAAGGAGGAGGAAGATCAGACCTTCTTTTCTGACCATAAAGGTCAAGGATCATATCTCAGACCCCGTCTCTCTCTCTGCCTGGCTTTCCAGCCTTATGCCCAGACAGAGATTTAAAATGGAGTTTAAAGAGGAGTGGCAAAAGCACATGATGTGGATTAGCAGCTCTTGCCAAAACACTGATTTCTGATCATCCAGGACATGTTACTATGGAATACCATCTTTACAGCATGCTATAGCAGTCATGAGACAGTCATAACGAAACACTCTTCAGTAAGAGTCTTCTTCAGATTTGTTGCAAGTCTGACTGCTACTGGAGATCATTCCTATTCACAGTATCACCGACAAAGACGATTCTGAAGACACTTGGATGATGAGGTATGAAAAGATTTAATTTTCCCGTGGGATAAATATAATATTTTAAATGAACTGAATTGAGTTTGAGCTGGTTATGCTGTCTCAGGAGCAGAGCTAAATGTAAGGACATTTATCCTGCAGTTAAACCTCGACCTAATCTAGGTCATCAACAGGAAAATCACCAGCCCAACCATGACACCAAATATACAACAGAATGGCTAAAAAGAAAAATGATTAGTCTTTGAAATGCTTTTGTGGGACCCAATGAGAGCTGTGCATTAAGGATCGTCTGCTATCCCTAATGAATGCTGTAAAAAGGAAGGGCTAAAATCCCTCCATGGGGGTGTAAGAAAAAATGTTATACCGAGTTTGTGTTGAAAAAGGTGGTTCTGTCGAATCCTGAAGTGAACTTTATAATTCACGCATAACGTTACATTTTGGGGTTCATCCTTTCTAATAAACTACCAGTGTCAAATCAGATCAATTAAATTACAAATTCACAACCAAAACAATATAACTGCATTTTAATTGCAGTTTTAAAAAGAGGAACTCTGGGTTACTGTGACAATTTCACTGGATTCCAAAGCAGTTGCAGTCTGATTACCAAACAGCTGTTTCTGTGGGATTATCACAGTTCCGTTTGCCATCACAAAAAATGCGTCCAACAGAGAAACACAACATAACCTTCATCGTTTCTCAAAAATGAAAACAAACCCCAAGACGATAAAAACTTAACACCAGAGAAATGCCGACTGACTGAACCAGCTAACTATGCTAATGCCTATAAAATGGTTTCAAACTGAAAGATGAACCATGACAGTGCTGGTCAAAAGCAATGTCGGAACCCACACCTGAGAGTAAAGCTAGTACTACATGTAATAAACCCTGATCCCAGTCCGTTATATTACTTCGGCTCTGGCGGCTAAATGGGAAATGCTAACCAGAACCTGCCACATATTAACGTACATCTTTCACTTTCTCCACGGCGATGTTGTAGTAGGTTTCTGCTGTCGCCTGGAAGTCAGCCGCTTTGTTGGCCAACTGCTCATCTTCCGGACGTTCCGTCATGTCCAAGTTATTTCATTTGGCTTAATATTTAATAGGAATTTCATTAATACTGATTAGAGAAAGACAGGCTTCCTACAGCCGGGTTAACGGCTATTTCACATCCTATTCACAACAACGATCCTCCAGAAAGTACCACATTTTTCAGCCTTTAGAGGCGGAAGCCGGAATGTTAAATCTTCTCTAGTAATTAGAAGCAATGACTTGAGCGCAAAATGAAAAGGAAATATATATGACGATGTCTATAGAAGATATATGTGAAAAAATAACCACATTCACTTTTTTTAGGCACTCTATGCTTAAAAGGAGCTTACATGCACCCCTACCTTGATAAATGGTCCGTTCCAAACGTCACCAATTGTAAGATGCCACACAAGCACACCGGAGTCATTTCAATGTGACACCGTAGGAAACAGGTGTCACTCATAGATTGTTTATATATCTTTATATTCTATATTTTACATATATTATACAACTCATTATGTCACCACAAGACAAATTTACTTTCCTGAAAATTAAGTAACAAATGGGATATGTATATGATAGGAATTATGCAATTTAAATATTGTGGCAACCTTTGAATGTAAACAACTGGGTTATGACAGCCCTGTTTAAAGTCAGTCTGACGGCTTGATCTCTAAATTTCATACTCACCGACCTGGCCTCACTTTTATCCATCTGAATATAAAGAATCTCTTGCCCCGTGACACCATGTAGACCTGAAATCCAAGTTGGCCTCTGGTGTGTATCAAACCCTAACGTAGGAAGTTATGTCGGCGTCAAGCCAGTCTGACAACTGAGACGAAAGCAAACTTGAATGCCAAAGGGAGAGAGAGATCGACATGCAATAGGTTCAGAGTCTTAAAGAACCAGAGGCTGCAAAATCTACTCAATGCCTGTAGGAACCAAAAGCCGCTCAATGCCTGAGATCAACATGAACTTTAAGAAAGAAAATGCTTAAAATAATAAAATATTATACTCTCATCTCAAACATTTTCATTCTCGCCTTGCATTTATGAATATTTTTAGATTTTTCTGTGTACTCATAAAAATGAGTGTGCCTGTTTAAGATTGGTATTCAAAAAAGTAACACCTTGCATTTGTTTGAAATTTGCTGAAAATCCAATCTCAGTAGGGGTTGGACAATGCAGCACTGCTTACTGTAGGTTATGGGATTATCATGATAACAGTTTCCCATCACAACAATAATGACAACAGGCTCCAACTACAGATGTACTGTGGATCTCTGGAGTTTTGGTTGCTTCTGTGAATTATGCTCTCTTGTCAGTTTTTGATGGAAAATCTACAACATAGGTAGGTTTGCAGATTTTTGTTCTCTTCCCATTTTAAATCTGTGATTGAACTGTGCTCCATTATATTTTTACGGTTTGTTTCTAACCTAAACCACCTTTAACTTTCTCCACAACTTTATATACTTTATCTTTATCTATGATGTGCTTCTTGGTCTTCAGTAAGCTATTAGTTTTGCCATGTTCTCTAACAAACTCCTGACATCTCCACAGAGCTGCTGCTTTTATGCTTAGATTTTATTACTGAGAGCTGTAAATATTTACTAATCAAGTGACTTCTGCAGGCGATTGGTAGCACTGGTTTTGATTTAGTGGTGTCACAGCAACTGGGAGTGAAAATAACAGGTTTTGATTTGAAAAATATACAAAATATACATAGTTTGCATAGTTTACTTACTATTTAGTGTGATCTCCCAGAAAAATCGATTTAAAACTCATGGAAGTTTATGATTGTAATATGAAAAATGGCAAATCTTTACCAAAGTCATGAGTTGTAAAAAAAAATCCCGTATATCTGAAGATCCTTTGTAAAACGTTGCCTCTAATTAAATAACTAATAACACTAGATAATCTTATACTTTTTTTTGTTTTAAAGTGGTTTTATACAAAAAAACATATTCATTTAAAGAACTATTTCAACATAAATGGCTTATTTTATGTCAAGCAAACAACCCCTACTTCCTTTCTGTGGGACACAAATGCAGTCTTGGGACTTACCTGCACATGAATCCAAACAAGGATTTCCATCACTGCTTGAGCACCACTTATGGAGTCCTCAGCTACCCGATGAATCAACTCCAGAGTTTGCTTGATTACCCCTAGAGTTAGAGTCACACTTTTAGTTTTTTATGTAATAAATGGGCAGGTCAACATCACCTTAATGAAATATCTCTTCATCTTTACCCATTCTTCAATATTTCTTCCAGATTTGAACAGATTTGGTTTTCTCGTACCTTTCTGTTTTGATCCTGGCTGAGTGAGATGGAGGGATGCAATATTATCTTTACTTCCTTCAACTCTTCTTTCCTCCTCCTCATAATTCCAATCTTTATATTTGCCATCATCATCATCTTTATGTAAAGAAGCAGATTGGGAGTTATCTTCCTTTTCTTGGCTTGAGCTGTGCTCAGCTGCATGTTGACAAAGGAACACATAAATACACAGCGATGAGGACAGACCTGAACCAACAAGTTCAATTAAATCGAAACATTAATAATATGAGCCACGATAGTTTATGCAAGTTAAACAAAAATACCTTGATGATTACTGACATCTGATATTCCTGTGCTGACAGTCTCCTTCACTGTTTTCAATAACATTTCCAGCTTCTGCAGTGCAATAACTGCACTGGTCC
Organism: Poecilia picta; assembly: GCA_033032245.1. NCBI lineage: Eukaryota > Metazoa > Chordata > Actinopteri > Cyprinodontiformes > Poeciliidae > Poecilia > Poecilia picta. Next base: position 15,923,127 of record CM065374.1, read on the forward strand.
TTTGTTTGTCCTCCTGCGGTGCATCAGTGATGCTCATGCTGGGAGCCGCAAGAGTCTCCATGTTGTGTTGCAGAAGTCTCTCTATATCCAACAGTATTGACTGATCGTCCTCTGCAGTCGCGACCTCCGAACTCGTCAAAATGTAATCTAAAAATTGCAGTTTGTGTCGGCCGAAAAGGTCCTCCAAGACAACTGCCTCGTCCACGTTCATGTGGCGGAGGAGAATTTTGTAATGTTTGGTGAGGGGTTTTGTTTTGGATGGTTCTTTGGTGACCAATGGAGCGGTGATGGGGAGGTTTTCAGCAGGAAGTGGATCGGTCTGCGGGTGCTCTGTGGGAAATGCTGCGTGTGTTACTTGAACATGAAATAAATCTGTGGGGGACGCTAGTTCTGGAGTAATGGAGGGGTGAGGCCGTGATGGCTCAGCTTCATTTGGGTTGACATTGTGAACTGACTGGGTGGACTCGGACATCTCAGGGGTGGGTGTTTGGGAGAAAAATCCTAAAGTGCTTTTAATAAGACCAAAAGCTCCTCTACTTTCACTGTCTGCTCCCTGAGGTGGATCTGTGGATCCAATTTGCTCAGATGTCTGAACTTGACTTTCAGCAGAGTCATGTATTTCTTCTCTGTCTTTGTAAAGTTCATTTTCTGTTTTTGTAGCATAAGTTTTCCTGGTTTCTTCTTCAAAATAATTGTCTTTTCTGTCTTCCTTCCAGTCGCCATCATCATTTACCGTCGTTCCGGTCTGTTCTCCATCCTCAAACCCACCTACGTTAACATTATCATCCGCCACTTCCTTCGTCGGGTGCTCGTTTTCTTCCTCAAGCTCTTCTTTGTTCTGTTTCTCCACTTCCTTCTCCTCCTGCTCCTTGTCTTTTTGGATTTTGGTCTGTGTGTTCATTTCAGAGACCAAAGAAGCCAAGCTGGAACTATCTGGCATGTCAGTCTGCTTGTGTTCTAACCATCCCTCCCAAACCTGGTTTTCAACTTCCTCTTTTGCTTGTTTATTTTGCTCCTCAGATTCTTCTAACCTTTCCAGTGTGCCATGCTCATCCCCTAGTAACACAGCCCCTATTTGCTGTTTTTTTAGCTCCTCTACCTCCTGCTCATTTTTTTTTAACTCCATCTCCATTTCCCCAGAGTCATCTGCTATCTTATGTTCATTTTGCTTCTCCAATTTCTTTAACTCTTCCACTCTGATCTGGTGTCCATGCTCTTGTAACTTCTCAACCTGTTTGTCTTCCTCATTTAGCTTCTTCGCCTCCTTCTCCCTTTCTTCTGTTAACGCCATCTCCTCCTGACCTGAGCTCTCTTCAGAAACTTCTGACATTTCCTCCTCCTGCTCAGTTTCATTTTGCTCCACTGATTCATTTAACCTTTCCACCTGGATTTCCCCATGCTCTACTGTTGTCCATTTCTCTCCCTCCGTTAGCTCCTCCATCTCTTTCTGCCTTTCTTCTGCTAACTCCATCCCCTCTTGATTTGAGCTATCTGCAAAAACATCTACCTTCTCCTCTTTTTCATTTTCTTCCTCCAATTCTTTTAACTCTTCCTCTCTGATCTGATGTCCATGATCTGGTAACTCCTCTACACTTTTCTCTCTCTCCTCCACCTCCTCCATTTCCTTCTGCCTTTCTTCTGCTAGCTCTGCCCCCTCCTGACTTGAGCTGGCCCTGAAAACCCCTGACATATTCTCCTCTTCCTCCTGTCCTATTTCATTTGGCTCCACTGATTCCTTTAACCTTTCCACACTGACTTGCTCATGCTCTAGTAATGCTGTTTCTAATTTTTCTCCCTCTGCTTCCATCTCTTTCTGCCTTTCTTCTGCTAACTCCATCCCCTCTTGATTCGAGCTCTCCACAAAAAGATCTACCTTCTCCTCTTTTTGATTTTCTTCCTCCAATTCTTTTAACTCTCCCTCTCTGATCTGATGTTGATGCTCTGGTAACTCCTCTATGCTTTTTTCTCCCTCCTCCGCCTCCTCCATCTCTTTCTGCCTTTCTTCTGCCAACTCCATCCCCTCTTGATTTGAGCTCTCCACAAAAACATCTACCTTCTCCTCTTTTTCGTTTTGGTCCTCAAATTCCTTTAACTCTTCCTCTTTGATCTGATGTCCATGCTCTGGTAACTCCTCTACCGGTTTCTCTATCTCCTCTATCTCCTCCTGCCTTTCCTCTCTTAACTCCATGTCCTCCTCAGAAATATCTCCTATCTCTTCTTCCTTCTTTGTTTCCTGTTTATTTAAGCCCTCCAATTTCATTTTCTGCTCTTGCTTTACTTCCTCAATCTGTTCTTGCACCTCTACCTCTTCCTGTTGATCAATTCCTACCTTTTCCACTTCTTTTAACCCCTCTTCGGTTTCTCTTTCAGAAACTATTGTTGATTTTATTTGATTTCCATTGAAAACTTTGTTCTTAGAATCTGATGTCTCTTCCTCAGTTAGTTCATTCTGGTCTTTTACAGTTTCCTTGAATCGGTCAACATCACCGTCTCTTACAATCTGTGGAGACTCTTTAGTCGTGTAAATGTTTAGTTTGGTTTCATTCAAACCCTCCTCTGTGACACTGTCAAGCAGACTTTTAGTATTTTCAGAAAGTAACGGTCCATCATTGTTAGAGGTGACTTCCATAGTTTGTGTTTGTGTTTCTTGCTGCAGTCCTATCTCTCCCTGAAGAGAGGAAGAGCCAAGCTGACTCTGCCCACTGCTTTCCTCCTGATCACCACTGACTTGAGTCTCCTCAGGCAATTCAGACTGAACTCCTAGTATTTCCTGTTGAGATGGTCCTGTCACCTCGTTAAAATGCTCTTCTATATGATTATCCCTGTTAACTGGACTGTTTTCTGACATTAGAGTGGATCCTTCAATTTTATGAACTTGGTTTGTTACTTCAGCGCCTTCCTCCTCCAAACTTCCCATAGCCTCGATTTGAACCTCATGGTTTTCACTTTCTTCCATGCTACCTTCAAGTTGCCCCATGGTGTTTGAATGTAATTCGTCTAAGCTGTGGTCAGGACCTGAACTGATTTCAGGTTGCTCAGTAAACTCATCATTTTGACTGATTTGTTCATCTCTCATATTATGTTCACTGATATTTTCATCGCCTACTTGGGAAGTGTTATGAATTGAATAATCTTTGTTGAAAATCCCTGCATCAGTATCTAAATTATTTACATCCTTTGTGTTTGAATGATAAATATCATCTTCTGCAGCATCACCACTTTCAGCACTAACCGGTGGTGTGTAAGGAACAGTTTCAGCCTTTATTTCATCTGTAACTGAAGCTTCTGATTTACTGATATCCACGTTTTCAAATCCAGATGATTGTTTTAACATTTGATCCCTTTCTGTCTCCCTATTACCACTTTCTCTACTTCCATCAGCTCCAGTGTTACTACCCCCGAAGCCCCAAATGTCCCCAATCCCCATCTCCATCCAGGAACTAGATGGCTTCTCTTCCTGCACTTCCACACCTTCTCTATCTGAATCCTGACCACTTGAGCCAAACCCAGCCTGCTCGCCAACCCACTGCCCAGCCAACCCATCGTCCCCATGTCTTCCTTCTCCTCTTCCTGTAATTTGCTGCCTTCCAGGTCCAGAGACATCCTTCTACTCCTAAACGTCTCTGTGGGCTCTTTTTCATCACCTGTTTCTTCATTTTCTTTGTTTTCTAAAGCAACAGTTTTCTTCTCCTCACCGAAGCCAAGCCACCCAGTCATCGTTGAGGTAAAGGTATCTTCCCTACCTTTCATGCTATCTTCATCTTTGTTAGGTTTGTCTTCTCCTCCAAAGCCCAGCCAGCCCGTCACAGAAGATGTGAGTGATACTTCTGATTTAGTCTCCTCCTTCTCATCTTCCTTCGCTTCTTGTTCTGAATCTCCTGACCGCTCTTCTTTAGCAAAACCTAACCATCCTGTCATAGACGAACGCAGCCAGGATGAGGAGGGAGACCCACCTTGTTGCTCTGGAATTGCTGAAGTCTTGAGTTTGTCTGCATCGACGAGCTCTTTCTTTCCATCTTCATCTTCGCTTTCTTTTACCGTAGATTCAGCGGACGTCAAAGTACCTTGAGCATTTGTGTCATGAGAGTGTGGGCTGATCTGGCTGGATTTGGGTTCATGGTCTTGAAAGTTAAGATCATCATCCTCAACAGTGTCCAGATGAGATGTGTCAAGAGGATATCCAGACTCATCCATACAGAAGAAATCAGATTCCTGCCAAAAACAAGGATTAAAGTCTCTAAGTGAAGAAAATGTTACAGTTTTAGGCCAGCAGCTATCTCATAATCCTTCAGAAAGAGGTTTTTTTTGTTATGTATCCAATTAGTCACTGATATTACCTGGGTCTCTAGCACTTTCCTCATTGTTGCAAATACTTCCTCCTCTCGTACTGCATCCTTTGGGAAGTAGCCAAATTGTTTGTCAATCTGAAAGAAAGATAAGGTTGATGCAATCACCTATTTTAAAATAATAATAAAAAAAAACTAAATAAAATAACCTAAATAATAATTGGAGTTCATTTGTATGTAAGAAGGCTCATTTTCATTTTAAAACAAGTTGTATAGTGGGTGCAGAAAACATGTAACAGAGGTCTCCAAATCCAATGCACAAGAGCTACTGTTGTGCCACTTTCCAATGCATCCCTGCTCCAACAAACCTGAATCACATGATGGAATTACATCCTCAGCATGTTATGAAGTTTCCTGGAAATTATCCATTCATTTGATTTAGATGTATTACATTTACAGGACAGAAGCACTTGAGGACCCCAAATGCAGAAGAAGATTAAATATGACTTAGTCAAAGTCTAGACTACAATCCAATTGGATATCTGCAGCAGTGCTTGCAAATGGTTGCTCATAGATCATCTCCATCTATAATTATGTTTGTTCTCATTTTTTGTAAACCATTTGCACCATTTTCTATCAGCGTCACAATTATGCAGTATTTTGTGTTGCTCTATCAGATTAAATCCCAACAAAATATTTTGAAGTTAGTGTTTGTAAGAAACTGTGAAACACTTTATAGAGTTTATGTACTTTTGGAAGTCACTGTGACTCTCCACCTTTAAATACATGCAACTACTTCATAAATGAAATCAAAGCGGGAGCCGGGAGACGTCCCACAGATACAAGCATCACAATTGCTCAGGACTCACAAACAAAGCTGCTCTATATTATAATCAAGACTTATTTCAATAAGTAGCAAACTAAGATAAGATGCTGGTTGCATTAGGTAAAATATTTGTTATTGTCACTATTATAACTATATAATTGCTGATTCAAAACATACACTGCCTGCCCAGAGGTCTTCTCGTTTCCCTGTCAGTTTGTGGTACACAAAAATTGTGTCTCCTCGTCTGAAATTCAGGAATCTGCAATCCTTTCCTTCATGGCTTTTTACAGCCTGAACTCTGCTCATTGGACCTAAAGAAAGCAAGCACAAACGTTAAATGCGACATATATAATCATAATCACTTTACCGGAAGTTTAGATGTAAAATTAATCCTACAAATATAGCTACAATAGTCTATAGGCCTAGAACTTGTACAACCAAATCATTTGGACTTACTTTCACATTCTGGATCCCCACAGATCTTGTAGTTAGACAACAATCCCACATTTAAGTCTGGAAAAAGCATAAAAAATACAATCCAAAGACAGTATTCCATATTTTTCAGATTTCAAAAAATTGTATCAAATGAAAATGTCCATTGCAGGGTGGAAATAACTCTCAGTTCAGCTGGCAAGTGGACATTGCCTCTGTGCTGTTGCTGTAACAAAAGCTCAATGGTGAATGAAACAGTTGAGATAAGATATAAGGCCTGCAGAAAGATAATCATTAACAAGGACTGAGTATTGCAATAGCTTTTTTTGGTCAAGGTTTTTTTTCTTTTTCAAACTCTTATACACGACAAAAAATCTCTAAAAACAGTAATTGTTTTTTAGTATGCTAATGTCTGTTTTTATTCTGTGGACTTTGAACTTTAGGAAGCTCATGGCGCATTTAATTGCTTCTCAGAAGTCAAAATGTTTGAATTCCAAGTCACTGAGATTAATGTATGGAAGCCCATTTCCGCCACTCTGTTAAAAAATAAAATAAAATAATTTCATTATAATGAGCTAGTATCTCATTATTTTGAGATACTAGCTCATTATAATGAGATTTTTCTAACAGAGTGGCGGAAATGGGCTTCCATTTGGACTCTGAAGATGAAATCATACAAATTCTGAGAAAAAGTTAGTTTCCTTAGAAAAATCAACTTCAAATTTCAATGAAATAATTAACTGTCAATAAGTCTTTATTAAAGGCAGGAAATTTTATATGACTAGGAAATGAAAATGATAGATTATCTGTAAGTAACACAAGTAATAAAAACAGCCTTGGAACTATTATGAATTGCTTCAAAAGTATCAGGCTTATGCTATAACTTGAATAATTTTATACATTTATTTTATTCAAGTTTAACTATAATTTTCCCTACATATGTTCTGCCATGTAAAACAAAACAACTATATTTGTTCTATTGGTACGGATAAAAAAACTTTATGGAACTAAAGCAAACTAAACAATAAATGCAGTAATCACAAAAAAGAAAAAAAAAACTGAATTTCGAGGCGATCCAGTTCTTAAGAATGGAGATGAAATTGCTCTAAATGAGGAGGAGAAGGCAAATATGCTGGGTATACCAGTCTTCCACCCGGGAGACCAGGGTTCGAATCCAGGCTGGGGCTGAAGTTACAACAGTAACTCATACCATGAGAGACACTGATAAGCACGACATGCCGGCTCAGACGTCGCCCGGCCAAACAAGGTCTGCGTCAGGTGCTGGGGAACCAGAGCACCTAGATGAAAAATGGGCTACTGGAACAAGACGGAAATGGGCGAGAGGTGAAAACATGGATCTGTTGGAATGCTACTACTCAAGTAACCCTAGTCAGAGGGGCTACATGCAAAGACTGTGGGAGGAATGGTTACTTCGACATCCCCAGTCAACACTAACTGCTAAGCAACTAGTGGCTCAGTGTTCCAACATCCGCAAACGGCAACTGCTCTCACAACTTGAGATTGACGAGGTTCAACACAAATGCTATGGCAAAGGGGAGGTGCCAGGCTTATGCTATAACTTGAATAATTTTATACATTTATTTTATTCAAGTTTAACTATAATTTTCCCTACATATGTTCTGCCATGTAAAACAAAACAACTATATTTGTTCTATTGGTACGGATAAAAAAACTTTATGGAACTAAAGCAAACTAAACAATAAATGCAGTAATCACAAAAAAGAAAAAAAAAACTGAATTTCGAGGCGATCCAGTTCTTAAGAATGGAGATGAAATTGCTCTAAATGAGGAGGAGAAGGCAAATATGCTGGGTATACCAGTCTTCCACCCGGGAGACCAGGGTTCGAATCCAGGCTGGGGCTGAAGTTACAACAGTAACTCATACCATGAGAGACACTGATAAGCACGACATGCCGGCTCAGACGTCGCCCGGCCAAACAAGGTCTGCGTCAGGTGCTGGGGAACCAGAGCACCTAGATGAAAAATGGGCTACTGGAACAAGACGGAAATGGGCGAGAGGTGAAAACATGGATCTGTTGGAATGCTACTACTCAAGTAACCCTAGTCAGAGGGGCTACATGCAAAGACTGTGGGAGGAATGGTTACTTCGACATCCCCAGTCAACACTAACTGCTAAGCAACTAGTGGCTCAGTGTTCCAACATCCGCAAACGGCAACTGCTCTCACAACTTGAGATTGACGAGGTTCAACACAAATGCTATGGCAAAGGGGAGGTGCCAGAACGCCAGGTCAGAGGGGAGTTAACTACCCACCCAGAGACTGGGTATGTAGCCCCAGTAATGAACAAACCATCAGAGCTGAATGAGGCAGCAACTGACCTGAGAGACAGAATCGTGGCCGTAATGAACACCAGACAACCCCGACGCCAATTACAACGGCTGAGTGAAGCACCACCAGAAAGTCTAATTGAAGATGTGAATGCGGCATTGAGAACGATCCCTACCAACACCATAACAGAAACCAATGAGCTGATATACAACTAAGCATCAGTGATCCTTGAGCTGCTTGGCTATAAGAGCAATCATGAGACCCAATACCCACCATGGAAAAGACGGTTAGAGGCTAAGATCAAGATAACAAGGAGGGAAGTGAGCCAACTGTCAGAGCTCCAAAGGGGTGCAATGAAAAGATCAGTACACAAGAAGTACAGCCAGATGTCCATACCTGAAGCACTCGAAAGTGCCAAACAAAGGCTCCAAGCCTTGGCCAGCCACCTGAAGAGATACACAAGAGAGAATGAAGCCAGGAGGATTAACCGGCTCTTCCACACCCAACCAGCTAAAGTGTACTCTCAATGGCAGGGTACTAACAACAGAGCAGACCCACCAAGGCTGGAGACTGAACAATACTGGAAAGGCATATGGGAAAGGGAGGCGACCCACAACAGCAATGCAAAGTGGCTGACCTCTCTACGAGAGGAACACAGCAACCTCCCTGAACAAGCCCCGGTAACCATCACTGTGGCAGATGTCCAAGAAAGAGTCTCAGGTATGAAAAACTGGACAGCACCAGGACCTGACATGATCCATGCCTACTGGCTAAAGAAACTCACTGCCCTCCATGAGCGGCAGCTCAAATGAACCAGCTGCTACAAAATGGGATTCACCCTGAATGGTTAACTGAAGGTCGCACAATCCTGATACAGAAGGATCCCTCAAAGGGTTCAATCCCATCCAACTATCGGCCAATAACCTGTCTCTCTACAACATGGAAGCTCATATCAGGCATCGTAGCGGCTAAGATAAGTGGTCACATGGATAAATACATGAGTACGGCACAGAAGGGCATTGGCAAAAATAGCAGAGGAGCCAAACACCAACTCCTGGTAGACCACACAGTCGCCCGAGACTGCAAAACCCGACACACCAACCTGTGCACCGCTTGGATAGATTACAGGAAAGCCTATGACTCAATGCCACACACTTGGATCAATGAATGCTTAGAGATGTACAACATCAATAGGACTCTAAGAGCCTTCATTGCAAACTCGATGGGGCTGTGGAAAACCACCCTTGAAGCCAACTGCAAACCACTTGCACAAGTGTCCATCAAATGTGGCATATACCAAGGAGATGCTCTGTCCCCACTGCTGTTCTGCATAGGCCTGAACCCCCTCAGCCAAATCATCAACAAGACTGGCTACGGATACCGACTGAAGAATGGGGCCACAATCAGTCACCTCCTCTACATGGATGACATCAAGCTGTACGCTAAGAGTGAGCGAGACATCGACTCACTGATCCACACCACCAGGATATACAGCACTGACATTGGGATGTCATTCGGACTAGAAAAGTGTGGTCGGATGGTTACAAAGAGAGGGAAGGTCGTCCGCACAGAAGGGGTCTCACTCCCAGAAGGAACAATAGCAGACATAGAGCACAGTTACAAGTACCTGGGAATACCACAAACAAATGGCAACCTCGACGAGGTCACAAGGAAAGGAGCCACAGCCAAATACCTCCAACGAATAAGGCAAGTCCTGAGAAGCCAGCTCAATGGCAAGAACAAGATCCGTGCAATAAACAGCTATGCCTTACCAGTAATCAGATACCCTGCCGGAATAATTAGCTGGCCAATGGAAGAGATAAAGGCCACGGATGTTAAGACTCGGAAGTTACTAACCATGCATGGAGGGTTCCACCCCAAATCCAGCACCCTGAGACTGTACACAAGCCGTAAGGAAGGAGGCAGAGGACTAGCGAGTGTGAGAGCCACTGTCCAGGATGAAACATCCAAGATTCATAAATACATCAAGGACAAAGCCTCAACGGACGATATGCTCAGGGAATGTCTCAGGCAATGGGGAACACAGGATGAGGGGCTAGAGGTTCCATCATGGGAGAACAAGCCCCTACATGGGATGTACCACCGACAAATAACTGAAGTGGCTGATATCAGGAAATCCTACCAATGGCTGGACAAAGCTGGACTCAAGGACAGCACAGAGGCTCTCATCCTAGCTGCACAGGAACAGGCCCTAAACACCAGAGCAATAGAGGCTCAGATCTACCACACCAGACAAGACCCAAGGTGTAGGTTGTGCAAGGAGGCCCCTGAGACAGTCCAGCACATAACAGCAGGGTGCAATATGCTGGCAGGGAAAGCGTACATGGAACGACATAACCAGGTGGCGGGCATAGTGTACAGGAACATCTGTGCAGAATATGGACTGGAAGCCCCGAGATTGAAGTGGGAAACACCCCCAAAGGTGGTGGAGAATGACCGAGCTAAGATCCTGTGGGACTTCCAGATCCAGACGGACAAGATGGTAATGGTGAACCAACCGGACATTGTGGTGGTGGATAAAGAACAGAGGAAAGCCGTTGTGGTGGATGTAGCTATACCAAGTGACTACAACATCAGGAAAAAGGAGCATGAGAAACTGGAGAAATACCAGGGCCTCAGGGAGGAACTGGAAAAGAACTGGAAGGTGAAGACCACAGTGGTGCCTGTGGTCATCGGGGCCCTCGGGGCAGTCACCCCCAAACTGGAGCAGTGGCTAAAACAGATCCCAGGAACAACATCAGACATCTCAGTCCAGAAATGTGCAGTACTAGGCACAGCCAAGATACTGCGCAGAACCCTCAAGCTCCCAGGCCTCTGGTAGAGGACCCGAGCTCAGAGGATGAAAGAGACCACCCGCAGAGGGTGAGAAGGGAATTTTTATATATATATTATATATATATATATATATATATTTTACGGCTGTGTGTATAATTTATTATAATAATACATATTTATATAACTATAAAAACTATACAAACTATACAAACCGTAAAAAAAAAAAATATATATATATATATATTTTACGGCTGTGTGTATAATTTATTATAATAATACATATTTATATAACTATACAAACACAAATAAATAATGATTAATTAATAATGGCACAAATAAATACAGATTAATACTGAATAATATATATTGGATGCATGTTTATATGTATGTATATACACATATATTTTTTAATGAAATTTGTGCAAATTAATTTGTATTTAAGTGTAATTCTATAAAACAAATTAGATGTTAATTGACAGTTGTGGAGTGAAATATTTGTCTTGATCTTTGTTTACAATCTAAGAAATGTTTATATATATATATAATTATATATATATATATATATATATATATATAATATATATATATATATATATATATATATAATATATATATATATATATATTATATATAAACACGCATCCAATATATATTATTCAGTATTAATCATTATTTATTTGTGATTGTATGGTTGTATAACTATACATTATTATAATAAATTATACACAAAGCCGTTCACAATAAATTATCCACGGCTATGTGCTTTGTAATAAGCTCATCATACATCGATATCAGAATATTCCATTCCTATTCTATTGTTATAGCCACCAAACATATTTAAAATTGCTGAATTATGTATTAAAAACATACTTAAATAATACAATTGTTTACAAATATAGCTTTGATAGATGTCTGAATATAGTTCTCAGTAACAAAAAAGCGTGTTATGATCAATTAAATGCGCTGATAAGTGATTTTACCTGCTAAACACATAAGGCTGAGTGGAGTTGTCTACCGCTCCAAGATGGCCGCCCTAAATCTCGTCAGCGACAATAGGCGAGAGCGGCGCATGAGGCGTCTATCCTTATATTATGTCTATGGTTACCACGGTAACACGCACAATGTTACGATAACGCACAATTACGACCTCATCATCCCTCGTCTCAACAAACAAGATGGCGCCTAGTATTCAAAGAAACGATGCGATTTAAAGCGTCACCGTTTTGCCCTTAGCTGCTGTTTTGGTCAATGATTGTTAGAAAATGAAGTCGGACGTGGAAGAGTTAATGCCGAGGCTGTTGCCGGTGGATTGTGGAGAAGGAACCGAGGACCTGGACCTCAGTGGACCGCCAAGGAACCCCCAAGAATATCTGCGACAGGTCCAGTAGGTCTAGCTCAGAACCGTTCACCTGTAATCCAGTCTACCCTGGCCTTTGTCTACACTTCAGGCCTCTCCCCGCAAACTCAACGCTCCTGCTGCTCTCCTTGTTTCACGTGTTTATTCCCTTGTTTTTAAGGCTGGAGGCGTCACTGTGTCCTGATGTGGTGGTTGCTCAAATCGACCCAAAGAAACTGAAAAAGAAGCAGACAGTCAATGCTTCTGTGAGTTCACAGTAGTGCTCAGATTCATTGTGGAATTGGTTAATAACGCATTCTAATTAGGAAGCATTACCTGTAGCAAAGAAAAGCATGAAGACAAATGTGATTCCTATCTCTTTGCACTGTATTCCACAAGTTTTACCTCACCTTACCTTTATTCATATTGATGCACTCCTTTTTGTCTATAAAATATTCCAATGTTACAGACTATGCTTTTAACATGATGAAAGATGGATAAGTTCAAAGGGTATGAGCACTTCTGTAAAGTATTTCAAGACCTAAGTTAACAGAAGGGACTTGTGTGGTGTGTTGTAGGTAGCAGGGTGCCTCGCTGCTCCTGTAGGCTTCTGCCCCAGCCTCAGTTGGCAGCAACACCAAGTCAGCAACTTTTCAGACGTCAGACAGGTATGCAGAAACTCTTCATTGCATACTGTTAATAATTCCTAATCACGAATGGCTATGAACACATTTCAATCAGTGGCTTATCGTCAAAGATGGAAGTTCACGCATAATTCTTCTGTTTCACACTTTGTGTTCAGAGCATCACTAAGAACAGGACACACTGGAGTAATCACACTCTGGATGACAATGTACAGATGGTAAGATGTCTTACAACTCCTGTAGGCTAAGACACCATCATGTGTTTGAGTTGTTGATCACAGAATCAGCTTAAAAAGCCTTGAAATATATATATATATATATATTATTTTTCACAGCCAAAGTTGACAGATGAAGAGGGCTGGAAGAGGTTTTGTTTAGGAGAGAAGACTTACCTGGGTTCTTCATCGTCCGGACTAACAGAGGCAGACCAAGAGCCAGCACTGGACTACAGCAAGGTTGTAAAACTTCTATGTTATCTGTAAGACTCGGGAGTGTTTTAGTAAAATTTAGGTTTGCCAAAAAATATTATTTTGGTTCCACAACAGAAAAAATGATAACCTCAAACATCAGGGGGGAAAAAAAAAAAAAGCGTCATCGTTTAATGATGAAGCGAAACATAATTATGTGTTTGCATCCAGGTGGGGTTTCCTCCACTGCTAAGCATCGTCAGCAGATTCAATCAGGTAAGTTCAGCTCTCATCACAGATTCTGACAGTTTAACTCTATTTAGTCTAATTTCCAGGCTCTGTGTCTCTGCAGTCCATGGTGCTGATTTTGCTGGACATCCTTATCAGCTGGTTTGAAGAGAGAGAATTTGTTCCACAGTTGGTGAGATTGGCTATTTATTTACTCCAAGGTTCCTAAGCAGGAAAATAGGGGGCATGTGACATTACACTGCAATATCCAGTTCTGACCAGGCCGACTGGCTAATTTTTTTCAAAATGATCAGGACTTACAGCCCAGCGTCTGCTTCCTAACTCTTAAACAGGGTCGTTGGTTGTTCGCTCTTCTGGCCTGCTTGGAGAAGCCGCTGCTGCCTGAAGCCCACTCCTCCATCCGGCAGCTGGCCAGGAGATGTGCCCAGCTCCGTAGCACAATGGTAGGCTTCCTAGCTAGTCAGGCCCTTATTTATCTGTTTTTTCCCCCCCTAATGTCTCATTTTGTTGAAATCTTCAACCTTCTCATTGCTTGTTTTAACAGAATAGTCAGGAGGATGTGAACTTGCCTGCTCTCAACCTGCTCATCTGTCTTGTTGCAAGGTGACTTCAAAAATACCTACTACAATGAAATGTTTGTGATTTCAAACAGTTTTACAATGACAAATGGAATCAATTTGTCATTATAAAATGAGCTCATTCTCTTTTTTTTCATCTGCAGATATTTTGAACAGGTTGATCTTGCAGACCAGCCGGAGTGAACGGGAAGCTGAACTGTAAACTGACTGATATCAGCACATTGGGACATATTTTGTTCTCAAGGTCACACATGGAAATTGATGAGCATTTTTACAAGATTTCCCAAGAGCAACATGAAAGCCAAGAGCAACCCCAAAATGGCTGGACTGATTAAAAAAAAAGAAAGAAATCCGTTTACATGACCAGATTTTTGCAACTGAAGAGGTCATCCAGTGAAAGATTATGTAAAATATTTCTTTGTGTGCATCAAATAAAGGTTTATATGAAAATGTCTTGTGTGAACATCGTTTACAAATTACAAGGGCTGGGAAGCGCAGAATCATCTTCAATGCTGCTGCTCTGGTAGGTTCACACCAAGGAAACTCCACTTAGGAGAAAACAGCTTCAAAGTACAACGACACTAAATATAAACGTACACCACTTAGCGGACTATTTGTAAAAACCCTTGAAACCACTTATCAAATTAACTCCTCTTCAAAAATACACACTGCTTTAAATTTTAGGTTGTATTGTAACAAAATGTGAAAATGTTCAGGGGACAAGAGTGTAAATTGAATCGGGCTGAAATAACAAAAGTAATGTAGAAACACACCCAGAATAAAAACAAACCAACATGTCCCAGCTTTTACGTCAGCTTTATTTTAAGCAGATCTTGTAGTAGAAAAACAAAAAATAAAAAGTTTAAGAATCAAAGTAGTTGGATAAATCACATTTGACGTCAATCATGAATATCAGTGGGAATTAAACAGCCCGGTCTAAATTACCCTTATAGAACAAACTGGATCTTGCTGGTTGTTTCTACCCAGCCTTGGTTTTATCCACATGAAGACATTCAGCTCATTTCAGCCCCACAGAGCCCATCTGAATGCTAGAATATCAGACTAGAATTAAAAGGACGCAGAAGGAACAATTTCTCTTTGAATCGTTCCCAGACTTGCAGTGACAACAGCACTCAACCGGAGGGAAAGGAGGAACAGAAATAAGCAGTTTACCACAAATTTTAAATCGGCTACTGACAAATAATCTGGATTGTAAGAAATCCACCTATTTTTAAAACATTTCTGTCAAGAAAAGAAACTGGTGATTTTAAAAGGACAAATGTGTTTAAAAACTGCCATCACGTCAAAGAAAACAGCTGAAGATTTATTCACCGTTCTGGTTATACAGAAGATCACATCAGCGTCTCTTGTCCTTCCTGTCTCCTCTATCTTTATGCTCCCTATCGCTCCGGGACGGCCTGCCCTTCTTCTCCTCGCTCCTTCTCTTCCTCCTCTCCGCCGAGTCTCTCCCTCCTGACTTCTGTCGACTTTTCTCCTCCTTCTTCTTGTCTCTGCCTCTGTCGGATGGCCTCTTCTTTCGCTTGCCGCCGTCTCGGCTGCGGCTGCTGGACGTCGAGGACGAGGAGGACGAAGACGATGACGAGGATCGGCTGGATCCGGAGGATGAGGAGGAACTACCACTGGAGGAGGATCCGGATGAGGAAGAGGAGGAGCTGTTGCTACGACTGCGACGTTTCTTCGCGTCTTTCTCCTTCTTTCTCCCTCTGCCTTGTTCCTCCCCTTCCTCCTTTGCAGGGGCATCAACCTCCTTAGAATCAGGCAGCTTTTGTGGGCCCTCCTCCTCGTCCTCCTGTGATTTTGTCTCCTCTGTCTGGTTTTCCGCTGTGGAGTCCTGGACGCTGGACTCTGGAGCCATGCTGTCCTGTGCGGGACTGGTTGGATCCTGAGTGGGGGCAGCGGAGGCCGTTTGGGGTTCTTGGCTTGGAGAGGCGGTCTCGGTCCCGGGTGACTGTGCTGGCGGTTCTGCAGCAGCGAGGCTCTGTGGGGGCTCGTTGCTGGAGTCTGGGACCTCTACGCTGCTTACAGCTGCTTCGCAGCTCTGAACATCTGGAGTCTTTTCTTCTTGGATTTCTGTGGACTCCTGTTTCCTGTCTGTTTCTACCTCGTCCTCCTTACCCTTGTCTTCCTTCTCTACCTCCATCTCCTCCGACTCTGGACTTGCTGCCTTCTCACTCTTGTCCTGCTCCTCTCCTGCATCCTCCTTGCTTCCCTCCTCTCTCACCTCCATCACTTCCTCCTCCACCTCTTCTATTTTAACCAACCCCTCTTTCTCTCCCTCCTCAACATCGCCCCCTCCCACCCCCTTCCCGTCACTCTCCTTCTCCCTTTCCTCCTCATCGTCCTCATCCTCATCCTCGTCTTCCTCCCTCCTGGATTCCCCCCTTTTACCTCTCCGCTTCTCTACCTGACCTGCTGGCTTACCCTCCGCCGGGCGGTCCATCCTTGAGGCTGAGCTGCCATCCTGGTCGCGGTTCGGCTGTCGCCGGGGACGCGACTCCATCTTGCTCAAATGTTCGGCAAATGCCTCACGCCTTTCCTCAAACACAGCTGCGCAGAGACGAAATTTTAAGCGTCAGCGACATTTAAAGAACAAACTTGGGATTTCTGAATTGTTGTTATAAGTATTTATCACCAACACAAAGCAAAAGAGCAACAACTTGTAAACCTTAGGGTTTCCTGTACCGCCATGGCAAAAATAAAAGCCGCTACACCTTATGAATAAAGTCTAAATATCGTGAAACAGTAAATTTTTACTTTATTTTGGAAAAATCTAAGATGGCTACTAAGATGGCTAAGGTTTAAGAATCAAAGCAGTTAGATAAATCACATTTGACGTTTAAACAGTGAATATTAGTGGGCTGATTAACAGCAAACCAGTGTTAATCAGCCCACTTATTCCTCTCATTCGAGCTAGATATTTTACCCTGCCCCTCCTGCTCTCAGGAGTGTGGACAAACAAACAAACTAATCCCTAATCACATCTTCATTATTAAACAGCATCTGTGGCCACCAAAGACTGTGTTCTTATACAACATGCCGTTAGAGATATTTTTCAAGAAACACAGGAAAACAAAATGCTCTAAGCCAGGCAGCATCTGTTCCATTAGCCATAACGTTGCCGTCCACATAAACACAATTTAAAAGTCGCACACTGACCATTGAGTTTCTTGGTGGATTCTTCGAGGAGTTTTTGAGTTGCGGAGCACATTTTCCCAGGCCGGTAGAAGATATGAGGCTTGGTTTTGGTGCGAATGTATTTCACCAGGTGATTGTTGTGGCAGTTCCACTCCTCTTGCTGTAGTTGGAGGCAAGATGCGTAGTTGTAAAGGAGCAATTACTGCATGCTAAGGTTTTTATACAGGTACATCTGTATCAATAAAACTGATCACATTTTCTTACCAGCTGAGCTAATTCTACTTTCTGTTCCAGCAGTCTCAGCTCTGTCTGCTTGGCTTTTCTCTCCTCGAACAGTTCTCGCTTTTCATTCTCCACTTTTTTCCTCTCAGCCTCAGCTTGAACCTCGAGCTTCTGCTCTATCTCTGAACGCCGCTTTAGCTGAAATGAAGAACAGTTGGTAACGACTTACCAGGAAAGGAACGACTAACGCAACAGGAATCATCCAGTTCTATACCTGCTGGGTGTCATTACTGGGTATCATACTAGACAATTGTTTATTTGATCTAAAACAACCATAATAATAATAACAATAATGATAATAGTTGCGCACCTTCTCAGATGAGACGTTCGATTCTTGCTTGAATTTCTGCAGTGTCCCCATCAGCAGGCCAAACATGCGCCGATTCCTGACATTTAGATCAAAACGATAAATTTACCGTTTTTGTATAAATATTGGAGTATATGTTATGCTTGTGTTGGCTTACCTCTGTTTCCCCTTTTCATCCATGGTTTGATCCTGAATGAGGTCTCGGCGTGTTCTCTCCTTGGAGGTAGCTACTACAGATGACTGCAACGCCGGCTAATGATTAGGAAGAAGAAAAAAAAAACAAACAAACATTATATATAAACCTTAAAAAAAGAAATAAAGACAGTAGAGAGGTATTTATCCAATAAAGTTATAATAAAGTTCAGCAAATGTTGCATTTTACTTTTTTGACATCGTCATCGTCCTC
Organism: Poecilia picta; assembly: GCA_033032245.1. Taxonomy (NCBI): domain Eukaryota; kingdom Metazoa; phylum Chordata; class Actinopteri; order Cyprinodontiformes; family Poeciliidae; genus Poecilia; species Poecilia picta. The sequence continues at coordinate 15,941,142 of CM065374.1, forward strand.
GGCGTCACTGTCATGACGCACGTCTCTCCTGGCCCTCTGATCACCTGCCAGCCTGCACAAAAATAAACAAATGCAGCTAAACAGATTTGCAGCCAGTTTTCACACAAAAAACAAACAACAAAAAGCTGCACATGTCCATAAATGAAGTTGTGTCTAAGACAATAGAATGCACGAAGAAAGGGTGATGCAAAAAAGGCAAAAATCATCATCACAGGAGTTGAAATTTATCATTAATTAGAAAAAAACTCTGCAACATTTTGCAAACTAATATCAGTCGGTTCAGTCTCAACTGATGGTGTATAAAGAGTTCCTAAAAAAGTCAGACTTATAAAAAAATTTACATTACGTTCACATGAGTAAAAACAAACAGGAGTTTGAGAACAAAAAGGTCATAGACCTCCGAGCAAACCTTGACATCACATACTTGTGTTTACAAACTAAACATAGCCATTAGCGAGAGGACGGGTCAAACTGCTTCAGAGAACTTTTGATCTCTATTTAGATAAATAGCTTAGTAAAAAAAGATTTTTACAATCTTTTCAGTCGCTTCTTTTCAGAAGTGACTTTTAAAGTTTAAACCAGTAAAGTTTCAGTTCATTATGAGCTCACTTTTGGGGTATTTACAAAAAATATTTGCCATGAATGCAATGGGCAGTTTATAAAAATAAAATCTCCAGCAAAAAAGGGCGGAGTAAAACATCCAGCTTGAATGAGAGGAATAGGTGAAAATAATGGGCAAACAAACTATGATGATGATGCAAGCATAAACAAATGGACAAACTTGTATGTGGGGATGAGCTCAGCTGGAAACACATTAAGCGACGCAGTTCTCACCTCAGCAGAGCCCCTTCGATGTCCCTTTGCTTGGCAGGGGTCCCGCCGCTTCCCATATCTGAGAGACTGCGTCTGGAAAACAACGCAAAGTATTAGGAATAACAAACAGGACCTTATGCGTTTTTAAATAACCACTACTGTTGTGTTATTCTACAAACATTTTTCATCCATAGAAAATCACCAAAGGTTTATTCTTTATGGTCACCCTTCCATGTGTAAATGTTAGGATTCAACCCACCCAGTTTGGGTGATTACGTTTATCTGTTTAATGCCAACCTGAGCAACAGAAATACGAAAATACATATAGAGGGTGAGTAATGTTCTAAATCAGTTATATACTTCTTACACTAATGTTTTGACCACTGGAGTAGATTAATTGTTTTAACTCAGATGGTAAACTGTAAAATTAAATAAATAAGAAAGAAAATCAACTCATTAATAATAGGGTTGGCTTTGCCATTCCCTCAAAATCTACTGGGTTTTATTAGCTAAATGTCCTTTCGTTTCAGTGTTGTATTCTTTGTCATGTTTGTAATCGCCAAATTATCCTTCTACAGCGTCAGAGTGACCTACGAGTTCAATAAAGTGTTTCAAGTAAAATTAACTTAAATTTACTCTCATCATTGGAGGACAGATTATTCAAAGATTGTTAACATTTTGTACCAATAACATAAGGAAAGGCTTAGAAAAGAAGTGATTTTGGGTCACAATTTTACTCAGGTTTTAATGCAGAATGTTTTTAAACCTACATACACCACAATGGTCTTTTTCTAAAAAAAACATTTAAAGCACTTTCAGGTTAAATAATTTGGTTTGACATACAACTGGGGTTTTATAATAAAAAACAACAGGTTTTTATAATCTATTGCTCTTTTTGTACTATTCCTCCATTCACTCATATAAACAAGTACATTTGTACTCATTTATTAGTTTTTATTTCTTTTTCTTTTATGATTTCTTCTTTTTCTTTTTTTTTCTTTCATAGTTAGGCTGCATGGATGAGGCAAGTTTAATTTAAAACGTCTTGTTTCTACCCCGTCTGCCACGTTAAATTATTTTTAAATGGTGACCCGTCTCCTCCCCTCCCCTCCATTATTACCTGAGGAAATTGATTCCTCTGCCTCTACCTCCTCCCAGGCCTACCATGGGGCCACTGAGCCGACGCAGCTGACCCGGTCTGTAAACATACAAATAAAAATAGTCAACAAAGAATTCACTCTGCAAACTAGCGCCAGCTAAAGGGGAATATTCATTGTTTTGAAAGCCGATTCGGCCCTACACCAGAAGAAGAGCAGATTTGCGTTATTAAAAAAAAGGAGGTGACGTTCTGACGATCGGCTGCTGCCGACCGACAACTCTGCTCTTGTAGATTTAAGACACTAAAAACTTAATGTGTAAACGGCCTTTTACTTTAAAAGTATAATTAACAGAAGAGTTTAAATGGGCTCGTCAAAACAACGGGGATATGGTTTGTGCCTGCAGGCTGACCACCTCCTGCTAACTACGTTAGCACACGTTCAAGGAAGGTTAATAGCCTCAATAACAAACGTTTATCGAATAAAACTGTTAACTGTGTTAATTATTCGCTTACCGTGATTCATTAGGGTCCCGCCCGGTCAGTTTACGAATATTATCGTCCACATTTTTCAAGCTTTCTTTGGCTTTTTCGAGCTGGTCCTGCAAGCTCCGCACAGCCACCGCCATCTTGCTCTCCAGTTAGCGCGAATCACGTGTGCTTGTCTTTAGTTTCTCTAACGTGTCTTCTTCAACGGTATAAACTGGATCTTGCTCTCTGGCGCCACCTGCTGCTTAAACAAAACCGCAAATTTTCTTATCCTTGGAGAATGTGACCTCAGATGGCGCTATTCTTACATTTTAAATTGCTTCACAAAGGACCTCTAATCTAAACTAAGACGCTTAGATTAACTTTTTACCATGCTGATTTATTTATTAAATTCTATATGCGACTGAATCAATAATTAAAAGGCTAACTCACATCTTTGGTAAATAAAGAATAAAAGCAAAGAGTTTGAAAAGAATCATTTGGATTTGTGGGTAACGATGATGCCTCCCGTTTGGTTTATCCCATTCACCCCCCCCCCCTCTTACGTATACTTACGTACTTACGTCGCCCATCTTAGCAACCAGCATGGCGACAGTAAAGCTTCGCTCAGTGTTTGTTGAAGCTAGTTAGTTAGTACCTAATTTTCCCCTGTAAACATGTTCGCATTTGAACAACCTGAGGCTTCTGGATGTACCCGACCCCGGCCGCCATTCCTTTTGAATATATCTGAAGAAAATGGGATACCTTGAACTTAACATTTCAATGGAGTCGAGGACAGGTGTGAAATAATTAGCATTGGCTAGCTCTGCATAGCATTTTAGGCACCTCAAGTAATTCTTCTGTAGACTTTAGAGAAAACAAACTGAAATAATTTTATTGGTACTGGCACGGAGATATTATTTACCAAAAGAGGACGAGTAAGTCTTATTTCTGATGCAGTGTTTCAATTAACTTCAAAACTATATGTTGAATTACTTGCTGAATATATTGATGTACAGTTTTAAGTACATAGAAGTTTCCTTAACTTTCGTTTTGATATTATTTGCATATAATTAATTAGTTTTTACATTATCTGCTCATAAATACCCATGAAGATAATAAAATAATTATAATTTGATACTTATTTTCTTGTATATATAGAAATGATTGCTTTCCTCCTTTATCTCGTCATCATGCAGAAAGCATAACGATATTTACATGTGCCTACTGTGCACCATCTGGTAATTTTTACTGTATGAAGCTGTCCAATTTAACATCTGTGTATGTTTAAGGGAGTGTATCATCTGAACTGGATTGCAGCTCTGGAGACAGAAGGCAGAAAATAAAAAACATCTGTAAGTAAAGCTGCTGAGGAGCAGCAATTATCTATAGATAAGTTTTATAATTTATCTTCCTGGAATCTGATTTTAATAATTTTATAGGTCTGGATAAGAAATTACTAGTATGTCCTTTCCTTTTTTCCTTGTCATGTTGTTCACATTTGAATCCTGAGTACCTAGAAATACGTGACTTAAATTCATTTTAAACTTTACGAATTGGTTCAAACAAATAGGAAGTCCTGAAAATGTAACCCACAGAAGGATGATAAATGTGTAGGAACCATTTATATTTATTACAATCTTTTCCTGTTTTGTTTTGTTTTTCTTAGCTTTCTGTCCTCAGTCCTCCAGCAAAGCGGCTCAGTCCATCATTAAAGATCACATGTTGTCCCATTACAAAAAGATTTACTCAGCTAAAGGTGAGCTACATTTCAGACATACGTCCAATAATAAAACAAAGTAGGTGAAATAGCAGACTGCTAATGCACTTGATTACTTGAACATGACCTAGTATAACCACCTCTACATGGAAGCATGATTTAAAAACCATGGGACCTCTGGAAATATTTAGAGATGTTTACTCATAATACATCACACCAAAGTTGGCAAAAAAAAATCATAACAGTATATCAGGAAAAGTATGGTGAAGTTATGATGATTTGACCTGAGTTTACAGCCACTGTAACTGATTATCTTGTACTCCATCTACCCTGGCCTTACCTGTGAATGTGCTACCAACTGGTGCTTGGTACTAACTGGGTCATGAAACAAGATACTGATCCCCCAACAGTATCAAACTACAAGTGCATGGTTTCAAAAGAAGACAATCAAGTCCTGACCACAGCTTAGAAATACAGGGGTGAAGAAGCACTTTTAAAGAGCTGTGCAAACGTGAATGATCTGAGTTGGTCAGAGCTCTTTCACATGATGTGAGAGATTGATGAAGACAAATGGAAAAAAGCTACATTTACTGTTGGTTACGATAGTTCAATAGGCTGTTTAGTACACCTTTTTACTTTCATCTTTCCTCGTCTTTTCCTGATGCCATTTAGGATTCTGTCTCATCTTTTGAAGTTAAATTTTACTCATGTAGAACCCAATAAAGAACAACTGATCTATGTATTAGGTAAAGCCCTAGGGTGTACTTTATTTTGACCACTTAACATTACACAAACAGATCTTAGCATCTTTAATAATAAGCTAATTAGGTTTCACTGTAATCATTATGGTTTTGTCTTTCTTTTGCAGCTACCATTGATACCGCTGCACCCAAAAGCTTGATGCAAAGTGTGAAGTGTAAGTACCCAAGTATTAAAACTGTTTCTATTTAAAAAAAACACCTGATCACAAGTTATATTGTTTTTATTATTATTATTATTATTATTATTATTATTATTATTATTATTATTATATTCTGTAAACAAAATTGACCCACGAAAGAATCAGTATAATCCTTTAGCTGTTTAGCTTCTTTGGGTATTGCGATTATTCAAACTGGGCCAAAATAATCTGTAAAACTATCATTTTCTGTACTTAATGTGACATTAATTTTGGAGAGAAAAACATGAAAGCATAGAGGGCTGCCAGTGTTATTCTTACAGAACTAATTTGACATATACAAGTTGACTTAAAGCTAAGCCGTGACATTTAGAACAGTGTCCTTCTTGATTGATTGATTCATACATACACAAAATTTTCTTCTCCTGTTTTTGGATTGATTAAAGTTATTCCAAACAATAACTAAAACATGATTACAACTTTGTTTTACGTTTATAATGGTCCATTGATGATTGTGAGAAGTCCATATTAGTTTGTGTTGAGGTTATTTTAATGGTCATCACACTTGTTTACAGACAATGATCAGATCAGAAAGCAACAGCGGAGTACAGATGAGCGTCCTTCTTCAGCTTTCTCTTCTTCACATAGGAATAGCAGAACTTCCTGCTTCTCGGCGCATGTATGAGATTACGTTTTACTCTGTTCATTTGCTCATTGGTGCTTTGCAATACAATATTGTATGCCTTTACACTTGCTTCCTTCCTCAACTCTTGATAAAATGCATCTTTTGTTTATCTGAGCAGTATGATGAGAACCCCTGCAGCTTCTCAAGGAGCTCCGCCGTCGCCTCCACCCGAGATTAAACAGCTCCTTCAATGCCCAGGACATTGTTTACCCGTCCTGTTCAGTCAATTCCCATTTCGCCCGCCCGTCATCAGAGAGAAGATACCGAAGCCCTGACGTAACTTTTCAAAGAAAGCAGTCCACGTGTTTGCTGGCAGCTTCAAGAGAGCAGGGTTTCTACAAGACCTTCCAGGACCCTGTGAAGAAGACATACAGTGGAGACTTGCTCGAAAAACATTCCCAGCACTTTACTCAAGAAAAACCATTCGTCCCAAGACCCTGAAGTCAGATAAGAGTTCATACCTGTCAAGATATCGCTACTACAGAGGACCACAGATTAAATCATCTTCGCAGGATGACTGCAGCTCAGAACTGTTAGGTGGAGAGACAGTTGGTCAAAGGTACTTTAAATGAAGAAAATAATTTCTTAAGTAACCTAATAGTGACTTAAATATTAGGTTACTTAAGAACCTAAGTAACCTAGGTTCTTAAGCGCATGCAAAGCAGTGCTTTGCAAAATTATTACACTTTTTCAAATTTTGTAACATTAGGACCACAAACTTTAAAGTGCGTCTCGTGTTAGCACACACACACACACACACACACACACACACACACACACACACACACACACACACACACACACACACACACACACACACACACACACACACACACACACACACACACACACACACACACACACACACACACAAATCAAATATATTAAAGTTTGTGGTTGAAGTTGTATAAAATATGAAAAAGGCTAATTGGGTATTTATACAGTTTTTCTATAAATGTAATTTCTTATTTTACATTCTGTATAACTGTTTTCTCTTTTTATGCAGCTCAGACCACAAGGAATACACTGAAAAACCTGATGGGCAGTCCCAGGTAAGTTTAAATGTCTGATCTTGAAGAGAAATTTTTTCCTTGAGGGTCAGTTCCCCGCAATGTGTAGGTGGCTTTCTGGTCCTACACTCCTGCATCAAATTGATGACATAGCCTTTAGCTTGAGATCAGGTTCTTCAGAATCCTGCTTATGTCCTGATTCATTTGATTCCGGTCAGATGAACCAGAGACGCATGTAAAAATTGCAGGACGTCTTTGTCTATTTGTGTCTAAGAGCTATGAAATCTTTTTAAAAATCCTTTTTCTTATGAGACGTACATAAAGTATATTTTATGATTTCTCAAAAATGAATTCATGAACCAATGATATCGCTAATGATTCTGTTATTAATCCATCCATCCATTTTCTTTACACCCTTGTCCCTTAGTGGGGTCGGGAGGGCTGTTGGTGCCCATCTCCAGCTAACATTCTGGGCGAGAGGCGGGGTCACCTGGACAGGTCGCCAGTCTGTCGCAGTCTGTTCTTAATGTTTTTTTTGTTTTTTGTTTCCCTTTATCACCTTCTTGTGAGTGGATCATGCACAATGAGGGCTGGCTGTGTTACTCAACAACGGCTTGTGGTGAAATATCAGAGAAAAACAAAGCAGAAACCATTAGGATAAATACTTTCCACAACGGAGATGAGTTATAGTGACACAAAGTTTTGCCTGTTCTCATTTCCTATTCTGTCTTGTTTTACAGGAATATTCCACAGAGCAGGAATGGTCTGAAGATGAGATCACCGGCTCATACTTATCACCATTACGACACGAGAATAAAACGAAAAGCAGGGACAATTCTTTCTTTGACTCCTCATCCAGGTGAAACAATTCAGTAGGTTAGACATGTAGCTTTTGTTTTAGATGTTATCTAGATAAGTTGAAAAGAAGTTCAAGTATGCTTCTGTCCTACCTGTGTAGGTTTTCTCCAGAAGTCAGGAAGTCCCCTATTAGAAGACTTATTTTGGCAGAGTAAGTTCCCCTTGATATCCTAACAGACTAGGTTCAGACAATAAAAAATATTTACACACAATTTACATGTGTGGCCTGATAATAATACTTTTAACAAACTATAAACTGTAAAGAAAATCAGCACCTTTAATTAAAATGTTTCTATTTGTTTGGCAACAGAGAAGAAGAATTGCTGTACCTTGAATTCATTTCTTCTGTGACTGAGGATATCCTGTCCAGGAGCCACATATCTGACAGGTTTCTTTTTAATTTTCTTTGCTGCAAACATATATTCCCTTGAAAACATATTTATTACTTTTGCCAACCTTTATTAGATTTTACAGTCACTAAATATTTCGTTGGGGTTGTATATGATGGACATAAGGCACAAAATAAGCACAAAAAGGAGAAAAATTGTGAAGTGGAAAGAAAGGGACGCATGGTTTTCAAAATTTGTTTTAATAGAGATTAGAAAAGCATGGCATGCATTTATGTTCAGCCTCATTTAGTTAATACTGTGATGAACCATCTATTACTGCAATTAGAACTGCAGTAGTAGATACATTTAGTACCTTAACTAGATGGAATAAAGAACATCTGTAAACACAATTTTCAAGACCTGTTAAAGATTTTAACTTTAGGTATAAACTTTGACTGAACTGTATTAATACATGGGAATTATTTGATCTGAGCTGCTCCTATTTTATCTCCGAAATCCTGTTTTTAATGTGGTCATGTTGCTTTTAGGGTGATGACATAGAGACATAGTGTTTTACATGTTGGGGCAAAAAGTTCCGCTTTGGTTCCATCTGACTGGAGCATCTTCTTCCCTACATGGCTTGTGACAAGCTGCAAACAGTTTATTAAAATAATGACTTTCTCATTGCTGCTCATCCATAAATGTCAGATTTGGGAAATGCATTAATAATAACTGTCCTGTCAATGGATTCCTCTACCCAAGCCTTGATCTCTGGATCTCCTCCATAGTTACTGTGACCCTCTTTGCTACTTCTCTGTTTAATGTTCGCTCAGCCTGGCCTGTCATTAGAGATGGCAATGTTTTTGTGGTTTGCAGCTGTGCCATAATCTTTCCATTTCTTGTTTATGAATTGAAAAATTCTCTGTGAGACACCAAAGGTTTGGAAATCTTCTTAAAACATAAACTTCCTTTAAACCACACCACATAATTATCACAGAACGTTTTGATGCTTGTCTTGGTTTTCTTGATGCCCTGCCTCTCCCAGAAGGGCCGGATTTGTAGTGAGATTATGTAATTCTCTTTGTTATGGGAAGTTCAATTTTCCAAAATCTCTCTCTCTAAGTTTAATGTTGCCCATTTAACCATTGGAAAGATACTTCTTTTGTGTTTCAAAGCTTTCAAAGTGTCATGTCACTGAGAGAAATATGTTGTTTTTGGTTTTTATCGCTAACAGTGATTAGCACCAAAGCAAATCCCTCTTTTTTAAACTTACACTCTCAACTAAAGCGTTGTGTCTTCCAAGAAAACTTGAACATGGCAACATGGTTGAACTGGACTTCATTTTGGGGTATTACAGTAAAAAGGACTGAAAACAAATGCACAGTATTTTATTTGAAAAAGAAAAAGTTTTGAAAACCATGTATGAATATGGAATGGATTTTTCATCCGTCCCATCTACCATCCATCTAGCTGGATGGTAGATGGGTGGATATAGAAGTGATTGGTGATTGTTAAATTGAAGATCTATTGCTTTGATAGAATATGTAGAGTTTAATACATCTATGTTTTTGAAAGGATGCTCGATCGGGTGATGAATCGACATATTGAAATCAATCTGCATCGGCTTGATGAGGTAACTGTATAGCCTAAATAATATACCAAAAATGTTAAATAAGTATTGTTTACTGCTTAAGAAGATCCTACTATGCTTATTTTTTCAGCATAAAATGCGCCATCTTCTGGAAGTGTTGCGTAATGAATTTGAGGAACCCTCCGACATATCCACCTCAACTAAAGACCCTCTGAAACACGGGAAAGCTTTTCTTGATTCTGTATTTTCGAATTTTGAATTTGGGCCTAAAGAAGACGATGACGTCATACCCCATGCCTTACAAATTAATCATCCTGATTTGTCAGATTATGACGATCTTTCATGGGTTTCTACACGCCCATGCTTTCCTGTAAGAACTGCTTCTTCAACCAAAACAAGGGCAGCGGATGAGAAGAAAGACAATGCTGAAGAAGGTGTTGGCTTAACGTTGTGTAGCGGTGATCTTACAGACAGTAGTCAATACAGTCAAGGGGACTTTCTTCAGACAGATATTACTGAAACGAATGTCCAGAATGAAAACTATGAGCAAATCACTATGAGCGGTGATGTGAGCCAAAGTGATGAGTCGTCTAAGGAGGCAGAGGATCTGGGAAACATTTTGTCAGAGTCGTTACATATGTCTAGCGGAACAAACTCTGAAAACGTAGCAGCTGATGAAGAGACAAACACAGACCAATATGAAGATGTCAGTGATAATGACTTCTGAGCTGGGTGTTACTCAGGGATTGAACGTCGTTTTTATATGCGGTTCTCAGATGATATTGTTTCAGACTGAACTAACAAAGTGGGTATTCTTGAAGATTTGTGAAAGTCATTTAGCACTGGTTATGTCTTACAAGGCACATTAAGAAGGTGTTTCATTTGTGTTTTAATCTTTTTAATGAATTGTTTTCTGTTAAAGTTCAATGAAAATGTTCCTGTTGTTTGGAGAAATCTTTAAACCGGGGTTGTACTTGACCATAACTGTAGTTAAGATATTATCAGTGTTATTTTTAAAAAATTATATGCAGATTCCTGAAGCCTAGATGTGTGAAATAGTTTCAGTAAAAAAAACTTTTTATGTGAAAACTTAAAAATGGTATCTGCCAGAAAAAGCCCCGTTAGTTTATTTGCATTTCCCACTCATACATAAGCCCTGTGCAGCTGTATAGCATAGGCACTTGTTTTAACTATGTATTAATAAACAGGCTATACGTTTGTTAAGTTTGCCCTTTTATGTTTTTGATATGTAGCTTTTATGAGCTTCACCAGAAAGTGTCTTCTGTTTGCAATAAATTGTTTCTTCTTGAGTTTTGTAAGTTTTTATCTGTGTTAAAACGCTCTTATAACCCGTAGAGTTAATGGATCGCGTCTTTTGACATTTAGCAAACAAATACAACTTTGGACAGCATCGTGTGTGATTGAAGTCACTGGGTGAACTGCGAGTCGATGCAAAAGGTAAACAAACATGTCCGCGGACAGCAGTTTGTGACAGCTGTCCCATTTCTGGCATTTTCACCGCTCAGCATTCCAGCTGTCTGATGTCATGTCACTGAAAAGCCCCGTGTATCCCTCCGCCGCTAAGGGACTACAACGAATTTGAATCCGTTTTCAAATAAAACACGAACACCCACATAGCCAGTATGTATTCAGAGTAGACTTCTCGTGTTTTTCACTTTAGTTCGGGATGTAGGTCGGCTCTAAAACGTATGTACTAAATATACAGCATCGCGGAGGAAGACGGAGCCCACTTGTTGCTCTTCCAATCCCAGGAAGCGAAACACGCTTGGAACTTCAGCGAACTGTTGGGCCAAGAGCAGAGAGGCATGGAGTTGCTGCGTTAGTTCAGGTCTACGGACTAACTACAGTCTAGTAAAAGTTTCACTCCAAATCAAAAAAGTATCCGAAGAGTTGTTCTCGACTGGCTTCGATGACGAAATCTTTAAGGAGCTGATATAATTTGGACTTTTAAATTGCATCTCTTGCCTAACGGTAACGTTAACACCTTTTTTTATTCCCAAAATATTTACCAGCGACGTCAACCTCCCGAGGGTGTAGTCTATTTGCTGGAGCAGAAGTGAGCTAGCTAGCTAGCAGGAGTTAGCTGGTAAATTGAATGACTTTAAAATGTAGCAATATAAAATGGTAATTAGTTATAGAAGACGCCACATTATTTATCCAGGCAATTTGAATATAGGTGTTAGAATTATTTAATAGAATGTGAGATTGAACCTGCGTGGAGTTAGCGAAAAGGCACTGTTTTTGTTTTAGTTTGTTTCTCCAATCACAGGTTCTAGTTGTAGGTCAAGGCTATTTCCCGGGAGGGGATTATCCAAGCACAAGCCTGAAAAGTGATGAATGTAGGTCAGGCGGTGGAATTAAAATATTTGTGCAACTATTTGTTTGTTTTCTTTCAAATGAGCATTAAAACAGCTAAAAAAACTGAATGAATGAGGGATAAAAAAAATCATGTCAACAAGGTTCGTAAAGTAGAAAATGCAGCTCTGAATATTACGTAAAACTGTGTTTGTCTGGATTGTGACACTAGAAGAAATTACTTTTCCCACAAGTATCATACAGTTTAAGATGAATCTCTCTTCCTCACCTCTTACCCTTGGTTTTTTGGAGTCTGCAGCTGCAGCTCCGGGACCGCATCTGGCTTGTTAGGCCTTCATAAATGGTTCGTAATAACTTTGGAAAAAATGATTTACAACTGAGTAATTTTAAAACTAGATAAACGTAAAGACAAAGTTCGTTTAGCAGTTTTCTCTGTTTTCATGAAAGATCTACATAATTTTGTACTTCAGAATGACATTAGTATTAAAATATTTAAATTTTTTTCCATGTTTAAAAAGCAAACTGTACTTTCCCTCCCTTCAGTTTCCACAAATATGAGATGTTCAGTTTAAGAAAAAATAGTTTATTCTTAATGTTATTTCTTTATATTTCTTTAATTTAACGGTAAAACATTTATATTTACACAAAACTTTATTTTTTATGAAGGTTCATGTATGTTTTATAGCTCCAGACTAATTTATTAGAAGGAAAGAAAGAAGTTACTTTATACTGTAAAGATTGCTGACCCATGAGATGAGCTATCACCATTTTTTCTGTGGATTGGGGGGGGGAAGAAAAGCGTGTTGTTACCTACCTACCTGATATTTTAAAATATGTAAATATTTTCAGGTAACATTTTATCTTATGTTAATTTTTCTTGACCAATGATGACAGTAATTTCTATTTTAAAGTGTTCTAATATGTTTTATAGCGCTGTTAATATTTGGAAATAAATATGAAAATGTGGCAAAAATAAAAGATTCCTCAATTTCGCTAGTAAATGGACTAAACTTATATAGTGCTTTTCCAATCATTTTAACCACTCAAAGGGCTTTACACTAGAGTCACATTCACTCATAAACGCTCACACATTTATACACTGATATGCAGCTTAGTGGGCAATTTGGGGTTGAGTGCCTTACCCAGGGGAACATTGACATGTGGCAGGAAGAAGCTGGAATTGAACCTGCAGCCTTCTGATTGCAAGACAACTACTCTACCCACAGAGCCACAGTCGTCCAACAGCCACAGTCACCCATATAGTTTAATGCATACCAATATTTCTGTTTATTTCCATTTTGCTCAAACAAAAATAAATTAATACTGCAAGATTTTTTTTAAATTAAAATATATTTTCACAAAAACAAGAAAACTCTCAAATGCCTACTTTAATTTGTTCCAATAGATTACATTAAAAAAAAATTAGCAGGTATACAAAATTTCTGACCATTTTAGAGTTAGGAAAACATGATACTGCTATGACTGATTGAAAATAAGTCTCATTTTCTTCCTTACTCTCTTCCATTATGTTTCTATCCCTCATATCTTTTGTGCACTGTGAATAGATTTCCAAACAATTAAGTGCAATAAACTTATTTTTTGTCAGTAAAGTACATTTGATATTTTTCGTTTTTCATCATGCAAAAAAATAGTATGATGACATTTGCTACAGGATTTATACAAACGGATCTATTTAGTCACATAATTTAACTAGAGAACTGATGCTGTGTTAGCTTCTCTAAGGAGTGCATCAGTTTTTAGTATTTTAACCACTGCCTGAAATAAGTGCCCAGTGATAGCGAGAGTTGGGGCTCCTTAACGGTGGTATATTAGAGTTGCTTTGTGACAAGCAACAAGACATATTTTTTGTTATGCTGTGTTTTGTTGTCCGTCTATACTCTTGTACTCAGCCCATGTTTTGTCTTTCTCCTCTCGCATATCAGAGCTGACATTAAACGATGATCCCCATGACTTGAGACTTTCTCGCTGTGTTGGAGCGAACACCAGAAGGGAGTACTTCCTCTGGACGACAAGACATCGCCACCTGTGAAACGAGTAAATCATGCCCTTGCCATTTGGCTTTAAGCTCAAAAGGACACGAAGGTATACTGTTTCAAGCAAGAGCTGTCTTGTCACTCGGATTCAGCTTCTGAATGGAGAGTTTGTTGAGTTTACGCTGTCTGTGGAAAGCACTGGGCAGGAATGTTTGGAGGCAGTAGCCCAGAGACTTGAGTTAAGAGAGGTATGTATGGGTTTTCATTCAATACAAATACTGATTGTTCCTTTTTAGGACTTGCTATCTCAGCAGTAAATTATTTTAGTTAGGCTATCCTCCGGTCAGATTCCTTCTTGAAACTCTTGAATTGAACAGAAGAGACAGACAAGCAATTTCTTTCCAAATCAATGTAACATTGAAATATATTATTTAAGTAGTGTACACACAATCATAGAGCGCTACTTTAATGGCTATGAATCGTATTTTTAACATTATTTTATAAAAGAAAATGAAACCATTCCAAACATCTAACAGTGGTCATAAAAGCAGCACTGAGTCAGAATTTTAAAGGTTTCAAATTTCCAGTAGAAACTAAAAGTAAAGTTGTTTCTGTTGCAAGAGACCTGATATCTTAATGTTGCACTGCAAGCCAAATTGAAAGCAAATGCTTTAATGTTATTAACGAGTAATAAGAAACAACAAATAGTTGCAGGAGGAAAATATTTACATGTTCCCTAAATATCAATTTTTTTAAAAGAAAAAGTCTCAGGGATATTATAATTGGGCTGAAGTTCTCCGTTAAAAGCTGTGATATCCTCCAACATCCAGCACTGAATTTATTTAGAGGCCGTCATTAACATTTTGCCAGTAACTTCCAGATTGCCTGATGCTGCTATCCTCCACCACTCTGTGGCTAATGTGTTTTGTATGTGTATTGTGTGTTGTAGATCACATATTTCAGTCTGTGGTACTTCAATAAGCAGAACCAGCAGAGATGGATCGACTTGGAGAAAGCCTTAAAGAAACAGTTGGACAAATATGGGCAGGAGGCCACAGTTTACTTTGGAGTTTTGTTTTACATACCCAGTGTTACCCAACTGCAACAGGAGATCACAAGGTGAAGTTAAGAAAAACCACCACAACTCCCATGCTGTAAACATTTCAGAAACAACGATTCAAGAGCTCTGGTTTGAGTTCTTGAAAGTCTGTCAGGAGAGATTAATGTCGCACTTTGATTGCACTAAAGCCTACCGTGTTTGCTCTGCTCTTACTTCCATGCCACTGTCCCACAGATACCAGTATTACCTACAGTTGAAGAAGGATGTTCTGGAGGGCAGGATCACATGCTCACTGGACCAGGCTATTCGTTTAGCCAGTTTAGCAGTACAAGGTAAAAATCTGTGTGCAGCTTTAGGCTTTTGCCAGAAATGTAAGCTTTTCTGTTCCTGTGTGTGTTTTTGGCCCTGACTACACACTAAAATATCATTTTGAGCCTCTTGGTGTATTTCTTCTTTCATATTAAGCAAAACACTAAATTAGTCATAAATTACATTAAATTATTCACATCTGTAGACGCAGCACAGACATTTTTACAGCCAGTTTTGGCCTGCCGACTGGTCTTGATTTAATAAAAATGGTGCATGTTTTCCAGCAATGGAGCTAAAAAGATAAGTGCAGCATTATTTTGCACCCAGAGCTCCTATTTAGCAATTGCTAAATAGGAGATTTAGCAAATGCTAAATTTAGCAACTGCTAAATAATATAAAGCCAACTGGCTTTATATGCAGCTGGTAAAAGTACCTTTTACATAGAGCAAAGTCCTTTTTGATTCTTGCGATATGCTGCCTCTGAATGTCGACACCTGGTTTGTCAAGTTCTTCCACTGGATTTTGGATTTCTTCACTGTGTAATTTGATATGTTAACTTGGAAACTGTTATTTTGCTTCTGTCAGTTGTAGCTTTCGATCAGTGTGTTCAGTTTTTCATATCTGAAAAACTGAACACATCTGTGATTGTTTTTAGAAAACAACCTGGAGCTGCTAATATGTTTTTCAGACAGTGGTGCAAAACAAAATGGATCGCTCCAATTCTAAAATTAGACCGTCATGCACTGCTGTATTACACTCTACTGACATTCCCCATGGGTTTTCTTGCTAAAAATGCAAAGTGCTGTGAGGAAATGAGTCTTGAGAGTTTTGTTTTGGAGTTTATGTGTTGAGCTGCACTCACTATTTTTTTTTTGATGCCGACAGCTGACTTTGGAGACTTCAATCGATATGACTCCCAGGAATTTCTTAAGAAGTTTGCACTATTTGCCTATTGTTTTTCTTTATTTTCTCCAGTAGCAAAAGTTACTTTTGCTCTTTTGTTTTTCACTTTAGCTATATGAAACCTAACTGTGTTTGCAGGACTGGATTCAGGATGAACGCGTGCTGGAGGAGGCCACTCAGAAAGTGGCAATTCTCTATCAGTCATTCAGGTGAGCATGTTTTCCATCCATCGATTCTTCTCTGTGCTTGGATCAAGAAATTAATAGACCTTAGGGTCAATTGGCCACTTTGCTCTCTTATTTTCTACCCACTCTTTTCCAGTTTGTTCTGTCCTTTTCACATTTCTTAACTATTAACATACTAGTTTATAAACAGGCTTAAAAAATTGCAAAAAATGTTTTCTGGTGAAGTGCTTTGATAAATAGGGATATATCATCCCTATCATATCATCAATCATGCAAATATTCTGATCCTTCATATAATTAATGTTCTCTCATCAAACTACAGATATAAAACGTTAGTGTGGATCAGTAAATTATTGCACTGTCTAGCAGTGCAATAATTTACTGAATTTTTCCATGCAGCGCTAAGACCCTCCTCCTGCCTCTGAATGTTTCTGACTAACTTATGTGTTTCACACATTTGCTGAAGCACATAAGCTCACCAATGATGTTAAGAAAACTATAGTAGCCTTCAAGATAAAAGCAGTATCATTGTATTTGGCACACTCATGGTATTTACATTTTCACTCTGGTCAAAGGTTGTCAACAGGCTGGATTTGGACCACAGTCCGTAAAATGCTCAGGTCTGCTCTAGATGGTGGTTGTTCTTTTTCAGACTTGAGTCTTCACTAATGTCAACAAAGCATGGGCTGAATGCCACGAGGAGTAAGGTTCAAATACAGTACAAAACAAACTTATTGAAGAAGTGGAAAGATTAGACAAAGCCAGCATTGAATCAATGATTTTTGTTTTTTTTATTCACTCCAGTTTCCAGAGATTAACTTTCTCTCTACCCACCTCATGACTTTGTAGCCATCAGCATGTACATCTAAAACAAAAAAGTTGACTCCAGTCACTGTGCTTTGACTTACTTCAACAGTTGTATCCTTGTTTGCTTTGTGCTTTAAGGGCGTTTTCATTTTATCATCATCCGTTTTTCTTCTATGCAGAGGTTTTTCAGCTCCTGAGGCAGAAATGCTGTACATGCAGGAGGTTGAAAAATTGGAAGGTTATGGGCAGGAGAGCTATCAAGCCAAGGTGGGTCTGCAGCATCCACCCTACAGCTGTCCGCTCTCCAAAACCATTCAGAATAAAGCTATTTGATTGGTGCAATGTGGAATAAAACAAGCCTTTATCAGTTTATTTTGTTTTTGTTTTTGACCAGGACAACACAGGCGTAGACGTCACTCTGGGTTCCTGTCTTGATGGTATCTTTGTAAAATATAAGAATGGACGTTCACCTTTATTATATCGGTAAGTTTGAAAGAAATTCATGTCATTCCTGTCAGTTGATTGAACAAAGGCTGCTACACTTTCTTCTTGCTTGCTACAAATTCAACTATTTGGAAATGGTTACATTTGTGAAAAGCACGGATAGCTGAGCTGTGGCACAAAGACTAGAGGAACGCCACCTACCGTTCTTATTGAAGAGAAAATGTTTTAAAACCAGATTTGGCAAACGATTGACAAGTCTGTAAAGCAACTGAATGCTAACTTGTTACCTGAGCTAATAACCTGATTAGTACTCTAAATTTCTGAATGGTGAAATGGTGCAAGTTGACTGCTATATGTTTCAAAGTTAAAATGTCTATAAATAAATGTAATGGATCTCATTAAGACTGCAATAACCAATTTTATGGTATTTTCTCAGTAGTAGTACACTTTTTTAATCTAAAGCACTAAAACCATGTTTGTGTGTAAACACTGGCCCATCCCTAATTACAATTATCATGTAAGCAGTGATTAATTAATCCTGCTGGTATAGAGGGAGCTGATAGTGAAGTCATTCCTCTAGGATACTGAAATACACTGTCTCACATCCTATATACTAAATGACAGGTATTCAAAGAATATGTATCTGCAGGACATAATTATTTTTAGGTATTTAGTGCTCCCACAATTTAGAACATAGTCGACCATTGTGTCTGCCTTACAGCAGTAACATTCTTTGTTGTTTTTACGGCCTGTTCAGGTGGCATGAAATTACCAACATGAATCACAATAGGTCCTTCTTTGGCCTGGAGCTCAGCAACAGAGAGGAGAGTGTTCAGTTCCAGACCGTAAGTCTGTCCCTTCTCAACCAAAACATTGTTCTGTTTAACTTTATTTGGCTGAACTGGAATTTTTCATTTGTCATGGATTTCACCACTGGCTTAGCTGAATGCCTCTTTGTGAGTCCAATGTATATTTAGGTTGTGTTTTTGGTTTACCAATGTGGAAAGACAGAAATAGTCTTTCGAAAGTATTCACAAAAACGTGTTCATATTTTAGTCACATTACAACCATAACCTCTATGTGTTTTATTTGAATTTTGTACCAAAGAACAACACAGAATCATGCATGACTGTGATGTGGAAGAAAAGTAATATATAATATACATTTCAAAAAGTGTGAAACTCTCGACACCAACCTCGCCAAAATAAAATCCATTCTGCTGCCAGAAGTCACCTAATGAGTTAATAGTCTGTTTTTTTAATTATTATTATTATTATTTTATTTTATCTCAGCTTTTCTGTGAAAACTGTAGAAGTTTGTTAGAGAACATCAGTAAAGATGAAGATCAAGAAACATATAAGACAAGTTGGGAATTTTGCAGAGAGGGTGAAAAATAAGTAAAAGCTAGAGAGTGTATGTATTTTTCCATTGCACTGTTGTAATCAAACTAAGTTAAGTTCACCTCCGTACCTTTTTTGTGTTGCAGTTTCAAATATGTGTTTTCTTTCTTTATTTGTAGGACGACATGGAAACGTCTAAATACGTCTGCCGCATGTGTCTGGCCAGACTCAAGTTTTATAAGATCAACAAGAGCAACTTGTAAGCATTTTGCAGCACGTCTAGCCTAGTTCCTGTCTCCTTACCGTCTCCTTCTCCTCTTCATTCTTACCTCATGTCTTTCCAATTCTCCTCTCCTCTTCAGAGAGGAGAGTCCCCCTCTGCCCTCTGAGAGCTCCCAGAAGTCCCTTCTCACTCTATCCTTTCCTCGTTTTCCAATACTCTCTCGCACATCTCTGCCTTCAGATAAGGGGTGAGCAACACTGCCACCCTCTGTCTGTGTGTTCCCACAAGTTCACAAGTTACCCGAGGACAAAAATGAAAGCTCTCTATATTGCCTAAAGTGTTGATGCTTGTCTGTGAATAGGAATGTAGGCGAGCCAGTAATTGCGACCACATGTTCTATTTTTCTATTTTATTCAGATTCTACAAGCATTTGGGGCAAGAATCAGTCACTCTTAGGGATCATAAAATTCTAGTTCCCTGATAAGATGACACCTAAGCACAAAGTCCATCTTTGAAATCTCGTCGCTTTGAAACAGCTAGTAGAGGTTTAAAACAAAATGAAGGCAATTAAGGAGAGGGTGCCTGGCCACATAAAAGCGTTTAAAGATCAAGAACAGTGCACAGAGCTTCATGAAGCCATACATTTGACTTTTCTGCAGTAAAGCATTTTTTGTTTATTTTTTTCACATGCTTTCTACAAGTCATAAGTGTATAAAGCAAGGTCCATAAATCCATATTAAAGCCTATTTGTTAACATTTATGTGTCTGAAGCATCCCAATGCTGCAGATATCAAACATACCTCAGTTTTAAACTAGTGCCATTTTGTTTTAATAATAAGCATTCATTTTTTTGTTTTTCTTCTTCTTTTTTTGTTTCTTCAGCCAAACTCCACCTACAGCAGTCAATTTAGTCAGACGGAGATCTTCAACGAGAATTTCTCTGGTAATGTCTACGTTGTCATACTATGCACCTGCACAGTTTAATCAGTTTTATTTTATGCAATGTTAAACACTCTGAAATTTTCCCTGTAAAATTTGTTAAATTTGACAAAAGCAAACCTTCCTTTTTTAACATAAGGTCTTTCTTCTGTGTTGCCTTAATATTTACAGATGTGATCATTTCAATACATTGCAAAAAAAATAGTACTAGTGGTTTAATAAATGCCCTGTCTGTGAAAATCATATTGATTTCATTATTTATTTCATATTTCCTGCCCATCATGAAATAATCTCATCTTTCACTCGGGCTCATAAAGTTGCCCCTAACATTCTGTTGGTTAATCTAAGTTGCAGTTTATCTTCAGAACAAATATATTTTGCTCTCAATCCCTGCCCACTGATTTTAATGTATGCCAGAAAGATTAAATGATTTGCAACACAGAAATGCAGAATAATTAAGTAAAATAAAAACTTCCTGACTATAATTATAGTAAATAAATGTGTATGCTTGACATGAGCATGCAGTTTTTGTTTTTATATTTACTTACGTGTGTATTTCATGAATTGCAGAATCCTTTAGCCAGTTATTTATTTGATGCATGGTTTCCACTTTGATGTAAATGAATATAAATAGAAATAAATATTTAAAGACTTTTGACTCTAGTAATTATGAGAGTTGATTAAAATCTCTGTTTTGTTTCTTTACAGCCAAAATCTCAAGCCTACTTGATGCCTCAGATGCACTACAATGGCCATTTTACTGAGCCCTACACTTCATCACAAGGTACGCACCAACTAGACATGGGGTTACATTCCCACATCAGGCAATGGGATCGAAATCTGCTTCTTTCCTCACCAATGTGCCCAATTACAATCTTTTCACTCCTTTTCTTTTCTTCAATTACCTTCCTTTGTTTTATGATCTTGGGACGATATTGCCGGCTCTCCCTGCTGAGTAAACTTCGGATGTTCCCTCTCTCTCGTAGATAACCTGTATATGAACCCCCAGAATGGTTTTTACTACCACTCCCAGACCAGCCTGGACTGCCCTCCTCTGGAGTACAGCAGCGGAGGGCGTCTGCGTAACGGCAGCGTCTACAGCGCCCACAGCACCAGCTCACTGAACAATCCCCAGCACTACCTTCAGCCCTCGCCCATGTCCTCCAACCCCTCCATTACGAGTGACATCACCAGGCCAGACTTCGTTCCCTCCCATCGCCACAGCGCGCTCATCCCACCCTCCTATCGCTCCACTCCTGATTACGAGACGGTGATGCGGCAGAAGAACCGAGGCATGGCGGGCGGCATGGTTCTGTCTCAGGAGCATCGGCAGAGCCACTCCATGAGGAATTTGAACATCGGGAACTCGTACGCCTACAGCAGACCGGACCCTCTGGTTTACAGCCAACCAGAAATAAGAGTGGAGTACGGCGGAACGTCCCAGCATCACCAGTACCCCTTTCATCTGGGCTCCAGCTTCCACAGCCCCTCTCCGTACCCCTACCTTCCAGAGCGGAGGCCCGTTGTTGGAGCCGTCAGCGTCCCGGAGCTCACAAACGTCCAGCTGCAGCAGGCGCAGGAATATCCGGCCCCCAACATCATGAGAACGCAGGTCTACCGACCGCCGCCACCTTGCCCGTACGCTCACCCGCGTCCTGCCAACAGCACGCCCGACCTGTCTCGTCACCTCTACGTCAGCAGCAGCAACCCAGACCTGATAATCACCAGACGAGTCCATCACTCTGTCCAGACCTTCCAGGAGGACAGCCTGCCTGTCGCACACTCCCTACAGGAAGTATCGGAGCCTCTGTTCAGCGCTCCGCCGCATCGACAGCCGTACCTCGCTCACAAGCGAAACTCCATTGAGATTGCCGGCTTGGCTCACAGCCTGGAGGCGGTGAGGGTCAAAGAGAGAACTATGTCCTCCTCAGCAGCGGAAGCAGCGACCCCACCTCCTGTGGCGCATTCGGGGTCCCAGGTTAACGTGTTTTTAGAACATGCTAAGACGGCGGAGAGGGGAGACTCACAGTACGGACACAAAAAGTCTCTGTCCGACGCAACAATGCTAGTTCATAGTAGCGGGGAAGATGAGGAGTTGGAGGACAGTAGCGGGCGTCACACTCCTCTTTCACAGGAAGCGGTGGTTATTCCAGAGCAGTCGGCACCACAGCAGCAGCAACAGCAGCAGCATCGCAGCCTGACGTCTCTGTCCTCTGTCACGACTCAGCAACAAATCCCGAAGGAGCCGCCTCCCGCGTATCCCATAGGGTCTTCCCTAGACCCCTCCAAAACCAGCCCCCTGGTTTATAAAGTTCACCCTCGGATCCACAAAGGAGAGCGCCGCTTTACATACTGTCAGATTTGAGACAACCTGAAATTATGCCCTCAGTGTCTGAGAGCGACGTGAGCGAGCAAGACAATCACAAACCCAAGAGAGACTTCAGTAAGGGACCCGTGTTCGCGCTTCCTGCTGGAGGGGAAACGTTGCAGGGTTTACCTCCTCCGGTGAGTTTCTTCTCTAAACATCTCTTTTTTGTCTTGTAGCAGATTTATTGTTGTCAGGGTTTCTACAGAGTCTGGGAAAGTCTCAAGAGATGAAATCTGAATAAGAAGACTCCGTCCAACCAACCATTAATTTTACTACCAACTACTGTCAAAAATATATGATAGAAGTTCAAAATAAAGTTTTTTTAAATTAAAAGGTCAAAATTGACTTAAAAAAAGGTCAAAATGCTGGAAATTTAAACCTTGTATAGGCCTGTCACAATGGCAAATTCTGCTGGATGATATATGATCCCAGTAGTTTTTGTAACAAACGATAATATTTTCATTTTTTGGACTATTTTCAACTAATATAATGATAATGGCATAATAATGCAAGCTTTGCCCTCTTAAAGACTGATAAACTTTAATGCTGTAAATAACACTGGAACCTAATTCAAAATATTTTTATATCAGAAATAAATCGCAACAATAAGAATAAAGAAGGAGGAAATGAAAAACACACAAAACTTTAAATAAAATGAATTATTGCCCTTCAACAAAATATTAAATATCAGACTGGAAATAATTGAACTCATTTTTCAATTAATCTTGAAAAGTTTTGAGTTTTGACATTGAAGGATCTGTCTGAACCCTGTTACAGGCCTATTACCAGTCATTTCCTGGATATCAACATACAAACGTTTGTTAATGAGAGGAGTTGCTCTCTGTTAAAAATGTGAAAGTGAAGGTGTGGCCAAGACGAGCAGAAGAAGCCAGACAGCCAACAGAAGTCGGCGTTGGCTGTAGAGAAGCAGCTGGCAGACCTTTGTAGGATAAAATAACAAAACTGGAATGTTAAAAATGAAACATAGGGCGTTATCCCTGATTGTGTTTGAAATGTTGTATTTCTGGGCATTCAGCTGCTCTGGTCAGCAGTGACCATGAACGCGATTTGTCTGTGTTTTTGGAACACTTCTAAAAATACTAGTTTAGATTTAGATTTTTTTTTTTTTTCAATGACGTTTTTGAAAATCACACATATGGACTTTGAGAGAGAAGGAAGATGGGTTGGAAGTTTGCTTCGCCTTCAGATGATGACCACAATAGTTTCAGGTTGAGAAGTCAGCAAAAGGAATGCCGCTCTGCTTCCTCGTTGAACTGGAAAGGTGACATTTTAGCTAAAGAAAACAGTCAGCAAGCATGCGCCGTCCCTCCCCTCACCTGTCTGGAGTCCCTTTTTTATCCGAAGCTTTTACGCATTTCACCCGGATCTTTTCCTCTCTGTCTCCGCTCGGTCGCACCAGGGCATGAAGAAAGGATCCAGGTCAGAGGTGAGGAAGATGGGCCCTCTGAAGGTGGCCCGCCACAACGGCCTGTCGGTGTCCAGGAAGGTGGTGCAGAACGAGGTCAAAGACGAGCCGGAGCAGCCGTCTAACGACGAGAAAGTAAGACGCTTGAGTTTTCAATGCCTTGGCTCCTCGAGAATTAACACGTCCAATGTTTCTTTTTTGCATTTAAAACTAAAGAGAGAAATGTTCCCTTAAGGGTAAACAGCTGATCAACAGGAGTTGCAGGTGTTGTTGGTGTTCACAAACGTCAGGTGTGGATTTTTATTAAGAGGGAAACATAATGGAGATGCTTTCAGGTCTAAGTCTAAAATAAATTGTGTGAATTTATGCCTCATTCAGTGGCTGATTAAGTTGTCTAAATAATGTGTTTCTGTCTGAAAGTGTAAAAACATAAACAGTTTTGAAGGTTGTTGTTATTTGACTTGAACACATGACAGCTGTGCTTTTTTTCTGCACAGCAGCAATATTTGCAGTTTTATAAAGTTTATTTAAAAAAAGGTAAGAATTTAATCAGGGTTGTTCTAACAGCTAACATTAAACTCATGCTATGACAATAATTACCATAGTTAGACGGAGTGTGGTGTATTTTGCGGCCCTTCTCAGAGGTATTTTTAAAGTCTTTCCCAATTTTGATATCTGATTTTTATCTGTTTAAAATTCAAAGAATTTTCCCATAAAATAATTATCTAAGCTGTTTTAGATCTGACCAAAGACGAGGACGATTATGCACAGCTCACTGCACTGGATAATTTAGTCTCTTCATGAAATCAGCCTGGGATCCTAAACCTGGAAAACATCCACTTTAATCCACATCGGTGAATGTCTTTATTATCATAGCATTCAATTTTAGTTATCTAAACAGAGTCACTGCACAAAATCATAATTTATTTCTGTTGATTTTTGATGATTATTTACACTGTTGAATAAAGTGTTACCATGGTGAAATGCCTCTCACTTAGGGTTTAGGGTGTTAGGGTTTTGTCTCCATTGCAGCTGGTCTGTCCGGTCTCTGCTAAGGCATTAAGGAAGCTCTAATTACTGTTTTATCGACCCTCAACTCGTCTGCACTGTCGGGTCTGGTCTCACTCATCTTTCTTCTGACAATACTAAACCAGCTGCAGGTGCATCTGGCAGCGTGGCCAGGTGCCGAGTCCTCCTGGAAAAATAATACATCAGGATCTCCATAAAGCTGCTCAGCAGCTGGAAGCATGAAGAATGTTCCTGATGGACAGCTGTGTTTGGTTTTAGACCTGATAAAAACCCAGACATTTCTGATATCCTCCCTGGTTAAATTGTTGCTGAGAAGGAAAAAATGCGACTGTAGCTGCAGCCCACCTGAAACTGAACCCCGTTTCTTGCTCCGGCGTTGGTGTGCAGTCTTCTTAAAGATGCGATTATTATCAGGGCTAGGCAAGATTTTTTTCCTTTAACTCAACTTTCCATTAACATTCTCAAACATAATTGGGTTGGTCTAAAGTATGTGAGTGTGTGTGTGTGTTTCAGTGCAAGTTGCTGGAGCAGCATGTGGAAATGGGGGAGCTGCTGAAGGAGTTTGAGAGCGTCCCAAAGCGCGTCCCAGGAGAAGATTACAACACGGCCCTGCTTGCAGAAAACAGGGACAAAAACCGCTTCGCAGACGTCCTGCCTTACGACAGCAGCAGAGTGGAGCTGGTTCCCACTAAGGAGAACAACACGGGCTACATCAACGCATCGCACGTTAAGGTAAGAGGCGCACGGAGATGTTTAATAGTGGCTCACAAACCTCTTGGCTTCCAATGCAAACCTCTGGCAAGGAGATGCAGCCAACAAACCAGTTTAGCAAGGAATCAAACAGCCTCTATGTTTAAACATCTGGAGCTGCTGCTTTTCCACGAAGGGCCATTGTTGTCACTGATATGATATAAACGATTTGATTAATTTCTTGATATTGGCTCAAGGCCCAAATACTTTCCTACTCCTCTTTTGGTTTTACATGTAGTCTCGCTTTCCGTAATTTGAGCAAGTTCACTGCTGCTATTCCAAATGAGTATTTAAGCTTCGTCAGTCGAGGGTGTCGGATTATTTGTGACATTCAAATCTGTCACACCGATATTTTCCCACTTCCTGCTTTTGTCTCTGTTAGGTAACAATAGGTGGAAAGACATGGAGCTACATCGCTGCACAGGGTCCTCTGTCTCACACGTGTGCAGACTTTTGGCAGATGGTGTGGGAGGAGGATGTCTCCATCATCGCCATGGTGACTGCTGAAGAGGTGCGTTCATTCTTTACAATCCAAGTTAAACATTTGCCTTTATTCATTCGTTTGGGTTTATCTAAAATGGTCAGATACATCGCCCTGCACAGAAAATATAAATTATTCTCTAATACGTCATTAATTGAGGCAAAACGTTTTTTACCGTTTTTATTTTCTTTTGGATCTACCAGATTATTTCTATTTGCTAAATGCCAAAATAATCAGATGTATTTATAAATAAAAAAACAAAAACAGTTCAAATAAAATGTATCTAATGGATTTTAAAAGGATGTCTAAAGAAATGTCTCATATTACTTTAACACTGTAAATAATACAAGGCAATTCAAAAGCTATTGAATGGGCTACATTGGAAGTAAATTATAGATGAACAACTCGAACGTTTCCACTAAAGGATACAGACAGCTTTTAATTAGGAAAATTAATTTGGTATTTAGAAACGGGCTTTTGGTGGTTGACTTAAGACCTGTATCTAGCTACGGATATTTGCTGATGTCATCAGGTGTCAGGACACAGATCTAGAAGGCCCTTTTTAAACAGAGGTAAAGGATGAGGCCGAATATGTTTCCCTGAGGAACTCCTCCTACTACAGAGCCAGTTTTCCACATCCCTGCCTTCTTGCAGGAGAGCGGTCGAGAGAAGAGCTGCCGCTATTGGCCTCGTCTCGGCTCCCGGCACAACACGGTGACTTACGGCCGATTCAGGATCACCACGCGCTTCAGGACGGAATCCGGCTGCTACGCCACCACGGGGCTGAAGATCAAAAACATTCCCAAGGACCAAGAGAGGACCGTCTGGCACCTGCAGTACACGGACTGGCCTGACCATGGCTGTCCAGAGGACTTTAAAGGCTTCCTCAGTGAGTGGAACCAGTCTGCTCTTTATGGTCCAACCTGTTATTGACTTGTTATGAAATATTTTAAAGTTAATCTAACACCTCTTCTTTCTGCGAATACGTCTCCAGCGTACCTCGAGGAGGTCCAGTCTGTGAGGAGACACACGAACGCCATCAGTGACCCGAAGAACATCAACCCAGTGCTGGTCCACTGCAGCGCTGGAGTGGGTCGCTCCGGAGTCGTCATCCTTTCTGAGCTTATGATAGCTTGTCTGGAGCACAACGAGGTAAACTATCCTCCGTGAAAGAGGAGGAAAACCAGAGCTAACACTTGTTCATCTGCGAATGAGCGTCATGTAAGAACCGTCACTGTTTCAGGTGCTGACTGTCCCAGAAGTCCTGAGGATGCTGCGTGACCAGAGGATGCTGATGGTTCAGACGTTGTCTCAGTACACGTTCGTCTACAAGGTTCTCATCGAGTACCTCCGCAACTCCAGGCTCATCTGATGGGCGACGCGTCCCGGATTACCGCAGAGGGGAGGATTAAGCGTTTATAACAAACTGCACTGAGGCAGCGCTCATACCTGTCCCAAGCGTCATAATTTGGACCCCCTTTTTGCCAAGTATGAAATCGTTTTCATTTTAAGAAGTGAAATGATGAGAGAGAAGAGACGCCACATGAAGAATCTCAGACTGTGACCTGCCTCTTAACAGTATTAATCTTAAAAGATATTTTTTTTACACACACAGGTCGTTTAACAAAGCCCAGCACTTTGATGGTACCACGTGTACATAATGAAGCAATGCTAAGCTGCATAAACAAATACTATTGAAAACTTTTATGTTCATTTAATGAAGGATACTTTGGAAATCACGGATAGGTGCTTCTGAATAAACAAGAAAAAAAAATCGTTGGAAAATGTAATTTATGTTAATAATTTGATTCCAAAAGTAAAACTTGGAAACATTATGCAGTGATATTTGATAAATATGGTTTACAGGTAAATTTGAATATTGCAGAAGATGAATAAAAAGGTGTTGTACACTGCAAAAACACAAAGTCTTACCAAGTACATTTAGTGCTAATATCTTGGTATACTTGAAATAATAAAAAAACTAACTTGCAAGTAGCTTTTCAGCAAAATATAGGAGCTTGTTTTAAGTCAATAATTATTTTTTTTTAAAAAAGTACTGGTTCCATTGGCAGATTATTTCACTTACAACATAGTTGTACATGGTGAAAAGTTTCTTAGTTCACTTGAAAGAAGACAAAACTAAGAAACTAGACTGAAAATACTTGGTAAAATTTTTTGTTTTTGCAGTTGGGTTTTTCTTAGCTGTAAGCCATAATCATCAAACCAATCTCACAATGTGTATCAGTGTTAACAAATCTACATAACGAGTTTAGCTTTTTTTTATTGAATTAACCATGTTGGATTATATTCCACTTTATTCAGATGTACCTTTGTTGTATTATTGCTTTGTTTCGTCTCTACTGTCTGTTGGAAAACTCAAAGTAACTTATTGAATCAGAGATTGTCTCCTAGAGTCAAGATAAAAAAAATAATCAGGCTGTTTGCATAAAAATATGCATCTGTAGTGTTTTAACAAAATCTACTTTACCTCTGAGGAGCTGTAAATGCCACACACCTGCTGTAAGAGGGACAGTGAGGACTGGACTTTGTGAAACACTGGACGGACGAGAACTGGGACAAAGAGAAAAGTGCTAACTTTTTTATTTTTGGAGGGGAAGGGGGAAGTTTTATTTATGGGTTTAAAACAATTGTAGTTTGTATTTAACGATTTACTGTTTGCTGCAACTAAAAACAAATCAATACACCGTCTATGCTGTTACAAAGTGCCTTAAAAACGGAAAGGCAGAGCTATTTTTTTGTATTTTGGAAAGCTAAGAAGGACATGCTTCTGATTTAGTGTAATTTATTGAAGTGATAAAGCATTTTGTGAAGGAGATACGAATGAAAGGTGATTTATTATTTTTTTTTCCTGTATAAAGCAGACGACACGCAGCTGTGAGCTGGTTCGGCTGAACGGAGCGTCTCCAGTTCTGGTCTTCTGCTCTATGATTATTAAAGAAATCGAGAGTTTAAACTGCACTGAAACGTTTACAGACACTCTGGAACAAAACATTTTTTAAAAGTCTCAATTTATTCAGGTAGCCTGATAGTCGCTGACAAGTTTTTCTAAGATACAACAATGTGATCTGAAGAAAAATGCTTCAGGTTGTTCTTTTGAAGAATTAAAACTAAAAGTGTAAACGTTCAGCCATGTACAGGTACTTTTGTCACTGTAAATTCTGCTCCAATGAGTATTGTAAAATGTTTATAAACTATATGTATTAAAGCCAACATGCTGTTACCAGTAGAAATATTGAAATAAGTTGTTTTTCATCAAGCTGCTGATGTTCGGTCCATTTTATGGAGACTAATAGAGGCTTTTATTCGTTTAAATCAGATGTGAGGGCTCATATCTACTCTAGGTAGCACAGCTGATAGTTTTCCGTTTTAAATCTAATACAAATTTAAGAAGAGGTCTCCTATTTTCACGTGGAAAAACGTAGAATTTTCTGCTCAGATAATTACAGTAATAAAGTCCTCATTCACCATGGTCAAGCTTTTCCAACAGGTTTCAATTTTACTACTTGTTCTTTTCACCTCGTCTATATGCAGGGGCCACGTTTACAGTGCAGGTCAGACGTTTACAGTCACATGTTAATTCAAATATTTTTTTTTTGGATGCTTTATTTGTTTACTTACAAAGGAGGGCTGAATAAACATTTTAATAACAAGAATTAAGTTTTCTTTTTCACTAGTCCACACATGGTCAAAATGATTGATTTTATTTTGTTAGTCCTATGTAAATAAACTGAACCGAGCACACAAATAAAAGCTACTGAAAATGTGTCGCCTGGTTTAAATCTACAGGGACGGGAGTCAAAAACCAACCAGAATTATGGCAGAAGCTTGTCGGAAAACCGAACTGGAGTTTAATCAATGACGGACGTTTAACCAAACGTTAGAGGGCGACCATGTACATCCGAGTCTGTGATGTAAATGTAGATTCAAAAACATCCACCATAAATTAAAACTTGTCCACCCAATTATTAGACGTTGTTGTATAAATACAAATAAAAGACAATTAAAAATCATATTTAAAATCCAAAACCGATAAAACCAGCGCTGGAGATTTGACCACAGTCATCCTCTGATCCACCCGCTCTAATACTTCAGGTGTTCACAGTTAAAAATATGTCTGTTTTTGTCAAAAGTAAAACACTCAGTTAGCATCTTAAAAGCATTCCAGGATGAGTTATCCAGGACTGTGTTGCTAAAGAACAAAGTAAAACACAAAGTTGCTCTACAAGTCTTGTTCGTCTCCCAAGATAAGATCCTGGAGCTACAATATTAGTTTAATTTAACCTACTTATTACCTGTAATCTCATAATGACTAGAGATGCACTGATTGCAGTTTTCTGGCCGATCATCGATCTCTAAAAATGCCAGACTTGCTGAATCCAGTTCTGGCAGAAACTGATTTTCTTGATAAGTTGACATTGTCAGGTGTTATAAGGTTATAATACACCTTTAACTTTATTTCATTGGAAAACACTGAACAACACAAACTTGTTTTAACCGCACATGAGGTAGTGTTCTCAAATAAAATGAGACGTTTAGAGCTTTGCTGTCTAAGCCCTTAAATCAGGTCTCCTACTGCAGATGTGGAGGTAGACGAGACTGATGGAATGGATCGGCTTCACATGCAAGTATCGACCGATCACATAACATTAGGAAATGAGAGCCGATCAATCAGTGCACCACTAGTAACGACAGCTGATTTGTCCATAAAACAAATATAAAAACCCCAAAATATTAAAGTTTGATAAAAAATAAAACAAGGGGGGGGGAAAGGTTTTTGAATGCGCATATGCAACTGGGGGGTTCGGTACCTCAACAAAGGTTAAGAACCAGTGTTAGATTATGCTGTGTGTGTGTGTAGAGCTACATTTGGATCAAATAAAAACTCAAAACACAACAGATGCTAATACTGGTATCGTCCTCTCTTCCCTCCATGTCCTCCATAGTCTCCATGTCTGTTGTGTCCTCCTTGGTTCCATCCTCCTCCCTTCCATCCTCCACCTCCTCTTCCTCCTTGACTCCAGCCGCCTCCTCCTCCTCCTCCTCCGCCACGTCCTCCCCATCCCCCACCTCCATCTTGCCTCTTTTGCCAGGGGGGCATCTCAGGCGGCGGGGCGTCTATCTCGGAGGGACGTCCTCCTCGGTCCGGCACTCTTCCCATCAAAACCTGTTAAAAGAACCAAACGTCTCTGTGAGTATCGCCCGTCAACTTGAAGTATTTTTTTTTGTATGTGGAAGCGTAATTTCCTCGCGTTGCACCTTGTTGACGGCGCAGGCGGTGTTCGCCCGGCTGGAGCCGCTGCTGGTCTTCACCACATTGCAGATGTCCTCTGGCCGCCAGCAGCTCGGCCACGTCCACCGAGGACTGAGGCTTCAGAGAGTGGCGCTTGGGCTGGTAGGCTCTGGCCATGCTGTCCACCTTCACCTGAGCAAACAAGACGCCCTTAGCGACAAGGCCACCTAGTTTTCGGTGAGTGACACCGTGTTTCACGTGCCTTGGCTCGGTCCGACCAGCCGAACGACTGAACGGTGAGGTCCAGCCGCTTGATCAACATCCTGCGGCGACACTCGTACTCCGACGACAGGACTGTGTTGATGCCGTGCAGCTTCTCCTGCGGGGAGACGCTTCGGTGAGATCTGGGCTCGGCGGGAACGTAAAGCGTACGACTTGGACGCGTTTTACGTACCCACTGCTCGCTGCTCAGAGACTTGTGGAACACTGGAGAACCAACGAAGCCTTTAGGAAGATCTTGAAGCAAATGTTCCACCTAAGATTAAACGTTTTCGTAATTAGTATGTTATGACTGCTGATATCTTAAAAAAAAACATTTAAATCAAGCAATATTTTATTATTTTGATCTAAGTTTTTAAGACGTTCCCTGTAAACTGAGTCATTGACCGCCTGACCAGCCTCACCTTGTTTTTTACTTGAGAAAAAACCTCTGCTGCCTCTCTTCCTCCAGGCTCCGGCAGCTTGAGCGTCTCGCAGATCGCTGAAAGCTCCTGCTGAACCGGACTCTCATCTCGGCGCTTCCCAGAGTCTCTTCTGCCGCTCAGGATCTGAGCCGCCTGAAGCTCGGAGCTCAAAAACACTAAAACAAGGCCATCTTCGATTTAAATTTCTCCCAATCATCCCTTAAGAAGCGGATTAAAGAGGGCGAACACTCACAGACAAACTTCAGGTGGTCCTTTGTGCTCCGTGTGCTGCCCCGGAGGAGCCCTGAAACGGCTCCTTCAAAGGGACAGTGCAGCTCTTTCAGCAAACCGCTCATCTCTACCTGTAGGCTGTCCATGTCGTCTGAAGAGACAAAACCAAGAGTGGGAAAGTTTGAAAAGATGGGGACTTATTAAAATACTTTGTAGTATGTAAAAATAATAATATATTTTTTTAAAAATGATCAAAATTTAGGGCAATTTGAAACCACAAAGCCTCTGAAATTTCAGCATGACATCCTTGATGTTATCAAAGGGGGTATCATGTATTTCCAGGCACACAGTATTATTTTTCGTGAAAGCCGGCATCATTGCTGAACAGCCACCTGGCAACGAGACTGACTCCGACAATGATGAGAGGAAACCTGGCATGTTTGATGGCGAAATTGCCCAACTGTTCAATTCAGACACAGAAGAGGACTTTGATGCATTTGTGGAAGAAGAATAAAAATAACGTGAGTGTATTGTTACATAGTCGAATAAAGTTCAACAAAACTTACTGTTTTGTTTCCGTTCCCTTTTTTTGCTTGTTGTTGACCGTATGTTTTAGCATGCCTTATAATCCAGTGCGCCTTATGTATGGGTTAAATACAGAAATGGACGTCATAATTGAGAGTGCGTCTTATAATCCGGTGTGCCTTATTGTCCAGAAAATAGGTAATTAATAGGGTATCCTTTAGAAAGAATGTTTTATTTCTTAAGGGGTGTCTAAATGCCACATTTTTTCCTAATTTTGTGCATTAAATAAATACTTCACAATTGTGATAGACCATTTGTACCGAGGTATAAAGACTTACGCAGAGCACTGACTGCTTAAAATATTTTATCTTTGAACCTTTAGTTGTTATTTATGGGCGTGACTCGCCTGGTCCAGACGTAATGCTCTCCTCCAAGCCACAGAGGGGCTTCAGTCTAGATGCCAACCACCGACAGAGGTCCACATACTCCGGGGACGAGAGGCCTCCCTCTGCCGCTCCCAGCAGCACCTTCTCTTCCAGCAGAGGCCCGTCGTAGCTGCGCACCGTCGCAGACAACCGTGAGGTATAAAACATTCACATAAGTCACACTTATATCAAGCATCCTCAGACCGCTACTTTAGTTGTCTTCGGTCCTAAAGAGATTCCGACTTGAGCTCATCAGCTAGTCAACATGCTAGCAGCGATTTAGCTTACCCGAGCTGCTCCAAGGAGTCCAAAATGTCACTCTCCATCCCGGAACTGTTGCTTCGTTGGTTGATTAAAACATGGTAATGTTACTGGTGGATGTGTGTGAATAAAAACATGATTTGGATCCATTCATTTTCACCATGATGCCCGTGTATCCAAGGAGTTCCTTCGGCTGCATAAGCCGGAGTGAAACAATGATGATAAAAGGTTCCGCCACCGGTAAAAACATTATTCACAATAAAAGAAATAGTAGTAATAATAATAATAGGCGGACCATAATCATACTTTATTTAAATGTAAGATATTAAGCTGATACAGGCCTATGTGAAAAATGAGCTAAGGTCGACTGAGTCATAGTAATGTATAATGTCTATGAAGTTGAGTAACCAAAAATTGTACTCGGGTAGAAGTAGCCATAGACATCATACTTCAGTACTTCTGTATTAGACGGAAAAAAACTACGAAAAATCTATGCAAATAGGATTATTACAAAATAAAACTTTTAAGTTGAAGTAACATCTTTCCAAATCGTATTCTTCCAACACTATTTTTTGGTATCACATAATGTCACACGAGTAGAAAAAAAGTATAGTGTAGTAAAACTACACCTAAAAGTAAAAATATCCCAAAACTTTTTCTAGTAAATGGAACTAGTTTCTACCCACCTCTAACTATGACCACTACCCCTACACTGAACAGGTGTGATTCTAAGGGGCAAATAGTTTTCTCGTCCTATTCTCAAATTTTCTGCAATGTAAAATAATACCATTCCTATCTATCACCTAATCATCAATCATGAAGTTACATGACAATGTTGTGCTTTAAATGCCCAGTTTGTCCTGCTTAACACACTGGTAGGATATCAGTTGACTTATCACCAGATTGCAGTAGGCCTGGTGTTCCCAAAAGAGGTTCTTAATGAAGAAGTCCTCTTTAATATAAAATGATGACTTGCAGTGTATTTATGGTGTTAACTAAACTGAAACTCCTGCTTTCCTCGTATTTTGGTTTCTTCGGAGTCCAAAGTAGTTGGAAGCTACAACTCATGACCTCTTTATTAAATCACAAGAATGTCTGCCCACTTCACAGCAAAATATAAAGGAATACAAAGAGAAATGTTGCTTGTCTTGCATGTGTCTCATCTAGAGACAGATTTTGGTAGCATCGAACAGGATTTCTCTGTATTTACCTCAATCATTTTATATGTAGGTCAAAATGATGTGACCTTACCAGAACACCTACCTCCACATGTTTGCTGTCTGACTCGTGGCTTTTACCAACATAACTTCTTCCTTCTTTCGGACTTTTTTTTTCATGAATACCAGATTTCATGGAGCGTATGACTAAAGACCTGTTTATATTCCACAAAAACAGAGAAATTGTTTCACAGATCTGTAAGAACAAAACGTTGTCCTTCTGTTCTTGCAGTAGGTGGGACCTTTGAAGACTTCACAGGAGTTGGGTATTCAGATCTTACAGAATTATTGGATTTTCTTTCGGTGTATTAGAATAAGAGCATATGCATAAAAAAGAGCACAAAAAGGTTAAAATTCACCATTTTATTATGATAATGTTATTTGATATGTCAAATTACAAGTGTATGATGTAACATAAAAACAGTTACAAACATATGTATGCATATTTACATTATATATTTATGAAAAGTAACAAGCTACATCTGTATAAAGAAAATACAACTATGACATGAGTTATTGGTTCTCTAAATTTTACATCAGATACTTGGTATTCTCAAACTTGATAATACCTAGATATGTAAAAACCAATTAAACCAGGATGAGTGACGTTAAACTGTAAGATAGAAACTAGGATGGACGTGAGGCACTTTTTTTTTCTTTTGAGGTTGTCAGGATGCGAAAGCCGATGGCACTAGGAAAACTCAAAAGGAAACACAAATGCTCGGAAAATATGCACTGAGAAAGAACCAAAGGAAAAAAAAAAGACAGGCAGTGTTTACGGAATAGTTAAGAGTAGTACCACTTATACTGCAAGTTCTTAAAAAACACAAATGTCTTCCACTATTTAGAACTAATCACAAATGTTACATCAAGCGCTGTAAGATGAAAGGTGTGGAGGAGGGGGGGGGGAATAAAAAGCTTACACATCATCAGTGCACCAAAGCATCGGAGAATTGAAACAGAACCACTCCACTGCTGTGTAAAGTAATCTTTTCTTTAAACAATACACTGAAGAGAAAACAGGTTTATATAGCTTCTTTGTTTTTTTTGTTTTGTTTTTTTTAAATCTACACAATGTCAAGAATGTACACCTGTATGCATTCCCAAAGATATGCACAATTTCCAAGATCGAAAGGATAAAAGACTAGCAGCAAAGTGGTTAAAACTGAAGTCTTAGATAATGCAGGTCAAAAAGAAAATAAAAAAATTAATATATATATATAAATATATATTAAAGCGGACAGACACATGTTGCATATATATTACAGTACAAGACAGAAAGTTGCACTGCGCTGGTTAATGCAGAATGAGAAGGGTTATTTCAGCATTCTCTACACTTTTTTTTCTGTATAAATGCACGCCCGTTTTGTTTTGCTTCTCAGCCAGCAAGTTTTAATCAGGTGCATCAAACCTCGGTCAACTCGACTACGATGGGAGAATAATGACAAGCAACCAAACGTTTGGTTAACACACCAACTCCCTCTGCACACACACACACACGCACGCACACAAGATCACACATATACAGGCAACACTCACGCGCACACAGAGCAATCAAACCTTTAAAAATGACGGCTGTTATATGCTGTTGGAGACTTAGGCTTAACAGTCGTTCATAGCTGATTTCTCTGTCAACACAATAAAATTAGTGATTGTATCTAGCAGCTTTATATGTGTATTTATATATATATACATATATATACATACATATATATGTATGTATATATACATACATACATATATATGTATGTATATATATATATATGTATATATATATATTTATATAGCAAACTTTAGAAACAAGTGGACACCCGCTACTGTACTAGCCTTCCTTCTACCGTACAAAACTAGAGACTCTATTAGAAGCTCAATAGTCGTATCCATCACAAAGCCCTCTACTTTTCAATGTGAAATAATACTAAAAGGTGATCTATGTACAAACTGCTGTCATTAGAAGCTACGGTATAGGCTGACAGCGATGATAAATACAGCTCTATCTTTATAGACTCCAAAGAAAAGAAGCTGGGATTATTGTCAGTACTTAAATATAGTGTTAGGTATTTACAGGCGCTTAGTTTGGTACCAGGGGTCGGGGCCGCTAACCTATCGCCAGCGTCTCCGTCCCGTTACTGACTCAAGTCTGCAGAGACGACAGTGGGTTTTTTTTTTTAGCTTGTTAAGAGTTTGCATAGAAAGTAAAGGGAGCATCGGTCGGTGTGGAAGCGGGTGGGGAGAGGGGGAGAGGGAACTGAACTCGAGTCCAGACCGGAGTGAGCTGTTGGGGCCGTCAAGGTCAGGAGGTGAAAAGATGTCCGCCTCGTTCGCTGGGTGGGGATGAATTAAACCTGAATTCTGAAAAACTGAAGATTAAGAAAGTTGGTGTTGATGGGGCGGGGGGAAATCAGAAATATGCATCAGAACTGGGCTGGTACTCCTTTAATAGCTAAAATAGGCAATCTTTAAATATTGAAGGTAAAAGCGCAGCTTGTTAAGAGAACCTAAAACGAGTAGTTTAATATTTATTTACTTCCTGGATTGATTGTAGTCCTTAAATGAAGATGAAATAATCAAAGAGAGTGCAAAAGGCGACTCTGGTTCCGTCCAGCTACGTCCAGATTCACCTAAAACAACATCCTGAACGTGCTCAGAGGCAGCTTTTAATATTATCATTATCGTGTTAATCTGTGTGTAGAAATTAGAAAATGCAGTCTGGCAAGGCATGACAGGGGAAAGAATTTAAATAAAGCAGAAACACCTCATTGAATCTTTTCCTGGCAACGTAAATAAAAAGAAAACACACAATCGCTGCAAATATTTTTTTTTATATGCTGGACAGAACCAGGGAGCTGCCGTCCATCCAGCTTCCCTTCCTTCGTCCACCTTTAAAACCAGCAGACAAAACCTGCCTTAAACTCTGAATCGAACCCTAATCCAGCCGTCAGTGGGGGCAATTATGACCCAACTGTACATATGAAGACATATGCATGTGCACTTGCAAAAAATACCTCTGCGTTCCCAAAAGTAATGCATTCATTTAGGGCCTGTTCAGAGATGACACATGAATGGAGAACGTCTGACACGCTACGGGAAAGGACAGAACATGAAAAAAACAGATTCAAAGGACAAACAGAAGTTTGGAGCCGGTGCTGCAACCAAAGCTTGGAGAGCAGTGCTTTATCGAGGGGTTCCCCCACTTCCCACCCCCATCAGTCCAATCTGGGTCTTAAATTAACCTGTAAACGTGATCCAATATCTAACAGTTTCTCAATCGGAAAATATCCTAAATTTAAGTGCCTCGTAATTTAAACCAAGGAGCTCCTGCTCCTTTGTTCACCAACGTAAAAACTTGCTGGTTGAGCAACATTTCAACCTTTTCAATTTAAAACTAATTACAAACGTGAGCAAGAAGAAAATGAAGTGAAACAATAAAAATCCTAAATTCTCTACAGTTGTACATATGAGGGCTCCGAAGTGTCTGTGGAGTAAATTCTAATGGGATGAGACGGGTCAGGAGGGTTCTGTGTGCCTCGTCTGAGGTGGAGACTGGAAAAGCTGTGTCAGGGACCATTTTACCGCTTCTCATTGTGGGAAAAAAAGAAGAAGCTTAAATCTGGAATGCAATCAAATTCAATAAATAACCTTGGGTCAAGAAATCCATACCGACAGAATGAAGCTCTGACTGATTTGTGGCTGCAAAACTTTGTTACGCTAAAAAATGGGGGAATGACACGCCACGAGAACCTCTGAAGGTCACCTTTACTTTGAGGGGATAAATACCATTTAGTGCACTTTTTTTTTGCTGGCTAGTAATTACATCGTCTGCAAATCCTTGAACCATGAAGGAAAGGCCACTGTTTCCCAAACGGCAAATCCACAAAAAAGCAAGAACAAATCCCTTTTAGCACACTCAAACAGCAAGTACTTAGTTTGTTTATGTTTGTCCTCGACATGAAACGGTTGAAGTTGTTGCTGTCTGTACAAAATTCGTTTTTCCTTCATAGAGTTGCATGTTGTGGCCCGACTGTCAATTTATGAGGGTGAATGTCAAAGAGCTGTGTGTGTGTGTGTGTGTGTGTGTGTGTGTGTGTGCGTATTAAGATCTGGTAGTCTGTTGATCATGACGTCTCCTCCGTCTCAGCCTTAGGCTCCTGTACCTAACGTGTTGCTCAGAGCTCCCACAAAGCATCGTGGTTTGTCCTCCGCCGCTGCTCGTCGGCGACAAACGCAAACTGAAATCTCCGAAAGCCCTCAGAGCTGGGGATCAACGACGCATCACCCCTTCTGAGAGAGGAATGAAAAAAGGATGCCGGCTAGTAAATTTCCGCTTGTATCCACTGCCTTTTTTAAGCTAGCTTTGAGGGTGTCCCAGAGTCCGCTGTGTGTGGAGGTTGGGTTGGGGCGTGAGGGTCCGGCTCACCCCGCGGCCTTGTGCTTGCCCCCGCAGCAGTGGCAGGCCTCGCCGCAGTGGTGGCAGGCGCGCAGAGGCAGGTAGCAGCACATGCAGGGCGCGATGAAGGACAGCGCCAGCAGCGCCAGCCAGCGCAGGCAGAACTGCTCGTCGGACGTGTCGCACGAGCACGGGTCCGAGAAGTCCCCCTCCGAGTCGGACATGCAGTGGTACAGCATGCTCTCGGCGCACAGCATGCAGCTGACTTTGTAGATGCACTGCTTGATCGGGTCGGGCGCGTCCTGGCACTGCCCCCGCCAGTTGTCCTCGTGGTTGAACATCTCTCGACAGTAAATGCAGCGCGAGCGCTCGCCGTCCTCCCGCCGCCGCCGGCCCTTCGGCTTGCCGAGGGGCGAGGGCTGAGTCTTGATGGCGGGGTCCTTGCCCAGGCCCAGCCCGAGGGCCGACCCGATGCCCATGCCGGGTCCGGAGAGGCAGTCGCTGCCGGGGCCGTCGAAGAAATACTCGCACTTCTTACTGTCCAGTTTGTGAAACGAGGCCGGGAAGTCCATGTCCTCTCGGTCGGCCTCGTGCCTGCTCATGACCGGGTGGCGGTAGTCCTCGTAGCCCCGGATGAGGACGTCCTTCCGCGGGTTGATGCGGACGATCTCCTCCTCGTCCACGCGGAAGCTGACTCGGCGAGTCGACTTGAAGGAAAACGTCAGGAAAGAGAAAAGTTCAGTTAGTGTGATTACTGAAGTAAAAAATGAAACTCAGTTATGTACAGTGACACTTAGTGGTGTTTATTTATCTTATCATTTATTGAGATAGATTTCTAATTATAAAACTTTGACTATTGTCACAATAAACTCCAATTAATGATGTTTAAAAACTTCTAAAATTGTCCATATTGTCGGGATTGTGTGTCGTTATCACAATAGTACCACATAATATTGCGGTACAATTTCAAGTCCATATCGCTGTCACCCACTCTCACTTATAAGCTCTTTTCGCACTGAATTTACAAGAAAAACCCTTTCCGACCAAACCAAGCTCTATGTGAAAGCGTGTTATCCCTACTTGTCAAGTAAAGAACCAGCTGTACTTTCACTTGCCACTCTTAATCCAGATTACTATCCAACCTGTAGGATCAAGAAATCAATTAAATAGAACCAGTTTGTCATTATGAAGCAGAATAAAAGACTCATCAAGTCCAGATCCGAGGAGATTCATGAGAAACAAAGTCACTTAAGGCGCTTTCACACTGCAGGAACGGGACGGGAGGGAACGGGTGTGTTCACATTACAACTTGTGTTCCACCCGACCCCAAGCGTTCCAGCAGCTGATTGGCCGCTGGTTGTTATGGAGTCCGACGTTGATTTCCCGTTGACAGCTGGCTCTCACTGTATTTTCTAACGAGTGGTATTTTTCTTCCATATTTCTCCTTGCAATACGTAGAAGTCGTTCAGCATTTTGTCTTCTGAGTGCAGCTTGTTGGCGGAATTTAATTAATTGTATGAGGTTGATGAGCAGCAAAATTAAATCCATGTCGTCCATTGTTGTCGTCGTAGTAACTGTTAAACCGGCCCCAAGCGTTTCTGCTTAGAACCAGCAGCTGATTGGCCGCTGGTTGTTATGGAGTCAGACGCTGATTTTCGTCTCAATATCAGCCCATCAGCTGCTGGAACGCAAGTTGTAATGTGAACACACCCGTTCCGTCCCGTTCCGTCCCGTTCCGTTTCGTTCCTGCAGTGTGAAAGCGCCTTTACATTCGTTTGTCTTGACAGGACTGTAAAGACTTTTTTTTCCCAGGCTTTGGGATTTCACATATCCACAAACAAAATACTATTGAATGGGAAACAAGGAGGACTGTGGCTGAGGGAATGCACTGACAACATAAAGAGAAAACCTTGAATCATCATCTGAAGCTCTGTGGGTCCTACCTGCCTCAGGGTCATGATTCAACAGTATGAAAATAATCATGACCCCAAAGACTTGGGGAAATACTCAGTGAACCTTTCGGAAGAACATCATCACACCAACAATCAAATGCGGTGGTGGCAGTGTGACGCTCTGAGGCTGTTTGGGTTAGCCTTAATCTCACAACAATCCAAAATTAACCAGCACGTCCAAATCTGAGTGGGTAAAAATAAATTGGAATGGCGTAGTTAAATCCTTATCTAAATATAACTGAGATGGCATGATGTGACCCTTATAAACAGGCCTTACAAGCTGGAAACCCCTCCAACGCGGCATAAATAGTTCCTCTGTAGCATTGTGACGGACTGATTACCAGCTATTGGTAATGCTAAATGACGTTCTATGTGTCTGATATAGAAGCTATAGTTGTTACAAACGTGAATTTAATTCAACAGGCGGCTTTCAGCAGCTCCACCAGAGACCCACCTGGGGAGGCAAGTACCGGCGGTTGTCATCGAATGGCTGGGGGGGCACGTAGCAGCCCCTGAATGGCTCGGCGGACACAATGTTGCTGAGAGGAGAGAAGGGCTCTTTGATCGGCGTACAGATTGAGGGAGGATCATCGCACACCTGGAAACGGAAGAAATCAGGTAAAAATCCAACATGGAAACTACAAAACATGTGAACCGTTGCAGTGTTGCCTCCAGTTATGGTACCACAGGATGTCAGCAGTACAATGATGCATTTGAAAACATGGTATGCCAGAAAAAGGCTGCAGGACAAGAAGAGTTGATAACCTTGCTACAGCGCCGCCTGCTGTTATTCAGCCAGGCCACACGGGTGTGAAAAGACTCAATTAATCCAACCTTTTATTTAAATTACATGACAAAAATCAGCAGTACCACTATAGGTGGCACCTTTAAGTTTCCACAATATGAGTTAAATTTATGCTTCACTTTTAACTCTGTTTCCATGGGTTATAAAGGTGTTTCCTGGTCACTGGGAGGCACAAGGACCCATTTTATTTAGACTTTCTCCACAACTGCCCTGTTAAGTACGGTGGAGGATCTGTGAGGCTTTGGGCCTGTTGTCACTGAAAAGGTGCTGAAAAACTTCTCACTCTTTGAAATGTAGTACTGGATTTTTTTTATATATAAGGGACAAGGGTGTAGGAAAATGGATGGATGGATGGATATATATATATATATATATTATATATATATATATATATTTGGCTTATATATAATATATATATATTTTTTATATATATATATATATAAAAATATATATATTTTTATATATATATATATATATATATATATAAATATTTTATATTTTTATATATATATATATAAAAATATAAAAAACCGGTGGCTTCTTCCACCAAAACAAACTGCTCAGACACAAAATCAACCTTCTTTCATGATCGTCTCAAAAACTCAAAAATTAAGAGGCTGAATTTTTTGCAAGACCGAGTGCGAGGTTAGGCTTTGCTTTAAACGTATCAACATCGGAAGGTCGCCAATAATTGTTCAAATTTCTAATCACCTGAGATATATTCAAAGACGTCAATCTGGACTCTGCTAATTTAAAATAAAAAAAAAAAACCTGCTGGTCCCAAACATTTGACATCCTCTAATTGCTACTTTATCATTTCGCAGTCAGAGACACTAACGGCCACTTTTCATGACCAAAACAACTTTTGACTCGAGATGCGTAGGCTTGTTCATGTGCGCGTGCATAAAAGCGTTCCTCTTTAACCACCAGGGGGCATCCTGCACCCACACTTCACCAAATGACTGTGCTGAGTGGTGATGACTCAAGGCCCTTCTGTTACAAGAACTCAAAGTTCCCATTAGGCTTGCATGTGTTCCCACAAACAATCACACACACATACATACATACATACAAAAATGGCTCTTGAAAGAAGTGAAGCCAGCATTGAAAGTAAATCTTCCTTTTACGTTGTGCTGACTGATCTCATGA
Organism: Poecilia picta; assembly: GCA_033032245.1. Lineage (NCBI taxonomy): Eukaryota > Metazoa > Chordata > Actinopteri > Cyprinodontiformes > Poeciliidae > Poecilia > Poecilia picta. The sequence continues at coordinate 15,984,091 of CM065374.1, forward strand.
GGAAAATTCACTTTCGAAATCGGGCCGGATTAGAGGATCTATAAATAGCATTCCGGCGTGGACGCAGAAGCTAAATATTCTCACGCCGTAACATAAGGGAGTATTTTTGAATAGAGCAGGCCCGTTTTGAGGCCAAACAGGAGAAAATCATCAGTAACTCCGTTATGCGCTCTGATATTCTGTGCATCACCAGGGGAGAGATTTTCCAGCTTGTTCTAGCTCAGGTAAAACACACATCCTGACAACTTTGATCCAACCTTATCCGAGAATTACACACACCAGCTTGAAGTCCCTGTTTTCCCACACACATCCCGACCTCACAAGGCAAGGTTAGTCCTCCTCTCTCCTGCCTCCCTCCCTCCCTCTCTCCCTCTGCATGTGGAGGAGGCGGCTGGCTCTGGTTAGTCAGCGCCGTGTGTAAAGTAGCCCACGCCAGTGCTTTAACGCGCAGCGGAAATCTGGTTTGCTCCTAGCTGCTGCTACAGTAATTACTGTCCTGTGGTTGCTAAGAGATGCTTCCTTTAACTCCTTTCCCCCCCCTCTGCCTCACTTCTACCTCCCCCCCTTTTTCAGGCTGCAAGCACATGGTGGAGTGTATGCACTCCTTTTTTTCCACACAGAAGAGTGCGATAGCATCCACCGTGTCTGCATGGGAATGCGAGGAACAGGAGACAGAGGAAGACGGAGAGGAGAAAGAACAGAGCAGGAAAAAATGAGATTGCGCCGTGTGTGTTTCTGCGTGTGTGTGTGTGTGTGTGTGTGTGTGTGTGTGTGTGCGCGTGTGTGTGTGTGTGTGTGTTAGAGCCGGAGAAACAGAGAGAGCACGAGAGGCCAAGATCCTGCTGAGGGAATGTCATAAACTAGCTCCAGCTGGGGAAATGCAGCACAGAGCCTGAAAAGCCAAATGACAGCTGTGTGTGTATGTGTGTGTGTGAGAGAGAGAGAGAGAAAGAGAGAGAGAGAAAGGGGGAAAGGAACGAGAGCAACCAGTGGAGTGGTGGAGGTGGAGGGTGTTGGGGGGGGGGGGTGAAATGGGAAACAGACTTGGGCTTCCTTTTAAAGCGCTTTCCTAAGCCCCGCCATTCAAAGGCATGCGTGGGGGGCCAACCTGAGGCTGATCTGACCCTGGAGATGTGGCGGGCTGTTGGGGGCCGGGGGGGATGGAGGGGAGTCGGGGGCAACAGGGCTGTGCACCAACATCAGGGACACTTCCGCCCTCACAGGACTGGGAGGCCCGTGGAAGAGCGTCAGCATACTGAAATGCTTACTAGCTCTCTGCAGCACAGCCTTCACTTTACGATTAAAGAAACTCCAGAGGCGGGTTGAGTCTGTGCTTCTTCCTGGGGAGTTAGGGAACCAGTTACTACTCTCAAATATAGTAGAAAGGAGATTTTGTTGTTGTTGTTGTTGGTGAGAATTAAGAATCATCTGCTCTGCCTTAAAAGACTCTTCAGTTTTGAGGTGAAATTGAAGGACTTTGCATCTCAAGTCTTTACATGTAGCTATGTTGTTTGTGAAGTCCATACCTAAAATATGCCTCCCTTTTCTGTTTTGTTGTTTCTGTCACTAAGATTGTGTTGTCAGTCAGCTGAACCTGTTAAACAGCTTCGGTGTAGAAATGGGCCTGATTTGATCTAATGCTGGGATCAAACTGATACTCTTCTATCAGGGCGACAGACCCAGAAATGACGGTGCTGTGTTTTTGCAGCGCAGGACGTTTAAGCAACAATACCAACTGCACACTTAAATAACAAAATATAAAAATTAAAATCTCTTAAATTTACATAAACTCACATAAAAGGAGAGGGAAAAGCATTTGTTACTCGTGTGTCAGTAATAAGAACGGAGGAGCGACGAGGAGCTTCGGCGAACACTGGGTGGTTAACAGGAAGTTTCTTCTTTTTCGACTTTCACACATCAAACTCTTTTTTTAAACTGTATTTGACATGGAACATGTAGAACCTGCAAAAATCTTTGAAACAAGATAGGAATGTTTACAATCTAAACACTACCCCGTGAATGCTTTTACAGTTGGCTAAGCTAACTATGCTAACAGAAAATGTAAAAAAACCCCAAAAAACACCACATTTACAACTAGGCAATTACTGTGCAGCACTGTGGCAGATCTAGGTTTTGATATCAGATGAAGCTTTAGCGCAATGCGTACCGAGGCTAAGATACCAACATTAACCGAAGACATGGGCAGTCAGAAGCAGGAGACACGAACAAACACAAGATTGCTCATTTTACGACTTTATGTGGAGAGTTTACCACTACGAGTTTATCACCATCACTACGATGCTTCATCGTCATGATGAGGGAATTATTCTCCATCAAAATTCCTGAGCTTTGCCCACTTCATATCCAGGAGATGAACTGAAGTTGACTTTTATCACCGCACGTCGTGTTTTTTTTTTGGACAATTTTGGACAACATATTGTAAACCTTATATGAAACCAGAAGATAAATAAAGCTTTATATTTGGAAAGCACCGTTACAGCTTTCCAACAGTGTAAAGATTAGAATTTGAGAGTTACAGTCAGATATCTATTCGAAAAAAAAGTTGTTTTTTAATGCTATTAGAAAACTTTACGTCACAGCTCCCAGAAAACAGGAAAAAGAAATGAAATCCAATAAATGAATAAGTAATTATTGAAAACATCACTTCATCTTTTATCCACTCGGGTTTTCTGCAGCGATTCTCTACTGCAAAAAAACAAACAAACAAAAAAAGAAAGCAGAGGGTCTGCTCTGTGACGGAGGCTGTAAAAGACAAGTGACCAACAAACTGTCTGCGTACCAAAGCGATAAGAGAAAACTTCCTGCCAGAGCCAAATTAGATGGGAGTTTTCCTGTGCTGTTAGACAAGAAGGGGGGAAAGAGAGACACTTTACTCCAAGCTGACGGAAGGACAAAGACTGTTGTGGTACTGCATGATTCCTGGCAGTGGGCTGTCACAGCTGAGCAGGCTTATTGTGCAACCACTTTATGAGTAAAATATGTAACATGTGCATACTGTCTGTCTGTGTGTGTGTGTGTGTTTTGAATGAGGAAGAATGTGGTAAGCTTGTGAAGGGCATGCATGTGGGAGCTTGGCCTCAGTGGGCAGGATGTGGGTGGAAGGGACCATCTTCGATACATTTCCAAGCACACATGTGGAACAATGCAGGACTAACGAGGAAAACCTATTCAATTCATCAGAGATATGTGAAGCTAATCAATCAACAAATAGGACTGATGGTTAATGCTGCCTGCTTAATGACAGCAGGGCGGAAGTTCTTCTGGACTCCGGAGCAGCCGATTCTGAAGTGCTCTGCTGAACGTGAAGTGACGGCGAGGAAGTGATCGCAGCAGCAGCATCACTTGAAACTGCTAATGTCACACCTTACTGGACGGTGGAATTCGCTGGTTCTCTGACTGCAGCGCTCGCCTCGGGTTCACTTCTCTTTCTCTGTAGCCCAGGCCTCCGACCGCAACATTCAGATGCCAAATCACCATGGTGATACCCTCAGTGGCTCACTGAACCCCATGAACACAACCCGCCCCACCACCACCACCACCACCCTCCAATTCTACCAGTTTCTAAGTGCACCCCCCTGCTGCCTGGCAACAGTGGTGCCATTGGATTTCCTGTATGTTTGGGCTGATTCCTTAAAGAGGAACTTTACTGCAAGAGCAGAAACAGAGCGTCGCCTCTTCTCTATACCCTCCCGCTCCATTTTATGAAAACTTTGATGCATCTGGGCAGATTAAGAGGAAATGACAATCTTCCTTCCGATGAACAAAATGCCAACAGGGGGTGGACTGGCACCAGAATTTGTGTTAGAGAATAACAAAATATGACCATAACAAACGCTTGTTTCAAAAGCATAATCAGAAATATCTGATTCCGTACAGTATAGGGGTGAAACAGTTGGATTAATTCCAATTTAGCAATCGATTAATCGCTAACTGGAGTACACAGGTAGAACACCTCAAATTGCATAGCTGGTTCAAAATCTATAATTAAAAAAACGCCCATTGTCTCCTGTTAAACACCTTTTGCTATCCAATTATTAATTGGTTAAATGAAAGAAATATCTGTCCATCTTTAGACTGATGTGTCTGTGTGCCACCTCATACGAACAGGTCACTGATATTCAAAAAAATGTGTGCGGTTGTTGAACAGTATGCTTGCTGCTTCTTTATGCTAGAACTACTCATATTGACAGCCAATAGTCACATTACAGAGGCTGACCTGATTTTTGATTTGTATTAAGAGTCGTAATACTTTACATTAAAAGGTTGGTCACAAGGCACCACTCATGATGTCTGTTTGTGGTTTAAAGATCTGAATCTTAATGCTTTGGGTTTATTTTGCACTGCGTATCAGTTTCTAGCCACAATCAGCCTAATTTTACAAAGTAAAAAAACAAATTGAGAGTCTTAATTATATTGAAGGGTCTGTAACTCACCGGTAGTCCATCCTCAAGAGTGTCCCCTTCCCCAAACGGACTAGACACTGGAAAAGAAGAAGAAGGGCACATGAGAAACGTTGGACCTGAGCATTTCACATAATCCACAAAAGAAATATATATATTTGTGTAAAAGAAATATATCCGGGTACTAGTGTAGGCAAACTTATAGTTTTAAAACTTCGCCTGTAGAGGGCAAACACTCAAAATAATCAAGAGTCCTGCCCGTCATCTTCCTCCAACCAAAACACAACATTTCAAGCAAACACTGTTACAACATTCGACTGAATTCTCAGCAAACTGATCTTTCGTTTTTCTGCTTCACCATTAATGTTTAAAGTCTACTCTGCTGAGCACACCAGAAGTTTTATAACAACGGGTCCTTGTCAGGCCAGAAAAGGTCAAGGCTTCTGGTTTCCTTTGCCTGTCGCCTAATGGGGAAATGAAAGCTGCTTTGTGTTAGTCGGGAGGGGGACACAGAAGTTAATGAAATATGCAGGAGCCAGAATAATGTGACCCCAAAATGCCGTGAACCATTTTTATATCCAAATTAGTTGATAATAGGAGTCAGAAAGCCAATCTTTTAGATAAACTTTTGAGAAGTTGGGAAAACAATGTGATTTGCGTTTTGTGTCGTAAATAACTTTAAGAACGTATGTATGTTTAAGGGTTAGTACTTTTCTAAGAAAGGAGTTGCTGTAACATATTTATGTTACATAATATGTAATACTTTGAAATGACAATTGTCATTTCCTTAGTGAAACTGAAAAACATAATAGTGTGAAATTACAAATAATGACAAAAATAAGCTTTTTTTTACAACATACAAGATAAAAAAATAAATTTAAAGATGAAAGTATTGATTTGTGGACATATTTTATTCATAAATAAAGTCTAAAAACTACTAGCCCTTGTTTTAAACAATAACTTGTTTTAATGTAGCAATATGTGCACCTGAAACCCAATGTTTAAATAATTTTTTATTGTCTTAACTTTTTTTTTTTAACAAACAATTCCTCATTATTTAGTAGAATTAGCTCTTTTTTCTATAAATGTAATGATGGCCAAACACGGAACCCCTGAGCTTCCCAAACAGCAAATCTAAATCATTCTGATAATCCCTGCTGACCTAAAGCAGGAAAAGTTCAGCCATATGAACGTCAGAAAAGCTGTTACGATGTGTGTAGATATCTGATTTAAATATGAAGTTTAATTTGCCTATGCTTCAATATACATAAACTTCCTAGAAGACCTAAACATACAACCAAGTTTAAAGTAATATATTCATAAGCTTCAATAGCACAAGACGGAAACATTTCACAGGGCAGAATATTTCTATGTAAATCCATTTGTTTAAACTGGGCCTTTCCCCTCTGTACTGTCCAGTAAACGTCGCATTCAGCTGTACCTTGGATGTGGGAAGCTGTAACTCCAAATCAAGCCGGTTTCAGCCACAAGATAAACAAACACGCTTCTGTTTGCTCTGTAAATTGCTCTTTGAAAAAAAAAAAAAAAATCATCTGAGTTACTAATCAGGAAATCAAACTTCCTGTGGTTATGGATATTTTGTCACTAAGCTCTCCCAGCTGGCAGTGAAGGCAGCGCAATGTCAGTAAAGTTTTAAGGAAAAATCGGTGACATTTGCCATCACATGATAAATCTTTGTTTATTACATCTTTAAAAAAAAATAAATAAACAAGAAAACATGATTGGAAAATCAGGGAAAACTTAGACCATTCCCACTGGAACATTGTGCCTTTCCCCCACTATATTCCAGAGAAAGTAGTTTTACTGTACCACTGGCACCAAGTGAATCTTATAAAACATTGTCTCATTTAATTAAAATCAATTAATTAGATGCTTAATTTAAAGCAGCGTCAGTCAGTTGGCTGTGCTTGGGATGAGAACAGGGAAACACGATAATATCGTCTCTGTCGGGAGAGAACATTTTACTGGGCCTGTGTGAGACACCGTCTGTCTGTCAGTCGCTCTGTCCGTCCATCTCTGAGTCACATGGAGGAAGGCTTTGTGTGTGTGTGTGTGTGTGTGTGTGTGTGTGTGTGCGTGCATTGCTCTGCTTCCAAGAGAAAGAGGCCTCTTGCAGCACGACTCTGGCAGTGCTGGGCCGTGAAGCTGCCTGAGCCTTGTGCCCGACGTTGCCTTGGCAACAGCAGACTGCAAGACTGATATGCACACGTGCGCACACACGCATAGGCAAAAACATATTCGCTCCTGCTGCACACACCACACACACACACACACACACACACACACACACACACACACACACACACACACACACACACACACACACACACACACACACACACACAGCTACAGCACAGCGCATACAGGCAAGATACAGACGAACTCGTCTGCCTGCGCAGAGCCGAGGCATTACACAACATCGCCAGAATACAGAGAATGCCAAGCGAGAGACGAAAACAGACAAAAGGCAAAGGGGTGGCAGGGTAAACACAGGGAGAGGCAAGTGCGGGCGCTAAGGCAGAACCTCTCTTACTGATCGTCACACATGAAACTCTTTGCATTTGGAGCAGCAATGAGCTGACCCCTTCATTCTTTCTTCTTTTTTTTTTTCCACGTTGTGTGCATGCTGAACAACAAACTTCAACGTCTGTATGTTGGGTGGAGGCTGTTATGTAATGAAACAAGACGAATCGGAACCTGACTGTGAAGCTTTTACAAGAATCTGAGAAGATTATTCGGTGGTGTGCATTTGTATTGAGCCTTTTTCCTCTTAACACCCCTAAATAAAATCTAGTTCACCAGACTGCTCTTATGAGTCATCAGAGTCGACCTGTGAGCAATTTAGTCTCAGTGTAAATCCGGTTGTTCTATTAAGATCAGAGAGGTTTTTTAACTGAGGACCAAGCAAGACTGAGGCAGGTCAGGGATAATATTGGAAAGAGTATAACACTGCAGAAAACCTGTTTTAGCCAAAACTTCTTAAGAGGCATAAGAGGCATTCTTAAGAGGTTTTAGTTTTTTAATAAAGAAATGTTACGATATTGCATTTTAGACAATAAAATGTCTACTTTCTTAATCAAGAAACAAAGGAATTGAATTATTTGAAAAATCTGTAGAACGTGCCACCCATTTTTTTAAATACCAAATTAATTGATTAATTGTCAGAATAATCGATAGATTACTCAATTACTAAAATAATCTTTAGTTGCAACCTTTGTGTACTCTACAAGTCTGACCTTTCCAGACCAACAAGGTGAAAACTATTGTTGAAAGGAAACTTTAAGAAGTCCCTGGTTCTGTTTGCTCCAAACCGTTTAGATGCAAACACAAGGAAGAAGGGCTTCTGATGGAAAACTAACACAGCACAATATCATGCACACACCAGTGCCTAAGTGAAACACAGTGTTTGCAACATCAGGCTGTGGGGAGGCTTTTCCTCAACAGGATCAGAGGAGCTGGTCAGAGTCGACGGAAAACAATTTGAGACCGGGACAGAGGTACAGCCAATAGAATAATTTACACCAAACCATATTTATGTCTTCAAATGGCTCAGTCAAAGTCCAGTAATAAAACAAATAGATAATATGTGTGGTACAAGTATTTAATCTGGCTGCACTTGAGCTATTATGTATAGAATTGGGAAAATTAACTTTGCATATCCAAAACAATTACTGCAGGTTAAGGTGATTTGAAAACCTATTGACTCACCACACTTTACAGATTTTACTTTCTAAAAAAAAACAATTCCTTCAACATCACAATTGCTTACTACTTTGTGCTGGTTTATCGTATAAAATCCCAATAAACAAGTTGGAGGTTAAGGGGTAAAGATGAACAATCTGTTCTCTGACATGACAATTTACAGATTAAGTTTTATGAAAACATCCTCCAATCTGAATAGTGTGTGGTTGTTAGAAGTGTTATCTTTATGATAACACTGCATTATGTCTTCTGTAACAGGAAATGCAGTTTGCAAATCAAGCATCAGCATTAAATCAACCAATCAATCCAGTTAATTTGTACAGCACGTTTCTGAAACAAGGCAGCTCAAAGTGCTTCACGACATAAAAACACAAAAACACAAAGTCATAAAACATACAGTCAACAATTGAAACATTACAGGTACATTCAACCTAGAAACTGCCTGGACTTGTGCCCAAAAGTTCAAATCTCAGATAAGCAATTGTGGGCAAGAAAAGCCTGATTCAAAGCAGTGATAAGCCTTTATTATACAATGTACTGTTTGTCCTCTATACTCCCCTAGGGTTCCAGAGTCTAGAGAGTAAAAAAAAGATTATATCTTCCCAGTTAGCCAGCTCACCTCTTGTGTAAGAATACTGGGTGGCAGATTGCTGAGTTCGCGAGTCCCCTACTAATTGGATGACTTTGGAACCTTTGGCTCTGTACAGAAAAATATTGCTTATCAGGACCCAAAGCTGCCAACTCAAGTCCATCACAACTTAAATAGCACTCGCTACACCGCAAGCCAAAGACTACTCCAGCCATTCCTCAATTTTAGCAAACAGAAACACAACCTGACTGATTTCTCCTGACTGAAGTTCAAGCCATGTCTCAGGGTGCCATCCGTTCTAAAAGTTTCTCATCTTGCTTCAGCTTCTCTCTCTCTCTCCCTATGAGACACTGAGTGAAGAACTGTCAGTCTCTAGAGGAAGAGCCGAGATTATCTAAGCAACTGGAAGCGACAGGATATCACAAGAAGGGTCTTGCTTGGGTTCAGTGAACAAGCGGCAGCAACAGTCCAGTCATCAACACCAATCGACACTACGCGTATCTCATCTCTCCCAGAACAGAAGCTGCTGTTACACGGCAAAGGTAAACACGCCGCTTCATCGTGATTTTTTATTTTTTTTGCAAGTACAGCAAGATTAAGAAATATGGTGGAAACTTGGAACAAGTATTTCTTGTTGGCGTGACAAAGGAGAATTCTACAAGTAACTCGGATGCTTTTGACAAATGGGAATTAAAAAGAAACAATAGCCAGCACTCAACAGATGTATTTTTAAGGTAAAGTATGTTAGCTGAGGTAATGCTGACTTATCTGGTTTGACTTGCTCTGAAACACAGATAAAAGCCACACAGACAGCAGAGTAGCACGCCCACACCTTTGTTAATGTCCTCAATGGCACGACGTACTCCCCTGTCAAAGGCGCGAGCATCAGCGGGGCTCTGGAACGTCAGTCCAAACTTCTTGTTATTGATTCTCCAGTGGTGGAAGATGGGGTTGACCTTATTGTATATCAGGTCTCTCTGCAGAACACATTCCAGCACCACCTGGAGAGACACACACACACACACACACACAGTTTTCCAGTCAACAAGGGTTACATGGCAATAAATCCAACTGTGCAACAGACCTGATTACAACATTCAGGGTACATTTAGACCTCATCTAGAAACAAATCAATGGTAGGTCTATATCTAACTCAGATTAGGTGTAAATGTTTGATCTGCAAGTATTCCACGCAATCCTCATGTAGAACACAAAAAGTCTGTAAGTCAGAGAGAAATGGTACAAAAACAAGACCTAAACTGTTGTTGTATTGTTCTTATTGTTGTACTGCAGTCTTACCCCTTGCTTCCAAGACAAAGTTCTCCTATTGGAGACTAATAAATGATCTTATCTTATCTGATATGATAATACTGTATCATAACGGTAACATCGATGAGTGTAAAAAGTATAAGTATTTTGTTTATTTTATGGGGCAAAACTGATTTAATGATGGTAGAAATAAGAAAAGTAGTCACATTTTTTTTGTCGTTGCAGATGAATACAACATGCATTCTGTTGAACATCAAACTGAAAGAAGGTTACTGCACTTTCGACTTGCTTCCAAGAAAGGCAAATACTGTATTTATCTGTAACATTTCCACTCTCAAATAACACAGACAGTCATAACTAAAGGAGCAGCACCCATAACAATTAAGGTATTGCTGTTTAAAAACTTCAGTAGCTCTGGCTATCAGAGCAGATAGCCCAACTAATTTACCTTGTTACACTCCACTAAATTTCATGGGTGTTTCTGCTACAGTTTTGGTTAAATCTGGGTATTAAGGGAAGTACAATGCTGAAGATAACTCTTATACATGTAATAATTAATAAATAACATTATTCTGGCAATCCAGTGATTGATAGCTGTTTTTGCCTGAAATAAAAATAAAAACCTTTCTTTGTTTTAAATTAAGAACATCAAACTACATCTCTTCAAGGTTACTACATCATAAGGATTTAATCTCATCTCGGTCATCCTAAAAGTTGAAGAGCAGTGGTTTCAGGAGACCAGGTGTGTGTGGGAATGTTTTAAAGCCAGGAAGCCCCGAGTGCAGGGCGGAAAAAAAGGCTGTGCTTCCAAAGCCTATTATTAATCAGGGCTACTGGGCTGCCTGCTGGTCTTCCTCTGGGTAGATTAAATGAAATGAGAGACGGCCATTACCCTCGGTGAGGTTTCTCTGACATGCACGAGAGGTGACTTAGCCGAGTGTGGATGTCAGAGCGCACACACGGCGACAAAAAGGACGAGAACGAGAGTAAACACTGTAGCCGGTGTAATTAAAATGAAGACACTGTCTGTAATCTGGGGGGTTGTAACGGTTCCTAGCCAATATTCGATGAATGCGAGCCTGCTCAGGTTTGAATATTGGAAGGGATTGAAAATGTTGATGGTAAGTTTCACGAAAGAGTGGACATGTCATTCTATCTGGGCGAGCTGCTTTGTAACCTATCAGCATGTCCCCGTACCTTTCTTAAAGAAGAAAAGACGGGCCAAGGGTTATGCTTGTGTGTTTTCCCAGAGCTGAAGGATAAAGGGAGGGGAAGACGAGAGGGATGGGGATGTGGAGAGGATGGGGTGACGAGGCGGGATGAGGACGGGGGTGAGGAGGGGTGTGCATAGTGCCTCTGGGGCTGACTGTGGAGGCGAGACTGAATGGAGCCAGAGCTAGTAAGGTGAGCGTCGCAGCAACGCCTGACAGAGGAAGAAGTATCACGGTTGCATGGCAGGATGACACTTAACACCACATTCCACAATGTGCTCAAAGAAAAGAGCAGAGGAGGAGGAGCCACCTTTCCAGAGAAGCAGACAGAAAGCGAACACAGACAGGATGTGTTAAATGAGGTGAGGGACAAAGACGGCTGGATGCGAGATCCGTGCAGAACGGTGATATTGTAAGACAAGACCGATTGGGACCAAACACAATGAAACAAAGCAGGGGTGAAAGTAAACCAGAGAACGCACCGAACGTTTCGTGTCAAAAAACCTCATTTGATGGTTATTTAAAATAAAAAATTACATTTTGAAACTAAATATTAAAATTTAGCCTGCTAATATGAGTCAAAATGATTACATGAAACACTGAGTTGCAGCTATTCGGAGTAATCCTAGACACCACCACATTTACAGCTCAAAGGGTACCTGTGGTGAAAAGTTAAGGTGCTGAGGTCAAGAGCTTAGTCAGAGATTTATCATAATCCAAGAGCTGGTATGGTCAGTCAACGTCCACCAATTAGATCTGTAGTTTTAGGAGAGGCAAGAGTGAGAGAGGCAGGGAGGAAGTCGGCGAGTGATTGGTGGCTATATGGAGAGCCAGCTGAGTCATCACCAGCACACTCTGTGCCGCATCACTGCGCTTATAGACAAAACCCCTCCTCCTCTTTTCTTCCGACTCCCATCTTTATGGCTCCACCTCCACTTCCTGCTCTTTGATTAGAAGCCATTCTTTTCTTTTTGAATTCCTCTCGCATCTTATGTGTCCTCCGTCACCTGATAACAGCTTGCAAAAAGACTCACATTTTGCTTTGAATTAAATGCAATACTGATCTGCTTTCTGTCTGTCTACGTGGAGCTGCTGCTGCTGCTTAATTCAGGCTGGAAGGTGTACGTAAATCACACAGTGCGTTGGAAAAGTATTAAGACTCTACTGCATCACAAACACAGGCTTTGGTGTATCTATTTTATTTGTTTGATAACGACCGGCAGGCCAGGGAATAGCTGTAAATTAGAAAGAAAATGATAACACCTTTTCATAAGGAGGAGCAAAGAGACTCATGGGAACTCAAGAGATCCACAGGTCAGGATGAGGTCAATTTCAAGTTTTCTGCCAGATAATCAACACCCTTAACAGTAAAGGGCCTGGTGGTGGCAGCATCATGCTGTAAGGGAAGCTGGTATGAGCTGATGGGAAGATGAGTGTACTGGGTGTTACTGGCAGAGCTTTCAATCAAAAAAAAAGAAAGAAAAAAAACCTTTTCCACCAAACCAGCGACAGCACTTAATTGGTTCACCGCTTACTGAGTAGTTCTTCGTGTCTGAACTTTGGACCTGGCACCAAAAACAAGTGTTGCATCAGAACTGACATGCTGCTGGGGCACACAAAAGAACCACTTTTGTCGTTTCTGTTGTAAAACCGTGGCAACAAGAAATTCTGTAGCGGCAGGCCTTGATATTGAGTGTTTCTTCCTCGCTGGCTAACATTAGGTTTGCTGTTTTCTCGGAGTCATCCCTCTGATGCCCTCAGACAGTCGGTAGCACTGAGGTTGACGCCAACACCCTGGCACTGGGTGGCATCCCGACAGACCTACATATGGTCGCGTGTTTGTTGTGGCGACTGGGGACCCTGGCGGTGATCGGGGTGTTTCACCACATCCCAGAACAGTTGCCGGGGTCTCTGAACCACGTCTACGCCGCGTCTGAACAGCAGCATTCTCGTCACACCCTTTTCCTGTGCCACACGCGTGCTTGTGTAGCAACGCACAAAACACAAACCCGTCGTAGACATGAAACACGCGTAAATAAGCTTCAGTCAATAAAGATGAAAGCTGTGATTCAGGCGCCCGTGTAACAAGGCTCTAAAAGTCAGATAGTCTGGGGTTGCCAGATTCTGTGCATCATGGTGGCCTCTCCTCTGTGATCTGGCATCCAACACTTCTCACACCAAGAGATTTACACTCACATTACCGCAGAACAAAGATATTTTAAACTTTATCTTCTGGATCTGGCTTGCATCTAATGTGCACAGTAATGACAAGAAATTCAGCTACTCGAGAAGAAATAGACACAGATACAGAATATAAATAACTTCAACTTCTTTGCTAATATCTTACGTATTACTGTTTAACACAGCGTAAAAAAAGCAGTTTAAATCATGCATTTCAATAACTGTCAAGATTTTAAACTTTTTTCTTTTACAAACCTTTTAAATAGATGCAAACTGATTATACTCTGAGCAACTTTTATTTTTGAAGAGCTCTAGTAAGAGACAACAATATTCACAGTGTATTTCATTCTCACACATCCACACTTATATCAGCCGAGCTGTCATGCAAAATGCAGCTCCAGCCGTTTTCTGGGGCTTTGCGTTCAGTGTGCCAGAGGGGCAACACACAGAGAGGTCAAAGGTCAAACTATTGACTGTTACTAAAGGACAACTCAGTCTAGGGCATAAAAGTAATTAGTAAGAAGCAAAAACAACAAACGCTCAATCTGTGATAGTTATTACCCCAGCTAACTGCTCCTTTTTTTTCTGCATTCATGAAAAAAAAAAATATATATATATATAATATAAATGTATTTATTTTTTACTGAAGGAAAATATTGTATAAAAATTGGGTTAAATCTTCCAGAATCCTGCCATGCTTTTTGACTTTCTCACATCCCTCATCCCACATTCTCATCTGAGTAATGTGGCCTTCTCCCCGATGAAGTCATTGTGCATCACAACATCACGCAGTTTGCTCCTATTTTCAGTTACCTGAGCCACAGAGGAAAGCCAAAACACACTTCCTGTGAGGCTGAAAGTGTGAGTGAGGCAGCGAAGGGACAGGAGTCTGGGAAAACTGGGCTCACAATGATCCTGCCTGACAGAACGCACTGTTTATAATTTGCACACATTATTGCGCTTTAAAGGGCACGTCTGGATAGAGTGTGAAAATTTATGTGAATTTGTTTGTACAGTTCCTTTCAGAATTATTTTGCAGACTCATTTGGAGACTCATTGTGTAGATGGGATGTTCGTTTTAGGATTTTAATGATTTATTTCAATCATCATTTGCCAGAGTGCAGTAGTCATACAGCTTGCGTTCATTTTAAACAGGGTGTACAATTTAGAATTTTGTGTTACATTTTTCTCATCTGTACAGTGTCAAATATGCGCATATGCCCCCACCTATGTTTTGTTAAATATCTTTATCTTAACGTTTTGCCATTATTCTCTCTTGATATTTCACTACTCTTGCTATCAGGACGTTCATAAAAAATAAAAAATTACTGGTTTCCTGGAATGATCCCACTTTTAAAAGGTTCTGGCAGAAAGACCATTCCAGTTGTTAGCCCAGTTCATCCATTCAAAAAACTATCTTGATGTGTGTTTAGGATCATTGTCAATAGTTTAATGATTTAGCTGCTGATATTTCTCCATCTTCATCTTGCCTAAATGTACAGATTCTTCTGGAATAGAAGATATGTTCTTGCTTTTTCCTATTAATGGTAGACTCGAGCCCTGGTGATTCCTTGGCTGTTTGTCTCGGATAGTTTCTTTAATTTATGCCGGCGCAGGGGTGACAAGCCTGAATAACTTGAGAACATTATTTCAAACTGGAGGTCTGAAATAATGACTACAGACAGCTTTTGGGTAAATCTAAAATTTGCCTTTTTAGGTTTTCATTGAGTTTTTTTGGTCAATTGATTGAGTGCTGTCAAATAAACCCTTCTACAATGAAAATGACAAAACCTATTATGTTATATATCATCAACTAAAAGCTAATAAGGTTTTAAGGTAAAAGTACGTCCTAAAACACCAATTATTTAAAGACTTAAAGACGTATGTATGAGCTTGTATTAATAAGAAAACTGCACTTGAAATTCAACCATTTTGCTACAACGTAAACATGCGTTTTTCCATTGTATGCAGACTTTTCAATGAAACTGTATGCACACTGTTAATATGATTGCATGCAATGCAGTGAATTCATGGTGCAGGCTTTACATTCTCTCACCAGTTTGTCTTTGAGTCTTTCGCCCCTGATGTGGAACTCCACAGCGGTGGGACTGGGACTTGGACTGGGAGTGGAACTACAGGGGCTGAGGTTGCTGCCGCTTCCTCCGCTGCCTCCGCTGTGGGTGCTGTTGTTGTCCTCTGCCCGGCTGACCTTGTAGACGGTGACACAGCTAAGTCCTCCACCCCCCAAGGGAAGCCACCCACCGCTGGAGTCATCCCGAGTCATGACCACTGCTCTCACACGCGCATAACTGTCACTGCATGAGAGCGAGGGAAGAAGACAAGCACGGGGGGAAAGAATGAAAAGAAATGGAGTTAGCTACACTGTGCAAAACAAGCAATATTTACAAATTGGCTGCATTTATTCCCTCGTTTGCGTCATCTAGGTCCCATAGCATTAGCTGACATACTATTTGTGCTAAACCCAACACTAGGATGAGAATCTTCCCAAAGAATAAGGTTGTAGTTTACATTTGGATACTGATAACAATAGCACAGGTTTGACACTGACCGATTTATCAATAGCTAAAAACTAGTCACAAAAAAGTATCATGCATTATACTATATTTACTATGATGTAGCAGAGTACAGTCACAGGTGCAACAAAAACACAGCTGGATAATAAAGGGCAGATTTCCATAGCAAGATTTCATAAAATGATAAAAATAAAAACATAAAATTCTGTTGCTGTTGTGTTTTTTTAAACAACGTCACTAAAGGTTCAAGAGTCAAGCCTTTAGTGAATATTTTGGTGGACGAGCAACCTTTCACAGACTTCACTCTGAGATAATGAGATAATGAGTTCCACTCCGGTCTGACCTGGTTGTTGTCTCAAACCATTGCGTTCTATTAGTGCCAAATGTTGCCACATGTGATGTCACCAAAGTCAGATAAACGTGAGCCTTGTTTTTGACGGGGTTTGTTTTTGACAGGGTTTGTTTTTGATGGGGTTTTACAACAAAACGGTAAAGCAAAAATCTGGCCGGGACATGTTCTGTAGGTGACAAACTACATCTAAAATGAGTGTAGTTTACAAAGCTAATTTAGGCTAATTCTTTTAACAAAAAAAAAAAAAAAAAATATATATATATATTATATATATATATATATATATATATATATATATATTACATCAAGAATGTGTTTACTTAAAAAACTCTGAAAGCAGATTTGCCTAAATTCTGCAACAGATGTGTTTTTTAATAACAAATCAACTACATTTGGGAATTATAGATTCAAGAAACACATAGGAAATAAAGAGAAAGTGACAATAATAATGTTCCTAAATTCATTGTGTCATCTCACATAACAGGCTAAAAGCTGTCTGAAGTTGTCAGTGTATCTTTAACCCCAGCCAGAGGGTGACTGACCATGTGGTCATGTTTAGTCTCTGGCCACAGCTGAAACCAAACCTTTCAACGAAAGCAGAGGTTTTTAAACTAGATAGTACATCATTCTCCCCTCTCACCTTTGAATCACAAAATAAACCTTTTAAGACAATCCTTTCATATGCATATCATATCATACGCATAATAAAACTGCAATTAAACACCCAAAAAAAAAAATCCAACATCTTACATGAGGTAAAACAGTTGACATATATAGTCAGATTTAAAACAAATGAGATGTACACTAAAAAGTTTTTCTCTTAATTTGATTTCGATTTTCTCAGTTTAAGCAGATATAAATATTCAGTCTGAGTATCTACACTGAGTAACAATACATCCCAGTTCATCCAACATACAAAGTAACAAAAAGTATATATATATTTCTATTGAGGGATTTCTGTGGACTGCAACTCAGACCAGCGTTAATAACCAACACCAGGATGTTCCGATGGAAATGCAGCTCCATGTTAATCATAGTGTGTTCGGAAAATGGCGTGGTTAGTGTTTTAACGTCATCTTACTTATGATCTACTTTTAAGATTTTTGAAGCAGGTGAAAAGAATTACACCCTTGAAAGAAAAGCTGCATGTGTTTTATAATTTCTCAAAACTTCTTAACATGAAATTCTGCTATCAAAGAGCAAGTTTTCTGTCCTAGTAAATAAATAGTTGTAAGTAAACTGAAGATTGGTGGTTCTGCAGGTTAAATCAATAAATTAAATGGAAAGTTAAAAGCACAACCGCCACAAAGGACTTAAAGGCAAAGCTGAAACTCTGTGTATGGTAGGATAAGAGTAAAACAGTTTGTTTGATATCTATTCCAATAATTGCTCATTTAAAAAAATCAAAGATTAAGTTTGACTTTGTTCCGTTTCTGCTCTTGTTTTCTCACCTTTAGTCAGATCGTTCCCTGATGAAGTAACAGTGAACAGGGCCATCGGAAATGACAAAGGTCAAGGCGTGTTGAGGGCTAGTAATACATTAAAGACGAGGAAGATTACCAAACCAAGCAGAAAATAGCTGAAGATGTTTGCGAGCAGATGACTTCCTGTGACAAACTGCTCTCTGGTCAGTTTAACCAGCAGAGATGATGTCAGAATGTGAAGTGTTTGTAAAGAATGTCACGAGCAGCAGCCAAACGTGAATCAGACACCGAGCGAGAGGATTTTCACTCCCAGCGACCGTATCTGCCTTCATGTGAAAGCTCTCTGCGCCAAGAACACAAGAGTACAACATCTATAAAAACATAACAAAAGTGGCAAAATCAAAGGCTCACCAACTTCAAGAGGAAGGGTATTATTTCTATTTGGTCATTAATACACAAATGTACCATACTGAAATAAAACTGGGACACCCTGTCGTATTTATCAAAAAGACTTTGAAACAAGCAGTTCTAAACATTACTTACTATATTCATAATATTAAGGCAATTTGTCCTTGATATATTGAACTGAATGATATTGCAATAGATATTATTTTAAGATAAGCAATATAGAAACCTGTGTTTTTAAGTTGCTCTAGGATTACAAGAATATGTTGAGAAACTGAGAAAAGAGTGGTACCTTCAGGACAACCAACATTCTAGAAAAACCTTCTGTTAAAAGTTTTATAAAAGTCCAACCATTTATGTTACTTAGAACACAAGAAGACTGACAGGAAATTTGACATTTTAAATGTTAACTTTTGTCTCATCTTGTTGATTTATCCAATTTAAATCTGTTCTATTGTTCAAGAATTTAATCTACTAACAAAATTGACAACACAGAAACTAACTAGCTTTAGAAATAATGTGAATAAAGCAGGGTTTCCTGTACTTTCTGGAGTTTAGCTGTGGGTTTGAACTCACTGCTTTAGAGATACATGTCTGCAGCCAAAGAAATGCAGCAAATCATTGAGTATGCTGCACATTAAAATACAGATGGAAAAGGGCTAGCAAGGGAAATGAGGAACTACAAAATAAATTATTTCCCTAAGAAGCTTAAAGACAGCATAATCTTAGCAAAGAAATAGACAGCTATATGTGGGGCTATAGGTGACATAATCTGAGGCTTTATCATAGCTGATTGACAATACATACATGTATCAAGATGCCAGATGCACCACAAGGTCACACTAACCACAATGTTCTTCAACATGGAAAGTATCACTGCAAGCTAGTTCATTTCCTCGTCAGTGAAGTGCTTACAAATAAAGCCAGAGTGAACAACATTTTTTTTTTACTGAGGAATGTCAGACGTTCATTCAGGTTGCTACAATATAAGACTTTGCTAGTCATTTTGCCCTTTCACATTTTGATGTTGAGATAATTAGCAGCAACAACCAAAAGGATGAGCTGTTCAAGCACACTGATCTTTGCGTCATCAGAGATGTCTCATAAAAAAAAAAACTAACGGTGAAATTGACCCAAGAAACCCTGGGAATGACATAAACACCAAATTAACCGTGTTCTAGTTGGTACAAGTTGGGAAACTCTTTTGCTTTTTGTGCAGGTTAACCACAATTAGCAATACAAGCCAACAATAATGTATTTCTCTTTGTTTTGCACTGTGAAACGATGTAGCAACATGTTCTCTACAGGAATGTTTGATAGTATTGTTTGGGAAATATTTATTTGGATGGAAATCATCCAGTGCAAAGAAAAGGCGATCAGTAACTATCACTAACTGTTATCAGCAAGACAATTATATTGCATTTTGAGCTTGGGGTTGGTAAGAAAAAAAAAAAAAAAGTCAGTGAAAATTGTCTCCTCCAAGGTCATTTCTGTTATGTAAAAAATGTTGAATTTGGAGTAAACATTTTTTTCATAAAATTAAATTACCTCCTTAAACCAAAACTGCAGTGCCAGAGCCCCCCCCCCATGTGCATCTGTGGGTTTTCTCCGGGTACTCCGGTTTCCTCCCACAGTCCAAAAACATGTCTGTTAGGTTAATTGGCCTCTCCAAATTGTCCTTAGGTGTGAATGTGTGTGTGCATGGTGTGTCCTGTCTGTCTCTGTGTTGCCCTGCGACAGACTGGTGACCTGTCCAGGGTGACCCCTGCCTCTTGCCTGGAACGTTAGCTGGAGATAGGCACCAGCAACCCTCCTGACCCCACTAAGGGACAAGGGTGTAAAGAAAATGGATGGATGGAATAAACATAGAAATTTACAGTCAATGATGAACATAACTTTATTAGGCTAATCTTTCTCTATGGTGTAGCATCACCTACAATATCCTACTATAAATATTTGACTTCTCATGGCAGGAAGGGAAAAAAATTTTTTGGCAAAGTTTATTACAGCTTTTAGAGAAACTTGACCAAGATCTGCATCTCTTTCAAGAGATTGAAAATTGGACATATTTGAAATATTAAATATAGACATGCCTAGTTGTCTTTAAATTTGGACCGAACTGAAAAACATTTACCAAATTTTATACTTCTCATTAGCATTTTTAATAAATTTTCAAAAGCTGAAAATGTACCACCAGTTAAACGTCTAAATAGGTTAAAATGTGTTGCCCGGGGCTTATTTGACAGCAACTAGTGATGGGAAACTCAGAAAACAGGAAAACCTCAACAAACTTCCCTTTAATGACCACACATAGAAAACACCCCATTCTGATGATATCTAATGACATGAGTGACTAAGAAACGGTCCAAGAGAACTCGGTTCAATCATGAAAAATAAGGTTTTGGGTCACCACAGCAGGCAGTGATTGGGATATGCTGCTGCTACTACTCTAACACCCCTCTATGGACGCCAATAAATGGATGCGGGTGCTGGGTGCAGAAGGGGCTGTCAGTCAGACAGGGGTCCCTGGGGTGAACAGAAGGCAGGCGGTGGTGTCAGTCAGCCATGACCAGAGCACAATGACCAGGGCCTGACCCTTCAGGCCTCCCATCATACACATGCCAGCAACCATGACACTCTGAGGAAGGAGGGGGGGGGGGTGAGCCGTGAGAGGAAGTTAACCGGACAACAGATATGCGGATCCTCTTAAATAAAACTTTTACAAGCAAAGCATTCTTTATTACTTATTAAAAGAGTTTAATATGTAGGGTGCATGTACAAATAACACATTTAAACTTTAGAAAACTGTCTTGCTTTCCTAAAACACACAGTGCTCTGCATGCATCTATCAGTCCACCCTGTGAACATTCACAGCTCATCGAGGGATGGTGGAGACAAAAGCCGGCCTCCACGCCCCTTGCTGAGAGCACACAGTCAACTGGACACACAATTGTGAGCGGAAGCAGATCAGCTGGCTTTGGCATGCAAGAGAAAAAAGGGGGTGGGAGGGAGGGAGTGGGGCAGGATGAAAGAAAGGAGCCCCCAATTCTGAATTATTCCAAGTTATTCTGCTGGATGACTGACTTCATTTCCGAGCAAAGCAAGGGGGAAAAAAAAAACTGAGCGGTTTGCTGAGACTGAAGCCGAGGAGGACAGGGAGACGCAACTGTAGATAAGGATCGCGCGTACGTATGTCTGAAAGGAAACTTTAAATAAAATAAGTATTATAATAAAGTACAAATTTTTAAAGTATATAGAAAAATCATCACTAAAAATCAAGCAAGAGTGTGAAGAAAATCTAATGTCGAGTGTGGTATGTGAAAACTTATGTGTGAATTTTTCACTTTTCAAAATTCCAACTGAGGCAAAGTTACAAACTAGTTCAACTGTTCTAATACACAAAAAAGCACCACAGTTCCTGTATTTCTTATAATAAATCAATAAAAAAATCAAAGTAGTAAATATGAATATAGGTTTACAGGAAAGAGACACTGGAGAGGAATGTGCAGATCAGGGAGACATGGGCCCTGAGGCCACTTTCTCCAGTGTGTGGTGGAGAAGCGGGATCCTGGGACAACCATTTCCTAAGTGGACAAAGTGACCGTTTGTCTGCTGCTCCGGCCCATGGCTCACTGGGCTCCAGCATGCAATTATGCTCTGCTCCCGTCTCGGTCTTGGGCTTTCCAACCCAAAGGGGAGTGGTGAAGAGGAGCACAGAGGGTTTGAAGGGCTGGAGGGTTCTGGAGGATGGGGTGGGCAAGAGGGTGGAGAAGAAGGAAAGATGAAGAGAGCGAAGAAGAGGAGGAGGAAAGGGGAAAGAGAAAGGATGTAGCCAGACCCCTGGTTGCTCGCCAAGTCACCCTCCCTTTCCTCCACTCCGTCTCCTCCCCCCCTTCTTCCACACAGGCCCTCCCCGGCTGCCTCTCTGTACACAATGGCCGCTTCTCTGCTGAAATTTCACGTTATTGGATCCCGGGACTGGAGTTTTGTCCTCCCACAATGTCCAGGCAGCAGAGCATGCTGCAAGGGAGACACACTTTGCAAGCTAAAAACTGGAAAACCATTCGTCCTTTCATCAGCATCTGAAAAGACCAGAAAAGCTGCCTTCCCTCCCACCCTCCACCCTGCATCTCTTTTTTTTTTCCTCCATCACCCCTTTTCCTCCCCATCTTTTGCTCAAATCAAAAACTTGAGGAAGGCTGTCAAGCTCAGTCAAGCTCTGCCAGACCACTTTGGCTCCTGGAACTTTTTAACCAAAAAGAAAAACAAAACAAAACAAAACAAAAACACATCATTAAAATATCATTGGAGAAAATAAACACAAGCTACTTATCATAATCCGATTCTATAGATTATCCGCAGAAAGAAAAAGCTATTACCGATAAAGTAGGTAAACCATGGATTTTTACGTCAAAAGCTACTTTGGCTGTGACTCATTCTTTTTGCCTAAAAGAAAATAACGCTATCTTCAACAGTTATGTCAAAACACAATGATATTTATGTAATTATGGATTTCTGACTGATTTCATATTATGGACATATTTATGTTTAGAGGGCAAATCAAGGTTTTTTAAAAAGCTACAGTTCTGCCATATGTTTGCTGCTGTTACAGTCTACTTAAGATATTAGAGGGCAAACTGGGGTGGTTTGGTCTCCTCTACATGTAGCTGCAAGCTGCCAGTCAGCTGGCTGAAAAGAGGCTTCTTCACCTTTCTTGCTGAAAACTCCCACTTACTAATTCTTTGAGTACTCGGTGAGCCTCGAAGTGTGTTCACACCGTCTTCGGACAGCTGAGATTCATAGTCAAGCATACCAATTGCTTACATTTCTCATGATAATTTCCTTCATTTCCTACAATCTGAATTGATACTAACAAGTTTGATGAGCTGTTTGGGGGCTTTGAGTCCACTTTGAGTATGTGCAGACCTCTTTGGGGTATATACATTTCCAATGTTTGGAAATCCTTCGCAAGGAATGCAAATAGTCGCGAGACAGAAAACCCATCACTCTCAATGAGGTCACATTTTCTGAACACAACTGCCAAGCTACATATCAGCTAAGTAGGCAAATGCAGGTCAATTACCCAAGCATAGCACAATACTAGATATTAGAGCTGCACATTGTTAGATTGTTTAGTTTTATTTTGCACACCCACTGAAAAACAATCTGTCTAATATATCAGCAACAAATATCGTATCGGCATTGGCTGACTTTTGCTTTTTATGCTTGCTAACAATAATAATAGAGTGATATAAGGCACTCTTCTCTATAAACACTTGTAAATTACCACATGTAGCTGGTGTTTTCTCTAGATGTTCAAGTTTATGCTTTAAAATAAAAAGGCATTGAATAAAGACTTTAGTTTACATTAATATGACTATAATAATTAATATGTTGAATTACTTTAACTACAACAGGAATGATTGTTGCTTTTCTGTTCTAAATATTTTCAATTAGATTTGGTGATGTGTTCAAGCTGCACTTTATGTGTTGCTGTTGTGAAACTGTTGTATTTTTACTCAAGGTCATTAAACCGTGAGAATTTCACAGCGCCCCACGCCTTGAAGATTCATGTCACCTTACATAGACATGACATTACTGTAGACATGACATTTCTTATTTAAGTAGATATAATAAATTTATTAAAAAGAAATAAGCAATATTGCTTCTACAGTAATGACATTTTTTGAGTGTAAACATATCTTGTTGATAAAAATAAAACATGGAACCTGGCCATGTATCCCACCCGTGCATCTAATCTGAATGGGGTAAACAACCAAACTAATTAGTCTCAGTCCCAGTTTAAAGAACCAAACACAAACTAAAAGAAGACACACAGAAGACACAAGCCAATGTGGTTTATGGTTAGCTGTGCAAGCTGTAACATACATTCATAGCAAAAGTACGTCTGAAGAGGCTGTCTGTTGGCCATTAATAAAGTACTTTTGAAGAGGCTGTCTGTTGGTCATTAATAAAAGCAGATAGAAGTGTGAACACTAAGCAGGCAACACAAGCTTGCTTACACTAGTTGCAGTGAAAACTAATCCGCTGGTTATAGAAAGAGAAGTGAAAGAAAAATTTGCCCTATCTCTTCTCAACACCTCAGGCTGCTGGTGACTCATCTCCCTCACAAGAACATTCAGCTTAGCTACCAACTGACTCAGAAAAAAAAAAAGGAAAAAAAAAAACACAAGCCTAATCTGCTGCTGCACGACACAGCAAAACCTAAATGTTAATGGTAGTTTTGGTAGTATCTACGGCAGACAATCTTTCCATGCCAAATTAACCTGCATTCCATATGGAAACCGGACAATCATCATGAGATCTCATCGGTACGACATCTTGAACAATCATTTTCAAATCAAACCGTCCATTGCTAGACTGGGCCTGCTATCCCGACATCACA
The DNA here is from genome assembly GCA_033032245.1 of Poecilia picta. Taxonomy (NCBI): domain Eukaryota; kingdom Metazoa; phylum Chordata; class Actinopteri; order Cyprinodontiformes; family Poeciliidae; genus Poecilia; species Poecilia picta. The sequence goes on from CM065374.1 coordinate 16,008,606, forward strand.
GTTCCAACTCCCGCTGCCCCGTGGCACACTATAAATCTAAAAAGAATCCCATATGTGTATCAAATGCCAGAAAGCTATTCTCAAACATTCATCAAAGCCGCATATTGAGAGGATCTTAATTCGAACCACAAGCATTCAGTAAATTAAAACCTTATGCTTGCCATTACAAAAAAGAGGAACCACGAAATTCAACTGCAACGGCATCTCTGCTCGCCTTTGATGCGAAAGCAGTCCCACAGGACCGGGCTGTGTAGCTGCGGGAAAAAAAACTGTCAATATATCTTTTGAAGCTACTTAGGAATGATCATCACTGAGATGGTGGCCTATGAACTGCCAAGACAAGCTATAAAACGAAGATGATGAGAGTACAGTTACATAATTTCAGTAAAATATTCAACTCTATAGTTAACTATTCTGGACAAAGACATCTCATTCAAGCAAGAAATGTCTTGCAATCTGATGAGTCAAGAAACAACTTTAGTAACCAATCGAGTACTAAATATAGTCAAAATCTGATCAGACATTCACTGGGCAGATGAAAATACAGGCTTGAAATTTTGGCGTGGCTTTAAATTTTATATAGCAGCTATTACTTTTTCTTAAGTTCACCAATCCAAGATCAGACCTTATCTTTTCCAGAAGCACACATGGCAAATGTTTCTATAAAAATAAAGGCGCAGGAACATGTGCAGCTGTGTGTGTATACGTGTACGCGCAAAGACGCATACACAGAAACCCCTTCCTGTTTTCAAAGCGTTTGGAAACTCAATCAAAGACACAAGGTTTAGGATTTACATCTGTGCCCTTTTATGTCTGTGGCTCAACAGGAAAGAACCATCGTAGGCCAGCTGCAGCAAAGAGTTCCCAACAAGCCCCAGCCTTCTCGCTCCTGCATGCAGTACGACTGAAAACAATATCTACAACTCAGTCACTTTGTGTTAGAAGCAATTCTTAAAGGCATTAAGATATGGTCCGTGAGCATCAGAGGCCCAACTGGACAAAGAAATAAAGACAAGCCTCCTGCTATGTAGATGCTATGGTGCAGACACACTCACATTCAACTCAAGTCCACATGTGGTGTAGAGTAGACTACTAACTCCACACTATCATTCATCTTTTAAGAAAAGTACTTTACTAATTCACTACTCACATTTTGTTCCACTTAATGCATGCTCCTAAAATACTTGAAGAGGAAATGAAAATAATAAGAAGGAAGTAGGTTAGGTTTAAAATACAGAGGATCCAAGCCTTAATCTGACCACGGGGATGGAAGAGTCCTTTACAATGCAAGACAGGTTTCATTTTGATGATACGTCACAACCACAGACATCACAAGACATCTGTAGATTCAGATAAATAAATAAAAAACTAACCATACTTCACAGCTCAATAGTTTGCCTCTACAGTACTGGGTCACAGAGTTAGTGTATAAAAAGAAAAACACTGCTGATTACAAAATGTTAACCCTTATGACATAAAATGAGGTTTTCACTGCCTGTGAAGGGAAAATAACACTGAGCATATACAGTATCATGCAGGCACTGTTGTTATATGCAACCTCAGGTTTGTCAAATGAAATATTTTGTCAGCTCCTGTAAGCCACATTCATCACAACCAACACTTCCTCAAAAGAAAACAGAAGCAAAACCAAAGATGTGTTTGAGTGTTCGGCTCAAAAGAGATTGCCCTGGGGTAAGATGTGTCTGTAGCTTATATTCAACCAGATAAAATGAAGAAAGCTGTTACAGGCATGGATGTGTACTGAGGTTTCAAAAAGCTACAATTTTAATAAACAGCCACAATCATGATGTTATCGTGCATAAAAACAGAAAAAAATGACTGTATTTGAAAGACAGTCATTGGGCAGCTTATAAGCCCTTCCTCAATCATTTAGTCAAGTTTTTGAATCAAAATCAGAAAAGCTATAACTGTTAATTTTAATTGTAAACCAAAGATCAACATTTAAATAAAAGCATGCATATCATGCTATTACATTTCAGTTTAAAATGTTTAAATGATTTGATAAAGTCATCAGAATCTCATCCTGTTGCCAGGATGAAATAACTGCAAAATTCACTGACTATTGAAAGGCCTAAGACACTATTTAGCTTACCATGAACTCCACAGAATATGAGTCATTATCCAGGCCATAAAGCATGCCAACAACTGAAGGAGTCATATATCCTTGTCGTTTTGAGACGTGATGGGGGTTGTTTGGGGAGAATGTTTTTGGGAAGCTCTGCAAAACTAAAGGGAGTGAAAACAGCTCACATGTGATAAGATCAAGACACCCACATAGGCAGCTGGAACACTGAGCTTTCAAATCAATCACACAGATAGGAAGCGGACAGAGAAAGCAGACTGAAGATCACCTGACTAGCAAAAGACAATACGGCAGGAATCGCAAACAATGAGGCCATACCCGGTGTATGTGTCAGTCAACTGACATTCACCAATTAAAAAACAAAAACGTATGAGGGCATGTAAAATATCTGCACTTTCCGTCTGAAGGTGCAGACTGGCAAGAATCTATTTTATATTAAACAAGAGGGGAACTCTCCACACATGATGAACAAGACACAAACCAGAATCTCACAAGGCTTTATGAGCTCTTCTTGTAATTTCAGCTTTGTGAACACCACTGCACCAAGGCCAAGAAACATGTTCCCAACAAAGGCTGTGCTGTGTGTCTACAACAGCTTGGTTTACCCAACCATCTTTTAGACAAAACTACCTCAGGGCCATCGCTGCTTGAATCTTCAGACAATTTTAAAATACGGTTATGAAGACTGCAAGCTTAAAAGGCACATAAGTGAGTACACTCCCTTCCATTTTTGTAAAATACTTTATATGTTTTTGTTGAACAACACTATTTTGATACAGTGTAACCATTGCACAGCTTGTATAAAAAAGTAAATTGGCTGAAACCCTCAAGATAACATCTTTAAAAAGTGAGGACACCAGAATGTGTCAAACTGTGCCCCAGGTTTCATGTTTTGTGTGGGCACTATTATTTTCCTGAACTGCTACATCTCTCTTGGGCAGGAAGTTCACTAGAGCTTCACAGATTGCACCAGATTCCTCTTCCCCATGATGACGTCATGAAGCTGCTGGACGCTAGACACCTTGCATTCTTCCACCTTTAAGGAATAGGGTTTAGGTCTGGAGACATGGCCAGCCCAGAACCTTCACACTCAGTTTCTTTAGTAAGGCAGTGGTCGTCTTGGAGGTATGTTTGGGCTCATTATCATGTTGGAATACCGCCCTCTGGACCAGTTTCTGAAGGGAGGGGCTCGAGCTTTGCTTCAACACGTCACAGTACATGTTGGCATCCATGGTTCCCTCTATGAACTGTAGTTCCCCACAGCTGGCAGTATTTATGCAGCCCCATGAAGCCATGACGACCAATTTGATGCAGTGTGCAATGTAAGGTCTAAACAGCAACTGGCTGGCACCCCCCCCCCCCCACCCTTTCACTTAGGGGAGTACTCACTTTTGTTGCCAGTAGTTTAGACATAGATGGCTGCTACACTGTTACACAACTTGTAAACATTACTTTACATTGTATCAGTGTCATATCTTCACTGTTTTCACATGGAAAGTGATTTTTTTTTCTGCACACACGTTCATGAGATACTGTATACTTTTTTTAGAGGTAAAGTTAGTAATACAAACCAAACAAAAAGTGAAAAAAGGTAGCAGACAACAGCCAAAGGTCAAAGAGTGATGATGACTCTTTGGATGTGAAAGTTGGGCATAAATGCACCCCAGTATGTCCAATTCGAGTCCTTAAAGAAGAGATTTTTGTGGTGATTTGTCCAGTAAGGAGGAGGAAGTCAAAGGAAATGATGTCTGACAGAAGTAGCATGTAGGCCTAACAAATCGGACCCAGAAATTTATCAAATCTCTGTGACTAGTCTAATCTGTCTTTAAGTCACCTCAGTGGCAAACGATATTTAAAAGCTGTTTTTTAAACTGTTATTCCCAACTCTGGTTCTCCCCCGTAATTCATGTTTTAGGTGTCCCCTTGCTGCCAGATGCCTGACTTTAATACCAAGGTTGATTAACAGGCACTAGATGGCATGCAGAGGAGGTCAGGCAATCATATAAGTGCTGGACCAAAGGCACATCTAGGATACCGAGGCCCGAGAACCAGGGTTGGGAACCACTGTAAACACTAAAATACTAGCCATATTCAGATAGACAAATTCTGCTCCTGTTCTGACCGGAATTGTTACACTGATGTGTAAAATCATGTCAGCGCGTTCCTCCCAACTGTGCCACCAAAACAGCCTGCTTTATATTAGTCAGCTGTGAGATGGTTACCAGTCTCACTTTTCTCCATATAATAAGATATAATCCCTAGTGAGGGTTTAGCTACATATATATACTACAGAATCAGGTGGCAGCTGCAGCCGAATGTTTTATCCTGTAATTGCCTCAGACACTGAGGTGAAAGAGAGCTGCAGCTAAAGCTAAATGAGAGGAGCTACTACACAGTCCAGTCACATTAATGTGACCACCACGTACTTTCCACTTCAGAGTTAAATAACCAATCACAGAAGGCAGGTGGCAGCACAGTGCAGTTGAGCGTATATAAAGGGTGTGTGTGGGCTTCGGAAAACATTTCAATCGTTGGCGTAATGCAGAAACGAAGCGATTTATCCGACGTCCAAAAGGGCATGATCATTGGCTTTCGGGCCAAGGGTGGAAGCATTTCCGAAACGGCTGAGTTTGTGAACTGTTCGCGTGCCGCCGTGGTAAAAGTGTACCGTGCATGGCAAAATGGGACTGTCCAAAATCAACGACGTGGCAAATGTGGTGCACCACGGGCCATAGATGACAGAGGCGAACGACGGTTGCGGAGATGCGTTCGGGCAGATAGACGGGCTACCGTTGAGCAACTGACCACTAAAATGAACCAAGGGGCTACCACAAGTGTCTCCCAAACCACTATTCAGCGAACATTGCTGCGTCTGGGCCTCCGAAGCGGACGCCTGGTTCGTGCACCTATGCTGACTGGTGTTCATCGACGACGAAGGCTAGAATTTGCACGCCAGTACAGCAGCTGGACGTCCACTGAGTGGCGACAGGTAGCGTTTTCAGATGAATCGCGTTTTATGCTCCATCGGACAGATGGACGTTGGCGTATAAGGCGTGAAACCTCTGAAAGGAACCACCCTGCAACCATTGCAGGAACGGTCCAAGCTGGAGGCGGGAGCATTATGGTCTGGGGAATGTTTTCCTGGCATTCTCTGGGTTCACTGATTATTGTGGAAGGCACGATGGATCAATACAAGTACGCATCTGTCCTTGCGGACCATGTCCACCCCTACATGCGCATTGTTTTTCCTCAGGATGATGGCATCTTCCAGCAGGACAATGCGAGGTGCCATACAGCTGCCAGTGTACGTGCGTGGTTCGAAGAGCACCAGGATGAGTTTACCGTCCTCCCCTGGCCAGCAAACTCACCTGACTTAAACCCAATCGAGCATCTGTGGGACCATCTCGATCGAGTTGTTCGCGCCATGGATCCTCAACCGCGTAATCTAGCGCAGCTGGCCACGGCATTAGAGTCGGCATGGCTCAACATCCCAGAGAAGACCTTCAGGGACCTAAGTGACTCTCTTCCTGCACGTCTCGTAGCAGTTCGCTCTGCGAAAGGTGGTTATTCTGGCTTTTGACAGATGGTCACATTAATGTGACTGGACTGTGTAATTTGACGTTATATGTGGGTATCAGCAGGTGTTTTGTTCGGAGAGAGGACACGAAAAGAAACACTGTAAACAATGTTTTGTTTTTCATCTGATAAACTTCCAAGTTTAAAACTAACAGGCACAGTTGCCTCAGTGGTCTGGCTGACTTCCTTGTTCAGCTATCTGCTTTCACAATAGATTCATAGATTATCTTTGTAGCAAGGTGACCACACATCTCCCATTATTATTTTATTTTTTTTAAACTAAGAAAACAGTGTGTTCTATGTACAACAATGGCCCATCAGACACTCCGGATCCGTATTACACCTAATCATTCATGCATGATACTTGCTTCCTGTTTTTAAGAGAATATGGACACAAGGGCTTTTGTGTTGTGGAAAAGAGTGTTTAAATTGACAAGTTCACAAATCTAAATATGATTATGTGTTTGTTTGTTTTTTTTACTTGTGGTATTTGTGCTATTTCCTTCTACAACATAATGAGAATTAGCCAGTCAAAGAAAATATGTTTTCCTTAACACCTGTCAGCAACTTGTTAGTTGAGTATATTGGGAAAGTCTTTTTTTGAAAATAAGCAACTGACTTCCTCCAAGATCTAAATCCACCTGGGCAATGGGAAAAACCGAAACGTCTTCGAAAAGGAAAAAGAAAGACAAGCTTCACTCAGTACTCTGTAGCTTCCATTACAATGAATCATACCACTGGCAGAAAGGTGGTGGAATCATAGCAACAATGTCCGGATTGCTTCATCATGTTCACTGCCGCCATCATGCAGCGTGGAACAAACCCAGCACTGTACTTAAAACCCACTGATAATACATAAGCCCATGGCAAAAAATTCCCTCAGTGGGGTTTGTTGTGGATCCTTGATGTTATTCTAAGGAGACGGATCAAATTTTACGCTTATGTTTTGGGGGGGTGGGGGGCTCTCGTCTTCAGGCAAGCACAATAAGAAGTTTGATCTTATCTGGTAGCGTCACACATAAAAAGACAAAACAACAAAAAAATACTACATTAGATTTCGATTAATCAACACATATGTGTTAAAGGCTCAATTTTGCACTGGATAATGCGAACAAAGGACACCATGGCAAATGTTACATAAGATCACACAAGTGCACTTCAAGGACAAAACCCCATGCATTAAAATCAATCAGCACCACAAAGGCCAGATAGAAGAAATTGGAGAAGAAATGGGTGCGTTTCAGTCATCTAACCATGACAATGTAAATGGCTGTAAAAGGGCATTTTACTCCCTCTGTGGCAAAAAGCAAACCCTCGGAGATGGGGGGGGGGGGGAATGATTATATGTCCTTATGACCCACTCACATATATATATAAAAACCCTTTGCCTCTGTGTTTATATGTGTCCGCGCAGTATTTAACCCAAAAAAAATGCGATCGTCGGTGCAATGCGAAACAGTGTACAGTACTGTGAATGGGCAGGCAGGTACTTTATGAATGGAGGAGATCATGTGACCGCAGCACCTCCCGAAGCAGATATTTCTCACTGACTGTCAACAAGCGCTCCTGTGGGGGGAATCAGTCCCATTAAAACAATAGCTAAACCCGACCAGAAATGCGTGCGACGTGTACGAAAAGCACGACATGTACAGATTACAGTCGGTGTCCGCGGACCGCGTTGAGTTAGGTCGTGAATGTAACGCCGTTCCACGGCGGTTTTTTTTTTTTTTTTTTATGAATGGAGATCGTGATATGTAAATGTGTGTGATTGAGGAAAAATAAGCCATCTTCTTCTCTTGTAAATGTCGCCATATCCATGAGTAGTTTTCATTTGACATGTATGACTGGTTAGGAAAGACTAGATTTACGCACGAGGATTAAATACAGGATTTAAATGCACGGGAAGGTGCAGAAATCATGGCGGACAGCAGTTGGATACACACAGATCTACACTGTCAATATAACGCAGTGTGACCGTGATGTACTCAGACTGACAGATATATCAATGTATGTTTAAACTGGACTTGGCTCGTCTACTTTAAAAATACGTACATTTAAAGAGGCGATCAGTACAATACCATTACTATAATAATAATAATTTTTAAAAAAATGAGTTTAGAATAATTTTTCCACCTTATTGAATAATTCTAAACATCACTGCAGCTTCAATACAGAGGCCTAATATAAATTCTTCCATCCTAGATGTCAAATATGTCAAAACAAGAACACGAGCAGGCATGGCATTGTTTCCGTATGTATACATGTTATTACATTTATACCAAACGTGAGCTATTGTCCTTCCAATAGTCCATAAACAAATAGAAGTTACATTCTATATTATAAAAGGCAAAGCATAATGATGAAATACCAGCGCAGCAGAGTCAGAAATGTCACCGGGACGGCGTGTAAAAGCACATATTAATACCTAAAGGTACCTAAATACTAACCTGAACTGTTTTTTTTTATATGTGCTACTTGAATATATGTATACGTCTGTGCATTATGCAAGTAAAAAGTACTCACTCGTTGTTTGGATTTGTTGAATCTTCACTCATTTTTTCCTCACGAGGATCCAAATCCTAGCAATAGCATCGACGACGCAGTGACGGCGGGATAAAATACCACAAAAATCACCATTTTCCTTCATAAAAACGAATAAACCTTATTAAGGACGTCGGATGAACGTGTACAAAAGAGGGGGGGGGGGGGGCGCCTAACCGAGCGTCCCCGAGAACACCGAGTTGAAAGCTAGCTTAGCTCTGCTGGCTGGGACTAGTGTAAAGCAGCGAGGGGGAATGACAGCCGTTGATTCATTTTATCCTCCCTGGAAGTAAAATCCGACCACAACAAATGAGCCAGCGGCACCATCCTCCTTCAACAAACACACAACAGATCCTCGCTTTGCAAGAATGTTTATAGATCCTTCCAGAAATGAGAGAAAATGCGGGAATCGCCGTAGACTTTTTAACGTTTAGGCAGGTTATTTACGTCGAGCATCCATTCGCCCAACTTCAGCTCCAGGACGACACTTGAAAAAGCGCCGTGCAGTGTCGGCTCCGTCAACGTGTCCGAGTATTCTGCAGTAAAGGCATCCGAAGCCAAACAAATGGGAAAAAAAAAAAGAAATTGGCTGTTTTCAGTGTGCATACACGGGGAATAATCAACCAAACACAGACATGAGATTTCCAGGAAAAGTTGGTGGACATCTGCTTTTATCGAACTCCATTTTCAACTCAGAGGAGGAGGAGGGGAGGTAAGAGGGGAGGGGAGGGGGGGGATGAAACATCGGAAAACTGGGCGGATGTGTCGACCCTCGCTTGAGAAAAATCGGATCCTTCCGCGACGTAGTGAAAACATGTCACCCTTGCAAGAAAATATGCTCACCTAGCAAATAGAAAAAGTTCCGACTTGTTAAAGAGTAACTAGCATTACACTTAACCGCCTTCCTCTGTACGCTTGTGCGGTCAATTAATTAATTTTGATGCGCAAGGGGCTCCACTAAAGTAGTCCCAACACTTCCCAAAAGAAGTTTGCCTTCAATCACGCATTGATATAGGAGGGAAGAGTCGGTGTGATACCACGCGAAGTAGAATATAATTAGGAGAAAGACGTGGGGCTGACACGTTGCCCTCGGCCACAAAAATGTTTGTTTTTCTGTTTTACTTCATGCAGTCTTGTCGTGGTCGACCGCACCTCTTCTTAAAGATTGCACGGAAACAATTTACTAAAGCTATGTAAAAATATATATATCAGTACAATTATTTAATTCTAAATAGCTCTGTGAACGTTAGTGGTCATTTCGCTCATTTTATTTGTTGATGACAAATTTGGTATTTTGGTACAAAAAAAGTTCCTATAAAAGGCTGGTACGGACCTGAATTACTTTTATATATACCATTTTGTACTTGAAACGGCTTGGCACAGTATCTGAAAAACTATAATATGAAAATACCAGAACCAGAATGTAACAAAATGACTAAATACTTGGAATGAATGAAGGACTATTTGTACATAAAAAGTTTGGTACAAACATGGTACCAGAAAATGTCTGTCTGGTATCACATTGGCATGAAGGGACTAAGACTTGGCCAAGGATTTTTTTATACTTGACTTCTTTATGCATAATTCTGTAGCTAGAAAGGTCAGATATGAAATTACAAAAATACAATATTATTTTATTCATGGGGAAAGGTTTCAACATGAGACAGTTGGGTACAAAAGGTTAACAAAAATATGATTTATTGAAAGATACAAATTTATTCAAATCCCAAAGGGCCACCCAGTACAACTTATTTTTTTAGGTTGTGTGTCATTCCTGGAAAGAGTAATACATACTTAAAGACCATCTTGTCCCCAGTTTTTTTTCTTTGGTACAAAATAGTACAAAATCTCCCATGTGTGAGTTTGTACCCTATAGAGGGAAGTTTAGTACCATAATCCATGAAATTAGCATTGACTAATCAATGAATAATCAAGTGATTCACTAGAGGTTAAGCACTTGGGTTCAAAGTAAGTTGTTTATTGGTAAGAAATGGTGATAGGAAGGGACAGAACACCAGCTCATGGTATGAAACTTGGAATTAGCAAAGGAACGAATTGAGTCGGAACCCAAAGTAAGACTAATTTATTTATGAGTTGCACAGTTTAAAATACGATGATGTCTCATGTTTCCCATAAAGTGTTCTGAAACTACCCTGCACATTTGTGGGGTTATAGGTGTAAACAAATATAACATATTGTTAGTGTAAAAGAAAGCTGTTTAACATAGTTATAAAGGGTTTCTCCTATTTAAAACCATTAAAGAAGGAAGGTAAAGTTATCCTATCTTTATCTATGCATGAATTATCACTTAACAAGGGAAACTCTACTTAGTGACTTTGTCACTGTACAGTTTATAGGAAACATTCAAGTCTCTCTAGTAATGTTTTATGTATTTATTTTTTTAAAAGCTATTACAAAACAAATTGTTAGAAAGAGCTTCAGTTTACATTTATCTTTGGCTAAGCAACCCTATCTCCCAAACTTCCACCTTACAAAGCACCCCTGCCCTCACTCAGCTCCTTCAGACTAGCCAGCAGCAGTTAGCGAACACCTGGTGGAACTGGAAATCTGCTGAACTCATCATACGAGCTACTTTGCAGTGCAATGCTGGTAAAGACATTGTTGAAGTGTTGATTTAAGAGCTCGGCTATGATGACTTCCTGAAGGCGGGGTTGCAGAAAGAGCAGGAGTTTTTAAAGAGATAGATCCCCAGTTTCAAAGCACAAATATAGAAGTAAAATTTTGTATATTTGATATATGTTGAGAGCATTTTCATAACAACTGAAGGTAACATAGTTACTTGATTGTGCTATAAAATACCAATATATAGCAAACAAAAACATAATACTGTCCCTTTAAAAGGTTTACTGCTGTTTTAATAACATGACATAACATGTTAAATTGTATGCCTTAATCACAAACTAATTATTTTTTTATCATTATTATTAAGTTTGAAACATGGGAGGAAAGAACCAGGGAACCCCTGTTGTGTGTATTGTGGTAGAGTCTACTTTTTTTGTACATTGGAGATTGGATCTAAAAATATGTCACACCCTCATTGAGAGTGTTTTAATTGCAAGTAAAAAAAAAGAAAAATACATGAGATCTGCCAACTGGTAGCATAGTTACTAGTAGCAGTACACCCTGATAGCAATGTATGTCTCAGCATTTTTTGCATTTTGACTTAAAATAAAATGCTTACAAATAGAGATCGCATAGTCCTATGTGTATCTCTGACTTAATGAGATATAATCCATGAGTAACTGGTAAATAGCTTATGTCTTTAGGTTTTGCTGTGTTTTAAATGCACCACGGCCATAATGGATATTGAACTTTGAATTGTTCTGTGCCAATATGTGCTCTTCGCCAGTGGGTACAAATTGTTATATCAACCCTATTGAGTGAATTCTTAACTCTCTTTTACTCCGAGATCAATAAAATACTGCACTATACATTAACGTTTCTTTACCAAATACCATAATAAAAAATGTTTACTCTTTCTAAACACTTAGAAATGCTTCCTACATAAAAGTGTCTTGGAAGTTACTGTGTAAATCCATGAATGGATCCCTGAACCTTATTTGCAAATGTGTCAAAAGCTTTGCAGAGTGAATTTGGCTTGGTTGTGTAAGACTTAAATGCTATTGGATTTCTCTGCTCTGTGGAAAGCCAAGAGATCAGGCTAAATGATTCTGTGTTGTTGTCATAGAGACAGCATGTTGTGTGAGAAGTTTCTTTGTATTTCTCTGGCTTTCATACAGCTTTTGCCTCGGCCTTATGTTGCCACCATATAAAGCACCCTTCATGTCGCTGTATATAGACAACCCATGTGTGCAGTAGCTCCACTTGTGCAGCTATGACACATATTTTGGACTTCCTTTTTATTGTTCGATTATGTTTTCTCAGTTGAGTTGCGTTTACTGCTATGCAGCTGTCTCTCTGAGAGCAAAGGAGAATGGTTTGTCAGTGTTTTTTTCCCTCATACTAAATTACTTAGGTCAGCTTGATATGAATGTTTAGAAGTTTGTATTTGCACAATCTGTATCTCTGTGGAGAGACTCACACTGAGTGATCAAGAAACAGAGGATCAACTCTGTTTTAAAAACCATGACTTATTTGCTTAATTTCTTCCTTTTTAAATTAGGTTACCATTTGTGACTGATCAAGCTTGGAAGTCCAAATAAAGTGTTCTTTGTCTGAAATGGAGCAGAAAAAAAACAAGTGACCATGAATTTTCCCACTTGCATGCCTTTATCCTTTAGAGTATTTAGAGTTCAGGAAGTCAGCCTGGTTTCTCATCTCACAAATGCGGATGACCCTCATGCATTTCCTGTGTTTTTCACACACTTAACATCACACAATGTAGTGTATTTAAACAGGGCAGCAGGATGTTTAGCTAACAGAGGCATCCCTTGACTTCACTCCCAAGTGCAATCAGAGTCACAGTTCTCCTCAAGGTGGTAAACAAGTCAGCATTCCGATTCCAACAAGCAACCACAGAAAATGGGATTCACTTATCTCAACACAAACCTCTTTTCAGAGTATAACTTTACTGGACTTTTTAAAAGAAAATTTTAATCATTTCTAAATTATATTCCTATGAAACCTATGCGGGCTCCTGTTTAGTTTTTTCTTAAGCAACTGCAGCCTTGCAGCATGTTTTGCAACTTGACAAATTCAAAGTTAAAAATTCCTATGCAGCACATCGGTAACCATGCATTTTAACATTCAATTGCTCTAGTCAGATGAGATCAAAACTTCTTGACCTACATACAAAACTCTGTGTGAGGTAGAAAACAACATTGCACATTAGCCCAAACATGTCATCCGTAACATGAAATATTGATGGTGGACACTTAGACATAGAGTGTTATGTGAGGATGCAAACAAACACTACACATAACCTCAAGCATCCCACTGTGAAACATGGTGAGCAGCATTTGTGCTCAAGAGACTCCTAACATAAGACGTCAGAAATGATGGAGGTTAATATAGAGAGCAATCTTGAAGAAAAGGAGCTACGAACTATTAGAAAGTTGGAGGAACAGTGTTAGAACTTTCCAATGGTAAACTTTCATTCCAGTATATAGAATGTTAGATATTGGTAAGCCAGTAAAACTATAATAAGAAGAGGGAAGATTAGAACCCATACAAGATTTGCTAAGTAAAATTCCCTGATTTTCCTGTATTGTACTTGTAATATTAAAGTATGACTGTAATGTATTTAATTAATTATTGAATATAGTCAAATCTGAAATTCTCTGGTCAAACCTGAAGTGCATTGTTCCACATAAGCAGATCTATATATGTTATTACTATATGAATGCAGAACAAACAACAACACTTGTATTGAGATTCTATCCCCAAATTAACCTGATATTCATGGTTTTGAACTGTGGAAGGAAATTATAGTGACTTTGTGTGACGAGGCCCCTGAACTTTCAATAAGAAAGCATGACAATAACAGGTTACGTCTCTTAACGTTGCTTTATTTACATACTTTCAGTCATATTTAACGAACCCGAGGGTCTGTTGTTTGATTCCCAGGCTTCCCCCTTAAAAAGCTTTTGCTTTTTCCACGTTAAGGCCTCTCAAGTTGTCTCTTTATTAGACCCATCTGGATAACAACAGCTGACTCCTGGCAATCTTCACCAAAAGGTGTGGCTTGAACAAGAGAGGCTGATTTTTTAAAAGACCAGGCAGGCGAGTGCAACAATGCATACCTATGATTAGTGCAGGCCAAGCCTCGGAAGCAAGCAGCTTTTAGGCAGTCTAATTGCAGGGTGGTGAGTAAAAAAGGTGTAGTGGCTGAAGGGGAAGGAAGTGAGGGCTCTCAGGCATGTTTGATGTTCAACATACTTGCGTTCATCCTCTGACCTTCTGACAGGAAAATTTCCTTAATGCTGGTAGCCTATTTCTGAAATCTCTCTCTCTCTTTTTTTTTTAGGTCACTTAAAAGAATATCTCACAAGATTTTGTTTCAAGAATATTTTCCAAAAGACCATGTGAAAAATCTGAGAAGACCGTGTCCAGCACAAAGTATTAACCTTGTAGCTGCACCTATGCATGGGTGTAGATTTAGCTGAGAGTTGCCAAGAGTATGAGTGTGAATTTAGGTGGTTTAATAAAAATAAAAAGTAAAAGAAACAGACAACAATTATAACATGTAATAAGAAGAAATTTTATTACATCTAGTTTTTGGTTTTGAAATGGGATGGGAAGAAGCATAAACTTGTTCAATCCTATCCCGCTAATGCTAATATATTAAGCTGAAGAAGAAGTTGTAAAAAAAACATCTACTTATGCCTCAATTGTAAAAACTCTTCCACCTAATTTATGTTTAGTTAATAAATGTTAACCCTGAACCATTTGAGCCATATGCAAAAACCTGATCTGCAAAAAAATGGGAAACTAAATTAGTTTCAGTCAGTGTGGGCTTTTCACAGCTCCAGACTCTGCTACTTCCCTTTGTTAGTGTGTTGTGCGTGGGTTTGATTGAAACCTGATCTATCCAGGGAAGCTGTGTTTAGGGTGAGGTGGACAGGCTTTTGTTACTGCCTGAGGGGTGTTTATTTGGGCGGCTTTGGTTGGCTTCCCTGTAATCATCATCCAGCCCCACAGGATAGAAGGGATTAATGAATATGTTGGAGGGGAAGTTAGAGATGACTGTTTACAATTCTCATGGGAGTAAAAAAGAAACGGCATGTGAGACAGGACAAGAAGAAGAAGTTGGGCATGCTTACTTGTGCAGTCATGCGCCTATTTATGTAAGATTAAAGGTGGCAAAAAAGTTTGAAAAGTCTGATTAATTCTGCCGAAACCAGCATCAAGTTTTCTTTAAGCGTTGAAGGATGATTTTACTTTCTTAATTGTGCAGCCCCTTGTAAAAGTTGCCAAGCGGCTCATGTTAGCTTTGCAGGAACCCACAGCTCAGGTGAGAAAATCTATCATCAAGACAGCTGTTATTCATGCACAACATAAATCTGGTCTTTATGGAAGGGTGGCAAGAAGAAAAACACGCCTGAAAAAAAAAATCCAAAGCAAGTCTCATTTCCATCTGGTCTTAACTCATACAGGGGACACAGAAAATATGTGACATGGGGTTCTCTGATCAGATGTTTTTTTTGTTTGTTTGTTTGTCTTCATGAAAAAACCTATGAAAATGGAACACAATGAAGGCAAAATTATGATGTGGTCTTAGTAATAATAGTCTTAAGTGGAAAAGACATGCAAATAAATCAAGTTTGAACAAATTTTAATGGACATTATTGGTACCAGGCTAGGTCATGGGCTTAAACGGAAGTGAGGGCCACTTTTGATCTTTGATCAACTCTGACTTTTGATGATTGTAAATACTAAATAATACATCTTGGGTATTTGAGTGGAAACAAGGCTTGGATTCTGTAGCATCCCAATTTTATCCAGCGATTGGAGCTTTTAGTTCAAGTAATGTTTGAAAAGATAATGCTCAATATCCAATAAGCAGAAAATGTAGACCACACAGTCTTTATTTCCTGTTGGATTTCTATAGCTTCCGTTGTACATTCACAATATTGAATGAGGGGAGGAGGCAAAAGAAGTACAAGTGAGAAAATTGGTGGTGATACCAATGCACGAAAGTAGAAATGTTAGAATAAAATTCAAACGTTGTATATCAAGCCCAAACTACATGTTACGCTGAGAATGATTTTAAGAATGATTTTGTGCAAAAAAATGTAATGAACATGTTTTGTATAGCCCACAGACTTATCCTAACCTGCTCAAAGAAGTATAACAGGTCACCTTTAAGTCATTTTTTAAAATTCTATACTTTATGGAAATAATCAGGACTCACTGTGGCTACTGAGATTCGAGTGAGTGTAGTAAAAGCATATTATTTTTCACATTCATTTTGCGACTGATCTTAAATTGCAATTCATTTTACTGGCTGAAATGTTTACATTTTAAAGAAAAGCCAAAAACATAATCTGAATACTTTCCAGAGCACTTGTATCTCCACTTACATATTTACCCAATGTCTTTTCATTCAAATTTTCCTCAAATAATCTGCCTGCCCCCTCCTCTAACCTCCTCCCATCCCTAGCTGTCTAGCCTCATCCGCCTCCCTCCTTTTCCCCTCCTCTGTTGAGCTCCACTCCTTAATCCTCCCGCTCATCTGGGAACCACCAGCACCCCGCCATAAAGGGATGCATTGTGCCCAGATTATTTGATTGTTTTCAGATGTCGACGCATTCCTACACAAAAGAGGAAGGACAGAGTTTGTCCAAAAGCCTAAGACTTCTTAGCCTAACTGATGGACACACAGGGAGGAGTAGAGGGAGGAGGAGGAGGGGGCAGAGAAAGGAGCAGACGCACGAGTCAGGAAGTGACCTCTGCAATGCCAGATTACAAACAATGTGCTCTCTCTACTTCTGCAGTCCTCGCTATGGAACATACCACTTCTGTCAGAGCCAAGAGGGGTGGCGCCTATAAGAGGAGGGAAGCATGGTTTAAACCCGCTCTGTGTGCTGCTTCCATTCAACGGTACGCGGTGGGAGCAGGGTGGTTTTCATCCGGGCCAGGAAAGCACTTCACTGATGAAAAGTAGCCGCATGGAAGTGGATGAGGGCTGATGTGGGTTCTGGTGGTGCTGGAAGATGGAGTTGGAGATGAGAAGGGAATGGCTCACGTCCCCCAGACATTAACTAAGATGTTATGGCTAAGAAAAGAAGGGACATGCAGGATGACAAACAAGGAAGGAGATGGAGGAATGCATGAATAACGGAAGTGAGGGAGGATGACGAGCAGGAGTCTGATTCAAGGTCCGTCAAGTTCCTCGACTGTGAAACAGTGGACTTTTTGTCCTGGGGCTGTTTTTTTTTTTTTTTTTTAAACTCAGCATCCTGCTTCCAATGGTCTTCATCAATCTGTTTACACATAAGATTGTTACCCCATCTTTGAAAACAGGCCTACTTCTTTTCATGTTTATCTTGATTGGGTTTGTTTCCCTTGACAATCATTGTTTTATTCTTTTTAAATCTACAGAGAAATCAGATATCCCTGAAAAGAAAGAAAACAAACGGATGAACACACGCACACACACACTCACACGCACACATGCACACACACCGTCCACCCACGTCTGCACTGTCATGAGTGACTCATAGTGCACCTCAGCACCATATGAACTTCAAAAAGAAGCTGGCTGTACATTCACAGTGAATTCAGCCCCTGTTCTTTAAATAGCTCAGCCTCCTCCAAACAGAAAAAAAAAATTAATGCAATAAAAATGCTTGAATCAACCAAGAAGAATTAAAGAGCCAACCATGGCTTTACTCTGTAGAGAAAAAAGCAGCACCCAGATTATTCTTAATTTCCACTGATTAAAGCTCACATCACCATGGGAACAGACAATAAATCCCAACTTGATTTCTTCCAACCACAAACCTCCATATATTGTTTTGGGGAATTTTATGATAGTCCAAGACAAAGTACCAAATAATTGTGAAGTAAAAGTGAAAGGAAACACTGTTTTCAAAATCTTTGTCAAAACTGAAAAGTGTGGCATGCATTTGCATTTTCCCCAACATTTTGAAAACCTCTTTTGCAGGAGTTCCAGCACTGAAGATTTAAATTTATGGCCATTCTTTTTTGCTAAACAGCAGCAACTCAGTCAGATGGGATAGAAAGCATCTGTGAACATCCATTTTAAAGCTCTGCCACATATTCTCAGCTACATTAGGATTTGACTATTCAGATCCAAACATTATATTTTGATTTAAATCATTCCATTTGAGTTGTGGTTGTATGTTTAGGGTTTTTACTCTGTAAGAAAAGTGAACCTGTGCCCCATCTTTATGTATTTTGTGGCCTCTGAAAGGGTTTCTTCCATAAGTTTCCTGTGTTTAGCTTGATTTATCTTTCTATCTGCTTCCCAGCCTTTGCTGATGAAAAGAGTTTGGAGAATCAGGCGGTTGCCACCATGTTTTAGTTTGCGGGTTGAGTTTGTAGGATAGTGTTTTCCTCTGCACATAGTTTTCATGTAGACCAAAAACTTCAGAGTTGGTCTCGTGTAACCAGAGTATCTTCTCCCACATGGAGTATCCCAGGACTTCCTGGCTACGTCTCAGGTCAATACTCACTTTGTCCCACCTGTCAGTTCAGATAGATAACAATGTTTTCATATGCTTGTAGTTGTGCAATTCTCTGTGCATTTTGAGTTCATTCTTTGAATGCTGTCCTGTCAGATGTTTTTAGGTTGTTTGATGCAGCGGATGTTGTTGTTAGGGTTATTATTTTAACCCTAACAGCTTAGTATGTTTATTACTAAACTTTCATGGTGTGTTCATTGACCTTCATCTCTGACAAATAGCTGAGGCCTTCCGAGAGCATTAGATTTTATTTAGGGGTCTAAAGGAGGCTTAACATAGAAGCATAGCTTCTCAGATTTGTATATGCAAAGTCAAACTGTATTTTGCTGTCTTTCCACTTCACAGATGTGTTCTGCTTTGTGCGTACGACATACAATCCCAATAATCTGCATTTTGCTTTGTGGTCGTTTCATGACAAAATGCAGAACGTGTCAGTGAACTTTTGAGAACACTTATGATCTGTAAACACCGATAATAAAATAACAACATAGAGATTAGTGATTTGGATAAAAAAAGTATTTTGTTCACTTATGTTAGACCAGACGTGAAACATTTTGTATGTTTTTTGGAATGCACCTGGCCTGATAGACAAGCAGAAGAATGCTGAATACTGTCTCTCGCCCGGGGAGGTTGGGCTGGAATGTGGCCCAGGCCCTAATTCTTCTCTTCACTGCACAACACTGGAGGGCTGCTGGTTTACACACACACACGTGCACACGCGCACACACACGCACACACACGCACACACACGGACACACACGGACACACACCCAGTCCTAAGGCCTGGTTTTGCTCACAGCCAAGGTTCCACATGCACACATGTGTCTCTGTGCTCGCAGTATGAGTGTCTATGGCAAGGGGCATAAATCTGCTTTCCTGCTTGTGTACGACTTCGTCTGTTGTGTGCACACAAGTGCTTGAATGAGCAAACTTCTCTGGAGTGCAACCTGAGAGCAATTAATTTTTCCTCTCTCGCTGGAGCTGTGTAATTTTCATTGCTTCACGCATTGTTATTAAGTCGTTCCATGGTGCTGCAAATTCCAACTAACAAAGCAAGCTCACTGCTTCTTTTAGAACTTGCCAGATCTACTGGCCCTTTGCTTCAACCCCCTCAGATCCCAATATACTCCACTGAGTCCTTTGAGCGCTGCAATTTTCAAAATTATGCAACAAAAATTCAGGGTGCAATGAAACCAAACTGTCGATGATGGTGGACGTCCTACTGAACGGATGCGCTTTCTCAAAGACTTCTGACAATTCTGACTATTACGAGGCAATAATGTCACTGTTTGGACAATGAATTAAACTTAAAGCAGTTTCAAAAAGTAAGATAGAAAAACAGATGCTTTGTTTACTGTAAATTTTGGCCACAGGGGGAATGATAATACCGCAGAACTCATCACATGCTTCCACTACCACATGCCCTCAAAAGTCCCTTGACTGGATTTTTACAGAAAGGAAAACAACTGTGGTACATTCCCAATTCACCAGAGTTTGTTTGTATTTATTCAAAAGGGGAACTGTTAGGAGAAAAGTTCACATAGTGCTGTCGTTCAAAGCCATTTTGCAGCTTGGTAGTCTTGAGACTTCCTGAACCAATTGATTTTAGCGTTGCTTACTTATCTCTGTTTTTACACATAGCATCTCAGATACTGAATGAGAAAATATGACTAATGAGGTTAAAGGGAGGACAGTGTCAGATGGAGGCTTGAAAGTGATGGAATATTATTGAGGAAAGCCTATCCCAAAACTCCTCCATTCACTCTGAATGTAGCTTTATGTGGGCTGATGGTAGCAGAAGGCAGTTTAGCCTCCTGATCATGTGGACATTGCTTCATTTCAAGAGTGCTTCCCACTCTGTGTGTATACCGTTGTTGAACTTATTGTTTAAGGTTTATTTAAATGCGTTTTTAGTGTTGATCGGTATATATTTTTGCTTTGGGGAAGTGCTGCATAATCTTTTTAGTTGCCACCCTTGTTCATATACGTTTATGCAGATGCCGTTTTACCAGATTGTTTGTACCTCTTAAAGTGGTTGAAATCATGTAGGTGTGTGAATGAAAATGCAGCAATCTTGTTGCTAGGAGAAATTTGAGCAGCTCTGATGCCATTAGTTTTCGTTTAGGTTTATGCTGCCATCAAGTGGCTGAAAATATTGTTGCACGTTGACGCTTGCGGAAGCAGCATTATAAGCATTATTAGTCTCGGTCTTTTTCAAAAAGTAATACAAAGGTTAGAGAAGGATAGCCGACATTCCACATTGTAAAGGGAGATCAGGGTGTAATTTCTTTCAACACATTAGCTGAAATCATTAAAGCCAAAGTCCTATTTCACAAGAAACATTAGACAATCTTCAAAAAAAAAATAATAATAATAATAATAATAATAATAATAATAATAATAATAATAATAATAAATAATAATAAAACTAAGGATAGTTTTGCACAAACAAACCTTGCCTTAATAGATTTAGAAATTACCTATAGCACTCTCTCGTGGCTCACTTCATGTATTGTAAAGGAAACTATTGTTGAGAAGGTGAGTAGGTGAAAAATCAAGTTCTGTAAAGAATCGCAGATCCTTTGTATTTGTTATTGTACACATTTTCCACATTTTCATTTCAAATATAATAATAATAAATAGCTAACTGTAAATGCATTATCATATCTAAATTTCCTGCCCTCTAATACTTTGCTGTATCCAAACGTCAACATGCAAGAAATCGCACTTACAAATAAGACACTAGAAACACAACATGAACCAAGAACATATATATTATTACCACTTTTATATTTACAAAAGTAATCGATCTGAGCGATAATATGTGACAATTTTCTCGACAGGACTATATAATTGAAAGACTCATAGATGTAAGTTCAGGTTTACATCTTCCTAACTGAACAAAGTATTATTTAGCCATTTTATCAAGATGAAAACATGTGTAAGTATATTAAATAGATATGCTAGTTGTAGCATATCTATAAATATGCAAATCGTGACAAGA
This sequence comes from Poecilia picta, assembly GCA_033032245.1. NCBI lineage: Eukaryota > Metazoa > Chordata > Actinopteri > Cyprinodontiformes > Poeciliidae > Poecilia > Poecilia picta. Next base: position 16,029,961 of record CM065374.1, read on the forward strand.
TGTTGATGGAAACCCTACCTTAGTATTAAGGTATTCTCCTCAGCTTGGAGGTAAAATACGCCTCACTGTCTTCCACATGTGGTAAGCAGATGACACAGATTACTCCAAGTAACATCACAGCAGAGGCCTGCAGAGACTGGAAAGACGATTCCTTTCATCCTGCGTTACAAAGCAAAGTATCTAAGAATGTGTGGTCGTGTACACATGACCACCAGCAGTTGTAGAAAGCATGTATAACTTCTGTATGTACAAAGTGAATTCCTTTAATAATTAATTTCATCATATCAAAGTCTGCTATGTACAGTATATAGTTTCTATTATGTTTACAAATGAGCTATCATATTGCCTAATATATCTGTAAACATAAAAAATATATATTTCTTGAATCAGCTGGATCATATTTCTTTCTTTTATGCGTATTTTATGCCTTTACCAGTCAGTTGTTTTGCAATGTTTTCATCAGAAAATGGTGACAAATATAACTGTCACAATAATTTCCTGTCCATGAAGGACTACTCATGCATTTGGGGGTTTATACCGATGACATTTTCAATGAATATTTGCTTTAGAGAGATTTAGATTAGGGTTAATTAAGAATCCTAATGTCTTAAATCTCTGTTATTTAAATTATGATAACACTGAGAAATTAGTGGAGTAAGATAGATGCAATAAATAAAAAAGTAATTTATAGTTTACGGTACTAAAGAAACTGACAAATCGATGCATTTGAATGCTCTGATTATATTAGTCGATTTTCAAAAATTCGGTTTTTGAGTGAAGCACAGTCATTTCCCAATTGTGCTCTAAATACCCAGTCCACAAATAATCCTGCACAACAATTGTAGTACCTCAGATTTATGTTTTTTCTGCCCCTGAGAGCTGAGCATTCAGAGTATCTGAACCCTGAAGTTATTTTTAATAAACCCAATGTGAGCGGCTGCTCACACACTTTCATCTTTCTCCTTTATGTTCTCCTCCCTGCTTGTTATTAAATACAATGCCAGGTTTATCTCTGGCTGTGTGAGCCAAAATATACATGTTTCAGACTGAGGCTGAAAAACAGAAAACTTTCCTTGGTGTTGCAGCAACAAGTCTGTGCAAGCAATTTGGAGGTGTGCATTTTCTCTAACACATACTAATCTCAACGTGCAAGCTTTGTGTGGGTTCTTGTTTATTTTAGCTACTAGCGTATTCATTTTTTTTTTTTTTTGCAGTCAGTGGCAAGACCCCATGCACATACCAAAGGCATTACAGCAAATTACTTGGAGTACTGCCAGCTCTATGGGGGCATGATGAGTTCTAGCCTTGAAATAAAACCATCATGGCCAGTCCTTCAGATTCTCTGATCAACCAGCCATGCAGCTGTGTGAGGACTGCACAAGAAACTATTAGTACCACTTCTGCAACATGGCTCCTCCATGCACTAAACCTTAATATGCCGCCACCAAAATAACAAAAAATCACAATCTGACCGAAGAATTGTTACTCTAAACTAAATCTCAAGCTCTGGCACATGTAGCGAGGATCTGCACTCCTGACAAACCTCTGCAAGACCTTGTAGAGACCCTGCAACATTCTCACCAATTTCTAATGTTTTCTGTGTTCAGGTATTGCTACTGGGTTGTTTTGTTCAGTTCAGGTTATTCAACAAAATCATTTGTTGTTGAAAAAAATAATTTGAAGCTATAGTCAAAACTTTCCTCTTTATCATTTGTTCTGCTGCTTTAATTTGCAAAGCCTCCTTTTGAGCTTGACAAGGATTTGGAGTCCTGCATGTAAATAACTCATCGATCGCCTTGTTGACTGATCAAATCAAGTGTTGAAAAATGTGCACACAAAATCACCATGAGGAGGATGGGCTTTCAGGATAGCAGAAATTCACTGACACAAATAAGTCAGATGGACAAGGAAGAGCAGAGAGATGACATTATCAGAGGAAAGCACGTTTTTTTAAGATGGTCAGGAAAACTTTGTTTAAAATAGTTTCAGGCGTAGCAAGCCCACACCCTAACATGCTAAGTTCTCATCTGCCTCCTCCAGGCACATCGGCAGTGCTTTGATCACCGTGACGCTGTCCTCCTGTCGTTGGGAAGGGATGAATGTCACTATCGCTTAATCCAAAGCCTTGGCGAGAGCCTCAGCAGGAAAATGCACAGGAGGCTACGATTTTACACCAGAAATCTGCTGGTTTTGGCATCTTTTTGGCAAAACACTGTCTGGCATGTTGTGCATCCCAACTCATTTTGTGGTTTAATTCGAGTACACCCCCAGCACGCTTTCGCAGCCTGATGAGAGAACCTCTGGGGGTTCCTTTGAACTTCACAGGGCCAGGAGCAAACCAGATGGTGAACAAAACCACTGGCATTCAGAGAAGTTGCAGTGAAAAACAATCTGTTAAGTGGCAGACATAACAGATAGAAATGATCTTCTGATCTGCCTTGGGTTTTTTAATTTTGAAGTCATCAAACAGTACCTTTAATCCTTTGCTCGAGCTTTTGCTTGATAATAAAGCTGCAGAGGTTGTAGCTGTGGAGTGTACTTCTTCTGAGAGCTTCTGCAGTTTCGAAGTCGTAGGGTTGCTGTCGCAAAGCGGGAAAATATTGTTCGAAGTTTTTAGAGGAAGCAGAAATTGTTTTTTTTAGTGCATCGTTGAAAATGAATCAGTATTTTACATTCTCATGATGACTAAAGATAAGATGACTTAAGATACTTGCATGCAATTTATAATCTTCAAATTTACATAACATGCATGTTTTGAGTCACAGTCAAAAACAGGTGTAGATGCTTGGCAGCTTTATGTTCTTTGTACAATAATAGAGTATCTCAAACAGACAATACATCTCTTTTTTTGGAAAGTTTAGTTTGTGATAAAAAAAAATATTAATTCAGTTGGTAGATTTGAAATTGAGATTTATCTATAAGACTGAACAAAGTTTTTATGCCTCTGAAAGAAAAGAAATAAGAAAGAGTGAAGCTTTGAATGACTGGAGTTAAACCTTTAAGTTGATTGTTCTTAATGTGCTTTTTTCCCCCATTTTAAATGATTAGCGTATTTTTCCATTTTACATAAAAACCTCTCAAATCATTTCATTACACTTATTCTGAAATAGGTTTCTTTAAACTATGTAAAAGAAAAATCAAACTATAAACCTAGATCTTCTTTCAGAAATATTTTCTTCGTGTTTAGTCTATGAAATCAAGCTTCCTAATGTGTGTCCCTTAGTTCATCTAGCAGCAGTGACAGAAAATGTCCACTTGAGAGTGCCATAGATCAGAACAGAATCACATTACTCTCAGATTTATGTATGAACTTCACACAATCTCAACATTTCATTCAACTCCCTCTTGAATTCATGAATAAACGAATGAATGACATCTTTATTTCAAACATGACAGCAATAAATATGAGGGGAAAAAACAGGCATCAAAATAAAACAGTCATGTTAATGTGGAATGAAACACAATGAGTCAATTTCCATAACTAAGCTTATATAATAGACATAAATATATAGAGTCTAATTATATTTAAAAAAAATATTCTGCTGTTGTTCTGGGATTATTATGCAAATTCTTCATCAATATACTTTCCTCTTAATATACAGAGAGGTTTCTGGATGAGGTTTATATACTGTAGGTGTGCAATAGTTCAAACAGATAAATGTGGCAACTTCTGCATCTGCTAATTGCACCCAAGGATGAGCCAGACTTGTGGACATCTGCATATGCTCTGATGATTTATTTTCCCTTCTCCATGATGCCACATAAAAGCAACATGTTTAAAATTGTACCTTAAAGTTACAGCCACAGGTGTGCATATGTTTGGCTCATATGTTAGGAATTAACCTATCAGAAGCTTGTGAAGCCATGACATCACTCCCTGGATTTCCCACATTGTTTAAAGGCATAGTAAGGGGTAACAAAACATCTCTTACTCATTTAGCAAATACAAATAATTTCAGTAATTCTAACTGATCTAAAACAGGTTGTTTTGTCTGATTTAATGTTGGATAGTGAAGAAAAAAAATAACATCTTTTTATACCGTGCATGCAAAAACCCATAATGTGTGAACATTATTTTTAAACTACACATGTCTAGATTAATTCACTCAGACTTAGGGATATATGTAACTTCCTCCATGACCCCCAAAAAGTTGGTAAAGGTAAATCTGACTGGCTTTCAGCTCTATTAGCCATGGACACTGACCCCACAGTCCCACTCATCAGATTTACACAAAGCAGCACGTTTCCCAATATGTTAGATGTTTAAACTTGTAAGTCATTTGTTCCAGTTTTTACTCATGATTCATTTTTCTCAAATAAATGTCTAAATCTCCTGGTTTAAACTGTCAAAATAATAAATCCTGAATGATTAATCTAAGATAAATTATGTATAAGTCAGGACTTAAAAAACACATATTGCTCTAAAAAATGACAATGAGTGGATTTGATCTAATCCACCAGTCAAGTTTTGACATTTTTATGGCGTTCACTTTTGGGGTGAGAACTTGCAGGATGTGCCACTGGTGTGAAATTAGTTTGTAAAAGCAACATAAATTGAATTTTAAAGGAGTTTATAGACAGATTTAAACTGAATCTGTTTTATTTGTTCTTTTTTATAATTCTTGTCATGGCGGTTCTAAATGCATAAATATATCAGATCAATTCATTTATATATATAAACTATGTGCTGTTTCTAATTTTATAAATAAAAAAATCTAATATAAAACAAAACTCAGAATTCAACAAGCTGTTGGTCTATTGTGTTTTTTTATGCATGAGGAATATGTACCATTTAAACCAGTACGATTTTCATAAGATTTCTACAAAAAAAAACCAAAAGATGTTATGTGGGTCACAATTATTCAAACTCTACACTGAACCCTCCTATGCTCCTGATCTTAGTGTGCCAAAGCATCTACAAAGGGACAAACCCCTCAGCTCCCAGAGAGCAGAGCACAGGGTAACCCAGGCGATGCTCGCTGCTCTTCCTCTCTGAACTCTGGTTCCTTCACCTTCAACTGCAGGCACAGGAGCCGCGGGAGGGGGGAGAACGTAAAAGGAGCAGAGGGAGGAGATAATGGGGGCGGGATGGGGGTTATGGGGGGTTGTGCCACATTAAAAGAGGAAGTTGATCCTCTGATAAACACATACTGACACATCCCACTGGACCCACTGTCTGAGATGGCAGCCAGCTCTAAATGTGAGCTTGTCTGAGCTGCAGCACTACAAGGAGAGGAACCACATGGAATTCATGTTTTGTCCCTAGGTTGTTCGTTTGAGAGCTTTGGAGGATTTTAATGTGCCTCTCTGTACCTCGCTGTTTCCATTCAAGGGCTTCTCCAGACGCAGCGCAGCTCTTCACAGTAGACATGCATAATCATGGCAGAGAGCAGGAGACGGAACAAAGGGGAGACATGTAAAGCATCATATACATATGGCTCTTTATATTGTACCCCTTTCAGGTAATCTTATGGGTGTTTTGGTTTTAGGTTTGATTTTCCTGTTGTTACACACAAAGGAAACAGCCACAGTGCTGCACTTCAAAGGGGCCCCGGCAATCCCACATAGACCACGTTTCCGTGGAGCACGTTGCTGTGTCGTGCTGCTCCGTGCTTAAGACAGACAAGAGCTGTTGTGGAGACCACGGCTTCTCATTAAAAAAACACCGCTGTTTCCACTGCAGATTGCAGTGCTGTGGGAAAACTACACAGGGAAGGCACCCCTTGCCACATCTTGTGCTGAAAGATGCAGTGTTACATGATTGGAACTGTCAAATAAAGCATACAGTTGGAGGAGTCTCATAACAAACGTTTCACCAAAAAAATAAAAAAGAAAGACAAAACATTTTTAATTACACGTGATTGGCAGGCTGTTGACAGAAAAATGAGTCATCTTCGTGTTTACAAATGGTCAAAGTTTATTTTATTGAGGGCTGCACATGCTGAGCCTGCTGTTGTGCTTTATGCCTGATCAAAAATGATCATTAACAAATTATAATACTGAAAAAAATCATCAGTTGTCAATACATCTATCAATAACATACTGTAATAGAGAAATGTGCATTCAGGCATGAGGATGTGTATGCAAGTTTTTTAGCACACCTTGCCTAAACTACAGTTCAATAGATAAAAGTTATTATTTATCTATTGCAGGTGAATGGCAATCAATTCTGTTGAATGTACACTTTTCTACAGCATGTTTTGCACAAAAAGGTTTTTTTTGTAGCATTCTTTGTCACATCATGAAACTCTTGAGATATAAGGACAGTATACTGTTGCAAAGGGAAGTGCAGGGGTATTTATTAGAGGTGGTGCACTTTAATTTCCTGGCTGTAATGAAGAGTCTTGGAATCCTCACATTGTTTTTAATATAGAGTTTTAATGTACTATTCAATTTACCGTGCCCTCCACAGGCATTGAAAGTAAAAATATGAATGAATGGAAGAGAGAAACAAAGAAAGAAAATAAATTATTCTTGTTTTATTGCAAAAAGTTTATTCACTGCAGAAAACATGGCACTTTAAGAACTAATTGTTTTTGTTAAATAATTTTTTGCCACAATTAGCGATATTCCTAATGATTTGTTAAACTAAATGAAATATATAACTTTTTGAAGCTGAGTGGTGTTTTGAGGAGTTGTTCATTTGTTCACTGACTTGCTATTTTTATGGGCTGATAAATATATGAAGTAAAGTTTAAAAAGTTTCAAGATTTGTTACCTCAGGAATGTTTAATTTCATATTAATAAAACTAGAGATAAGATCACTAGATCAATCTTTCTGCTTGCATAACTTTATTTTACTTTATTTGTTTTATGTTTCTGACTTTTGTCACTAATTCTCTGACAAAGAGAGTTTAGTCTCAACTTTCATGAACAAAGAATACAACAAATAACAATATAATTGGACTGTGTAATGTCAGAGTCAGAAACAATTTTGACATACTTCATACTCAAATTTACTCTGTGAAAAATCATATGGACAAAGGTGATAAACATTTATTGCATATTAGTTTGACAGAGATAATTACAACTCATCATAACTGACTCAGAAGGGGTTAGATTGTCTGGTATTATGTTTCTAAATATCCATACTCTATTTTGTATCTTTTGGGATTTTTAACATCTGAGTGAACAAAGATCTCATGTGATGGATTAGGGTTATTATATGGGTTTATTACAGGACATACTCTCTGTAGTTCAGATCATAGAGTATTACAACATTTCTTACAATAGGTATGATGACAAACAACTTTATATTTGTGTGTCACTCACATGACACAAGTTACTAAATCAGCCTGCTATCACCTCAGAAACATCACTTTAATAAAGGGATTCCTGTGAAATCAAAATCCCAGAAAAACTGATGCATGCTTTTATCTGTTATTGTAATGGTGTCTCCATTGAAGCTCTAGATCATCCAAAAATGCTTCTGCCACAGTCCTGACTAACACCAGAAAAGTAGATCATATCACTTCTATCCTAAATCACTGCCCTGACTCTGTCTTTGTGAAAAGATATATTTTAAGTCAAGTTATTTTTCTATTATCTACTAAACTGTCTACATATAGTTATTTGTAAGTGACTATGCAGACAATGTAGACTGTAGATCAGTCCGTCAGAGATCAGAGATAAACAAGGGAAAGTTGTATTTAGGCTCCATGGTTCTCAGCAAATATACCAATATACCTGAGCAATGCAAAAATTGTTAATTGGTACTAAAAATATTAGTGTGCTTCACTTTTCCCATAAACTTACAACATTATCATATTATTATTTAACATGTTTGAGGTATTTACTTCAATTAACTTATTCATTTTCATTCCTTTTCATGAGATTGTTAAATTTTTCTGTTACTCTTTAAAATATTTCTTGCTGTAATTTCTCTGCCTCTGCTTCTTTATCTACCAGAAAAAGACCTTGAGTCACCCTGTGACGGTTCAGCATAAATAAACTTGACTTGTGCTGTTTCTATCTATTTTTCAGCTTAAAATTGGATTAGAAGCGATTTCCCTGATTATTTGTAAGCAGGGGCAATTTGGTAGACTCTCAAAAGAATCACCAAAGTGGAACCTGTGAAGATCTGACGATTGGCCGGGAGCTCGTTTACCAGACGTGTCCTCTGGATGGCAGTGTCAGGCTGTGGTACCGGGTCTCTGCGTTGGCTCCCTCATTAGTGAGGTCTAGCAGGCCCCCTCCGACATGTCTCATAAATGTCAACACCAATACAGCGGGGGACAGTTGGACCTGGATGTAACAAACACAGACGCCGCGAAAGTCCACTATGCCTGTCAAATCAATCACCGAGACAAGTCACGAGCCGCGTGTTCACACCTCACATGTAAACTACCTGCGAGTTGGCATTTCATTAGTTTAAAGACATAAGGTACACATCCTCATTTTCATCTTGAATGCAAAATTAGGCTCATATGGACATGTTCTCAGCATTTTTTCTTCATTCTCACCACGCTGCAGTCAATAAGTCCCTTCCTTGTGCACTCGGTGCCACCATCTTCCTTCTCTCTTCCTCCTCCTCTTCATCATTTCCCCTTTCATTCTCTCTTTCCCTTTTCTTTTCCATTATCAAGCTTCTGCCCATGCTCTTTTCCATTCTCTTCCAATCGGGGCACAGGAGCAGGTGGATTGGAGATAACTTGCGCTGTGCTTTGTTTTCGCCCCGACACTGTCATTAATCATTGCCTGAGCCACACTTCAACATATAATAATAAGGACTGGCTGCTGTGTGGGGGCTGCCACCCAATTGCCTTTCATTGCGCGGATGCCAAATTGGACGTGAACGGCCATAGCCAGACACTACTCCCCTGTCCCCAGACTGTCTCATCATTTAGGTATTTATCCATCTCAGCCTTGTCTGTGGAGCTTCTCGGTGCCCTCCCAAGAGGCCTAAGATTGTTAGGGGGAGGATCAGATTTGTTGCTCCGGCTTTTTGGCTTTGATTCTGTGCCTATAAGTTAGGGATTAGAAGCAAATTTCCCACAGGGCAGTGGTGGATTTTCAGGCGTTTAACTGTTTAACCTGTCTTAGTCTTGCGTTGCAAAGGGGTTTGTGCGATTGTGGGCAGGAGAGGAAGTAGGTTTTTAAAGAAAGACTGGACATCAGGCCCAGGGAGACTTGAAGGGTAAAGCCAAAGTGAGAACTGAACTGATAGATGGAGCCGAGTTATCCATCATGCTGCTAAAGGAGGCGCTGTGATTGACTTTGAGGCAGTGTTGCCTTCTGCGTAGTACAGATTAGGTGTTGAATAGCACAAAAAAAGACCACATATTGTCCTGTTTAAAGTTCTTTTTTCTTAACTTGATAACTTGTGCATATTTTTATTGATTCTACTGGCTCCTTCAAAACCTGTTGTCTTATTTGCTTTAATAAGTGATTTCATTTTTGGACTACAGCCACCCTTTGGCCTTTACTCTGAAAAGGACAGGGTGTGGTCTGTCAAACGTAATCTTGGTGGATTACATTGATTTTAAGGGGACTTTGGAGCCTCAAGTGTGAACATGCACTGCTTTGGGCTCTGCCACCTTCATATGTATACAGACAAGGCCTGAATCCTAACATGTACAAACAAAACCTTGGAAAAGTATTAAGTTCCCTCCAAGCTTTTCAAAATCTGTCACAGATTTGAAAAGCTATATATATATATATATATATATATATATATATATATATATATATATATATATATAATTGTTGTGTTGTGTGTGTGTGTGTGTGTGTGTATATATATTTTAATTTGCAATTTTCGAGGACAGATAACAAAACTAGCACATAAAAGACAATTTTAGATTTTTTTCCCCAAACAGAAATAATTTCTATAGCGCAAATTCAAAACAAATGTCGTCTTGAAGCACTTTGCAAAAATCCTTTTTAAGTCAATCAAACATACATTCCAGGTGATTTTAATTATCAAACAATACAGTAAGTTCAGTTTATTATTCAAATTAGTTTAACTTGTAGATATTTACATTTTCAGTATCAGCTACATTGCTATTAGCTAATGCAGCATTACATTAATGTTACTTGGTCTTTTAAGATTTAAATTTTAAATTAAAATTTTATTGTAGAACTGGTGGCAGTTATTTGGGAATTTGGGAAGAGAGATAAGGAGGGAAGACATGCAGCAAACGGGAATCAAACTCCGGACGGCCCTCATGCTGTATCTGGAGTGTCGGGTTTACTGCTGCACCATGTCCTGCCCCTCTTTTAACACTTTCTTTTAATCTTTCGACAAAACAAAATCTGTAAATTGAGCATACGGGTCAGTTGGATAAAAATGTTTGTTCAGGTTTCTCTCCAGTATCCATCCTTCTTTCCCATCAACTCTTCTCAGTCTATTTCTCCTTGCTGAAGAAACGAATCTCCAGAGAATGAAATTCCACCACCATGTTTTAGCATGGGAACAGTGTGTCTGCATGCGGATAGAAAAAAAAAGTTAGATCGCATATATCAGAGCACCTTCCTCCACCTGTTTGCTGTATCCACTACATGGCTTATGTCAACTCCATCCAGAGCTTTTTATGCCCTTCATTTAACAATGAGCTTCTTCAAGGCACTTTTCCAAAAAAAGCACAATAAATTCAAAGGGAAGGAGCTGTCATGACAACACCTCTGCAGCTACTCTAATGATACAATGGGCCTCTTGACCATTGTAGCATACTCTTTCCAATTCCAATTTTATTTAGGGGTATGAGCGCAATGGGGGCTAAGTAAAAATGCATGTCAGATAAATTCAAGATTAAAGATTCTGTAAAGAAGTTTATAATACATTGCTCACACTTTTACATCTGTTTAATTTATCTGCGCTTACAGTTTTGCTTGCAAATGGCCTCATTTTGCACTTTGTGTCTCTCCATATACATATTTCATGAATTTCTATATCATTCTGACGCATAGACAAGATAGGCCATGTCTTTTTCTGTGCTGTAGAAATATACTGCAAAACCATATTGATCTTTAATTAAAGAAGCTCTTAACCTTGGCTGTGTAGAGGACCCTAAGGCCAGTGAGTTAATTAATGTACTAATAGTCATAATATTTGTGCTGTGCACGGGAGGTACATAAAAGATTATCTATTGTATGAGCAGTTTATCAGGCCAATGATGCTGGAGCCCCGTGCTGTGGTATATCAATATTATGGGCTAAAATCTGCAATACAGACAGAAGGAGAGGAAGAGTCAGTCTTTTAATATCTCCTTCGGTTCATCAGCAGTTTAGCCAGGCCTCATTTTCCCTCCTGGAATTCCTCTCTGATCATAACCAGGCCAGCATCAATGGGTGCTTGCAGACACTCGCGCTTTGCTGCCTTGACAACGCACAGCATCCATAAGCCCCCTAGAAGACCCACTTCTCTCAAGGCGAGCCGGGGGTCCCACTCAGCCGTTTCCTCCGCTCTCCCAAAGAGGGAGTCTCATCCCCGGATCAAAACCTCACGCCGCTGACCTTTTAGTCGCTCCCTCCAAACAACAACCTCTCATAAACAGGTCCCACAGTGAGAGAGGAGAGGTATGTGTGTGTGCGTGAGCGCCCAGACACTGTGATATCACCCTTTATGGCTTTATTGATTTCCTCTCAGGATGCAACTATTAACATTGAGCTGTTACGGTGGCTGCTGCTGTGTTGTTCTCTGCAGGTAAGACCATTGGCTCACACCCTCTCGTCGGCCTCGTCGATTGTATATGGGGGATTGAAAGGGGTGGGGGAAGCACAGGGGAGGCACATGCTTTTATAATTAAGGTCAGCTGGGATGCATTACGGCATTTGGAGGTGTTAAAACGGGCCCTCCTCAGAGTGTATGTTGGCATTGCCCAACCTCGTAAATTAGCCCCGCTCCCTGCTGCTGTTAGGAGGGGTGGGATAAGGTAGACTGGAGGCAGACAGGAGACTAGATTAGATTGCATTGGATTTTAATTTAATGTCTTTCCTCTAAGAATCATTGATTTTGTTTGTGAACAAATGAGAACCATATGCTACCTATGAACATCAAAATAACTTGATTTAATTCACATATGTAAATTCATGCCATCATTGCGTTCAAACGGGGAAATATTTTGGCGTGCAACAATCAGTCATTCAAACTTGAGTAAACAGCACCACTTGCCTTCTGAAAACCCACATAATGGACACATACAGGTAAATAATGAGCAGGTAAGTCAACAGACGGATCTTACACACACACACACACACCTCTCTACTCATTCTGTGCGTGTGTGCGTGTGTGTGTGTGTGTGTGTGTGTGTGTGCAAGCCCTCTCCGGACCAAAGAGTCTCCAGTGCATGGGGCAAAACAAAGCGGAGCCCTTCAGGTTCACAATGGGAACACTGTCAGCGAGCACCGGGTGGGGAGAGGGAGCAAACAGAACACAAGAGTTTCACAAACAACCTGCCATGAGGCATTCAGCAGGACAGGTCTGACTGTGACACCTGGCCCACACCCATGTGCCGGGGTTGAAGCAAGGGTCATCGCTTATAAGAAGAAATAAATGCAGGGAATCAAGTGCGAAGGAAGCATTCTTATTTTTTGGGTGGGCTAATTATTGTAGCTCATATCTGTGATTGAAACAACCATACCCTACTTTTTAAGACTTTTTTTGTTCCGATATTTGATTTATTTCTGCACTGGATTCACAAGGCAGATTGGACTAAAAAACTTTCAAGAGCAACCACATGACCTTCATGAGATGAGAGCAAATTGAACCATTATGTGGTTCATCATTATATCTTTGACAATAAGTATTTTCTGCTGTTGCAACGTGAGAGACATCTGATGCAGGACTGCTATTGAGCACGGAAACAGAAGACTGAAGATGTGTCAGGTTGCAGGGTTTTTTCTCTTCAACCACAAACATAGCAGGTGCAGAAATATGGGTTAGATAAATACAATATATTTATTTAATTCAACAGAAAACCTTTGGTCCTAACCTGGTGAGGTTCCCTTCAAAATAAACAAAATAACATAAATTTATGATTTGGAGACGTCATTACTGGAGTAATGACGTCTCCAAATCATTTAGTGACGCTGTGGATTGCAAACAGAAGTGAAATTATACATCCCTTTGATTAATATTGATTGACATTAAAAGTGTATCAGATTTTGCAATTACTACATGACGTCTTTGTCACTATAGCTAATATAGCTTACGAACTTGTAATTACGTGAGAATTAAGGAAATTCTTTGTTGGGCCTCAACTACACCATACTTTGGAGTTATGTTGTTTCAGATCTGTCGCTGCATGTGAACAGAGATAAGAATTACAGATGGATTCTGTATTCAAAAGGGAGAAAGCCCAATTTTAAACTAAATTAGACGATTGACATCTTACTGGAATTTTTAAAATCTTTTAAAAAAATGCCTTACCTGATTTTTTTGTTCTAAGGTGAATACGACAGTGGGTGGCTTTTTTCTTTTCTTTTTGTTCTCCTGTTCCAAAGTTACTTTCAGCTTTGAGCAGATGGCATTGTCTGTTTGCTTGGTGAAGCTATTTTAGGAGAATAATCTGCTTTTGCGTCTTGTTTCAGAAATAGAAATGCATGTGGTACCTTCATATATCTTCCTGAGTTTGATACTCCATGGCTTAAAGAAATTATCTTAAAATCATAACATGGAGAGCTGGCCCTAAGAATAAGCAAACAAAGATACTGCTTCAGACCCCCAGTTCAGCAGGGGGCGCCAAAGAGTGTTCACACAAAATTCAAATGAAAATGTTATACCCTCAACATTTTCATTTAGTTAATGAAGAACTTTTGAAGATTTATAAGTATTTATAAGTACATTTTAAGAGTTAAAAATTATTTATTTAAAACATGGTCATACAGAGGAAGATAATAAATATCATAATTTAATATTTCTAGTTCATTATTTACTAATCATGAACTAAAATCACTGTTTTATACTGTATATTCTCTTCACATTTTTTAAAGCAATTTTATCTTTTAGAAAAGAATACTTTCAGCATTGTTTCCTGCCTTGCTGCTAAATTTAGGGGGCATTAAATGACCAGGCATTCAATAATAAAAGACTAGTTTAAATTATTAGTTTAAATTATTAGATTTTGTTGGATTAATGCAGTTGCGACAGACTGGCGACCTGTCCAGAGTGTACCCCGCCTCTCGCCCGGAACGTTAGCTGGAGATAGGCACCAGCAACCCTCCCGACCCCACTAAGGGACAAGGGTGTCAAGAAAATGGATGGATGGATGGATGGATTAATGCAGTGGTGGCTCATAGGTGATGATCTTAACAGGAAGTGGGGCCCCACATTACATTCTGCTCAAGGTCCCACAGAACGGTTGTTCGGCTCTGGAAAAGCAGGTATATTTTATTCATGCTTTCAACGTAGAGCCACAGTTTTGTAAAACTGTGTAAGGCTGTATTATTTAAAAATTATGATTTTCTTGTCAGAAAAATAATCTTTCATCATCAACTCTGTGTTGGAAATGTTCTTTGCGTGTCCCTTTACATGAATCCTGGTAAATTCACTGAAGACACAGACATGTTGCAACCATATAAAAATATAACTGAATTATATTGCATTGAAAGGTTTTAAAGGGCGTCACAAAAAGAAAAACAAACATAATTATAACTTTGGCACTTGTATAAAAAATGGTTTGTTTCTATATTTTCAATATGGATGAGATTTACTTGTGAAACCTGTTTATTGATAAACCAATAGAGATGCACTTATCTTCCACAAAACTAAAAAGACAACATGCTCTACTTAGATTTTTTTTTCTAAGTGTAAAATTAACTTATGTATTTAACTTGTTACCAGTATTTTTGGAGTGCATTATCGGTGCTTGTACATTCAGTTTAACGTGCAAAAACAAATATTCCAGGTAATATTTAACAGATTCAGCAAAACAATGAAATGGCTGCTGTTTGTGGGTCTCAAAAACACGAAGCGTCTGCTCTACCTGTTTTTATGAGCCGTCACTGCCGACTGTCGTCACACCTAAAACCCACCTCTAGCTGCCAGTATAGGATCCTAAATGAACAGCAACAACTGTTCCTTGTCACGTACGCAGAGCTCAGAAAGACAGATTTGACCGAGATTTCTCAAGTCTCATGAGACACCAGCTGCCTTGAAAGGCAAAAACTCCACAAACTGATACAGACACAATCGGAGAGGAAAAGGAAAACAAATTGTTGCAAAGTCTCAGTTTTAAACGGAACAGCTATTATTGATATTCGAGTTTAATGCTGATTTAACTTGATGACTCTGCAGGCCGTCTAGACAGACGTAGCTGCTCTGTCATCACCCTCATCCTCTCGAGACTGTAAATTGAGTGCCAAAAGTCTGTGAACATGCCTGCTGACCACAGTTTATATGCCCTAACATGAATAGTATGGCCTAGTTTTTAAGTGCAGTTTTGCTCCTGTTACCAACAAAAGGACGATAATACAAAAAAAAACTTAAGAAAAAGAGAGGTTAAGATAGGAAATAAATATTACAGTAGTATGGGTAATATTTTGGCAATAAGTAGTCATAGCCGTTGAAACTTTACATGTTTTGTAAAGTTACAACCACAGATTTCTTTGCATTTTTTTGGGATTTTATGTGACTCACAGAAGGTAGTGCATCGTTGTGAAGCTGAAGAAATGGGATACATGACTTTTGAAATGATTTACACAGAACAATCCCTTTGGATTGATGCCAATGTGTTGGTAGTTAGTGCTATACTACTATGTTCACTAACGTTCTCTAACAAATCTCTACACGTTGTACTGCAACTGGGGTTTTAAAGTGGAGGAGTCTGAAGATATAAAGTCCAATAAGATCTGTTGTGTTTTGTAGCTAGAACAAAATGGGAAAGCGGGTGTATTAATACTTGCCATTGTTCTTTTATTTTTGTTTTTTTTGTCAAATACAATTTCAAAACAGTCACAATCTCCCAGTGGATGCCATTTTTACTGAACTTCTGACAATAAGCTATGAGATATGTTACTTTCTGCAATACAACAGCAGGGTGGTGTGTGTTCAACCTGAGCTTCAGTTCACTTTGCCCACACATTGTCTGAAATGCATAGTTGTAGCTGTAATTATTTCATTATCATCACGTGGCTTGGTCTTATGCCACTTGTAATTCATCTTCTTAAACCACAATGTGACAGTCTGCTTAAGTAAAACAGATTGGAAGTGTTGAACCTTGCAGGACTGTCACAAAAAATATCTATTCTTGGAAATGTATCTGCCGCTGGTGTTCATTTGTGTTTTTAGACCACTATTTATTTGACCATTATGTTAAATTGTCCTTATAAAGACACATTTGGCACGATTCTCAGCATCTCTTTGGGAGGCATTCATGTATACCACTGAGGGTTTAAAGGACTGATTACAGTAGCTTTAATCTGAATTAATGGGATCACAGATGTGCTTGAGTTTGGGGGTAGAGGCAGTAGCAAAACAGCTTTCAGAGCTGAGTGGTGCCAAAAGCTTGTTAAAAAGTGCCTCACTTATGTTTTTATGTAGGATGTATCTTTGTCTGTTTTATGTTCCTTATTTAAAATTTGGGCCTTTGTCATTCAGCCTAGGTTTATTTATTTCATGGTAGATCTTGAAATGTATTCATGAATTTCTACAGCAGTAAATTATTGGCGTGTGTCTGTAAAATTAAATATTTGCAGCAACTCCAGAGTTTAGTTTTTGCCCGGTTTTGAAGTCCTGTTGTGATCCCGAGAACTGTCAAGCACAAGCAGGCAGCCATATAATGAGGGGGCCCTTCTCTGTTGAGACCACGTCTATTCATGGGGACCGGAGTCTCTGGATGCTAAGTGGCAGCCGAAAAATTCCAGCTGTGGGATCAGGCACGCCTCATTGGGAGGAATAGTGTGAAGCAGGAAAGGAGAACCAAAACAAGCAGAACTTTTGGTCGATGCTGAGCGCGTCGACTCCTGTTGAGGCTCCAGCATCGCTCTCAAAAGTTAAAACCAGTGGAACTCGTAGGACATGAGGGATTCAGCAACTTTTGTATTTCAGTTCTGCACGGTAGAGAGGGGATGTACAAATTCGGCGAATTCTGGTTAAAATGTCAGGTTTTTATTGATGTAAAAAAAAAAAAGAGTTCAAGATCAAACTTTCTGGAACTTTTTACACCTTTACTATGACCTCCAAAAACCTAAAAGCTAAAATATTCTAATAGTAGGAGTGTAAACTCCTCTGAAATAATTTGTTGGAGCCCCTTGTCATTTTTATCTTGGCACTCAGTCTTTGCAGGTGGGAATCAGCATGGCATGGATGGATATTTTGCTTTGGTGATGAAAGATAAAATTCCTCATCATCTTTAGCTTTTTTTGTGCAGGCCTGAAGATTTTGGTTCGGATTTTATTTCTCTCCCCACCAAAACCTTTTTGTTTTTCAATTTCAAGGTTGTAGGTCACAAGAACGCTGAAAAAAGTTGTGAAATTAAACGTGATTTGTGGACCTTTTGTATACATCGTATTTGGAAAGCATCGGTTTAGAGTATTGTTGTTTATTGTGTAGAAAAGAAAGTAATGTAATGAAAATAAGTTTTTAATTTAGTTCTACTTAACTATAAAAGCATGATAAATGGGGTTCTTGAGTGTTTCTTTTCTGCTTACACAAAAAGACATTTAGGTCCTTCATTATCCCCTTTGGGCAGAGACTCACAATGCATTATCATTGAATTTCAGAGACAAGACATTTTTCTGCAGCAATTTACACTCCCACAATTACAGCACTCTGGCGCAGATATGGTGTCGGCCCTCCTCCTTGACCTTTGCCCCAAACGAAACAGGGAAAAGTGTGCTTCCTGATTAACGGCTGGCTGAGCTACATGGCTCCAGCGCCGGCACCTCGTGCTCCCAAGCTGAGGTGACAGTCTTCCAGGCTCTTTATGGAAATTAACTGCAAAACACAGCCAATTAGACCCGCGTTATTTTCAACGACTCAGCTTTTCACCCCGAATAAAAGCAGGCCTAGATCAGACCTGCACACTCAGATGCTGCAACAAATTAACGCAAAGCTGGTGGCCTGCCAGTTAGTGGGCTTTTTTAGGCTATAAATCACGGCTGAAGCAGCCACGTGATGATTTAAGATCGGATTTCTGAATAACTCTGGTGCCATTTATAAATCAAAGCAATTACAGGAGGAAATTTATTTTGCCATTCTTAAAAAAAAGACTAAACAGCAGTAGAGTTTAATCAAATGCCATTCAGTTATTTGGATATATTTAGCTCTTATTTACTGTTGTTTGGGAGCAATATTTTTCCCAGGTTCTGCATGTTTTTCTATTCTGAATTTGTAACTTGGATCCAAGCGTCAGCATAGCGCCTTTTCACCCCGCCGGCTAAGAGATGGGGCTCTTAGCTTGATACGCTGTCTTAATTTTCTGCTTTCTCAGGTCACGGCGAAGAGCAGTGGCGCAAAAGTGAGGAGGAGGGTCCTCACTCTGAGAGCAAGAATACACTGTGGAAGTTGCAAAGGGCAGAGTCTCTAGGAAATCTACTCTTTCTTTGGAAAAATGTCACGGGAGAGATAGGAGATTGGCACCACAAAGGGCCCAAAATAGCACGGGCTGCTACGCGTTGTCAGACAAGATTTGGGCTGAGACGTTGACTTTTGTTCTGCAAAGTATTGGCCCCTGACAGGGAGATGGGTGGTGTATAAATTGTGATTTCTCCTCTTCCCCTGGTTATGTGCAATACATTACCCCGCTGATAAACCTCAATCCCTGCTGCTGGGACTCAGGTTTTTAATGTCACAATTATTCCTTGTCTGCACAATTTTTTTTTTTTTTTTTTAGGAATGCAGTGGTGGAGAAAAATAAATTAATCTCAGGTGACCAAAATTTATTACCCGTCTATAACTTCGCATAACTTCAGAATATCTTTGTCGCCTCTTCCTGCTCTTCAGATAAGAAAAAACAACAACAACAACAAATCACATGGCGTGGCTTAAAGTTTGTTGATAATTTTTCTACGGCGAACAGATCAAAGCAGGACGCTGGGGCTGCAGAACCGGGCCGAGAGGTTGACCCTCGTCTGGGATTTTTAATGAAAGGGTTAATCTTCTCAGAAGTGACTATTCAGGAGCAAGCAGTGTGACCAAATGAAGAATTCAGGTCTGGGATAAAAAGGAGAATAGTGGTCTAGAGGGTTGCTGTTGGGTGACAACGAGGAAGCCCCAGAAGTAAAAAAAATAATTGTGGTGCTGGTTTTGAGTCTGACCAGGCCGGTGCCTTGGTTCACTGCTTTTACAACTATGTGTAAAAGCTAAAACCTTTTATATGTAGATTTACGTGGGCTGTTTTATTAATAACGACCAACAAATTTGTTTTAGCTCCTCAATACAAGGAATGAGTATTGCAATGTGCTCATGAGGACGAGCAGGAATATGCAGATTTCCATTCAAAAATGCTAGTGACAACACAAAGTTCAATGTATTTCATTGGGTTTTTTTTATACATCAATCAAAACAACGTATTACATTTTGTGACTGTGAATGTGTACATGTAGGTTTAAGCATCTGTTCCAAACGAAACATGGCATAAAATGTGCATTTTTTTCAAGCCTCTGCTACTCTGATGCATCTCTGATCTCTAAAAGCTTGGGCATGGAGAGCAATTATCAGAGAAACAGTCAATTGACTACTCTAGAGGAGCTGCAGAGATATGCAGCTCAGGTGAGAGACTGTCTAACCTGGCAACTTTTAGTCACGCTCTCTGATAATCCAGCCTTTAAGTGAAACGGGCAAGAAGTCATGTTTGCAATCTGTAGTGAAGACAACAACATGTGAAGAAAGGTGCTTGGGTCTGAAGAAAGCAGAACCAAACTTTCTGACATGCACAAATGCTGCCTCCTAATTAACTGTGGAGGCAAAAACGAGAAATAATTTTTGCAGAAAAAAACCCTGTGGAGATTGCAGTTTCTGTTTTAGCTCTTTGGGATTACCTGTTTTCAAGCCTCTTTTGTGTGATTGGTTACACATGTTTCCTCTTGTGAGTAATTCTATTTGAAAATCTTCCAAAAAGCGGGATCTTTTTATAGATTCTTTAAATTGACTATTTAAAGGGGTTTGTAAATCTGTTAGTAACAAAGGCAAAATGAATCACTTAGTAATTGAAACAATGGAAATTGCTTACCACTTGCTGAGGATCAGCCATTTGGCTGCTTTCTGAAGGATTAATCTTACTCCATTGTATAGTTTTGTATAGTTTTAATATCATCATTCATACCTTTAATTGGAATATATTTATACTACAAATGAATAAGTGTGCCTATTTCATCTCAGACAAAATAAACACAGCAATTTATTCATATAATAATAATTCTCTAAATGAAACCTTTAAAACGAGAAAGATCTCCTTTTTTGGGACTTGAAATACTTGATAATTACTTTAAATAAACAATAATATAACAAAGGAAATATAGACAAACAGAAACAATACCTAAGTAGATTGGAATATATTTATGCCTGTTAATCTGATTAATGTAAAAGGCATTTATTAACTTATAACTGTTTGCAATTTAGATGTAGAGACAGCTCACACAATCATTTAATGTCCCTAAAGTGAAATTTTCTCTTAATATTTCTTGAGCTTAGAATAATCAGGACTTACAACGATAAGGACAAATAACAGAGGGGAGTTAACCGGATGAAGCAAATGACAAACACGTTGTTCAAAATGTAATCAAAACTTCTCCACTGTGCTTCTTCTCCAATACCCTCCGGAAAGTTCCTGCATGTGCAAATTACATGTCATTGTCCTAATGGCCTGGGGACGGGTTGATAAAGGAAGACCTTGCCTAATGCTTCCATAAATGTGTTAGGCAAAGTCCAGCCGGATGTAATTGCATCTAATATATTTACAAAGGATTGATTTCTCTCCCACGACCCGCCCACTGTCCAGAAGCGAGCAGGAGTCAGTTCATCCAGGCCACTGTAGATGCGATCTGTGTGTCCACTCTGTCCTCTTTACACTAAGCAACACAGCAGAGTAGTGGAAACTATTCAAGCGCAGCTTAATGAGGTAATTAGTCAAAGGCCATGACGATCCTGTGAGGCTAATACCTGCGACCTTTTGATCCTGGATTCCTGACACACATCTCTGGAGACTGAACAGGAAGGACGACCGCAATATGCAGCGTCCTCAGGCAGACGTCTTGATAAGTTTTGGCAAAAGAGAGTAAAAAAAAAAAACTTTAGATACTTTAGACTCCAGCTGAAGAACCCCTGTTTGATTATTATTATTTTCTTTACTTACTACAATGGGTTTTCTTTCCATTGCTTGAAAGAGTTCTTCAGCTGTTTGTGTTTGCTGTGGGAAATAACTTCTGAAGCGTTGACAACGGCTAAGAAAAAGCACAGGAATGGTAAAGGATGAAGAACACAATGCATGCAATATTTTTTCCTTCCCCATTTATTTTTTATCAGGTTACATGACTAGAGGCTTCATTAATCACCACCTCGACAGCCTCTGCCAAGGGGAACTAACTGCATTTGGCCCAATTAGAAGCTGTAGAGACAATAGGAACAGCACAAGTTGTGCCTTTATGCCAGGAGCCAAGCATTGCCTCCCTGTCATTACCTCTAGAAAGGGAAAAATTAACCCCCACCAGCTTCCTGCTTTCCTCCATTGATCCAAGGCTTTTGTGGTGTCCCCGGAGCGTGGCAGACAATTACAGATATTATTACATCTGCATTGATTCTTTTAAAGAGAGCACAGCGTCTCAAAGCAATTAAAAAAAATTACACTTCGGAAGTGGGCCAATTAAAATGCCCCTGGCCAACAGGGTGGCACTGGTACGGCGAGGACAGTTCGCCGCTTTTTTAGACGTTTATTAGTGAGACTTTTAAAATAACATAATGTAATAATGATCTGCTGTGATTGAATATGTGCTTTCTAAAGATTCCTCGGCCTTGAGATCCTTTTCCAAAGTAATGTTGGATGTCTAAACAAACTAGATAATGGAAATAAGTGAGTAAATAGTTCAACGGACTAGTAAAAGAAACAATCTCATGTTTTAGAGCAAGAAAGAACAGAAATATTAATCTTTTGGGGATAGTGTCCACTGCCGCTTTATCAGGCACGTCACTTGGATTAGACCCATTTCTGCCTTTACTTTTCATAGCAAAATTCAACATGGAGTTGGAAATATTTACAAGATTTTGTTCACATTAACAGGACAGCATAACAGATTTCTTGCAGTAACTACGCTATTAAATCTGACCGCCAAAGCTGAACTGGCACAAAACGGGATGGATTTATCCTGGTGTTGTTCATGTTGTTTAGATTTGGACTCTACTATGTGAATGTTGCAGCTAAAATCAAAACTCATCAAACCAAGTAATGTAGTTAGTCTGTTGTTGTCCAGCCTTGACTAGCTTGTGTAAATTGTTTCACTGGTGACAACATGATGATATTTCAACGTACTCATCTTATGAAATGCCTGCAGACTTTGGTGCTACTAATTTTGTTTTGAATGGCCGTTATGTAATATTGACTTCAGTGTTTGATGCTTTGTATGTAGCGTCACCGCTCTCTAGAAACTTGTTCTTGGTTTCTTTCATCCACTTTTTTTTAATCCATATTTTCTTGATTATTCTAGTGAGGATAAAAATAAACATCTTTAAGGTGCATTCATACAAGTCCTGTTTAATCCACTTAAATCAAACTCTAGTTTGTTTTCCAAGATTAGAAAGTCCAGTTGGTCTGGAGTGGTTGAACAATGATTCAGACCAGAAAAAAAAGAGAAAAAAACGAAATTAGGTTTGCGAATGCCAGGTGGAACGAAATACCCATTTTGCTCCAAAAGCAGGAAGTGGACCATTGTGCAGAGCACTCTGGGTAAAAACAACCAAAGCAAAGCTCAAGTGTAGCGCTAAAGGACTATTTTGTCAAAGAAGTTGAGCTCAGTGCCTTCTTCAGAGATTTTCTTATTTCCTTCAGTGGTTCTTGGTGAAGTGCCACCACAGGCGAAGGGCTAAACTTATTGGTCAAAAAAATCTGAAAATGAAACAAATGTTACAATTTTGGTTCCCAATCGAACTTAGTCCTTCTGACTAGCACTTGTCTAAATGGAATTGGACAGAAAACTTTCCAAAAAATACTAATGTATGCACTTTAAAAACACCCGAATTTCCCACATTGCACATACAACAAGAAAGCAGCCTCGAATGCAAAATAAAGTTCACAGACAACAAAGTCAAGTTGTTCTAGTAAAACTCAAGAAGTATTAAACAATGTAGACAATCATACAATCATATACATTTTTTATTTATCTTTGAACACTATCAAACTATGAAAGATGATTTAATGGTAAGGTAAAAATGTACATTCAAGTGTAAATAAAATAGGTCAATTGTTTTTTTTGGTTTGTTTGTTTGGCAAAGCAGCTTGGATTGGCTTTATTATGAGCTACTGCTTTGTAAATTGTTAACCGAGGCACACTTGAGAATACCTGGCCCAATTGTTTTATAATTCAGAACTTTCTTTTGGAGCAGTGTGAATTGAGAAGATATATTATTGGATTACTCAGTTTTGCTTTTGAAGAGGCAAACAGCAACAACAAACTTAGAACCCAGACAAGAAAGACTGCAGAGAGAGTAAACAGCATTTGGTGCTTGAAGAGGAAGGACAATGAAACCCTGAGCTGCAGTCGTTTTATCATACAACACACGGCGCGTGTTTGAAGTGTAAAAATCACAGTTTCTTTAATCCGTGGAGCATTCAAATACATTTATTTCTCTTGGATTTAAAACAGTAACAAAAGCAGGCAGTTAAAAACAAACAGTTCCCGACAAATGCAGTTGATGCCGAGGCTTTCGGCTTATGGGTAAGCCCTCCACATATTGTTTTGTTTTATTTTTTCCCTTGGCTGAAATGCATTATTATTGTTTATCTATTGGGCTTTTTGATTAGAAAAAAAAAACAACACAGTTGGTTTCGTGGTTGGATTAGAGAGTTAGAAAGGTTAAGAGATGCATAACCTGTGTAATCCACTTACCAGAGAAACAACAACTTTTTAACACCTGAATATGAAGACACAACAGATTAAAGAGGAAACATTTTGGAATGTCACCAAAAACTGAAATGTTGTTTTAAGGATATTGCTAAAAGTTATTTTTTAATGGCTTTGGTTTGAAAAAAATTATTGTAACATTCTAAACTAATTATTCTTCATGTTAGTTATCACAAACCTCAAGTTTGATTTAGAGGATCAACACACAGGAAATGGAAATTCCTACTCTCAAATGTAGAAGATTTTTTCTGATAATAAAACTGGATTGCCTAATGTTACTTTAAGATAGAATAATCATCCTACAGTGAAGAAATGGCTCTAAAATATAAAAGAAGGCATATATTTATATTATGGAAGACCCATAAAATTATCACTAAAACTCTCTTTAGAGTTGATTTATTTGAAATGTCATTTGCTCATTGTCAGTTCTGACTCACTTTTAAGATTTAAGCCACAAAAAATATTACGTAATTCAGTCACATCTGAATAAAATCTCCAAGTGAACTCTAAGAGCATCCCTGAAAAATCTAAAACCTTTGGTGAAATTATGTGACCCGTCTCCTGTGACAGTCTGTGCAATGACACGCTTTCAGATCCTGTTTGGATTGGATGAAATGTAAATGAGTGAATGCATGGAAACCCAAACGGGAAGCTGGATTCTACATGGGTCAAAGAGAGGAAGACTATAGAGCGGAGATAAATTGAGGCAAGACGGAGGGAGGGATTCTCATGCAAACTGCTGTGCTTGGACACACCATGCCACTCGCATTATGGTGACATCAATAGACAACGCAAAAACTCCCCCTCACCTCAACACTTTGTCTTTTTGTTTTTTTCTTGCAGTGCATCCTACGGTCTCTATTCCTTTCAGAGGTGGAAAAAAGGTAGCTAAAGTAGGAACTGCAAAGTCATTTATTCATCTCAGCCATGTGAAAATGCTGTTGGCTCACAAATACTTGTGAATTTTGTAAAAAAAAGATGGACTAAAGATCAAATATTATTCAACTCAATGGTGTTCAACTTATTTAGAACATATATTTTAAGCTTATGTGTAAGTCACCCACCTAATTTATTTAATGCTTTTTGAAGTTGTTTCATTTTTATGTGCAATTTAAGGGTTTCTTTTGATCGTTACAAACATAGATGTATATTTTAAATGTTTATCTCTGGTCCTTTTTTAATGATTGTGACTTACACCAACTAGAAATTTAAGTCATAAAAATTAAGCAAGCAACAGGGATAACCAGGGATAACAGGATCATTGAGTTGAGAGCCACACATCTAACAGTGTAACTGTTAGATGTGCTGCAGCTGTTGTCTAACTTATGTTAAACCAATCCTAGACAATCCATAAGCATCTTACCTTGGCTAAAGAAGAAAAAAGATCAGAGTGTTCAACAGTCCTTTTCATTTTTGCTTTTAATTTAGATGCCGAATAGCAGAGAGATGCAGAATCCACATCGCAGTCCAGCATGACGTTTCCTCATTCTTGGTGAACACAGGAGTCCAGTGTTTTTATTTTTTATTTTATCAAACTCTGTCAGAAAAGTTTAAAGCACTTCATGTTTCGTTTTGCTGGAACACTTTGCACAGGTGCTGATTAAATAGTTTTTAGCGCTTCTTGGCACCTGACCATGCTGCTGAAAATACCAATATCTGGTTTAAGACCATTGAGTTTTTGTACTAAACTGACCAGCAAGCTGCCTGGACCTAAAAATCTTTGGAGTATTGTCAAGAGGAAGATGAAAGACACCCCAAAAAGCAGGAAGAAAGCTCAGAATGAGCAGACTCAGTAGAAAAAAACCCAAGAAGCTTTTTCAGCATATTCTGTATTTTTCTTTGAAAAAACTTAATATTTGTTTACTTATCTGTCCTTGAAATTAATAAGAATTAAAACTTTTAATGTGTGTTCTATACTATAAGAGTGTTATCTTTCAAAGTAAGTTACTGAAATAAATAACCTTTTCATAAATATTCCAATTTATCGAGACGTACCTATGCATATTACTTCTTTGGAACTGAATGCAACCTTTTAATTTCAGCTGAATATTTTCTTGCATAAAATATAACAATCATGCAAATTGCAAATAATGTTTTGGGCTTAGTTGTGTTAAACAACTGAAAATCCCCTCTTTCTTTCATATATTTATTTTTTTAAATAATTATTCAGCCAGTGAATGATCAGTTACTCCAAACCCAAAAACAAAACCTCTGACCCTGTCGGTTATACCATTCACTGTTAATCTTCACCATAATTATTTTGGCTAATGACAATACAAAGAAGAACATGTACAATAACAAACAAGCAAACCTTTGAAATTCAGCAATATACAATGTACATCATAGTGGCTTCAGACACTATTTATAGCTGCTTAGGTACGAACAATGAAACTAAACACACACACACACACACAAAAGAAAACCCAAAACTCTTCATTCAGGTTCTTCAGCAAGAAAATCAAGTTTCCCCTGCAGCCATTAAGTGCCAAGCTGTGTCAAAAATGACATGCATCTACCGCTTCCATGCCATCCATGCATGTGATGTGATGGGCGATTGAAGGCAGTTCCTGCAGAGAGTGGTAGGGGATCATTATTAAGCCTCTTATATTAGCGCTCCCTCCCACATAGCTCTGGCCACTTCTTTTTTTTTTTTTCAGGACCCACAACCAACAAAACCCCCTAAATTCTGCAGGTTTGACTTGACAAAGAAAATTATTCCCAAAGTTTACTAGTAGCAAACTCATTTCACAAGAGACCGAATTGAGCCTGTATGGCATGACCCACTTGTAGTCAAAATCACACATGAATGCTTTGAGAAGCCATTTGAGCAGAACAGTGCTGTTAGCTAGCTACAGCCGGAGCCGATTGCATGTCCTATGCAATACGATTTACATGTCTCTCCATCACATTCACTTATACGGTTCAAGTCACAAGACCATTTGAATCACTCAGAGGGAGGACAGTGGGAGCACAGCATTCATTTTATACCATATGTATCTATGCATGTATGGGCTGCATTGCCTCAGAGTGGGTGGCAACGGAAGCAGAAAGTTTAACCTCTGCCGGCTGCGAACACAATTCACAGTGAACTGCAGACGAAATGAGAAGCAGTGCGCAGCGTACCCCCGGTCGGAGAAATGTGGGCCTTGGCGTCGTCTCTTGACAGGCTGGGCTGGATCGTTTTCTCAACCCAACTCTGTCACGAATATGTGCGCCTTAAACAGACCTCAGCCCAAAGTCAGCACCTCGGGGAATGGCTGCTTCTTATTCATTTCCTCTCTCTCTCTCGTCGCTGTCTTTGGTTCTGAGCACCATGGTTGTTTCCTCTCTTTCTTCCTTAATCGTGTATATGATATTTACAAGAGGGCGTATAACTGGTATCTTGGGAAGGGTAAAGGGCGATGGGGAAAGGGAAGCCATTAGGGGAATAAAGAGAGGTGCTGCCTCACAGCCAAGCTTCACAGGCCAGTGAAGCAAATCAAATTGGGTCTTGTTCCTGTTCTAGTGATAGTGGTGGAGGGATTGGGGACGTGAGGGGGGCGGGGGCATGCAGCTGACAGTAAGGCCTTGGGGACATAGCAGGGCTGGGCATGTCTAGGACGGGCCCACTAAGGGACGCAAGCATGACCTCTTAGCTCTCCTGAGCCACAGGTGTGGCATCAGAGCAAAAATATAGGAGGAAAATGGCACAAACACCACAGAAAACATACATTTACTGTAAGTTTTACTAAGTTTTGTGCAACTTCTGTGCTTTTTATCTTTTAATTAATTTAGCACATTTTGGTGACTTTCACAGTGACCACTTTAATTGTAATATCACAATTTTTATATGAATTTGACTAATATCATTATTCTCTGTTTCTTTTATTGGTGTTACTGGCATTGTGGAACTGAAAGTATTTTGTGTATCAAGAAGAAGGATCTATTTAATTCTGACTATGTAGTCGGGATTAATCCTGACTAGGATTTCACAAAGGCTGAAGTCCTAAACTTCTCTAGAGAAGTGCTGCTGGCTAGTATATCAAACATTTTTCCTTTTATAAAGTACACTTTGTTTCACATGATATGTCTATATTGAAAGAGTCCATCATATACAAATTTCTGCAGCAATCATTCCCTGCATAAATCCTTAAATAGGTGAGGTGAGAGGAAGCAGGAGGCAACATAAGAAATATAAATAGTCCAACAAGAGTAAAAAGTCAGATGACTTGCTAAAAAGTTCTGGATCATGGAATGGTGATGAGAAACCTCCCCCCCCATAAAACTTTTAGTCCTGCATTATTTTATTTTTTCAAATATCCTGTCTTGGCATTTTAGACATGGCATGCTTTTCCAAAAATATACCTTAAGTTGTTATTCTGATTCCATGATTGACTGTATTAAATTCAAGGCTGCAGCTGCTAGCGTGGCAAAAAGAGCAGATAGTCTGCAACACTCAGGATCCCAAAAACAAGGTGGATTTGACTCTGGAAGCAGCTCAACCCCTGACCCTTACCTTCCTCCGCTGGGACTCGGCCCCTAAGCTCCATGCCACAAACTCCATGGAAGCAAAACGTCCCGGCACAAAGCAGGACAGACCCGTCTAGAGCTCCCAACATGTCAGGAAGGCACAAACCCATCACGGTTGCCGGAACGCAGAGTCTTTCTTGACAGCTTGTCACCAGCAAAATGTTGTGAAAAGTGCACTGATAGTCTGTCAAATGGAGAATGGAAAGATGGAAAACTCAGGAAACCACGGCATGGCAGAAAGACTCATCAACCACTTTAACACTATGCTGCTAACAGCAGGTTACACAGAGTTTCATGGCAAACTTTCACAACAAAAATCTTAAGAAGCATTTCAACAATCTTTATTACCACTTACTTTAGAAGGTGTTTAATTTTGCTGTTTACTCAGCAGTGTAAAATGGCTTTTATTCCGCATTGCTGTGTTTTTGCTGATCTTGGAGCTAATTTCAGTCTGTATTTCAAAACTTAGTGTATATACACTGAACAATGTAGCAGGAAACGATGATGACCAATCATAATGCAGCAGAAGGCGTTTAAAGAGAATTGGCTTATTGAACAGAGCTCTGGTCAAGGAACACCACTTTTAGCTCTGCAGAGAGAATCACAGGCAAGTGACGGGAATGTCAGAGAATGGGCACGAGTGTGAAACAATGAGCTCTACTAACCTGGAATGGCGAGAAACAGGAGGGGAGGCAGCAGCCACAGCAGTGCCAGAGAGAGAATGATGGTTGGTGGGGGACTCTGGGGCGACAGCCTGATCACAGGGGAAGGAAACGTTGAAAACTGAGGATTTCTGCAGTACTTTTCAGATTGTACAGTGGAAATCGGTGACCGAGAATCAGAGCACAGGTCGATGTCAAGATATTCAAAAGACAGTAGGAGTCTGTTATGGGTCAGGCAAGTTGAGAAAATCAACATGGTTTAAAGACAAACGAGAGGAAGGAGGGAACACCAGCAATTTACTGGCACAATGCTGTCGATAACCTGTTAGAAACTGGAGAGCTTATGTTATACTGCACACAGGTTAGACAAGAAAACAAGTAGCTATGGCTTGAATAAGGTTGATTTGTGAATAGAGCATTGACATGAATCCCTTTCACAGTTCGGTTATACGACGGGACAGCTGTTAGCTCTGCACACGAGGGTTGAGGATTATTATAGCATTGAAGAACAGACTTTAAATGATGTGACATACAGCATGTGGAAAAAATGAAGAGACCACTCCACAGAACTCCATTAAACCTCATGGTTATTCCACCAAATATTTCTGAATTATTATTGTTTCTAAATGAATATAAACTTGTTTTCTTTGCATTATTTGAGGTCCGAAAGCACTGCATTTTTCTTTTGTCATCTTCTGCAAATAAATGCAACATTTTTGCTCGGAATTTCACAGAAATGTTGTCAGTAGATAAGAGAATAAAATAACAATGTTCATTTTACTCAAACAAATACCTTTAAAAAGTAAAATGAGACAAACCGATTATTTAAATTGGTCTCTAATTTTTTTCCCCAGAGCTTTATGTAGTGTATCACATTGATTTCCAAATAGTATTTTGCCATATCATCAAAGTCTATTGTTCAAAGCTACACACCAATGGTTCTGCATGTGTTTTAACCAAATTCCTGCACCTGCTGGATTTCTTAGTTTCTTACCTGACATTATCTTTAAACATCTCTACCTGCAACCAGTGTTGTGTTCAAGACCACCTAACCCGAGACCAAGACAAGATCAAGACTTTTAGGGTCCGAGACCAAGTCAAGACCAAGACCGAGGGAAGTCGAGACCGGGTCAAGACCAAGACCAGTGCCGAGTTCTACATGATATGAACCAGAACTATTTCACTTAAATATTTAATTTCCTGAGATTGTTGATAGGTATTTTTCCTTGAACCTACATTAAAAGAACCACAGACAACGTATATGAATAATTCTGACCAAAACTTCTGCAGAAGGAGAAGGCCGAGCGACCGTACTCCTCAGAGTAGATCACAGAGCTTCTGCCGTCTCTCTGCTCGAGCAGGACTTTTATTTGGAATAACAAAAGTCAGAAAAGATAAACAATGAAGTCAGAAATGATAACAATGAAACAGGCGACAGGCTGGCAGGCTCTATCTAACACACAGGTCATCTAGTTCTTTCAAACTCTGAAGGGAACAATAACACAGTTATACAGCAATCAAAACATATTCGCAACTGATTCACATTAGACTGAATGTTGATTAATATTAGACTGAATATGAACTAAAGAAATAGACAAAAATTATAATACCAAAAAATCTCTAACAATTGTCAATTTATTTTCAAGCAAAACTCTCAAAAAGAGCTGAGGATTTATTAGTTTTGATTACATTGTACAGCTAAATATGGATGCTTATTAGGTTTTTTTTCTTTTTAATTTTTCAGGTTTGCACCGTAACACCTCATGATGTGTTTCTGAGCCATGATCGTTGTGCTGATAACCTTTCCATTGGATCCAAGCATCTGGACCAGCTGACGGCGTCCATCAGTCCACGGTCTGCCGGATCATCACAATGTGGACTAACTTTTTTTTTTACAATACTTGGTTAAACTATGATCTGCAAACCGGAGCGGAGTGAATATAAATAATATGTAGTTAGTTATATAATTTAATATACTGAGTAAGGCTGGATGATATAACTTACAAGATTTTTTTTCATACCAGGTTTGATTTTAATCGATTCCTCCCGTCTTCAATTTCTATAATAAAATCACAGAAAGTATTTTCAAAAATGCCTTTATTTCAATCATCTGTTCTGCGAGTTCTATAAGGGAGCATTACGGTGAGGGTACAAGAAATTTTAATTTCAAGAATGCAGTCATCGTTACAGCAGAATAAAGATGCAATTTTATAACAACGTCTTAAAATTACAAGTCATTTTGATGAGAAATAAAGATTCAGATTGATCTGATATAACCAGCTCAGTCCATGTGATTCTGACATTTGTCAGTAATCAAGAGGATGTACATTTCCACCTCAACGGACCAGGTAAGCATTAAGGTAAAAATAAAAAAAATACTGTGTAAGCAAATACTGTATACAAAACGGAAAAAGAGCCACTGACAGAAATACTTTATATAAAGAAAAGGAGAAAAGTTAATAGCAGGAGAAAGGTTGTTGGCAACATTAGCTCAGCTAATCTCTCCCTTCAGGAAGCCATCAAACTGAACTCCTGTCCAACTCCAACTATAATAAAGATTAAAAAAAAGGAAAGAAAACGGAAAGTTAAAACAACAAATAATGCCAAATTAATAATTAATATCTAATGCATTCTGGAATCTATTATTGACATTTTACAAATTTCAATAATCAATTAGGTTTCACAAATGTTTAATTTATTCTGCTGATAGTACAGAACAATCTATTTAGGTTTGAAATGTCTAGGTGTTGTAGTTTTTAAAATACAACACATTACAAAAGCTCAAGATAGTGAAAATAAAGAGTAATCGCCCTTTAGCTATTTTCCGAATTAGATGCTACATTCGGAAGCTAACTTCAGCTGCGACTGATAGCTTGGGCACAATATAGACAGATCTATATGTTTATATAGATATATGTCTATATATATCTATAAAGCACAGGTATGTAAATTGCACACTGCACAGATAATCAAAACACTTAACCTTAACATCTTTGTAAGCTTGTCCCTGTTAGCTACGTCAAACAGAGACATTATGGTGAATACAAACGGTTTATTAACTTACCTTCGAAGTTATTAAGTTTTTGACACATCCAGCTTAAATCCTTTGTTGTTGTTGGAGCGTTTCAGGACGTCTGAATAATTATACAAGCATCATTAATAGTCCTACAGCGACTGAGGAGCCACTGTTAACATATAGTTGCCTGTTGCACCGGAAGCAGGCTGTGTGTGCGGAAGTGCTAAAACGGAAGTGGGTGGCATATACCCCATTGGCAAGTCACGTTATTGGTTGGATTTTTATCGGTGCGTTTTGCATCCACTGAAACCAAAGATGTTAACAAATAAACTGGATAATATGCTGCATGTTTAGTGATATTTTCACAATTGCGGTCTCGACCGGTCTTGAAATAAAATGCCGAGTCCTCAGCGACCGAGACCGAGACAAGACCGAGACCAAATGCGGTCGAATCCGAGACGAGACCGAGACCATCAAGAAATGGTTTCGACACCGGACTCGAGACCAAGACCGATCGCGAGTACCACAACACTGCCTGCAACTGAATCAGAGTTTTACCCCTGATGGTTAAATTGTTTTGTTGAGATAAAATGATAAGAGATGAGATATTTGACACTGATTTCAACAGTGACTTCCAACACTCACATAATGATAATAATAATAATAATAATAATAATACACAGTCCAGTCACATTAATGTGACCACCACGTACTTTCCACTTCAGAGTTAAATAACCAATCACAGAAGGCAGGTGGCAGCACAGTGCAGTTGAGCGTATATAAAGGGTGTGTGTGGGCTTCGGAAAACATTTCAATCGTTGGCGTAATGCAGAAACGAAGCGATTTATCCGACGTCCAAAAGGGCATGATCATTGGCTTTCGGGCCAAGGGTGGAAGCATTTCCGAAACGGCTGAGTTTGTGAACTGTTCGCGTGCCGCCGTGGTAAAAGTGTACCGTGCATGGCAAAATGGGACTGTCCAAAATCAACGACGTGGCAAATGTGGTGCACCACGGGCCATAGATGACAGAGGCGAACGACGGTTGCGGAGATGCGTTCGGGCAGATAGACGGGCTACCGTTGAGCAACTGACCACTAAAATGAACCAAGGGGCTACCACAAGTGTCTCCCAAACCACTATTCAGCGAACATTGCTGCGTCTGGGCCTCCGAAGCAGACGCCTGGTTCGTGCACCTATGCTGACTGGTGTTCATCGACGACGAAGGCTAGAATTTGCACGCCAGTACAGCAGCTGGACGTCCACTGAGTGGCGACAGGTAGCGTTTTCAGATGAATCGCGTTTTATGCTCCATCGGACAGATGGACGTTGGCGTATAAGGCGTGAAACCTCTGAAAGGAATCACCCTGCAACCATTGCAGGAACGGTCCAAGCTGGAGGCGGGAGCATTATGGTCTGGGGAATGTTTTCCTGGCATTCTCTGGGTTCACTGATTATTGTGGAAGGCACGATGGATCAATACAAGTACGCATCTGTCCTTGCGGACCATGTCCACCCCTACATGCGCATTGTTTTTCCTCAGGATGATGGCATCTTCCAGCAGGACAATGCGAGGTGTCATACAGCTGCCAGTGTACGTGCGTGGTTCGAAGAGCACCAGGATGAGTTTACCGTCCTCCCCTGGCCAGCAAACTCACCTGACTTAAACCCAATCGAGCATCTGTGGGACCATCTCGATCGAGTTGTTCGCGCCATGGATCCTCAACCGCGTAATCTAGCGCAGCTGGCCACGGCATTAGAGTCGGCATGGCTCAACATCCCAGAGAAGACCTTCAGGGACCTAAGTGACTCTCTTCCTGCACGTCTCGTAGCAGTTCGCTCTGCGAAAGGTGGTTATTCTGGCTTTTGACAGATGGTCACATTAATGTGACTGGACTGTGTAATAATAATAATAATAATAATAATAATAATAATCAATTTAATTTATAATGCACTTTTCATTAATAAAAATCTCAAAGTGCCACATGGTGCATCTAAAAACATAAACATAATCCCATTCTTCAAGTGTTTCTGAATAGAGAAATCAAAAATAATTAATAAATGTTGAATACAACACTACTATCACTCTAGTAATCGATTGGTTATGACTATTTCATATGTGGGTTTTTATCATTTGACTATTTCATTTTGTTTTACATAAAAAACTATATAATGCAATTTCTGTTATGTAAAACCATATTTACACGCTAACATTATCAACTCTTACCTAAATATTACAATTATTATTTGAATGGGAAAAACTTGTAAAGAGCGACTTCAGCAATTAGGCTGTCCAGCTATCGTGAATCATGAGATTACATATTGTTACTCACATCTCTACGGCACTTTTCTTCACCTGTAGCAATACCAATCTACCTGCTTTGCATTAACATCTCATTTATGACTGCTTCAGTCCTCCATTCCCATAATGTTCTGACTAAGATTGAAATTATTAGCGGGTTTATAGCAAAGCTTATGAATCAGTAGAGGACTCCAGGTAAAGGCCACTGAAGCTTAATGAAAGATGAGATAGAGATGCTCTATATATGGGGCTTTAGTGTTATTAGAAATACATGGAAATGGCACCAAAACCTTAGTCAACATAATGTTCATTGCAGTCTATATAATAGCATTGCCTGTGGGGCACAATTGATTCTCTGAGGTAAAAAAATATAAAAAAATCAGATATGTTAAAGGAAACCATGAAATGCTTACAGTTCATTCAGTTTCTCTGAGAGATTACCACCACACATCAAATTCATTACATGCCAGGAAAAGAAGGGGGCGCTTGTGTGATGGATGGTTATTCGCAAATGGACTTGTCAGTGATAGAAAAATGCACATGCTTTAATTAAAGAGATCTGGACAAGTGGATCCAGAGTGAATCTGGTTGTCTCGCCACATCTGCATGGGCATGGCCATTTATCAAAACCCATCGCAGGACAAAGCTAAGTGAACTCATTAGGACTCGTGTGAAAAAAATAAAAATAAATACATCGGACATCCATCAGTTTAAGATTCAAACGTAAGAATGTAAACCGTATTTTAATTATCTGTAGGACAATTATGTGGCGAAAGAGGAGGGACAGATTTACAGCTAAGCAAATCTTAAACAAAGCTCAAAATGTGACATGCTAATGTCGTAACGCAGTGAATAAAGAACAAGAGAGAAATAAAATTATGCATTTGTGTGGATTTATAGGAAATAGTATGTCTTCTTCCAGCTCTTGCATATTATGTATACAGTAAGCATGCAATAATAATGATTTGGGGTTAACAGGGTTCTAAACTGTTTTAAATCTGACCTCCAGTGAACAAGGACACACAAAAGACCCCACATTGCATATATATAAAAACATTTGCTGCTCCCATTTGAAATAAACAAGGAATTACCAGGAATGGAAATTTGGATTCTTTCCAGATTCCAGATTCTTTCTTAATTTCCAGATAATTTTGCTCACATTATGTTAGAGAAATTCCAGGCTAATATCCAAAGCCTTCTTTTTATTTTCTTTTATTGAGAAATTCTGAGATGGACTTGCTGGTGTGCTTTGATTCACTGCCCTGCTTTATAATTCTGCATGCATGGCTTTTCTTTTGGAGTAATGGCTTTTTCCATGCTGACTGGCATTTCATCCCATGTCAGTACAGAATCCATTCCACAGTGGATAATGACACATCCCCACCTGCGTAAGGCAGCATCTTCATATAGTCTTTTGCTTTTGTTCTGACACTAATTCTTACATTTCACACCAAACACGATTATCTGTGGTGCGCAGTCTACTTCCTGATGTTTCCGTGGCGATGGTGCTTATACTTCTTGAAATAGATGAATGTGGCCCCTTCAGACTTGCAGAAAATGGAGCCCAGGATGAACCAGAGTTGTGGATGTCCATTATTCTCTTCCTTTCTCTTGATGGTTCTGATATAACACAAGGAAATACTGTATGAGACACTACAAAGAAAGAGGTCTTTTTAAAAAATATAGTATATATAATTTAAGTGGATTCTTCTGTAAGAATCTATTAAGTGATTTATTAATCTTTCAGAAACATATTGCTTCAGAAGAAGAAAACAAAAAGAGTCCAGGCCGTTTTGTTTGAACTCTATAGTACAGTGTCTGGAGGAGCAAACAAGCCCTCAAGAGGGCTGTTAGTTTTTGCAGCTTCTTGACGAGAGTTAGAGGAGGGTGGGCTTCAGGGCGTTTATAAGTTCCTTCTCTGATGTTTGGCACAAGATATTATATGCTGTAACCCTTTTACTGATTTCTTACATTTCCTGCAGAATATATCTACATTTATTTTACCAATTGTGCCGTCAAAGTCAGTATATATATATATATATATATATATACATATATATATATATATATATATACGTATATATATATATATATATATATATATATATATATATATATATATATATATATATATATATATATATATATATATATATATATATACACAGTCCAGTCACATTAATGTGACCATCTGTCAAAAGCCAGAATAACCACCTTTCGCAGAGCGAACTGCTACGAGACGTGCAGGAAGAGAGTCACTTAGGTCCCTGAAGGTCTTCTCTGGGATGTTGAGCCATGCCGACTCTAATGCCGTGGCCAGCTGCGCTAGATTACGCGGTTGAGGATCCATGGCGCGAACAACTCGATCGAGATGGTCCCACAGATGCTCGATTGGGTTTAAGTCAGGTGAGTTTGCTGGCCAGGGGAGGACGGTAAACTCATCCTGGTGCTCTTCGAACCACGCACGTACACTGGCAGCTGTATGGCACCTCGCATTGTCCTGCTGGAAGATGCCATCATCCTGAGGAAAAACAATGCGCATGTAGGGGTGGACATGGTCCGCAAGGACAGATGCGTACTTGTATTGATCCATCGTGCCTTCCACAATAATCAGTGAACCCAGAGAATGCCAGGAAAACATTCCCCAGACCATAATGCTCCCGCCTCCAGCTTGGACCGTTCCTGCAATGGTTGCAGGGTGGTTCCTTTCAGAGGTTTCACGCCTTATACGCCAACGTCCATCTGTCCGATGGAGCATAAAACGCGATTCATCTGAAAACGCTACCTGTCGCCACTCAGTGGACGTCCAGCTGCTGTACTGGCGTGCAAATTCTAGCCTTCGTCGTCGATGAACACCAGTCAGCATAGGTGCACGAACCAGGCGTCTGCTTCGGAGGCCCAGACGCAGCAATGTTCGCTGAATAGTGGTTTGGGAGACACTTGTGGTAGCCCCTTGGTTCATTTTAGTGGTCAGTTGCTCAACGGTAGCCCGTCTATCTGCCCGAACGCATCTCCGCAACCGTCGTTCGCCTCTGTCATCTATGGCCCGTGGTGCACCACATTTGCCACGTCGTTGATTTTGGACAGTCCCATTTTGCCATGCACGGTACACTTTTACCACGGCGGCACGCGAACAGTTCACAAACTCAGCCGTTTCGGAAATGCTTCCACCCTTGGCCCGAAAGCCAATGATCATGCCCTTTTGGACGTCGGATAAATCGCTTCGTTTCTGCATTACGCCAACGATTGAAATGTTTTCCGAAGCCCACACACACCCTTTATATACGCTCAACTGCACTGTGCTGCCACCTGCCTTCTGTGATTGGTTATTTAACTCTGAAGTGGAAAGTACGTGGTGGTCACATTAATGTGACTGGACTGTGTATATATATATATATATGTATTTGTGATATTTTTAAATATGGTTAAATTGTTTATATGAGTTCTAAGGTCTGGGGTTATATAAAAGCGAGATACAAAGAAACTCACGCTTAAGCAGTCACTCATCATCTTCATTTCAAACTCTAAATTGCTCTAACGTGCTATTTTAAATCCACGAAGAAAACCGTGGTACAACTATTGTAATAAATAAAACTAACGCTAATAATGATTTGGAAACAAAAAAAGAACAAAAAATGATTTTATATTCAGTTTCTGATGTTCCAGTCCATAACATGTGGTGATATAATTCTGAACTGTTCTCATGATCAGAAAACAAACAATCAAGCCCGCTTCCCAGATACTTTTGTTTAATTATATGCCACTACTGAAGAGCCCCTCCAGTCAAGCACATCTTTATTTTGTGATTGACGACAGCGCTTGATGTAACTGAGAGGAGGCTGCACCCCTTCAGGTGGAGAGGCTTTCACTCCGCCATCAGCCGGACCATGTGTCCAGTTTATGAAATATTCATCAGCCATTTCATTTGGCTTTCCACTCATCCTAATTACTATATTTAGGCAGCATTATGACATCACTCCTGAAAAGAAGAGATAAATAAAAAGAAATAAAAAAAAAGCTCCACTTGTCTAGTTTGAGAGTTATCAGTAAATGGTGGGACTGATTTGTCAAAATGCAAAAAGGTAAAAAAAAGGTTTAATATCTATTCAATTTTATCATCAATCATTTTTTTTCAGGTTGCAACATCATTTTTGTAGTTTACATGCCAGCATGTGATCTATTGAAGCAAAAATGTCACAGTGATAGTTATCAGCTTTTTAAAATTTACTCTTATGATGTATATTTTTGAGAAATGTATCCTTAGCCTTTCATCAAACCCTATGCTCGTCTTTCCCTCTGGTAGAAGTCAAAAAATGCCTTGCAAACAGTGACTAAAATGTGTGTATCATTGGTGAAACTTTAAGATTTCAGATATATTTTATGGCTCAGTGCATCAGCTTTTAAATAGCTGATTTCTTTTTTAATCTACACTATTGACGTGCGCTTGGTTGGGGTTGATGCAATAAACACGTAACCTTAATGTCTAATGCATCTTTTATGATACAAAAAAAAATTTAGCATTAAAAAAATCCAATTAAGATTTAGATTTTTATATATAAAATTATTTTATTACTCTTGCATCAGGATTTGAAGGGCTGCTGCAATTAAAATGCTATGAGGATGCTGTTCTCATCAAGCAGCTGTTACCCTGCCAATGAAAGATTGTGACATTTATTAAAATTCACCAACGGTCACACACACCGAGTGATTAACAATAGCTGAGTTAGATTTCACCTTATTCTTCACTTATTTGCATTTCTTATTGCAGTGAGACAGTTAATCTATCAACAATAACTTATTGGATGTTAGGGCTTAAGCCAAGATGTCCTCAGTTGCCTGTCTTGCATTTCATATGGGGGAGGGCAAAAAAGCCCTGGTACAGTTTTACAAACACAACTGAGCTAACACTGATTTATTTCCCCAGTTTATATAACCGATATTAGGAATTCATGGACCTGGCAAAAGGGATTAGAGCGTTTATTTCAGGCAGGAAGATGATCCTGTCATTAATGGTCGATACTTTCATCACCGTTTTAAACCGGAGGAATTTGCCCGGTGACGAGCAGCGGCGGCCACGGCTATCAGGGCTGTGCAGCTGTACTCGTTATCTGCCGGCGACCTGCTCTGCTCGCGGAACGTGGACCCGCACCCATCAAACTTGGATTAGTCTGTCAATCAAGCCTCAGCAGCGCATATTGTGTTACAATTTCCCCAAATGTCACCGAGATCAGAGTAATTTCTTGGCTAATTGCTTCTCGTCCTCCTTTAATGCTGCACGTTTAATGGTTTTGTTGCATTCGTGACAGGATGATGTTTCGCTCATGCTGGCAAGGTGACGAGCAGAAAGAAGGAGCCCTGGTTTTGTTTAGAGAAGGAAATGAAAGAATAAATGACTGTTAAAGTTCAGAGGGCGTATTTCTGAAATGGCACCAAACAAAGAGAAGAAACTGAGAAATGATCCCAATCTCGCCACACTGTGACATCAATTACACCAAATTCTCATTAGAAGGGGTTGCTCCAGAAGTCCCCCAGCCTTGCCGGGGTTGTTTTATTCCGCGAGAAGCGGCGTGTTATGCTTAAGATCTGTGTCAAAGCCAGCTCAGAAAGGCACCAAGGATTTCCCCCTCCTTCTGAGGCCTTGCTTTGCTGTGCGCCCCGGATTTAGGTTAAACATGACAAATACAATTTCAAGCATTTTACGCTTTTCCTCGTCCTTCGCAGAAACTAACAATGGTTGCCACAATACAGCCATTAATTCCCTCCTCTGAGAAACCTCTGAAGAAGGAAACACTATTAGCCATGTTAACTAACATATGGAAATACCAATTCCACTGAACATAATCAGCAGGATTACATTGGCTATTCATGTCAAGCTGTGGTGGAAGGAGTCAAGCAAATAATCGCCAAAATTCTTCAAAGGTCAAACAATCGCAGAGAAACGTGTTCATAACTAAACCTGTTCATAACTGATTATAAAACATGTAAATGATCCGTACACCTCTAATGGGAGTGTGCTTAAAGTCATCTTGTGATGAAAAATCCTCAAATGTTCAAAATTTCTGAAGTGAGGTTCTGGTCTCCTTTTGACCAAAATCATATTAAGGCCACTTGAATTCATTTTGATTGTATGGCTATAGGTCCATCCTTCCATTTTGCGTGCTCTATCTTTGCAAACACATGTCCAACAACATGACTGCTGGGTTGATTGGCCTCTCTAATATGTCCTTACACTGAAAAACGAGGATAGTTGAACCAACTTGATTGAATTGCTTAAATTGGTAGCAAGTAATTCAATTGCAAATTTAAATCAGTCTTACTCAAATAATTTAGTTTACTTCAACTAAACTAATAAAGAATTATTTTTTATTTGAGAGTAGTTAGATAGGAAATGTGGGTAATGAAAGAGACAAAGGTCATCAGGCTGGAATTGAACCTGGGACGGCCAAGTTGAAGACTAAGGTCTCCTCTACAGGGCAAGTGTAATTGTGTGTCTGTTGAATTTTAATAGTTAACACACTCAGAATTAAACTAAATAAAAAATCCGGAAAGCATTTTGCGACGCATGTTCATTCGCAAAGTTTAAGAAC
Source organism: Poecilia picta (assembly GCA_033032245.1). NCBI lineage: Eukaryota > Metazoa > Chordata > Actinopteri > Cyprinodontiformes > Poeciliidae > Poecilia > Poecilia picta. Next base: position 16,071,025 of record CM065374.1, read on the forward strand.
TTTGAACTGGATCTTGCTGAACGACCTCTTAACGTCCTTCCAGTTGATGCGCCACGGTGTACCAAGGAGGCCAACCAGGAGATCACAAGCGCTTATGATCACTCTAAATCACTATTTATAATTGACCAGATGAATTAAAGGAGCAACATTTAAACATTTAAGAAATTCAATGACCACAAGCCATAAACACAGAAGGAGAGAAAAGAAATAACAGAGCAACAATAACAAACACTTAACTGCTTTCCATTAGTGCACTTAACCTCCTCTTCACAGAGAGCAATCCCACTTCACGTTTCCTGTGGCTAAATGTGTGTCTCTAATTCACAAATGAGGGGACGTTTTGAGTGGCCCCTCTGTCTAACCGATGAGCAAATGCTGCAATTAACTTTTCATCCTCTTTTTCTAGAGAGGGAAGGTGTTTTAAAGACATTAGCCTGCAGTCAACAGAGTCTTCTGGCTGGAGTTAAATTTAAGCATGCTTTTCCCCCTCAAAAGATAATAGACCACTTATGTTGTATTATTCAGGGTTGATTTAATAGGACTACTAAAAAGGAGACAGCCAAGAGACAATGTTAATGTCAGCAAGTTTCTTTGTTAAAATAATTTTAAGTTTTGCAGTACATCACAACGCAGCCAAGTTAACACGGTTTCAATCTAACGTTTTCCCTAGAATGTGTGAAAAAAGTAGAAACGATCAAAGGTGTACGGAAGGTGTAAATCTGAAAGTCACGGTGAGAAGATAAGAAAAAGCAAAAATAATCATATGCTTTGTGCAGAAACTACTCAATGATATGCATGTGTCAAGACTAAACCGGACTCGGTCCTGTAAAGATGTCGCTGTGTCCAGACGTGCATGTGAGTGTTGTAAAATCGTCCTTCACTGCGTGTGTGTGTGTGCGTGTGTGTGTGCACTCAAGTTTGTGTGTTTGTGTGTCATTACGACAGGAGCCGGTTGCATCCACAAGCAAAAATGGCTGCATAATTGGCGATGTCCATGACATGGCCCTCTCTGTAGGTGTTTTTTCTGCATGTTGCCCAGACTCTAATTACGGGGGTTTCAGTGGGGAAGTGAGGCAGGCGAACTGGAAAAGGCGCCATATTCTGTCAGCTGATGGGTTGTGCTGTCTCAGGTAGAGCTGGGGCTGCAGAGAATCCCTGGAGTGAGCTTGGGACAGACCCGGGGAACGGTCGTATCAACAAATCTTAATCAAAAGCAAGAAATTGTCAGCTGTCATACACTTTTTGTGATCTCTGATACCGCGCCCCTCCTCGGACCCGGACCCACAAATGATACAGGTCTGCACGCTCTCACAAGGACACGCGTACACGCAGACACAAACACACACACACACACACACTTAGGAAAGCATATAAATAAGGCACAGTCACACACACTCACGTTGATGGATGCGCATTCACAAACATTGAAAAGAAACGACCTGCACCTTATTTTGGAAAATTTAAAATAAATGGAAGGGTCTGCATTAAAATGTCTGGTTTAAATTTTTTGCTTAATACCAGAGATGACATGGCTAAAATATTATATATTACATTATATTTTACTATCTTGACCTGTATTCTTGTTGCTATTCTTTTTAATAATATCAATAGTATTATTAGTAATATATTCATTGTCTTATTTTTGATAATTGCCTTTTTATTAAGGTGGAACTGTAACACTCTCTCCACTCTTCAGTGCACCAAAACCACACAAGCTGTGTTTTGGATGGCGGCCAAACCTTTTAGTTTAATGAATGAAATCAGCACTTACAAGTTCCAACAAGACGTGCTCCAGCTTAACAATTGTGCATTTTCATTTTCAGAGCCAGATCTCGGCCAAACAATACCATTTTATATATTTTTTTGCCCCAGGTTCTCCTTAAAGACAATCTTAAAGTTGTGCTCCAGTTCAGGAAAGGGATGGAAAGGCTGCGGTGGCTTTGATCGACCAACTGTTACTAAGAAGCTTTGAGGGGGTTTAAAGGAGCTAAAATGTATAAAATGGAAGGATCAAGAGCAAGTAGAAATTTGACGGTTCAGAGGCAGGTTAAAAAGTAAGAACATTCCCATACAATATATATCCAGTTAGCACATATTAAGGGACGGCAGATGACAAAGGTGGAATCTGAGAGCCGATTAGCAGAAGTTAAACCTTTACACGAGAAGGAGGTTGACACATCTTTGTGCACTATCCTGTCCAGAAGGACACAATTCTAAGGACAGAGCAAAACAGCTTCCCATGTTATTTTATGTTTTTGAAAAGGAAAAGAAGATAGCTGTACTGCATCTGGGTTCATCAAACAAATGAAAAAAAGATGTTTTTTTAAAGACATGATTAGATTTCTTTTTAAAAAGAGTTTTGTGGTGCTGTTGACGTTTTCTTCAGTGTTCAGACAGAAATGTGCAGTGAGGAAAAACAGAGAAAACATGTAGGGAGGGTCAGCTGCTCATACCATTTGCATATGAGGTGCTGTTATGCCACATGACCCCAGATGTGAAAGAGTGTTTTTTTTTTTTTAAAATCAGTCTGTAGAAATTATATATTTGTATGTAGCTGAATCTTTTGCAATTTTGATAGTATGCAAAGTACTTGGATATGAATATGATCAGTAGCTTTGGTCAGTAATTTCAAGTAATTTTCCATCATCTAAAGCATTGGACTCATTAATTAATTGAGGCATAATATGAAATGTTTAGCAAATAAAAGTACATTTTAGATGAGAGTTTAAAATATATTTTAAAAAATCTATCTAAAATGCACTTGTGTACCACTGAAAGAAAATCCATTTGTTCGACATTCAAAAGTTCATTACAATATATTCAGAATAAGTTAATTATTGGGTTAAAAAAAAAACATTTTAGCAGCCAGAATTATCATTAGTGTTTGAAGGAATACTGTAATCTTTTAATTTCTCTTTCGCTAATAAGACTCCATCAGCAGAGGCCCTGCCCTCAGTAATATACCAGGATGGGACTGTTAACGATAACTGTTATTTATTTGACTGCTACCCGGGTTTATTTGGGCCAGTGTGGCACCGTGAACCTCGCTCACTTTGGTAATTAAACGAGCTGATAGTGCAGGATGCTTACCTGCAATTATGCTGTTTTAATGAGAAGCAGCGGATGGATAAAGGGCGAGGCGCTGCCAGCCGGAGGCAGCGGAGCATTGGTGTTTTAATAGTCACTTAAATACTCTTAATTTAGCTCCCAGTAATGGCAGAGCTTGCTCGTAGGAAATATCTACAGTTCCAGGCACGACTAAGTCACAAGAGGCTGAGGGGCCATTTGAGGGATCGGGGGAGAAGTAAAAAAATATCTTTCTCCTAGGCACACGGGCTTCTGTTCTTGCCCAGAGGAGGTTCTCCACATCTTCTGCTTGTTATCGGAGGCAGTGTTGGCATGTTTTCAGCTCTCAAGAAAGTTGAAGGGTGTAGGCAAAGGTCTGGCAGGCTCTCACACCCTCTTGGCTGCAGAATCTGTCAGTATCAAGCTGAGTGATTTCATAGAGCAGGGCCAATATCTAAAAACTGAGGAAAACACAGTTAGGAATATACATCTGCTAATATGAACTATTTCTAGATGTTTATATTGAAGGCATGTATTTTTGATAAAAGGAATGTAAGCAAAGAAAACCTTAAATTACTGTACGTAACACATGCATTATAATTTTCAAAGTTTCTCCTTCAGAGATCTGCTGATTTCTTTTCCTCACCTTTTTGCATGAAACACCTGTGAAAATTCATAAGCTTAGCAGTGTTTCTGCAAGCCAGTTATTATAACTCCTCCGCTACGGCTCTTCGAGGTAGTGTGATAACATTCATTAGGGTAGCTGTGGGAGGACACCGGGTCTTATTGGAGGAACACGGAAATTCATTGGCAAAACAAGCGCTGTCATTAACAGGTGGGAAGCTATGCAAATACATAAATACTCCCCAGACTTACACCTGCAGGAGAAAAGCAGATGGAGTAATTAATGCAAGGACTGTGAATTACTGCTGTAGTACCATGCTACAAAAAATAATGAATGACAGAATCTGGAAGCAAATGCACATTCATCTAATTTTAGATGGATTGAGGTTATGAATACTTTGCTAAAGCATCTATTCCTTTTGAAGTTTTTTTCCCCCAGAATTGTCATATTACAACCACAACCTTGAGTGTATTGTTCCCTTTTGTGCTTCAAATCAGTCCAAATAAATGTGAAGTATTTTAATTATAGATCACATTTCATTCTCAACAAGGGCATTCTTGTTCTCTTCCTCACTTGGCAATCAAAATCAACAAATAAAACCACTAGAACCTCTGTAGTTACAAAGAGTTGAGTTAGAACGGGGAAACATTGTGCTAAATACAAGACATCAGAAACTGTTTGTCTTCAGCAGTCGTATGGATAGAAATGAATGGAGTCTATTTATGTAAAATTTAATCTCAGTATAAATCAAACTGTTCTGTGAAGATCTCAGAGGTTTGGTGGAGAAATACCAAACAGCATCATGAAGACCAAGAAACCCATCCATCCATCCATCCATCCATTTTCCTACACCCTATCAGACAAATCAGGGAGAAAGTTGAGGAGAAGTTCAAGTCAGGGTCAGGCTGTAAAGCAACAGCAATATAACGAGGTATAAACACCTACTGCATGGGGTCCAATCCATCATCTGAAAACAGAGAAAACCATTAAACCTGCTAAATCATGGCCACTCAGGCAAAACAGGACATTGGACAAGGAAAACATTAACAAGAGACCCATGAGGACTCTGGAGGAGCTGCAGAGAGCCACAACTGATGTAGAAGAATATGTCAATATGATGCAAAACACGGCATGACTGTATGAGGCGGAAAACTAGCACTGCACATCACTCAGAAAATGTGAAGCATGATATCGGAAGTATCATGCTAAGGGGGTGTCTACCTTCAGGGAAGCGGGTCATAATTAAATACTGAATAATCCTGAATGAAAACTTTGCAGAAACTGCACATGACTAGAAACTGGGGCAAAGGACCAACTTCCAACATGGCATCAAACTGAATAATGCAGCCAGGACTACAATGGAGTTTCTTTTTGGGTCAAAGCAGATTCTTATGTTAGAAAGTTCAGTCGAAGCCCAAAACTTTAACCAATTAAAGTTCTGTTACAAGAGCTGAAAACTGATGCTGACATACTCTCAACCTCAATCTGACTGATGTTTAAACGATGATTCAACATATCATGCACAAAGATGAAAGAGAAAGAAATGTGTCTACATTTTTTACTGCAAAAAAACAAAACAAAAAACAATACAGTATTTGCCGCCATTTTTTTTGCTTTTAAAACATGATGCATCATTTAAAACATTGGAAATATGCTCAACACATTTTACCAATTTTGTCATGAAAACTGAAAACCAACCATCTTCTTCCTTCTACTTAGCAATGTGTTGTGGTTTTTCACTTTGTAGCTTGTAATTTGAGTTCTTTTTTGAATTTTAAAAAATATTTATCAGACTCGTATACAAAGAAAGAACACATTTTTAAGATGTTTTTGATAAGTGGCTCATGATTAGCAAAACACATTTTAGTCACTTTTTTCATTTTTCAGTTCTTACTCTTTGCTTATGTTGTATTTTTATTTTTATTTTAAAAGCAGCAGGCTGGGAATCAGATGGGCTCAAGAGCCACTTTTTCTGGGTGACACATTTAATGCATAACATGCTTCCAGTCAGAGCTGTTGAATAGGTAGCTTTTTGAAATGTGCCTGAGTGGCTCCCCGCTGAGTGGTAAGCTAGGTCTTTGATGTATCGCGCTGTAATGTGGTTGTTATCTGTAATCGCCTTGAATTCAGGCGGGCCGCTGCTGAAGGAGCCACACTGGCAGCGTGTTTCTGTGGTACATCACAATGTGACTATTGTCTCATAAAAAAAAGTGCCACCTTTGCCCACTGTGACCACAGCTAAAACAGCTTTAACACACCTTTTTATAAGAAACTGGGAAAAATAGAAATTCACATTAACACGCAGGAAAAAAAAAAAGAAAAGAAGAATTGGTTTGGTAACGATTTGAGAAAGGTATAAAACAACCCTGGGCATCATTTCAATCCTGCGGCCTTGTGAGACGAGAGCTTTTTGATGCTTATGCAAATTTCTGACACCATAAGTTTAAACATGAAATGATCCTGATGCTATCGCGTTTAAGCCGTGATTTGAAAGGTAGGAGGCAAACAAGAGTTTGCGATACACATCAGAGCAGGTTCGACGAGGAATATGGAGATTATATTTTGCATTGCATGAATAACAATCAACAGTTGAGGGAACAAAGAAGTGTTTTGAAATATGAACCCTATTATCGACTAAAATGAGACCCCAAGTAATGGGGTTTTAATGTTGTACCACAAAGAAGAGAGTTATCTGACAAACAACTAAGGAAGTGACTCGGAATTTTCCAGGAGAGTCATTATTACTGTTGTTTTGCTGTCGTACATCATGCTAATAATATGGGTGCTCCACAAAATCAGAAACCATAACACACATTTGTGCTCATCCATATGGTTGAAGAGACACTAATCTGCATTACCTGCTTTATGAATGCGGTAATACAGACATTTTCACGAGGCTGTTACAGCCTCTAAAACAGTCTGATAGGCTGCCTGGAGACAAATAAATAAAGTTAAGCATCCAGGTTGTGGTTGCTCAAGAGATCTACAACATTATTACCATCCAGCCTGTGCTCAGGGTTTTAATTTAGCGGTAATAATTTGCTTATGGACGCTTTTGCTGTTTATCGTTTTCTGATGCGCCAATGGTTTTTAACATGCAGATGTACCTGAAGTTATTATAGGTTTATCGTAGGTTTAACTGGGATTTTTTTTATAGTTGTTCAGGTGATTGGCACAGAAATTTCACAAAAAAAAGTTTAAATAGATTAAGAAATACAAGATTGTAAGAATTGTGTTCAAATTCAACAATAAATTCTGCTTTAATTTAAAAAGATGATTTAGTCTTCCAAGTTTTTTGTGTTGACACATTTTGAAATCTGAAGTGGTCTGTGCAGCTGCTGATGTAACCACTCAAGGGTTTCATTAATTACATTTATGCATGACAGAAAACTCTCTAAACATCCAAAAGTTGATCTGAGTCAAATACCCCGGTCATTAGCAGGACTCTGGAGAACGTGACTGACCACTGAGGAGGTGATTCAGCCGTTGGATCCAGGCTGGTTGGACCGGGGACACAGATCTGCAGGACTCCAGACCCTGAGTACTGAAGTTGATCATTTTGACTGTTTTCATCATAACTGAAACAACCTGCAATAGTAATTGTGTCAAGCTATTTGAGTTCTTTCTATTTGATTTCATTTGTTTCAAACTGCTACTGTTTGCACCTTAATCTCATTTGAAAAAATAATTTCAAAATTTCAAGTATTGCGAGAATTTCCCCGCTGTGCTTGTTGAAAATACAGGAAAATCAGAAACAAGAAAGGCTCAAACTAAAGAGCCGGAGAGAGAAGTCTAGTGGCTAAAGGGCAACGGGCGACATGGTAGGTGTGGTAAAGGGGGGATGAGTGTTTGTAAAAGAGAGTAATCAAACTGCAGAAAAGACCAAAATATAATATTGAATGCAGCTTACTCTCTGACATTAGCTTGGCTATAATAGTTAGGTTTGAGGGGCTACCCTCATTGAGACCTGCAAGAACGAATGGAAGTGTACCAGTTATGCATCATTACCAGGGGAAGAGCTGTCCACTTCCTGCTGGGAAGAGATGCCCTCTCCTTTCACACTAAGCAGAGTAGTTCACAAAATAACAGCATACCAAGTGTCTGTCACCACTCCCCCACCCCACCCTCTCTTTGACAGAGGGCTCATCCGAGGACCCTTTAGAAAAGGATACGCCTCCATTTAAACTTAAAAGCAGGCCTCTAATTCACAGCTTACAAGAGCGGAGTCATAATGGAGCGCAGCTAAAAAGATAGGACGCCAGGAATGGGTGTCAACACGACATAAAAATGCACAATTATGTTGGGTAAAACATGCAATTTGATATTTTTCCGCAAAACGTGTTTGGAGTGAAGTCTCGGATTGCAAATGAGCAAGTAAAATAATAACAGCAACAAAATCACAAAACAAGTTGAATTTGTCCCCTGAATTGTGAGGAGACTCAGAAAGGGCCCCGTGCATCATCAATCCACATTATGAGAGTCCCTCTTCTTCTTCTTCTTTTTTTTTCATCACGGCCTTATCCACTTCAGAGGTTCAACAGATTAGCGATCCACCAGGGTGCAATGGCTTTTCAGCGCTGTGCTTAGTGTCCAATTTGAAGTGTCTAAGAGCATTCTTGTCATTAGTGTTTACTCGAGATTGTTTTTCAGAGAGCCCAGACTGAGTGTGACATTAAAGACAAATAAAACTCCATCAGCCGTGTTGATCTTTTCCAAGACTCCGTAGAAACGGGCCCAACATTTTATCTTACCAGACAGCGGCTTTAGAGGTTACAGATAGGCCAGTTTGCCGGTGCTATTATTTACCAAAGGAGCAGAATGTCAGGCCTCCTATACACCTCTGCCTTTTTCTCCTTTTCATTGTTTGCTCCCTGTCTTTGTGAAAGGGGGCACTTTATGGTGGTGAGTGGCCAGAGAAAATATTTCTATCTTGCCATCAGTGGATCAATGGAGATGTTTATACCTGTCCAGGGGCACAATGTTCACTTCATAATAATGGATAATAAACAGCTTGTTGATTTAACGCTTTTGTCCTGGTCACTTGTCGATCTCTGAAACACTGCAATCCAGAGTAGGTACACACATTAGGGTCAACACTCACAACTACAGCAACAAAAATGGACCAAACTGCAGGGTGAGCTGGACCCTTACCTCGCTGGACACACAGTCAGACCCTCCCAAAAAAACTTTGTACCAATCAGTAGCAACGAGGCACAAAAGCTTTTTAGTCCTCAATTAGAGCAGATGTCTTTATACTTAGATTAAATTACTACTATTTCTAAAAACTGTTAGTTACATTTAACTTTGTTTAAATGTGAAGTCTCAGATTGCAAATGAGAGATAAAGGTTCTAAATACTAATGCACATCACATTTGATTGATGATTTATTTCTTGAAACCCAAGTCATTCGTTCAAATATGTGATTTTATTCTAACAAAACGTAAAAGTTGAAAAGGTGTGAATTCCTTTCAGTTTCTAAAAGTGGGAATTGAACATAAAATGTACTCAGAAAGATACATAATCCTCACTGCATTTAATGTTTTACCTCTTCAAAGGAGAACTTTTGATTTATATTGCAAAAATGGTGATCAGAGCATTAAGATTTCAGTAGTAACCAATTATATTGCACATAAACTCAACTTTACAAATGTTAAGCTGTAGGGGCACTATTAATATATTGCCAGAATCATGATCGATGGCAGATACCTGCTGAACAGTAGTGCAAGTCAGCTAAATCTACAAACCCCCTCTAGTTATGCAGTGCTCCACATGAACCATCCCTTTGTTTTTAATCATGACTTCTCACCTTCTCTATATTACAAAGTATTCTTCAAAGAGTAATAACGTCCCTTCACGTGGAGATGATTTTTTAGCCCATAACGTCTGTAAAACACAGACCTGTGGTCATTTTGTGGCTACAGGCAGACTTGAGAGAATGCAGCGTCTGGCTTCCTGGCTTCAGCAAAGTGCTGTTCTGGGAGCAGAGGAATGAAAAGGCGGCGTTTGTTTTACATAAAGGCTGCAGCCATCAGGGCGCAGCAGGACAGGTGGAAAGTGGCTCTCTGGACCTGATAAATCATGACCTGCATTCATTCTTTCAGCACATTCAGACCCAGACTCATTTCTCTCCCAGCCAGCTCTGCTGACTCCTCATTTCTAGCTCTACCTTAATACACGACCCTCTGCCAGGATCGTAGTGCCTCCGTCCAGGTTAAGGAAACGCAAAGACGGAACAATAAGAGAGTGATTTCAGGTTTTAGAAGCTTAAAGACAACACATTTCACAATCCACAATCCACAATCCACGGAAAGTACACGCAATATTTCCCTCGTTCTTTCAGGTGACCGCTTGGCACCCTTAAGGTTTAATGGAATTCACTGCGATGAGTGGCAGGTTCTGAAAAGGCCGAAGAAAACTGGGAAGTGAAAAAAGAGCATTAGGCTGGGCTAAAGAGATGGGGGTGGGCTGAGGACTGACACCATCTTGTTTCAGTGACAAAAGCTCACAAACACTCTCAGGCACACTAGACATACAATGAAGGGTCAAGCTATAATAATGTGAATGAGTCTGGTGTATGTGTGTGCTCGCATGTATATGCATATTATGGATTGAAGTTTTTCACTGTCTCAGTGGCCGAAAAGCAAAATACACAGTTTGGGGCTGCCCACAAAAAACAAACAAAAACTGTAGATGAAAATAATGTGTCATTGAAAAATATAGCTCAGTGTTATTAAGAGAGGTACGACTTTGCTTTACCTAAGTGAAGAAGATTAGGCAGAATCTGAAGAGTCTGATGACTGTTGAGCCGTGTTTTCTCTCTAACATTACATTGCTTGGCAAAATTACCAAATCCATTTGGAGCTTTTATGTTTTATTGTGTTACAACTTTGTACAATTGTCAACATCGAACACAGAGACTTGAGAGAGAAATAATACAGCCGGAGCTAGAAGGGTCATTTCAGATCAAAACACACATTAGAATAGTTCAGCCCTAAATTTAATTGCAATAAAATATGTTAAGTGCTGCTTTCAATCAAATATGACTGAAAGATTTGGCATAAATTTCAGTTTCCAAACAAGCAAAGCTGATGGAGATATGGTATTTCCCAATTTATAACCCTTACCCTAAATATTTCTATGCGAATTTGTAAAATATTTGGAAAATAGTTTATTACTTTCCGTCCACTTAACATTTCTGCTATATTTTGTGTTGATCATCTTGTATGACATCTAATGGCAGTTATAGAAACTATAGTTTTTTACTGTAATGGGAAAAAGTTTAAGCTAAAAATGCATTTAGGTATTGTAGCTCAGTTGGTGGTGTAGCGGTCCCATCCACATTGGTGTGAAAGTTGTTGAGACTACTGAATAACCAGATTTCTCAAACATTAAACTGACAACGACGTACACTCCATAATTGTTGTTAATTTGCTGTTTCCTCAGTATTTGTTCTGGATTATAATGTTGAACACAGACTGCAAATTCATCTGTAAATATTTGCAATTACATTCCAGCTGCAATCCCTCAAACCACAGTTTAAACATATATTAGAAAGGTATGTATAAGGTTGATTAAATGTGATTACTTTCATTGTTTGAATTCTGGTCACTCTGTCTGAAAAGCCATAGTGCATTCATGAGATCTCCAGTTTTTAGTATTAGGGATGTGTGCAGAACAGCAAATATCTAGCCTGATTTATACTAGAGTAATCCTTTAATTAATGTCTATACTGTACTATGGAAAGCCAGGAGAAGATCATGTTTTGCATAAAACCTTTAAAGCTATTGCTCTGCACCTCAGACGGTCTGTCGCTGTCATTTTGATCACTCTGACACATTCATGTCCAAGGTAATCCTCAATCTGTTTCCAGGCCGAGCTGAAAGTGATTAGCCTTTATGAAAAGTCTACTCTGTGCATGTGTGAGTGAGTGTGTGTGTGTGTGTGTGTGTGTGTGTGTGTGTGTGTGTGTGTGTGTTTTCTGTGTAAATGATGTGGAAATTTAACTTTTGCACAATTCATTCTATAAATGTAACTATTTTTGGTGTTGAAGTACAACTAGAGTTTTTTTCAAAAAAAAAAATTAAAAAGAAACAACCCTCAGAGATCTATCAATCATTTGTGTCCCTTGTGGCAGCCTGAGGGACAATGAGCAATGAGAATATACATGTTTAATATAAGAGTATCAAATTGACCGAAGAGTCATTTGACTAGCTATGACTGAGGGAAACAAAGAATCTGTGAGCAGGGAATCTTTAAACGACAACCTGCATCTGCATAGCGAACCCTGCTAGGATTCAGAGAAAGTTTTGACAACGTTCAAAGGAAACGTGATGGAAGGCTGTGAGCCCCGAATGCTGTTTGAACATGCATAATGCTCTCTCGGGGAAAAAAAAGACCGTCTTAATGGCGGACATCACTCAGACGGGCTTAAGTTGGTCTTAATGTTCCGAAATGGGTTCTTTAAATATGCAGCGTGTAATGATCTCCGATTGAAATATATCTTTTTTTTTTTCTTGAACATGGAAGCTGTTTCTTTTTGTTTCAGGGGAGGATAAAAACAGACAAAATGGATATAGAAATTTAATTTCTTGCTGTTTGACAGGTTTAAAAGTGAACATTATACCTGTAATACTTAAAATCCAAAAAAATCTCCAAACAATGTCCCTGGTGGCATTAGTGTCTTTAGAAACGATTTGACAGAAAACATTCAGTCAGCACTAATCAACTATACTGATCCTGATGTGAAATGAGCTTAGAGTGAACGTTGTTACTACTGGCAGATCTTTGGGAACCTGCAGGATTCTGGGCCTTTAGCTGGGAAAAGTGTGACTGATCCAGATTTATTCTTCAGTAATGGGATGTGGTTGTAGTTGGAGGAACTTTGGGGTCAGAGGGATTATTAGAGAAAGCTTCCAGTTTCTTGTTTGCTCCTTGGAAAATACTGTAGATAATTTATCTGCAGTTGCTAATGACACCTATCTTTTAACTTGTATTCAATTTCAACAACTAATCAAAAGAGAGAATTAATCCATACCATCAATAAAACATGATTATGGGTTAAACAAGCATGAAACATATGGATGAATTAAATCTGGAGCTCAAGATTTTCTATGAATGACACTTTGAAACTGTTTTTGATTGGAAAAACTTTATTCATCAAAACCCTAAAATCTCATTCTTGTGAACCTGATACCATGTATTGACTTGTCTCGTCATGTCATTACACCTCTATGGAAGTCATTTAGACATTTTTCCAATTCAGTAGATGATAAATTACAGAGATAAATAACAACTAGCCACTAGATGCCATTAAAAAACCCAGACTGTTAGTAGATTAGAAACAATTATTTTAAATCAAGTTCCAGATGATCTGACATTTTCTGCAGTACTTGTGTCAAGTTTTCCCATCTGGGAATCACTTTGACAACCTTGTTTATAGTCTGTTGTAAGAAAATGAGGTTATGATTACACTAAATAATTTCTGCCAGCTGGAGGTTGGACTTATTTTGGTCAATAAGCTCAAGAAGGAAAATGGAAACAAAGTTTTTGCTCAGATAACAAAAACTATTATGTTTCAGTGTGTGCTATATTTGAGCTGATGTATGACCAATTTTCTCCTTTATTCTCCAAAATATCTAAAAAAGGCAAAAAAAAGTCTCTGATATAGAATGGCTTAAGTGCAAAGCTATGACATGGTTTGTTTCTGCCTAGGTCCAGAACGGACGAAGGAAAGTGAAAAAAATGGGGATGTGAAGAAATTCATGTGCGCTTTGCTATCGCGAGCAAAATGCCAGAAAAACACAAAGAAATAATCTGCAGTTTGTAACTGAGCGAAGCTAACTCTGTGGGACTCTGGATGAAATTATGCCATATTTTGGAGTGACACAAAAGCTACAAAACAACTCTCCTTACACCTGATATTTGGATCGGGTCTGGCTTTCAGTTATTTTAGCCTCAAGATACAAAATCCCAATCCTCAGCGAGCAAGTAGGAACAGGGAAAGCCAGGAAGACAATGGATACAGGCCAAGGGACAGAGATCTCATCTTTAGCTCGTGATTGCACTCAGGGTAGACTATAAGTAAGATTCATTAGGTCATTTTTTACCTGCGTCTGCCAAGAACTGGAATGAAATGTTAAATGTTTCATGGGCTAAGAAAAGGGCAGAATTTGTCTTTGGATTTGCCATGGGAGGGAAAAGAGGAACGAGATCATGGCGGGGCCATGATGGAAAGATATGAAACAATGAAAATAAACAACAGGCTGCGAGGACGAGGCTCTGAAAAGCAAAGGAGAGACTGTGAGGGAAGGAAAAGTGAGGGAGAGTGGAAGGAAAGTGAGCGAGTGGAGTGGGGTGGGGAGGGAGCATGGCTTGGTGTTTTGGGCTGTCTGATGGATGAGGGTGTAGAGGGGTTGGTGGGGGCGGTGTCTCCTGAATGATGATGGCCTAATATCATCATCCCCCTGTCAGGCCTAATAGGCTTTTCTTGGTAGAAATCACTCACACAGAGCCGCCATAATGCCCAGGCCTCTGACAGCGTCATCCATCCACTCAAGCCAAGCGAATGTCTCCAAACTAATAAGGAAATATATGGTTCAAGGAGATCTGAAAAATTAAACACGTAGCTTATGAACAATTTGTTTCACAAGGATGTTTATTACATTTATCGAATCGTACAGGGGGTTGATGGGTATTTTCTTATTAATTTATTTTTTTATTTAGCTGTGGCTTCCTGTTTGAGACTTTGGCCTGGAACATGAAATGCTGAGATGGCAGGTCTATAAAGTATAAGAAAAAAAAAATCACTTACACTTCTCTTAACTCATGGCCAGCCTCGTCCTTCAAGTCCGACAGGCCTTACTTTTGGCCAAGACAAGACAGACAAGAATTGCTTCTTCAGCTTGGTAAAGCTATATATATATAATTTTTTTTTTGTTGTGGAATTGAGAAATACAAGCAATGAGGGTTTTTATCACCTGGAATAAAAATACCTTTTGAATGTTTATTCAGCGCTTTAATAGCCCATTGTTCACATCTTCTAAAATGATCTAATTTTAGCCGTGGAGCTTTGGAGGAGTCACCCAGCCTTGTTTTCCTCGCAATGTTTCTATCCACAGTACACCTGTCATTTCGCTCTCTTATTGCAATGGTTGATCACAGGCCTCTTTAAACATGGTTACTCTCCTCTTTTCCCTCTTATCTCTTCCCACATCTCGCCGCTCTCGCTGTCTCCAATCGCTGCTTTAATCGTGTGACAATTTCTCAACAACAACCCCACCCCCATCAACAGAAACCTGCCACGATCGATAACAGCAAAAACTTTTGCTTTGTCTGCTCTTAAAAGCTCGGGCCCCATCAAAACGATCAGAATTTATTATCAATTGTGGAGCGTAAAAACAAGACACACTCGCACATTAGGCAATCGTTGCTTTGGCCTCTCTGGAGGCTACACATACATTACTGACACGTTCTGAGCACTTTTACATCAATGTTCTCTGCTTTTTTCCTATGCATATAAACTAGTTTCTTGAGTACTTTTTTCTTTCTCTGTCAGTCAATATTTAAAGAACAGGCCGTTATATACTTTTGCATATACAGTCATACGATGCAAGACATGTTGGCAATCAAAGTAAAGATAATTAAACTCAGATTATGAACAATAAACAATTGAAAAGTTAGAGCTTAGCCCAGATACTACGACCACAGATGCAAACTGAACTTGTCCTGTTTTAGGTAATTGAGGATTATTTATTCTCACTGAAAGAAAGATTTTAGACACTTTTTTTAAAATTAGAAATTTGCATATCTTAGGGTAACTGTGTCTTTAAATAATAGGGACATTTTCAGGTGATGATTTCATAACTTTGAAAATTTCTAAAATTTTGACAAAATTTGAACTAAATGTAGGGACACAGTACACCTGTAGATGAATTTTAAGGCAACAAATCAAACACACTGAGTCCCTGTGCAATAACATTGAAATTTAAAAGAAATTAGCCAAAACTACAGAAAGAGAACTATAAACCTCTACATGTCTCACATGTAGAGGTTTATAGTTTATAGGTTTATAGGAAGAACTGATTCATTTTAAATAATGGATGACATCATGAGGAAAGATCATGTTGTGGAAATGTTGGATTCTCAAAATATCACCCAGAAATTTTGGAAACTTAGACTTCAGTGAAAAGGATCAATATGAAAATCTGCTCCAAAGTGGCTTAAAGACAACAAAGTCAGTGCTTTATTTTGGCCATCATAAAGCTCTGATGTCTGTTCTCTTAAAAAAGTTGCAGGTCCACTTTAATAAACAATTTTCATCCTTTTGTATCCATCCTTTTGTTTGTTTTATGCCAAACTCACCTAGTTTATGTTGCCAGCATGTTTTTCTAATCTGACCAAATGACACTGTCCCAGCTAAAGTACTAATTGAGTTTCACAGACTTCACATATTCATGTTTGTGAAGGCAAAAAAAACAAAACACATTTTCCTACCATCACTCCCAAGCAATTAGAAGTTCCCTATTTGTGTATAAGTACATAAAATAAGAACTCTGTTTATTAATTAGATTATATTTTTAGATAGATGGATTTTGAAAGTAAATATTCAGGATAGAAATAAAGGTTTTAACACTTAATTGTGTGGAAAAACAAACTTTTTTTGACTGAATAATTTTTTCTCTCGCTAAATACTTTTTTATGTCAAAATAAAGGCAGAATTTTCCTAAAAATGTCAGCACTACACTATTCCACTTCTGTAAATGAAGAATCTATCTCAAGAGCAAAAGTGACCAGCATAATGTCCAGCAGGCATTCATACGAGACTCTGAAATTATTCACTTTTTTTATATGTGATTGAAGTTTTTTGCCTTTTGCTGTTCATACTCTGCTCTTTATGTTGGTTAAACTGTTGTCACTGCAGACATATGGCCACTTTTAATGACCTTTCTCATTTTGTTTAATTGACATCACGGCTTGGACCAACGGCTGTGTATTCAGCTGCAACCATTTTTGTTTAGCGCGAACGCTGACGTACTCTCACCTGGAGCCCTGCTCTCATTGTGCTGGCGGCATACGGGCCCGTCCTTCCTGCGCCCCGACCCAGTAATAGTTTCAACCTGCAACATGCAGAGTGTGTGTTAATAAGAATGGGGCTTGGTAAGGTAGGCTGCGAGGCCATTGTGGTCTCCACGCTCCCTGGTTTTCTTTGTGCCACAACAGCCCGGCGATACAGTAACAGCCAGAGGCAGAAAGGAGCTGTCTGTCGTCGGGGCGGCTGGTAACACTTGTTTGACCCTCCCTTTCAGGGGGCTGGTGGAGAATAGAGGCGAGGCAGCTGGTAGACTTAACAGGAAATGCAGTGGTAACAGTGTCAACAGCTGTCCCCATGGCCACGCAAACCAAACGGCCAGCAACAGGCGATATGAAAGGCTACGTGTTTGGATAGCTGTAGGGATTCGGTTTGGACTGTATCTCTGTGTAATGATGCAATGCCAAAAGAGCACCTTTGTGTGCTTTCTCGTTAGCGCTTTATGCTCTAAGCTCAGTCATTTCGCAGGTGATGACAATGTGGATGTTGGTAAATGTTAAGCAAACAAAACAAAGGCAACAGCTGAAGGGGGAACAGAAAGGGAGCCCTTGAACTGCTGCTTTTAAGCATCTAATCTATACTAAAGTCTCTTTATTTATTTATGCATTTAAGGATAAATTTGGTACAACAACAACAAAAAAAGAGAGCAGATGTAACAGATGATGCATAAAGTGAAGATAAGAGTGCATAAGTTCCTATTTCCCGAAGGTGTTCCAGTGACCTCACCGTCGGGTCAAGATGACCCCCTAAAGAGTCAATAAATCACAGTGTCACCTTTTCTGCCTGATGCCTCTTGCTATCAGTAACTTTGAGTGTCCTCAGCATTCTTTTACTTCCTCTGCTCCTTGCTTGACCCCCCATTCAAACAAACCGCCTGTCAGCAGCACAACGACAGGTACGACAGCGCCGGCTCGAGGTGAGGAGTGACGTCTCCCAAAAAGCAGCACTCACCCCGTCCTCAACTTTCCGTCTCCAGGCCCGTGTTGGGAAAATACTAACTTCTGCTCCTGCTGCGTTTTCATTGCCTCTTATTGTCATAATGGAGTCATGGTTTGTAATTATTGAGCGTGTGCTAAGGTATTTGAAGAAAAAAATTGTTTCAAATTCCATGTGAGACTTATCAAACAAGAGACACTGATCAGTTTTATTTGAAAAAAAAGAAGAAATAAATCTTTATTTAAGACTTACTTACATCCAATTTTCCAGGAGCTTAAATTCACCCTTACCAGATCATTGCTGGACATACCCATTCGAATCTTCTGGTATTATCTACCATTTGCTAACTTTAATACCTTTGCTGGGATTGGTCTGCATTGGAGCTTAAGTCTGTGTCAGACTTGAGGATTTGGAGCTCCTTTTATGCACAATTCTCTACTTTAATATGAGGGACTCATTGGGGTCATCTTGGAATGAATGCAGCCATTAGTTTACATTCTTCGTCATCATTAGATGAATAAATATCAATGAGATTACCTCGTAAGCCTCAGGAAGAACCACCCCGCGACCCAACCGCTGCTGAGCCCTCAGACGAGGAAAAAGTATTAAAGGCCTATTTCAGTTTGTAAGACCCCAGCAGGGAAACAGCTTCCATATTTTTTGCGCTGGGCTGAATTATCCTGGATCTCTTTCATGTTACAGTGAAGCCGGTGGTTCTTTCTTGTTGGGAGCAAAACATGACTGTGATAATGGTAAGGAGGAAGGCCAACAGACAGCAGAATCTGCTTTCAGTGACCTTAAATACCTTATCTATACCTTTGAAGCCACAGTTGGGTGATTGGCAGGTCAATTTGTGATAGTATTGGCAGATGTAGTTGGTGCTCTTAATGCTCTTTGCTTCAGATAAGTCTGCTTAATATGAAAACTGTCACATTGTACATTTCCTCATGGAATCATCAGTCCGTTCACCTGTCAGAACAGACATGCTAAGATCCCATTCTGCTGTCGTCCCTTCTGTGATTTCACTTTATGGAGATTATTCTGCACTATGAAGCCGTTAGGATTATTCGTCCGGTTTGTTAAATCAAAGTGAGCCCCTGCCCCACGAACGCAGCATGCTCACAGAGATAGGGGAAGTTAGTGGGACACGGAGGACTCGGCGTGTGGATGTTTTCACCGTGTCCGCTCTTTGTCCGATCTGCTGTCAAACCCATCAAAGCCCTGTCCTCCCGCTCAGTCGGTACTTTCCTGTGCAAATTAACAGACTCAGTGGTGACTAGATTCCAATTTTAAGGCAAAGTGTGCAAATTAGCCATGTTTTTTAATTAAGCCTACTGCTCTGGGTAAAGGCAGTGGGGCCATTGTTGTAGATGGGGCAGGTGCAAATTTATTCTCTTGGGAAGCCCTCGCAATTTTAGTCCTCCAGCCGAGTCCCATCCTCAACCTAATCAGTCCCCAGCTTGAGAAATGTCCACATTTCATTGCTCTCTTGCTGGGAGATGCCGCTGTGAGTGGTCAGAAATTATTCATTATTTGAGAGCTTCATTTGTAACATTTCCATTAAAGGTTGCCTCCATGCAGATCAGTTCAACACTTTGGAATTTGGGTAATTATATTTGCCGGACAAAATGCATTGCCCAATTTTTCTGTGTCTCTTTATCCCAGTGGAGAGCCTAGGTGTGGCAGCGGGTCCTATGCTGCGCCACTTTCTGTTAGGTTCCTCAGATATGCTGCTGCGGGAAACTGTCAAGGTCTCCCAGTGGACTGTTGAATGCTGGGAAAGCTGTCATTTTATTTTTGTAGAAGAACATTGAGAAAATATTTGCTCCTTTACTGACTCCTTTTTCTCTTTCAGTGTCACAACAATAAAACAACAACAAAAGTAGTTTCTGCCACCTTGATAAATCATTAATTAATTGTGATTAATTGCATATTTCAAGTTCAGTTCCGCTAGAGCCCAGAACCAATTACTACTACGCACTAAGCATCAGATTTACATCTGATTTACATCTGATGCTTTGACTAGACCATTCCAAAAACCCAAATTTTGTTTTGGCTGAAAATTCTCCTTAAAGATGTTCTGCTCAGAAGCAGAATTTCATAGCTCCAACAAGAACAGCAGCAAGTCATCCAGGTCCTCAAGTAACCAAGGAGCCCCAGATCATCACTCTAACATCATGTTTGATTGTTGAAATTGTGTTTTTCTTGAGTACTACGTTAGCTGCACTCCTCTAAAAACCCCTCAAGAGCTCAGTGAGATATAATAATTTGAAAAGGCTTAGAAAACTATTTCTAAGAGTTTGTGACTCTAGCAAATCTTTAGCACACCACACATTGTGTAGATCTAAAAAACAATGGAGATGTTTGTAGATTCCAGGAAAAAGAGGATTAAATCAAACTCTATTTCCTTCATGGGAGAAGTGGATGTGGTTGAGAAATACAAGTATCTCAGTGTTCATCTGGACAACAGGGTAGACTAGAGAAGCAACAGTGAAGTCGTCCACAAGAAAGGACAGAGTCAACTAAGACCCTTCAAGGTTTGCAGCAAGATACTGCAGATCTTCTATAAGCCTGTTGTTGAGAGTGTCATCTCTTCCTAACCAGAATCACAGATTTAAAAACACTCAACAACCTGATAAACAAGGCCGGTTCTATTCTGCAGACAACTGTGGAACATCTGGGGATGACAGTGCAAATAAGGATTTTACATAAAATCAAGAAAAGCATGAAGAACAATGACCAACTTCTACATAAGAGGAAAACAGAAAGCCTTCAGTCAGAGGTTTCATCAGAGTTGCTGTAAAACAGACTGGTACAGGAGATCCTTTCTGCCCAAGCAATCAAAGTGTGCACCTCTGAAAAACCTTAAGTGGTATGAATCACAACATTTAAATTATCTTTGGGATGAATAAAGTATTTCTGAATCTGAACTGAAAATGGAGAAAACATATTTGTCCCAGAAAACTATTTTCTTTCCAAAGGTCTGGTCCAAATTTAGAATACAAATACTTTGAAAGTCAGACCTCTTTAGTGCCTTTCATTGACAAAAAAAAAAAACAAAAAAAACTTCCAACTACATTTAAACACTATTTACTGCTTCTCAATAAACTCCTTAATGTTCACTTTTCAATTGATTCTTCCAATATTAGAGAGAAGTTCAAGTCATTGTGGGATTGGGTTTGACAGAATTAATTTCACTATCTCTTCCAAGTGTACCAAAGATTAAAAAGCTGTCATGAAAACAGCATGCTGTAGGCACTGTTAATATCAAATTAATTGTCTAAAAGATTTGTAAGATTTAAAATTGTTCGTTCCGCAGTTTGTAGGAAGTGAAATATATAAAAAAGGAGGAAGATTTTTCCTTTGGATAACAAGGACAAGCGAGGTCTCTCTTTGGATTCTACGTGTTCCTCTGTGGGGGCTTGGATCAGACGCAGAGTAGCCACAGATAATGAGCTGTCTTTAATCATGGGAGACAGGACTTTGAGTTTCTTTGCATCCCATTTGCAGGATTGAGAAAAAGGAGGGGGGGGAGTCTAATTACTGAACTGCAGAAAAATCTGAGAGCTTTCTGTCTTATTGGAAGTGATGCAGAGTCCTAACTAACCTTGACAGGAAGTGACAACAAAGGCTTTCTCTGTTCTGAGAACCGCAAAACAAAAAAAAGTAAAGGCCTGAAGAATTTTCTAATTGGGCGATGCAGATTTATGAATATATTTCAGGTTCAGAGTGGAAACACAGCAGTCCTCTTTACATCATTTTTATATCACCACAAATGTTGATAAGTTGCACTATACGGCTTACAGCTGACAGTGCGCACATATACTCAATAAAAGTTTTCAGAACGCAGTTCTTGACAGCTTTGTGTGAACATTTCTAGTGCTTATCTGTGGTACGATGTTCATGTTGACGGAAAAGAGATAAAACAGTGCACATCAAAATAGAAATCCCTCACAATGGGAAGTAAAATTGACGCTGACTCAAACTTCGCTCTGAATGAAATTGACAAGATCAAAGTCTTGTCAAGGAAAAAAATAATATCTCAAAGTCTAAAAAGCAGCGAATACATTTTTAGATTGATGACATAGAAACAAACACACACAATACTCCTTCATTAACTGAGCGCTTGTTGCAGATGACACCTCAAAATTGCTTAAATAACAAAACATGACTTATGAAACCTGCAAGTTTTTCTTTAAACTTAACATTTTACCGAAATTTAAATAATCATCAAACTCCATGCATTCATGTAACAAATAGCTTTATAGTTGGGATGTGTGGAGTGTGACATGTAAAAACAACAGAAGGAAAAGGTTAGATACAATCTGCAAACATCCAATTTTACGTTTTAATAAATTCTGAATGAAATTTTTTATCTTGACTTTGACTGTGCCATATAAACACAAATATGAGTTGACTTAAACCCTTGATAAACAAACTGCGGTACAAAGTAATCTGTTAATTAAACTGCCTTTAATGGTCCCCAGCAGAAATTTTGGTAATTGCAAAAGTGACATGAAGGACGGTGAATACTTTGTGGTTTCTGATGCTGTGATTCATTTACCTCTGAAATCCAAAGTTGATCTAGTGAATTAAACTCCCAAAGCTGAGACTTTGGGAGACAGACATATAATTGATGTACCATATTCTTTTCATTTTTCCACGGTGGATTGTTCCATGAAATGTTCTGATCTTAAGATATTGTTTTTTAACCGAACCCTACTTTGAACTTCTCTTTAACATTTATCCTGGCCTGCCTGCTGCGTTCCTCGCTCTTCACTCGTGTTTGTTTACTAATGTTCTCCAAATAATCTCGGAGGCCTTCACAGAACGTCTGCAACCCTTCTGAGATTACGTCACACACAACTAGTGGAGTTTCTTCCTCTTCCCCATTAGGATCTGCTTTGGGTTCATTTATCATACAAAATCCTTGTTAAACACGTTGAAGTTTGCGGTAGTGACCTGACAATGTCAAAAAGGTGCAAGAAGCTGTATTTCCTAACCCAACTATGAACTATGCATTCCATTAAACTTAAACAGCAGCCAAAGATAAGTCATTCACCCCTTTATACTTTTTCATTCTTGTCTGTATCAATAAACCACATAGAGACATTGAGAAAAAAAAAAAGATTTGTCCAATAACCCTGTGTGATCATTTGCATCTAAAACGATATTCGACATTTGTTATTCCATCAATCAATACCATCTCTCCCATTCTTTGTGTGCATAATCTCAGAAGGCTGCATGCAAAAAGCTTAACAATAACACGTATGTTATACAAGAACCCATATATCATCCCTGGACGCATTTACATCCTGTTAACAATTTCTCAGAGCAGATTAGAGGGCGCTGAGGCTGCAGCCCAGATCCCATGAGAGGAGGGCTTTGGGAGCTGATAAGGCCAGCCCATAGGAAGGCAGGATTAATACATTTGACCAGGACACATGGAGGCTCTCTGATTATTCCAGCAGAAAAACGGCCCTGTTCCGTCGGCTCCCGCGTGATTAAACGCTGCCCGAGTGTGGACAGGAAGGCATAGGGATAGGGAGATAACCGATTTTATTTATGCAAGCCGGTTAGCCTGGCGGATCACATCTGAGGATTGTTCACGCTACAGGGGTGAGGGATCCCACCAGGGGAGCTCAATCCTGATCACACACAGGCCTGCCTCGGCTGTCACTTCTCCACTGTGCCTTCCTCCCTCTGAAGATGTCAGATCAAGCAGTTTGAAAATGTTTTATGTCAAGGATTTCTACATAAAAATCCATATACCCACAGATAAACATTTTATTTGCATTTAGTTGTTTTCTGTAAAACAGTTCAAGTTTAGTCAGATTGGATTGAAAGCCTCTGGTTGCGTCCATTTTTACGAGTAGGATAATTTTGATTAAACTGATGTCTGGATTTCAACTGGGCTACTCCAACACATTAATATATTTTGAACTAATTGAGCGTTTAATGATGATTTTTTTCTTGCCTCTCCTCCATAAAGACAAAATTTGAGAACTGATGAAGGACCTGAGCTGTGGATCTCTCCAGCTCCTCCAGAGTTAACACTGATGGTTCTCTGATTGATCATCTTCTTACCCAGCATGTCAGCTTATGTATACAGGGAGGTTTGCAATCAGACAATACTCTATTTCAGATAAATAACTGAACAGTGCTTGGTGAATTATTTAAAGCTTTTATTATTGTTTTACAGCCTAACCTGTCTTTAAACTTATCCAGAACTTTCTCCCTGCTCTGGTTGCTGTGTTCATTTGTCTTCACGAAGCTGTTTGTTCACCAATGTTCTCCAATAAACCTGCGAGGTGTTCACAGAACAGATGGACTCCATTTACTAATTCAGTGAGTTCTGAAGGCGTCGCAGTGGATTTGATTTAGCATTATCAGGGAAAAAGTACAGATGTGCACCACACTTTCCAGATTTTTATACATGTACTTCCCCCCCGCCCCCCTCCTCCACTTTAGAAGTATTGCACACATTGTGTTGGTCTGTCACACAAAATCCCAATAAAATACTTGAAGATTTTTGATTGTAACGTGACAAAATCTGAAAAATGTCAAAGGTTTTATTTGCATTCTAATTCTGATTTAATATTTGTCGCATGTAGCTGAGGCGTTTTGAACATCTCACTTAAGCCATTGCTTGAAAAATGTTTTCAATAAACAATTACTTATTCTTAGTTAAACCTAAGCATACATAGAAATCGCTGCATAAGAGTCCTATATGGATCATAAATATATGGATATAAATGAAAACTATGTCCTCTTCAGTACTCCAGTTTCCACTGAATAAAACATAATTCAAGCCTCTTTCGCTGCATGTTTGGCACAGACTGCTGCAAGTCCTGCATCCTCATACAGATTAAAATAAAATCTGTGCATTCAACGCTTCTTCTTTTTTTTTCAGCCAGGATTACCTAATTAAGTTCTTCAAAAACATGTACTCATTATAGATTGAATTCCTTTTGATAGTTAGAGGGTGCTTAATCAATTAATTGTGTTAATGAGCCATTAATGGTAGTGCGAGAGGAATTCTAATGAGCTCCCTTAATTAAATATTATCTCACTGTTTAATCAATGCGTTTAATTATTCACATGATTTTTTTTTCTTGTGGAATCAATTTGGTCCCAGGGTCACGGGAGCAAAAATGCTGATTGTGAGCTCCCTGGCTGATTCATCATAGAATTGGTCATTCAGTGCAAAATCCTCCTTTAATCACATAGAGAATTAGCTGTTTGGCTCAGATCCATGTGTTTTTATGTGAGCGAGTAATTCTGATCATTTCGATATCAATTCTAATTGACCCCAAGCCACAGTTTACATCTGTCTGAGGGACATGTTTTAATTAAGGATATGAAGAGTTGCAATTACCTCGCCATGGTCTCAGAGGGCCTTTGTCATTAACGGAGATAAATTGTAGGATTCCACATTTTTTTGTTCTATTATCAGACAATCCACCTGTTATTTCGTTATGTCAGTCTGCCGTTTGTTTTTTTTCTCCATGATCTCACATAAGGGAAAACTTTGAAGGTTACCAATAGGGAGCTAATATTTGCAGCCAGATTTGCCTTTGTGTTCACAGTGTTACGTTTTCTTTTTGGAGGTAACACTGCTGTCAAGCAAAGCGTGTATTTTTGGTCAGTTTAATCACCGGGTTTCTTTGTATCTTGAGTTCCTGAACCTCTGCTCTTCCTCTCCTCCCTCCTTCCTCTAGCTTCTCCACAGCAAACTGGAAGACCTCAGTCATCATCCTCATTTTAGCTCAAATTTGGTGGGATCAAAGGTGGCCAGCTGGGCGGGGGCGGGGAGCAGATGGTTGCGTGCTCAGGGGACTATGCAAAGGCCCTTCAGGTTTTAACACCTCCTCTCCCCTGGGTGCCCGGGTGGGGGGGATCCGGCTTGGGGAACCTACCTGAGCTCAGTGGCATGACCAGCAGGCTTCCAATGCACCACCCCCTGCGCCGCTCACATATGGCGCCAGCCATGGGGTCCTTGAGCTGGGGTTCTGACCTGAGGAAAATAAACTGAGGAAGGGCAGCGGAAGGTAAGCCTCACTCATTAGGATGAGTGCACGAGAATGAATCTATTCATTAGCTAACCCAGCCTGAACATATTCGAGAAAAGACCTCGGTGTGTAGTTTGCTAAAAGTTCAACATGATTCTAAAACAAATCATAGAAAAACTTCAGAAATATATAAGATGTCTTAATTTGTTCAGGTGACAGATTTGCCTATAGGAACCCACTGTTGTAGGGTCTACAACGACTGGTCCGTTACAAAAGAGGTGCCGGGCAGATTAATCCCTTGCCAAATCAACTCCGCATCAGCAGTCTTACAGTTTAATGAAAAGAGCCTGCTGAGAACGCAGAGCGGTACTTGTGGCCTGGGATTATGACTCTCAGACTTGCTGGCCTTGTGAACACAAATGTAGCGTCTTGAATTGAATTTGCAGAAGAAATAAGTTCTGTGAAAGGAGGTGGGTGGATTCATGGACTGACCAGTGTTTTTTTTTTTCTTTTGAGGATGACTATTTTTCCATAAATCCATCTTAAGCAGTCACATTCTCCTCGTGGTTAATAGGATCATGATGGGAATAATCTTTACAAATCTGACAGAAAAAACTCATGTCCCGGCCTTCAACTTCTCCCTGTTCAGTAAATGAACAATTTCAAGAGTCTTTCCTGTGGGACAAAGGGGGGAAAGGCCCACACTGGCTACGAGTCAAAAAAGCAAGAGGAAAAACATTTTCATTTTCTCAGGAGACAGTTTGGCCTTATTACTGAAACCATACCAGATGCAAGTGGAGGTGATTAGTAGCCTACAGTACGACCATTTAAATTTAGAAGTAAAGACTCTGCAACAAAATTTACAGACGCCACCAAAACTAGTTTTATTTGGGCGGTGTTTTGCAAAGCATCGATCTTCTACAGTAGTTGCCCGGCAAACACTGAAAATAAAACCAACATAATTGTTAGGGGTAACCAAAGCTTAGCTGGAACCTAAACAAGCATTTGATTTGTTTTCAGCTTGGAGAGAGCTGAAACACTGATTAAATTGAACAACTTTCAAAGCAAAGCGCAATGTTTATGAAGCAGAAAAGAAGATTTGTCAATCTTTGTTACCACATGATTAGCTGGAGTCATGTTGAAATAGGAGCTAGAATTAGACCAACATCTTTGCACTTTTAGCTTTTATTTTTTTTTAAATTGAGGTAGATGTAAGGCTAACTTCCTTTGGGATTATTTACAACAAATGTCCTTTGTTTATTCATCCTTAATATGAACAAATTTGATCATTATTTCACTGTGATGAACTGGTGACCTTGTGCTACTCCTCTCCCATGTTGACCATTGGAGAGAGGCACCAACCCCTCATAACAGTGCATTCATAAGCGGATATAGACAATGATATAGATAGATTATCAATAATTTACAATACTAATCACCTTAGTTATAATATTGTTTAAGACAAAATATAAATTTGATTACTACTGAAGCTTTAGAAAATTATATTTTGTCCTTTACTATTCTGTCATACCATTTCAATGAATTATATATTATACAAAATATGCCAAGTTAAAAAAAACAAACAAAAAATATATATAAATATAGTGTAAGTATAATGAAGATATTACATAAATAAGGTAGGTTTCGTGACGTTTATTCCCATTTCCAACTCCTGGATGAGGAGGACAATGGATGAGTTCGCTACGCCGTATCTGAGCTCCACATCTTAACAAAACTTCTGGGCCCGTTGCATGTCAGGACAAAGGTGCATTTATCTCACAACATCACAGTGATAACATGGATTTGATTTAGCTGGCATGCGTTTTTTTTCCCCTATACCGTTTTCTGTGTGTGTTGCAGGTCTGTGAGTGACCTATTGTGGCCAGACGCCTGCCCACAGGCTTCCTGTCTGCCTGATGAATCAGTGTCTTCTAGGTGTCTTTGAAGACATCTATTGTAGGTCTTTGTTCAGCAGTCTTAAGCATCCTGTCGTGTGTCTCCTTCAGTACACAAAACATAAAATAAATCCCCAATGAATGTCCCTGGACAGTATCCCAACAACCATCTCCTCCAGCTGACCAGAGGGGGGAAAATCGTGTCTATTCTTCTAGCAAATGAAATTTTAGCAGTAGAGAGAGAAAACAAAAAGAATCAACAATCTCCCCCATGAAAACTTGTTTTATTTCTTATTTTTTTTATTTAGCCTTATCTTCACTCAGTTTATTTGATTTCTCTCTTATTTGTGATGTCACTCCTGCTATCATTCATGCGCTGCATGGTCTGTCAGGGCAGATTAGATGCAGGGGCTCGTGCCTTGACAGCCATCGTACAGTATCAATAGTGTGACGGCTGAGGAGCTACCCATCTTCACATCTTCTGTGTGTGCAGAGACAATTGAAAAGAGGAAGCGTCACAAACCTGACACCCAAGTCACTTCAAGGAATCCCTTTCAAGAAGAAACAAAACCTCACCTGACAAAGCAAAGCTAGTCCAGGACAAGAGTAAATAGCATCAAACACCAAGGGTGTTTCCACTTTGAACAAAAAGAAACTTAACCATTGGAGTGAAGTAATATTCAGAAAGTGAAACTGATTGTTTCATTTAAAGTTCTGCTTTGGTAAATGTTTTTTGACTTGAAGCTGGTGGTCTAATGTACCTTTGGCTTTTCGAAAAGTTGAGTTTGTTGAAAGACGAGTCTTATCATGTCGGGGGTCTAATGCATGTCGGCGCACATGCAGAACTCGTAATGCAGCACAGGATTTGTTTTTTCAGCGATGTCTGCTCCTAAAATTTCTCAAAGTTTGTCCGAATGTAGTCATTTCCTCCAGCATGGAGCTACTCATTAACCCCAATTACTCCTCTAAGAGGCTATCAAAATGATTTTTTTCTTCCCACTGTTCTAAAATTTCCAGCGGGTCTCCTCATCAACCAGTTTAATCTGGATCAGTTCGACTGGGATGTGAGCCAAGTGACAAAAAAAAAGAAAAAAAAGTCTAACATAAGGTTAATTACACTGAATTCTTTCTTCAAGTAATTCCTCACTTTTTAATGCCTTTCTTGTAACTTTTCATAAGCTGATTCTTTAGTAAATGCAGCATTAAAAGTTGACCGTTGCATGGGTGACAGATTAGTTCATTTGTGACCAAGTGACTTCTGGGGATCATGTCCGTGCTAAAAACCGAGAGACAAAAGACTATTGTCAATTTTCCACTTTTCTATTTTTTTGTATGCAAATTCGTGTAACTGACATTTAATTTGGCTCTACTGGTTGCAATTACTCTAAATCTAAAGATGAAAACCCCTCTACAGCACAGAAAGCTACAGGAAAAAGAGCCCCAAAAAAATTACCAAGAAGAAACAAACAGAGACGGAACGTGAAAATGGGAAAAATCCCAGGGTGATTACAAGATCAGCACGCCATGGTACAATTACTATCACTTTGAATTTGAAATGGCCATTTAAAGGGCAGCAGAGCATCCTGGAAAATTAAACTGGAGCCTAATTAGCACACTCCAACCTGACAACGGAGCAGCTTTCAGCCTGGCTGAGCAGCGCAGTCAAGCAGGATGTAGTGAGTGACTGAAAGACCGCGGCGGCCCTGTCGCTCCGGCTCCGAACCGATCACACACCCAACTGTGAGACGCACGCAGACACACATGCATTTTTATTACAATCACTAGTGATTTTGACTTCCAGAGCGGTTTGCAGACTTATTTTTTCAGGAAAGTGAAAAGATGCATTTCATTTTTTCATGTAACTAAAGAATTGCCTGTCATATTGATTTAGATAATTTCTGGGTTGATCAGGAAAACAAATTACATGGCAGTAGATTTCTATGAAGTTGTGGTGTTAAGTTATTCCAGAGTCATCAATGTGGAAAAACTTCATTTTAATAGACAGCTTAGGACTTCTGAGTGACTCTCTACTAAAAGTTTAAAAAGTAGAAAATAAAGGTAGAGTGAAAATGGACAAAATAGTTGACATAAACCACTACAAGTTTTTAATGCCACTTTATTTCACCACACATGTTTCTCTGGCCAGAAACATTTTACATGTCACCTTTTTAGTATTTGTTTCAGACAGGAAGATTATAGATGACCCACTGCCTCTGACCTCCATTTTCTGTGTAAATAATCATTGGTTTCTGTGAAAATCACCACGTAATGGTAGCAGGTTTAATGATTCATACCCTAAAGCACTGTGACAGTTTTGAGATTGGAGTTTCCTTAAGGTGCTGCAAACCTTGGTATCAATACCAATATTATTTCTAATAATACTTCTTCAGTCTGTAGGTTGAGCTATTCTGGATGTATGCAAAACAAAAAAAGTTCCTATCTACTATATTATTAAATGCTTATAGCGTTTATCAAACCCACATCTCAAAACTCTAGAACTATCACTTTCTTGTCTTTCATTTTTGGAGGTGAGGAATTTGTGTCCAACTTCCTTCATGAGGAAATTCAAAGTTTCTCAGATTATAGAATTTTTTGACTAAAATGAAAACATTCAGGACAGGCTTATTTATCTTTCTGATCCCTCTGAAGAAAATATATCCGGCTGGGAGTCGGAATGTTCTTTTGTTTTTATTTTTTTTTAACGCCATAAAGAAGGGATTTATATATCTATTCATTAGACATCAGAAAGTCACAACTTATTACGAGATGCATTACTAAAATGTAAGAATAAATGATTTAGTGGCTATGATGCATCTTTTACACCGACATAGTTTTTGTGTCCTTGTCTTAGCTGCAACAGTTGAAACAACCTATGACCTCAGCTCACTCACCGATAAAATAACTTTACCCTCAGCCGGCTGCAGCGCCGAGTGTCAGAAGGAGCTTTAATCCTGTGTTGCAGTCTGGTTTGCCACGCCACAAGATTATTGTTCTTGACTTGACCAATCCACCTGCCTCCCATCCTGAGGTCAACTCTCTGCTGCAGGTATGTACCTGAACAGAGAATGAACCGTGAAGTTACCCAATCACATTCCATCCCCACTAACTTGTCACATTTTTTAATCACATTATGAGAACATGTTTTTTTTTTTTTGTTGGAAGAGTTTTTCTTTTTTTTGTTAAAACTTTTGACCGTTCAAGTTGGTGAAAAGTGACATTGCAAAAATCCTGCCGGAGGGGTTGAAAAGTGCTGAGGGGAGGTAAATCAAGACACTGTCAAGACTGCTCTGCCTCTGCGTTCATGTGTGTGTGAGCGTGTGTTTCACCTGTGTCTCGACTGAGCCTGGGGGTCTTAGCTGAGGTCTGGTCAAAGACAATGAGAGTCCAATAGCTCCATCTGATGCAGAGAACAACAGCTCAAGTTTGACCTCCTTTGAAAACTTTTCTTGGAGCATAGTAATCTCTTGAGTTTGGAGCAAAACATGCATTAAAACGGCTTCACAAACGCATAATTAGACAAAATGACATCAGTAGAACGCCATATTTATCGCTGTTGTAATGCTCTGCTCCTTATATTGATTGAATCTGAGGACCAGGGTGATTTCCTCTAGGCAGATCAATTCAAACCTGTTCTGGAGACCTACACGACCTCTCCATTCTACCGACATGCAGCGCAGGTATTGTTTAAAGGCTCAGCTAATTTGATTTGAGTCAAATATGGGGCTCGGTTACTGCCCGTTTGCTTGGATTTAATTAACCCAAATTGTGTTATTGTGTTGGACGACAAAGGAAATTCTGTGCAGGAACCTCATTGTCAGATCATTGTTTCTCGTCTGATTCAGCCCAGTCAAAGGTTGGCAAAGACCGAGCAGCTGTCAATAATCACGGCAGCAGAATACAAAGGCATCAAGTTACAGGTAATGAAGGGTAAGTATTAAATCTATAGAAAGAGGCAATGTGTCGATTGTGTTTTAGGATGTACATATTTCAATAATTTTAATTGATAAAAAGGGGCAAGAAAAATTTTATTTTAAGAGAAAAATGTGAAATAAGTAAAACAAAATATTCGGACTTGCTCACAGTTTAATCCATTTGTCTAACAGTTTAATTATCTCACCCTAATCTATAGTTATCCATGTTAAATATGAGTTTCTTATTTTTTGTTGACCACACTCTTAACTCAGAGAAAATCCTGGAACTTTATCATACTAACCTTAATAAAAATATCTCCTACCACGAACTAATTTCTCAGTTAGTTCGTGGTAGGAGGTTCCAAGCTTGTAGGTTCCAAGCTTGTAGAAACTTAAATACTGGAAAAAATTCACTTGCAAAGTTTTGCACCTTAATTTTGACAGTAAACTACTCATATAATATATTTTTAGAAATATTTCTCCAAATTCCTATATTTGAAGGATCATTCAAGCCAAAATATCTTTTGCTATGTATTCACCAGGGGTGTAACTGTATTATACAGGGTTTTTCTGGGACATTTATTTGCATTCAGCACCAAAAGCCTCCCAGTGTTGTTTCTAGTGATCGGCAACTTCATAAGTAGCACAAGAAGACAGCAAGAACTCCCTGCCATCAGTAATGTCTGGTAAGCAGGAACATTAGAGTCTCATTAAGCTACAGTGACAATGGCGATAGAAAGGTGGACTGAGTTAATGTCTGATGTTAATGTTTCTCAACAGCCATAGGATATTTAGCTTGCTCTACACTAAATCTATTTACTGACCTGAAATGAAATCAAACTAAATATAGAGAAAATGGTCTACAGTGTGAAACCCAGCTGCCTGTAGCGTTCAACCAGCCCCAAATGCAACGGGAGACTCACAGGAAACACACACTGATACAGTGTCGAAGAAAATCCATCTATTATCTCTTTTCTGACAGACTAGAACATGTTAATAAGATCAAATTATTGTCAGAGAATGGCACTGTTGAATAAAGTGAAAACAACGTTTCACATTTTTGCTTTTTTTTTTTTCAAAAGTTCAGCAGTTATTTAATCCAAAGTAGGAGAGCAGTTCCTGGAGATTTCAAACTTAAATCACATAAATATCACTGAATTTCATAAAGTCTCATTTCATCTCACTCGTGCTTTTCTTTAATCTGGAGGAACTCTCTCTCTATTTTTTTTTCTTCTTCCAGTGGCACACACTGTAATTGACAAATCCTGGCCACACTTTGCCAAAGTGCATTGAGCTGCTGTCTGGTTGAAGAATACAAATTCATCCTGAAACCGGAGGTGCTCGACAAACTGCTGCCAATTATCCGAAGCCCTGTAAATGATAACTTTGTGGCCACTCATGCATAAAACAAGGAGATGAAGATGAATCTCGCTCTCCGCCGTCATCTCATCCAGCGTAATTGACAAGCTCTCACTCGCTGTTCAATTTAGAAGATTACAAATATGAGCTCAATCTCAAACACCAAGTCCTCCTGCTCTAATCGTATGCAGAACCAGTCGCAAATTAATCTACATATTTTAATAAGGTGCCAGTACCGGGGAACATTTGAGAAGACATTTAATGGATTATCATCCACCATCCCCCGAGTTCTGAAATTGAATAAATATGTCTCATATAAATACATAGGAGCCACAGCTGATAGTGAGGAGATTTTCTCTTTCCAACTATCCTTGTCTCTCTTCCCCCTGCTTCTCTAGCGGATGAGAATGTGGCCGGGACTTTCAGAGGCTTTCACTTCACTTGTGGACCGGAGTTTCACGCTCAGACCGATTACGCCTCCTAAGCACTTATTGAACAGAGAATATGCAATTTTCTAGGCCTGCTAATGCCAGCAGCTCCTGGGTTTCCAACATCCAATCTTAATGAGAACGGGAATGAAAGATGACGGCTTTCCTAAAGAATTAAACCTACAACAGAGATGAAGGAGTCTTTTGAGTGAGTCTAAAAATAGCCATAACTAAAACACTATATTTGCTTAATAAAGCTTGCAGACTATTTGAAAGGAAAACCAACGTTTCTCGGTTGTTAAACCTCGTTGAAGAAACTGACTGGCAGAGATTTACTCCCTCATTCCATTCATTATGTTTTTTACTATTATTATTATTATTATTATTATTATTATTATTATTATTATTTATTATTATTATTATTATTATTATTATTATTATTATTATTCTTGGCTCCAGTGTTTTGTGACTATCCCATAATAAACGATATAAAGATCTGCCAGTCCAGTATGGTAATTCATCACAAGCATGGTTTGCTTCACCATGGCAACAAAAGAACACGAAAAAATAAAGACACTAAACCATACTGAGTGTCTTTTGCATTAGTAATCACAAAAAGGAGCAGTTTGAGATTAAGCTAGGAATATTACTGGTTTGGTTTTCCACTGAAGATGAAAGAAGTAACCTGAAACATAAGGAATTAGTTTTGGTACTGAGAGCTAATCGAGTAATGCTAGAAAAAGTGAACAAAAGGTCAATCTGAAGTAAAGTGAGAATGACTTCCCTGCAAAACTCCAGCAACTACAGCCCATATATTATATTATATTATATTATATTATATTATATTATATTATATTATATTATATTATATTATATTATATTATATTATATTATATTATATTATGACACAATGCCAATTACTTACTGAAAAAAGCCAAATCAATTCACATTTTTGACTTCAGCAATTCCTTCATCCTGAGACCTTAGTTCTCCAGGCTGATGTCACACAAAAACATTCAACATACATTATAGTGATCATCACCCAGTGAGAAAACTATGCATTATAACTTAATTGTCATTTTATTGCTGTGGACACACAGGTTTAAAAAGATAAAAAGGCACTTCTGCAAAAACTATGGAAAGTGGGTTTCTGAAAATGTGTCTGCCAGCAAAAGGTATGACTCCATTAAATTCAACGATGCCAGTGATAAAAATTGGTTTCAAATGTTTTTGTATTGATTCCTGCTGTAGGAGGACTACAGATAAGCACATTAAAATGATGGGTATATTACTTAAATAAGACTAGTCTGTTTGCCATAGTACATCTGCATTTAGCTTTTAACAACAAACAGGAAATTATGTGCAACAATATTTGAGTTTCTTAGCAAAAATAACTTAAACAGCATCTACATGTTAAGAAATCTAAACAAAATAAAACACAAGCTGTTGCTGAGGCACAAAAACATGCCTGTTCTAATCAATAAATACCACAGAATAAAGGCTCTTCATTTCAAATAGACTCCCAGTGAAAGTCCTTAAGTAGCAGTTCAAACGATTATAAATAAGCTTGTTTCCCTCACCTTTGCTCAAAGCCAGATGGCCTATAGCCCAATTACACTCTTGAGGGTCACTTTTAGTGTCTGAAGGCAGTGCTTAATCAGACTTTACAACGTGTATCATTATAGCTTGCTATAAAAGCTGGCAGCCAGGATGAGACAGTGAAAGCAAGAAGAATCCACACACGCTGATTAGCGAGTCTAATAACTTTAGAAACTAAATGATCACCTCATGCCTGCAATACATTATGCTTATATCCTATAACGCCATCATTTGATGAAATTAACTTTTTACATTTCTACAAAAGTGTCATTTTCCGACGTTCCCGTACCTCAGGACGGAGACGAACAGATTGTCTGCAGGTATACTGGACCATCATTTGCCATTTGAAAGAATGTCTCTGGTGCTGTGCTACATCCTGGCTGAGTAAGACACTGCATGTCAGTGGTGATTGACATTTTCCAGTTCTGTCAGCTGTGGGAACACTGCAGGAAAAGATAAGGACGTCTATCTATGAAGTCCAAAAAGGCTGCCTGGGGTCACATAAAGGTTTCCTCTACCCATAAAAATGTCTGCATCTCGTTAGCCTACACTTATTTTGTTACTGAAACTACTAAAGTAGTGAAATAAAAACAATCAAAACATATTAGATTAGATTGCAGAACATTATGTTTAGTTATTTCAAATTGTATAGTCTCCATAACAATAGTCTCCAGTATGGCATCTGGTGGGTTTCTTAGGTTTTGATTTAATGAGCATATTTTTAAAACTTTTTATCCTAGCTGTTCAGTACTTCTTCATTTCAATTGGACCATAACCAACTTAGCAACTTTTAAAAAAAGATGCATAAAGTGTGACGGTGAAGTTTGTCTGCAATCCAGCCAGAAAAGCCAGTCTAACCAAAGCTAAAGCAGTGGTCAAACATCAACGAAGTCCATCTGTCATTATATCCTGTCTGATTAATACTGATGAATGTTAACATTAAAGTATTTGACCAACTTAGAAAAGACAGCTTTTTGTGCAAACCTCTGTGTGGTTATCTTTTCAAAAACAAGGATTAAATTCAACGATAGATGTTCTACTCAGGAATATTTGCTTCTTTTACATCTACATATATGGGCATGTGTAAGAGTTTTTTTTTGTTTTTGTTTTTTTTTTTACATAAATTGTAATAAATACAACAAAAAAGGTATTGATGAGTTCATGGGGTGACAAAATCCTGAAAAAAAAATTACAAACAAAAAACAGACCTTATGCTGATATGCATGTGTGTAAAATAGAAAAGAAAAAGCAGTTGACTGCTTCTGTAGATCACAAAAACTATTTTCTATGTACAAAAATGGTTGATCTTAGAGTGTGCAGCAGTTCATTCACTGATCTCCTACTCTTTCCTCCTCTTGCTGTAGTGTCAGGGTATTTTGGCTCGCATACTTTTGTCTCTGGACTCAGTTCTCTGACAATGTGAGCTGTATGAACATGGCCACATTCAAATCAGATCTTAAACATTACCGATTACCTCAGCTTTCCTATAAATGCCCCAAAGTATTTTATCAGCTCATTCCTATGAACTTTTTAAATTGTACTTTTACTTTTATGGTATGTTTGTTTTTAATTGATTATTCACCTTTTATGCAAAACAGAATGTTCTTGTGCACATATAGTGCTGCCTGAATACATCCTGGATTACCTTGTGACTTTCACCAATAAAGTTAATTATTTCCTTTAGCTTAATATTTTCATTATTATATCAGACATGTAGACGTAGATCTTCTAATTACATTTTCTACATAGTTAAACTGCCTTAAACCTTCACAAGATAAACTATAATTCACTTGGGGAGGCCAGGCACTTTATGAATTGAATCTTCTCACAGCGTGCATTACAATAATTGTCTTAACAGATTTAACTACTCTCTTCTTTTATCTTCTGAAATCTCCTTATTTGGCTTTATAACTCTGCAAACAGAAAACCTCGCCCTGCAGGGGGTCGTGGCACAGGTGGTGGATGGGAGGCACTTAAAGTACGTTGCCATTAAGTCTCTTTAACATATGCAGTCTGGACACAAGATCTTTTGTCAGAGGCTGTTTGAGTGTGTTCTCGTTACTAATGTCATTAGCCAAACATTAACATATTGCCGGTTACAGTAAAGAGGCTTGGTGGCCCTTTTGAGAGGCTCCTGGATGGTGGAATGCGCTTTATCTAAAACTACACGGAGTCATCTTGGGTCAAATGACTTAACTTACGTATAAGAGGATGGATTCAGTGAATAACAGGGTAAGCATTCATACATAAGCACATAATGTAGTTTAGGTGTCACTAATGAAAAGCTTATTGACTCTAATTTCTGGATGAGTATTTGCATGTCTGACTATGTTTTTTCAAGAGAAATGTTTTCTGAAGTCAATTGTAATAAACTAACTGACCACTTTTTGTCTTATTGCAAAACGTTCAGTGGATTTAGCAGTGTTACAAATGAAACAAAATGTGTAAAATCTATTCCCACATGGACTAAAATATGGCACTGACACAGAAAATTAAAAAGGAACTGCTCTGGATCCATAAATGACCTTGTCTGCAAAAGAAAAGATGGGAATTTTAAAATAGTAAGTGGACCACTAGGGCATTTAAAGGAGAAACGAGATGGGGAAAAAGTTGGGGGGTGTAAAGGGTACGAGAGAAAGGATTGCCTATTATCCCAATCATTGAGCGGAATAATAGGACAACAAAAAGCCTGAATGTGCCCAAACCTCGCAGCCTGCCTGCCCGCTAGTTGAGTCTGATGTGGTTAAAAAGAGTTTGGCTAATCGACTAAGCTCTCGCCGTCCCCCACCTCAGTGACCCAGAACAGCCATCTTCCTCTCCCCGGGAGACCCCTGCAGAGCAAACACTGCAGGGACATTAAACACTCATACACATTTTTAACCATTATCCTAAATGGCAAGGACTGTTCTTTTCTCCTTCCATAAGGTTTGAGCCATTGAATAAACTCAAATGATAATCCATCAATTTATTTCTACTTAGGTTGGTGAATAATGGCGCAATATCAGTCTTGAAGGGAGCATTGGGGAGCACAGATAAGTTCTTGAAAAATCGACGTCCGCTGCTTCTGCTGCTGTAGGATTTTTAAAACAGAAAAGAAAATTAGGATCTCAGGCACTTTGTGGTGCCTCTGTACGCTGGTTGGCTGTTTACTGAAGCTCCACTGAAACCCCCCTGTGAACACTCACACATGGCTGTTTGGCACTCGCATGGGCAGTGTGCCAAAGCCATTGTTAGTAGAAATACTCAGAGGTTAGTGTTGCCCCAGAGGGAAATCATTTGAACTGTAGCCATATCTTAGCCACCTGTAACATGTGAACTGAGTTTGATCCCGTCCGTTTGAGTCGATTTCCCGTCCCAGAAGGGAACATTAGGCTCTATGGTAAAAGGATGGCAAAATCCATGTGTGTGATTTCCGTTAATTATGGCAACATTTCCACCTAACGATCTACAAAGTATTTTAGCAGTACAGGCTGCTTGATGTTCTGCATCATAAATTATTTAGAAAAGGGAAACAAGTCAGAATCAAATGATGGGTATTTAAAAAAAAAAGAAAAACAACAAAACAAATAGGTCTATAAAAAAAGAGAGTTAGGAACCTTGTCCCCCTCCAGCCTCTCGAGGAAGAACAGAGTATTTGCTTTCAAATAATTATCAGATTTTGATGGTGAACAAAGATTAAAGATATTTTGTCACCTGGAATGGTAGGATAAAGAAAACATGCAATAGAGCTGCTCACAAACATTTCTTTCAAGAGTTTTCATTATTTTATTTATCATCTTAGGTTTTAATGGACACTAAAATAACCTTTTTGTTCAAAACAGAATATTATGGACTTATTAGTACTGAGGAGGATCCATATCAAACACCTGGAGAAGCAGAAACAGGGTTGACGATAGCGGTTGTGGTGTCCTTTTTAGTTAGATGTCTTTTCTTAAATTTAAAGAAACTTTTTCTGGTGTACAAAGATAATTGAAAAAAATAATAAATCTGGACTCCTATACTACCAGCTGCTGCATGTCAGGCTAAAAAGTTAGTTTTGGCATTAATGGTGTACCGAACAGCAAAGAAAACTTCAGCCAGCTTTTGTCAAGTTTGCTAATTCCCTAATGGGTCGAAGGAGGGGGAAACAAGCTGGCACGCTGTCTCCCTGTGTGAGGATGAGTGTGTGCAGACAAGGTTGTGATTGCAAGGTGATTGGTAATTTACATCCGCTCATTTCTACCCTCTGCTTTTAATTCTGCCATTAGGACATTAAAGGCGCCGCTGCCAGAGGCCCCATTACTCCCTTACGGCGGGATGTTGGAATGAAACAGTGTTATTATATAAATACCGTTGCACTTTTGACTTCAGGAAGCTACTTCCTGAGGTGCAACCCTTAGTCATTCAGGGAGCTGATTTACTGTAACATGCCAGGGGTGGACATGCTTTTTCTGACACTTTATTTCGCCCCCTTCTCAGCTCCTCTCCTCCCCGCTCTCCTTCTCCTTCCCACCCTTCACAGACACTCAGGTTTCTCTTCTAATTTTAGGACTGGAAATCTCACTTTTTGACATGTCCTGGGGTTGATTTTCACCTCGACCACCGGCACAGCTGTCCGTCCTTGTGACGTCCAAAGGCGAGATGTTCTACTTTATTAAAAAGTGTGAATATATATATATAAAACCAGAGTGCTGAGAAGAGTGAGATGCACGAAAAGAGATAATGGCAGAGACTGTTAACATACATCTGTCCAATTTGCTCATGCAGCCTTGCACTACCAGAGGGGCTGAGGTGTGTTTGTTTGAATTATAACTGGCCAGTGTGTGTGTTCTTAAGATACAAATTCTTAGAAGAAAGGGTAGCGTTGTCTGAATTCATTCATCTGACAAACTTCTCCAGCAATCTGAGGTAAAGACAATAACAATTTACATGACAGAGAGAGAGAGGGGAGAGAGAGAGAGAGAGAGAGAGAAAGGAAGAAAAAGAGGAAGCAGACTCCCCCGCCAATCAAACTTGCTTTTGTGTACAGCTGAGCAGATAAAAAAAGAACCTGACTCTGAAATCAAAAGATTAAAACAAAAGCCCCCTTGTCGAGTGTCTGTAAAAGCACAGAGTCTACTTATTGTATAGAAAACAACCACAATTACATTTGTAGGCTCACAGGGGCTGAGGGAAAGAGGAAAAAAAAACTGGGCCCAGGAGAGATTATTAATATTCATACTTTTATTCAGACACAGTCTCACCATCTCACAAAATCCTGTCATCAGCCAAAGCCTGGTCACCAAGAAAAAATAAAATTCAAATAAAAGCTGTGTTTTTCTGGGGATAGACTCTCGACACATCCCACTCGCTTTTTGTCTGGTCTCACATTTGATGAGGGAGCAACAGTAGTGTTTTAATTTAAATGTGAAATTCCCAGTTCTCTGAAGGAGAATGATGCTATTTCCCCCCTAGTGAGTCTTTGGAGAAATCCTCAGCTCCCCTGTGCCTGTGTAACTCCTAATTTATTTCAAGAGTGTGTGTGTGATTAGAACCCCCACCTCCCCAGCCCTTCCCAAATTACTGTATCACATAAAACGCTATAATTAAATTAATATTGGATGTAATAATTACTTTGTGGATTCTCATTTTTCATACACACAGCTGTTTTGTTGCCTGAACCATTAGCATTTGTCTGCTGCAATTAACAAAAGCTCTAATGAGATTTCCTCTTATGGATGTGTGTGTGTGTTCGTGTGTGTGAGCTAGAGTTCATGACAATCCCGGTGTGAATGGGTGGTGGTGTGTGTATGTGTGTGTGTGGTGTGTTCGCAGTGCGTGATCTGGCTTCACGTAGTAAAGGGTTAGCGGCCATGCACCTCTCATGCACCAAATATATATCAGCTCCGCATTTCATGACACGTTAAAAGGGTTTTGTCACCGCTGGATTTTTATGGGTATTTCAGGACAGAGTAATTTAGCCTCAATGAGAACATGAACTTTAAGAAAAAGGTGGAAAAGTTCTGACTTTTTAATGAATAAAGGTTGAAGAATCTCTGTGGCGCCAGGAAAGGTACATTACTCTCCATCCCAACTGTAATGTATTCCACTACTTGTGAAAAATAGCTACATTTGTCTAATGCATGTCATGGAACTGATTTAATTCTGAATGATGACCCGTTCCGGCACTTTCATTCACATTCTCACACTTACCAAGGACATGAGTCATTTTCTTTCAACTACAAGAGGTTGAGTTTTACATCGATATTTAGGATGAGTTAGGGAAACTGGCTCAGAGGAATCCTGAGTTTTATTTCCGCACGAGATACATTTCATTACACATTTAAATGCAGCGCTGCTGAAACGAATTAATTCCCTGTGAACTTTTCTACACGTTGCAAACGTTACTGTCGAATCCTCAATGTATGTTGTGGGGATTTTATGTGGCTCACCAACACAAAGTGAAGGAAATCAACGTGTTTGCAAAAAAATATTTTCAGTCAACGTCTGGAAAGTGCTAAACACATTTTATTGGAAATCTTTTGCAGCATTTTCGAAAAAGCTCAGTTTTGGTCTCTTCCAACCAGGTGACACGTTGTTTCCTGTTAAGCACTTCCAATTCCAGTCTTGCAAGTTTTAGAAGCATCCCTGTCCAACACATCTGAATCAGATAGTTGACTCATTACCTGCCCTCTGCAGAACTTGATGACTTGCTGTGGAACCAATTTAGGCATTTGATTCAGGTGTGCTGAAGCAGAGATGAGGCTAAAAGTTGCTCCATGGAGTGAGAAGAGATCTGCCCTAAAATCTGACAAACATGAAATATTTTTTTAGCTTGCTTTTAACAATAAGCAAGCTATAAGAACTTATAGAATTTGCAAGACTGACATTCAGCTTCCATGCACCACAAATCTGGAACACACTTCCAGAAAACTGCAACACAGTTGAAACACTGAGTTCCTTTAAACCAAAACTAAAAACCCAGTTGTTCAGAGTTGCTTTTGAACCTTAATAAATAGAATATTGATCAACATGTGACGTGTATTGATGATTTTGACAAAGACAAAATGTAATGTTTGTCACTGGTTTCTCAGTTGTTGACTGTATTCTGTCATGATCCGTGTTCTGTGTATTTATTTTAAGGATTTTCTGTTTTCAGTTTACTTCCTGTGAGTCTCTGTCTGTTGATTGCTTCCCAGGTGTGTCTCATTCCCTGATTACCCTCCTTGTGTATTTAAGTCCACCTGTTGTCTTTGTCTCTTGTCAGATCGTTGTTGTCTTCCGCCTAGCTCTTCAGTCGTATTGTTTTAATTTCTGGTTAGCTTTAGGTTTAGCTAACCAGAAATTCAGTTGCTACCGGTTTTTAGCTGTGTGGTATTGTTCCTGCCGTACTGCCTGACTGGACTGTTTAGAGCAACATTCATCATTAAATTCATCATCATCATCTTCCTCTGTGTTTCCTGCGTTTATCCTCACCAGCTCTCAACCACACCATATGACATATTCTATTTTTTTAGTGACTTTTTATCTTTGTGTTTCTAAGAGGTAAAGCGCTTTGAGCTGCCTTGTTGCTGAAATGTGCCAAACAATAAACCTGATTGACCGATTGATAATGACGCCATCATAAAATATTAAGTCAAATGTTATGGTCAATAACTCAGTACTTAAAAAGCATTTTTTACCAAACATGTTTTTAACTCTTACTTTGGTAACTTCTTGGACTTTTTGCTTTTACATGAGTAGAAATATATTGTAGTGCTCTCACTTGAGTGCTACGTTTGGTTACTCTACACTCCTCTGGAGATAACTCTCCATTAACAAGTACAGCATGTGTGACTGCAGTGTATTTTGACTCTCAGATGAACCTCTCTTTTCTTCAAACAGGACAACAGTCTCCATCTCTCTGTCTATCTCCCTTCTTGTGTCTATAACAGGCGGACTCTTACACCAGTACTGTCACTGCAGATGAAAATGTCCCCTAGTTATCTGCCTGGGTAATTGCTGTCTTGTTTGGTTAGGAGATTAGAGGGCTGAAACTCTTTGTGTGGTCTTGCAGATTGAACAAACAGGAACCAGAGAGAAACCCTGTCCCAAAAAACCCCACAAGACTCACACTTGTCTGTGTGATACACGATGGTAAGCCAGATGGACTAGCACAGGTGATAATTGTAGTGGTTGGCGTGTTGACGGGAAACGTTAGGGCTTTAACAACGTAGCTTTTATTTAAAGGCTTTTCTGCTCTGGGATGTAATGTTTCCAGAAGTTGTTTTTTTAATCTGCAGACTAAGTAAGAGTTTTTGGACAATTCTGCTCCACAACACTGAATTATCGCACGTAGTAATTCTGCTCTGTCTTAGCAGAAAAAAAAACAAAAAACAAAAGATACTACACAATTAAGTTTGCAGAAACCCCTGTAGATTAGTGTAGGATCGGGATACAAATATTGCTGCTACGGTTGGTACAATGTGGAGCAGTTCTAAACTTCCAGTTCTGATCGGACTTAACAAGCCATTTAAAAATAGAAATACCCCGTATGAAACCACAGGGTTTTTTCAG
Source organism: Poecilia picta (assembly GCA_033032245.1). NCBI lineage: Eukaryota > Metazoa > Chordata > Actinopteri > Cyprinodontiformes > Poeciliidae > Poecilia > Poecilia picta. Next base: position 16,114,457 of record CM065374.1, read on the forward strand.
TGCATTGGGATTACCTTGATGTGGAAAAGTGTGGCAGTCTCATAAAATAAATCTGCTGTGTAAATTGTGGCAAATTTGTGGTTTTCCTAAAAATCAATGTATCATTTGTGTTTATGTACACTGCAAAAAAAAAGAAAGTTGGTATCCATCCTTTAAAATATTTTGTGAAAGGGACTTAAAACATTATCAATCACAACATTCAAATCAACAGTTTTTCTTTTTTTGGTGAAACAACTATACGTTTTGTTTACACATGATTAGTTAAAGGGGTAAACAAAATAATTTATGAGGTCAATTATCAACAATTTATATTAAAAAAGAGAGAAATCCTGCTATCGTCAGCCTAGAACCTCAGCAAACTATTAACATTTCATAAACATTTGTCTAAGCTGTATGTCAGACGTTGGATTTTTTTTTTTTTTAGGAAATACTTAAGTGTTTTTGTGTGAAGTGTTATTAAAATATTACAGCAGCTTTCTAAAACACCCAAAAACATGAGTTTGAAAAGAAAACATTGTAGAAACTCAGAAGAAAAAAATATAGGTACCAAAATAAATTTCTTTTGCCAATAAACTGAAAGCAGAAGTAATAATTTGTTCATTGCCAGTTCTGTGGGATCTTTGGCCTTATCTTTAAAACAGATTTGGGCCTCTAAACATGAAGTTTGAAGAACCCCTGGAATGCTGTGTAGAACTGAGGATCCTGCTAAATTGCTGAAGTCTGGTTTTGGTCTTTCACTGTGCTGTTGCTAGTCAGAAGTGACAACCTATATTTCAACAGCCTGCACTTTTCCTCTCTTTCTCTGAGGGTGGTATCCCATCACTGCCATGCCTCAATCTACCCTCTGCACAATACTACACTCAGCTCCTTACTATTAAGGCACATTTCCATTCCAATCTTCTTTTGGTACGCATGCTTTTATTTCTCCACTCTCGCTCCTTTTTTTTTCTTTTTTTGCTCTTTCTTTCTGCTGTCCTCCCTTCCATGAAAAGCAAAGGGAATGTCAGCCTCCTCTTGTCACGGTGCCTCCAATCAGCGAGGCCAAAGCTCAGGGATCATGTTTGATACTGTCAGATGGCCTGGAAAATTAAAAACCCAATTAAAGTGGCAGTCCAGAGGTCAGCTCCTCTGCATATCAAAAGCTCTCCTCCAGCTATTCTGTCCAAATTATATCCGTTAACAGCTCACTTTGCTTAGGCTGCAACAGCGCGGCACGTTGGGCCGTAATAAGTGCTTTCCTTGCTTCTTGTTCCGTCAAAGGAAATAGAGATGAAGAAAACCATTACAAATACTTTTTCTTTTGGTTCTTTATCACAGCAAAAAACAAACAAAAAAAAGGTTTGTCAGGAGTATGTTACTAATGTTGAGAGAGAAAGGAGTTTATTTTTAGAGTTCTTTCTTTTTTTACCCACATGTGACATGCTGCACTCCTGCTCATATTTGTCTTTAGCTGTTGAGATATATCCAAAAGCCGAGCTCCCAATTTCTCTTCCACTTCCTCTATCCCTCTTGTTCTTTTGTGTACCCTGTTTTACCCACAATTCATTAATTCCTGTACAGCGGTGGGGAGAGGACAGAGAGGAATGGCCAGCCAGCCTTAATGGCATGCGTCTTCGGATGGGCTATTAATATTCAGCCTTAATGCTTCTGATAACCGGGCTGGGGTGGAGGGCCGGGCAAGGGGGGGGGGGGGGGGGACCAAGAAGCTGTTGGTCCAGACAGCCTTATTAAGCAGCTGGAGTGGAATGATGCTCACTCATGTCTGTGAGCAAATGCACAAGTAATACACATCTGCATGCACCACATTACAGTACGCACACCCACTTGCAGTCGAGACCAGTTGTCTTTGGGACTTCAGACAGGATGAGGGCGTTCGCACTAAACCGCTTCCCACATGCTAAAGGTTTGGTATATTGCACATCATCAGCAGCAAGTGATATTCCTCATAATTTCTATATAGATTATTAATCTCATGTAATAATTTTGTCCAGATAAATAAAGAAAAAAAATCATGTTGATATTCATTTTATTCATTTTTTCTATTACTTTCCTTCCTTCCGTTTCTCTTTGCATAGCAACTACTCTACATTTGGTCTCTTAGCTCCAGCTCATTTACATTTAATGACATGATAATACACATTAGCAGACTATTTCAAATAATTACAGCCTTTCAGTTGCTTTTCGCCTTCACCTCTTTCGCCCAAATGTTCTTCCACATCTTACATCCTCTGTTCCTCCCCCCCTCCCATCCCCTTCCCTCCTTAAACTTTTATATTTCTCATGGAAATAATAGAAAATGCTTTCCCAAAGAAACAATATGTAATAATATGTCAGAGGGACGGGAGAGAAAAAAAAATTGAGCAATTTTTGAAAACGCTGCTGAGCGGCAGGTTGAATAGGACATTAAGTTCTTTCTTTGGTAGTGGTGGGTATGTTTTTCCTGTCATGGTGATGTGGACTTATATGGATGCTAGCAGAAGGTAGCAGCTCTCACAAGGTAGGTAAAAGCTCTCCTGTCATCTTAAAAATGGCTTTTTTAAAAATATACTAATGTGTGTAAATACAGGCCGAAGATGGACTTTAGTCGAGGTAAGTTTATTTGAATAGCACATGTCAGCAACAAGGTAATTCAGGGTTGTTTACATGATTAAAACATAACAAAACAAGCAGCAGAGATTACATTTTTCAAATGTAATTATGAAAACTATTGGAAATAAATGATTAGAAATTATCATAGCAAAAATATGGGAATAAGGACAAAACTAATCTGTGTTAAGTTTGTTCAATACTTGCATGCTCCGTCACACGTGTTTTTGTTTTAAAGTCCAAAATCCTGCAAATGCATTCAGGTCGGCAAAAAGATTAAATAAAATCATATCATAAGTAATATGAATATAAAAGTTTTTCAGAAAGGAGCTTTATTGGTTTTTAAAACATCTTTATGTGCAACGTATCAGCTGTCGCGCACTAAACATACAGCGTAGCAAAGCTATACGTTGCATATTCTTCCTAAATGCCATTTATCAGCTCCAGGAATAGGCCTGCAAAAAAAAAAAAACACAACAAAAAAGCACAAATGGAAGTGCTGAATCACATTCACCTCAAAGCAGATTTGATCCCTTTTAGTCGTGTTTGAAGGTCTAATGAGAGAACACTGTTGGCACCCACCGCTCCCTGCGGTCCACAAAATACTCTCCAGTTCACGGTGTCCTGCGGAGTGATCTCTGAACCTAATGACTCTGAAAGTGGGCTGACCATGCCGTTCCGGTGCTTTTGTAACAGATGGCTGTAGATAATATGGGTTGAGTCGAACACCATTAACATTTAGGCCAAAGGTGTGAAAGATGAAGAATGTTTTAACCCTGTTACATTCTGCAACACCTTAGGGAACACCCATGCTGTCAAACAAACATCTTTTTGCCTCAGAAACTCCCCTATCTGTCAAATACGATTCCAGACCTGCATCTTTGATGGGTGAGTGTGTAGCTGTATTTTTCTGTGTAGGAGTGAACGGAGTAGTTAATAATGAGAGATTTCTAAATGATGGCTTTTTTTCATGTCCACAACATTGAGGGGAATAAACCACGTGGAAGAGTAAGCAGAGCTCCCTCGTGGTGCCTGAATGAATCTTTTCCTGGCTGTTGCACTGTAGTGGTCAAACAAATTAAACTCAACACCAGTATGTAAGTAATTTTATGTAAATTATGCCGTTAATGTTCTGTGTCGTGCTGGTGACTATGGGCTGGTGTGTGTCTTTCCTGATGAATCTTGTCTACAGGCTGGGCTGGAAGTTAATGTTCATTTGCCAGCAACCATCAACAGAGTGGCCTCATATTTTATTTATTTATTTATTTTTTACCATCGACTGTCTTGTTCTGTTTGTACTTTACCATGATTTAAGTTTCCTCTTTTTATTTTCTCAATGTTATCCAACTATGTCAGTATGTGATGCACTTGCATTTTGCTTAGAGGATAGAAAAAAATATATAAATTATAGATACAGTGTTCGTTTAAGTATTTATACCTTTTCAACTATGAATATTGTGAAGGTGAACCTCTACCCCAGTTTCAAGTCTTTGTCAGCCTCCAAAAATCTTCTTCTAGGGTTGCTGCTTGTCTTTTCATCATGTCTGAACAATTTCTCCGCAGCTGCTGAAGAAAAGACTCCCACAGCATGATGCTACCACCACCACCTTTAACTCTGGCAGATGACATGCTAACGGCACAATGTTAACTTAGTATTTTGCATATAGACTGAAATTTTTATATATTTTTTTGTCTCATCTTACAAAATCACCTTGCTTGCTGTGGCCTTCAATGGCTTGTTGGAAAAGACAAGTGGGATTTCTGCATTTCACCAAAGGCTTCCGTCTTACCACATTTAGTGGTAAGACAGATTTGGCCTAATGTTGTACTGGATGTTAAGGAAGATTTTACTTGGGTGGCCCCTCTTGCTGATGAAAATAACTTTTAAAACCAAATTGGGTGAAATCTTTCTTTCATCTAGTCCTTGTTTAATTGGCTGAGCTTCAAAGCAATCACATAATAACCAGCAATCACAGATTACTGGTTATTATTAGCTGAGATGTATTTGCAACTGAGCTTACACACAAGATTAAACTCATACAATCAGATTGTAACTATGCCAACACAGCAGAAAAAGTAAAAGTGAAGCACTTGTACTTTTACTTACCAGTTCCTTTAATTGTTGTTCCTTTTACTTAGATATGAAAATATTTAAAATGTTTTTAATCTGTCTGCAATTTAAGCATCAGATCAAATTAGTAGCATTCCATTTTCAGTAAACAAATATAAACATTTTAGATCAATGGCCTGTTGTGCTGTGGTTTGCGGGATGATCATGGTGCCTTTTCTGTAATAAGCAATTACTGAAAAACTCACAGGTTCTGAGCAGAGAAGCAGGTGGCGAAGCGGCAGGAAAATGGGGAAGCATCACCTGTTGCAGGAAGGCAGAATCAGAGGAACAAGAGAAATGAACATTTTTTAATGGACCACTTAAAAAGGAGGGAAGGCCAAAAACCAACCAAAACAATGAACAGAAGGACAACACTAACCTAAGAACACAAATAAGCTTTGATAAGACTTGTAGTGCAAAAATAAGGAAACACAAAGATAAACGTCGCTTTGTTAAATTCAACCATTTATGGCACTCCCTGAAGGTTTGGGGATCTGATTTAGTAGGTTAGCTTGCTTCTGCTGAGATGTCTCTACATAAAAGCCAGGCATGTTTCTCCTTCCAGCATGTCAGGCTGTGGACCTCTGGTTCTGCTGTGGGTCATGAACCTCTGTGGTTCTCCTGCTGATCTTCTGGCCTGGCCTGTTTGGGTGGATAACCATGTCTTGGTAGGTTTGCTGCAGGTGATGGGTTGAAAACTCCTCCCTGAGTTGTTTCAAAGATTGATATATTTCACTTTAGAAATAAAGCCAGCTTTAAACAACAGAAGGCAGATTGAAAACAAATGCAAAGGGATTTTTTAGATTTTTTTTTATAGAGAAATGTTTATTTCAAACCACGTATATCCTTCTCCTTTCATTTCACAATTGGCGACTTTGTGTTGTTTAATCACGTTAAATCCCGACAAAATACTCAAAGGTTTGTGATCGTAATATTACAAAATGTGAACGAGTTCAAGGGATGTTAATATTTGTTCAAAGCACTGTATTTTCTCTCTGCCTGATCCTCTCCTGGCATCCGCATTATCTCCCCTCCATGTCTTCCTCTGGCTGATACAATTTACACAGCCACGGAGGACCGCAGGATTTACGCTGGATTTTTGTTTCAGCCATCTATGGAATTAAGAAGTGTATCCTTGCATTTCATTAAATCCTGCCTAATGAGATGACTGTCTCTCCCCAAAGAGCAGATGATAAAGTACTCCATGCCACGGTGCATAAATTAGCATGGGTGAGGTTAAATGCTGGAACTGACTCATGTTTCACAAGAGGACCCTATCCAGCAGTTAAATCAACTCACATAAATACTGCCAACTGCAGCCTTAATTCTCCTACCTTCGTGGAGCTCCCATCCAGACTAATGGATCTTTTTTCATCGTAACTAAATCAAAACAGAGTGGAGCAGAAGTAGCAATTTGTAGATTCTCTGTGCACTCACTCGGTCGATAGCTTTTTGTTGCAAAGAATCGCAGGGAATCGGATTTCGACATTTTATCCTTGTTGGAGTGTTTTCATTTGAATACTAACAGAGAGTTTCAAACTCACAATTATGTGACATCTCTATAGAGGTCGGTAGTTTAATAACAGACAAGTTTGAAATATATGTAGCTGGTTTTCTAGCTGCAGATTCTAAGTAGTAGGATGGAGAAGAAAAAAAAAGAAATGTAAACTGTCTTGGAACTTACATGTCACTAGTTAGCCGCAAATATGTTCGACTAGAATATTTACAAATTATTATTAACTGCTGCCATTTCTGTTTGTGTCCTTTCTACTTTTTTTTATTAAAAAGTGACAATGAATACTACTTTGATCTATTTCAGCCTGAATTACATCCCAATTACGAGAAGCCACATATGGCTCGTGCACCTTGTCAGGGCCATTTCCGATATTACGGTATCATTACCGGTGATGAGGAAACACGCCAGATTTCCTTTTATGAGTTTGCCTGCGCTGCATCACAGATACACACTTTTACACGCAGCCTGAAGTGCTTGCAGAGGACGGGAAATGAGAGAAATCCTTGAGCCAAATGTCTGATTTGATCACGACATCTAATTGAAGCATAATTTTCACAAAGTCTTTCAAACAGCTGACAGCTCCTCAATTTCTGCCCATCTTTTCACCATACATTTTTTCCCCCTCCATGTTTTAAAAGATGCTCCTGGCTGAGTTAGACTTCATGGGGGGGGGGGGGGGGGGCACTGAGAGTTTCTGCTGATTTTTCAGGTGTTCTAAGCTTTTGGATCCACGTGGCTGTAATGGACTTATTCACAAGCGGTCCTTGTCTCTCTAATTAGTGGTCCCCCCTCGAGTCGTAACAAGGGCACTGACGAGAGAGCCTTTTCCCAATGATAATGTGAATGGATACCTGCAGGGGGAGATTTCTGCACTGTTCCTCATCCTGTCAGCCACTCTGGGTAACACTGGGGCTTAATGAACCTGAAAATAAGACACTGTGTGTGGTGAGGGACGTGGGTGCGTGCGTGTGTGTGTGTGGTGTGTGTGTGTGTGTGTGTGTGTGTGTGTGTGTGTGTGTGTGTGTGTGTGTGTGCGTGCCTGTCAGGTGGGTACAGTAGAGCACCTTAGAGTTGGTTTTGGAGCAGTACCATTTCTGTAGTTGAACATGTTCCTCCATATATTTGGATTTCTTAAGGTTGTGATGGTACATCCGGCTCAAGACTTGAGATAACGCACAATGTTGTTTTGCAAGAATAAGACAAGAGTTACCATCGTTTCTGGGCAAATATTTTTTCTTTTGTTTTCGCAAAAAGATTAAAGATTTTATGTGCTTTGCTTCTTAATCTGAGAGTGTAAGATCCTAATCAAACAAAATCCAAGTTGTTGTTGTTGTTAAATCATGACCAAGGATCTTAACTTAGGCAGGTGAAGCCTGCAATGCTTTGGGATCTTATGTTTCCTTCTGGATGAGAAGTTCATTTATGCTAAAGTTGGAGTCCTTTCTGGGAATATTCACTGCTGATCCATTTTTAATCAGTTTGTGGATATTTGCTCTGACTGTATTTCCCTGAAATGCCAAAACTTTACAAATTATACTGTGACCAATTACAGAGTGATATTTCATCTGTCCTGGAACTATCTTAGATCAGGCCAGGATGTGTCACTGGTCGACATCCATTAGTCTACTTCATGTTGTCAGGCAGGTTCTTTGTCATTCTACCAGTCTGGAAATAAATAGGCCGGTGTGAGGTGACTGAACTTATTGAACTTTGTTAATGACACTTTATTCATACTTTTCTATGGCGAATTGAATTTTATATGTAAAAGAGAACTATGGTTGGTTTGAATAGCTTTTCTCCTTTTGTGAACAAATTAATTTAAAAAAGTTTTTTTTTTATTTTTGTATTCATCCAGGCTCTCTTTGTTTTAGGCTCCAATTGGTTTGATGATCTGAACAGCAAGTGTGGCACGTGAAGGTGAGTTAAACTTGTCCATGAGATTTAAAGATTTAAAGATTTCTTAGCTGGAACATTACAAAGGGAGCCAACAACATGCTTTCAATCAGAGAGATAAGGTGCATGTTGTGTAGGTGAAAGATGATCCGAGTTAACCCACAGTCTGCTTTCCCGCCGGACCGCCGCTCAACATGTATTGCGATATGTGTGTGCCGCCTGCGAGATGGTCTGACTGATAACTTGACGTCGCAGAGATGCCTATCTGGGATGCATGCAATGTCACAAACGTCACGTGTGATCGATCGAACACCGCATCGTCTAAGTGAGAGGTCATTGCTCTCCATATACAGCCTCAGGGGAGGAACGGGAGACAGAATGCCTGGTCAGCACACGGTCACATTTTGGATGCACGGCTCTCCCTCCCTGCCCTCCTGAGTGTGTAATGAGCTGAGTTGTTGTTGGTGGAGCACACGTCACTCCATGTGACATTAGGCTCAATCAGTGCTGCCATAGATGACCCCTTGCTTTACCTTGGAATGCTCGGCCCTTCCAGTGTGGGGCTCCAGCTACCTTTTTGAAGCTCGTTGACATTGAATGATTTGTTAGTTTATTATGGGAGATAGGTGTCATGTCAGACAAGCATTAAATCCTTGCAAAGTGAACCTTACAATTTTTTTTCTCTCCAGTAAAACCGCTGCTGACCAAAGTGGGTATGCAGTGATTGGGCAAATTTATGACAAACCACACACACACACACACGCACACACACAAACAACTAGACAAAACAAGATGGACTGGAGGAAAAGCAGGTGAATTATCGACAGCTTGTGTGTGATGGAAGCAGAGAGGCAGAGAGAACGAGCAAAAATCACACAAACAGGAGAGAGGGAAAGACGAAGACACAGATAGAGAAATGGAACCACAGATGTGGCGGGGCCTCGGGCTTTACAAGTCATTACGGTGTAAACTGCTCCAGTGGCGATGTTGTGCTGAGAGCACAGGGGTCACCATCTCATGGGTGTGTCAGGCCATGCATGCACGCATAATGCATAAGCAGACACACACAAAGAGGAAGCTGAAAGAACATCTGGATACATGCCACCTGCCTGGAGGAAGTCATCTAGTTTACACGGAGAGCAGGAGGGGCTTTGTCCCTTCCTGGATGTGCAACCTTCATGCTAGCTTGCACCACTGGGAGAGGATGGAGGACAAAGTGGAGAGTGAAGAGCGTGCAAACCCAGACGCACTTAGCAGGGATTAGGTGTTCAGGTAAACACGGATGTCGTGACGGGAAATGGTCGCACCGCTGTCTCATCTGCAGATTTTTTTTTGTAAATCATGTGCAACTCTCTGGTGTGTGTTTAAAGGGATTTTACTCAGCAAACCATTTGAACTGAATTAAATGGCATTAACAGTAAAAACACTAAAATATGGTTGAGAGTAAAGAACCAAATTTCATGAACAAAATCTAAAATGTCAGAACTTAAAGTGCTGTAATATTGTATATCCACCCCCAAAGATTTATTCTATATCTATTTTCTTTTTTTTTTTGTTGCTTTTTTTCACATAAAGCTCCAAACTATTATCCAAAAATGAAGAAAACATGGGAGAGCGAAGAACCTATCCATGATAAGACAGTCACTTACTATGCAGAGGAATGTGTGTTTATTTATGATTCAACAAAAGACGCTGGACAAAAACCTATTATTTGCCCTTAAACAACTTAATGATTTCCCAAAACGTGAGCAAAATTATTGTGTGAACAGATGAGATAAAAGTGGACATTTTTGGAAGATGTGGTTGCTTTAGTGCTACATGATCTACATGGCTACCATAATTAATGTAACACTAAATTCTGCTTTTTTAACAATCAAGAACATGCCTTTGAATGGCTCAAAATATACAAACAAGAATATGGTTTTGGAGTGGCCTATTCCAAGGCAGCACTTAAATCTTACGTCTGGAAAACCCTAAAAGAAGCAAAACACTGCTTATTGGCTGTTGTAGCTGCCAGAGCTGGCACAAACTATTAGGTTTAGGGGCCAATTTTGTTTCTGCATAGGACCAGAAAGTTTTGTTTTCCCACTTAATAAGTGAAATAAAACCTGCAGTTTGCATTTGCTCAGGTTATCCATGTTACATTCTAACATTTGCAAAGTGACTTGAAACATGAATGAAGTCAGACAGAAAAGTGACTCAGTTCTAAGTATTGACCATCTGGCAAGAGCTCAAGCTAGCATGCCTCAAAACAATTGCATTCATTAGCTTAATTTATCATGGCGGTAAGCTCAATTTACTTTTGCTTGTGAGAGGCTGGCTCATTAAGATTCAGTCTGCCGTTTCCTCGGGCCGTCCTGTGATCATTTACGCATCGTTCAAGCATTGTGGAACCAGATAGGAAGCACTCCTAGGTGGAGGTTATCTGCTGGACCTGCTGAAATAAAGAAAGAGGGGTTGAGAGAGTTTTTGGAGGTAAATGAGAGAATGGGATATGGGGGTGTGGGGGGTGGGGGGTTCAGCAGAGGAGTGATCTAAAGAAGAATGCCGTTGAGAAGAGGTGGCATGAAAGGAAGGCCCGGCTGAGTGACAGAATGGATGTTACAAGGCTGGGGTGGAAGAGGAATGGAGAAACAGCGAGGAAAGAGAGGCACGTGACTAAATGTATTCTGATAACTGAACAGCAGATGTCTCGCATGGAGCTCCTTTGTTGCCTGAACAGCAGGACCCTGCACTTCAGTGGGCTCACTTCACACTGCATTCATTTGCCTGCCAGCTGCCAATTTAGGGTAGCGAGAGTGAAAGAGAAAGGAAAGAAAAAGAGGAGATGGGAGGGTGGCTCACACCAGTCCATTTCTCCCCTCCCACTGCACGTCTTGCAGAGAGGCTGCCATTCCGTCCTCCCTTTCCCCCCGGTGGCCTGTACAATTAGTGATCTGCATAACCACCCACACCTTCGCGCACTGCTCTTACAGAATGGGGGAGAAGCTGTCTTTGTCTTTTGGCTGTTGTACAATTGAGTTGCTTTGGACTTGGCTGGAAGCCAGAGTCTGTGGCACAAAACTGCGCGGTCTTGATGGATGACAGATACTCCTTGAGTCCCGTTTGCTTGCGCAGCCGATTTGGCGGGTCGGACACGAACTGCATCAGCTGCCTCCAGCAGCCCTTTTGTTGAAACACCTTCTAAGCCGTGGCAAGGGAGAAGTTTGTGAATTGCACGCTCCCATTGTGGTCCCAGGTACCTCGGCTCAATAGACGAGCGCTCTCATTAAGACCACAAAGACCACAGTTCATTAACGCCTGGGTGAAAACAAATTTGCACCCCTCTGCTAAGTGATGTGGGCTGAGGTGTCATGGTATCAGGGCTTTGGTGAAAGTGGCCATGCGAGGCAGGATTAAGGTGACTGCATTCACATCGTCACAGTTCTCCTGACGCTTGCGATCTACCTGAGAATTAAATTCCATCTCACTTTGGGTCTCCTTGTCTTATTTATTTGTTTTTTTAAACAAAAGTAGAACTGCAAATCTTTTCATCAACTCTGTGCATCTAGAAAATGAAAGTTTTTCCAAATCTTCACACTCAGTCACACTGGATGGAGAATGTCTTTGTGCACCAATTTTAAAGTATTGCCTCAGATCTGCTATTGGATTTAGAGCTAATGTGTTCCATTTGTATTGCTGCCTCGACGCTTAGGGCCATTGTTCTGCTGGAAGAACCTCTGTCCAGGTCTCAAGTCCTTTGACTGCCTCTGCCGTGCTTCACTATGGAGATTATGTGTTCAAGTTGATGTGCAGTGTTAGTTTCCCATCACACTTTGTGTTTTGCTTATCGACCACAAAGTTCTCTTTTGGTCCACTGACTGACTGAAGCAGCCTCTTCCACATGTCTGCTGTGTCCCATACAGAGTTTGCAGCACGCTGCAAGGATGACTTCTTCTGGATTTTTATCAACGACCGCTTTCTTCTTGCCATTGTCCAATAAATCTCAGATTTAAAGAGTTCATGACTAGCGGTAGACTGATTTTCCCTGAGGCAACCTTACAAATAATACAGGCCTCTTGGCTTCCTGCCATGCTTAATGTTCCCCTGCTGATTTAGGTGAGCGATGGTATCTTGATAAATTTTCAGTTTTAACTCACTTTTTCTGTTGCATATGTTCAAGTATTTGATTGTAGCTCGAGGAGCTATGAAGATATGCTTAAGAGGATGTGAATATTTTTTGTCCCTTTAGGTGCTTCAGTAACTTTAATGCTGAGTTCCTTATTAAGACTTTTGCAGTGCGTCATTCGGGTTCAGAATGTATGCGCTGATAAACGATCGCCAGCTCATCTGCGATGTAGTGGCTTGTTGCCGCACAAAAGACAGCAAAAGAAGATCCCTCTCATCGCCCACCTCGGTGTCTATTCACAAGACAAGCGAAAGAACAAGCATTATCTCTACTTCCTGAGTTGGCAGGGAGTGTGATAAAAACTTTTTGATTAAAGGAAGCGAATAATCTATTTCATTCTGAATCGAGAAGCGGGAAAAAGAGCGGAGGATTAATCTTAAGGCCGTCGTTTTACTGCCTATCCCCCCTCCTGTCTTGGAGCTGAAGAAGCGTGGGTGAATAATGGGGTGTCCATCAGCCGTGGGCTCAGGCCCAGATTGGGATTTTCTCTGGGGATAATACAAAGCAGGGCGACAATTGATGATTCATAATGTACAGTTTTAGCCTGGCGATAGCGCCAGCTATTGTGGTGGGCATTAGTATTACAGTTTCTCAGCAAGTTGTTTCTGTCTGACAGCAATTTTTGCTTCCCCTACTGAGGCGGGGAGAGCCACACATTTAAAAAATATTTAGTTTTGCGTAAGAGTGTCTGCACAAGCATTTTCACCCTGTCAGACATGCACAATGCTAAAAAAATGTCTTTGAAAGAAAGGAGGGAATCAAGCAACTAGCAGCGGTGCATAATGGCGCCATTTTATGTCTACTTACTTTCTTACGTCTGCTTCCTCGTTTTGTGTGCCGAAGCTGCTTGAGCAATCCTCCTAACAAAGTTGTCTGGCTCTCCAGTCATGTGAGCAGCACCTGTCCTGTGGAGGCTGAGGCGGTGCTGGAGGATCCAAGGAAGGTACGCTATCCATCAGTAGTTCCATTTGATATTTAATTTAGACTTTTATGAGCCTTAGAGGATGGACCATGTCATTTTTCTCTGCCGTGCTCTCTGTATGGATGGAGGATAAATTCTCCTCCTCCATGGGGCCAGCATAAGCAAAGCCCAACTTAGATTTATCACTGTGTAGCTCTGGTCACGGTTGTCACAATTAGTGGCCTACATACAGCACCAAGCACACAGGTTTTAGTGGGTAGAACCTGTCATTACATGGAAGCAAAGGTTTAGGGGATAAAAGGAGCAGATATAGGGTTGAAGGCCGCTGTAAAAGTTGACTATTATCTGTATATGTGAGAGCAGATATTTACATTGACTGTATAAAATGACAGCAATTTTTGTGACACATCTGGAATTAAATCTTGTTTTAGGTCAGATAGGACTAATAAATAATTTCTATTTGCTAAGTACAAGTATAATGATAGACATAATTATACAGATTATTTTTTCCTATAGTCACTTTGTAACTAATTGGCAGCCTGCTTAGGGTTATTGTCCATGTGGAAGACCTGTTTGTGTTCAATCTTGAGATGTTGCTGCAATATTTTCACATTTTGTTGATTTCTAATGATCCTATCCATTTCATGAAGTTCACTGGCTCCACCGAGGCCAAACACTTGAATTTGTATCTCATCAGATCACAGAACATGACTCCAAAATTTAGGTTTCTGTGCTACTTTTTATTTATTATTTATTTTGCTAAGAGGAAAAGACTAGTCAGGCAGTAAGAGTATAATGGTTATACATCTTTTTATGCGGCGTAATCAGGTAGCCGGTGTCTACTGCAATCTTTGCTCAGAACTGTTATGATTCTGTCTCATAAAGAAAAGCACAAGAACAATAATCCTGTTTAAAAGCTGCCCATTTTGCATTAGTCAAGTGCGTTAGTGAAATTATACACACATTTTACCTTGATATATATAGATGGACTAAAATAGGTGCTTCTCTAAGAGGGTAATAACGAGTTTTATAAACTAATCCTTTCCTAATGCTCTGTTTGAATGTAATTTATAGCTTCATTTATTACCCCTTTTGTATTAGTAATTATTTCTAAAATACCAAAGAGCCATCTTTTCTTTCCCTGCTCTTCTTGGCCTCTGATTTATTGTCTCAGCTCTGGCCTGATGCCGTCTTCCCAAGGTGTGACATTTCAAAATATTTATAGCTCTGGCACATTAAAGGGCTTCCTTTGAAGGTGACCGACTGCTCTTCCACACCGGTGTAATTAATAGAATCTCGGCTCTCTTGCCAGATCTTATTTATCCACCTCCATTCTGCTGAAACACTGCAGAAAACAGCAAGGTTTTGGCTATCTTTTTCATCTCATAAACAGCCCCTTTTTAATGTCCGCAAGTCCCAGGATGCATTGCACGGAGGGGCGAAAGGGAAGCCATTCCCCCCATTCAAAGCTCTGAAAGTTTAATATTTTATTGATTAGATTCAAGCTCCCTGTCCAAAGTGGCAATTAAAATTCAATTAAACTGACTGAAAGCATCATATTAAATTTCATTTCTTTATGAGCTTCAATGCTGGAGGACTTGAGTATAATCACAGCCTTTTTAGATTATATTATCCTGTTCACTCACTATAAAAGTGACACTTTTAGGTATACTTTCAATATTTCTTGAGTGTAACCCTCTAATGAACACATTTTATAGCCATTAAATCAACTATTATCCAGCATTGCAATAAAGAGAAATGGCTGCTTTTTATTCTGCACTCCAGATTAGAAAAATTTGAATTTTGCTTTTTTTTCCTTTCTTCTTTTGCACAGGTGTATGAATTAAGCAGTGATTTGAAATAATATTGTTATGTTACAATTACCACTTTCATTGTATGTACAAATATGAAGTGGAAGGAAAATCATACAAAGTGTTCAGGAAGTGTGTCTCAGCCAGCATTGCTTTCAGAAATAAAGTTTTAATGGAGTTTATGTGGGGTTCACTTGAATTTAGGTCTGATCTGAACTTGGACTGGGCCATTCTAGCTTAAGAATATGCTTTGGTCCAAACCAATCCACTGTAGCTCTGACTAAATGTTTAGCGTTTTTTGTTCAGGTGCCATTTTATCCTCTACCACAGACTCAGGTTTTTGGTAACATCGAACAGTTTTTTTTTTTGCCTCTATTTAGCTCCATACATCTTCTCATTCACTCCAACCAGCTTCCCTGTTACAATTAAAAAACACATCCTCAGAGTATAATGTTGCCAATCCCATGTTTCAGTGTGAACTCAAGGTATTTTCTGCTACATATTTGTTGCTTACAAATGGAGACAATACCTACAAAAAATAAATAAATAAACAAAAGAAAATTATGGAAAATCTTTTTTTTCTTCATTTGTAGTCTAACGTTTATGTTGGCATTAACACCATTGTATTGCATCTAGGATGTTAAAGTACGGTGGCCGTGAGGTGCAATTACAAAATCACTACAACATTAACGAAAACACTACAACATTAACGCAAAGCAATTACAAATTACAAAATCACTACAACATTAACGAAAACACTACAACATTAACGCAAAGCAATTACAAATTACAAAATCACTACAACATTAACGAAAACACTACAACATTAACGAAAACACTACAACATTAACGCAAAGCAATTACAAATTACAAAATCACTACGCAAAGCAATTACAAATTACAAAATCACTACAACATTAACGAAAACACTACAACATTAACGAAAACACTACAACATTAACGAATCACTACAACATTAACGAAAACACTACAACATTAACGAAAACACTACAACATTAACGAAAACACAACAACATTTACAAAACGGAAAAGGTAGGTCTCAGTGGAGACCTAAGAAATCGCTGATTGGACTACAGCTCGTTAGAAAACGGAAAAGGTAGGTCCCAGTGGGGACCTAAGAAATCGCTGATTGGACTACAGCTCGGTTTACTTTTGGTTTACCGGAAGTTATTCTGGCACGCTCAGTTTGAGTGAGCATAGACATAATATAAGAGTAGACCCCGCATTGGCTGCTCCTGCCAATGCGGGGCAGCCAATGGCCGCCGTATTTCCTGCTGCGCAGGAAATACGGCGGCCATCTTAGAGCGATAGTCCCTCCTACTTTGCCAATCAAAACAACAGGGATATTGTTGTTCAGATCGATGGATTATTGATGTCAGGCTCCACAAACAACATTTCACAACAAAGATAGACATATATATATACCTGTAGGAGCTATTCTTCCCATTGTTTTGTTAAATCTTAGAATTTAAATTGTTTAGTTTATTCTTAGCATTTGTTTGTTTTTCTAATTGATTTATCATTAGAATTTTTATTTTAATTTTTGTTTAGAATAAGTTTTTTGTTTAGTAATTCACTTAATTAGTTAATTAATTTCAGATTGGAATGTGGGTATTTCACGGTATAAGTAGGTGGGTCTTAAGTAGCTTATTATGCATGTGGTGGTCACAAGGTTTTTTTTACCAGCTAATCAGTCACATCGGTTTTCATTTTGTCAGTCAGTGAACAGGTACAGGAGTGGGAGCAGAAGCCTGTAACCTTTTGCCTGATCTGCAAATAAAACCAAAGAACCATATTTTGACTTTTGATTTCTTTTTGCTGCATAAACAAGAATCCGTGTGCATCAGGTGACTATTTGAGTTTGATTCACCTTTTGTTTTGATCACCTTTGAGTTTTGAGTTTTTTGATTTTTGAATTTAAGTTTTTTGGACAAATGGTCACTACATAATACATATTTATGTAACTATACAAACACAAATAAATAATGATTAATTAATAATGGCACAAATAAATAATGATTAATACTGAATAATATATATTGGATGCATGTTTATATGTATGTATATATACATATATTTTTTAATGAAATTTGTGGAAATTAATTTGTATTTAAGTGTAATTCTATAAAACAAATTAGATGTTAACTGACAGTTGTGGAGTGAAATATTTGTCTTGATCTTTGTTTACAATCTAAGATTTTTTTTATATAGGCTATATATATATATATATATATATATATATATATATATATATATATATATATATATATATATATATATATATATATATATATATACATACATACATACATACATATTAACATGCATCCAATATATATTATTCAGTATTAATCATTATTTATTTGTGATTGTATAGTTGTATAACTATATATTATTATAATAAATTATACACACAGCCATTCACCATAAATTATTCACGGCTGTGTGCTTTGTAATATGCTCATCATACATCGATATCAGAATATTCCATTCCTATTCTATTGTTATAGCTACTAATCATATTTAAAAATGCTGAACTATGTATTAAAAACATACTTAAATAATACAATTATTTATAAATGTAGCTTTGATAGATGTCTGAATATAGTTTCCAGTGACAAAAAAGTGTGTTATGATCGATTAAATGCGCTGATATGTCATTTTACCTGCTAAACACATAAGGCAGAGTGGAGTGGTCTACCGCTTCAAGATGGCCGCCCTAAATCTCGTCAGCGACAATAGGGGAGAGCGGAGCATGAGGCGTCTATCATTATATTATGTCTATGTGTGGATCACCAAGTACATTCATGTTTTAAAAAAACACGTAAAGCCAGAATAACTTCCGGTTCAAAAGTAAACCGACCTGTAGTCCAATCAGCGATTTCTTAGGTCTCCACTGGGACCTACCTTTTCCGTTTTCTAACGAGCTGTAGTCCAATCAGCGATTTCTTAGGTCTCCACTGAGACCTACCTTTTCCATTTTGTAAATGTTGTTGTGTTTTCGTTAATGTTGTAGTGTTTTCGTTAATGTTGTAGTGTTTTCGTTAATGTTGTAGTGATTCGTTAATGTTGTAGTGTTTTCGTTAATGTTGTAGTGATTTTGTAATTTGTAATTGCTTTGCGTTAATGTTGTAGTGTTTTCGTTAATGTTGTAGTGTTTTCGTTAATGTTGTAGTGATTCGTTAATGTTGTAGTGTTTTCGTTAATGTTGTAGTGATTTTGTAATTTGTAATTGCTTTGCACCTCACGGCCACCGTATTAAAGGGTAATATAATAAAATGCAAACATGTTTGATGAATTATAAATTATTTGTATGACAGGGAACACAATGGCTTGACTTTGAGCTTCAGAGTTTTATTTAATGCTGTTAGAATTTCTTAGTTAATAAAATTGTAATTTTGCAAAAAGCCTCAGAATGAAATTTTGTTTCAGAGACCTGGTTATCTGGTTTATTTATGTTTTAGGGTTGTAAGTGGTTTTTATTTCCCATTGTATTTGTCTTTGGTTGTTGAGTTTTATTTTGGATGTTTAAAATTTCTTCCTGCTCCAGTGTGGAATGTTCTGCACAAAGTGAAATGTATTAGTCTATGAGAGGGCGAGCATGCATTATTATGCCATTATGTCATTAACAGATGACTTGAAAATGGCCTCAAAACAATAATATTTTCTATCACCACAGTCATTCATGGGACAATTTATTGCTCAGTAAAATTTGTCGTCATGGTAGACCTACTCCAACCTTAGAAGTGGACCTCTGCAGCTTACCATGGGCTTCTCGGCTACTTCTTTGAATTAATGCACACCTTGTCAGGCCTGCCAACTCAGGACTTTGCAAATGCAAATTTGTGCCATTCTCATTGATTATTAACCATTTTTTTCTTCCACGTTGCACTTATGCTGCACTTTTTGTTTGTTTCTCACATAAAACACCCAAAAAGTGTATTAAAGTTTGTGGTTGTAAACAGTCTTGTAACGCATAAGCCAAGACAAACCAAGCAAGACCTATCAATATAACGCAGATGGTTAAAAAAATCACCTCGCTATTCAGTGTTCTTTGTTATTAGGACTTTGCAAAGTTTTACATCTACCGCCGTGACATTTGTCTTTTTTTTACAAGCAGATTACTGTCAAGTCAGGATAAATTTTAGTGAGCCGTTATATATTTATTTACATCTTATACAGCCAGGACTTTGCAGCCTTGTTAGTACCTTTGCAAGGCAACTCTGAGTCAAACTGCTGAATATTGGCTTCCTCAAGGGAACCACGAATGTCTGCATAAAATTAATTTGCAATCGGTGCAGTAGCTGTTGAGGTGTAATGCTTGGAAAGAAATGGCAGCATCATGATAGCGTTGAAGAAAATAAAAGGGATGCAAAGATTGGGCTTCATTTTTCTGAGGAGATAAATGTTTTGTTTTACGGCAGAATCTCTAATGTTTACAGAGGAGTATTTTTTTTTAAGTGGCACAGAGCCAAATGTGATCAGGATGTCTTGGTTATTAACTTCTGATCTGTTAATTGGTCAAGCTCTCATCCTCTGCCCATGGTAAGGCAGAGCAAAGCCACTGATCCCTCAGCATCCTCCACAGTGAGCAAAACTGTTTAGATGTAAACAGAGAGCCGTGCGAGACACTGAGAGAGCTTGCTATTACTGAGTGCAGCTCTGTTTCCCCCGCAGACTGTTTGCTGTGTGTGATTATTCTCTCAAGATCCCCGAACATCCCAGCTCCCGCCTCTGTAATAAAGATATTCATTTACCTGATATGGAAATCTTGTTCACAACTGATCCCGAATGACTGTGGAAGAAAGTGGGGAGGTGAGAGGCAACAGAGGTGAGTAGAGGAGATGATGGGATGGGAGCGTGGAAGGGAAAGATAGGAAAAATGGCATAAAATATTAAAGGGGAGTGAGTCGACGTAACTCTGGGAGTCAGAAAGATAACAGAACATGGCTTTGAAGAAATCGCAGGTGGTGGGTTTTTATTGATATGTGGGGCAACTATTTTCAACTCATGAATCAGTAAAAGTGATAAAGCATTCCTGATAATAGTTGATTAAATAAGTGGATATCAGTACAGATATTTAAAAATGCTCTCTGTGTGTTTTTATCCGAGTGCAGTGGCTTTTGTTTGAAAAGTACTCAATAGACTTCATTTTTTCTCAATTTGTTACATTAAACCACAAATTTTATTGTATTTTGTTGTGATTTCATGTGGCCGAGAAACAAAAAGTAGTTAAAAGTTTTAAAAAAGAAAAATGATTCATGGTTTTCCATAATTTTTACAAAAGAAATAACGCTTGTTGTGCATTTGTGATCAGGCGCCCTTAATTGTAATTCACTACAATTACAATGCTGCTGCAGGTGTTTTAGACTTTGTTCTGGACTTTGCTATTCTAAAACATGAATGATCTGGCTGTATATTTATTGTCCCGCTTGGAGGTTAAAGTTTTTTGCTGCCTCAATCAGGTTTTAGTCCACAATTGCCAGGATTTTAACTCTGTTCCTCTTCTACTATGTTTCCCTCTGGGGGTTTAGTATTCAGTTCTTCTTTTCTCAGGGAGTTGTTGTATAAAAGTGGAAACTACACTTCTCCCCACCACATTGTAAGTATACAGTCCTTTGTGTTCGTCTTAATATCATATACACAAACTCAAATCACACTGAAGATTAAAATGCATTGACATTTGTTCATGTAATACAAGAAAACGTGAAAGAGCTTCATGAATATGAGCGCTGTTGCACCACAGTATCAGAATCGTCTTTAGTACTACTTAAGATTTTATTTAAAATACTTTGTCTTAACAATATGCTGTACTTTATACTAACCAGGATGCGTTGGTAAGAAATAGTTTGCAGCGAGGTTATAAAGTTTCAAAAAAATTCCCACTTTTGTTTGTTTCTCGTATGAGAAGCGAGTGTATACTCATATTAGGATGGAGCGAATGAGATCTAGGGTGGTTATGATCACGTTCCAAGTTAACCTCCCCTTCTTTTATTTTATTTAAATGTACAGCTCATTCATTCCAGGTTTTATTGTCTCCATCAGGGGAACACTGCTTTCCCCTATAACATGGCCACCATGCGCAGCACATCAGGCAAGTTCTTGATTCTGTACTCAGTAATTTAAAGCCTTTATGGAAATGCAATTTCAGGGCTCAGTGCTTGTTTTTCTAAATTGTACTCAAGGAATTAGCTACTCCAACCACAAATCAGTTGAATTTATGCCCAGTTGTAATACACTTTATGGGCCCATGGTACATTGCTTCAAAAACAGCAGATGTGGAATTATGATAAATATAATGAGGGTTTTTTTTCCCTCTTTGCTTGCCTCTTTCTGTCTCTCACCCTTCTTCCTTCACTCTCTCTCAGCTGCAGGGGAGGGGGCGGGGGGAGGAGGACGTGAAGCGTGTTTATGTACGCCATACAATACATTTAATGTCTTAGTAAGGGCCGCCAACAAAACCTGATTAATGTCCTCATCTCTTTTATTAAAGATAAGAGTGGCACTGCAGTCAGAAGATAGAGAGGGTGCTATAAATCTCAGGCAAAATGAGCAGTCAAATAATCACTCATCAGAAATGAAATCTACATACATTAACACTCGCAGACGTTCTGCTGTGAATATAAACATAGGGCTTACGGGTGATGAAGCCGCTTTCATTTATCCATATACTCTCAGTGTGGGGGGAGGTGGAGGCGGAGGTGCCTGAACACTGTAAGCTCTCAACTGGCAATGATGTTTAAGGGGCTTCTGTCCTGCTAAGCTACGGTCCGCCAGACTGAGCATGTGTCCAGAGAAGCAGACATGCAATCATTAGAGCAATGGATGAGTTGGATGGCAGAGGCAATTAAGCATCTCCCTGAATAGGACATAATGTTGATCCATCCCTACGATTAATCAAGGCATGCATTAGACAGTGATGGGTGACCCCATGCCTTTGTGACAAAATGATTCTTCATCTCCTGTTTGGGGACAGGGATCCTGAGGTCCCTAATGCGCCTTAAAGGTGCCCCAACGAAATCCTGTCATCCATTTTGCTTCCATCGCTGACAGCTATCAACCTGTCTTCTGCTCGCCAAGGAACATTATCTGATCTCCCAAGGCGGTTAGCGACAGCGACTAAGAACATGGGTGGTGGTGGCAGCAGCGGACAGGCAGATATGTAAAGCACAGAGACCGTAGCCCTGCTTCTGTGAAATGGTGAATCCACACAGATGGAGCTACGCAAAATGCACTGGAGATGAGAAATGTTCAGATGCACACAATTATTTTATTATTTTTTTCATTTATGTACTAACAGGAAGTTTTAAAAGGACTGCTCCCTAATCCCAGCATCTAATTCTTTCCTTTGCAGTTGCTGATTCAGTTCAATTTCTTAACATGTACTCCCGGAATGAATGTCATTCAGTTACAATTTTAATAATCCATCAACATTAAATATCAATAAGAAATAAATAGCTACATTAAGTTTTTCTATGAACTCATTCTTGAACCTTCATAAGATGCAACAGAGCGTCTCCAGTCAGACGCTTTTTCAGATCTGTCGTAACACAGGCTGCTACAGGAGATTCTTTCTGCCCACCGCCATCAGAACCTTCTACAACTGTTTGAAGAACCTTGAATAATGTGAGTTACAACAATATTAAATTCCCCTTTTGTATCAATAAATCTTTGAACTGAAATTATTTGAACTGAACCACTCTACAGTAGTACATATTTTACATCATTTCAAAGTTGATTCACATATCACTACTTATTAACTCAGAGGGCCTTCCTGTGAGAAATGTTGGATTTAAACTAAATTAATTTAAATAAGTGAAAAGTAAACTGAGGCTGATCTTTGACTTGATTTGACTCAATCAGACTTTTTCAGGTTTATACCTTCAGCAGATGCTGTCTGACTGATAATAATGCATATTTCACATTAATCACTCATGATCTAGACGTCACAATGTGATTTATCTTTAGCTCTGCACTTATAACAGTGCATTTGATGCCCTTAGGAAATATTAAAGCTGAAAGATGATGATTTAGGACTGTATACCTCCAAATATTTTTTTTTCTTTTTTTAACAAGCAATGTACATATATATATATATATATATATATATATATATATATATATATAATATATATATATATATGCCCACCTGGGAATACCACAAACAAATGGCAACCTGGATGAGGTCACAAGGAAAGGAGCCACAGCCAAATACCTCCAACGAACAAGGCAAGTCCTGAGAAGCCAGCTCAATGGCAAGAACAAGATCCATGCAATAAACAGCTATGCCTTACCAGTAATCAGATACCCTGCCGGAATAATCAGCTGGCCAATGGAAGAGATAAAGGCCACGGATGTTAAGACTCGGAAGTTACTAACCATGCATGGAGGGTTCCACCCCAAATCCAGCACCCTGAGACTGTACACAAACCGTAAGGAAGGAGGCAGAGGACTAGTGAGTGTGAGAGCCACTGTCCAGGATGAAACATCCAAGATCCAGAAATACATCAAGGACAAAGCCTCAACGGATGATATGCTCAGCGAATGTCTCAGGCAATGGGGAACAGAGGATGAGGGGCTAGAGGTTCCATCATGGGAGAACAAGCCCCTACATGGGATGTACCACCGACAAATAACTGAAGTGGCTGATATCAGGAAATCCTACCAATGGCTGGACAAAGCTGGACTCAAGGACAGCACAGAGGCTCTCATCCTGGCTGCACAGGAACAGGCCCTAAACACCAGAGCAATAGAGGCTCAGATCTACCACACCAGACAAGACCCAAGGTGTAGGTTGTGCAAGGAGGCCCCTGAGACAGTCCAGCACATAACAGCAGGGTGCAAGATGCTGGCAGGGAAAGCGTACATGGAACGACATAACCAGGTGGCGGGCATAGTGTACAGGAACATCTGTGCAGAATATGGACTGGAAGCCCCGAGATCGAAGTGGGAAACACCCCCAAAGGTGGTGGAGAATGACCGAGCTAAGATCCTGTGGGACTTCCAGATCCAGACAGACAAGATGGTAATGGCGAACCAACCGGACATTGTGGTGGTGGATAAAGAACAGAGGAAAGCCGTTGTGGTGGATGTAGCTATACCAAGTGACTACAACATCAGGAAAAAGGAGCATGAGAAACTGGAGAAATACCAGGGCCTCAGGGAGGAACTGGAAAAGAACTGGAAGGTGAAGACCACAGTGGTGCCTGTGGTCATCGGGGCCCTCGGGGCAGTCACCCCCAAACTGGAGCAGTGGCTAAAACAGATCCCAGGAACAACATCAGACATCTCAGTCCAGAAATGTGCAGTACTAGGCACAGCCAAGATACTGCGCAGAACCCTCAAGCTCCCAGGCCTCTGGTAGAGGACCCGAGTTCAGAGGATGAAAAGAGACCACCCACAGAGGGTGAGAAGGGAATTTTTTTTTTTTTAATATAAAATATATATAATTTTGGGAGTATATATATATATATATATATATATATATATATATATATATATATATATATATATATATACACATACAGTGTATTATATATATATATACACTGTATATATATATATATATATATATATATATATGTGTGTATATATATATATATATATATATATACTCCCAAAATTCAGAAAGTATCCAGTCATTCCAGGCACTTTGTTTTATTCTATCTCTGCTCCTCTCCTCCCATATGGTCACCTATTCAGCTGTATTGCCATAGCATGAGATCATTACCTTCATCATTGAGCCCAGGCATCTGAGCGCCTGTTAACCTGGAACAGACCCGGCTGTGCTGATGGTACAATATGCTCCTTGTTATTCTAGGATCATTGACGCTAAATCCCTGGCAATCAAGTCAGTTTTGTCGAAGCTCATTGGCTCAGTGGGGTCTCATCTCATCTGTGCGCTCGAAATGAAGGCGAGAGTGTTCGGGTTAGTTAGGTCGTTAGGGAGAAATTCTTTGATAATGGCGCATGTTACATTAGACTCCTACAAACCAACGATAAGTGTTTCAGTGTCTGTGTAATATAATTTACAGAACGGTTACGGTAGATAAGAAATTCCCCGGAGGTATGGAGAGGAGATGAATTGTTCCTTGTTAATCTACATTTGTTCCATGCTATATAACCAATATGCACTTATACATGTAGATTCCTGCTGCAGATGACATGTGCCCTGAAATATTCACTTAAACCATCTATCTCTCTTAGTGACAAGGTGTGTTTGGTAACGCTACAATCATGCATGTTTAAAACTTTAGTTTCAAAACTTGTCAGAAACATGACATGGTAATATATTTTTATACGTACATCTTAACACCAACTAATAAATGAACAAGATTAAAGATTTGATGAGTAAGACTTGTTAAAAACAGGTTAATGCATATCTATGTAGACTTTCAGAATATAATAGCTTTTAACCTCTCGACATATACATAGTGGGGTGACATTAGGTCAAGTTGTGAAAAGGCAAAGAAGGCTAGACGTTTCATCTGTTGGAATAAGCAAATCAGAAGATATACATTCCAGTTTATAGATTTTTATTTGTATTTGTGATTGCATCCTTTTTTCACATTCCAAAATATGATCCATATATTTCTTTAATGTGAATCAGATATTAAACTTTGTCATCTTTGTGTGCTACATAGCAGAAAAAAATTATGAATTCAATTCAAACATGCATATATTCTAATCGATTCTACATATCAAACAATTCATCAAGTTCAGTTCAACATTCAATTTGATTTTTTAAAAAGGTTTTCTATCTTAGGAAACACAGGAGGTTGCATCAAGCCAATAACTTGCAGCATTCAGTGTTGCTAAGAGAGTTACGAAAATTGAAGATTGACTTTGCAGCAATCGTTCATCCTGAGCATGTAGAGAGGCCATGAAAACTCCCCTCAACCTGAAGAAAGATCCGGCAAACATAGTTTCTATAACCTATCAAATTCAGACAAAATATATTGAAAAGTGGTTGAAAAGTAATGATGTGTGAAACAGTTCAAGAGGTGTGAATACTTCTGTAAAGCCCTGTACCCTGTACTTAGGATTTGACCGCCATGGATTTGGACTTCTCTGGTGGAAGATCCCTGAACTTTTGAGCTTACGTGATTCCTTACACAAATCTGCTGCATCATCTTTTGTTTATCCTTCCTACTCTGGCATGTCAGCCTTTTGGAGGAGGAGCAGGCCATCATTGTGGACGTAGCGTCACTCGTCTCCCACAGCCTTGCAAGGTTCCTGGAGGAAAAGATGTGTTGTCAGTGCACATTCATCACACGGTCCGACGTTGGAAACAGATTTCCCTCATAAGCAATTTTGCTCGTTAGAGTCACAGCGCAGACTTGCTGATTGGAGTAACTCTGAGGCTACAACTCTGAGAGCGAAAGAGAGAGGAGCATGACTGAGAGGAGGAGGGAGTGGGAGGGAAGGAGAGAGCCTGACACGTTTTACAGTGATGTGAAAGCTGAGATGTTGATTAATGTGTATTGCTCCTGTCACATAAACCAAATGAATAAATATCAAACAAAAGCTGGAGGAGAAGCTCATTTACAAACCAGGAAATGAAAGTTCCATTTAGTTTGGGAGGAAGACGGACTGGGATGACAATCTGTGGACACGACTGTAAACATGAAATCAGCACTGTGAGAGTCAGGACTGTGGGCCCACATGCCTGAAAAACCTTGTGTGGTTATTACAAGTATTACTTAAACTAACAGTTGTTTTGTCACCGACAAAACATTAGGTGGAGATCTCCATTGTGCTCCCAGCTCCTTTTCTGTAACAAACGACTGTCCTGGTTAGCATGCAATCGGGTCCCGAATGCTTCCAGAAGCAGTGATTGGTTTCAAAACAATCGAACGGGGCTTACCGTTAAAGTGGGGGTACAAAACAAACTCTGTTTGTGAAATTTAAAACCCCACCCAACATGCTGGAGGAGACAGATGATGATAACAGAATATTTCACAACCGCACGACCCTGCTCTGCTCATTAGGGATAGGCCTGTTTGTTTTGATCTCCGTGTCCCATTCACAAACACGCTTGTTTACATAAATAAACAATCTTGTGTTTGCTGCCATGGAAACAGGGTTTACACAGGCATAGAAATCACCGTTTAATGGAGTAAGATGTTTACATGCCTGAGAGTGCATACCTCAATTGTCACATTATGGCTTCTTATAACTATGTGGAAGGAAGCGATTAAAAGTGACAGCTCTCAAAGATGCAGCAGCTCCACGGAAAGCAGAATAAAAATGTAGCTATAAATCAGTAACTGCTTGGTTTAACATTAGTAATTTTAATTAATATTCTGGTGTTGGCATTAATTAATTTATTACACAATAAATATGACAAAGAATTATTTTAATTATTACAAATTTTAACTCTAAAAAATGCTCTCTTTTGCTTTTGTGATTATTATTAATATTATGTTCACAATGTTATTCATGTTAAAAACTGCTCCTCATAATAATGATCTTATTTCTTTTAACTGAGTACTTTCTTGATATTATTAAGATAATAATAATAATAATGACTGTTATTACCACTATTATCTCTCTGTAATTGGGAAACAATGGAACAACGGTTGATCAGAACCAACATGCAAAGAACATGCAAGAAAAAAAAAGATAT
Source organism: Poecilia picta (assembly GCA_033032245.1). NCBI lineage: Eukaryota > Metazoa > Chordata > Actinopteri > Cyprinodontiformes > Poeciliidae > Poecilia > Poecilia picta. The sequence goes on from CM065374.1 coordinate 16,142,112, forward strand.
TTTCATATATGTGGGAAAGAGACAGTGATGTTTGTTGCCTGAAAGGAAACTGTGTTTAATAGCTGTGATGACGAGATTCTCACATTTAAATAAAAACACTTACACATACACAAATGTTTCAGATGAAGCACTAGTTAAAACTAAAAGGTATCACTCTTACTCTCATTTCCTTTAGCCTTAATTTGCCTTTAGTCATTATTGGCCCTTTCAGATGGAACTGCACTTTAAGAGAACAGTGCAAATTGAAAGCAAACCCTTTGCACAGATTTTTTTTTTTTTTTGGTTTTACTGATATTTAAATTGATTTATTTTTACATTTTTTAGAGATCATCCAATAAGAATCAGTCAGTGTGACTGTGTTTGATTCTGAAGGTTCTCTTCTTGTCTATTTGGACTTGGCTTAGCTGTTCACTTGTTTCTGCTGAATAGTAGTTATTTTGTGATGTTTTACATATTGTTGTATTCATTATACTATTCCATTCACATTGGATAATTCACATTATAAATGAGGCAGGAAGATGTTTCAGCCAGATGATTAGACATAATTTATCCTTACTAATTAATCTTAGCCAAAAACAAAAAATATATATATTCCTATGCAAATATGGAAAGATAAACTCTCTTTGTTAATGAGCTCTTGCTTTATCAGGTCAGTGATGGGAGCTAGCCTTACCCCGCTGTCATTCTCCTCATGAAGAAACGCACTCATGCAGTAACTCCTCTTCTTGCTTCCCTCAGCTCCTTTTCTTCCCTCCCTGGATTTGCAGATTCCATCTCCTGCCCCGGCATCTCGAGAGAAGTCATTTTACAGTTCAATCAGGAATCCTAATAAACTGACCTGTGTTTTAATGACTAATTCATTGTCTCCTTTACTACCTTCATGGGTATAAAGCAGATTAATGACTTGAGCAAGGTTAAAAACAGTACCACTGTGCTTTTCCTTCAACTGTTATCAATCATCCTTTAGATTCTTGAGAGAACTACGGAAATTGAAGAAAAATTAGCAATCTTCTTGATGGATGGCGGCGTAGGACAGAGTGTACATTAGATTAGTGTTGCAGAATGAAATGGAAGACAGCTTGTGTTTTAGGATATGCTGTTTATATGACTCAGGCTATGACACTGTATTAAAGAATAGCGCCACAGTTTAGGCAACATTAAAGGAAAATCACTCACTTTTATTTCTCCCAGCTATCGGCTCCCAAACTTAGGATTTTCCAGGCCAGTTTTACTGCGGCCAATGCCGTAACAGGGTAACTCTTCAAAGCCCCGGTAAAAATTCCCAATGAAATTTCAATAAATGTTACTAGTATTGAACAAAGTGCCACAAAATCCAAAGAAATAGGACAAGAGAAACAAAGTATGCACAATACTTTGTCCACAGGAGAGTGCATTACTAAGCTTCTTATGTATTTCAAAAAGTTCCCTATAAAAGTTTGGATATTTAAGAAACATTTAATAGCTTTCCGAGCCTTAAAGCTGTATGTTAGTCAATATGTTTTTTCCAACCCTAAATGGGAATATTGTTTCATAAAAAGATCATGTACCCAGGAAGACATGATTCATAAGTTTTTTTTTCATGTGTTGCTCACTAAAAACAACAATGAAATGGAAGGACAGAAGTAAAACCTACACAAAAGGATGATGAGGAGCAAAAAAAAAAAAAAATCAATAAAATCTTTCAGTATTTGGAAAGCATCCCTAGCTCTACGAGTTTCACGTTCTATGATGCAGTTGATTCCTTTGCTGGAGGATTGTAACGTTTCTGATTTTTAAGATATTGCATGAGAAGCATTTTGTGAAGCAAATTAAGTAACTTTATTTTTACAAAACATTCCCAATAAAATTTCATTGGAACTGGTTTAAGAGGCATAACAAAAATGTCCAAATATTTCAGAGAGTGCCATTTTTACCTTAATCTAAAAGAGGAAATAACATAATTTCACCATGAGCCGACCCTTCCTCATGGTGAAATTATTTAGTACCTTTAGTAGGACCTTAGGCCAAAAGAGATCTCTAAGAGACAACTTTTTTGACAACTTTTCTTTGGGGAAGAGCTCCAAGGCTTTGACGTTTAACGTTCAGCTCGCTTCATGCTCTATCACATTATATTTAGATTTCATATAAATTTGGGAGTGAACTTTATCTATATTTAGAAAGTTTGCCTCAGGCTGGTTTTACCTCTAGTAACATCCTTGTTTCCCTATAGCTGTTCTCAAAAATATCTGGAGATGCTAACTCATACGTTTCATTGCATTTTATTTACAATATTTACAAGGATGAGCTTTGAGGAATAACTCCTGGGGAAACTTAGATAACAGTGTAGAAAGTCAAGAACAAGATTTCTCATGAGTTCTACTTCTTTGACAGTTTCTTTACTTTTTCCTCACACTGTACTTCTTTTTTTGTTCAGAAATCCCATGGAAGAGAGAGGAAGAAGAAAATAAAGGCAAAAGGGGGGATGGCAGGGAAAGGAGAAGACGGGGCGTAAGGCTGCGTCTTTGTTTACCATTCCATATTCCCATCTCTCTCTCTCTCTCACGTATGCCTCTGCTGCATCTTTGGGCCCTTCCCACTCCTGGCCCAGTCATTTCTGACAATGTTAATGATTTAGAGGAGAGCCCTCCACAACGGATGATTTGTGACATGCAGGAAGCCTCCAAATGGGGGAAGACTCGGCAGGTTTTTTTCGGGTGGGAGTGTTTGGGATCCAGGGATGCCTTGAAGATAGTGATTCATTATATTTAAGACAAGTGTGACATCCTACTTCAAGGAAGCAGCACACTTATATGTGGTGGTGGAGGAAGGGGGTGGGGGGATTTTTTTGGGGGTGGCCAAAGTAGGGAGGGGTAGGTAAGTACAAAGGAATGCCTTGGTGTTTTTTGGAGATGACATCGGAATAGGAGGCAGGCATATGGAGACGGCAGCCTGGAAAATAATGGGTAATGGAAGAATTTAGCCTCAGGCTATATGCCTGCTTTGCCTACTTCTGTATAACTAGTATATTTATAATTCAAATACATACCTTTAATAATTAACCACTAGTGAATATTAAAGGAGAATGTGGGATATCTTTTCTGCAGAAGGAGTCAGGTAAAAACAGTATTAAATTTCAAATTTGACAACTGTACAGAACAAAGGACGAGAAAATGAAAACTGAAATGTTATCTGACATTTTTGGGCCAATTTTACTTTAGGTAAACAAATAAAAAAAAACAGTCATGTAAGAGTGGGATATATTTTATTTTTTTGTATTTGACAGTGAACTTATGTTTCATTAAAGACAAAAATAATTAATAATACCACCAAACAAAATAAAGACACATCTTAGTAAATAAGAATTTTCCTGAAATATGTATTTATCTCAGTAATTCAGTTCAAGAAGTGATACATTCAAAGTGTTGATTTCTGCTAGTTTATAGTATTACAGCTTACAAAAATTTAAGTATTACATAAGGTTGATAAAAAGTGATTTTTAATACAGGAGTGTTATGTTAGGACCTACACAATCATGTCGAAAGCTTTTGGCTTCACAGTTCCCCAGCAGACAGTCTTCGACAATGAGGTTACCACAAAACGCCATCTGTTCCTGGAGTGGTTTATCCTAGTATAATGGAAAGCTGAGTGGAAGAAAAAAAAAAACATAGGATATGTATATAAAAAAAGTGCACATGTAAAAATGTCACCTTGACTGGATAAATAAAGTCCATTCACTAGTATCAGGAAGATTCACAAAACCAGGATGGCAGCTGGTGTTCAAGACCCACCATAAAGTGATGGACTGAGGACATGGGCTAAATTGTCACAAATGTGGTGTTTACATTTTATTTAATCAATTAAATAGATTAACTTTTGGCAATATTCAAAAATATAGAGATGTTTATTAACCAACATTTTAAAGAAAGTACAATTAGAATACAGAAAAGTTATTATTTAATTGGTTTATTTTTTCATGCCATGGTGACGACAGCTCCTTAGCAACATGGCGATACAGTTGTTTAAGCTTCCCTGGATTGTCTCCGCCAGATTTGATTGTTGCTTGTCGTCGCTGTGAACCTGCACTCTGTAACAATGAACGCAGCACCAGCAGCGGTGACAGCCTTATGTCTGGGCAAAACACTAAACTGCAGCATGAAAAACACACATAACATGGTAATCCATGTGATGATCACTGTGCAATAAACTCTGAGCCTGCTTACCATACAGCGGTAGCATTTCAGACACATTTAGCCTGCTGCGAGTCGAAAATATGGACAATTTTTTGCCCTCGTCTGCATTCAGCTTTGAGTGTGCCTTTTAAAAATAAAACCTCCCAGAGGATAGTGTGTTTTGTACTCTGTACACAAGTGGCACAGAAAAGCTCTCACAGACTGTGTCAACTGATGTTATGCAAACACCAGCGTTCAACAAGAACCAATGCATTTGCATCACTGGGATCTTAAACGTGCCCCGCTTTCATACAGGCCCCACTTCTGTCACTTCCTCTTTGATGTGGCTCATACATATTAAGGAACCGAACCCTGCAGAAGAGAAGGAACATCAGCCACGCGTTCACCAGAGCACAAACTCAATTTGTGCAACCTCTCGGAAAAAAATAAAAAATAAAAAATAAAAAAATGCTGCATTAGTTTGTCCCACTTTAGTTCCAGAGTTAATTAGCAAGTGAGAGATTGGACAATTAGTTCATCCATGCTAATTGATTATAATATTACATCTTGGTGATGATGGGATCATCTCGGAGCATTCCTCCAATATTCTACTAAGGGATTTGGTAATTTATACAATGTTTTTTGTGTAATGAGGGGCTTTAAAAGAGCAAATCATCAAGGGAAATTGTTAATTCAATTTCACTCAGATAAGTCAGAGGAGTTGGTGTTTTTTTGTATTTTTTTTAGGGGGAGCTGATGGGGTGGGGGGGCTTGCACTTAATGGCAGGGATGTTTGAGAACATCAGTGTCCTTTTAGATTATTACTCATCACCACAAGTAATGGGAATCTCTAGTTAATTTCTGTCACTTGCACAATAGGATCTGAACCGATTGTATCGAGGTTGTTTCGTTCTGGTGCTCATTACTGAAAAGCAATTCAGGTCATATCTGCAGCAGAAAGAGAGCTACCATACTGAGATAAACTGAATGTTGCCTCGCACATCGAAATCCACGCGTCGTTGCTGTGCAGCTTGTAAAACTTCATTTTCCCAACTATTGTGGTGATCAGTGTTCAGTGTTTGTTGTCATTGTAATAATGATTTACCTACACATGTAAGTGAGATGCTATTTAGGCGTCTTGCTTACAATGGAACTGGTGCATGGATTGTTTTTTTTTTAAGTGCAAGTTAACAATAGTGAATCTAATAAAATGACAACAAGTCAAAACTTTTGAGGAGGAGTTCATCAAAACACAACTGTGATCCAAAATGGCTGACTTGCCTGTAGGCTTAGGGCATGCAGCATCTCAAAAACGTTTTGTTGTCTGCCTTGCAGAGTGCTGCTTGTGTGCTAGTTTTTGTAACTCTTAATAAAATTGGTCCAAGGAACAGTTAAACCATTTCCTGACTTCTGTAAAAAAAAGAAAAAGGAAAAGGTTATTGCTGCTCAGCAGGCAATTAAAAACCAAAGAAAAACAATAATCAACATTCAAGTTCAAATGTTCTTCCCCCACGCCCCTCAGTTCTCGGGCTTAATTATATCCTGTCCCTGCTACCTCGGTTGTCAGATATCTGCAGTGTGAAACTCAGGTGAGGACTTCTATCCCCTTCACAGCTCTAACTCCATCACAGTGTGACAATCTGTCACAAGCCGCAGGCCGCAAGGCAAAAATAGGGGGGAAAAAATGAATGTGGAGGAATGTGCTCGTGTATTTCACCTGAAAAGTTCAACTGTGAGAGCTCAAACTTCCTCCTGGAAAACTCAAGGAAGACACGGGTCCAGATTAGGAGTTTTACTTGAAGAAAAGCACTAGCTTGTTTTTTTACTGTATGGATCATATGTTACTTATAAATATTCATAAATATTGCCCATGCTCTCTTTCATATTTAATACTCTTCATTTCTTAAAAGTCAGCTGCGAGTTCTTCCTCATATTTTTAAAACTTTACAATAAAAAGTCCTTTTTCTAAAATATGACTCCTCTCAACTGAACATATGCAGCAAATTAAAAAAAATTAGGATTCATATGTGTGTAATATTGAAGTATTACACTTTTTTCCCTTTTTTTACTGTGCTTAATAATTGATAGCCCATCCCATCTCTCTATGAATATTTACATGCAAAGTGTCCCTGGGAGCCATCCATATGCCAGAGGGAGGGAAAACTGTGTGTTTACAGCATTAAACACTCAAATTTCGTCTGCAAACCCGTTTCGCCTCCAACCACGAAAAACACGCACTAAAGCGTGGAAAGCATTTTATTTGTTGTTGCAGAATGTAACCCGTTCAGGTTCCATCGAGATGTGGCAAGTCAAATTACACGTCCCCCTTATTTTGTGCTGAGGTGAAATCCCTGGACGCACCTTGTCTAGTTTGAACATGAAGCGGGATCAGAAATAATCTTTTCCTTTGTTCCCCCCCCCCCACCCCTCTTCCAAGTGCAATGACATTGTTCATCGAGATCACCCTCCACTTACTGTGTCAAAGTGTCAAAGGTCCTGTTGTCGGTGCGCGCCGAAATCAAGATGAAGAAATTACACACCGTATTAGATTATGCCGTACGACGCAGCGTGTGTGTGTGTGTGTGGGGGGGGGGGGGGGAAGAAAAGGGGAGGATTCAGGCTGGTTTGGGAAGCTGATTGTAGATTTAAGTAGGAGGAAAATCAAAGACAAACATTGCACGTTATGAATGAGTGTGTGGTTGTTCAGCTCGTTTCTGCTGCCAAACCTTAATGCGCTACTCACTTCTAATCCCGGTGGTTGACTTCTCTTTAGTTCTCTCTTTGCATCTGATCCAGAAACACGGAAGAAATGCTGTAGCGGAAGAGCGAGAACGTGTCCTGACCCCCACCCCCTCCCAGCCGGAGTGCGATCATATCCACATACATCAACCTTTGACCTTTGAGGGACACACATGAGGAATGTTGAGGAATATCACGAAATCCCTCTTCACTCTGAAAGCTAATAATGGATAAGTGGGATACGTAACACAAACAAATAACGCCGTTCCTGGTGAACCTGGGCATGTTGGGTTCTGTTGCTCTCATTGGTGATATTTATCTAGGAAGGAGAAGGCTGAGTGTTTTTGTTGCCGCCTCCCTGCAGGTCCCCAGAGCTCTCAGATCTCCTCTCGCGTCTCCTGTGTGGATAAGTGCTGGCTGCAGAGGCAACGCCGCTCTTTGATATTTCACTCCTAATTTGAATCAGTGGTCGCTTTATTTGACAATGCCAGGTAATTACCTGGGTATAGCCTCGCTGGGACGTGTGAACTCCTGCAGAACCAGAAAGCAGGGAGTGAATGAAGAGGACGAGGGGAGAAAGAGGGAGAGCTATCTGGATATCAGATGGGGACATGGATAACATAAGCAGGAAAGAAAAAAAAAAACAGGGGTACAAAAACAAACAAAACTTATATGCATTTGTTTACTTGCGTTGTATTCTGCAGGTATCGTGAGTAAGAGGTTTTGCTTAGCAAGTCGAGTGTGTTAGCAGAGGATTCCTCAGTGGTTTTTCTGTGTCATGCTGTGGAGCAGAGCAAACATGAGGTCACACAGGGAAAGTTACACAGATGAATGTGGAAGGGAGGACATGGTGCACATAATCCAAATTAATAGGTTTTGTCTCTTAGGCTGGGTCATTTGATTACGTGTAGGCATGTGTGTGTGCCTGTGTGTAGGTGCGTGTGCGTGGGTGTGTGCGTGTGTGTGTGTGTGTGTGCATGCGTGTGCGTGCGTGTGTGTGTGTTTGTGATTGGGCGGGTGAGTCCCCGGGTGTGTGTGTGTGTGCGTGTGTGTGAGAGAGAGAGAAGGAAAGGGGAGTCATTGGCATGTTACTAATGAGCCAGTGTGTAGAAATAAACAGAGGAACAACTCAAAACTCAACTTTCTGTGACTTTAATGTGGACACAACATAAAGGACACCTCCAAAGCGAAAAGCATTTTTTGAATTTTACTTTAAATAAACTTAGTTAAATAAATCTGAAAATGACATATTTGAGCGTTCACAAATATGAACTGCTGTTGCTGGCGGTGTTAACGTCAGTGTTTGTAAATGGCCGGATGTGGAGCCTTATCAATGATGTTTATTGAACAGGAGCGCAGTGTTTGCTCCCCTGTGTGACCTGAATATCAAAACGCGTCGCTCCACGTGAATGCAGCTGCGTTCAGGCGGACTTCCCGGAGATCTCCTTGGAGGAAACCAGCCGACAATGCAGGAATGGAAGGACCTGCAGTTTCACAGAAATACAAAAAAAAAAAGGAAATAAATTAGGGGGGGGGGAGAGCATTCAATAAAATCGTCATTTCAAACGTTTTAAAAATACTGCTACTAATAATAATTACATTGTCAAATCAGATATTATTATTAAAAGTTAGTTGTGTCTCTTGTCCCTCACCCCCACATTTACCACATTTCAAAAGCGAAGCGTTCATACGCAGCTTTAATTTCTGACTTTTTTTTTTTTTGCACCTTTTATTTGTTTTTGTTTTTGTTCTGAAAGTGGAGTTTCAACGCCGTTTGTATTTCTAAAACAAATCATTTCAATCGCTTCTTCCATGGCCATAATAACAGCGTGAATACTTTTAAAGATCTCTAAACTTAGTGGCCAGACAACAGAGCGCTTCCTAAATTCCTCTCAAAAGAGGAGGCAGAGGTATAGAGAGGGAAATTTAATGAGGGGCTTAACGCGCGCAGCGCCTAAAGACATATTTCCTCTGATCAGCGGAGGAGGGCGACTTTATTGGACATGTTTCTGTTTCCAAATCCGCATAACAGCCAACGATGCGTGCATTTCTTATAACGTAGATAAGGAGAGAGAGAGAGAGAGAGAGAGAGAGAGAGAGAGAGAGAGAGAGAGAGAGAGAGAGAGAGAAAGAGGGAGAGAAAGGGAGAGAGAGTTTGATATGTAATAAAAGGTGGGCCTGCGCTGCGTGTTTAAGCCCCTTAAGCCTGATAAATGATGAGCGACAGTGGCACAGCAAGAGGGTCAGCGCTATTAACTCCTCGGTTTCCCGGCCTCCACTTAAACTTCTCTCAATTACAGCTGGCGATATGGCTGCAAACGGGCCACCTGTAAATACATGTCTATACAGGAATTCATTGCTTCAGTCTTAACGCTAACAACACTGGAAATAATAAAACGTAGAAGAAGAAGAAGAAATCGGAGTCGTGTCTGCTGGCTATATCTCCCCCCCTAAAGCCGTGTGTCAAAAGGAAACACAAGGATTATGGCTGGTGGCGTTCCTAACACATGCTCACCAGGTATTCTGGGACAAACAGCCAATGCAAGCTCATTAAATCAGCATTTGGTGTATCGGAGCAGGCGCTAACGACGGGCTCTAATCTCGGCGGTGACCTGCGTGAACTGTGTCACAGCCGAGCTCCAAGGCTCTGCAGGGCGGGGAAAAAATACTGAGACGTGGAGCCAAAACACGAGGCCTGGTGTTTTCCAAAAAATCATATTTCATATTTAATACTGATTGTATAATAATAATAAATAATAATAAAATAATAATAATAATAATAATAATAATAATAATTTTTATTCCGTTTCAGGTAAAACTCCTTCAAATAATAATGGGATAATCTGATGTGAACGACTGATTTTTTTAATTTTTTTTTTTGGTGGGCTCAATTACGTTTTTAAAATGATTTCTATTGAGGACTCGACCATAAGTCGAGCCTAAAATAAAGCCTGAAATGAACATAAATCCTTAAAACTACAGTACAAATATTTAACAACTAGTAAAAGACGAGAAAATGATAAACCCTTGCAGAAAAAAAAATAATAAAATGAGAAACTAAAAAAAATGTCTAACTCATTTTTGAGGAAGTTTTTTGATCTGAATTTCTGTCTTATACAGTTGAATTTTAATTAGCCATTGTTACTCTTTCGCGATAAATGAGTCGGAGCCTGGTTATGTTATTTAAACAATTAAGCACGTATCTTTGAACAAAACAACCAGTCGTGTAAAATATGTAATTAGAGTTTTTCTTTTTTTTTTTTCTTTTTTTTTTCTGGGCCTCCTCGTATTTTTCCCACCACGGAATCCTCCGGCCGTCTCTTTTGCATTAGCTGCGGCCGCCAGGTGTCGCTAGAACGCCGCACATTTCGCTCTTCTCTCCTCTCCTCGGAGAGAGAAAACCAGAGAGAGAACGAGAGAGAGCGAGGAGGTGGAGGTGGTGGTGGTGGGGGGTAGTAAAGCCACAGTTACATTTCGTGTTGGCCTCCCCTCTCCTCCTCCTCCTCCTCCTCCTCCCCTCCTCCTCCTTTTGCAGACCCTCTGACACCAGAGTCTGAGAATCGGTGGAGGGGAAAATGAGGCTTTGGAGCTGAAGAATTTACAGTTAGTCGCGAAACTTTTACAAGTATTTGAGCTGCTCGGTGCCTTTTTTTTTTTTTTTTTTTTTTTTGAGAGAGCTTATAGTCACATTTCAGACCGGGGGTCAGAAGGAGTTCACATGCATAGGACTGAGGTAATGCTTAATAAGAAAGAAGAATAAAAAATATTATTTGGTTATAAACAAATATAGGAAATTTTGCAATTAAGAAAGCTCTTATATGTGTTTTAATTACTGGTCTGGCTAAATCGTTACGTTTATGTTAGTTTTACTTGGCGCGAAAATACGCATTTGAGCTCATTTATGCATCAACCTCTGAATTTATTTATTCTTTTCTTCTTCTTCTTCTTTTAAATCCCAAGGACCAATAAAATGGATGAAACCGGTTGAGGTCTTTACTGTCCGCGTCTCTCCTGCAGTCCTCCTGCGATCCCGCCTTATCTCAGCCTCCCTTTACATTAGCCTCGCTCATTTGCATAATCTCAAACGCCGCAGAGGGCCAAAGGAAGAACAAAGTTACAAACAAGATTAGGGCGAATTTATTTGTTCCTCCGAGCGGAGCGCCGATTGTTTCTCCAGGAGTGTTTAAGGTCACTAAGAGGATTTGGAGCTCGTTTGATATCAGTGATCTTTTTCGGAGGGGAATTAAAATCGACAATGCGTTTTTTCTCTCTCCATATTTAGCAATAGGCTTGCGTGTATGTGTGTGTCTATATGTGTGTGTGTGTGTGTGTGTGTGTGTGTGTGTGTGTATAGGTGTGTGTGTATACGGGATTAGGAATCCTGCAGAAGAGTAATCAGAATTGAGTAGAAGTTCAGCGCTGTGGCGCGTTGGTCCTGCTGTACCTTTAGGATGTGACATGCAGGGGGATCTTTAGCCCCGGTGACTGTCCCAGCAGTGTTTTCCTTGAAATGGATCCTTCCCCTCCCCACCTCCTCCTCTTTAATGAATCCAAACGCAGCTGGCCATGTCCCCACATGGACACCGAGCGCTTTAACCCTAAACTGACCTCAATTTGACACCACCAGATGAAATTTTACCGCCTGGTAATGCCATCTTCTGATTTGTTTCTTGCGCGCAAGAGTTTGTATGATTTTCTTTTTTTTTTTTTTTTTTTTTAATTTTCTCAGAAATTATTATTATTATTATTAACTTTAAAAAAGAGAGAGATGTATAATTGTTCCGCTTGCAAATTGAGAGTTTAATTGGATGTAATTAAGTATTGTATCCTTAGATGATTCGCATAAAATTAAGAGATTAAACAGCAATGTGTGCTCTATTTTCTAAACATAGAAAAAAACGGGGGTTAAGCATATTTAATCTATTTGCAATCCAATTACGTTTAATTCTAAAAACAATTTTAAGACGTTCATTTTTTTAGACGCAATAAAGTCATCAAAAAGTTTGAAGCTTAACATTGTCCCTTTGGAGCAGTTTAGAACAACACACGCTCTTTCTGTATTTCTTCGGGGCAAATCACACTTTTCCACATTAAATCTCACGTGAGATCTAAAAGCCTGCAAACTTAAAACATCAGCCGAGATTTCTCTTTTAGGAGTCCACCAAAGAGGTCACTAATTCTGACCTGCATTTCAAAACACTTCAGTCCAGAAAAGAAGTAGGAGAAAAAAGAAGACAAAAAGAAAGAAAGAAAAAACTTTCCAATTTTACTGTGCCTAGAACGAGAGGAGAACGTACCGTCGAAATAAAAAAAAAAAAAAAAATAAGTGTGCGAATGTGAATCGTTTGCTACTTACCATGGGTCATCCGGAGGGATAGTGGTTGGAAAAAAATAAAATAAAATAAATAAGAAAAATAAGAAATGCAACCGTTAGCACAGAAATCAATGAGACCCGCAGTATTCAGGTTATGAGAATCAGTCTTGAAGCTGCACGGCGCGCCGGACCGGCTGTGTTTACAGAGCGCACACAGAGACCTGGAGACGGCGAAGCGCCCCGGCTCCCTCTGCGCGCAACTCCGCAGCTCCTTCCCGGGGTATTGCGCGTCGAAATGTCCACACATACAGCCGTTTGTCAAAGCCTGCAGTCCTGCACACCCCACCTACCCCCCACCCCCCACCCACCCCCACCCATGCCAACAAACATAACGTTGTCACGGGTTTCATTTATTAAATCATTTTCCTTTGTTGCTCAACTCCGCTGTCTGTGTAATCGGCCCCCCGTATGCAGCACTGACTGGGTATTTTTTTTTTTTTTTTGTTTGCTGGGAGAGTTGTTGACCCTCCAACAGTAGCCACAGCCCATCTCCCTGAGCGCTTAATCCTAACCTGTGAATAATTAATTTTCACCATCAAAAAATGTCACCGAGCTCCAAATGGAGCCTTTATGCGTTGGACCTATCAATACGGCCACGGAGGCATGTTAGCACTGATGGAGCTAAATGTTAAAAGGGATAGATGGCCTGCTTCTGTTTTGTGGTAAAAAGTAAAAAAAAAAGAAAGAAAAAGAAAGAGAGAAAGAAAGAAAGAAAGAAAGAGAAGTAGAAGAGGGGGGTTTCATTGGAATCGATGGCCGGAGCGTTGCTCCTCCTCTAAACTTCAATCTTCTCACATGATTGATGATCTTGGGGGAGCTTTGATAATTGACTACTCTGAGGTAAGCTCCTATCATGAGTGAGGATTGGGCGGAAGGAACATGCAAAATTAGTTTTCCCCCCCCCCCACAAAAGCTTTTCTCTCATTTTTTTCCTTTTTTTTTACATCTTGGAAAAGTTCATTGTGGACCGATAGGGGTGTTTAATTTCCCCCAAAATAGCAGAAGACCTGATCGCCTTCAGAACGATTTTAAAGGGCCAAATGTGGTGGTGGAGTGGGGTTTTGGGGGTTTTGGGGGTTGATTCATAACATTGGGTGACACTTCAAAACCGGAAATGTCCTGCAAGGAGCGTTAACCATAAATAATAATTTTAAAAAAGTCCCAAGTCCTGTTAGCAACAACACTCTTCAGCGCAGAAGATGTTGCTGAGGAAAGACGACTCAATGTTAGTTATGATCCGGTGGAGAAATGTGGAGAGGGTGTCTAGCTTTTATTTCAAGGTGAATAGAATCACAAAGAAATGTAAAAGACAATAAACAAACAAACAAATAAATAAATAAATAAATGCTGTACACTGTTCAAACTTTGTTCCATTTTCTCTTCAGTTCATAGTCATACAAAGTGAAAAAAGACAAAAAAATTTTGGATCTCCTCCCTATGTGATATCTATGCACAGCAACAATTAGCAGCCAAATTTAAATATATAGCATAGAAATAGTCATGACGTCAAAAACCATGAAAAAAGTCAGTGCCACATGATAAAGTCAGTATTTTATATGTTATGTTATCAACAGAGGCACCATAGGAAAATAATAAATAATAATAAATAAATAAATAAAGCGGTGACAAAATGGAGGCGCTGAAAATCCAGGATTGGCACCTCAAAAACTGAAATCCATTGTAGATTTTTAACTGTGTTGTTGTTGGATATCTAAAGGTGCCTCAGTATAGAGAAAAAAACACACACAAAATAATTCAGATAATCACAATGAGACTGATCTGGGGTGGCCATTGCCCCCGTTGCTCCCGCCCCCCCTTGGTGGCGCCACTGCATAGCAATAATTAGGAGGAGATTAGAAGGAATTACGGAGATATTAAGTCCGCACATCAGTTTTGTAAACCCTAAAACACGAAACAAATGAGCGCCACGCACTAAACGCGGTATTAATATAACAAATAGCTAATTCTCCCGCAGATTATTGACAATTGTTTGTTTTCTATCACTGATAAGACTTCATTCCCGGCGCGCGTATTTGGACACGTCGTGCGTAAATTTCGCCTTTTTTTTTTTTTTTTTTTTTTTTTCCAATTACGATCTCGTGTCGCCTTATTCCAAATGAATATTCATGCCGCTGAGTTGCAAGTCAGTGTTGTGTTGTTGCAGAACTCGGAGGAGCTTTATATCCGCCCTCACACTGAGCCCTCTCCTGCTTTCTCCTCAGGTCGCTCCTCGGTGAAACACAGGGATTTTGGGGTGGGAGTTTCGAGCTTTTTCTACCCCCAGTGTTGGAGTTGAAGCCGTCCCCGCGCCTCGCATAGACACTCTGCATATCACAGGATTTGGTCTCTCCTCTCCTCTCTCTTGTGCGGAGCTGCTGCAGGACTGGCTATGGCCACCGCTACTTCCGGGATCCGTCATTTCATTCGCCCACCGCTCAGCGCTGCGAACTGACTCTGTTTCTATAAGCAAGCCAGCAGCCAACCTGCCAACACTCGCTGACACTCACTCATCTCAGTCTCGCCAAGATAGACGAAATACCTACGGGGGAAAAGAAAAGGAGAGATCCGAATCGCACTCTCTTAATTTCTACACCTTTTTTTTTTTACCCTCTACTACTTCTTCTTCTTTCTTCTTCTTTTTTTTGCGGTGATAATAAAACAAGATAGCGATCTGGAGGCATTAAAGGAGACGCGGACTTGCGGGATGAAAACGGACTAAAAAAGATTCGTCCTGCTCTTGAACATCATCACCAACCGTCATTCATTCATTACCTTGACAACCTCTGGCTTTGATTGACAGCTGGAGTGGCAAAAAGCCATGAGACACGACAGTTTAGTTACATGCAGGTTGTTGATGGGCCGATTGTAACCTTCACTTTGGCGCATTTTTTTCTTTTCTTTTTCTTTTTTTCGAGGAAAGAAGGAAAACAAGAAAAAGAAAAATTGCTGCAAAAAAAAACCAAACAAAAAACTTCCCGATGCGACGGTTTGAACTGAACCACAGTGGCGAATAGGAGAATTCGCACAAAAAGTTGGTTGAAAGAGGGGAATCTTGCCACTAAATCACTTTCCGATCTGGGATATTAAACATATACGGACAGATTCGGGAGTTTATTGGAGCGCAGCCTGATGGCGCAAAGGGTAGGTTTTAAATCTCACTCCGCTTTTACCTGCTCAGATCGCAACCCCCTTTTGTAAGTCGGGGGCGCTGGCAATTTCACAAAGTTTTCTTATCAAAGCGCCTCTATTTGACATTTTCTGCTGCGCTTTCACTCTCCACGCGAAGTGACAGCCTCCACTTTTTCCCCGACGAGGCTCCACGAAGCAGTTTCACGGGAGACTCCGAACTGTTTCGCTGTTTTTGCGCAGAGGGAGCGACCTAACTTTATAATGTTTCTGGTAATGATAAAAATTGAGTTGCGGCTCCTTAATATTCGACAGCTTTCCGCTGGCTTGCAGCGTCTCTTCATTGCGATTGTTTAAAACCAGAATGAGACAAACGTGCTTTATTTAGAGAAATACTTTTCGCATATGTCTTCTTTTCTTTTAAAAAAAAATACATAATAGAATATAAATATGCGCTCGCTTTAATTTTTTTTTTCTTTTTTTTTTTAACTTCAATTTCCTTCGCAGTACGATGAGCTGGCCCATTATGGTGGGATGGACGGAGTCCCGGCGTCCATGTACGGGGACCCGCATGCGCCCCGGCCGCTTCCCCAGGTCCACCACCTGAAACCCACGGACCGCCGCTCCACGCCAGCCAGCACTACGGAGCTCACGCTCCCCACCCTAACGTTATGCCCACCAGCATGGGCTCCGCTGTCAACGACGTTTTAAAGAGGGACAAAGATCAAATTTACGGGTAAGCTTTGCATGATTTAGACATGCAACTAAATACTTCTCTCTCTGTCTCTCTCTCGCTCTCTCTCTCTCTCTCTCTCTCTCTCTCTCTCTCTCTTTTTTTAAAAAAAAAAAAGTTAACAGCTCTGGGTGAATTTTAGAGTTTATTTCCCATCGCTTGGTTTTAGGGAAGCTTTGTGCCGGTTGGAGCTTCATTTGGAGCTACGTTGTCGGTTTCAGTGGAGTTTTGTTGGTGTGTAATTTTACACTCATTGTAAAAGCCTGAAGCAAGCAAGAGTATCAGCCCTGAGCTTGTAAATTAATATGGAAGCTCTCAAATGTGGCACTGTGAAAACATAAAAACTATTTTAAGCTGATTACATTGTTGCTTTATTAGTACTGCCAACAATCATATATCAAATGCAAAATGATAATCTGTGTTTTTAACGCTTTAGCTTAGCTGACGTTAAAAAAAAATAAAACAGTTTTGCTGTCATACACACACACACACACACACACACACACACACTCGCGCCGTGTGTCCTCCGGAGGCTACTTTTCTAAGATTATTTTCAAACAATTAAAGAGAAAAATATGATTACAGCCACTGATCACTGATACTTACACATCCAGTGTTATAATCCACGGACCTAATCTCTTTTATTCTCACGGTTATTCAGTGCAGGAACAGTTTACACCCACTTTTGCTTTTGCTGCAAATGAAAAACTTGGACACTAAGTCATTTTTTTTTAATTTAAATATCTCGAGATCAACTGTTAAAACAGTAATATTCTTTTCTCTGAAAGTATAATTCACATTTAAAAACATGCTTATGTTTTATGGACTATGTTATTATTTGTATGAATCATCGCTGCAGGCCTCGGAAGGAAATTGCAAGACTCGGTTTATAGCGAGGCTAATTGCAGAATCGTATCAGTAATGTGGATGTATACATATATATTTTCATTAATTCCAAATACATCTATCACTCTGTGAGTTTGGAATTTCGTGGCTTCACGCTGCAAGAAATGTTACTGTTAATCAGTCGATTATTATATTGAACTCAGTAGAAGAAGAAGAAAAATATTCCAATTCGGACACAGTCACTTTCATTTCTAAATTCATAACATGATAATAAAGCAGACGCCACGGGTAAGTTGTCTTGCCCCGAACACACGCAGCCGCTTGGTTAATGAGGAGTAAATTTAACGATGGCAGAAATTAAATAATTAAAATAACAATAATTTTTTTTAAAAAAAAAAAAACCCAACAACAATAAGAGAGGTTTTCGTGATCTGCTTTAATTTCTTCTTCTTCTTTAGCTGCGTCTTGAAATGTGAGGATTTTAGGATCATGCAGGTTCGCTGGGACATTTTTTTTTTTTTTTTTTTTTTTTTTTGCAGCGGGGCTCGGTGCAGCCGCTGCAGTGCTGCTCGTAAACACTCAGGCTGCTTGTATTTTCTCCCCCTCCTCTCTGCAGTCACCCTTTATTCCCACTGCTCGCACTGGTTTTCGAGAAGTGCGAGTTGGCGACGTGCACTCCGAGGGAGCCCGGCGTTGCGGGAGGCGACGTCTGCTCCTCAGACTCCTTCAACGAGGACATCGCAGTCTTTGCCAAACAGGTCCATTCTTCAGCTTGAAAAAATAAAATAAATACAATAAACTAAAAAAATAAAACACAACATTGGCCGGGTTCTGACGCACCGTGTTTCTGGTGTAACCATACTTGTTACTTGCTGTGAAAAACTTTCTCGACGTTTTTTTTTACAAGTTTGATTTCTGAAAAAAGGTCAGAATCAGAAATTAATATATATATATGTATATATTTTTTTGATCTTTGCTTTATTTTAGGTCCGAGCAGAAAAGCCTTTATTTTCATCAAATCCAGAGTTGGATAATTTGGTAAGTGTGCCTTTCTGGGTAAAAAAAAAGAAAAAAAAAAAGAAAAGAAAAGAAAAAAAAGAAGAAAAGATTGTGCGAATTATTTGAACTTACGCGCAGACCCCTGATCCGCATTATATTCAGAACCCACCTGACCAGTAAGTGATAACGCTTGAGAAGCAACCTGCTTTCCCTTTTCCATTGCAGAAACTGCGTTTATTTTTTAATTTTTACACAATTCCCTTACGACAATAAAATATAATTCAGACCATTTCCTGTTCTAATTGTGCCTGTTTTGCTTTCTGTTCCAGATGATACAAGCCATACAAGTATTACGGTTTCACCTCTTGGAGCTAGAAAAGGTACCTTATATCAATAACCTCATGATCAGATCTTCAACAAATGCTCACGCAATGTTTAAATTGTTCCAGATAAAACAGAAACCGAAAGCAGTGAGAGTTTTAGGATTATCTTTTTTTTTCTTCTACAACATAAGATGCTTTATTTAACCAATTATTGACGCAGCTGGAGGAACTATTGATGAAAAAATGTCAGGGACTCTTTGCCCACGTTGCGCACTGCTATTGATCCGCAGATTCAGTTTCAGCCGCTCGTTACAGGCGGACTGTTTATTTTTTTCCCCCCTTTTGTCCGTTCAACTTGTTGCTCGGGTCTCGGGAGAATAATAATAACCGCGGCAACAATTTGACTATTGTTTCCTCACCGCCGATAATGCACCTTAATTTGAGTTATTCTTGGACTGACTGCTTTTCCATCCCCATCCTGAATCACGTTGAGTTGTTGTTGTCTTTTTTCCCTCTTCCTTCCTTATATTTTGTTTTTATTACTCTATAGGTGCATGAGCTGTGCGACAATTTTTGCCACCGGTACATCAGCTGTTTGAAAGGAAAAATGCCAATAGATCTAGTGATTGATGAGCGGGATGGCAGCTCGAAGTCAGATCACGAAGAACTTTCGGGATCGTCGACGAATCTCGCAGATCACGTAAGTAATCCAACTTTTTTCAGCGTTTTACCTGACGTCTCTGCTGTTGACTGAGAGTAGCTGTTACTTTGAACGCATTATGGCAAATTATCAGTTTTTGCAAAAATAAATAAATGATAATAACTTGATTGATATGGTTCATAAAAGCAGCCTCTTTGGCGCTGCAGTTGTGTGACCCCTGTCTGTAAATAAAGCGCGCTCTGTTCTGCAAGTAAAAGAGAGATGGAGATGGAGGAGGGGGGGGGGAATCGATGTTGTGAGGTCAAAAGCTACATGTGATACAATAGACTGAGTTATTGTTTTAGTCTTTTGATTAGTAGCAGTCATGTGTGCATGATGCGTCCCTGTGCGGCTTGTGGCGCATGGAGGTTCGAGTGGGTGCGTGGAAAAGCGCGCATTTCTGGAGCGACGCACGCTGAAAGGAAAGGAGGGGGAGAGGAGGGCAATTATTAGTTGCGCAGGTTTAAAGCTAAAGCAGGGTATCAGCGCTGTAAGCTTCAGCTTTAGGTCAATATTTAAAAAAAAAGAAAAAAAAAGAAAGAAGAGCTTTATATTTGGGGGGCTGCGCTCGCAAATCTGTGGATTTTTGGAGCAGAGGTGGAGAAAGTGGGAACCTACTGAGAGACATCTCAGAGCTAAAGGCTTACCATCAATGTCAAGTTCACAAGGCGTATGATGATCCGTCTGGAGGATCCTCCTATTGCTGTTGATGTTAATGTGTTTAATTGTTTCGTATTGATTTGCCGTGCGTTTTTTTTTCTCTCTCTCTCTCTCTTTTGCTCTGCTGTTGCTTTCTCCTCTGCTGCTGCTGCTTTATGGCCGCAGGCTGCATAAGGCTGAATTCAATTATATGCACCTGAAGTACAGTAGCTTTAAATTTGAAGATCGATCCTCCAGTTTAAATCGCGCATTTTCGGTGTAATAAACACACACACACACACACACACACACACACACACACACACACACACACACACACACACACACACACACACACACACACACACACACTTTCCGCTTCCACTCTCCCCTGCGCAGTATGGACTGGGCTGACACTGAAGGATTGAGCAGATATCTGTACTCGCCTGTGATAAAACCTAATGTTTTTTTTTTTTTTTTTTTTTTCCGTGGGAGTAAAAATGAGCTGCTTGAGTAACAAAGTGGCTGGTTAAATATCTGTGCTGCGCAAGGCCAAGCCTATTAGGAATTAAAGCAGATTTAAGTGTTATGCAAAGTCTGTGCGCTGCATCTGTTGAGTCTGGCTATAGGCCTAATAGCAATTGTCCCGTCGCCTTATGTAGCGCCGCTGCAAGTATACAACCAGGTGAGCTTTATTTAGGGTTGAGAACCCGGAGGAAAATCTGAGAAGGAAAGAAGAAGAAGAAGAAAAAAAAAGCAAAACTACAACACTGTGATCCTCAAACACAAGTGCAGAAATGAGGCATGCTGTTGTTTATATTGCAGAGATTAGATAAACTGGCCTGTTTAGTTTCATGGCAGATGGTTGGATACTCAAGCCAATTTCCGATGGATCCTCAGACACCAGCTCTGCATGGCTCCACGCGTGATGAATATTTCTGATAATTAGAAAATGAAATGTGTCAATAAAGCAAATAAAGAGCAGCAATAAACAAAGCAGGCTGCGTGACAGGCTATTTATCTGGGAGTCGTTTGGACTGACCACCTCATTAGGCATTTAAGGTTTGAGGGATTTATTTCACTTCTGTGGCACCACTGAACTTTTTATTGCAACTTAACTGCTGGGCTGAATTTCACCAAAGCAGAAGAGGGGTTTTTTGTGTGTGTGTATGCGTGTGTAGGTGTGTGTGTGTGTGTGTGTGTGTGTGCATACGTGTTTTTTTTTTCCTTGTTTGCATTCATGGTTGCAGAGATCACATATATATATATATATATATATATATATATATATATATATATATATATATATAATATATATATATATATATATATATATATATATATATATATATATATATAATATATATATATATATATATATAATATATATATATATATATATATATATATATATATATATATATATATATATATATATATATATATATATGTTTATTAAATCAGACTTTCCTTAAGTATGAAAGCCTTGTAAAATATCAGTGCAGTGAATTCCAATGCTATTGAGGTACTGACTGGATGATCATGAGAGAGATGTTGTAATTAAGACTCATAGTTATTCCGTCAAATATTTATTTACAACTCCTCCCAAGTCAAACAGTAGGATTGTGTTGTTTAAAATGAGCATGGACCGGGAATTTTCTTTTTTCTTTCTTTCTTTTTTTTTTTAGTTTTGTAAACTACAACTTTGTGAAAATATTTTTATTAGAAAACTGGAAATTATAAAATTGGGATAGAAGTTATCAATTGCTCATAGAATAAAACAGAAATATTCACCTACATGTAGTGATTTCAAAGGAACTGACAGATTTGCAGCATAGTCTCTTTCCTGAGTTGTAACATTGATTTTATTAGGTTATATAAGTTATTGTTTTAGAGATCCACAACTTTTGAGTCCCCCCCCCCCCATTCTATTTATTCACTCTCGCTCTGATTTATTATTAATTTCTGTCCTTGTCTCACTGAGGAGAGGAAGCTGGTTTGATAGTTAGATATGCTAATTTATTTAGTTAGAATCTCTCACGTCCATTTTTTCCTCTCTCTTTGCTTTGATATGCATTTTTAATATATAGCCCCGGGCTACGTCTCATTTGGAAAAGAAAGTTGGTTTTTCTCTAGATGATGAAGCTCTTTGCTGTGTGTCTCCTTCCCCATCGTTCTGCCTCCCCCTCCTTATACCTGACGGTGGAGAATAATAAGCACACTTTTATTTACACTTGAATGCAGCACTGTCTTGCAGATGATTGGATTATAGTATAGTGAGAACAGGATGAGGCCTTGCTGACACTGTTGATTTCCCTTACTCGCCCGGCTGTGGCTATCTCAGATATGTAAGCCCACCCAGGGCTTCCCAACTCATTGCCCCTCCTCATATCCACTCCATCCCATTTAGGGAAAGAAAAAAAGATGCCGGATTACACACAAAGACTGATAAGAAGAAGAAGAAGAAAAAAAGAAAAAAAGAAAAACAGAGCAGTGTAGGTTCTGTATAATGGCCAGTGTGTGCACTTTCATGTCTGTATAATTAATGAACAAAATTTATTTTTTTCTTTCTCTGTGCTACATCCAATTAGGGTGACAAATACAATTAACAGTCTCTGAGTATTATCTGCTCTAATGAATTAGTCTTTATGTCTTCTTGTGCCATTGTGTCTTCGTATTAGCATGCAGCTCTCTTTTTTCCCCTTTTACTAGCAGACTGAAATGAATGAGTTTCCGCACAGTTTAAAATTTGCTTCAGAAAAAATTCTGAGTGATTTGCCGGCCCCGGCGTTTTGTTTTGTAGAGCTTTCCTCGGGGAATTTTACTTGTTCCCATAGTTATGGTGCAGCTTATCTCAGCAGTGCATGGTAGGCATGGGAGAAAGGGAAACAAACCGTTTCTGTTTGGATTTCCCGGTGCAGGTTCGGGGTGCTGAGCTGTAAAGTTAGAAAGCATATGCAATAGTTCATTTTGAGCCCTTTCAGTGGAGATAGGTGCTTGGGTCTGGTCTGTTTCTGCACATCACGGCGCCCGAAGCTCAGTGCGTTGTTTACTTAAGCCCTTTGTGTAGTGATTTCTTAATTTTTGTGGCCTTGAATTTCACTTTTCGTCACGGTACAGACGAGATGCTCATTGTAAGCCATATCTAATCATCCTCACCTGTTGCATCTCCCACACTCCACATATTCTCTGCAGTGAAAATGAATGCAATAAACCATTTTACAGCCTGCATTTTAATATCATGACACTTCTGGAATCAGCTTGAATTAAATTACATGATATGCGGATAATGATAGTGTTAAAAATCTATGTTTATTACTTTTTTGCTGGAACTAATAAAACAAGCAATGGAATGGAAATGTCAGTGTTATTCTGACATTTATATGTCTCTTCTTATTTGGAAATTACATTTATGTTTATGCCAGTTCATGAGTCACGTTTCAAAACCTTTTTTTTTCTAAATATAAATATGGTTGCATATTGTGGCTCCTGCATTCCGGTTAAAAGAAAGTTGTCATGAATAAATTAATTCCTCCTGTCTGCTTATAACATACAGTTGTGATTTATTAGTTGCCAAATTAAGGACTCTTTCCTCAATAACCGGGTGCTGTAAAGCACCTAGTAGAGGTACTTCATATTTTTGTAAAGTGGCTGCACATAATTATGAACCTAATCCAACAAAAGCAAGTAAAAAATAAAACAAAAAAAACGTGAAAGCCAATTTTGTTTCTTTCTCTGTTTACATTAATGTGCATCTTGAGACGTCAAGCCTCTGAATCATCTACATCCCTGTGTGCTAGCTGCTCGGTGCATGTACACCCATGTAGCTGCAGAGCACACACAGCGGTTGTCATTCTCAGCATTCACACAGGCCAACAAACACAGCACAAAGAGATGTTGCTCTCTCTCCTCTCTGGGTATCCAGGGAATTTAAGTGAAATTCAATGATGCTGCTAAATCAATTTTATTTGAAATTCCTAGGGATGTAGGCAGAGAGCGGTGGGGGGACAGTAAAATTGTGCCAGGCAGGTGTTTGTAAATGAGAAACATGGGACAGCAGCAAGCTTCTCCCTGCTCTCCTGTGGCCCCGCTGCACTGCCAGCCTCTCTTCCCATATTGTCTCCTGCTTTTATATTAATTACAACTTGTATTATCAGCCGCCAGTTGCAAAGACCAGCAAAAGCTTGTCTCTAGAGACCGTGCTTCTTTTGTATCTTGCTCTCTATCTAGTCCTGTTGTGTATTTGTGTGTGTGTGTGTACTAGCCTGTACGTATATCTGTACTTGCTAGCCAGGATTCTCCTCCTCCTCCTCCTCCTCTTCTTCCACCTCCTCCCAGTAACACTGCTCTTTAACACAATTAGTGAAGAGCATAGAGTGAACCATGTTTGACTCCTAATTATGCCCAGCTTCAGGGAATAGTCACATGGGCTGGAAGCATTTGCTGCTTCCTCTGTTTTTTGGTGTAGGTTGAAGATTATTTGGGTGACACAATCTCTCTTTTTTTTCTCCTTGCAACTTGTTTGAACTTTACCAGACCCATGGGGCTTGTGACAAAATGGTTGTGTGTGTTTGTGTTGTGCGCCGTCTGATGATGCACCCGCTGCAGCTCGCAGAGGCCCTCTAAATTATTCATGGGGAGGAGAGGCTGTTGCTTTTGTTACCTCGTGTAACGTGGAAAGTTAAAACATGCTTGTTTTGATATTTGTGGTCTTGTTTTGCTCACAAAGATCATGGGCAGAGGTTCAATTACAGGCATTGAAGGGAGAGTTCAGTACTGGTAAAAGGTAAAGAGCGGGTAATATCAAACCTACACCAAAATCCACCTGGTTTTCACAGCCACTGCTCTGGGGCAGATCACCTTAGTCACAGCAGGCACAGTAATCCGACATGAGGCGGAGGCTCCAAGTCAATCAGTACCCACATGTTTCCATTTTGTCCCTTTATACCACTGTTTGGTGCCCATAAACAAACTGTACTCAGTAGTATGGATATAAATTCATATATGGATACTAACCTCTGGTGTAAAATGTCAATGTCTTGAGAGACAGAAAATTGTTGATGAGGCTCTTGGTGTCTTCATTAGATTTTAGAGTGGTTTATCACAACAAGGTTTTATGAACCTTTAATCCACGTTACATCTACATTGGGCAGGTTTTTACACAGAGCTCAATTACTATTTACACAGGAAATGGAGGTCAGAGATGGTGTACCACCAAGATTCTTCCTGTGTGAAACAATTTTGAAAATGGAACATTTAAAGCTTTTTCATGCAGAGTAACAATCCAATATGAAAGTAAAGCAATGTATGAAAATGTCACCTAATTATTTAACAATGGTAATTGTTGGATTCTTACACTGCTTTACTTTTATGTGAGACAATTACTCTGAGCTGAAAAACGTCTTTTACCTGTATGGGTTTGAGACAGGAAGCACTTTGGAAATTCACTGCCTGGCACCTTTATTTCCTTTGTAAAAAAACAAAAAACAAAACATAAACTGCTCAATGCAAAGTCTACAATGATTTAAGATCCAGCAGATTTCACTTCCTTACAATTTGGAACCACATTCCATTTGTAGGATTGTCATTTTATTGCTTCATAATTTCATAATCACAAACCACTTTGTAATGTACTTAAACTTCAGCATACAAGTTTTTCTGGGTAATTAAGTATTTAAATTAATTATCTGAAAAATGCTTTAATGTCAATCATAATTTAGTTTATTTTGTTTATTATTCTCTGAAGATGATATGTTACACCTTGATTCTGCTTACCGTTTAAACCAGTTGACTCTTGTAAGATTATGACCCCTGACCAAAACAAATAATAAATAACCTTCTGCTGATTAATAAATTACATTTGAAGGGCCATAAAATAGAGTTTCATACACTGATTATAATGTTTTTTGAGATTGGAGTTGTCTAAGGCAGTTGACATTCTTGTGAATCTTGGCCTTTACCTATTAGCCATTAGCTTTAGCCACCAGGGCCAATCTAAACTACACGTGTAACTTAACTCAATTAAAAATGACAAACTGCCCCTTGAAATAAAAAAAGGTGTGTGTGATCTAGTCCAAAGTATCCTCTGTATTATTTTTACTAGGTCTGAAAGTGCTGCAGTCCTCATTTTAGTCTTTAAGAGGGAAGCTAACAAATCTCCATCTATGTCTCAGCATACAGGCACATTAAATCCTTGGGGTAGCAAATCACAGCAAAATATAATTCCCTTTTATGCCATTAGCTGAGGTGTCTTTGAATTTAATTTAGTGCCAGCACCATTAAAAATGACACATTACTCTGCAATGATAGCTAAATTAAGTCCTATCGATTCGGCTGTTGCATTAAAACCATGCTGTGGCTGGAGAGGCTCAGATGGAATAAGTAAGCCAGCGTAGATCTTCAGCTGTGTCCTCTGCCTCGCCATCACTGTGAGGAAGTACAACCCAGTCATTTTCTTCTATTAACACAACAACGGCTCTTCCTGAGAGCACACAGCCAAACTCTGCTTAAATACGTAATGCACTCAGGGAGCCGGGGATTTTCATCACTCTTTCTTCCTTGCTTTTTTGGGTTGCATTTGACAAAGACAAGGGGATTGATGGGCTTTTCCCACATTAGTGATTTTATTTAGCATACACAGTGTTGAGAGCAAAAAAAAAAAAAAAAAAAATTACTTCAACAACCACTCCGGCTGCCATGTGTTGATCAGCGGCCCCGGGAGCGAACGCATCACAATCAGAGCAGAGACAGGGACACTCTGGGCTCACTCCTCAGGGTTAAAACCGACGCATGGTTCATTGTTCGCCCTGTCTTCTCACCCCTCTTCTGAGTAATTCTCCAAGCTCTTCATCTGATTGCCATCCGGCAAACAGCTGACGCTGAGTAGGCCTCGAGTGGAGCCCTGAGTCTGAAGGGTCTTGTGTGTTTCTGTCTGCTGTTTTCAGCTCCAAGCTGTTTGAGAAAACAGCCGGCCTTCCCTCTAAAAACTTAGCAGATAAAAGGGCCCCGTTCACAGGCACCGGCGGTTGGACTTGCCTCCGCGGCAGAACAGGCAGCAGCACATCAGGACTCTGTTCCCAGGGAAGCTCAGCTTTTCAAACCTCGGTTAGTCTCCTGGCCCTGTCCTGTCGGTCCTGCTCCAGTACGGCTCACTCTGACTCCTGCACAACGGCGGGCAGGCAGGGGGACGACTCTGGTGGTGGGACAAGAGAGAAAAGGAATTTAAAGACCCCCAAAGACAAAATGGTAAAACTCTCCTGGAATGCTCTTCTGCATATTCATTTTCCCTTAGGTTTTGTGTAAATGTTCTGTGTATTTGAAGAAGAAAAAGCCCAAAGCGGGACCTGAGAAGTGGGTTGAGGTTTGTGGGAAGCCTGGGTACAGGCCTGTGTTTGTTTGGCTTGGGTTTTGCTCAAGGGTTTGCTTCTCTCGCCCTCCCCACCCCCCAGCAACCTACTCTACCTCCCCCCTCCCCCCGACCACCAATAACGTCAGAGCAAACATGTTGTCACCGTGCTCAGGTGACATATTAAATTGGGAACGACGAGCGAGGGTTGCGTGAGCAGCCAGGCTGTGTCAGCTGGTCGGCGCTTCATCGGGCTTGTGTGTGACGTGACAGTCCGTCCTGCGGTTGCCTGAATGGCAGAGGAAATTCCACCTCTAGCCTGCCTTCGTGTGGCACTGATAAAGCCCTTCCTGTACAATAGAAAATCCTGTTTCCCCCTGTGCACTGACAGGGCCGGGAGAGAGAGAGGAAGAGAAGGGGGGAGAAAATAAAAAAAGGCAGGAGGAAGGGCAGGAGGGAAGAATATTTGTTTACGGACACGTCTTTGAAGTCCCTGTACACCTAAAAGTGATTGTGCACGTACCCGCGTTCGTACTCCGGCTTCTATTATGTCATTATCACGTGAGCTTAAGTGTATTTCTGCAAGCCGCTGTGGGCGTTTGTGTATGTCAGTGTGGGCGTGAACACATTTTTGGCAGATTAGCAGGAGAATCACTGTCATATCTTATTTTCATTTCTGACAGTAGTAATGATTAATGGCAGCTGTGGTGTGTTTGGACTTTTTACCTCTATATTTCTCTCTTGACACGGAAGTCTCAATTGGTTATGGTATAAATGAACTCCACTGGGCTCTGCCATATGTGTTTACATGATTATTCACAAGCGCTCTACTTGCAGCTCTCAATGTCAGCTGCCACATTAGCAGTGCTGCATTTTGCTCTCACGCCTTAATGAAACACTTTGATTACAGCGCTTTGACTTATAGCCAGCTGCATTAGAACATCATTTTCTTTCTATTTATCTGTGATTATGGTAGCTCCTTTGATTTTTTTCTGCTGGCTTTGAACTAACCATAGAGACTCTTTACCTTGCCAAGATAATAATAATATGCTAAGAACCCTCACGGCGCCTCAGAGATGTCCCTTTTTATATGTTCAGAAAATCCATTTCTATCCTTTTTTCCCTTCCCTCTTTTCCCATCCGTCTCTCTCGCCGTGTGGTTCGTGGCTTGGATCGGGAATGTCGTTGGATGCACGGATGGATGCGTGGATCCCACGCTTACGTTCTCTCTCTTTTTTTAAACCCTTTAGAACCCAGCTTCCTGGAGAGACCACGATGACGCCACCTCCACACACTCAGCTGGCACACCGGGGCCCTCCAGCGGGGGACATGCTTCACAGAGTGGTGACAACAGCAGCGAGCAAGGTGAGCCAGCACAGAAACGGGCATGGAAGTGCAGTCACACAAATACAGACGAGGGTGACCGTATTTACTACAGCCTTTTAGATTTTGTTTTTTAACATAAACACACATACAGTGCCTTTGCAAGAACTTAAACCATTGCAGTTTACATTTACTCTGATACCACTAAATAAAATCACGTTCCCAACAGCTTTGACCGGTTTGTACCTTCAAGTTACAAGCGGTGTGAATACATTTGTGAGGCGTTGCATATTGAAGGTTATAAATAAGCTTCATGCACCAAATGGACATTTTGTTCCAAAAGCCCCAGAGCTTCCTGTCACACTCTGCATTTTTTTTCACCTCTGTTCATCTAAGCGCAGTCAAACCAGAAAGCAAACATGTATATCCACTGTTCCGCTCAGGCTCAAACCTGAGCAACAGTTGCTCTAATGCATCAACCTAAGAACAGGCTTTTCAAAATATTGCTATTAAAAGAGCTAAATAAAAGCCGGTGATTAATAGTATATTTCTGCCAGTTCCCGCTTGAATGTGAACCATATTAACTTTGCCCACACAAAAGCTCATAATCATGTCTCATAGAGTCTTGTGTTCAGTGTTATCTCCCACTTGACATGCCAAACACTAATAATGCATTTCAAAACAAGACTATTTGAATTAATTACATAGCATGTGCCACAGCTGTCCCCCTCTTGGTATTTTTGTCACGGTGTGTACCAGTTTTGACATGTAAACTGGAAAACCAACAGGCTTTTTGGTAAGTTTAGAGGCGAGACCAACTACACTGACATGTTGCTTGGAATGCGCCCTCCTTTTTTTCTTTTTTTTTAAAGAGTGTGTAAGCTATTATGATCTCCCTCTCTCCCTCTCTTTCTCTATCTCTTTCTCTCTCTCTCTCTCTCTCTCTCGCTCTCTTTCTCTCACGTCCTTTCTCTGCAAGTCAACGCTTCCATCAAACCAACTGATGTTCGATGATTTTACCTGCAAAAACCTTCCAGTTTACCTCTATGAGATCCTTCATCAAGGGAAAACGTTTGGATTAGTTCCATCTATAAACAATCATATATATTGACAGTCCTGTTCCGTTCTGTGTATGATGTGTATGTCATCAGGCTGAAACGGTTGCTGTTGCAGCTTTTGAACCATTGCTGACCACATACTTGGGGGCACAGATGACGTCTGTGGTTGGATGTGTCAATAGTAGTTGGATCTAATTCTTATCTCAGACTCTAGTTGGAAATGATTAAGCCTGCAATGGCTAAGGCCTGAATAAAAGAATAGATATATGTAAAATCTTTCTTCTTTCCCTCTATATATTTTGAATCATGCGTCTTTTCTCTACTTGTAAATCATGCAGTACTTTATATTGGTCTACCACGTAATGTCCTAATAAAGTCCATTTAAATGTCTGGCTTTATCTTGGTGAAATAGGTAGAAATACCGTATAACTATGAATAAAAATCAGAGAACAAAAAAGTCCAAAAGCTGATTGTAATACAAAACAAAGTAAGTTTTCAGACGCCTCCTTGCAAGAGCAAGTGGCTTTCTAGAGGAAGAACAGCCAAAAGGGGGATGAGGGTGGGGGTGGGAGGGACTCTGAGAAAGAAATGCACTGCCTATTGATTATCTTACACACATAAGTACAAGTGACCTGTAATCCACAGAGCACTTATCGACTCCCTTCCCCACCGTATCCAGTAACAGCAGATCAATGCCCGGCAAAGACAGTTACGGTACAGCCCCATGTGCTGGGCCGACACAGATCAAGGCTAGATCATGCTAAATGCAGCATCCACTACCTTGGGATGTTTCATGGTAGAAACCTACACATGCAGCTAAGAGCTGAGTAAAAGATTCAGAAAAATTCACAACAGAAGTTAAAGAGTAAGAAAAGTGGAAAAGTTGGCGCAGTAAATAAAAGACAGAGAAAAAGGGAATGGGACCAAGGGCAACTGATTTAATGGTCTAATGAGGCCGTCCTCTAGCCAGTTGTTTTGTGTGAGGCATGCTCTGACCTTTTGCTTCGCTCGGGAGCCCCGCCGCCTCATTTTTCACATTCTTGCAATTACGTTAACGCTTGAAGCGCTCGCTGACTCTCGACTCTGGCCCTTCCATTCTGACAGAGCCTTCCCACTCCAACCTCTCCACCTTCCCCTCCTCTCCCGCTCCCCACTCTGCTCCACTCCACGCATGAACTCGCCACCAATCTCAATACATCTCAGCATTAAATTTGTAGTCCGCACTCTTGAGTCCAACCAAGAAATCGCGAAATGTGCGCTTCACTTCGGTAATGGGGTCTTTAACAGCTTGGCCTCTCTTAAAAGGGGTGACAGTGCGGATCAGTTGGTTGAAGAAAGAGTGGCTGGGCTGCGCTGAAGGACGAGGAAAGAGTTAAAAAAAAAACATAAAGTTTTTCTGAAATGAACAATGATCCCAGGGACTTATTGTGGCCTATCACTTTCAGACTTTTGGATGAACAAATAAATCTGAGGATATGTTTCATGAGGCAACACACAAAACACCTCTGGCTCTAGATGCACCTTGATTAACGGCTCTTTGGCGCCTCTCCAATCTTACTTGGAAGCATCAAAGACTTGAATGAACTTGATGAATGTGTGCATCTAAGCATGAATGGATATTTCTGTCACTCAAAGTGTTATGGAGCAGCAGTGTTGAGTTTATTGGTTAAGGCAACCGGATTCCTGCCATAAATGCGCTGGTATTTCAAAGAGTTCTTGATCCCATTTGTTTGCAAGCCCACAGGATCATACATCCTCTATCATGCTTAACAATGGGAATAAGGTGCTTTAACACATATTCATCCTGTGTTTCACACATGTGGTTGATGAATCTGACTGGCGCACATGTTTCCAGTTAGACAACTTGAAATTATTACATTCACAATAGCTGGACATAAAAGGCTTTTTTTCTGACATGCCTAAAAGAAAAAAAATAACTAGTTGGCATGTAAATTGCATGTATTGATTGTTATGAAGACATTTTACCTCCTTTACCATCCAGATCACAAACCGTTGCCCAGTTGTCAATAAGAACTGCATCTCTGTCCCACATTCCTATGGAAGCAAAGTCATAGATTATAAAAGTTTGTAGAAACTATGATCTATTAAGAAAAAACAAATGTTTTCATAAGTTATCTCTGATATCAGTAAAAGAAATTGTCTAATACCCTGGTGAGTTTCCTAATGAGTGAGTAGATTCAGATAAAAGCTTTTCTTATCTTATTTTAAGCATGAAATTATATGACTAAATCATGACAGATATGCATTCTTTATTATTTTTACACACTTACCAAGGATGCAAACAAATTTGTCCAAATCTCTCTCCATATATCCTCCACAGCACCGATTCAGCATGATAAATGCTGCTCCCACCTTGGTTCCCCGCATGTGCATGCGATTAAGTCCAAGAGTTTGCATGCCTCTGCTTCCGTCCCCACTTGTAATTATTAGTTATGCATGAATACCAAATGCACAATGACATCTTGAGTGCTTGGCAAAGGGGATTTCTGCACCATTCCCAGAATCTACTGTAAATGGAAATGGCTCAACAGAAGAGAGGAGAAAGCATTTTGTACATTTTCTCAGCAATTGAACAATCCCCACGCTGTGCAGATAGACAGGCTCCCCAGAGAGACCGAGAGAGGCGGAGATGGAGAGAAATGGGAGGGAGAAGCCTGAGTGTTCGGCTCCAAGGGAGCGTGCTGCGCTTGATGGTGTTGTGGTACATTTGCGTGTGTGTATATGTGGGGAGTGCGGTGAACCCCCTTAGCCCCGGCTAGGGGCCCCACTCAGCAAGGTCTTTGTGGTTTAGCTCACTAGAAGGGGTCATTGCTGGCGGGGACACGACTCCTGGTGTCCCAGCGTGAGCGTGGTTTGTTGAATACCGCATTTTCAGGACCTTTGGCTTTAACTTTGCTTTTAGCAGCTCTGCCTGATACTTAAAATGTTCAAGCAATGCTGGTAGAGGAAGAAGAAGAAGTAAAAAAAAGACTCAATTATTCATTCGAAATCTCTGCAAAACACAAGATAGAAGTCTTGTTGAATTTTAGTGGCATTTGCTCCAGCTCTGAACGGATCTGTGAGGCGTGTCTGTGTATATAAAATATACGGTTTGTGTCTGTTTGCATCCACGCGTGTGTGCGCGCGTGTGTGTCTGTGTGTAGAAGCACACACGTGCATGTGTGAGTTGGCTCCCTTTAAGTGCCTGTTAGAGTTTAATTTAGTGTAGTAATTAAAGCTGAACACTAGCCCATAAACAACAGATAAACAATAAAGCAGACCCACGGCCTGCTGTTTCATGGCTCTCTCTCCCAGCTGTTGAAGCACTGATAATTTTTACACAGTGGCCCAATCTCCCCACAACGCAACGCTGAAGCATCAAGGGTGTGTTTGTGTTCTGAATGTGTGGAACAGGCTGAACCAAAAAAAAAAAAAAAGCACCTAAATGTTTCAGATCATAAACAAATTTATTTTCACACAAATATTATAAAAATATAAAAAAAAATCAGTATTTAAATAATGATTTTATTGTGGAGGAGGCAAGCTTATTAAAGAATAACCTTTATGTGTGATCAGGCTATCTTTGTTAAATTTGATGATCTGAATCATTTTAAGTGCGAAAACAGACGGAATCTGTGAGGGGGTAAATACTTATTCACAGTACAGTAAACACATGGTTTATATAAGCTTCCATTAAGAGCAGAAAATGCAGAAGCTCAGACAAGAAATCAACGAGTGTAAGAGACCAAGTCATGTAAAAACTCAGCAGCAGCAGCAGCAGCAGCAGCAGCAGAGATCACATAAACATTTAACAGAGTGCAGCCATGATGTGCATCAAAACTTATAAACCGTCACATCTCACTCAGCAGCAGTGAGTGAGCAGGAAACAAGCTGAAGATAAACTCTGCTAATGAGGATAACAATGCTTCAGTGCTTCTCCATACATTTTGTGCAACTTTAGCCCTCTCTCTGCATGCCAACCTTGAATGTTGGTCAGGTGTCTGCTGCTGCTTCTCTGACGGTTGCAGCATGTCTGTCTGTCTGTCTGATTGTTTGTTGGGAAGGGGCAGGGCAACTACTGAAAGCTGAGAGGAGTTGCTGCGAAGAAGGGGAGGTGGGAGGGGGGGCGCAGAAAACATGGTACAGAGGGGATACGTTCATGATCCCATTAGCATAAAAGAGGCTAAATTATTCATGTGGAGTGCTTAACCTATGGGGAAAACTATAGTTAATGCACATAGTTTTAAAATGGATCTCTGCCTGGCTCTACCCCAGCACCAGATTCTTGCTAGATTCAGCATTCGTGGGCATTTACGGGAACGGCCGCCATGCACGCTCACCCACAAACACACATGCACGCACACATATATATGGGCGAATGTGCACACTCGCTAAAACATCGGTGCTCCTCAAGTTGTTTCTAGGGGTTCTGCTCCCGTCTTCTTCTCCCCATCTTTTTTTCCATTTGTTCCTCCATCACTTTCCCGCTCTCTTCCCTTTCCCTCACACGTCTCTCTTCTTTCGCCCCTCTCCGTCTCGCCTTCAGTGCTGCAGACTACCTGGCACTCATCCAAAATGTGATTAAAGAGAATGATCGGCTCCCTCAGATCCCTCTTTCCTTCCTCCCTTCCGCTCTCTCTTCCTTTCTTTCTGTCTCTGTCTTTCTTCTTGACCTGTTGTTATGGCTTGAAAACAATGAAAGAATGTGGACTGTAACAGCACTGCCAGTACGGTACAGCCTTCCCACTACATCACCATCACCCCTTGCCCTTCAATCTAGCTTTCCCTTTTCACATCTTCTCCTTTCGCCTTTCGTCTTTGCCGGAGTGCTATATGAGGCCTCGTCCCTCTGGTCCATAATCACGAACAGGCCCTTGGCGCGACCTGGCTAACCCGGCCTAGCTCTGCCTGAAACTGGGTTTCGGCGTAGCAGGAAAGGCACATTAACTGGGTCAGCCTAATGTGCAAACTAATG
This sequence comes from Poecilia picta, assembly GCA_033032245.1. Classification (NCBI taxonomy): domain Eukaryota; kingdom Metazoa; phylum Chordata; class Actinopteri; order Cyprinodontiformes; family Poeciliidae; genus Poecilia; species Poecilia picta. Next base: position 16,176,440 of record CM065374.1, read on the forward strand.
TTTGGAGAACATAGGGAAAAAATTACCCAGATTATTCTGACAGCAGCTGACGAGAATGTCTGCTTTGCACCATTAAGGCAAAAGCTTTGGGGAGATGTTTTTTTTTTTCTCCTTCGTCCCATAAGCTCGTTTTCTACCCTGATTCCTACTATAGTACATACTCATATGGTTTCCCTGTGTGTGGTGTAAAGCCTAGCATAAGAATTCACACTTTAACTTTGATTTCTGCCACATTGCAAACACAAAAACAAACTTTAAAAAGTATGTTGCGTACCCTCTCTTATAAGGTTTGTGCATCTGGAGATGGAAATATTTGGCCCCGTTCTTTGCTGCAAAATGGATGGAGAGCCTCTTGGTATTCTTACAAAACTGACATGTGTTCACTTAGTGCTTCAGTGCTTCAGCTTTCCTGACACAACTGAAGCACAGCTTCCCCACAGCATGACGCTGCACACACTATGTTTTGACATGGAAATGGTGCGTTCAGATTTGAATGAAGACCGATACAGACATTTCAAATTCTGTAGCAGCTTCTTTCATATATTTCCTCGAGGGCCTTGTGTGATTATCTTTCCATCTATAGACTTCTCTGAGACGCTTACCCTGTTTTAAACTTTTTCATGATACAGTTTTTTATTTATTACAGTTATACTAGGGCTCATTTATGGGTATCAGAGTAAAGGCGGCTGAACACAATTGTCCACACTACTCAGATATTTTTTTTATTTGAAAACCATTTCCATTTACTTCACAAATGTACACTACATTTTATTTATTTATCCCATAGGATCCCAATGATTACATTAAAGTGTGTGGTTGCAACCTAGCTAAATGGGAGAAGGGGTGTGAATACTTTACACAGTAGACGAAGACTGTGAAATCCGAGAGTGGCTTCAGCGCAGTTTAAAAGCTCAGAGGAAACACAATTGTCGGCATGTAATCAGAAATTACCAGCAGTGACTTCCCCCCGCCCCCTCCTTTACTCAGAGGCTTTGATCAACAAAAACAACAGAGTGAGGGCATGTTGTATCAGTTCATTATGGCGTGGGTTTACACGCCCATGTTCTCCTGCTGATTACGCCATTGTATGTGGTGGTGATGTGGAGTGCACCGGGGTCTGATGTAATATGGCTAAAAGGGATTTCAGCACGTGTCCCAGAGGGCATCGCCACGTCCATTAATGCTGCCGTCGTTGTATTTTCACAAGGATGACAGGACCTCGGGTTTTTTTTTCTTTTTCTTTCAAAGGCCTGGAGTGTTTCCCCAGGAAATTTTTTTTGTCTTGTCTCGGAGGGCTTTGCCCAAAGGGGACAGGAGTTCAGCCAAGAAGTCACCTTTGAGAGGTGATAATCCAATTTCTCTAGCACTCATCAGATTTGTTTTCCTCTTGTTTGGCAGCCTCTCCGTGAGTGTATGTAGACAGAGATAGAACGAGAGGCAGAGACTGTGAGATGCCGCTTATTTCTGTGTCCAAATCCGGGCCCCATTGCTGATTGGTGAGGGGTCAGAGAAGCCAAGTCTGTGAAAGGCACACCTGCGGGGAAACTCCAAAAACCCCTGACTGCCAGCTTACACTGGGTTGTTTAAGGTGTACTTAGTTGGAGTATAGCCCTGACTTCAAATGTCCTTTCCCCATCTTCACCTTTGTGTTTGACCAATGGGCCTTGTGCTCTTTTACGCTCCTTTCTTTCTTCAGCCTCCCTTGGCTCTTTAATCTCCTCTCCCGCCCCCACCCTCCTGGTTCTCCTCCCCCTAATGTCTAAAACCCTGCATCACGGCAAAGGTCCCTCCAAAAAACAGCACGCGGTTTTAGCAGAGTGACTTAGCAAGACTAGCTGCAGCTTGTTCACTGGCTGTGTGTTTTTTTTGTTTGTTTTTTTTGTTTCCTTCCTCTAGTGTAAACCAAAGTATGCACTCCGGAGCAAATGCAAAACTGCAGTGGAGCCGCTGTACCCTACAGGTACCGCTTTAACATGCTGCCACAGTCCAAGAGAGTGGGAGGATGATAAAGGAAGTGTGTTACAATCCTGGTTCTCTTCTCTCTGCTGCTGATTTTCACGCGCTCATCTTTTACGTTTATGCAAAGCTTATGAGGGCATTATGCAAGATAAGCTCATTTTCTAGTCTGATTCCCACTCTAGTACATGCTTTAATGACTCTTAAAGCCAAAGGGCTGCTTTTTTTTTTAAGGAATAATAGGGGTCCCAGTGTCTCTCCGTTTCCATGTAGCCAGGGTGCTTTTTCCACACCTGATCACTTTTGTTCACCCATTTTATGGCTATTCGGGAGCAGGCAGAAGTGAGCAATTTGATAGTGTTTATCGCCACAAGCCCTAATGTTTATTGGAAGCAAGCGACTAATAATTTTTGATTACCCCAGAGGAGGTATTAGCCATGTTAGTCAGCAAGGATAATTTCTTATTTGCATCCCTCGAGCAGAGCGCACTCCGAAGGAACGCTGGGGCTAAATGTGCAACAAAACGAATCAAACACGCCAAACGAGATGCTCCATCCTGGCTGGCTGCGGGGCGGAAGCTGAGAAAACCTTCATTATGCATTTACCATAATTCATTTAGAGCGATATCAATTTGCACAATACAGAGAGATGTTTGGAGGGGTAAGAAGGAAAGAGAGGAAAACACCATATCAAACGAAAAGAAAGAAAGAGGGGAAAAAAAGCGAGATGAAAAGGAGGAAGATATTCAAGGATAGCTCTTTGCCAGGGTTTTTTTAAAAGGCTGCTCCAATTATGCTGTTTTCCATGTTTTCAGGCAGAACTTGCATGTTAAATTGTGCAATCTTTATCAATGTTATGCTCCAAACCTAAACAGAGCAAATGATGACTTGCTTTTACGGAGACAGTTTGGCTCAGGAATTTATTTCTTTCCCGATTTTTCTTGAGGTTGAGGCTCTACCTCAGGTGTTTTTCAAACTTCTACAACCAGACGAGACGCTTTAAAACTGTAAAACAGCAATTAAAGTTTTTCATATAGCAAGAAAGGAAGTAAAAAAAATTATTTGCACTGCATGTTGGAAGTAAAGATCTCCTAATTCTGGGTTAAAACGCTGGACTCAGAATTAAAGTGGAGAAAGATTGACGTTTTAATTAACCCTGACTTCAAAATCCAATATTGCTGCAATAATTAATAGTTAAGTTGCAGCTTATATTTAATTACATTTTTAAAACATATAGCTACATGTGTAAGCACTGTCTATAAATTACGTCTTTTGATGTTTGAATGCATTAAATGCAGACATATTCACCTTTATTAGTTTGTGTTGATGCCGTCTTTAGTCTGGTCATTGAGTTCAAGAATCAGCAACTCTTTCTGACTTCCTGACTTGCAGCTACAACATGGCAAAGTTATTCCCACTAGGCATGGGTGACATTCATTTTATATTTTATTATAATATTTTAAGGTTTTTATTGCAATAAGAATAAAAACATTGATTAAAAACTAATTGTAATGTTCTGTTTTAGCCTTTTTTGCTCAATACCTAATAATAACAAAAGCACATACACATCATCATCATTATTGAACCCTTTTGGTATTCAAAAGTTACAATCTATCATATGTTGAAACACATTGACATTCATTGATGGTCTTCTGTAACGGTTATCTAAAAAAATGGATAATATTGCACTTTTGGGGGTTTGCAAGCATCAAAGTTTATTTGTGATATTTTATTTTCTCAGCAATGATAAATCTGTAAACGTGTTTTTCAGAAGCAAAGATCAATGTACTAAAAATACTTACCTTTTGGACATATTATCTTCATATTTGATCTATTCACCTTGTAAATTTGGTTGATGTCAGGTCTTTCTCTGTGTACCACAAAAGGCATCCAAAGTACCACTAGCTGTTGCTGTACCACCATTTGAGAACCATGACTCCAGTTCAAATATTTCCCCTCCGTTCATGTAGGGTCACTCTGTTTGGCTTCGATCTTGCTTACTCAAAGGTTCTTTGTTTTTTTTTTACGGGACTGTTACTACATGCTTTCATTTTTCTCTCTTGGCAACAGCGCACACTAAATAAGAGAAAGACCTTTAAAAGCATCTTTCCCTTCGCCTGATGACTAAGGCCCCGTTTAAACAATTGGAGGAAACTTATGGAGACAGCTAGTGCTTAAAGAAATGAGAGCAGACAGAAAAACACACTACTATCTTGTGATAACCAGTGCTTTCTTTCATTATCTCTGTGCACAAATCTCCACCTTGGAAAAACTGCACTCACTCTATTGCTTCATTCAGGAATAAAACAATGAGCAAAGAAAAACTGAGACAAAAATAAAGAAGAAAAAACAAAACATGCAGCATTTTCTAAAGTGATGGGGGAATAGCTCTGTTGCTTAGTACAAATACTTACTCCCAGGGATGCAGTCCTTAGACAACCAAGTGTCTGCAGGAGACATCTGCGAAGCCTGACCTCTTGACCCCAGAAAGAATGTTCTTAAGGTGGGGGGGAAACAGCCTTTACCACTACAGGACAGTCCGAGCAGCTGCACAACAAACACAAGCACTCCACCGAGTGAGTAGATGGAAAATACGTAAAAAAGGATCGAAAACGTGGCGTGATAACAAGGCTAGGTGTTCAGGTTTATGGGTGATGGGGAAAAACTGGAAGTAAACAGCATGTAAGCAAAAGCGTAGCTGGACTTGCTGTGAGTTTTGCCTCGCAGGCTTGGCTGCCTCGCTTCTCCTCCAGCCTCCCATGAGATCGTTTTCATCCTTTATGAGTCAAAAAGGAAGCCTGGTTGAAAACGAGAGGTTACGCAAGCCAGACCCGAGCACCTCGGAGTGAAGAGAGGAGAAGATCCCCGCTGCAAGGGCCCTGCTGCTATTCAAAGCACCTGCCATTGTGTGGGCGCTCATCCAGGCCCATTGTTGTGCAGAAATTAGTCGTGCTCCTTTTGGCTCCCCTCGGCTCCAGGGGCATGTGGCAGAGACCCCCTCGTTGTTCTGCGTTCAGATATGCGGTTGAGGAGATACGTGGCCCCGGCTACCATCGCCACTGGCTGTGGCCCTTTGCCCTCACTTGCATAGCAATGCACCCGCGAGCTTATTAATTATTTTTCCTTATCTGCGCTCTGTTGTTGTTCCCTTCTGAAAAACAGTGTCGGGCCAAAATTCCTATACTTATCTTTCCCCCTTCTTTTGTAGTCCTACTCTTCATTTTCCTTTGGAGTATATGCTTATTGTTCTTTGGAGCACCCTCATTATACCCGTGGTTAGAGTTTAAGGCCCTCTCTCTTTGATTTTGGTCTCGTAGGGAGTAAGCGGTGGGCTGCGGGGAGCTCTAGGGCAGGCCCGGCTCTCAGGGCTCCCCAGCGAGCGTCTCGGAGAGTGGGCTTGGGGGTATTGTGGAGCTGGGTACCAATGCAGGATTGTCAGCACTGATGCCGGTCCGGGAGGGGTGGATGTGAGGGGGAAAATTGAAAAGTCGATAGCAAAGGCTGTTATGAAAAAGAAATCTGAAATAAAAGGAATGAAGAAAAACAAAAAGGGGCAGGGAGGAGAAGGGAGGTTCTAAATGTAAAGCAAAGAATAAGTTGCACTAAATTGCTAGAATGTGTTGTAATGCAGAAAATCTTTTCACTTCGCTGCATTTAACGATGATCTTTTTCTTTGTCCACTCTATTAAAATCACACTAACATTATCACTGCCGGTAACTATGCTGAAGAACCACTTTTTTCAATTGAACAGCACATTTTCTTCCACAATCATGTTTCAAAATGCTGACATAAAGAGAGAGAGAGAGAAAGAGAAACATTTGACGGTTTCTTATTTCACAAATCATCTCCAGAGAACTTGGTTCTCTCCGGTGCTTTCTTCTCTTAAGCTTACCTGATAGATTTTCTACAGAATTTTGGGTCTGGAGACTGAGTCTTGGAAAATGGTTGGTTTTGAGTCCAGAGAGCCATTTCTGTGTTGATCTGGCTGCATGTGTTGGATCCTTGCTATCCTGAACCACCCTGTGATGAGCCATTTCCAGTTAACTGGTAAAATCCAACAGTTTTACATTCAAATCTCCTGGTAGTTTAAAGAGTTCAGGATGTTATGCAATCTCACCACGACATTTTCCAGACTCATCCTTTGCTTTATTTTTGACTGGATATCATCCAGCTTTATTTAGTAAACTTCGAGTTGCTTTAAAAAGCAAAGGATGAGTCTGGAAAATGTCGTGGAGTGTCAAATAGATGAAAGGTTAGACAGGTTTTGGTTCTGGTATTCGTTTACTAAAAGAAAAATAGTCCCACAGCATCACAGATATCATGCCATACTTCAGAGTGGAGTTTCCCTCATGCTCATATTTTTGTTTCATGCAAATCCCACCTGGAGTGTTTGTCAGTCTTAGTCTCAAAAGACACAGTTGTTAAAGTCCCAGTAAATTGTTCTGTTCACGATGACAGCACAGAAAACCAGTTTTTTTTTCTTCCACCGTTCTCAAACAGCCCATTGTTAGGTAGAAAGCAATTAATTGATTGTTAAGAAGAGTTGGTGACACCGAGGTGTCACACTTGGCAAGGTAAACATGGATCTTTGTACAGCCAAGTGGCAAAACTATTTTCTTCACACCATGTCATTTTTATGACTAAGGAAAACAGAAACTTCTGAATGATTAATCAGAAGTCACTATAAAGTCCGATCGACATGAGAATAAATAAGAATATTAAATAAAAACATGCTTTTATTCTCAATATGTGATTTATTTCTGAAACTAAAGGTCGGATTCTTGTTTTTTTTCAATGTAAGATTACTTTGCTACGGTAATAGATTTTTTTATTGTATTATTTTTTTATACCTTTAATCGGGGTTGTCAAAAAATGTAGATGTATATCTATGACACCCAGTACTTTTTGTGGGGAGCAATCGGCTTCTACTCATCCGATCCAACTGATTGCAATTTCTACATGCCAGCAGCTGTCGAGCGCCTCAGATCAAAATTAGTGCCATGGAATTGGGCCCTAATGAAATGACCTGCTGGATTTACCTTACGGAGCGGGGCAGACAGTCAATACCGGCCTGGTGAAAACCGCCTCTTTGCTCGCTGCTGTCCCATTAACGAAAGGAAATAGTCCCGAGTAAACGTATTAAGCTCTACTTCCACCTTCTAATTATATTTTTTCCCCTTCTACCTTCATAATTCATTCACTTTTTCATTAGGTTTTAATATTGAAAAAGGCTTTTAACTGACTCCTTCCTCTTCATTGGGTCACCGGTTATTTGTCACTACGTATTAATGATGTGTCAGAGTAGTCTGTTTTATTTTATACTGAGAGAAAATCCCATTTGCTACTGTTGTTAGGAAATGGAACTGTATTTCCTTGCATGGTTGTTTCCGTACGGATGTTGCATCACGGAGCCGAAGCAAATGCTTCTGCTTCCTATAAGAATGAGTGAATTTATGTCAAGGCCCTGTGGAGGACAGTGGTCCCCGGTTATAGACTTGTAAAGAAGCCTGTAGGTGAGGGGCCTCGACAAGACGCGAGCAGCAGACTCTCATATAAAGCTGGATCTGATTTCTCTGCTAGTTGGCTCCCAGGAGATATGCACTCTACCCTCTGTTGATCAGGCTGTTATTCACAACTGTTAGGAAAAATACAGTGATAAAAAGAATGAAAGAGGAGTTTTGTGAAATGAGATGCTCTCGTTCTGCATGCCATAATTCCCTCCTAGGCTCAGGATGAGAACAAGGAGGAGAGCAAAGGAACAAAAAAACTGTTTGGGTAAATGAATGCATTTGAACTCCTTCTCCTTTCGGCTCGTCCTTTTAGCGTTTTCCTCGAGTTGTGTGTGTGCGTGTGTGTGTGATGGACTTGTCAGAAAGCTCATCTGCATTTGTGTGGACATGATTGCTTCAAAATAACAGGGAAATAAGAGTGCAGACAGTATCAGCTCCTCACTGATCTGACTAATTTATGAGGGTAAACTGCACTGACAGAGAGAGATAGATGCAGGTGAAGGGAGGAAGTTTTCATTGACTCTCTGGAGCGGGCCAACCCAAAGCCCCTGGAGGGATCTCTCTCAGTTTGAACTTTATCAGGGGCTACGCTTAATCAATACCTTATTGGAAAAAGAATTAATTACTAAAGCAGAATAAAACAGCTGCATTTTAAACCAAGGATTCATCAATTCTGTAATCTCTTGGTTACAGCCCAGGTGTCAGGAGGATCATTTCAGCTCCATGTAATGAGGAACAGTGGGAGTTTACTCCATCCCTATGTTGTCCTCCGCCTCCTTCTTCTCTCGGTTTCTGACCCCTCCCTCCAACCAGCCAACAGACTTTGGTTTCTGAGCTTTTTTTCCACCTTCTTTACTGTTGACGATACACCTTCGATGCTCTGCCTGCATTACGCATCTCTCTCTTTTTTCCCCCTTTCTCTAAAGGACTTGCTCCCCACTCTCCTACATTCCCTCCACATTCCTGTCTTTGCAGGAAAGGGACGAAAGAGGGTATTAAACCTGAAATCTCTGGTGCGAAAGCTGACTTGATCAGGGGACATTCCCGCTGCTGCAATCATCAAACCGGACATTCCTCCGCTCAGACTGGGACACTGCTGGTTTTTCAAAATGAGGCAAGGTCATAAAAGACAGGGGAACTCAGGCCAACTCTTTCTGATCAACTCGGCAAGCTTGAGTAAAGAATTTATGAACGTTTATGCCATGCAGAACCTTGAGAAAGTATATCACCATTAAAAAAATAAAAATAAATCTCTGTAACAGTTTGCCACAAGCTAGGAAGAGGATGCAGCAAACAAGTAGTAAGGTGCTCTGTTGAGTTTAACTATTTAGCCTGCATGCAAAACACTATGACAAATGACCAACACTGCCATTACTCTATGGTGAAACTCAATGGTGGCATCATCCTATGAGATGCTTTATTTAATAGGATATGGACGGGTTGTTATGGTTGATAAGATTATAAAAAGAGGGTATTAATGAGAGAATTGTGAAGAGCTTGCACAAGAATTGAGACTAGGTAGGTTCACATTTTGCATGTGAACCTACCTAGTTTTTGTTTTCTAAAATAGACACTAATTTAAGTCTCTAGATATCCAAACTGATGATACAAATGACTGATTCAGTGTATCCAGAGTCTATTGTTTCACATTTTTGATCTACTTTGTGTTGTATTACATTAAACCCCCCCAAAACACTTTGAAGGTTGTGACTGTAAAACAAAAACGCAGCATGCTAAAGGGGGTGTAAATCCTTTGCAGGAGATTACCAACATCAATGGATTTTTAGGACAAAAGTAGACCGACGTAAATGAAGAAGCACGTTTCTTCACATGGCACATGAGTCAAAGTAACCTCGGCTGAACTGTTGTCACAGCCACTGCCATGCACCCTTCGCAGCCCCTGACCCCAGCCCAAAGCCTGTAAACCGACTGTCCTTGACTTTCCATAATGGAGGATTTCAAGGCAGGTTGAGAAGGGGTTATGGGTGATGAATTGGGTTTTTAGTGAGCTCATTAGGAAGCCAAACAGAGTTTAGACTGGTGGAGCGGAGCAACAGTGCAGTAATCAGTTCTGCTCGCTTTGTTCCCTGCCTCCAGGACATTTGTGTGGAAAAAAATAGAGCGGGGAGGAAAAAAGAAAAAAAACCTATGGCATTTGGCTGATGAGAGGGCTGCTGAGCAGAGGCTACAATCTGATGGTTGACTTGTGTTGATTTATAAACCTTTTATTTCATTTTCTCTTTCAACCACAAAGTTTTATGTGCAGACGTCCAGCATACCTGCTAATTTTGTTTTTAATGGTACTGTCTGTCACAAGTCTATCAGAAGTCTGACTTAATTTGGTTTTTGCTCTCTTTGTAAGAGAAACATGCATTTCTTCTCCTTAAATTGCCACTGAAATCAGAGAATCGCAACATTTCAGATCATACAATACCATAAACAGTCGTTGCTTTTATGGATCACAAAATCAGAGCTACTAGCTTTTTCCTGCAGGATGACATAGTGTATTGCTCCATTGATCAGATTTATTGTCCCTGTCCCAGACTTTTTCATAAAATTCTATTTTTGGTCTCATTTTAACTGAGTAGCTTGTCCATCATATGTCTGTCAGGAGTTTTAATGGATTTCTATTAATTATTTTATGAGTGAGGTGCAAGTTTTTGCCCATGAGTGAAGGTAGAGCATCACCACAGTTGACATCTCTGATTACTTACAGAGAGATCTGTAGGATGCCTCTGCAAATTTCTTTGTTTTCTTCTGCACCATCTCATTTCTTGATTCCCAGTTTTCAGGACATTATCATTCCAAAGCTGAGCAACTTGTCGATTTTCTTGGAGCCAGAGCGAGTTAGTCAAAAATACAAGCTTGGAAACAGCTTGTTTTACTAATAATCAAACTTGTTTCAATTCAACAGAGACCAAATTATTTTAGGGAAATACCTATTCTTTAATATTTAACATAGCATCAAACCCTCTGACTTATACATACTCCTCTTGGCACTCTAAGCTCTGTCTTTTTTCTTCTGTTGTAACAATTATGAAATATAGAGAAAGTTTAGCCGAAATGCTGGTTACCCCTCTGCAAAAAGTCTTTATAATGCAATTTTAAAAAAGACTCAGAAAGTCTTGGTTTGCAATTTTATAGGTGCAGGTTTGTGAATTTTATATATATATATATATATTTATAAAGATTAACTCAATTTGATTTCAAATGTAAGGACAGAGCAGCAGCGGCAGCTTCTGCTGCCGTGTTTAGAGATTAGAGAGAGAAGGGTGGAGTTGTCAAGGAGGCAGAAAGTGTGAAATGTCTGGTGGAGACCCAAAGCCCTTCATTAGCCACTGATCCCTGTCTTCTGAGTGAGGGGCAGTCATGGGCATCAAAACTCCCTTTTAGTCCCCCTCCCAAAAAAAAAAAAAAAAGCAGAGTTAGGGGTTGGATAGTAGCTCCCCCAACCCCTGCAATTTAGCCCTTTGCCATTCATGCAAATTGGGTCCTGACATCTGCGACAGCCTGCCTCTTTTCTTTTATACATCTTTATTCCAGCACTTCTCCTGCCAACTATTTTGCTTCTCAAATTAATCTCCTAATGGATGGCAAGTCCCATGTTATTATTTTACATATCCACATTTGTGTAGTTTGTAGAAATAAAAAGCAAAAGTGTGGAGTAGAATTTGTAGTCGCACCCCTTTACTCTAATACTCAAAAATAAAACCCAAAAATGACCTAATCAATCACTACACTTTGTGCAATTTAGTCTCAGTGTTGATACTGCTGTTCTGTATTGGTTTAGAGAATATTAGCCTACAAACAGCATCTCGAAGACCTGCTATGTGTCAAAGTCTAGCCCCAAATATAAATGAGAATCTTTGGGAAGACTTTTATCCAAAGGTATTGAGCTTGTTTTGTTTTGCAAAGAAAATTTTAATGTGACAATGTGCAACGCTGGTAGAGATGGTGTTTTGTGTTTCACATATTCAAAGAACTGAAGGAAAGTTGTAGAAAACACGGATCCACAGAAACAGAACCAAAGCTTGAAACTTATGATGTTGCTATTGTAGGTTAATTGGAAGGATATTTTAGGCTCTTGGCAGAGTTTGAGCATATAAAAAAGATTAAGGGAGGCACAGTCAATGACCCTGGTAAAAAAAAAAAAAAATCCTAAACTTCCCCCCTGCCTCCCTCTTACTTCTGGACCCAATACTCCTCTTTGGCTCCAGGGGAGAAGCTGAAAGAGGAGGGTGGCTTCAATCCAGCCCATATTTTGGGTTATAAGGTAAAATACCCTAACTGCTTGTTAAAAACATGTTTTACCTCCAACTCAACACCCTTCATCCTTCCCTCTGTTCCCTCTCCCGCCCCCTCCCCGCAATTCTTCTACCTCACCTTCCATGGCAGGGATGTGCACAGTGTGGTCAGCGCTTCCCCTGTGAGAAGAGAGAGGCCTCGTATTGGTGTAGAGGCGATAGTTATCTCCAACATTCCAGGGATGACATAGAGATATCTGGCCGATGGCAGGTTTAGTGGGCTTAGAGAAAGGGGCAGAGAAGGGAGGTACTGTACAAGAGCTGATGAGGACCCCCTCCCCCCCACACACACACACGCAAACACACACATTTCACTTCGTCCTTCCCTCCACGCCTTTCTTACTGCTTGACTGCCTCACTTCCCCACACACAGAAAACAACATCTAATTAAAAGCTCTTATTCCACTTCATTTAAGGGTACACTTAATGATGTGCTTTTTTTTAGGAGGGGTGGGGGGGGGAGACAACCCGACATTACCTCTCATGCGAGATGAATCTCTGAATTTCAGTCCTTGGGATTCAGTTACAGCTGTGTTTCACTTAGATGCTTGTCTTTATTTCTCTGGGATGCTTTTGGAGACATAGAAAAAAAAAGAATGTAGAGAGGAGGGTTATGTTTCTCTTTCACCTTCAGCCATGTGTCCCGGTGGTAAAAAGTGGGGTGGCAGACGAGAGGCGGGCAGCAACATCTGAGTTTGGCGGGCGGACTTGCTGAAGGAGAGAGTTTGTTGTAATTGCTCTGACAGGTTTTAAGGCTGTTAATGACTCCGGCCTGAGCGCCACCAATTTGTCAGCATGCTTGCTGTTTACTAAGCTGTTGTTTTATGGTCCAGTGCAAAGGGGGCTGCTGCTTGTTTAAGCACAGATCAGGAAATAATCAGCGTAAAACGCAGGCTGCAGTGGTGCCGTGCACACTGAGACTGTTCCGTTTAGAGCCCTCATCTACTGTATGGATCTGAGCGAGTGCTGCACACCATATGGCGCGTTCACACAGAGAAACAAAAAAGTCCTGATGGCTTACTTAAATAAAAAAAAAAATAAAAAAAAAGAAGCGGATGGTCAAGTATGTTTTATCTATAAAGGGATTAGGGTCTTTTTGCATGAGCACGAAGCATATTGCTAGCATGTGGTTGTAGCAAGAAGGATGGTAATCCTCAGTCACCATGGAGCAACAGAGGGCTAGCTGTTCTGCCAGGGTGAAAAGAGCCTCTTCGCATTTGTGCGTGTGTGTGTACGGGAAGGAGATTGTGCATGTGTCAAAAGCATGTGGTCCCAGAATCGGCAAAGACCCCTCCGTAAATCCAGAGTAAATAAAAGGGGTAACCAGACGGACAAAAGAGGAGCCCCCACTGCTTCCCTCATTCGTTGCCATTTGGGGGACTGAATGTGCTAAACGCCGCTTATGTTGGCTGAAAAGTTGAAGAGAAAAAGAGGGAAAAGGGAGGCTCTAAATCCCCCTTCTTCTTTTCTCCTCATTCTCCACGGCCAAGCCTGCAGGGATGGAGGTGGTGTAATAGGAGGGTGGAGGGACGGGTCAGAATACTGTGCTAAGGTAGAGAATTCAAAATGGCTCTTATAGCATCTGGTTCTCCATCTTACTCGTGTTTTACTCTAGCTATCTTTGTGAATTTTCTCTTCTTGACTGGCTGAATGTGTCCGACTAGTCTGGTCTGACAAGGGTCATGGCTGAAGAGGTGTTGTAATTAGTAACTTTAGCAGCAGCTTTAGTAAGCCACTGCTTTTGCTTCACTACATTGGAGCAGTGAGCTTTTTAAGTACAACATAAAGAAAACATAAACGATATAGACCAGGTTTTCCAACTTCAAACTACCAACTTTGCAAAGCTCTGATATGTGAAAGAACAAGATGCCATTTTATGCTTTCTGGATGTTGTGAAAATCGAGCTTTCATAAAAATGAAATAAAACAATTATTTCTCACAAGAAGGGGACTGTCCCTTTAGGCACCACTAAAGTCTATAAGTACTGTGAATCCTGCAGATTATGTGACAGAGGCATCTGTACAAATACAAGCAAAGTATAAAAAAAATACAGTGCAGGTCATTGACTGCCTTATGAGACGCACAATACTTCACTGATTTGGCCTTTTTTAACAACACAGTATAAAATTGTGCACCACATATCAATATAGGTTTTTCTAAAAGAACCTCCAGAATAAATAACATTTGTCATTTACTGTTGTGATAGATTGTTACATTGTTCATTATTTATTCTAATTAATAATGACTCTTAAGAAGCTTTTCTATCATAACAATCAATAATTCTGTACACTGGACTCACAATCTGTATGAGAGAGAGGAGAGTATTATTCAGCTCTGCAACTAAACAAGTATTCCTGTAGGGAAGATAGAGTCTTATTTTAAGTGAAATTTCCAAAGTCCTGCAGATGTTCTATGTCGGATAGAGTTGGATTCTTCAGAAGGATGAACTTCTTCAACTTTGCTGTAAAGTTTGAAGCCTTCTGTTATTCTCTGTACTCCTTGTTGAAGATGGAGCTCATTGTCGGGTCTTTGCTCCCTCTGACTCCACGTTCAGAAGACCTCACTGATACTGAAATGCCTAACTTTTTGTTTTCTCTCCTCATTACCAACTTCTGCACCCAAAATTGTTTGTGAGCACATGAATCGTTCGTTGAAAGGAAATAGAAATTCCCAGCCGGGTCGACTGTAAATTCACCAGTCAGCTCCCCGACGGAGCTCCAGTTTCTTCATTGCTAACCATAGCTAAGTTTAAGTGTGGTTTTCACGGGTGGTAATATTTCTTACTTGCGGTCATATGCACAATATTTCTATGGTTAACCTAACCATGGCGGCTTCTCCGGTGGGACGCTACCTCCTGAACATGAAACATTGACTCTGGTGCCATTACAGCCTCCCTGAAGTCCCCTGTATAGTCTCGGCGAAGACAGTGGGACGCTTTGTACTCTGCTCATTTTTTTTTTTCACATTTCCTAAAGGGATCTTGAACGTACCAACATTAGATAAGCAGAGTTGCAATGTGTTTACAGTCCTTTCTCAGCCCGATAATGAGCTCAGCCCTGAGACCAATTTACTCACAAGGAGATATATCTGAATGCATTTTTAATAACCACCCACTGGTGATGAGAGAGGGAATGTATGTGAGCGTATAATGTGCTCTTGGACTTGGGCTTGTTTGTTTGCCAGCGTGCTCATTCATTCTCTCTTACCCTCATTGCGTCCGGTCATTGTCTTCCGTGTTTGCCTGATTACACTTTCGCAGTCCCTGCGCGTATGAAAATATGCAAAGAAACTTTCATTGCAAACACTTTAAGTCAAGCTCTTGATGGAGTGAGGGAGAAGGAGGAAGGAGAAAAGGTTGAGGGGAAGAAAGAGAAGAGGGGAAAGTGGGTGGCTGGGTGGGGGTGTGCTGCTATCTTTTTTTTTTTTTCCGTCTCCAAGGGCGCTGCTTTTCCAAAAGTGCCTGGGGCTACACTCCAGCACCTCGGCTCCCTTAGGCCTTTCGACTGCCTCCTAATAGCCAACCCCCATCTGTGTCACATGGCCAGATGATGGGACGCTTCCCTCTGCTCTGCCCTGTACTTTTTTTTTTCCCTTACCCAATTTTTTTTTCTCAGAGTGCACATCCATGCAGGTTAGAATGGCAGAGTTGCCAGGGAACAGTCAGAAGCCATTAGCGTTTGGGACAATTTGCCCTGCAGCGTTCCTTCTCTCGCTCATAAGAAAGGAGTGGGGGTGGATGCAAAGCACCAGCTCTCCTTCAGATGTAATGAGGTTGAGCAAGTTGGATCTTCTTTATTCTATTTCTACTCCTCCTTTATTCTTCATGCTTCTCCTTTTTTTCTTTTATCCTTTGTTTCTTTCTCTTTTCTTATTTTCTGTCCACACTTTGTTCTTCTTTATTCTTGCGACGAAGTAAAAATGTCGGCGCATAAACAGATTCAAAGACAGCCATTGAAGTTGTACACAGACTTGCCGCTGTAGAAGTCGGATCTGTAGACACACGCCAATATCGGTGTAAGACGGAGAGGGGCAGAAACGCAGGGGGAGTCTGGTTTCATCCTCGTGGGCTAGAGCAGGAGGCAGCAAGCATGCTGGGTAATGAAGTGACAGGTCAGTCTGTAAATACGCACGGGTCGCACCGGCCCTGGCCAGGGGGAAGGCTATCACATTGCAGTGAAAATGGAAACGTCAATAAAATTAATCTGCCAGCCTTTTGGCCACTGTGCGGCTCTATTGGATGAGCCTGACTGCTCACAGCGGGAGAGGGATTTGGAGAGTAGCTCAAAAATCAACACAAAACCCGGTGCCGTACAAACAAACACCGAACGGAGCATAAACATTATTCAGCGAAGCTCAAAAGCAAAGAAACAAAGGCGGGGTGGTTGAAATTCACAGCTCACTGGTTGTGTTTTTATTGTAAGTTTCGGAGCAAACTGGGGGAGTTGGACTCAGCTTCCGTCTGGGTCGCATTTCTCAGGAAGCCCCTCACAGTCAGGGTAGGGACCAACGTTTATTGTTTTAGGCTTTCCTGAACAAGGATTCGTACTTAGCCTGGGATTTATGGCATTTGCCGCTAATGAATGTCCATTCTACAATTACAACACCCCTCGTCTGTGTCCCCATTCCCATATGTCCTTCAGGAGGGTGGTTGCTTCTTTAGCTTCTCGTCGGCACTTCTTTGTTTATCTGTTCCTTGTGGCTCCAAGCCAGTGATGGTGCAAAGAAAAACACAACAATAACTGAGAAGTGGAAGGAGTTGGGAAAAACATAAGGAAAGACAAAAAAGTTTTTAAGAAGTGCAGGCCCCTGCTGGCCTTGTGTTCTTCATTTATTTTGCATTTGATTACACCACCAGTCGGATCCTTTTTCTTTTCCCCCTTTTTAATGTTATTAGCTGAAATATTTATGTGAGATTAAGGCTTGTATAGGTGGCTGTGATTGATGCCTCGCCAAAAACAGGAGGACATGTGCGTCTGAATTTTGAGAATGTCAGGGTCCTTCGCTTCCTTAGTGAAGGAGTTTTTCAGATAATAATTTAGATGCCCTCAAGGAAGGCTTTCAAGGCATTCGTGCCCGGGGGCAAGAAAAAAATAACCATGACTGTTAAAAGTAAATCATTTTTGCTAATGCACAATTAATGCCAGGGTAGAGGAACAAGAAAAAGGCAAGGGACAAAGATGGAAACTTCAGTTTGAAGGAGGCGTGTGTCCATGTTTTTGCCAAGAAATCAAACGCTGATGGACATTAATGCAGGCATAGCCGGCACTGGCCTGTCATGCTAATCTTATGGCTAGATTGGAGGGAAAAGGGGTGTGTGTGTGAGGGGGGTGGGGGGGAGAATAGGACGACTCCATTATGTGCATCGAACTGCAACAATGAACCCCCTCAAATCACAAATCAGTGTTCACGCAAATCAATTGGATGTTGTAAATTCATGAATCCTTTTCTTTCTTTTTTTTTTTTTTACTGTACATATCTGCATAACTCCATTCTGTCCCCTTTGGCTCTCTTCAAAGGATGGGGAAAAAATGCTCTGTGTTAAGTCAAGCATGCAAATTTAATTGAATTAATGACATGGTCCTAGTCTCCACTGTATTTGAAAGCTCCTTGTTCATTTCTTTTTATTTCCCCTTCTTACTAGAGAAGTGGGATGAAGAACACAATGTTTCAGTGCCCAACCATAACATTTGAGCCATTAACCCTTATTCCCCTGTCTCGTGCTCAGGGGTATGGAGCAGCTCTGTGTAAACCCTGCAGCCTCCATGCAGGCCTTCATCTAAGGCCATCCTAATCCGCCTACCGCCTTACCTTCACAACACAACACCGGCTTTGCTTGCACCAAATCTTTCAGCATTAGTACACCAGTTTTGAATTCCAATCTGTGGTATTTGTCCGTTTATCCATCCATCATAAACCTTAAACTCAGCTTTGACTATATTCTTTTTTTCCTGTGTTTTATCCTGTGATGTGGTTTGAGATGTTATTTAACCCTGGGTTTGGTTTCTGCCCAGGAGATGGCTTAGACAACAGCGTTGCATCGCCCGGCACAGGAGACGACGACGATCCAGACAAGGATAAGAAGAGGCAGAAAAAGCGTGGCATTTTCCCCAAGGTGGCCACAAACATCATGAGGGCGTGGCTGTTCCAGCACCTCACGGTAAGCCTTTCTTACAGCGACCCTTACCTCAAAACAACCTCTGCAGAAACACGTCCTAGGAAATAACACATGAACATATTGGTCATCGGTAGCTGCTGTTTGAGCAAGTGAAAGGTTGATTTCAGCTTCCTGTCAGAGGGCCACACTGACCAGGTCAATCTCATCACTCTGGACTGTTTACTTAGCTCAGCTCTGTAATACCTGTCATAAGAGCCAGCCAGGTTTGTATGGGGTCCTGAACAGTTTCATTCGGGCACCTTCCATCTTCCATCAGGCACCGCAGCACCAGTAATCCCGCTCTGATGTCATAGATTTTTGAACCTAGCATTATTAATGTCATAGTTTACAACTACAAACAATAAACCAAGAATAAAAATAGCAAATAATACATTTGGCTTCAAAACTGAATTCATATGTACACTCAGCGATAACATATAACTAGCTATACCTCATCTGTTGCTTGTTAATACAAATAGCCACTCAGCAAGCTTTATGTGAGAGTGAATCTGAACATTTTGTAGGAATCTTTAGACAATTTACTAGAGTTCAAATTAAGCATTAGCTTAAAAGAAGAAATAGGAGTTAAGGGATTTTGAACATGGCAGGGTTGCTATTGTGATGTGGGCTGGTCAGAAGGGATTTTCACACACACATTTTTTGGGAATGGTTTGAAAAAGAGGAAATATTTACCGGGAATACCATCTTCGGTGCAACATGCCAATCATTAAAGCAGACGGGCTACAGAGCCATTTGGTGGCACTCCTTCCTGCTAAGATGCTGTGTGAACTTTCATGAAAGCATGGATATAAGAATCCACTGTTTGTGCTGTTTGTCTGGGTGATCTTGGCAGAAAACAAATATATGGTGTTTGTGTAGAACTGTGACTGGAGGTACTGAGTTATTTATCTACGTATTCAAAGGCAAAGTCTCAATAATTAGAGAAAGCTAAAATTCAGTTGAGTTAGACATTTTTTAATCTGATTGAATTGGTACAATTCAAATTTGTTTCCTCCATTTAAATAATTTAAAAGTGCTTAAAGAAACCAGTTTTGCTCCGTCTGGATTTGGAGTTTCAAACTTCAAAAATAATTTGATAAAACAGATAGTCCAGCATTGACTACGTTTCTGCTTATCTGTGTGTGCCTTATTAAAAGGGGTGGTCTACATGTCCTCTCACCCTTGCTAATGTCAGGACATTATCAGAACATCAGGCTGTATTGATTTTGCTACACGGGTCAGATTTCAGAGGGAGGGGGCTGTGGTGAGACACAAAAGCTGCCTTAGCTTGTAACTCGCGGCTGCAGAGAGTAGGAGTGACAATGTGGATTGGTCGTGGGGAGGGAAAGGGGGATGGGAAAAGTAAGGAAGTCTTAGTAAAGAGCTGGGGGTCTCACATATCACCCATGCAATAAAGAGGGTCAGGTGCCCCCTGTGCAAAGTGTAGAGCCCCCTACCCCTTTACGAAAGTGCCCACTCCCAGCTGAAAGTCCCCTCTACCCTGATTACCTAACCAAAAGCCCAAGTAATAAGCGGCCAGCAAATACAGCCTAATTGAAAGGGCTGTAAATCCATTACATATTGGTCAGGGATAATCAGGAGTGCTTTAATCACTTTTATCTATTCAGGAGCAGTGAAGCTGCAACAGCAAAGCCCTGAGCCTTGCAGGCCTTAGCGGCTCCACCACGCCAGTCTGCACGCTTATTATTCTCATCATTATCAAAATGACTTCACAGCTGTTCACAGCGCCGTTGCTCCCTGACGGAGAGCTTCTCACCAAGCTGCACTGATCAGGCTTCATTCACACACCAAAGGCAGGACTGAGGCTAAATGTACTGGGTTTTTTTGGGAGCGACTCTTTTTGCTGTTGGTATTTATTCTTATCTTCATGATCGGTGAAAAATGCTTTACGGACGCACAAAATGCATAAAAACATATGAAAGATTCTGGTTTTCTTATACAGTTTCCATTTACAAAAAGAAAAAAAAACACAACTCTTGTGAAGAACAGCAGACAGATTTCTTTTAATTGTGTTTAAAATAAAAAAAAGGTGGTTAGGATTGGTTGGGGCAAATCACAGAGAAAGAAACATCTTTCAGAGACCTGTTTAATTCAGACCAAGCAAAGCTTTCAAGACCCTCTTTTGCTGCCCTTCACCCCATTATAACATCTCCTTGCTTGTGGATGTTCTCCAATCTTTATTTGTTTCTTTTGTGCAAAGCCCGAGCTAGTCTTGTACAAATAATAATCCCTCCCTTTTAACCTGCTTTCATTTCTGTGCCAAGGAAGAGGACTAATTGAATTATCCCCCTTCTCTTCTCACCATCACCATCCATTTCTCCCACCCATAAACTCTTACTCACACACACACGTAGACGCACACACACTCATTAACCATTCTCCTTTCTTTTAATTTGTTAAGCAAATGTATTTGCAATAGCTGGATGCGTTTGTCCAAGGGTGAATTCTTGGGGACTTTGGCCCCTGAATGGCCTATAGCGGCATTCTGCCATTCACGCATTCATTAACTGAGGGGTGAGGAGTGAAAGGAGCGGCCTTGTATTTCTCAAACTGAGGGGGCCAGCATGAAGCTCCTCTTCCATGAGCCGCAGGGGTCTCCCTACATATGTTCTCAACATCCAGCCATTGTCACGTCTTCTGAAAGGCTCAAAAGGACAGGACCCCCCCTTAACACACAAAAAAACAACACGGGCCAATAGTAACAACTGTTGGCTTTTAGATTCACTATAACAAAATTGCCCTCTCCCTCTGCCCTCCCACTCTCCATCCAAAGCTCTGCTCTGACGTCACACTCGCTCTCTCTCTCTCTCTCTCGGGAGAAATCACAAGATTGTTTTGGTCATGACAGTCAAATTTGAGAGACATACACATTGCAGCTCATATTTACCATCAGTCTTACAGTGCCAGCATTCCAGCTGCGAGGAAAGTAGAGTGTTCACCATATTGATTCCTCAAAACATGAACAGACTCTATAGAGAGGCTATGGTATCCCTGACCTCTTTTATATTGGGGCCACATGGACATGCTTTTGGGAGCAAGAACGCTAGCAACCTTACATGCTCCACATGTAATTGGCCAAAGGTTGGCCAGATCGGTGGACTTTGACTGGTAGAAGAGGGTCAGACCATCTCTCTTCTTCCTTCTTGTAGTCTGCTTCTTGCTCAGCCTCTCTAATGCCACACCCCCTTCTCCCTCTCTCCCTCTCCATGAGTTTCTGGATGTCTTCCAGCCACATTAGGGGAAGGGAAATCCCAGACTGTTGGAATAAGCTTTTCAATACTACAGGGAGATTATGTTATCAGTAAGGTAAACTTCACTGTTAGGGGTAAAATGTTTTGCTCCACTGCAAGAGCGTGGGCCAAAAGGGCACTGATTCTTTTTTCAATAGTAGGAATGTAAGTTGGAAAAAAGTATGAAAGAGCAAGAGATTTAAGAAAGTGATGCTTAGGCTAAAGTAAACTCCAAAATTTACAATTAGCCCCATGGTGCCCTTGGCCTTTCCTTCCCACTCACCCTCTGCTAGCCTTTACTCACCCCAGTAAAGACAAAGGTCGGACCCGCAATGAAAACAGGAAGCACTCTGACACAAAGAAGCCAATCTGAGCTCTACTTCAATCTTTTTGACTCATGGAAACCCTCAAAGACGTATGAAAGTATAGGGGTACAAGAGAAGTTGAAACCGCTTGAAAGTTTCCCTGTGGTGTAGTGAAGTTGGGGAAGGCCTGTGTAACAGAGGAAGAGTGGTCAGTCAGATGAGCAAGTCCATCGTCTTCTCAAACATCAAGCGTCTCAGGTTCTGTGCCGAGCCACCCTTTGGCCCGGGTGTTTGGGGAATTGCTGTTAAGCTGCTAAGCCAGGTGTATTGGTCCCTTGGGCTCCTTGAAAGGGAAGTGATATATCCTTTGGTAATTCAGAGTGTCTTTGGACTGCGAAGTAGAACTAAATGCACAGATGATAACATTTAAGGTGGGATTCAGTAGTATTTTAGTGTACTTCTTTGTATGTGTTAAGTGTGACTATTTGGACGGGACTGCCTCTTCAGCTGTGTTTTTACTGAGCTTATGAAACAAAAGTAGCCACGATCAAGTTGCAAACTCTGCAGAGCTCGAAATGCCAGTGCAACAATACGAATCCCGAACCCTTACCTTCATCAAATATATCTGATCACAAAAGTGAGGACCTTTGGGGAGTTGAGTTCATTGTGCTGCAAACATCATTAGATACACTACTGACAGTGTCCCCCCCCCCCTCCCTCTCACATACACACTAACAACCCAAGCCCAACATAGCATTAGTCTCCATGACAACAGGGTGTCATCGTCAGGTCGAGCCCTCCTGTGGGAGCTGCTCTCACTGCCACCCTTTATAGGCACACATAAAAGAGTCGGCAAGGGTCATTCACAAGACATGGGCACAGGCAAGGCCAAACCCTGGCAACGGATGTTTGCTCCATATGATAAACAAGGGTGCAAGTCCATCCCCTAAAAAATGAGAAAGAGTATGTTGTTTGTGCAGACTAAACATTCAGTCCTGTTGTGTCCCCACTTTTTATTTATATATTTATTTATTTATTTATTTATTTCGTTTAAGCTCCTGTAGTCCTGCTAATCCTTGTGGGTTGTTCCAGTACGAGCAGTCCCTAAGTGGTGGAGACACACATCTGCAAATAGTTTGAAGTACCCAGCTCTATTTTTCTTCAACTGCCAAAAGCTGTTTGTTTTATATTTGTTCTTCTTTTGAATACACACGATGGAACATTCTATTTTTTATGTAAATAAATTTCTATTTTTCTTTTCTTCTAATCTTGTGTAATTACATTTATTTGTATATTTTGTTGAAATGACATTACTCTTTAAAGCCATCAGCTTAGAAAAGAACTTACTCTAGCCTTTACGTCTGTGATTGAGATTCAGTTTGCTTTTCCACCTCCTTAGGTTGTTTTGAGTTTGGATGAAGAGAGTTTGGAGACAAAGGAGAGGCAGGGAGTGGGTTTAGGGATAAGAGCAAGCATGGGGAGGGGGTAAAGAGGGGGCTCCTAAGGGTCAGAGAGGTGGAAGCCTGGAGGAGGCCCACACACTAATCTGTCATGTGCTTGTTTGCCTCAGGAGCCCAAAAGTCAGTTCTCCAATCACCCGTAGCAACCCAAGCGACTGTTTGGTTCACCGCCGCTATCCAAATGTGTGACTAACAGTGGAAGATGTAGGGAAAAAGAGTCATCACATGTCTTTTGTGGGTGCTTTGTGAGTGTTTGCAAAACAGATGTTAGAGACAATTTGACATTGCTTGGTGATGTTTAGCTCTGAAGTCATTGAAAGTCACTGCTAATGAGAGTGGAGGAGACCATTGAGGAAGTTAAGGTTTGGTGCGCAGCTATTGTCTGGTCACTGTGTTCTCATGCTGGCTGCTCAGCAATCCTGGAAAACAGAGATACAAGCCACCTCTATCTGCCATCTGTTCGTCAGGCTAGCAAAACAGTGATAGACCCACACAGACGGAGCATCTCAACTGTAAACACAACAGTGGAAAAACTCTTGATTTTAGATGAGAACTTCTTTCTCTGTCTCCAGATGTTTGACCGTTTTGTCTTTCTAAGGCACACCTGATATCAGGCAAATCAAGTTTGTTGCTGCTGCAAATTGACTACTCATTCTGCCACTTTGCTGTTTTGCTTCATTGGAATATTTTTTTTTTACTTTGTTCCTGTTTTTTTGACAATGACGATGCACATATGCAAGGGGCGCATTTGGTAAACAATAAATATATTTATTTTTAAAGTCGTACTTAAAGTTGCTGTGGTGCTTTAATAAATGCTAAGAGTAATTATGCTTTGGTTAGGAGTTTTAATCTGGCATATTTCATAAGCAAGAACTGGCAAAACGGATTCGATTTGGACTCAATTATAATAGAGTTTAATGCAGGGTTTTAAGATAAAATACAATTTTATTAAAAAACTGAAAACGTTTTTAGATAAGATACAATTTAATGAATTTACATGGGAAGACGAAGTCATACAGTAAAGTTTAAATGTGTAGGTACAAATTGGATTGTTTACGGTCACAATATGAAAGCAGAAAATGAAAGGAAGGCAGGGTGAAGCTATGAAATGTGGATTTAAATTAGTAAACAGGCAAATAAACCTGGAGCACATTAGTGCATTGTAGTTCTATTACCGTTTACAGTGTGATTTTGGCATCTATTGCTGTTTTTTCAAAGATTTAATGCTGTATTTGAACGCAATAATAATTCGTTTCTTGCTTTGACATCAGACCTTTACACTTTGCCCTCTAATCCAGATCTGTCACAGCTCCACTTCAAAGCCAACTCCACCCCACATGGAATCCACTCGCATGTAAAGCACACCGCATTAACACTACATACTGCACACAATTAGTGTGAGAAAGTGCTTACACGCTCCCTTTTATTACTTTTTTTTGTTTTCCTTTTTTCTTTTTGTTTATTTTTATTCCCATAGGTTTACTTATGGAAAATTAGCACCTTGCTGTTTTGTGTGTGTAAATGCAGGGGCACATGCCCATCCCTGCTACATCTCATGTTTCCTCTCATTTCCACCCCTGCCTGTTAATTTTCATTCCTGCTGTTTGCATCTTAATGCAGGTTGTTTAATGAAGTAGCAGAGATGAGTGTTTTCATTCGGGGACTGTTTACGACATATTCCCACTGCAAGGAGGTGATTAACCCATGTGGAAAACCACAGTGTTTGCAAAACGGAAAATAAAATACCCCTATGCAATAGTCCAGCATGACAACAATGCAGAAAATCAGGATATTACTCAAAGTGCTTCCTGAAATGTGATGCAATATGCATGCCTTTAAACGATGCGGTTGGAGTGGGATTGACCTCATTGAAGAGCAGGAGCACAGCATGAGTTTGACTTACCCCTGCAGAGGTGACTGCACATGCCCTGACCACAGCAGACAACAAACGGAGCATGGCCTGCTGAAGGCAGTCAGATTTATAAACTCACTGCTCAGAACAGAGACTCTTAAGAACACACATGCGTTAAGCTAACAAGTCTTTTTTGTTTTTTTATAGACGTACTCTGCTCCAAACCCCACTCTGGGATCATTTCCTTACTGTTAGTGTTGTTAGTTCATTCTTTTGTCAGAACACTACAACCTAATATCTATACCTCCTTACACAAGAGTTTATACACCTGGAACGTTGGTACATTTTACCTTACAAGAATACTTTTAAAGGTTGTTTTTTGGGGGGGATTGGGATGGGGGCCACATATCATTGGTAGTGACAGAAAAAATATACATAATTTTCCATTTTTGACTAAAAATCTCAATAATATAATTTGCATTTGATTTTATCCCCCTCACTTAGTCAATATTCAGCATTGTTTCATGTGTCTTTTCAGGGTTTATGTGCCATGTTCATTTTTCAGTGTTATTTTTTGCATGCCAAAAAGTTCAATTCGGAGCTATGAAAAAATTCAAAGGCTATTAATATTTATATTTCGAGCCTGTCCATCATAACTGAGCTGATTCTATGAGAAATAATATGGAATGTGACTGTAGTAAGGGGCCTCACATGCTATTCTTTGATGACATAGTATGCATGTATCGCATGGTGGTTTTTGATTCTGTGTTGCTTTCCCCTTTTAAACTTTTGTGGGTTATCTTACTCATAACAAAACATAGAAGAGGATTTGGGTTTCACATCTTAGAGTCAGTTCCCTTAAATTACCTCAGACCTATTCTAGGTTTCTGCCCTAAGGACTAGTCTCATTGCTCCCATGATAGATTGTGGGGCAGTGGCAGGAGCTGTTCCAGCGGTGGCTGTTGCTGTTGCTGCTGCTTTTTGCAGGGTACAATGGAGGCCAATGAGATTCTGCTGCAGGCTTCCAAGCAGCCTCAGCACCACTTTGATATTCATCTCACACCAAGAGAAGGAAAATGCAAAAGGGAAAAGGAGCAGCCGACATGGAAACAGCAAACCGGGCTAAACTGGGGAGGGAGGCAAAGAGAGACAAAAGGTTGAAGGATGGAGGCGCAGAGACAAAATCAAAAACAGGCTATATGTTTCACTGTCTGGTTTGCCATGGGACCTTATAGCTCCACCAAATCCCTCTTCTGCTATTTTGTGCAATTTTCTCCTCCCCCCCCCCCCCCCCTTTTTTTTTTCCTGATTCTTCTCAAATGCATGCTTTTGTTTTACTCAGCACTCAGTCCATAGGCAGGCAGTGGGATTCCTGCACAGTAGGATCCTTATAAATGGGAGCCATGTCTCTTGTTCTCGCCCCCTCTCCCCAACACTTCCTCACCTTTCAATTTTCCCCATTGATATATTTTCTCTCTTTCTCCCTTTGAACATATGGACTGTTTTTTTTTTTTTTTTAGGTAAGAGACCAGTCCACATCAAAGAGTGAGGCTGAGCAGGCCAATTTGTTGCTCCTTTAGCTGCCTCTTGCCCTCTACCTGGACTCTCATCGAAAAACAGACATTTATCCAGAATACTTGAGCATTTTTGTCAGGAATACAAGTAGTGCTCTGGCAAAGTATTCATTCTGCATTTCTTGAAAATCTTATTATTTTTGCAATCTTTTTGGGGAGGAATTTATGTGTAATAGATTCACACAAAGCAGCGCATAGTTATTAAACTGATGAGTGATTTTCAAAATGGTTTATAAATTAAAATCTTAAAACTATGGGAAGAATTTACAATAATTTACCTTAACTCTGATACTCTTAAATAAAATCAAGTGCAAATCAAAGGCACTCAGAGGTCACCTAATTTGCAAAACAACATAGGAATGTGCTAGGATGCTATAGTAAAACTCCTGAAATAATTCCAATTTGAAATTTTTGGCAATTTTTAAAAACTAATGTTTAGATATGCTTGAAATTCAATCCGCCTAATCCTAATCTATTCTTCAGAGAATAGTTAATAGAGATATGCTTTTCTATATGCCCAATGCACTTTTAAGATTTTGTTTTGTAAAGATTTTGAAAAATATCATCCATTGTCTTTCCATTTCATTATTACGCTGTGCATTGTGACTGTTCACCACATAATAATCATTCCATAATGTCTGATCGTAAAGTGACAAAATGAGAAAAAAATATACATAGCCATGTGTTTGTGTCTTTTTACAATTAGAAATGTTAGCGATTTCTTGGTTTCTCTCATTCCACATTCTGCCTTGCATCATTCTAAGCCATCTAAATGAGCATGCTCGATAGACCAGTAAGGCTCTAAAGCAAAAATAGGTTTTCTATTCACTGATAATAACACACAGTTGGATAAAGGAAGAGGACAACCAATCAAGAATCAAATAAAGATGGAAAAATAAATATATAAATTCAAATCTGAGCAAAGCAGGTCTTGGCTCCAGATGTGAATCTCTGAATATTGATTGTGGGGAAAACCAGATCCCCAATATCCCCTAGGCTGCGGCAGCTGACACACAAAGCACCTCTCTAAAGCCCATAAACCAGCTTGTACAATTATTTAGATAAAGAGATTGACAACAGCAGTGCATGCCTCCCAATGCAGAACCTCCTCCTTCTTTCTCATCCTCCTCCAACTCCTGCTCCTCCTCTTCTACTCTCTCATGGAGCATGGAGATGAAGAAATGCAGGAGAGAAGAAAAAAATGTGGGTGGGAGCAAGTGTTTAATTAGCTACACATTTTTGAATCTTCCTTAATGTTCATTACTGAAACCAGGGGCAATTACAAGTTCAAAGGGGTTTAGGGCACCCGCAGCCTGCATAATCATTCACAAATT
Source organism: Poecilia picta (assembly GCA_033032245.1). NCBI lineage: Eukaryota > Metazoa > Chordata > Actinopteri > Cyprinodontiformes > Poeciliidae > Poecilia > Poecilia picta. The sequence continues at coordinate 16,204,140 of CM065374.1, forward strand.
AAGCGCTACTCATTTGTCATAGCACAGCATGCGCACAGCTACACAGATGCATGCATGTTGTCAGAGTTGAGTCATAGAAAGGCTGACAGGCATCAATTTCCACACAGGCACAAATCTTGGCAACCCCAAGGCAGCAAGTTAGGCGGCTCAATCCTCTTATGGTCCAATGCCTTGTTTTCCTCTGACAACAGCAAACACCACTAACACCTTCTTTCACCTTAGCTTGCTTGACATTATACTGTGCCCTTGGATTCATCCTCTTATAAGCGTCCTGTTTGCTCTTACAATCCCTGCCGCCACCTGCTCTCTCCTGTCTCGATTCTTCGGCTTTTGTTTCTACCACCCGCCTCCATCTTCCCCTGCGTCTGTCCCTCCCCGTCTGGCCGTGTCTTGGCACCACGTGACACAGGTGTGTTTCATGTCCGTCCCCCCGGATGTGTATCTCGGTTACCTCAGGGGCAAGGTCACACCGGCTAATCCTGTCTTCAGGTGGCTGTTTAGCACACTGAGAGGAGAGCTCACAAAACCGGAGGTGAGCTCCTGTTACAGGACTCCTTGACCAGAGGTCAGCTGCGACACTGTCAGTATACATAGAAACATGCACACATGTCTCGCCTGACTGGCACATGCATACGCACAACGCCGGAGCACATTGAGCCTGCTTATCTGTGGCAGCTGGCTCATTCTTCGTCTCCCTTTCCTTGTTCTTCTTTAGAGGACTACTGTACCACTTCGAGTTTCGTCTTTCAGCATCTTCTCCCGTTCCCGGGTCAGTCTGAGTCTTGTTCACATTAGGATTCCCTGATATGATCTCCATGAAGATTTGCTCCGGTGCCCATGCGTTGCCTGTCCAGCTCGGCACCTTTATTGTCTAAGCCGCTCTCGCACAGGGGGCACAGTCAGGTCTCTAGTGGATTGAATGGAGCCCTATCGTGTGTGTGTCATCCTCGGCACAGAGGGAGAGGAAAATCATTTTTCACTGGGAGAACGACATCCATCTCTGCTGCCAAACGCTGGCTGTTTCATTAAGTAGCCCATCCAGGCAGACAGATGTGTTCACCACACAGCCATGTTTGCCTATGCAAGAGCGTGTATTAACCCACAATCCTTTGGGGGAGATTAATAGGCTACCGGCCCCTTTTCATTGATTATCTTCATGCCATTTTCCCCCTTTTTTTTCCTTGGCTAGATATTAAAAACTAATGAAGCCTATTGAAAATGGGAACCACGAGTCTCTTCACGGATCATTTTAGGCTATTTGAGCTCAAACAGAGAGGGATGTCTTTAAGGCACAGTTTGAGTCGAATTAAGAAAATAAATGCAAGGAGCGGCTTTAAGGAAAAAAAAAAGAGCTCGACTGTAAAAAAAGATGTGTGCTTAAGAAACGGCAACTCTGCTTTGACACATGGAGCGGAGATGTGGCAGATGTTAGCAATTCCGCAACATAGCGCAGCATTCCTAGTGTTCGAATCATGTCCTAATTGCTATAATGGAGGTCGTAAGCGCAAACAGTAATAGAGCTGAAGGGATATGTCTCCAGCAACCTGAATCAGGGCTTTGCTCAGTAGATCTGATACAAGATAGTTTGTAGAAATTTATGCAAAAAAAAGGTGACATTTTAACAGTTGGAAATGCAATTTGTCCAAAAACCACTGGTAATTAAATGAACAAATATGTATCTATTCGTCTCTCACTAAGCACAGTGCATCATTGCTTTTATTTTGAAGGTTTACAGGAAGTTGTGACTAAATTCATGTGCACTATTAATTATTTCGACAAAGATATACATTTGTTTAACTGCTTGAGACAAAGTTTCTTAACTGGCAGTTTTGTTGAGCACCAGCAGACCATTATTTTTTGGTAGTTTGATAAATGTGACAATCTATTAAGTTAAAATGTCAAAGCAAAACATTTTGAAGACAGGAAACATTCAGCTAACAGTTAGCTAACTTAAGATTAGTCGCTAGACTGCTAGTAGCAGCTGGAAGAGAGAGAGGACTGCTTGTGCCATTTCGATATGCATGTAGTTGTAATGAATACAAAAATGCCTTTAGAAATCCATCCCACAGTTCTACAGCCCAGACACTTTCACTGATCAAACATTGGTTCAATGTTTGATGGTAAATAATAATAATAATAAAAAATTTTTAGTCAGATCAACAAATATGATATTGAGGGAAAATTTACTTTAAAAGGAAATATTAACTGTTTGTAACTTCATCATGGGCAATAATTAAAATCTGACATTCTTCCATTTCTGAAAGCAGCTGAGCCGACTTATGTCTTACGCATTGCTGTTTTGAGTGGGGACGGCGTTGCGAGCTTAAGAGCCTCGTGTGATATATGGGTGCATCAAACCTGTGAGAGGGAGTGAGCAAAGAGTTAAAAGCGTCCGTGTGATGGGCTCACCTCTGCACCAGGCCTGGTGAAAGGCGGCGGGGTGCTGTCGGGGAAAATGACTTCCTGAGACATTACCATCAATCACCAGACAGGTCAGGCCCCCCAATTCTGCCATGAGGACGGACAAGAGGAGAAGGGGGGATGGGGATGGAGGATTAAACTTGAGTGAGCCATGGCAGATTTTAGGGTGAACAGACTATTAACAATCTACCCCTTTCATCGTCCAACTGTGTTATGTCCTTCTCCTTCTCTTGCCTATCTGTCTCATCATACCTTTCTCAGATTCTATTTTCCATTCCCGCATAAAACGGTTACACAGGCATTCACGAATGGCTCCTGCTGATCAGAGTCCTCTCTTCAGCTCAATTGCATCATTAATTATTCCACAGGCAGTGGGCTAGAAGCAAATCTAAAGAGAGGAGGAGAAATAGAGCGGGAGCAAGAGTTAGATGATGAGATGGAGGACAGCTGTCTAACACCCCCAGTTGGTCTCTGTCTCTCTCGCTTGCTGTAAATGAAGGATGGGGAGAGGGGAGGGGCTTAGGTTACCTCAGTAAGCGGTTGTGTTACATTCCTGAGAAGGGAAGGTTGAGGGGGGGTGGTTCAACGAGTTGTTGAAAAGAACACAGACGCTTGTCAACAGCCTCTGAGCCGGGGAGCCATCATGCTTTGCGCTAGGCCTGTAGGTCAACGACCTTCTGTTGCATCTAGACAGAAAGATTTAGAGAGAAAAACAAAACAAAACAAACAAACAAAAAAAAAATCAAACCATACATTACAAGTCACAGCTTGTCTCCATATAAGGGTCTGCCAAAAGTCTTAAAATTCTGAGAAGCCTTCTTGTCTATATACTTCAAGTAGCAGTTGGGAATCCGAGGATTATCCTTTTTAAAAGCAATAGAAGGAAGATGGAGAGAAAACGGCAGGCACTCAAAGTCCTGTTAAAATGGCCCATTAGATTTAAGGAGTGAAAAGTTCATCAGCTTTATTAATGGGAAGGTATATAAATGAAGTATGAATTACCTGACTTTTATAGAGTGGCGAGAGTGAAACCGGAGAATCTTATGATATAATGCTTTAGTGAGCTGTTCTGAGCGCTCTGATGAGCAGGCTGGAGAGAGGAGGAGGAAGAGGAGGACAGAGCGAGCAAAGAGAGAAAGACTGAAGTGTGCTGGAGTCCCAGGAGTCCGGCGGCTGGAAGCTTGCCTGACTGTTGCTAACATGCGTGGCTGATCTGGTTTGCTTCGAGAGAAGGTTTGTGGCTTCCGGGCTTGTTCTCTGCGTGTCATTAGCTAACAATGCAAAACATCGACCTAGCAAAAGACAGGGTCAATCACATTTTATTGTCTTTGATCAGCCACATGCAAAACATATATTTTTTTTATTTATAAACATGAATGTGTGAAAACAAGCTTTGTGCACACCCACCCAACACACACACACACGCACCACGCACGCACGCACGCACGCACACCACACACACACACACACACACACACACACACACACACACACACACACACACACACACACACACACACACACACACACACACACACACACACCATCACGCAGTCAGACACTCAAAATACACATGCTCCCCACCATCCTGTAATAAGCGGTAAGCTGAGCTAGCTGATGGTCATCCTCCCATGGGGCTGCTGGGTTGCTGCCAACTTCCTGCCTGCTTTGTCAGTGGATAAAGCGCCTAACAAACGAGAAGGCTGTAGCTAGGCAGGCCAGCCAGGTCAAAAAGGTCACCTCGGCCCCCGGGCAGGATTGAGCCTTAAACCACTACAAGCCGAGGGAAAGAGAGAATAGAAGAATGCACTTAAAGATCCAGTCTAAAAGCTGCGAAAGCCTTCTCTTCTCTATTCTACTTATGTCTTTGCAGTGTTTCATAAAGGCATTTTAACTCCTTTGACATGTTGAGGAACATTAGGAAAGGGAAAGATCCTGAGGGCATTTGTCAGTCCACACAGCTTCATGCAGCCAGATGCCCCTGGGTGTCGAGCAATGACAGAAGAAATCTCTTTGACTCAAACGCACCTAGATGAAAGGACAGCACCAAAGTCATGGATTTCTGACAGGAGAAAAACTGTATTCAGTGACAAAGAGCAGGCACAACAGGTTGGCTCAGAGTAAAGGATGATTAGGGCTTGGTTGGCTTTATGCCACTGAATGCGCTGCACCTATGATTTGCAGCAGTTATATAAGTCAGTCTTATTGAAAGGGACACAATTTGAAGTGTCTGTCTATAGCAGGCCTATAGGAACTTCTCTTACATGCATCAAGAGTAGAAAAATTCAGGCACTGGAAGAGAGGGGGGAAAAAAGGCTGCCTTCCGCCCCAGCTGTCCATTCAGACGGGGAGAAAATTTGACATGGCTGACTTCAACACATTTAGCATCATTAGCAAACAGGAAGTGTCCCCTGCAGCTGTTTTTTGGCAAGGAAGGGGGCGGGGGGTGTTCCTGACTGCAATGTAATGGACAAATGTTACCCCCCATGTTTGGCTTTGATTTCTGACCTTAAAACAGAAATTGACATTACAAATGTCCTATGATATCTCCCAAATTGGCTTGACATTCCGAGGTTGCCCCCAGGGGTTTCTTGTTTGTCTTCTGTAAGTGGTTGTGCTCTTGTTGTTGTATCCCGAGGCTCACGATTAGAACGTACAGGCCTTTCTCTGGAGAATGTGGAGTCTTAAAGAGACAGGGGGATAGACTAGAGAGGGAGACAGCTAGAAAAGGTGCTGGCTGCATGCTGAAATCCTTTTTCTCATGAAGATGGATAACACTGAGGAGCTGAAGCATCGAGTGGAAAGAGATATTGAAGCCGCCCAAATTTTCTATTCAAATCAAAGATCAGCACCACTTCACTTTGAACGGTGAATTTAAACATAATCTGAAGAGCACAGCAAGGGAAGAAGATTAAGTAAGAAAGGTTGTGGTTACTAATAAGTACAGAGTGGCTCGTTTTATGGTTTCATCTTCAATGTTTGCTTATGATGTGGTTCTATTGATATTGTCAAATAATAATCTTCTGCGTGTACTGGAGCTGTTCACCATGGAGAGAGAAGTGGTTTTGATGAGCCTCAGCTCCCCTTGTTTGGAGGCCCTTCTCCCTATTCAACATGATAAAAGGCAGATGGATTTTTTTCGGGTTGGGGGATCAATCTTTACTTTAAGCAGAAGAATTTAAATATCTTGGTGTCTTGTTCACTAGTGGTGGTAATGATGATGTGATGATGCATGATATATAGGCGGATTGGGAATTTGTCTGCAGTAATCTGGACACTGCTCTGGTCTCTCAGGGTGAAGAAAGAGATGAGCAAAAAAGGACTTTTTCTGATAGACTCCGTCAGATACAGTAGGTTGAGGTTGCGAGTGCTTATTATCTTTTTGGTAGTTTTGTTCTTTCCCAATATTGCTTGAATACTTCGGTCTGACTGAACAGAGTCCTCTTATCCAAGGGGTGCCGTGGTATCAAAAGTAAAAATCTTGAATCAGAGACTTATTAAAGTTTAATTTTTGGGTTTATGAGTGGCAACAATAACAAGTGCTGTAGATATTGTTCCATATGGGAAAAACAGGGGTGGGACCTCTGCTCTGACGGACCCACCAGGACACTAATGATCTGCTTATGGCTCTTAAAAGTACCTCACAAAGGCGGGACACCAATTACTTCTCACTTGCAACAAGCAACATCACAGAGGACCAAAGAACGGGGGAGTGATTTTAGAGAATTAAGAGAAAAGTGCCAACAACTTAAAAGTAGTGAGTGGGGCTGTGTGTTCACATCAGACAAGCCGGAGAGGAAAGAGCAGAACAGAGCTGGGTGCCCCTGAGCAGGCAGTTACCACAACAAAGACTGCAGACTGGTCTAAAAAAGCAGGCCAAATTCCTGCCCTCTAGGACCTGGCTTAAAGGTTGAGTGAAAACTTTGAAATATGTGAATGAGATGAGCTGAGCAGAGGTGGGAAAAAAATATTTTGTGGAGAAAGCACGAAACAAAAGAAGAGGGTTTTGACACCAACTAAGTTGTGCTCAGAGGATGGATACAAGATCCTGAAGGATCTGCTCTGGATTGTGTTGATGACATTTTACTTTATGGAAGTAGAAAAGACGATATCAACCTGCATGTCTGAAGTCCTACACCATCTTCACAGGATGTACACAGCTCATACAAGCATGACAGATGTATTGGGAACTTCACTTTGTATTTGTGAATTTTCAGACTTCAATCCATATAATGAATCTGATTTTAACAGTCTTATTTTTCATTGATCCAAGGGATGTTTTCCTACTCTATTATACATGATATTGCTTGACAAAATCCCCCTAAAACATCTTCTTCTGTTTGTTGGTCAATTGCTATGTCTGGAGGTGCATTGGGATTTTGTGGGAGTGATTGCTATTTAGCCTCATGGAGACTGATACAATCAGATGCCTCTATCTTTACACCCTCCGGGGCTTCTTCCTCACCCTCTCACCATTCAGCCCTCCCTCCATCTCTCTCCTCTTCTCTCACTTTACTTTTGCTGTAGCTTGGCAAGTGAGCTGCCCAGTTATGGCATAGAGCCTCTCTACAACCTTGCACTGTCTCCAGTGAACATAAATTAATGGTGTAGAGCAAACAGGCTGCTGGCTGGGATCCAGGAGCTGGCTTTAGGAGCCCAGCCAGCGATTGTTGTGGGGGGGGTTGAGGGGGTGTAGCTGTGGTAGCAACAGTGGGAGTAGTACTGATGCACTGCCAAGCAGCCTACCAGCCAGCCAGCCAGAGCTGTAGACAGACAGACTGGGGGCCTTTTTCCCTCTGTATTAGATGCTGTAAGCCCCACTTATTCGCATTCTATTTGCAATCATCACTGTTTTACTGTGGAAGGGAGTCCACAGAGTGCTTATTGAGTGTGGACGCTTCAGAGTTTGGAGTGGGAGAGACAGAAGCATAGTGGTATGTTCTGAATGCAGATTGTATGAGGTGCAGATGTAAATGTAGTTTCATTTGCTGTTATCTGAGGTTGGCATGCAGTGCGTGCGGTTTGTTGTTTGGCATCATGTGAGTTCTGTTTATAAGTAGTCTGGATCTCTTGGAGTGTGTGTGTGTGCTCGCGCGTGTGTGTGTGTAATCAAGAGGGCAGGCATCAGGGTTGAGTCATTGAGTCATGCGGCATTCTTGCCCCATTTCTGACTGTTGTCAGGAAGCAATGTAGTTCCTAGAGAAATAAAACAAACACCCTGTGATACGTCCCACCTCTACCTACAAAAATCTGCAGAAGAAGTGGAAGAAAGTGAAAAATACAGTATGATACAAAGTATATATGACACTAAAAAGACATTGTTTCTACTTTTTCTCATATGCTGTCATACAGTGGCCTGCAAAAGGATCAATGCCCTTTTAACATCTTTACATTACCTCAGATTTTTCTGGGGGGGTTTCTATTTTTTTTTTTTTTTGGGAGTGAGAATTGTGAAGTGGAAGGAAAGTTATACAGTACATTGTTTTTAGTTTTTTCTGAAATTGTAAAAAAAAAATCTGGGGTGCACTTGTGTGCTCCCCTCTTTACTCTGACTCCCTTTAACAAAATCCAGTAACCTCGCCAGCCTTTAGAAGTCACCTGCATCAACCTAAAGACACCATCCCCACAGTGAAACATGGCGGTGGCAGCATCATGCTGATGGGATACTTTTCTTCATCAGGGACAGGGCAACTGATCAGAGATGACAGGAACATTGACAGAGGTAAATGCAGAGTAATCCCTGAAGAAAAACTGTTACAAGCTGTAAAAGACTTGAGACTAGAACGGAGGTTGACATTCCAGAAGAAAAGTCTTGCTAAACATATACCCAGTGTTATTTTCATGTGAGAACCTGAGCCAGGACTTAAAAATTGTTGTCCACAGATGCTCTCAATCGTCCTGGAGAGCCAATGGCCGGTGATTTCCTCACTATTTTACAGAGGAAAAATAGGCCAAACAAACTCATTCTCCTCCTATCATAACAAGTGCAGGTGCTGCTGAATGCAGGGTAAATGCTCTGACTGAGCTGTGGATTGTTTTTGATTTGAAAACTTATGCTAAATTTATTTGACATATCTGTTTGATCTTTCATTAATGCTGGTATGCATTCCATCTCATTGTCATTTGTCAAAGAATCCCATCCTAATGTTATTAACTATGACAACTTCATATTTAAAATATGCCAATCTGAGTCCTGCTCCATGCAGAATCCATATTAAAATGTCATTCCTTCATTTGTTCCTGACAGGGAATATTATTATCATCCCCCAGTCACTTTGATTAAAAACAAATATGATTCCAATCAAAGTTTGAATGCAATATTTCTCCAGAACTTGACACAATAAGTCATAATAGAACTGCTCAATGGTTACAACACAAAGAAAATAACCTGGTAAAATTGTATTTTGCATGTTTATTTTCCAAAATAAACAAACAATTCAACTAAGTAGAAGATAAAAGCAGATGATCTGAAATCGCTATCCAACAGACAGCGTAACTGGGATCTAATCACAGAAGTCATCCTGAGCAAATCCTTTGTGTTGCCATGGCACTGGAGGTAAACAGCCAATGGCCTGTGATTTCCTGGGAGTCATTAGCATGGAATAGGTTTGCAAGCCACTGCAACCTTTTGACCTGGCTCCATAACTCATGTCACACACTGATGATGTAATTAATCAATGGAGGTCCACCGGCGGCTCCTGTGAGGGGGGGCTGCGTGATCAGTGGGTGGAGTGGAGGCATCAGAGCTGGGGAAGTGGTGGGGTTGCACAGAGCAGTTGGGATAATGATCGGGCTGTGGGATTTGATGACGGCTGCAAATAGGTGTCAGGAGAGTACAAAAGTGATATATAGCAAACTGGGTGTTGAATGAGTAGATGGGAGTCAGCATGGGCGAAAGGTGTGCTCTGAAGTAAGAGTGGTCCAGCAGTACATGTGGTTATTATGTGTGGTGTGTGTTAAAATGCCAAGCTGGGCTCAGGGGGGGTTTAAGGACCGTACCCAGCAGATGATAGAGCTACCTCAGCTTGAAATGTTCGGAAACCAATGGGGCTATTACTTCCAGGCTTATCAGAGAGCAGGGAGCACATCAGACCCTGCAATTTAGCCAGCAGTCAGTCACACATACAAATATGCAGACATAGCCCGATGGTCTGATGAATGGTGGAGTGCGATCTGCCTGTGCAGACTGTCAGAACGAGGCTACGTGTCTTAAAATAGATCGCACCGCATGTCTTTTTGTTTTAAATACATTTCTATATAATTAACAGAGTGGTTTCAGCTTAACACTTGGGCCGAGACAAATTGAAATTGACCGAAATCATTTGCAGGCTGTTTTTACGTCTTGCTGTAAAACCTTGTAAGGATATTGGCTTTGGTGTTTTTAACGGAACATATTGAATGGATCCGAAGCTTATCAATACTCGGGAGGTTATCAATACTCTTCCTGTTCTTCCAGCGTGTTTGAGTTTCGGTCATTAAATAGTCATGTCAGAGGGTCTCCAGAGAGTTGAAAAGATTTCCAGAAGAGAACACATTAGGGGTGAATACTTTCTTTTCCAACTCTAAGAAGATTTTTTTGTGTGCTTATTGGCTGATTACCAATTACCAGATTTACTTTCGATAACCAGTAACAGATTAGTTTGAGACCTAAATAGTAATATCTCATATTTTTACAGCAGTCTAGCCCACTGTGTCAAATTGTCTAAGTAATTGGTCTTGAATCATTAAATATGTTTGTGTATAAGCATCACTGAATAGGTGAACTCTTCAGAATGCAGATAAAACTAGTATCTTTAGTTGTGTGTGACTGCAAAGCTGCTTTGGATAAGCATTTATACCACATTAAACCCTTTTCCTATTTCTTTAGGTTATGCACATAAAATAATACATTTTATTGGGATTTATGTGTTTGACTGGCAAGGTCAATAAATGAATAAATACATTTATTGCCTTGTATTTATTCAGCTCCATCAACACTTTGTAAAAATATGCTTGGCTATAATTGCAGCTACAAATTGTCTTTACCATCTTTACACACCTACACCCTGACACTTTTGGCCAATTCATCTTTGCAAAATCAGGATCACTCACATTCATTTTTAAGTTCCAGCTTTTATACTTGTGATACACATGTACATGCTTTCAATATATAAACCATTTTACTTTAGCTCTGACGAAATGTTCCGGGTCATCAACCTGCTGGAAGGTGAACCTCCACTCCAGTCTCGACTATTTAGCTAGCAGATTTTTGTTTTTCACAGGATTCCTCTGGGTTTTGTCCTATTCATCTCCTCATCAACTCATATTAGATTTCTGACCCTGCTGATGAAAAGAATCCACCAACCCCATCAAGATGTTGCCACCATCATATTCGACTAAGGGAATAAGATTTTCATAATTTTCCACATTAGGGACATTGTTCTCTAGTTGAAGTATCTTCCACTTCACAATTGTGCATTTATTGGGTTTCTACTGTCTGCGACAGAAAATCCCACTGAAATACATCATGGTTTGTGGTTGTACCATGAAAACCTGCTACAAAGGTTTAAGGGGTGTGAATGCTTTTACAAGGCACTGTGCCTCGTGTGCAAGTGTGGAAGTGCATCTGTGAAAACGTCTTACAGGATTGCAAGGAGAGGAAGGAAGATCACAGAGAGCTGGAGAAGGAATGGGTTAAAGGGTGAGAGCTGGACAAAATAGGATTTTTTTTCTTTTACTGTCGTGTCTATGCGGTCAGAGTAAATCTCCTTACTCAGGGGTTTTGTGTGCAAGGGGGCTTTAACGTCCCCACTCTCCTTGATGAGACATCTTTCTTGTTTGTTCAAACCATTCATTACGTGGAGGCTGCTGGACGAGCTGTGCTGCTGGTCGGCGTATTTATCACCAGGCTAGAGCGTGCTTTGGCTGACAGTAGGCGATTGATGACCAGGTCTGGGCCTGAGAGGCTGAGGAAGCCTTAATACAATGTAAATGACCCACTCCCATTTCCAATCTAGGCTAAACCCGAACCTCATCCCTGCCAAGGTATCTTTACCCAAGAATCTGGCTGTGATTGTTTCTGTGCACATGTGCATATATATATATATATATATATATATATATATATATATATATATATATATATATATATATATATATATATACTGTGTATATATATATATATATATATATATATATACTGTGATATATGTATATATATATATATATATATATATATATATATATATATATATATATATATATACAGTATATGTGTGTGTGTGTGTCTGTGTTTGCTCTGTTACATGTGCAAGAGAATTCAGATGAACACAGTGGAAGCATAGAAGTTTTAGGGGTGTGGGAAAACAGGCTGCACTCCTGAATCACGCTACTGTGGAGAGGATGTGCACAAATAAGGCAAACATGCAGATGCATAGACGTCTATTTTCTCTCTACTCCAATGCATCTTCTCTTTATGCGCACTTTCATTTGTGCATACACACACGCATACACGCATACACACAATAACTCTGTCATTGCTAGCCAAGGAAATGTCAGCACCTGGCAATCAAAAATTGCATTTCTATGCAAGCATTATCATTGTCCCTTAGTTAATGATTTTAGCATATTAAAAGGGTCTGTGTACACAAGTACAAATCAGATTAATCCTCCTCTGCGGCGGGGACTCATTATTTGTCCAATCTGAGTCTTGTTTGGTATTAATTGTGCACATTCCTTGAACCATATTTTTAATCTATCCTTTAATTAAAACATTGAAACAGGCAGGACTACCTGAAAAAATGAAATCCTCCTCCGCACCGATATGAACTCACACTTACATCAATTATTTCCACAGTAAATGAAAAATGCTTCTTGAGCAACTGTTATCACGTCGTGTTAAAATTGGATTCAATTAGCACAAGCCAGTCGAGCATTACCAGCTGTAGAGTTTGCTCTCTTGATGAGCTCGAGAGCTGAAATGACGAGGCCTAAGTTTTGATGATTGGAGGTCGTGTTTTTTTCTTTCTTTTTTTGATGGAAAAAGGGGAATGTGTGTCAGTGATGCCTGAAACCATCTGAAAATAGAGAAGGATTTAAACGTCACCTATTCAAAGAGAATTTTTCTTTGTTTTGATTTGCAGGTGTCATGCCTGTGAAGGTTTTTATGTGCCTGTGTGTATTTCTGTTTGCACACTCTTTCTGTGCGCATGCACACGGGCTGAATGAAACACATAGTGTCTCATTTGTTTCGTTTGCGTGCGCCCCGACTCTTAATCTGGCCCTTAAAGACATCTGTCACCAGCGATCACTGTTGTTTTGTCATGCTTCATAGCAGGCCCAGAGGGAGCGAGGCAGCCCAAGGTCTGCCATTTATATCAACCAATGTTTTTTAGATTGGACCTGACACAAATAGTTTCATTGCAGCCCTTGTCGGAGATTTCCATTTTCAGGTAAAAATCCTGGCAGAGCTGTAGAGGAGATTTCACAGTATTCAGTTCCTTTGGCATTAGCCTCTATTCAGCTGCTCTCGGTGAAAAAGCCACCGCCAGGATACATGTCAGACATTCAAGGAAAGATAAATGTATTTGCTGTAAATCTGCTCCCACTCATTTTGTTGCCTGGTATTATGAAAGGATTCTCAGACACTACAATATCTGCGTTGGGCCAGCTGCAAAGTCTTGTCAGCCTGCATGTATGTCTCTAAGAGTCTTCTTTAGCTCTGCGCGCAACACATACGTTTAGTATACACACTACATATGTTGAAGTTTTCCTATTTTGTCTGTGTGGGCGGCCTGGGGATTTAAAACGGGGTTATCATAACTGACAGTTTTGACAAACTTGTTTGACCAGCTCTGACTGGTTTAACACAGAATTTTGAGCATGATTGTGTGCGAGAGGGGGTGAAAGCACGCATCCTGAATGTCCATACCGCGTAAGGGAGTGGCAGGGTTGGGTAGAGGTCACAAGTAGGTGCAGTCTTAGATTACACAATGCAACAAACTCAGGAGCATATTGCATGTGTGCAACAATGTGCAGCAGCATGCAGCACGACTCACACAGTCCTTTAACTCTTCCAGATTTTGTCGTGTCATAAGCACAAAACTTAAGTTTTAGATTGAGTTTCTTTTGTAGTGAATCAACGTAAAGTATTGCATGCATTGACAGACGGCATTGACGGCGTCATGGTTTTGAAGTACAAAAACAAACCTTTTTTGAATATATCTCTACCATCTGATCCATTCTTCTTTGTAATCAACTTTAAGTTCTTTCACTTTAGATGAGATACATCTCTGGATATCAATCCTTGAATTTTACCATAGATTATCTGTTGCTCTGGACTTTGACTGGGCCATTCTAGCACATGCATATGCATTGATTCCAACAATCTTTTTGCAGCCTTAGCTGTATGTTTATTGTAGTTGTCCTACTGGAAGGAAAACATCCAAGGGTTTTAGAGCCTGAATTAAACTAACGTCGCCCAAACATCTACTTTGACCAGCAGATGTCCCTACTCAAGGAAGTCATCCCTACAGCGTGATGCTTGCACCACCATGTTTCACTATAAGGATGGTCTCTTTAGACTGATGTACACACAGTGTTTTGCTTATAAGCCAAAATGTTTAGCTTTTTCTCAAAAAGCAAAGTGAATTTATAATAACTTTGTTTGTTCATGCTCCCATGAAGGCTTTCATGGAATAGTTATCCTATGAGTTGTGGGTCTCTGCAGCTCCTCCAAAGTAATAATGGGTATCCTGGTTTCCTGCTTCTCCAATTAACCAGGAAGCCTAATCGAGCTGTTGATTTAGGTGGAAAATGAAGACTTTGCACTTCTGCCATATTCTCCCATTTTTATTTTACTTAGCTGTTTATGTTTTTCTTTAATTTGGTCTCTGGCATAAAAGTGATAATATATTCAGGTTTGTGGCTGAATATGTTGAAAACAAGTATGTGCATGTGTTAATTTCCTAGAAATGTCCAATCTCCTGTTAATCTTTATGTCAAAGTGGCTCATATTTGTGTTTTCTCTCTGTCTGCTTCCTCCTGCAGCATCCATACCCCTCTGAAGAGCAGAAGAAGCAGCTAGCCCAAGACACGGGCCTCACCATCTTACAAGTAAACAACTGGTGAGTTAAGATTTCCGCCTTCCCTATCTCCGCCACCAGCATTGCTCTGCCTTTCATTCTCAAAAGCCTTTTGCCTCCACGTCTACCCACCAGCCATGACTGCTAATACTCCTAAAGTGTGAAAACCATTTATGTACATCCCTCCCCGTCATCCATAGACACACACACACACACACACACACACACACACACACACACACACAACACACACACACACACACACACACACACACACACACACACACACACACACACACTCACAAACAGTGACAACCTTTGTGGCATTATTATGTTTGTGCTACGGGGATGTGCCAGTGTTATCGGTACAGTGTTCTGCAACTGAGTGTGTGATCTTTGTGGGTTTGATGCATGTATATATATATTTAGTTGGATATAGTGAAAGAAGCAGACAGAGATCATAAGCTGTCCCTACAGCAGCTCCCATGTCTACCGCACCCCTTTATCCACAAAAAAAAAAAAAAAAAATGATTCCAAGCACTGCCACGAATGCCCCACAACAAGCAAAACTGGCTTCCACCCCCTCCCCGTTTTACATGAGCTATACGGTGGATTAAGGTTTTGGTGGCCTGGCCAGCAGGGTCTTTGTAGATGGCTTAGCACATAACTGGGGGTGGTGGATTAAATAAAATGATCACAGAAGCAAAGAAATGATACAGGAATTACTTATCAAAATACTAGCCCAGGTTTTATCTGCGGCTTAATTTGGTTCAGTACATTCTCAGGCTGATGTTCAGATTAATTGAACTGACAGCCTCCTTTCAAAATTCCAGGAAGGTATTTGCACGGATTTCAGGTCTTACACAAACTTAATTATATGGAACCCCATTTTATCATTCTAATTCCATGTAGTGGGGGTTCTATTTACAAATGACAAGTCTGTGCCTTTTATTCACAGCTTTCCTTAATATATTTATCAAAGCGGGTTCATTTACAAAGTGCTCTATCTGTTGGATACAGGCAGGCCGACATTAACGAAGCTTTTAGGTTTATCAGCCTCGCAGCCCTGACAAGCCACCCGAGGGTCAATTGATTTTTTGGTTCTGTGATTCATTTTTTTTCCCTCATTTTTACCGGATCACAATGAGAAACATGCCTGCAGAATTAGCTGGGTTTGTCAGCCTTATCTATCAGTCCCCCCCCCATCCTCCCTCATTCCCCAACGCCTCCCTTCCTCTTACCCCGCCACCGAACCCCCACCCCCACCCTAAAATGGCTCTGTCTCTTTCACACACCCTTTTGCTTTATTCTCTTGTAGCCAGGGGAAGTCAAGCTACTTAAATTGGCCACAGGAACCGTTGTTATCAGACTTTAATGCACCCTACAGTGTGGATAGCATTTCAATTACACCAGTAACCAAAGATTAGACCCCGCTTGCCTGTTTCATGCCTCATGCCACGTTGTGCACCTTACCTACAGGAGCAGAAAATTGAGTTGCCTTGCCTATGTCATGGTGATTAATGCGGAAATACTCAGCTAAACTGGGAGGAGAGAGACAGAGTAACAGATAGAGGCATAGACAGATGTAGTCAGAGTCCCTGACTTATCTTTAGTCATGAAATTTAAGCATCAGATTAATTATACCCGAGCACAAATATTTTGAAGCCTTGCGAAAGTATCCATGCTTTATTTTTCTTCTAATTTTGTCACATTTTGTCCACAAACTTTGAAACAAGACCATTAGGTTAATCTGATGAAGAGGAATGTTTATTCTTTTGGGGTTTACATTAAAACACACGCTAGAATGAAATTGTGAAGTTTAAGGAGCCTATAATATGATTTATAAGTAATACTCTCAAAATTTAGTTATGCTTGGGTACAATAGGTTAGAGAATCACCTTTTGTTGCTGTAACAGTTGGATGTGTTTTTCAGGTACTGAATGTGTTCACCAGCATAACACGTATAGAGTGTATTCTTTTTGTGCAAAATATCTAAAACTCAGTCAGACTGTGGAGAGCTTCTGTAAACACATATGGATTAAAGTCTGGACTGTGACATGGTCAGTCTACCAGGTGAGGATGCGTTGAGCCCAACCATTCTGCTGTAGCTCCTGCTGTATGTTTAGGGCTTTTGTCCTGCTGAAAGGAGAGTCTCCACCTCAGTGTCACAGTTTTATTCGTAAAAAAACATGAAGGTCATGCTATTATTTTTCTGTCCACTTCAAATGTATGCACTACTTATTTTTGATCTATCACATACAATCCCAGTAAAACAGAAGGAGGGCTGTGGTTGTAATGTGACAAATAGTGAATATGTTTAAAGGGTACAGAAGGTTTTGCAAGGTGCTACATGTTTATGTGCATATGGATCAATGTGAAATTATCTACACATGGTCATGTGGAGGTGAAAAATGACAATAGCTGCATGAATAAATGTTCGCATGGAGTAAAATGTTAAATAAGACAATAAAGAGGAGAAGAATATTGTACTGCGAGGCCCTCAGAGGTTTACTCTGAGTTTTGTCAGCACAGGATGCTTCCACATTAAGGGATGTGTTACAGGGAAGGAGAGGCGAGCGGATGACGTTTTCCATATCTCACTTTCCATGCCAGTAATTTACATTGTTCTGTGCCTATTTATTTCTGCTTCTACTCGGCCCTTATACGGCCCATATGGGGATCACTTGAAGCATTTCTGTGTTATAAAAAGAGAAGATAAAAAAGAAAAGAGCAGCTTTCCAAATTCCTGGCTGGCCCTCACATTGTTCTGTAGTTCCCTTTGATGCATGGCTGCTGCGACGTTACCGGCCAAAGAGGGGCCGAGGGAGACAGAGACAGACGAAGGGAGAGATAGGAGGAGAGGATGAGTGGGGGGCGGCGGATGGGAGGGGACGGCCGCCGTCTTCAGTTACCAGAGTTTTCCCTTGGGGAAAGGATGTGCTGAATCAGGGCTTTGTCCTCCGGCACAATCGCAGCCCGGTGAGGGCACAACGGCGCTCTATGTGATAGTCAATGGACAGTGCATCTCGCTCTTTTCCCAACTTTTGCCTCGTCAAACCTCCCCGCACCCGTACCCTCCCTCCCTGTGCGTTAACCTGCCGCTCACCTGCATACACGGAAAACAAAACCCAGATGGTTTGAAGTCTTTTGTGTTAGTGCCGCCGACACGCTCCACCTGCTTCAGTATCTAGTGCATATCATTAGCTAACAGCCTCACCTGCTTGTAGCCCACACCCCATTAGCTGTTCAACATTAATAAAGAGCAAAGGAAGAGGTTAAAGTCCACAATAGTGCCTTGCTGGTGCTGAGCAGATGAGGAGGAGGGCTCAATTGTTCTGCTGATAGTTCCAAAAGTGTGCTTGTGTTTGTGCAGGCGATGCACATTACAACAGGAAGCATTTGCACATGCACATGTGTTTGTACCCCATTAGTTAACCATAAAGTAGTGTTTTTTTTCTTGCCGTTTGCACCCAAGACAGATTGGAGGCGTGGTCTGGAAAAGGTGAGGGCCGTGTCTCCCACTGCATTGGCGTCTGCACGCTGAAACATTTACCGTTAACAGTATCTAGCCGCGTATTTGCCTGTCTCAGCAGCTCCTGGTGTCCTGCTATCAGTCTGTGCTAAATGGAGCCTGACTGAATCCTTTCATGTCACAGTGTCAGACCCAGGAAGATGGGCCCTCACTCACTTCCATAAACCCACACGGCTGACTATCCCGCCATTATTTACCTCTGCAGCAATGCCGATGCAGTGGGGAGAGTAAAAGGGGGGTTGGGGAATTCATGAGTCTGGGAAATGACGGTGATGACAGATGACTGAGAGAAACAACATCTTAAAAAAAAAGGGAAGGAAATCATCCTTTCCTTATTCCCTCATCTCACAGGCAGTCATTTCTGTGGCAGAGGGAGAGGTAGAGCAAGTCAGAGAACGAATATGTCACTTCTTGGCATCTGTGATGACTGACTGCTGTGCCACTGGAGCACTAATAACAATAAAGAGGGCAGTAAGCCACACACTATTTTTACTTCTCTGCCTCCTCTCCACAGCCAAGGGGCATGCTACATGCACAGACAGAAGCACACACACACACACCCATACGTGCACTGGGGAGAGGCTCTAATTAGCGGCAGAAAGCAATACAATGAGTGAGTTATTAAGACATAGGGGCGGATCGCAGCCAACCTTTGGCCCTTGTCAGAGCACAGGTCACATGATAAGGGAAGGATATCCGCCAGACGACGGCGCCAAGCAGCCTGTGCCCATTGAGAAGATGAAATAGGCTAAATCTCTGCAGCCACTCAGGGCAAGGCATGGTGCACTGATTGTTTTCTTCAATGAAACAAAGAAAACTATATGATCAGCAAGGTGATGAGAGAAAAGAAGAAAACTATGGCATAAATATTGACTGGAAATCATGAGGGATGTCCTCCAATACTTAGTGGTTCAGAAAGCAACAAGTGTGGGCGCTTGTTGCATTCAAGCGCCCACTTCCTTCTCCAACAAAGTATCCTTCTCCAACAAAGGGTTAACTTGGTTTGGAGAGCTGTTATAATGTTGTGAATACATTTAAAACATACGGTGCTTTTCTCTGGAGCATTTTGCTAAAGTGCCAAGGTAATGCTAACCTATTTTGTCTGTTTTGATCAATTGTGTCAGTTTATTTACATTTGGTTCCAGGTAATTATGTGTGGAGAATATGTAGAGAATATTTCATACTTTTTAAAAAATATATTTTTGTTAAATTGTAAAATTTATAGACCAGTGTTTCAGCTGCTCTTGGCTCACTTTTCCTTAGCAGCCATCTGAGCACAACACATGGGTCTGGAGCGGCATCACCCAGTGCAGTCTCTTTTACAATGTGAATGAATGTTACTGTCAGATTGTGAGTCAAAATCCAGCTGTTTTAGATTAGCCAAATATGCAGAGCCTATAAAATACCTTTTCAAGTCACACCGAAATAGAGTGTAAATATTAGAAGCTATCAGTGCACAGCATGGCTGCATGGTACAACTGTGTAGCTGGTTGGGTGAATTTGGGATATTCCTAAGAAAAACAAACAAAAAAACACACTATTTATTATTACATTGCAGCCCAATCATTTTGCTTTCAGACATTAACCTATTTATGTCAAATCTTCATTTGTCTCATATTGTGCACACACAAACTGCTCTCAGATCTTTCCTTCTTTTTTCCTCCCGCTTGAACAACCGAGGACCCTCTTAGTGTTTTTTGGTTTGTATCTGCAGGGGTTCATAGCTTTGTTAAGGTTCACGAGCAAAACTTTTAATGATAAAACACATTTGTTAGGAGTATGTGAGAACAACATAGGAAAAAAAAGCACGTTTCTCCAAGGGAAAAGTATTTTCCACTCCCATTTAATGCCCAACGAGACACTTAAAAACACTTGCTTTTATGATTTTTTTATGATTTTTTATGATTCTCTGGTTTGGCAGAAAAATGCGCTATGAAATGCAAAATAACAATAACTAATATTTTCCAAATGTAACAAAGTTGTGAAACTGGCCTAGCTGCCTTTTTCCACATTCTTTATAAGTATTTACGTCTTATGAATCACACACTCACAGGCTTTTGAGGTCCTCCACCCCCTCTTCGCTCTCTTCATGTCTGTCTTAGATTTCCATCATTTTTTTTCTTTTTTTTCTGCCACAGTGGCAGTGGCCAGTCGAAGGAAGTTGCTGGTTATCTATCTAACTTTGACCCAGATGAAAATGTCATGGCTTTTTTTGGCAGCAATCAGGGACTCTCAAAAGCAGCCATCTCATACCCCAGACTTTCTAAATATATCGGAGTGTGGAGAGGTTGCAGCTCTGCGTGTGTGTGCATGTGTGTGTACTCCACTGTGGTGCTACTGTGGTGTGTGAGTGTATATGTGCATCTAACTAAAAGGAGAGACTACCAGGACTCTGCCAACATAGGCATCATGATCCCTCTCATTTAGGGACCACTAATTGGCAGTTAATTAGCAGAATTGACTCTGTTGTCAGATCCCAAGTGCAAGCCCCCCTACT
The DNA here is from genome assembly GCA_033032245.1 of Poecilia picta. Classification (NCBI taxonomy): domain Eukaryota; kingdom Metazoa; phylum Chordata; class Actinopteri; order Cyprinodontiformes; family Poeciliidae; genus Poecilia; species Poecilia picta. The sequence continues at coordinate 16,224,652 of CM065374.1, forward strand.
AACACCCTCAGCCCACTAAGTTCATTTGATCTGGCTGCCTCCTTGATGCCATAATAATAATCCCATTTTATCAGTTTTGGATGAAGAAACTCGTTTGGAAAAACATATTCTCATTATTGGCACCGGTGGTACGGCGCAGACTCCCCGTCGTAGCAGGTTTCATTTTGATTTCCACTCTGTTCTGGGCTTGTCACAGATCCAAATAGCTGCTCGCAGCAGAATCCAGACACATGCTTTACTCACAGGGTAAGCCATGGGAGCATTAAACAGCTGATGCTAATGTGTGCCACCGTGTTTATGTCTGCTCCAAGTGTACAAGCATGTGTTGCGTGTGAGTGCGGGAGCCCTGTTGAAAATTTTCAGTGTAATTAACAGGGCCCACTCCCCTTTATCGGGCACAGGGGCACATTGGGTCAGAGCGCGGCTTGGACACCCACCGAGGTTGCGAGGCGAGCCCGGTGCCCACCTCTCTGTGTGTGCATGATTATGAAAAACAGGTGGTGGATTTAATAACGCTGGCAATGTCGGGCGATCATGCACAAAGAAGCAAAAGAAAAAATGAATGCCTTTTTACTTGTTTTCCCATTACATAGACTCTCCAAGGCTGTGGAATTCTCCCAGCTAAGACGGCATGCAAGCAGAACGAAGCCAGACGAGGCAAGACAGAGAGAGAGGCAGAGCGCTATAAGAGACATTACAGAGAAAGCATTAGAGAGAGAGGGAGATGGAGAGAGATGGGAGGAGGGAGGTCTTTGTACTTCTCTGCTCCTTTTGGCTCTTTTATTCCTCAATGGCTTGGTTTTTATTGGTAGGTCGTTTAATAAGAAGGGCTCCACGTTTGAAATGAAGTCGGGGCTGCGTTTGCGTGGGCAGGCCTCCTTTTATTTTTTTAATTTAGAAAAAAAAAAATTATTTATTTATTTATTTTATTTTAGAATGGTAATTTTTTTTTAACCAGGGTTGAGAACCGGAGAAAGATTGAGAGAATACACTAGAGAGAGCGAAGAGAGCAAGAGGGCGAGAGTGTGGGAGAGGGAGGATTCAAAGAGAATACAAGGAAGGAAAGTAGGTTAATTTATTTCATTTGTAACACGTGAAAAAAAAAAACTTAAAACGGGGAAAAAAAAAAAGTTAGTGGTTGTGAGAAGTCAAGTGTTGGGATTCTATTTTCATGAACAAGCAGCTTAATGTGCACGGGCAGCCACAGTAAGCCTGCTAGAATCTCCCTGTGCCTCAGGCCATCTGTGAGCAGAATAGCAATTTTATTACTTTGTCATTAAACCAATTTCACAGCAGTATTGTTTGTTAATGAGCAGCCGCAAACGAGCGAAGATGTCACGTACTGGAATAGCAGCAAGATTTGTTACCCTGGCACTCCTCTATCTCATTCCCTCAACCTGTGTCTCATTCTTATTCTTCCTCTTTAACATCCTTACTGTCATCCTCACCGTCTCTCTGCCGTCCACCTCTTCCCCTCCATATACTCTCCACTGTAGAGGTCCTTGCCTCGTAAAGGGGGGAACTGCCAAAAGATAAAATGCAAAGTCTGTACAGTCGAATCCCTGTTTATGATCTTCCATTTGTCTTTGGAGCTCCTTCATATGGATGGTTGTCGAAAACCGCTTAGAATTTCTTATTATTTAGCTCTTAAATATTACACGAGTCTTAATGACAGACACCCAAAAATAAAAAGCATATGACTATCAGGAACTTTGTGTTGTTCTTCGTAGTTGTTTACATTTAAAGGTGTTATTAGGGCTTTTTTTAGGTGTATTTGGTGAAGTAGTATGACATTTAGATGAATCAATCAGTTTTTTAACAACTAATTTAGTCTTTAAACTACTATTACCAGCTTTCAATAGTGTTTTTTTGTTTGTTTTTTTTTTGTTTTGTTTTGTTTTATAGAATTTTAGAGATACACCAATCGGTTGGCCAGAGATCAAAATCAGAGATTTTTTTCCAAGGCTGGCTCTGATTACTGATGAGATGCAAGCTCAATTTATACCTCATCAGCATCACTAGTGGATCTCCTGCCATTATTTTGATCAGGAACATAGGTGACGTCACACTATGTGAGTGATGGAGATTCCCAAATGACTTTTCTTTTTGAACCTAATAAAATCGGATATGAAATGATCAACTGCAAAGCCAAGAAATGGCAAAGGAATCAAATGACAATGACTGAAGAGTGTATCCAACAGGTTTTCTTCCAACTGTTTTGTACCTCTGACCAAATGTTTAAACATTTCACTGATACTTAAAACATCTGGCTTTGAGTCCTTCCCCCACAGTAACAGCTTCTACACTGAAGAATGCTAGATGTTACGTCTCATTTATGTTGCTTTCGGAGATCAGAAAAAAGATCATCTTTAATTTTAGGCAATGATCAGGGCACTTATTAGTAAGGGTCTGCTTTTACAAAGAAACCCACGCATTTTAGCTGCTGTGAATGTCCCTTTATGGCTTGTCACTCCGTTTTACTCTTGAGGTGAGCCTGAATGGGCTCCTGGTCATTTTGTGTTTTACGACCAAGGGAGGACCTGCGACGGAGAGTGAGAGAGAATTAAATTGAGGCCCCAGAGGATCAGACAACCTGACAGAGTAGATTTGGAATAATTAGTTTTATCTGCCGGGAGAGCTAGCCGGAGGATCTGCGCGTCATCCACAGGCTGCTGCGCCTCTGCGGCGATGCGATGCCAGGATGCTGTGTATGTGTTTGGAAGGAGGGCGGGGTCGGAGACGTTAAGAAGGATAAAGTTGACCAGGTATAACAGGTCGGCCTCGGGGTTCTGTGTGTATGTTCATGTGTGTTGGAACAGAAAAGGACAGAAGCTCCTTCTCCTGGCTGCGAGCTTCTTAAACTCTGTGAACCTTGATGAGGTATTTTCTCTCTGTCCAGGCATGCTCATTCTTTCACTCTTCTGTTTTTCTTTACCTCTTTCCTAGAGCACGTCACCTTCCCTTTTTACTCCAGTTGATTCAGCAGCACCATGTTTTATCTTTGCTTTGTTTACGAGCTGTCACATTCAAAGAACCTCCAGCGACCTTGCTCCTACTCCTTTCAGTAAAAGTGAGTGTTTTGGGATATAAAATGGAAGAGAGTTGTAATCACATCCTTAACAACACTACGGTGTATCATTATTACCTGGTGTGTGTGAGCATGTGTGTGTGTGTGTGTATAATGTGTTTGTGTGTGTGTGAGTATGTTTTCCAAAGCTGTGATTCATGGCTCCAGTGCCCTCTGTGGCTTTGAAGTGTAGGCCAATAAGACTATCATAGAAGACTCTATAAATCAATATAGTCCTTTGTCGGTTCAAGCTGCTCTATCTCAGTTCAGGCCTGTTGTAGATGAGGTATCAGTTATTCTGGGAATGACTATTCTCTGCTAATGGGGAGCAATGGCAAAAGCTTAAGCCTTTTAGAACAACATTAAAAAGCTGAAGAGGATACAAATAACAACAAATAGCTGTGGGAATATTACACTGACACCCTTAAATGAACACCAGTGTCATTTGGAAGTTACTTAAATAGAGTTAAAATTTTGGGGGTTTACTTCTGAAAGAAAAATGCATCTTATTGGGTTATACGTGACCTATGACCCTGAATACATCATGCACACAGTGCAAAATGGTGGTGGTCACATCATGCTGTGGGTATCTTTTCCTTAGCACGGACTGGGGAGCTGGTAAGAGTCAATGTGGAGATCAACAGGATTAAACTGGGAGAAAAGCGGGTTGGAAGCTTGAGACTGATTGAGAAGGGAAGTTTTCTTTTTTGATGTTCACAGAGGCTATCTACTTAATCTGACTGAAGCAGTTCTGCTAGGAGAAGTAAGCAAACGTTTTCTGTCCCTCAATATACAAAGTTGGTATAGAGATTTCCAAAAAGACTTTTAGTTGTACTTCCCGTAAAAATGTTACAAAATTTGGCAAAGCTTATTGCAAGGCACTGTCAACAGAATGGGGGCCTAGATTTCTGCATATCTCTCCAGTCTCTGAGGCTGGAACACATGCATGTTTCCAGTTTATGTTTGTGGTGAGTTACAGGCAGTGGCTGCAAGCATTAGCCAAAACTAGAACATGGGTTACAAAATATAGAGTCACAGAATAAGGGATTTAAATTACCCAATTCTGTATCTCCTTCCAGTCTGGATGAATATTTATCCCCCCACCCCATCATAAGTGATGATGTTTCAATGTATTTGGTGCTGGGAATGCCTTTTGTGCTCTTGTGCACTCAGAGGTTCTCAGCTTTTAGCTCCCGCTCCCAAAAGAGAGACTACAAGGCTCCCCTCAGTATGCTCATGGGTGGAATAGAAAGAGATTTAAGAAAAAAAGTTGTCAAAAACAATGTGAAATGCTGATTTCTATTTCTTATTTCCTTCACCGCTTGTTGCAGCTTGAAGCCTTCTGTATTTTGAGGTTGTTACTGGAGAATCGCACATGACAGTTCAGAGACTCAAATTCAAGGGCCATACACCGCAGTGAAGGCTGAACTGACTGAGCCTTTGTTGTATTTGTTTAAGGCTGTCACATGTGAAGCGGGCCGGTCAAAGCTGCACACAGCCTGTGGTGGAGCTGATCTGAGAGGCAGAGGGCTCGCTTCAGGCCACCAGGCACATCACAGTCCCTGTGGTCTGCTCCACAGTGTCATCGCTGCTTCTGCCAGCAGTCCCCTCCACAAACAACAGCTATTTATATCACTAGCCTGCTGCTTGGCTTTTTAGCCCTAAACTCTGCTTCTGATCGTCCCATCCCTTCTGTGTGTGTGTGTGTGCGCGCGCGTGTGTGTTGAGGCGTATGTATGTCAAAGCAGTTATGTGCAACCGAAACGCCAATTAATTATTCAGTATGGGAAGTCAGAGGCAAGCTGCCTGCATTTAACTGATGACTCTCGCAGTCACAAACAGGTGAATTCGGAAACTCAGACATCTTTGAAATGTACGCGATGGAAACCCCTTGCGCCCTGGGAAACATGTGCACATGTGTGTATGAGTGTATGCACTGCAGAATGATATATTGTGCATTCAAACTTAAAAAAATAAAATAAAAAAAATAAGGAGCCTCTTTACCTGCAGCCGATTTAGCTCTCTACCGTTAGCAAATTCACTTTTAAATTCAGGAAAACAAACAGTTACAGATACAAACGGCTCATTTCATTCCACACAAGGATAAGTGTTGCTGTTGGCGGGACTTTTCTTCTCTTTAAACTGAATCCATTGTAGTCATAATGGAGAGAAGGAGAGAGAGAAAGATGGAGATGTTTGATGTGTACCAAAAGAAATAGATTGGCCTTATTTCCTGCCTGGCTGCTGAAATGCAGACACTTGTGTTGCCTAGACGATGCAGGCAATTGACACTCAATTTTGTTTGAAATATCACGCCTCTATCATGTCATTATCAGCCTCCCCTGGTAATCCACAAAGCCACCCTGTTTGATATCTGACAATAAGGGGGAGTCACGGAGTCACTGAATCTCTCACTCGATTACCAGGCACAGGGAGGAAAAAGAGGTTGAGAATAAAAGGGAGCATAAGATGACAGAGCAGGAACAAAGAAAGGGGTGAATGAAATAAGAGATGGAAAGATAATGCAAGAGAGATGGAGAGGCTTTAAAAAAGCCACATACTTGTATGATAGCGGGGGGGTGGAAGTGTCTGAAAATGGAGATTATAACTGCCCTCCTCACACAGGCGGACAGAGGTGGCATTGTGTGGGGCACGGGGAGGGAAGGGTGGAAAATGTGGGCAAGTGGGGTGGCACACTTCACAACTGAGAAAGTGAGGGGTTCTTGTAAAAACACCCACTTATCTGAAGAACGCTGATGGATAGGCTGGTGTAATGATAGTCTCTCTACTCCAAGTGTGTGTGTGTGTGTGTATGTGTGTGTGTGTGTGTGTGTGTGTGTGTGTGTGTGTGTGTGTGTGTGTGTGTGTGTGTGTGTGTGTGTGTGTGAGAGCGAGAGAGACAGTTTGTGAGTAAGCCTTTTCTGGAGCTCCATGAAGGCAGGAAGCCCTCATCCACTCATGAGGTGAGAAACTGGCTCCTGAGGAGCAAACCTTACCTCCCAGCACTGACAGCCTCTGTCATACTCCATGTGCCTCAGCCTATTACAGGGGGCTAATATTGACTAAGCCACACTCAGAAAACAACAACAACAAAAAACTACCAAGCTGTTTGCACCATAGATTTAAGGCAGCCAGAAAATATTGCTTGCACACATATATACATTATTAGAGTGTTGCTTTAACAAAGTGGGTATTCATGTAGAACTACTCTCCCAACAAGTTTGATGGTCAACTTTTCTTGTAACTTTCTTGTCTAGCAGACGGTCCAAAACTTGGAAAGCGTATGGCACATTTGAAAATTTACTAAAACATGGCTTTCCACCTGATTTTAAAGACTTGGCAAGGAGTGCTGGGATCATTGAAGCAGCCAATAGATGCACAGTTACTCTGGAGGAGCTGCAACAATTCACAATAGGAAGTGAGGCAAGAAGAAAGTCATTGTTTAAAGAATGCCTTAAGGAGTCCCACTAGCTGCTTGGCATGTCACACCAAATATGAGGTGCTGTGGTCAAATGACATCAAGGTTATCTGTTTAGCCCCATATGACTCTGGTGGGACTTGAACCCACAACCTTTGGATAACTTCATTCCATCTAGGAGTCCAATGCGCTATCCATTGCGCCACAGAGTCTTTATAGAAGTCAGCAGGGTCTTATCAAGGCTACATACTCTTTGTTTTCACTATGACGCAGAAATATAGTGCTACTAGTTGGGACAAATATTCAAAATGCCCTGTATTATATTTTTTTGTCTGACTACAGTCTCTTCAATAATTGACAGTACAATAATCCATCTTTTATGGTAGGGTTTATTTTGTAGTTTGAGAAATGCATATAAGAACAACTTTGGAGAGACTTGAACCCACAACCTTAGAATCATTTCATGCTGTCTAGGAGTCCAATGCACTGTCCATTACGCCACAGAGCCCTTAGTTATTGTTGAGTTTCAGTACCGTGACAGACTTTCTTTTATTAGGTCAGTAGAATTATTTGAACTTCATGAATATGTGTGAGCCAATTGAGGATTTTACTATAATTGAGAAAAGTGTAATGATATGAAATTATAGAACAGCAACACTGACCAGCTGTTTTTTTTTTCATCAAGGAACGAGAAACCATTTATACCGAAGCTGATAAGAGGAGCTACTGTGACTTTCAGTTTCAAATAAACACCACATAAACAAACGCTGCTGGGGTTTGTGGTTGTAATGATTAAAAAAAAAGTCAAAAGGGTGTGAATACTTTTGGGAGCCACAGTATTAACGTGCAGAAATACTCTCTGGCAGAGGCACTGACCTCTGAAGAAAAGGAGGTTAATGTGAGAAAAACACCAAAGGTCGGACAGGTAGAAAGAGAAAAAAAAGATGTGAGGCTATACTTCTTTCTTACATCAGAAAAACTGGTAGAGCTAGGGCAGGTTAGCCATGCTGGGTTGCTACAATAAGGCCTCTTTCATACAGGTGTGTTGACGCCTGGGGCAGACTTGGCCCCAGTCCATTCTATTCACCTTGGCTGATTTAAACAATAACTATCATATCTCTTAAAGGAAAAAGGAGGGTAAAGCGTCAAGCAGGAGATGCCTAAGAGCTGTGTCGAGGCCAAGAAAAACCCCCGCTGACATTGTCAGAGCTTGTTGGTGCTGTGGTGAGGAAAAAAAAAATGTTTTTCTCTCTTTTTTTTTCAAAACCCCCTCTCCATCATAACCCCCACATTTTTTCCCCTCCTCTGCTTTCTCACCCTCCACTTCTGTACTAGATTGAGAGTTTTTGTGCCGTAGGACAGAATGTGGTGAGGAGACAGAGGAACAAAGTGCTGCTGTGTGGAGCAGCAGCTGCTGCTTGCCGGATCAAAGGGGCAACAAGCGTGGTCTTCCTGGCCCGACACTTCTCTGGAGGTGTTTGACGGACAGTCAGCAGCTGGGGCCGCACAGCCCGCCCTGTAGGGGTCAGGCCGCTGGACTACAGGGCCCAGAGCTGACATGCCCTCTCTGGACAAGGGGAAGAGGGGAGACGGTGCTAGATGGGGAGGGCAAACAGCAGCAGGGATGTCTATGTTTATCTCGTTTTGTTGTCTTTCTCTCTGCTTTAAAAGACAGAGACAGTTTAGGGATTTCTCTTTAACTCATTCGTCGGTGCTAGCCTCGTTTTAGACTTAAACCATCGGTAGCCCAGCAGCGCAATTCACACTGCAGCGCTCCAGCTCCGCGATGCAGAGGATCAGAGCTGGAAAGGGGAAAAGGAGCACAAGCGTGCCGCAGTGCTATTGATTTATTTTAATTAGCTCCTCGTTAAATCTTGTCAGTTTCCAACACAAATATATAATTCTTTGTCTGATTTTCCACTGGAGTCTTAATGACTCGTGCTCCCCGGGTTTCTGAGAGAAATGACTTGTGCAGCTCGACTGACGGAGCAATGCAAATGTTAGTCATATAGGGCTGAGGGTGGTGTTGGGGGAGGAGGGATGCCGCAAATGGGCGATGAATGGAGTAATAAAAAGGAAAAGAAAAACAGGTCAGTGAAAGTCCATGGAACAGAGGTGAAACAGTCCCCCTTTCAGAGGGAGACAAAAGATTGTGTGTGGGGTTGCGTGGGGGCGCTGTGGATGGAAGAAAGAGGGAAAGATAGACGGAGGTAAAACTATGTAAACACAGTGGTTGCCCCAAATTTAGTCCCTCTCTGACGTTTCCAAAGAAAAAGACAAAAAAAAAAAACGGCTCCTGCCTCATTCTGCTTCACATCTGCACTAAATCAAACATGGGGGTGAGGTAATGTTCACCCGACATACATCCAACGACTCCTGCTTTAGCTTAAAACGGAGAGAGGGGAATGAAAAAAAAAGAGGATACGATGAGTTTGAAGAAGCTTCCTTTTTCTGTTCCAGCGCTTCTCAAACTTTTTATGACCAGTACCACCTCGGAAAAGTCTGATTTAAATGCCACCATTCTCAAAGATTTTAATGCAGGCATACAATTGGACCTTGATCTCTTCACTCCACAAAGATCCATTTAAGTTAGAATTCAAAAAGAGGGGACAGCACAGGCGTCTCTTTTTTTCCCTCAATCTAAAAATACAGTAATGACTGCCATGCTTATGAAACTTGTTTAACATTTAAAAAAAAAAAAAAAAAAACGTTTGTCTGTACTGTTCATTTCATTAAATTGTGTTCAAAGTGCAGCCCACAGACCATTTATGGCCCCCAGAAAGATTTTGTGGCTCCACTATTCAAAGTTTTTACATATTTGGCCCATCAGTCCAGGCGGTTGATGTAGATTTTAACTGACAAATTTAAGCCTCTTTAAAGTGGAAAATGTTAAAGCATTAATATTTTATTAACCACATTTTATGTTGCTTCCATCAAAATTTCAAAGTAAATCAGGGCACAAACAACCTGTAACATTTACTCGAAAGCAGACTTTTTCACGCCTGTTCATAAAGTTGTGAAAGTAATAATGACTCATGTCCTGTACTTGTTGCTGAGAGCAAATTAAAGATTTTGCTATACCCCCCCAAAAAACAGAGAAAATTGTTTTGTTTTTTCTTTTGTTTTCTACAAAAATCAGACCACTAATCATTCCACCATTTAATTATTTTTGAGCAGGTAAACAAATGAAAATAAAGTTTAGTGTTTTTGATCAAATGTGTTTTTGTTTGTTTGTTTTTCAGATATGCAAGTAACTTTACCTTGAATTACAGTGTGCTATAACCTTTGTACACCGGCTCATTTAATCTTTCACACACATGCACACACACACACACTCACAGCACATAGTTCCTTGATGGCATTACTTTACTTCAAAATGGTTATTCTAGAAATCTTCTCCATCGCCTTCCTCTTTGAGATAAAGTGAAACAAAGATACATGTGAATGAAACCTTGATATTTCCACTACTGTTGCTCAACCTCCCAGTTAATTTGCTCCTCTTTTCCACCTCAAACAATGGATCCCATTGATGACAACATTACTTCTGACTCTCACTAAAGGCAGTCCAAGAGCCTCCAGTGGTACATATACCTCAGCTTGAGAACCGTGGATCTGTTCCAAATTGGAGAAGTGAAGCCTGCAAAGAGCTTCCTTTTGATTGTTTATGATAAATTTGGAGATCCTGTCATTTCAGCGGGTGGAATCCTACTGTATATGTAAACTGTTATGGAGATTTTGCTGGACCTTAAGAGCTGATTGTATCACTGGTGTTGATACTACGGTAGATCAGCGTCAAAGATGCAGTAGCCCCAGTATCTGACCAGACCATAATTAGTGTTTGCTTACACTTAACACACCCTCCTCATGGGGTTCATTTGCAAGAGCTTCCTGGTCAAAGGACACAGAGTGATTGGCCGTTTTAATAAAAAGAGGAGATCAAACTGAATCCTTCCCTCTTCTGTTTCCAGTGAGCTGTAACTCAGTTGCAGGCAGTTTGGGATCTTTGTTTTGGGCTGAAGCGGAAGTATGGAAGCAATGAGCCTTAATAGGAACCAGAGGACAGTCGTGTTTGCAAGCAGTGATCATGGATTGAGCTCAGCACATTCTTGTACAGATTGTGTTGCATGTAATCTTCCTACAAGGGAGACAGAAAGGGGCCTTGGAGACTGACTGACTGACAAATGGAAACTTCGGCTCTCTTCCTTGGTTTTTGAGTTTAGAAAAATGGGCATGTTCTGGTCAGCCATACAGGCAATAAACTGTCAACATCCTTGTGTTGAAATTTCCAAGCCACAATCTCTTGGAAGTTACGCGTAGGCGCGCTCAGTGTTTCTCTGCCTCATCCAGCGCTAGATGTGGCTCGCTTTCCTTCTTTCATCACAAACTCGTCAAACGAGTGACCTCGCTCTTGATTGGCGGGGTTTTGTCTCCCTCCCTCGCGTTCTCGATCTCTTCAGCCATGCTCCAGGCTAAGGTGGTTTGGCATGACAATTTTACAGCGCAGGAATGCTGACAAGACGACAGAGTTACCAGGTGTGGCTGCAAGTCAGTTAAGCAGAAACAAGGCCTCTCTGACTGCCTGAGATGAGGAAATAAGAAAGAAAAGGGCAAGCCCTGAGTCAGACAGACAGGTTTGCACTGATTACATCTTTAAACTTCCAGTAACCTTCCACATAATGTGTCAGCCTTTGTCATCTTGTGGAGTTTTTTTTTTCTGCATATACTGTAATAAAAAATCTAAATCAGTACCATGCAAAAACAGTATTCAGATCTCTAGCTGTTACATATCTTGTCCAGTTAAGACAACAGACTTTCATTGTGTTTTATTAAAAGTTTATGTGATAAAACCAGGACAATGTCATGCTTGCTTGTGAAATGTGGAGAAAACTATTACTGAACTGAAAAGTGTTGTGTGCATTTATATTCAGTTTGGTTTACTCTCATTGTGTCCCTTAGTGAAATCCAGTGCAGCCAGCAGAAGTCGCCAAGTAGCAAATCAGAAAACTAGGAATGAACATCACCATAAATGATAAAGAATCAAGATTCTCTTGTGTGACTTGAACATTAATGTTTGCCGATGTTCTCCGTCTTGTCTGATTGGACTCCGGCTGTTTTTAAGTAAAAGAAGTGTAGGTGAAAATTTTACTTTCTATATGAGCAAACCTGTCAGACAAGCCACAAAGTATTGACTCAAAGGCACGAGCACAAATGCATTACACACTTTTTCAGATCTTTCTCTTTAGAAAAGCAGCTAAAATATTTGAAAACTACGGATCATTTCCCTTCTGCTTAACGACCGACTGCTGCTGTGTGTTGGCCTGTCCGAATAAAGCCCTCAGAAGTAGAAGTTTGCAGTTATAACACAACAAAATGTGAGAAAGGCCAAAGGGTACGAATACTTTTTGCAAGACGCTGTAAAACTGGGAAGTCTTTAATTCTCCCATGTCAAAATACGCACTAAGATACAAAGCCGGACAAGGTAGTTAGCAGATAAAAAGCTTTCTGTGAAGCCCTCCACCTCCTCGTGTGAGAACAGATATTATTAACCAAGCATGCAGTGTTGATCCAGCCTTGTGGAGACCCTGTGCCAAGTGGACTCCCGCTGCCCTGGCTCCATCATTCATATCTGTCTGTTATTTTCCTCTGTGACTCACAAAGACACAACAGTCAGGGCCCAAAGCAAGCCTACCACTTCATATAATGGAGGAACCAGGTCCTCCGTCGTCAAGTGGAGATACGTGCGTGCGTGTGTGTGTTTGTGCGCATGCATGTCTTGCGCCGTTTAGGGGGCACGTCAGCTGGAAGAGCTACTGTGAGCCAGTTGGCAATATGCTGCAAAGAATGTGCTGACATGTGCAATACACACACCAGCTCCCGTTCACGTGCACACGCGTCCTCCAGTTTTTTTTCTTTTTGTTTTTTTTGATGTGCGACATGAAAATGTGTTCAAGGCTTATTGGCTGGACGACATTAGCTCCTTACATTAAACAGCGGTGGAGCTGCTGTTGGCCCCTCCTGCGGCGTTGTACACATTCTGGGCTGTATCCCGATGAATGACCTCCTTATGACCCCCTAACCCTGGCTTTAATTATTTGTTTGAAGACAGCATGGAGTTCCCATGCTGAGCGGTGCTCTGTGTACCCTCTGTGTGCATGTGTGTGTTGCCGCTCCTGCGCACTAACACTGAGCAGAGGCAGGCCGTAATAAGCCGGACCACCAGATGTAGATAATAAAACACGAGCTTTTAGGCTGGAGGTTTGAAGAGAGTTTTTTTCCCCCCTCGAGAGTCTCTTGTGTTCTGGTTAGCCTTCGGACACGCCGGCGGTGGCTGCGGTCGTGTCCGTGGTGGTTCTGTTTCGATTTCCAAGCGCGTACGTATGTTTTAGTGAGCGGTTAAGGAATTCTCACTCCCTGTGGTCAACCTCTGTGAGTCTCTCGGGGCTCCGGGCTCATCCGTCTGAGTGTCCATCCAAGCTGACTGGCCCTCATCTCTAGAGGATTCTGTGTTGTTCTAAGCACACTCCATTAGCGGCTCACGGTTTGAGGGAAAACATTGTTATCAAGCCAGAGTCTGATAATCTCAATTGGCTTTACTCAGACTGATAAAAGGTGCTTTAAGGCCACGAGAGGGGGGCCACAGTCATCCCCCCTGACCCTCCTCCCGACCCATCACTTGCCTTCAGGATACCTCATCGCCTGCTGGTTACTGTGGCAACCCTAAAACTAAGTCTTCATGGCGTGATATGGTATTAGTTAGAGCTGGGAATACTGACAAAAATGAGACCCATATGAGAAGCTGACTTTGTGGGAAGTATCTGGATATCTGTTTGTCTTCACAGCGGTACAGTGTTTTCTTATTAAAAATTTCAATGAGAGCAAACATTGAAACCTTATTTCCTGTGTACTTTAGGTACAACATTTCCTGTAAGAATATGGATAAACACAACATGAACAACACTTCCCCCCACCCCCTTCAGAATATATAAGGAAAATCGAAAACGGCACTTTGATCCTACAGCTCTGCTCTCTAAGGAGAAAGTCCTCTGCAGTCACTGGAAATCATACGGTCAAATTCAGCACCTGGGTAGAACGTTCCTAATATTACGTGTTTATGGTTATGACCCAGAGTGGGTATGAATGCACATGGTTGTGATTTTCAGCCCCATGGTGAACGTAGAAAGGGAGAAGGCAGGGCATATATTTTGGCACCGTGTTCAGCGCTTAAAGCAGGGACGGTGAGGTTAAGAATTATTGCTTGCTTTTCGAAGTTTGTTTTTCTTAGTTTTATTTTATTTGTGTAAAATGGGAGAATGCAAATTATTTAACAGTTTATGTAAATGTGCCAGAGTTCATCATTTAGACACATCGCTGTTTGTAGTTTCTGTCTGGCTGATGGTGTAAAACAAGGTAAAAACATTAAGTCACATGATTAATGTTGGAGAAAAGTCTACTGACTAAAAGAGTGACAGAAAAAAAATACAAAAAAAACATGGCTAATATGTAACAGTTATTAATTTATACTAATGATGGTTAAGAATGAGCTGCTATAGCTAAGTTTGTGTGTGTGTGTAATCTTAGTTTTTTCTAGTTCCAGCTCTCATGATCATTTTAATGCAGCCTATTATATGTTGACAAAATATCCAAGTTTCTCAGGATGTGCAGATGTTTAGTGCAGATGACTAAAAATGCTTCTTTAAAATATGCATCTGACTTTTTAATTACATTTTCTAAAGCTCATTTATCTATTTTTTTTGCATTTTAGTTTTTAATGGTAATGTTCAACAGTTCATACAGTTTTGTTTTTGGGACATGATATTTATGTACGTCTGTAAAGCCACAGTATTTAGTTTCTTATGTATCTGAAACTCATCAAACTGAACTTAATTCTCTTCCCAACCTTTTTTAAAAAAGTAAGTTGGACATTTATTTTGCAGACCGAAATTTTTGTAGTCATCTACTTCCAATAGTCTCCTTCTTGCTTCTCTAAGTATATGTTCTGGCCACAGAAAATAACTTATAGCTTGCAAACATGTGTTACTAGAGAAGACATTAAATTAAGAAAGATGCCTCCTACTATATGAACACTGTCTGGTTTTAATTTCTTCAGTTGTTTCTGATAGCACAGCTTACTTATGATTTATCTTTTGTTCTGTTGACAAACCTCCTCCGGCCTAATTTAAGTCCCCAATAATGCGAAGGAATCAAATGATTCCCTGTCTAACTACGATTCAACTCCTTCAGGTTTTTTTTTCTTATCCTCATATGGATGTGTTTCATCTTTTTTCTCTTGGGGGCCCACAGCACCCCTGTGTACCTGCACTCTGGATGCCCCCTGGCAAATGAGTGCCGCGTCTCTCTTTTCCCAGCCGTGCATTTTGTACATTTAACCATGTCACTTTGAGCCGGGCAGATTACAGCCGTTTAAGTTCATTGGAGAAGGTAAGGGCAGGTATCAGGGCTTCATGGGGGATTAGGAGCCCAAATTGGTTCCAGCTCTCCCTTCCTTCTAATGACCAGTTCTTTAGCCATATTGATGGTGCCGTGGGCCTGTATGTTAAAGGACGGACTTGAATCCCCCCGCCCCCCACCTCTCTCTCTCTCCCTCTCTCCTGCGTGCTTTTTTGAACCAGCATGCTGGACAGCTCCAACGTGATCTGAAACTGTTGTTTAATGCCAAACACATGGTGTTACCTGCGAGGTTACGGCCAAGTTTTTTTTTTGTTTTTTTTTCCAGGTTTTTTGAAAGCACACGTGAAAAGAAAAAAAAAACGGCATTGGAAAGGGGTCAACGTTTTCGGGGAATGTCGAGAGCTGCCTCGGTTTTGGTGTCCATGCACCCTGCTCTTGGCGGAGCCCAAAGGCATGCCATTCGAAGTTAAAAAGGTTGCCCCTGGCTGGCACTTACCTCCCGATGACCTCTGGCTCCACGCTGGTAAAGCCACAGGAGCAAGGCCGGCCGGGAAGGCTTTGTGGAGCTGCACTTATTCGCTGCTGTGGTGGTGATAAAACTTCAGACAGCCTAATTGATGGGCTCACTGACATAACAATACCTTGTGAAAGCACGGAGTGGCCCATGCCTGGTCCTCATTTCTAGACAGCTGGAAGGGGAGCAGAACCCCCTACAATGCAGCCAGAGAGGGGGTCCCACCGAGGGGAACTGTTGCGGTGGGGGTAATATGGTGGGACGCAATGAAAGGAACCATTTGTGTCCTGCAATTTGCTCACAAAGAAGCCGACGCACAGAAAAATAGCGTTTGGAGAGACCCGCATATACAATTCTGTAAGCTTTGCATGTGTAAAGTTGGTGTTTGCTGCACAGAGCTGGCTGAAGGTGTGATTGGGAGAGGGAGAAGGAGAAAGGGATGTGCCCAAGCCTCTGTGCCCAAGCTGCACTTAATACTTGAGGAATGTCTCCCCAGTGCCTATAGCAACCAAACGTAATCAAAAGCTTTATTAAAAGAGTGGGGAATAGATCATATGGAACATTAAAAGTATCCCTCACTGGGTTCCCAAGTCAGCACACAATTGCCCTTTTGTTTGTTTCTGTTTTGTTGTGTGCGCCTCTCTCTCAAGGACTTTGTGGCTAATGTTGCCATTAAGTCATGCAAAACTGTTTGTCTTTGTGGAGGCCTGTGATGAATCTTCCTGAGTGTGAAAGAGGGGTTGATTTAATGTTTATTTCTTCTCTTTGTCCCCCACACCCCACTTCTCTCTCTTTCTGCCAGGTTTATTAACGCCAGAAGAAGAATAGTACAACCCATGATCGACCAGTCAAATCGAGCAGGTAAAGAAAAAAAAAATTAAAAAAGCAGAACGATCCAGCCAATCTGCACGAAAGTGTTCTTGACCCTTGTTTCTCCTACATGAACACGTAAAAAAAAAAATCACGCCTTGAACCCAGATTTTTCAACATTGCACCCCTTCACCTACTAACTCTTAAAAAAAAAAACATTTCCGTTCCCTCTGTTCATTCTCTTTTCCCCTCTTTTCAATGTGATGCTCTAAAATGTTGCAAGCCATTTGCTGATCTACTCTAATTGGACATTTCCCAGTCTTAGTGGAGAGAGGGTTATATTAGCATTCTCTGTGAATTACTAATTGGACACAGGAGGAGAGCCGGAGATGCTAGCAGCAGCTTACGAGTTATCTCCTTTTTTAGTCTGTTTTGATTTGATTTAGGTTTGTTTTTCTTTTATTTATTTTGCCTGGGGTTAAGTAGGTTTACATACTCTTACTTTCTGCACTAGTTTTACGTTCCACTTCCTCTGCAGTCCTTCTTCTGAATTATGTAGTTAAGTATTAAGAAATCCTCTTAACTGTGAAAGTGTAATGTTTTAGTAGGAGAAAGAAGAGCTTGAGTTAAAAAAATATGACAATACAGACACATGTGACATCTATACATATGCATTGTTACATTTCTTTTAATATTAATGCCACAAACCATACAGAATACCTGAAAATTCAGCAAATATTTAAGACTGGGCCTAACAAAGAAAATAAGCAGCAAGAGCTACTTGTGAAAGAATGGCCCAGTCAAAGGTCAGTTTGACTCAGTTTGAGCCAATTTGAAAAGAGAAGTTGGTTGAAAAAAATCACTCAGTAAACCAGCAAATCTGGTAGTGATAAAGCTTTAAAGACTTGCATCTGGAATTGACAGCAATGAATGGCGGCTAAACAAATTATTGTCTTCAGGGAGAGGGGGGTAAAATTAATTCTAGATCTTTATTAGTGAATCGTTTTGAAAACAATGTATTATTTTCCTTTAACTTCAAAATGATGTGCTGCTTTGTGTTGGTCTATCACTTCAAATTTCCAATAAAATAAATGGATGTGTGCTGTTTCAATGAGACAAAATGGGAAAAAAGTTGAAGGGGTCTGAATATTTTCACCAAAAGACTTAGATGATGCAGCCAATCATAACCAAAACCAGACACAACTGATGATTACTGCTGAGCTCTGCGGGCTCAGATAAATCATTCACACCAGGGGATAATGACACAACCTACAGGTTAAACAAGTTCAGTAGAATTGCATCTCTTGTTTGTTAGAAAAGAATCACATGCTATAAAAAGCACATGGCTTATTTTGTCCCTCACAGCAACAACTCCTCTCATCCTGTCAAACTGCACGTCCTCTCCTCTCGCTTTGAGAACAATGTATCTTCCCTGCGCATGGTTTTCAGTGACACCGACAGCATGTACGAACAAGTGTGTGTGTGCTTGCATGCATAAGGACCCACTGTATGCGTGTTTGCATGCCACGCGTCAGTCAATGCAGTCCACAAACGCGAGCACAATGTCTTACAGTATGTTTGGGCTGGAGCTGAGACAATTGCTGATTGTCTGGTGTGTTCTCTTTTCTTCTCCCCCCCCACCCCCCGCTCCCTTTTTCATGTCCACGTTTTGACTACAATCAGGTTTTCTTCTTGATCCTTCAGTGAGCCAAGGAGCAGCGTACAGTCCAGAGGGCCAGCCAATGGGCAGCTTCGTGCTGGATGGTCAGCAACACATGGGGATCCGACCAGCTGGTAAATCATCATCATATTCTTTTTTATTTCATCTCCTTCTTCCAACACCCTTCTTTGCCACCATTGTTTCACTCTTGGCTGTTTTGCGAAGCTGAAGCTGAAGCTCACTGATGTGACTCCCTGAGATGTAGTCAAGGTTGTCTAGGAAAAGTCCTCACAACTAACCACATGAACCACAATGACAACGTTATTCTTTTTACAAGTCCACTTCCCTGCATAAGAAAAAAAAATCCTTGGAAGTAACCACAGTTAAATCTAAGATGTAAAGCAACATGCACAGTGCCTTTAAAAAGTATCATCATCAAAACAATAAATGTTTTTTTTGTTGTTTTTACATTGATATGTTGCATTTTTACGTATTTCATTCAGGTTTTATGTGATCAACACAGAATAGTGCATAAGTGTGATGCGGAAGGAAAGTGATATGTGATTTTTGACATTTTATACACATTAAATCTGAAAGGTGCGGTGTGTCTCGTAGTCACTCTGATTCCACTAACTAAAACCCATTGACAGCATTGTCTCCAGAATTCCCATAACTTCTTAAATAGAAATTAACACTGTACATCACCATAAACACACCAACACCATTGTAAAACATGGTGGTGGCAGCATCATACTGTGTTAATTAACAATTATCATGATGGAGTTGGTTTTAGGAGTTATAAAGATCCATAATTCAAGTGGTAAAATTGTCACCAAGAAAATGTTTTCCTTTAGTAGAAACAGTAAAATGTGTTGATTTGAAGATGGATGGGACTATTTGTCAAAGACAAAAATAGTCTTTGACAAAATGTCTAAAGACATGACTGTATGTCAGTCTTTAGACATACAAAGTATTTTTAAAACATTTCCTATAAGCCTTGTAGCTGTAATTGCATCAAAAGATACCCAAATACAGTTGTATAAACCACATTTTAGATATTTATTTGTAAAGGAATTTAAAAACTTTGTGTTGGTCTATTGATTAAAATACCCCTAAAAATACATCCAGGCTTGTAGTATCAATGTGAAAATAAATGTACAATGGATTCTTTTTCAAGGCACTGTCAACGCTCTCGCACTCTTCCACCTCTGCTTCATCATTTCCACCTTAAGCTAACCGACTTCTTCCTGTCTATCAGTGGGTCTTCTTCAGTCTTTCTGTGATTCAAACTCCTGCTGATTCTTTTGTTTCTGGCATTTATCTCCTCTCTCTAGGGCCTATGAGTGGAATGGGGATGAATATGGGCATGGATGGGCAATGGCACTACATGTAACCTCCATCTTGTAACGCAAAGAAAAAGGGGGAAGTAAGTACTGGGAATTTCTTTGTTACATGTTTTACTGTTGTGTCTGGGTAGAGGGGGGGGGTGCGAGTCAGGGTCAGATGTTCCTCAGAATTCCTTTCCAGCTGACCAGCACGTTGTCTTTTTTACGGCAAGTTTTCATCCCCAGCAACAGTTCTCGGCGAAATGTTTTAGCGACATGCTTTGAGTGTCGAAGTGGGAGGGCAGAGGATGAATTGGAGACTTGTGGAAAAAAAAGTGGGAGTTGTCCTGGGATGGCGAGGACCCCGACTTGTAGACGCCAGACAACAGGGGACGACAACAGGATAAAGAAAAGGGAGGCGGGGAGAAAACAACCTGGCATGGCATCCACAAATTTATTTATCAAAATAGCGCCATCGCTCTCCTCGTTGTGGACAGCCAATGCAAATGTTGGACATTTAGGGAAAAAATAACATCTCCTGGGGAAGGGGCTGACAGGGGGAAATTAAGCAGGCTCCAGTGAAGCGATAAAGAAGGAGAAGTGAAACTGTCCTCCGAGTGACATAAATCTGTCTGGGGAAGGATTGATGCCCAAATTATCTTATATGCAAAGACGGGAACACGGCAGTACATTATGGCCCCTGAGCTAGATATACGGGCTGTGGGTGACATGGTCGATCCTTCAATGGGGATTTGCTTTGAGATGCGTATTGGTAGGAATGAGCATGTGAGAGGGGTGAGAGGAGTGGTGGGGGGGGGGGCACTGTGTGTTTTGATTATTTTTTACTGGAGGGAGACAATTTCAGGGGGGCACTGTAGGGGCCAGCAGTGACAAGCCTGACCTGGGACTCTAAGACACAAGACACTGAGATAAATTCAAATGGTTATTCATACAAGAATTCATTCTGTATCCAAGAGAAGGGAGATCTGTAGCACATGCATACAGACACAGGCTGTCTGTGCGACTGGTTGCACACACCCGACACAGCTACAGTAGGGAAAATAAGTATTGAACATGCCAATGTTTTTCTCTGTAAAGGTTTTTTTTTTTTCTAGTGGGTCTATAGAGATTTAATTCAAACCAGATGTCAGTTACAACTCAATTAATCCACACATAAAAGGAAACAAAACAAAACAGTCTATAAAGGGTGTGTTATAAAGCGGAATGGCACAAGGAAAAGTATAGAACATGCTTACTAAAATACATTGAATGCAGAATAGAAAGGCCATTTTTTGGGCATGAGAAATTTGCGACAGAAAGTTTTCTGCATGCAGGAACAACTAGCTGCATGCATTTCTCAGATGTGATGCTGACCCATTCTTTCGCCCACTCTTGGTGATTCTGGGGATCTCTTCTATGCGTTCTGGTTCTACAGTTCTTTCAATCAGATTCAAATCAAATTAACTACCAAGTCATTTTTGGAGCTTTTTTCTTTCTCTAAAACCACTTGAGAGTTTTCTTGCCTGCATGTTTGGGATCGCAGTCTTGCTGAAAGATCCACTTTTATTTCATCTTCAGATTCCTATCTGTCAGGTCGATCTGCCGAAAGACAATCTTGCACCATATTTTTGAGATAATATCCACTACAATTCCTCCAAACTTGGGATTTCCGATGACATCATAAGAGTTCACTCTCGACATCATCTGACCAGACTGTATCTTCCCAGTACTTCACTGGTTTTCTACAACAAACGTCTCTTGAGCTTCAAACATGCTTTTTCTTCATCAGTGGAGTCAGATGCTGTGAGCACGTGCCAAGGCCGTGATGGTCTTCTGATGCAAATCTTACCATGGCCATGCCCGGCTTATTTTGAAATGTTTTTTTTTTTCCTTTTATCTATTCTGGCTAAAATCCTGTTCACTGGAACATTAAAAAGTTTAAAGAGATATCTGTTAAGCATGTAATTAGAAGTAATAAAGCTTGAAAGGTCTTGAGAGAGCTCTTTTGTTTTTACCCATGCTTCGTATATGATATCTCAGTAATAAGAGACCCATTTAGGGTGGCATTAATGAATCTAGTATTAACTAGCATCAATAGGGATAATTGCTTTCTGAATATTGACAATTTCAGATGACTTCTTGGCTTTTGTTAAACTTTTTTCCCCTTCATTTATTCAAATCTTTTTTTTTTTTTGGCATTGCATTTTAATACATACAGCTTGATTAATGTCTCTATTTGTTTTGATTTCAAATTGCATTGGGGATACTTGGTTTACCCATCCCCATTACAGATAACCTTAACATATTTAATACTTTTTTTTGCACCCCCATTGCCCTCCACCATAAATGCCATACAGCTGTGGTGCTGGCATTTGAAAAATCAAGACTTATCACATCCTAAAGGAAGCACGGCAGAGCAGATTTTATTTAACACCCAAACTCCCTTGCTCAATGGGGCACAATATAATAACACTTACCTTGATTAAAAGAATCCTTTATATGTAAATGCAGACTGGATTTTCCAAAGGGTCACAGTAGCAATTCTTCTGACAGAGATCATTTCACCCCTCCGGTGCTGGTTTTCTTTCTGTCTTCAGAACGACGTTCGGTCTCATCCCCTCCTGTCTCCGCTAATGGCGCCTGAAAGAAAAAAAAAAATCAGGAAGCAATGTTCCCTAAAACAGTCACACAGAGACAACATTTGCTCAGGTTGACTAATTCTTAATATACGTCTATATAATTTTGAGACGATTTAATTACGTAACATATTTTATGCTTCATGAACAATTACATTAATAGCTTAATACAGAGGAATATTACCCTCTCTTGATTTGATTACACAGCCACACAATATGGTATATTTGGTACTTAATTATGGCCAGCCATTGAGCAGGACTACTGTGCCATAACAGAAATGCAAAGCCTATTCAGGAGGCAGGCATGCAGAGATGGCAGGACAGGGGCTCAGTCTGTTCCTCAGTTATTGTCTTCAGATGGTTTTACCACTCTTGTTAATAAACGGGGGGTGGGTAGCGGAGGGGGCTTTCGGATCTACTTAATGGAATGACAGCAGCTTACAAGAGAAGAGATTACCAGTTTACAGTGTCAAAAAACATCTGCTGGGTCTTTTAACAGGAGCTGCTCTGCATTATATGGAGGCCGGGGGCACCCATCATGCTCTCCCACCCTGTTTCATTTATTTTACGACCCAAGTAGTGAGATTTTAAAACGGTAGATGGCACAGGTTTCAACCGATGAGACCTGCTATCAGTCGGTCGGGGCCCTCTCCTCTTCCTGCCTCCACTGGGGGCCTTCCGGTGTCACTTCTTAATTGTAGTGTACCAAGGTGGAAGAATGCAGAGAGCAAAGCATGCCCGGTGACCTTACAGTGACCTCTCCTCTCCTATTACGGCTTCATTCCCCCTGTGGTTCACATTACAAAGCAGGGCCAGCCCAGACCCAGTCCCACCCCAAAAAGGCCCCCTGGCTTCACAGAAGCCTCCCGCTCGCCCGCCTTTCCCCGCAGGTTCTGGTCCTCCGGACCATCAGCGCTCTCGCACTCTAGTCCCAGACTCCAGGAGATGCAACCTTCTCCCCCCCCCCCACCTCTCCCCCTCCACCACATCTTCCTCTTTTCTTTCTGATTACAACAAACAGTCGGATGAAAAGGCGAACAGCGGCTCTGCTGAGCCAGCTCTGTGTCCTGGGTGCTGTCACAGCGAGAGAGATGCCAGCATGCTGAGGTCTCCACACATATGAAGTGGAGACCATCTTAGGGGACATCACCATATCCACCTCCTTCTCCCTTTCATTCTCTGCCTGCTTCCTTTTTACCTTTGTTACTTTGTCTCGCTGCCGCTTCCTGCTCTTGCTGTTCTTAAAAAAGCCCACACTCCACACCTCCACGGCACGTTTGCGAAAGTATTCACGCCACTTAAATCTTTTTGTATTACACCCACAAACTTCAATGTGTTTTATTGGCCTTTTTGAACGCATGCCAACTCAAAGTAGCGCACGGCTATGGAGTGACGGAGGAACGCATGGTTTCTTCGTTTCTTTCTCTTTTTTTTCATGATCAAAATTGTGGCATAACATTTGTATTCAATCTCATTTGCTTGGATACTCTTAAATAAAATCCCTCATTTAGTGTCAGGATAAAAAGAACTTCTCTGTAAACACATTTAGAGATTTGTTCGATAACATTAGAGGATCATACGACAAAAAATGAAGAGCGATTGAACATGAAAAAAAAAACAAGGCAGCCTACATGGAAACTGTGGAGAAGTTGCAGAGATCTTAGACGTCTGTTAAGACGATCCAAAAAATCTTGCAATCCAAAAACTTCCCTTAATAGAAAGCTGTTGTTGAAAGAACACCAAAAATCTAGAGTCTTTTACTGTCTCTAGCGGGTTTTTCTTTAACTCTTTTTCTATTGACAGCTTCCCCACACCATAATGCTGCCGCTGCGATTTTACATCGTGGGAATAGTGCTAATGGTGTCATATTAATTCCACAACCACAACCCCGGGCTTCTTTTGCATTGACCTCAGTCAAACAATCGGAATAAAAATATTAATCTAGAAAAAAAGGTTCAGGCAGTATCAACACTTCTGCAAGAAATCGTTAGCCTAAAAACTCTCCGTTTCAACAGACAGAACGAGGCCTTGACGTTCACGTTTTTGCTGATACAACTTCCTGAGCCGTGAATTATTTAGCGTCTTCTTTAAGGGATTTCAGAGTAAATATGTACTCGTAGAGACGTGTCCCTGGGGGAAATTGCTACTAAATTCAGCCGGGGAATTGACTGTTCCACTAGTAAAAAAGTATTAGCACTATTCTCCACATCAATACCCCTGCTCGGCTTTCCTCACATCCTCCAGGACCGCCGCTGTCTGTGGATGACTGAGGATCGCTTTCCAACCTGAGACCAGACCACAACGCTATTGGGCATTGTAAACCACTCACCATGGACTAAAATAGCCCGGCGCAATAATGTCTCTCTTTACATGCGGAGGCTAAAAGCTCTGCAGTCGCACACGCAATGTCATAAAGTCTGCTAAGCTCTCTGTTGGCAAAGTTGAGGTTAAATTGAATTAAGGCCTGTTAATGGAGAAGGAGCGTGTCAAAGCTGCAGTTTTATTGACTCCATGAATACATTTCTCTCCCTCTGTGTTTCCCTCAGGTCTGCCAGTCATGCCAGGGAGTACGTACCTCAGAGCAGTCCTATGGGCATGAGCATGGGCCCACCCACCTACTCCAACCCTCATCAGATGCCTTCTCACCCATCGCAGCTCAGACCCGGACCACCACCTCGCCATGCGTACCTTACCGATCATCCCCACGCTCCCCACACCATGCTGATGCACGGAGGACCCTCGTTGCACCCAGGAATGACCATGTCTGCACAGAGACCCCCTTTGCTCTCACCCATTGACCCCAGTACTGGAGGATATGGCCTGGACATCCACGCCCAATAGTTAAGGGACGAAAACAGCAGCTACGACAAGAAACACTTCCAAAAATAAGTAAAAAAAATAAAAAGGAGAGAAAAAGAAGAAAGCAGCCCCACTATAAATCCTATTTTGAGACTATTTTTAAGAATAAAAGTGAACCCTTTTGACCAGAATTTGACACTAAAGAAGCAGAATTCCAGACGAGCTGTGATTCTTTTTTTTAAAAAAAAAAAAAAATATTGTCAATTTTGTTACTTTCATCCAAAAAAAAAAAAAAAAAAGATGGAGGACCAAGCTGACAAGAACACTTTGTAAAGTCTTGGGCTTTTGGTAAAGATCAACACAAAATGTTTTGACATATAAAAAAGTAAAAAGCAACAAAAAAAAACAAAAAACGTGCGATGAACGGACAGACGCACGTGACGGCAAACACACACAGACACACTCTTTTTGGCACATGCCATGACACATATTTTCATGTGACACGCTCTTTCAAAAATGAGAATAATATCAACCCCACAGAAGTTGAATAAAAACAAAAAAAAAAGCGAAAGAAGCAGAAAGACTCCAAGAGTTATAACTACTGTAGTATAAAAAGTATAGATAAATAAGTTAAAACTTGTGCATTTTTTTGTTTTGTTTTGTTTTGTTTTGTTGATCACATGTTTTATGTTGCGCTAGTTTTAGAATTAAAGGTTAACCCTTTTCTCTCTCTCACACTGTGTGTGCTCCTTCCTGGAGAAGAAACTCTCTCGCAGCACAACACTAAACATGGAAAAAAAAGAGGGAAAAAAAAACAATAAGAAGATGGAACATCTCAACAAAGCTTCAAACCACAGAAGGGCAATCAGGTCCTGCCCCCCCTCCCCCTAAGAACAGGGCATGATGGGAAAAGGCTGCTAAAGGATTCAGTTTGAACATTTGTCATGCCCCTCTCTCTCTTTTTTTTCTTTTCTTTTGGTTCATGGATGAATGTTTGCCCTGTAGGTTTTAAAGGAGAAAAAGGTTCGTTGTTTGACTTGCCCAAGCACTGGATTGTGTTGGTTTTTGTACATTTTTATTTTTATTTTTTTATTATTTCAACTTTTTTTTTTTTTTTTTTTTTTTTTTTTTGTACCCTGGACTCTCATTGGTTAAGAGCCTTTGGAAGGAAGCTTGAGAGCAACACTCTGCAGCGCTTCTTCACGTGCCGGATTGACACAATTTTGCCATAAGGACAATAACTGACACAGATGTTGATTCTGTGGCACTGGAGAAGCATTTGATGGTTGATGCACCAAAAAAACATAAGCGGAAAAAGAGAAAAAAAAAAAAAAAAAAACAACACTTAAATTATGAACTCAATGCTTTTGGGAGGAAAAAAAAGCGGAGAGAATATTGTAACAAACTTCGTACAGAGTTCAGTCTATTAATTGTTTCATGTTAGATATTCTATGTGTTTACCTCAATTGAAAAAGAATGTTTTTGCTAGTTTCAGATCTGCTGTGGCATTGATATTGTATGTCCATGAATTCCTTCCTTTTTCAGCACGTGTTCCTCACTAGATGATAAGATGCCGTCTCCCTTAAGCTTTGTCAGAAATACATTAAATACTTGTATGAGGACTGTGACGTAATGTTTAAAAGGTGTTCAGTCACAAATGCTGTAATAAATATTTCATTTTTTGGATTTTTGTTAGATTTTTTTGTGTTATTAACTTTGTTGCATACAAAGTCGTAATAGACCATCCCCCCTCCCACACTCCTACACTTTAACAGAGCTCAGCTTGGTTGGTTACTTATTGTTGGGGCATATTGTTGCATGTTAAATTTATTTTTGCACATGGTTATAAAAATACATCACTTTCTCACGTTGTTCATGCGCTCTTCTTGCAGTAGAGTGGCTCCTCTTAAAATGACAAAAACAAATTGTGGCGGAGGCCCATCTTGCCATGGCAATTTATTCAGGCACACAAATGTTCCCTTCAAATGATAAATAACTTTCATATGCAAATGAAGCAAGCAAATTGCACAGCAAACTTGCCACCGAGCCATTTTATAGTTGGAAATCAAATGATAAAAAAAAAAAAAGAAATCTGACATGAAGGTAAATAAAAGTGATTGACTGCAACTTCCAGGTGATGGTGAACTTGAAGGAAAAGAGAGAAAAATAGAGAAATATTTTCAGGAGGTTCATTTTTGTTTTACAATTTCTAAATAAAAAAAAAGGGGAGAATGAGGATTGAATTATTTTGTGGCTACTTCTCCCTATTATAGATGATGAATAGCGTTTTTTTTTTCCAGAATTAATAATATTGCAAAAACAACACAGTAAGACTTTGCTTCGAGAATAATTGCCTCCATGCAGCCAGAACCATGACTGGCCCGCACCGTGTGTGCTGAACAGAGATTCTACCGTTTTGCAGCGCCGCCTGTTGGCCGAATCTGTCATTGTCGTCTGCAAGTACAAGCCAGTGATAGGCTATCTCTTCTCTCCCCCCCCCCACCTCCGTCTCGCTGCCTGTGTTTGCCTGCGGCCATCCAAGTCATAGCCTAAAACCACAAATGACGGCATTTCTCTGTCTGATTTTTTTCCACGTTTTCTTTTCTTTTTTTTCCTTCTTTTTTTGTCCTCTGCAAAAAAAGTTTAAACTTCTGCAATGTGGGGTTCAAGGCTTCAAATACACAAAGGAGAAAAAAATAGAAACTTTTACGGTAATTTTATTTTCTACCAGGTATGTTTTTTAAATGAAGCACACAATGCTACTGGCACCAGCAGTTTTGGTAATAATAATAATAATAATAATAATAATAATAATAATAATAATAATAATAATATAGTATTTTAATTATGTATTGTTTAATTAAATTTAGACTTCAAAAATCTAAATATAATGTGTAAATTAATGTGTATATATATATCTATATATTAATAATATATATATATATATATATATATATAACATTATATATATATATATATATATATATATATATATATATATTATATAGATATAATATATATATAGATATATATATAGATATAATATAGATATATATATATATAGAGAGAGACATTTTCACTAAAATGCTTTTTCTAGGGGAGGCACGGTGTGTTTTTAATGGAACATTTTAATTTAAAACATTTTGCAATTTTGAATCTTAAAATGTATAGTCTTTAAAAACGAGCTCTTTCGCTAGAAATCTTATTACAAAAAATAATTTTAAAAACGAAAAAAAGAAAGACGGAAAAGGACATGGTTAACAGGATGATTTATAATTATTTGCAAATGTATCGTGTGGCCCTATGCGCTCAAAATGTTATAATGTTATTTATTTTATATGCCTCCCATAGGTTACAGAACTTCAGATCCACAAACAAACAAAAACTGCAAATTTCTGCAGCCCCCCCTATAAATCTGGCCTACATCTTTTATTTTATTTCCTATGCAAACATATTGGGCCTCGCCCACGCAGTTAAATAAAAATAAATAAATAAATAAATGTTTATGTACAGGGTTTACGCAATAGTTGAGTTAACAGACATGTCCCCCCCCCCCCCCCACCCCAATATTCTTTCAATAATTTATATCCTATTCAGCATTTCTGTTTCTCTTTATTCTGGAGGTTTAAACGGAAAGGGAAGGAAATGCCGCTGATTTGTGCGGAGATTATCAGTTAAAAAAAAAAAAAAAAAAACCACGAGTGTTTCTATAGAAGGAGAGGATTTCAATATTAATAGTTTCTTCCCTTTCTTTTCTCCCCCCTCCAACCACGCCACCTCCTCCCCGAAGAGACAGAAGGTAGATTGCCTCTGCTGCTTTCCTTTTGCCGATTCGGTGTGACAGGAATGATGGATGATCCAGCCGAGCTAAACAACTCCTCCCCTTCATCTCCTCCCTGTCAAAGCCAGTCCGGGCTGCTGCTGCACGAATAAAACAGGGAATATATTCCCTCTGCTCTGCTGCACAATGCAACCTCTCTGCGCTCCTTCTTCTGCTTCTTCTTCTTCTTCTGCCACCGCCGCAAAAATATTAAAAGTCCACACAATGTGCTGCTGCAACATGTTAATAATGACGCTCACATTATTGCCTTTTCCACTCCACAGAGAGAGCGAACAGAAGACTGTTGATCTGTGTATTTTTGGACACATAAGTGCTTTTTTTTTTTTTTTTTTTGAGCGAGAGGAGGACATAAATTTCTTGTTTTTCTCTCTCTCTCTCTCTCCTCTCTCTCTCTTAAATCGCTGATGTGGTGGTGATCTGAATGTCCTGCACTGCGCAGCTGCTTCTCCCCTAAAATGGCTTGCTCAGGGGGGGGGGGGGGGGGACAGTTTTTAGCTTCTGTGTATGTATGCACTCTGTTATATGTGTTGTCCTCTTTTTTTTTTTTTTTTTTTTTTACATTTCAGCAGTTTTCGCTCCTCTCGCCATAAGGTGTTTCTATGACTACGTTATGTAGGCCTGCGTGAGCGGGTCAAAGGCGGGGGTCCCTGGGAGAAAAGGGCCGCATTGGGCTGATCATTTATCAATGTCAACCACATAATGATTCTCCCTGCAGTCCCCCTATTGATGAGGATAATTACATTAGCTCAGAGTGACTGATCAATAAAGCCCGGGGAAAATGGTTTATTATAGCAGCACCGAAAAGGCTTTCTAAGAAGGAACTTCTTTTTTTTTTTTCTTTTTCTTTTGGCTTTTAAGAAGAAGCAGGGCTGAGTTGTGCAAGTCAAAGACAAAACATGAGAGAGGAGGAAAAAAAATCAACCGGATACTATTTGTGAATTTGGCTTGAATTTCTTTTTTCCCCCCAGTTTTGTATTTCTTTCTATTATGCCTAAAATGTACATGTTAAAACAGCATCTTAAATTGAACTTTTTTTTTAACGGAAACAAAATGAGTTTTGCAGTGTTTTTTTTTTTTTCAAAATAGGAGAAAAGGTTGATTTCACAGTCACGATAGAGTGAAAATAAATCAACTGGGTAAATTTGATAAAGTTTGTGAGTTTTGCTTTGAGGTTCTCCAATGTTCATCCTTCCAACGGGCCAAAGGGAAAAAAATGAATTAGACGTGAAATGGAGCATCTTATCAGCCTGAAGAAAATTTCCCTTGTTGGTATTTTCAAATGGTTGCTGGATGGAGGACATATAAATCCTTACATTAATAATCTGTGCGATTATTAATGTAAGCCACATCAAAATAGAAGAAACAGTAAGAAATGTTAACCGCAGCAATGTTTAGCTTTTTTTTAAAAAAATAAATAAAAAAATAAATACAATTTTGTTTGTCTTCTAAATGAGAAATAACACATGATCATAAGAAAACAACAGCTGAAGTATAGAATATTAAAAAAAATCATCAAATTAAACCAGGCCACAACAAATAAAATATAAATAGATTTCTGACTCCCCCTCCTCCCCCATCCCATAAAGGCTGTAGTTCTCTTCTTGAATCCTATGTGTGTTAATCGCCAACAACTTACACCCTGCAGGAATGTTGCAAACTCTTTCGCCTTGATTCTCCGCGGTGCCCCGCGCCAGCCCCTATTTACCACTGATGAACGCGTCTGCAGGAGACAGCTCCATTATCTATTTATCATTTATGATATATATTTTCCTTCTCAGACAAAGGAAGGAGAAACACGCGTTCACTTGAATGCATGCATGCACAGCCGTCACTCGTTTCTCTCCTCTGGCCTTTTTGCTAATGCATTTTATTCCATCTATTGTTCTTTTTAATGCAAATGTATCCCTATTTTCATTTCCCATAAGAAACTCTTCAATACTTAAGCATAGTAGAGAATGATTAAATTAATGCTAACATTTGTAAAATTGAAAAATCTCCGTTGAACAAGTGGAAAAAATATTTACAGTTGAGATTAAAAAAATAGGCCTTTTGTTATATTTTTCATCCTTCAGTTTCAGTCCTTTGCGGACATCAAGGCCTACCCCCCCCCCCCCCCCCAACCTCTCAAATTCCTAATGATGTTAAAATTACAATTAATCAAATAACATGGCTTCAGGGATTTAGAGTTGGACGCCTGAGATTGCGCCGGCCAGTCCTGAAGCTGCAGAAGAAGAAGAAAAAAACAGGGGCAGAATAAATAAAGCGCAATAAAAAGGGAAATAGCCGGAGTTTAGTCAAGCCTTGAGGTATTCAAAGCGTTATTTCAATCAGTTAAGATTTAATTAGGCGAGCCCCGGGCCCACATTTTCTCATTACGTTGCCTTTTTCCCAGCGCCTTGTTACAATGGCCTCCAGCTCGTCAATGTTTGAGCGCTTTTTTTTTTCTTCTTCCGCTGAAATAATCGCGCTTTATGTGGCCGGAGAAGATCCCCCCCCCCCCCCCCCCCCCCCCACCCAAACAAATCCAACATTATTCCCATTAGGAGACAGTTGCAGCGGCGAATATATCGACCCCCCCCCTCTCCCCCCCCCCCCCCCTAATTTATGGCTTGTGTTCCTGTAAGTTGTTTTTCTTATTCTTTAATTTACCTGGGTTATTTTGTTTTATTTATTTTTTTTTTTTTTGAGAGCTTTGAGAAAAGAAAGTGGAAATATCTTGCGGGTAGCCGAGGGCAGCAAAGTGAGACATTTCACACGGACTGTAAATAACAGGAGAGGACTGAGAGGCTGAGGGACCCGCTCACACTCTGTGGATTTCAGAAGAAGAAGAAAAAAAAAATACATATATATTTAAATATATATGTATATATTTATAAAAAAAACCCGCTCCGGGCTGTTGATTAATGCGCACATTTGTGAAGGCACGATGCGCGCCTCAGAGTCATTAATTAATAACTCCGATCTGATGCTGCTGAAGCAAGAGAGAGGGGGGGAGAGACCCCCTCCCCTCCTTAACGCACCCATGGGCGCGCTGTTTTTACATGATGGCGACCCCTTCTGGAGACTAGAGTCCATTTGTTTACAGAAAGAACAAAATCAAGAAGGTAATCATGTTTGCACCCCGGGAAATTCATTAATTTCTAACGTACTTTTTCTTTTTCTTTTCTCCTCCACTTCTGAGGCCATATGGCTGCAGCGGACGCGCCCATTCGTCTTATATTTACTCACAGGTGTAAAACTCCTTATGCGTTAGGAGTCCGGGTTGATGACGAAATCAATAGAGACGGATTGCGGGGTCAATATTACGCTGCGCACCGGGGGGACTTGTTGCCCGACGCCCCCTTTTCTCTGCGCGTGTGCGGTGTGACACGGAGAGAAATTAGCAATTAATAAGACAGAACCGCAGCATCTCACCCGAATCTCAGTGTTTAGACCGAAGAGACGTGAGAGAAAGAGAGGGGGGGTCTGGGGGGCCCGACTAACTCTGCTGCCATCATTAATCACAGCCCACTTGAAGATTCTGACTCAAAGTATAGAACCGGTAACCATTATCGTCTCGGGTGGCAGTTAAAACCTCTCCTTATTTTTCAAAACAGTGTAATGGCATACAGGTCCATACTGGGAAAAGGAAAGAAAAAAATGAAGGAAGAAAAAGAAGACAAGCTAAGCAAAAGACTTCTGTCAGAGGGATGGAGACACAGGTGACCCGTTGCAACAACATACTGGTCTGATTGTCTGGGAGTAAAAATAGAAAATATTAGACTTATTTGACTTATGTAATGACTATAAATATAATTTTGCATTTTCTGCATTGAATTTCAAGAATACTAAAGAAATATTTGGAAAAAAAAAAAATATATATATATATATATATATATATATATACTCTTCAACTTTCTATATAAAGAAAGTGATTATTGAAAACAAAGTCTGTTTAATTGGCTCTATCAATTTTTTGCTTACTTAAATTGATCTTGACTAATCAAATGACCTTTTTTAAAAAAAAAAAAAAAAAAATCAACCTAACATTCATTTCTAAATAATTCACTTATATGTTATTCCATATTTGTGATGACTTCATTCACTTGTTTATTCTTCATTCTGTTGAATGTGGCCTCTGCAGGTGCTTTAAGGCGCAGTTGACTTGATGATGTGGAGATTTATGTGAAAGGTTCCCTGCGCAACGTTCTGTAATTTATCTGATAAATTCAGCATGTGGGAATTTCAGCATGATATGATGGAAAGAAACAGAGAGCGAGAGAAAGAGAGAGGCAGAGAGAGAGAGAGAACAGCCCTTTGTTCCTGTTAGCAATGGAAGCTTCAGTGATGAAAAGCAAGAACCGGTGTCAAGAACTTTTTTAGCACATCACTACAGCTGCTGGGAATAAATAGTAGCCAACTGAAGAGCAGGAGGAGGAAGGAAAGCTGTGACGACAGACTATTTGGTTGCCTCTACACAATAAAAGCCCAGTGTGTACCAAACTCACAAGTCCAAGTTTGTTTCTCAACAGGGGGGTGTAAAGTGTTGTCAATACTCTGATAGCCTTCATCTGCCAGTAATGACAGGCAGCCGACTCCCTATCTTATCTGCAGGCCAGGTAGGGCCATACCTGGGGGGAATAACTGCTGCGATAAAGAGCGTCCTGGCCAATGGGAAGCCTCTTGTCTGTCTGCGAGGAGTTAATGGAGAACGCCACTGGAGACAGGAAGTCCTCAGAAAGTGAAAAGCACTTTATTGCGCACCTGAATAGCCCGGCATAGGGTTTCTCCTCAAACCCAATGGGAAAAACCACATTACAGTTCCCATACACAGGGTCATTACAACCCTGCAATGCAGTTCAAGTGATCCATTCCATTTGAATGACAACATCCCATCGCTTCCATTCACTCTTTCCTGTTTTCTGTGACCGGGGTGATGATCCCTGTGGGATTGAGATGTCGTCGCTAAAAGCGATGTCCCGAGGTCACGGAACGGCGGGATTCAAAGCATCTCTTGAAGTTTGCTTAAAACAAAATGCTGCGTCATCAGTTTGTCACTGATAGTGATTGTTGCTTTCATGCAGCAACAGGTTAACAGAGCAACAATCCACCCTCCAGCAACATGACTTCACCAGGATTACAAAAAAAAAAAAGGAAAGAGGCATGGTATCAATCCCCTTCACTGACCCCCTACCAGCCGCGTGCAGGATGTGTGTTTGGATGGACGTCCACATCTACCTGCGACCAAATATGTAAGAATGTGGTGAGACTGCAGCAGCGGTCAAGGAACACAGTTTAGTGTTTTACGGTGAAAATAAGCTGTATATTTCACAATATGTCCCATTCTTCCTTGTGCTAAAGAAATGATTGTGGCAATCCACCAGCGAAAACCTAAAAATATATCCAAGGAAATTTTCACATAAAACCGCTGCTCTAATCCCCTGATTCCCATAATATTTTGCTACCAGTGGCAACAAGTGAATAAAGCACAGAGTCACATGACCTCTTTCAAATATGTCCACAATTAAGCCGAGTCCACATACTAGAGAAGTCCTCTGATCTGTGCGATACGATTGCAAAGCTGGATTTATTGCATTAAGAGACATAATCACAAGGTTTGTTTTGACAAAATAGAAGCATGATTCTGACTGAGTGTAGGGCTAACACACTAGCTCAGTGTGTGGGGCCAAGCCTGCTATTATCATCTGGATTAGCTGCTCTGATTATGCTTTGGATTCAAGATTTATCCTCGATGTGAATCAATCACAATGTGGTTCTTGTGTTCCACAACAGTAATCTCAGTATTAAAAAAAAATCTGGTTGCTGAAGACCTCTGCTACGGAACATCAGTGACCAAGCTGCATCAGGCAGAGGTTAGAAAATTTCACAAGCTTTAAGCATGTCCTTAAAAAAATGAAATAATAAAAAAAATAATAATAATAATAGAGAACATGGGACAAACCAACCAAAACATGGCTGTTCACGTAAACAGAGGCTGTGTAGGGATGAGGTGTGTAGTTTGGAGACACGGTAGATCTAACTGCTTACATTTATTTTCTAATAAGCTTGGACAATGTTCATCAAGTCATCAGCAGACCAGTTGGACCCAGGGCAAAGGACGAGCCAAAATTAGTTTGGATTTGAATTTTGTCTACTGGCCCTTGAAAACCATTTCATGTCTGTTTTCTTCCAAATGTCACAATGCGGTCTCAGTGCTGTCTCTTGCTCCTCTGCCCTGCTGGCTCATACCTGATCCTGTGCATGTTACCAAGCCTTCCTGGCAGCAGGCGATGGCGCGTTTTCTGGGTCACACACCAAATGCCACCAGAGGGGTTTGACCTTTCTGCTGGTCAATGCTAAAGCAGGAACCCTCCAACCACAAATGCTCAATTTTCCGCCATCCGTTTATTGAGATAAATGCTGCAGGAGTGCAGTGTTTTGTTCCCTCCCCCTCCCACTTTTTACCTTGTCATGATGAATACAAACTTCATAGTATGTTAATGGTATGTTATGTTAAAGACATACACGTGGGAGGAAAAACATAAATGGTTTTCATCTTCCTCTGTCAAACACATTTTACTAATTACATGACTTTTAAAGACATTTGGTTGCACTGTATTTTCTTTAGGGATATTATAGGAGGCAAAATGCCAATGCATGACAAATAAATAAAATAATTTGGTACTTCTTGTTGGTCCATAATATCTAAAAAAATAAATTAAAAATCATTTAAGTTTGAGGCTGTGATGTGAAAAGTTCAAGATGTGTCGACATTTGCAAGGCCCTGTATATATGAAAACGGGATTTATTTGAAAGAAAGTGCTTTTGGTATCAAACTGGAGTTTT
Source organism: Poecilia picta (assembly GCA_033032245.1). Lineage (NCBI taxonomy): Eukaryota > Metazoa > Chordata > Actinopteri > Cyprinodontiformes > Poeciliidae > Poecilia > Poecilia picta. Next base: position 16,259,956 of record CM065374.1, read on the forward strand.
ACTCTCCTGGATTATCTATTAGCAGGAACACAATGCATCTCTTCAATACTCCTTAGGTTCCCACTGTCAGGATGTTTATTTCAACGGGAAAACTACTTTTTACTTGAAGCTCACTCAAATGACTGTTCACTTGAAGCTGTCAAATATGGGCTATTTCAATACGGAGGTCCCGAGGTTCATGTGATGCAACGCCAAATCAACATCACAACTATTGTTTTGGGGGTATTTACATTACAGATTTCATTTCTTCATTTTTAGGCTCTTGGTGATTACAGTGCTTGCTCGGCCCAGCCACTGAGTCAGTGGAAAGTAAACTCTCTTCCCCTTCTCTCCCCCTGCTATTCTGAGTGGATTTATGTGTCATAGTTGTGCAGTTTCCTTTAAACATACCATCTGTCCTCCATGCTGTCAATCAAATCTTCACTGCTTAGCCATTTAAAATTAGCCCCAAGTCCCCCCCCCCCTTTCTCTTTTTCAAAATCTTTCTCACGATCTATTGTTGTTTTTGAAGACCGGCCTCTGATTGCGGAATAAAGCCTCCTAAAAAGTAAAAAAACGAAAACGCTGTGCATCTCTTTCAACTCTGAGCAAAGACTTCTTTTTTCCCCCCTCTGCAGTTATTCCATCCAGCAAAAGGAAAAAAAAAAAAAAAGAACATTTTTTTAATTTCAATTTGGCTCCGACTCTTTGTGGAGAACTTTTATTTATTTTCACTCTGTGATGTCTCACTGGCTTGGAGAGGCTGAGAGGATCCCTACTAAAAACACTACGCTGCCCGAGGCAGGAACAGGCCCGAGATCTCTCCACATAAATAACACAGGAGCGTGGAGGCAGCCCATTTGGTGGTCTGCTGCAGGGATAGAACCAAGCCTTCAGTCTGTGGTTTGGTCCTTCTCTTCTCATGCTCAGTGTCTCAGAGGTCTAACAGCTTGACCGTAGAGGCATAAAACAGCAGGATCTAGAGGAGATTGAGCCAAGTTGTACATCTGAGTGGAGAGCAGACTTCCAATAGCCTGCAGGCGTAGGCCAAACAGGGTGAATGCTGTGGACAGCATCAAACTAATCTGACACATGGGAGGCAGAGATTTAAGAATCCGAGGGGGAAAAAAAATAAAAAATTGAAACATGTTAGTGCAGGAGACTATTTTTGTTCAAATGCAACATGCAGGCATTTTTTTTTTCATCGCACATAGATGATTAAGAGATTAGATCGCAGACGTTTGTGTTCAGAATGATGGTCTAATGTCACAAACCAGATCAGACGCTGGTTTTCTACCAGTGGCAAACAATTTACGAGAAGATGCAGTGGCGTAAGAGAAAACCAACAGATGCAAACAGTCATGATATGCATGCTATTAATTTACAGATGGAAACAGATGTGTATTATGTAATCTGGTTGTGGTGAGTTTCTCTGAAAATCTGAGTAAAATATGCCCCAATCAAGAAACAGCCACCTTTTCGAATCCGAGCTTCCACCTCCCAGCAGTTCTTCCCTATGACTCCCCCCACTCAGCTCCTTCAGACTAGTGGTGGAGCTGAGCATCTGCTGAGCTCATCATGGGACGCTCTCGTCAGTCCATTGTTCCTAAAAACGGCATAATGGAGGAGAATTGTTTTGATGACGTGCAAAGTGTCAGAGAGAGCAGGGGATACTTAAGCACACAGTGGCCAATGATAAGGTCAAGTTTCTTTTATGTTCTATATGTACAGCATTTTTGTAAATGAAGGTAAAAGTGATTGATAAGAAACAGTGAATAGGTTACAGTTTAACCAAATGAAAAAGTTGCAACATTTTATGGATTTATTAAATCAAGATTGTGGTGGATGTTTTTTTTTTAATATCAAAGCATGACATTTATGTGTTTTATGCGTCAGTCTACATCTCAATGTTTGAAGAGGACTTGCTCCTCTAATCCCGAAGAAAATGCTCTTGAAAAAGGGGTTTAAAAAAAAAAAGAAAAAAAAAGACAATGACCAGTATCTTGGTTCAAGACAGGATTAGCCAACCCGATCCCAGAACGCTAGCCCAACAAAGAACCTGTAAGGTCACATCAAACATGCCGCTTCAGATGCCGAACCGAGAAATGCGGAGGAACTGCGGAATGTAGTTCTGGGCTGGAAAAACTTTTCCATGGTGCCTGAAGGTGGTCCATGAAACAGATGTGAAATCGTGGTTATACAACTAAATATGAGGCTCAGTGATTCATAGAAAAGCTTAATCGTTATATTTAGTAAATCTATGGGTTTATAAAGTGCACAAACAGCATTTTTCTTTCAACATTTTTTCCTCTTTGTGATGTGATTTACATTACCGTACCATGTTCCTGATAAAGTTACATATATATATATATATATATATATATATATATATATATATATAAAGTATATGTAAAGTATAATTGGAATATTTAAGCTTTACTTTCTATTTTAGGGGCACTACAACAATTTTGAACACAACTTCATTCATCCAAACTTTGCTCTCTCTGGATGCTTTCTTCAGATCAACTTTCTCCAGATCCAGGGTGTTTTCATGCTCCAGGAAGCAGCCTCTCCAAACCGACCCTACTTGGAAAGCGCCTAAGAGAGTTATTCTTATTGTTGTGACAGGAACAATGAATCTAAAAGTGGTAGGAGTCAGGGGGGCAAAGGAAAACAAAACACACACAAAAAACACACACATCTGGCTCTTAAAAATAATTACATGGAAGCTATTTATTTCTATATTTGCATTGACATCATGGAAATCTTGTCAGCTGACTTTGATGCCAGCACTTGCCTTTGAAGTAGGTTTTTTTTTTTTCAAAAAAGAAGCCCTATTTAATGTGCGGAGCCTAATTTATAGGAGCTGACCCTAGCTACTCTTTGTTGCCACAGTCATCTTGGAAAACAATGACAGGAAGGCTTGAAACTTAAGAGGAACTGAATCTGCTGTTTTCCATTTATTCTGCTCTTGTTCAATGGTGGGTTTTTTTTTCTTCCTCTCTGTGTAAAATAGCTCTGTTTTTGTGTCCAACAGGAGCCATAAACTGATGTCTGAGCGTACCATGGCCAGGCAATAGGGTTGAGTTTAACTGGACACATGGGGACAGTTGTTTTGCACCACAAGGGTGAGATGGGGTGAGAGGGGGGGAGTGGGGCCTGACAGAGGAAGCCATTGCTGCCTGTCGACCCCGTGGTGACCCAGTGGTCTCCTCATGGAGGGATCAAGGCCTAAAAGAGAGCCGGCTGAGGGTTAGAGGTTTAAGGGTAACAAATCAAGCAACACTTTAGGGGTATTTAACCCCCACATACCATAACTTTCTAACTGCATGAACAGTTCAATGCCTGCAGAAACAAGAACACTTATTTTTTACTCAGGTTGAGAACTTGCTTTTGAGTGTCAAATTTGACCGTATAATGAAGACTTCAAAATTGCTATTGCCTTATTTCATTGCGAGGTGTGGTTTAGATGAACTTCCAACAGCACAGCAGGTGACATTTACAAACTACCAGCAGAAAACGACTTCTCCTGCATATTTAGTCCAATCCTGCAGTTCGAACAAGGGAAACAATTTTCCTCTCACATAAGGTCCTTCAATCTTTGATTTCCCTTCTTCCCATCGTTTTGTGTGTGTGCCGTAATGTGGAGAACAGAGACCTCCTGTAGGCAATGCGTTTCTGTCTCTGAAAGCATCACTCAACTTTATGTTCAGGTTCCCAGAGCCCAGCTGTGTGTGTTCCCTCAGCATCTCATGAAGTGTTCACGAGTTATAAAGATGAGCGACAGACGGTCACTAGATAGTCACCCGATTTTACATGGTAATCAAGTGTTGTGGTTAACTGGCAGGCAGTCACATTACCAAATAGATGATACTGACTTTACACCTGACAAAGGAATTTGGTTAAGCAAATTTATGAATAGTTGGGAAGGAGGGACACACATTCTAACATACAAAATGAATGGGCCCATTTATCTAAGTGAAGACTGAAATAAAATCTCTAAAAAATATATATATATATTCTGGGGGAAACCCTGTATGTATATATATATATATATATTTTATGTGTTGATTTAGGTAGTGAGCTTTTACTTCCCTCTTTTTTATGCGTTGCATTGTATTACGTTGTGTGAACCTTGCAAAAATAAATTTTCAATGGCTTTGCTCAGAAGACCAAAGTTTGACTTCAGAGTAAAACGAGTCAATCAATTCATTTTTTTGGCAATTTTTAGTCTTTTCCTGGAATTATTTCACATAAACCAATGCTATGCTAATGGGTTGGGTCACCAGTACCAGACTAAGAATGTTTCAAAGAGTTACGGTTTCAAAGGAATTTACAGTGATATTGTTTCTGTGGTTAAAATAATTTTAATGAGATTAAAATAAAAAAAAAAAGAGAGAAATCTCCGGCTACTTGCAGCACAGAGCTTCACAGCCCCTCTAATCATCTGTTGTCTGCATGCTGCTGCTTAGCTGGCTGAAAGAAATGCTGATACATCTTCCCGTCAAACCAGGAGTTAATTTACATAATATATCATCATTTGCTCCCACAAATTTTGAAAACACTTTTGGTCCCCCAAAAAAGTTATGTGGAAACTAAAAATGTGCCACCCAGTTAATACAATATATTTTTGTACAAACTTCCCACTTAAAATCAATAAAACAATGTCATTTTCCCTCAAGGTTAAACTTTGAAAACAGACTTAAAAAAGTAGGAACTTTTGATAACTTATAATTAGTCAATGCTAATTAATGAGATAGCACTACAAAATTTGAATGAAAAAAATGTTTATTCAATTTGTTTTTACGTAAAATCATCAGTATCTCAAACACTACATACGATTCTATTATTTTTTATTTGCAATGAAATTAAAATTACTAGAAGCCATAGCGCAAATTACTTTGCAAAAGTACCTTCACTTGCACGACAATATAGCTTCAGCAATTCGATTATTAACCAAATAGTTGCCAACTGTACATAGAAGAGTTTTAAATCAATGAACAGAAATAAACCTGTATTAAGGGTCATTGTGAGGGCAACCCTAATCAGAAGTGATCCCGTTTAACCCCCTGCAGAGTGACTGAGAGGGCACCGAGTGACGCAGGTGAGAGACAGGCGCCCACCCAGCCCCCAGACTGCACCGCTCTTATCTGCCCGGTGGAACAGAGGCGGAAGGAGTGACAAAGGCCAGGGCTTGGGGTGCGATAAGAGAGGGTCTTGTGTCCTGCCTCGGCCCTGGCTATCCACTGCGAGAGGCCATCCAAGGGCCAGGTGTTGACCGTGAGCTGAATCGGGCTTTGGCCACCATCAGATATCCAGAATGCTGTTGTGTGTCTGCACGAGGTTGGCGCAATGAATGGGAGGAAGAAAGACAGATACAGATGGAGAAAGGGGGTCAGGTGGAGTTCAGGGCAGATTCTTGCCAGCTGCATTACGCTGCAGGAAAGCCTAATTGCTTCCGGATCTACAGTAGGAATCTTGCCCTGCATAGTTCAGTGTTCCTGTTCTTCCCACCACCTCGCTGCTCCACGTCTTTTGTTCCTTCCAAAAGGACGTCTTCATTTTTGGGGGATTTTTTATTTTTATTTTTTTCCTCCCCGCTTCTGAACTTCTCTCACTCTTTGTCCTCTTTCTGGCTTTCAGACATTTGCTCCAGCTGGGTGGCGTGACAGAGTGTAATGATGTCTGCAGGGAAACAGTCTTTAAGTAGGATACCTCTGTCCCTCTGGCAGTCCAGCTCTTCTATGAAACCATACCAGTAGATCACAAGGCCTGGGCCAAACCTGTAAAAACAAACAGAACAAATGTATCATTGCATTTTTCCCCCCTACAAAAAACATTTAATCCTATTGATGTCCAATAGTTTTGGTTATTAATTACAGAAATGTCATAGTTAGTTAACATTAATAAAAGATTGATTTGGATCTGCAGGAGCAACGGTGGCTTAAGAATTTGCCTTTTATCGCTACCCACGCACCATCACCATCCACACTAAGTGAAAGATGAAAATCTGTCTAGTACAATGAGCCTGAAATAATATTCTGTAAAACCAAAATATTTAACCAGACCTCCGCCTGTCATCATCAGATGCCTTCAGCACATAAAAAGTCAGCTGGAAAATAATAATAAAAAAAAACCCTAACTGTCTAAAAGTGATGCACTTTATTGCAACAAGTATGTTGCCAACCAATAAAAATGTATACTGAAGATGTTTTATTTTTAACTTCTGGCATTTTTCAATTCTATAATAATTTTTTACAAGTACCTAAGCTGTCATTTATTTTTAAGAAATGAGACTTATTTATCTGGAAAACAGTCAATTCTTCAGTTCAGTGTGTTATTTAAGGTAAGGGCTATAAGTATAACTCTTACCTGCATCACTGACACAAATCTGCAAAAAGTATTTCTACCCATTAATTCATGTTACGCCTACAAATCTGGAATTGTATGCGACAGATCTATATGAAATAGTCTATAATTGGTAAGTGTCTAAAACACAAGCACCTGTTTCAGTATTCACAAACAGGTTCTGAACTAGTTTGGATCTGTACTTTATTATTTTCATCACGTGTTTAGTTTTCTTTTTTTTGTTTCTTGTAAAACATGAGATGAACGTATGTATTTTCTCCCCTAAATTTTCGAAGTACAGTCTTGTTGGTTACATCTGTGCACCTTCATCTCCATACAGTGTGTACATGTGGGGTGTCTTTTTTCATTCTCAAATTTTTGACCCTACGAAGATCCAAGTTGGCCAATAGTGCCAATAAAATAATGTGAAGGTCAAATGCAATGTTCTTTCCCCTTTTGAAAACGGTAAACCTCCCCCCCCCCAAAAAAAATATGGATTCTTTTCCCTCCACTTCGTTTAAGCACTACTTTATTTCCATCACATAAAATCCCAATACAGTGCAGTGAAGTCTGTGGCAGTAATGTGACAAACGTGAAAAAGTTCAAGGCGCAGGAATACTTTTTTTTCCAAGACATACATAGATCATACATACTCTTTAAACATTACTGCCATGCATAAAAACATGTTGGCGTTCGACTCTGAGCACTTCACCTCCCTTGTGCAATACCAGATTGTGGGGGCTGACAGAGCTCCAGTCCCAGATACTCCATCCTCAGACAGTTAACAATGCTGTGGAGCCTCTGGAGACCCGAAGAGGAAGCCAGCCAAGGGGCCATGGAGAGCAGTGGAAGTTCAGTTCCAAGGTAAAGTACATAAAACCTTGGACATGTGATCAATCATTCCACGGTGAAATTTTACTTCAACACGATTTTTTTTTTCTTTTTTTTTTACTTTTGATAGTGATTTTGGGAACTTTGTTTCTTGTACAGTTATGTGACATTATTGTAAATATCTTAATGGCTGCCTTTAAAAAGAAGAAGGAAAAAAAAAAAACAAGATTCTGAAAATGTAAAATAAAATTTTTCGGTCCGACGTGTGGAGTACCGTGTGCTGCAATGTGTTGACTGGGCCTTGAGGCGGTGCATGTTTTACATACAGCACTTCTGCGGAGACAGACATGTACAAGAAAATATGCGACTACACACACCCCTCCCTCCGCATTGGCCCTTGCAGCAGTACATGCTTCTGCACTCTATCCCTGCATCCTACGCTTTACAGTGTGTGATTTACGGTGCTGTATCTAGGAGCAAACAGCCCTGCAGAAAGCCTGCAGATGCACACTCCAAGTTCACCACAATGTCACACTCACACACACACACACACACACCACACACACACACACACACACAGCTCAGACTCTCAGCACTGCATAAAGCTTAAAGCCCCAAAACTCCCATCATTTCCATGGTCCGCTGCTGCACACGAACACCGATTCTTAATATGGAAATGTTATGAAGACACAACGTAAACATTTACATTAAGGCGATGGCTCCTTTTCATTCGGCCGCCATGCTGCAAGGATTTCCTGTGCTCTGGACGGGGAGGCGAGGCAGAGCAGAGGAGAAAAGGGCGACCGCTCTCAACTGAGCGGAGAGGGGCAAACCCTCTGAAAAGGTTAAAACTGTACATCAACAGATAAGGCGGCGGTGCACGATACATCATGTCCTGGGTCTGTCAGGGGAGGCCAAGTACAAATTGAAACTAGCAAAATTATAAACACAGGGGAGCCATGCCACCAAGGCCTTTCCATACCGTAAAGAAAATAAATGGAGTCTGAAACCTGCTCAGCATTAATACAAGTCAATACTATGGGGACCTTGAGGCAGAAATCTTATACATGAAAAAGAAACAACAACAGAGTGGAAGGGTCAGACGGGAAAGACGACAGCAGCCTGATAACTACAGCGGAGAGGATTCAAAACAGCATCCATGAGTTGGAAAAAGCAGCTAGAAATGTACACAATAATGCTACTGCGAGAGCCTACAGGCTATTTGAAGGTCCAACACTAGTGCAAGTACAAAAAAAAAAAGTTCAGTTTAAATTTATAGGCAAATGATGGGTCTATTATGTAAGCCAACTTTCCTTAACCTGGCATGTGCTCATTACACGCGACCTCTAAGCGAGACGGGCCATCTTCCAATAAACACTCAGCTACATAAGGAGATGGGGAAATTGTTTGTGAAATGCAGCTAATTTCAGTCAGAAAGCCACTTGACAAGCCTGGGCGTGGATTGCTGCTGCCAGCCGAGCTTTCCGCAGTGTTAATGAGCGGCTGGTGGTCACATTTTAAGCAGGTGCCAACCAGCTTACAGTAGCGGCTTAATGAGAGCACACCGGAACAAAAACTCTTGAATGGTGAGGAGGCAGGCGTTATTAGTGCCAGTGCACACATGCAGCACGCAGTGAAGCAAAGCATCAGACAGAGCCAACCTCTCAGACGACCTCTGAATCTTAAATGCGCACAGCACAAATGAAATACTTGCATAGATGGGTGGGTTAAAATTGCAATACTTTAAATAACGAGTGGAGAGTGTTTTAAATAATTTGGACCATGTGTTAAACCAAAAAGCAGGAGAAACACATGCGTGGCAAAAGTTAGTAATTGAGTGTTGTCCCAATTTTAAGTTTACAATTTTTTTTATAAACAATGGATCTAAAAAGTTTGCTCTTTTGTCAAATTACTGGGTTTTTGTGATATAAAAAAATTTGATCATGATAAATCAATTCATGTTCCACCCACCTTTCTCCCATACAATGCAAGAGAAAAATGTGAATAAAAATGATAAAAAAATACTCCTAATAATCCTATTTGTATAAGCTTACACACCATTAGAAAAATACTCTTCTTCAACTATGGATCAAATTATACATCACCTTTTAGCCATAACATAAATTAATAAAACTAGAGCACTAAGTGCAAAAATACTGGAAAGCTTGTATTTATAGGAGTAACAAAACCACATGTTAGAATATATGCAATATAGTAGATTACAAACAATTATATTAACTAATTATCCGTCAAAGAATATTCAGAGAGACCCAAACTTATGTAAGAGAAGACAAATGATCTTTTCCAAGTGGACCCATGACAACTGCAATGCTTTTAACTCCAAACCAGTTTGGTGCTCAGGGACCAAAACTTCAAACATACAAAGTGGCAAATGAGCAAAGAAACTAACCACAAGCTGGGAAAACCTATTTGTTGCTTAGGAATCATAACTTGCATCTTGCTTGTGTAACAACACACAACTCCCTCAGCACTTATTTTGCATTGCCTAGATGTTACAGTTCTGAATGTGCCGCTTATCGGTGCTGGTCATTTTTCCCCTTTGTCATTTTAAACCTTCTGGATGTTTCACAGCGAACCTTTTGGAGAAAATGGAGACGTCTTAGGGGACTGTCTGTGCCAACTTTGACAATGAACTACTGACAGTATTTACCAAAAATTAAACAGATAAATAGCAAAAATTAAATAGTTTGGAATGAAATGGTTTGCTACAGACATGAAATGAAAGAAGTTGGAAGCAAGGCACGAGTGAAAAATGAGGGTACAAGTTAGAAATGCGCAAATGGACATAGAAGGACCTAATATTAAATCAAAGGTAAAGTTGACACTGGATTCTAAACAATATTAGAAGAAGTAACTACTTCAACATGCTGAATTTTGTGAGGGGGAAAGAACAAAACGGGCAACAAATTCTAAAATAGATTTCAGGAAATAATTTATTGGTGAAATCAAGATGAATTTACATGCAACTGTAAAACACCCCCACCTCTTCCAGCACACTACACAGAGTCACTTTAAACAAACACCCCAGAAATGATTTAGACAGTACAGGCCTCCACCTGGGGCTGAACTCTGCGTCTCCGAGGTCTCTCCATAAAGACCTCTTTGTTTCCAGCCTCCATACATCAGGCCACAAGATACAGCCTCTGAAGTGCTACTAAATATTAGTCCTCTATATTATTTTAATTTATTTCTTTGTATTTATTTTGTTTTGCTGGAAAAAAAATCAGAAACTTTTGAAACGGACAGCACTGAAACCGATCAGGCTTCGGAAAAACAGTGGGTGAAAACAAGCCTGTCTTGAAAATGAGACAATTGTATACATAGAAAAAGACAAAAGCAAATGTGTCTTGGTGACAAATGCCCTGCTCTTTAGAGGTCAGCCACTGGGAGTGCATTTCCAGGGCTGGATAATGGTTGTATGATATATTAGTTTGTGTGAAATTTCAGAATATGTCGGTGATCCAGGGCTTGTATGCCAGGTGATTCGTCCCCTGCAGCTAATCGCTGTAAATCCCAATGCATTGTGTATTTTAATGGCCTTACAGTAGCTGTTTGTAACAACTCAGCCTGCTGGACAACGATGACACCCCTGATAAGTAAAGCTTTTGTGCACAAATCGGGTATTTAAAGGCTGACTTTGCCCAGAGGGGCACCCAGGCACAGGGAGGTAAATAATCCCTTGCTGCAAACTATACAACCTACTCACCATAAATAACAGGAATTGAACAGCAGAGTTCACCTCCCACAGTCAAGGTATTAACATGACTCCAGCTAAGAATAAAAGCCTCCTTTCTTCTCTGCACTCCCTGAGTATTCTTTGTGAACAAGTTCAGCGCAGATCACGTATGCCGGAAAACAAACAAAGCAGACTGGCAGCCCTCACCTGTATGTTGCAATCACCAAGACCTGTGCATGATCCATAATCAGGTTGAAAAGCGGGCAGGACATGGCTGACGCTTAGAAACCAGACCATAATATGGTACATGTGTTTTAGGGACAGACTGCTCAGAGATTCTAACAATATATAAGCTTGAATGAAATCTCTCGGCTTCATACTGCTGCTGAAATACAATTGTTACAGTTAAAAGGCTAACTGGTTAAAAATATTTCTTATTAATTAGCACTTTAAACATGGACTTAAAAAGACAGAACAGAGACCAGTTATATTTAGGCGTGCAACATACCTTTTTCCCGTTTTTCTATGTGCTTTAAGAGAGTAGAGGACGGATTCCAACACATTTTCTAAGACAAAATGTAATACTTTACCAAGTTAAATTCACAGTATTCTCTGTCAGTTTTCAAGAGCAGGTTTTAAGTATAAAACCTGCAAAAACTACATAGCAGGACAACGGATGAAATGATTAGTGCATGAATGAACACTTGAATGTATGAATATAGCTGGACCACAAACTGACAGAGTCAGGAACGAATAAAGAGGTGGTAAAACAAACTTATGAATTCACAGATCCATCTATTTGATAAACAGATTGAAAGATAGATGGCCTGCTTGATGCATGAAAACAAAGATAATGATACTGGAAGAATGGACAGACGGTCTTTGAGAACAACCAAGAGAGTAACAAATGGCTTGATGGATGAGAAGTAGGATGGTTGGAGTAACTTGGGCAAAACATTTTAAATCAAATTACATACAATTCTGAAAAACTGCAGAAATCCTGAACGTCCTACTGGTTCTGAAAGTCTAACATTAAAATGTGTGCCTTGTTTGGAGAAGTTGGTAATATTTTACACTACTAAATGGGAATAACAGGAGATTATACGATAATTTGACCCCTGTCAGATTAGCACAAACCTGTCCAGCTGCTGGTGAAGAAAGATTTATTTTTGCAGCAAAGCATTAAAGTATCCTCCAGTATTAGAATGCAAGACAGATTTTGGAATTAAAAAAAAAACTAAAATACTTGCTACTATCAAAATAAGCAACAGAACATGATCAAACTGTGTGTGGGTGTGTTCAACTTCATTTTAAAATTTGATGAGGGTAAATGTTTCCTGAAATTACAGCGGTTTACAGATATCAGTCTGTTGTTTAATGTGGATTCTTAGGTCAACAGACCTTCTTAATACACATTTCACCAACTAATTTATATAGTTTCTGCTTAATTATATAGCATAGTATCCATGCAAATGTGATAATAACCGTTACCTAATGTGTGTCTTCTCCAATGACCACTCTGCACTATCAAAGATTTTATCTCCCGCAATCAGTATCACTTTCTCTGACCTCACTCCCCCAAACGCTTCAATCACCTCAACCACCTTCTCAAATTAACCAAAAGCTTATCACCTTACTCACACACCCTCACACAATCTGACAGCTGACTGATTGCTTCAGTTATACATGATTAAGTAACAGAGTTGATAAACATAATGACAGACTTTATTTTGAAAGTATAAAAGTGAGATGGAAAAACCCTGGATCAGGTCTCCGTTTGGGTTGTAAAAGGACCGCAAATATTGCTGCCATGCTTTCTAAACATCCTCCAGTCACAGGGAGGAGCTCCGATCAGTGTTTTGAGCTCGTTAAGTCTCTTAACTGAGCATGTCGCCTAACACATTAGCAGTGTGTATCCGAGGGACAAGTGTTTTCTGTGTGTGTAATGTGGCCTGGTCCCTTCTCAGATCTACTGCGTCATAGTGAAATGTATTCTGACACTCTCTGGTCTGTCATGGACATGGAGAAAAGCAAACAGGGTGGGATCTGGTTTTGGGCTTTGGCAAGCGTTCAAAAGTTGGACCAAAAGGGAAAGAAGGCATAACGCATATCCAAATTCTCAGAAGAGCATATGTAAAAAAAAAAAAAAAAAAAAAGTTTGTTTGAAGTTAATGTACAACATATTGTTCAAAAAGTGCATTCTTGGACTTTTTGTAAACAATACACAGTTTACACTTCACATTACAACAAAAATATTCAATCTCATATTACAGTTTGACACGAGACAATGCACAGTGGTAACATGGAAGAAAAATCAGCCATGTTTTCTGAAGATTTTAACCAATAAAAATCTGAAAAGTGAAGCAAACATTATATGTACACAGTCCAGTCACATTAATGTGACCACCACGTACTTTCCACTTCAGAGTTAAATAACCAATCACAGAAGGCAGGTGGCAGCACAGTGCAGTTGAGCGTATATAAAGGGTGTGTGTGGGCTTCGGAAAACATTTCAATCGTTGGCGTAATGCAGAAACGAAGCGATTTATCCGACGTCCAAAAGGGCATGATCATTGGCTTTCGGGCCAAGGGTGGAAGCATTTCCGAAACGGCTGAGTTTGTGAACTGTTCGCGTGCCGCCGTGGTAAAAGTGTACCGTGCATGGCAAAATGGGACTGTCCAAAATCAACGACGTGGCAAATGTGGTGCACCACGGGCCATAGATGACAGAGGCGAACGACGGTTGCGGAGATGCGTTCGGGCAGATAGACGGGCTACCGTTGAGCAACTGACCACTAAAATGAACCAAGGGGCTACCACAAGTGTCTCCCAAACCACTATTCAGCGAACATTGCTGCGTCTGGGCCTCCGAAGCAGACGCCTGGTTCGTGCACCTATGCTGACTGGTGTTCATCGACGACGAAGGCTAGAATTTGCACGCCAGTACAGCAGCTGGACGTCCACTGAGTGGCGACAGGTAGCGTTTTCAGATGAATCGCGTTTTATGCTCCATCGGACAGATGGACGTTGGCGTATAAGGCGTGAAACCTCTGAAAGGAACCACCCTGCAACCATTGCAGGAACGGTCCAAGCTGGAGGCGGGAGCATTATGGTCTGGGGAATGTTTTCCTGGCATTCTCTGGGTTCACTGATTATTGTGGAAGGCACGATGGATCAATACAAGTACGCATCTGTCCTTGCGGACCATGTCCACCCCTACATGCGCATTGTTTTTCCTCAGGATGATGGCATCTTCCAGCAGGACAATGCGAGGTGCCATACAGCTGCCAGTGTACGTGCGTGGTTCGAAGAGCACCAGGATGAGTTTACCGTCCTCCCCTGGCCAGCAAACTCACCTGACTTAAACCCAATCGAGCATCTGTGGGACCATCTCGATCGAGTTGTTCGCGCCATGGATCCTCAACCGCGTAATCTAGCGCAGCTGGCCACGGCATTAGAGTCGGCATGGCTCAACATCCCAGAGAAGACCTTCAGGGACTTAAGTGACTCTCTTCCTGCACGTCTCGTAGCAGTTCGCTCTGCGAAAGGTGGTTATTCTGGCTTTTGACAGATGGTCACATTAATGTGACTGGACTGTGTATATTTAATTTTCCCTCAAGGAAAAATAACATTACAATTTGTACATTTTATAAAAGGTATACTTCAGCAATGGATGTCAATTTACAATGTCACATGTAAACCATGTAACTTCTAGCAGATGTCAACATGCATACAGTCATTACACACACCTGATCTCGTGATATTGACTCTCCATCCTCAGTAAAGAACCTTAAGATCTTGACAATGGCTTGATCTCTTCAGCTATAAAACACTTAGTGGGTATTTATTAAGAGTAGATGTTACACCCAGAAGACCTTAATTATATTACAAAGAAAAAGTAAAACCAAGAATATAGAGCTTAGACTGCTTTCGATGGTTTGGGCTTCAAAGTCAAACATAGTCCACGGCAATAATGTAGATCTTTGCCCATAGAGTCCTTCTGGCCTTTGATGGAGCCACATGTCTGAGTACTCTACTTTGAGACGGGAAGCTCCCCACGCTGGTGGGTGAGCCGGCTAAGGGGTGGGGGGTTAGAGGCAGCCCTGACAGAGGACTGCATCGTCAGGGGGATACATGCTCCTTTAACCTGTTATTGTGAACTCCCAGCAGCCCTAGCCGATAATTGCCACCTGTCTCTTGGGGAAACACAGTCAAAGGAAAGCAGAGGGACGGCCATTTTGTGTCTGCCGCTGCTCCTCGCCCCTGCACGGTCCCCGGGCCTAATCCTGCCCTTAACCCTAGCTGCTAATGTGTTTTCAATTTAGGATGTTCCCCCACTGCTACAGGCATGGCCCTAATCAACAACAGTTTGTACTGTAACCTTATCTGGCCTCGCTAGGGCAGCGTCAGCCTGACCGGGCGCCTGCAAATCTGATGCGTCCAGCAGAGTAAAGTGTTTATATGTATGGATATCATGTTTATACGTGAGGTCATAGGATGTGGACCTTCCACACACATGCAAGCCACAGATGCAGCGTCACTGATCGAAATTTGGACCAAGTTATAAACGGAGCAGGAAGTTACTTTGTGAAAGAAATGCACACATTTTATGATTAATAATTCAAAAAGGTAAAAATACTATTTTATTATCTCTCAGTGGGGAAATTCAAGTGGACCGGCAGTGCAGTGACAGGCAAAGGGAGAATGACGACATAAACAAAAGTTAAATTATATACAGTATATAAATAAATAATAAAATTAAAAAACAAGAGACGGTAAAGTAAAGGTCCCACTTGAGACTGAGACAGAAATGTTTATATAAAATCCCTGATATGAATAGTTTAGAAATAATCATTTTAAAATCAATGCAAATTCTTTAATTAACTTATTCCTCCCTTTTTATCCCTTGGCTTTAATCTACAATCATCTTAGTGGAGCCAGAATTAAAAGTCACAGTAGGGCAGGTGTGAATGTTGGCTGTGTCGGCCTTCTGACCCCGGCATCCATGAGAACAACTCTGCCCAAAATTAGAGTCAGGTCTCTAATGTCTCCCAGAGAGAGAAAAAGAGAAAGAAGAAAAAAGAAAAAGAGAGAGCCTGGCTTTCATCCAAGTCAGCACCTTTGGAAGTGCAGTCGTATTACCACCACTAAATCAACATGTCAGCGCCCGGCTCACTGAACTTCTTCACCCAGACTCAACAGCTTACGGCTATTCTGCACAAATAATGAACTGTTGAGGAAGGCTATCTTTTCGCTAAAACAGACAAGAAACAAAATAAAGAGAATCCTTGTATGTGCATATGATGCACTCTCTGTTCTCGTTTCAGTAAATCAGCCAAGACTCACTAGAGGTTTTCCTGCAAAACCCCATTTTGGTCTGCGTGTCCAGGCTGCATCTGCCTGGGCTGAGTTTGGAAGCGAAGGTCCGCAGAAATCTGTGTGCTTACTCGGCAGTCTGTTTACATTCCTAAGGGTAATTTTAGCCCCCTGGGGGGAGCAGAGCAGGAGGGCTAACATGTCGTTGGGGCTTGTCAGTGTTCAAGCAGCCGGCGCAGTGGCGGCACCTAGACATCTGGGTGGTAGGTAAATACACACATACAGACAGACCCCCTGTGGAGAACAAAAAGAAATACTTCATCTTCGGTATTAACCGACTTACGTATCTCTTATTGTTACATTATTGTTAGTATAAAGAAATTTAAGGAGCCAGCCGGAGTGTTTTACTGGATATCAATTGCTCTTTGACAAATGTACAGCAATGAGTGGCCAACAGAAGCAAGAGTCTAGTCCCGCCAAAAGGCCCGCTGCAGGGCACCATTAGCTTTGGACAACATAGGCTAGCCCCAGTGTTTTCACTGGAAATCTGGAGAGCAAATCTAATTTTATTGTCGTTTTTAGAAATCTACTAAGCAAACACGTCAATAGTCTCTCCACAAGAAAAGCAAAGGGCTTTTGTGTGTGCGTGTGTGTGTGTGTGTGTGTGCTGGGATTTGTGCTCCTCCCGGAGAAGTCCTTTCCAAGGGCAAGGAAGCAAAATGCCTGTTGTGTTTGGTATGTTTGTGTGCGAATGCACAGGTAAGAAAGAAGGAGAGGGACAGAGAGATAGGGAAGGAGGGAAGAACGGAGTGACTCGGAGCTTATCGAAACTAATTAGGCAAGGGATCAGGATGGAAGTTAAATACTGAGCTACATGTAATGAAAGAAGCAGAGTGGGGGACATCTAAGGGTCAGACCCACACCAAACAGCGGTCCTCAGGCAATCTGGTATTGATTTTCACTCGTTTGGGGATGAAGGTGGATGGGAGGGAACCATGGAGAGGCAGTGGGGCAGAGTCTAAGGGTCTCGCGAGTTGTCAACTTGACAGTTTAACCCCTTTTGGAGCAGAACAAACAAACAGAAGGATCTCCTGGGCTGACAGCGTTGATCTGTCATTGCGATGACACTGCAAAGCCCCACACAATGCCCACACAGGAGATGTGAGTGGGGAGGGAAAAGGAAGGGAGAGGAAAGTGAGCTGATACAAATATGCACAGACACGTTCCTTAAGCCCATGAAGATAGGACTCAGCCTTGGTCACATTTAAATATTCTAGATGATTTAGAGAACATCACTTTGGATTTTGCAAAGTGTCGCTTGCACGATCAATGAAAGCAACCTGTTCCATAAGACGTTCTATGCTGCACTGTTTGTATGGTTTATGCTACTCTGGGATACATATCTCAGATTTTATTTATGAAATTCCTGTTAATGCTACAAGCCTCTTTTCACTTTAAAATGAATACGTTTCAGAGTTTATAAGTAGAACACAAGGCTTTAATCCCAACCTGTGTTGTCTCTCTTTTTATTACCTCACAGGAAAGAAAACAAAAGTTTGTGAAATCTATTGCAGTTACAATTTTCTGCAGATAATAATTTCAAAGAACATAATTTATATAACAATGGTGTGACAATTCTGACTGCTCACAATCTAATAGTTCATTGCTCTACGTGAAACATAAACTAGACATGGACTGGTTCCTAGGATCATAGTGTACTAAGATTTTAAGTGGCTATGCTAACACTGCCAAAGTTGCTCAGCATTATGTTTTTGCAAGGCATCTCCAGTTATTGAGAGAAAGGCTAAACGTAACAAGAGTTTTCTCTAGCTGCCCTCTTTCCCCACCTGTCACTTAGTACCAACTCCAAATTTGCTGAAACAAGACAACAGTCTTTTTTTTTGCTTGGAATAAAAAAAATAAAGTATTTTCATACTTCTTGACTTGAGACAAAAATTGATGCCTGAATTGTTTAATTTTTTAACCAGCATTTCTTTTTCATATGCTTCATTAACTAGCTTGAGTAGGTAGTATAGACCAGGAAAATCTTTAATTTAATTACTTGATTAATCGTCAGAATTATGGCTGGATTACTCAATTACTAAAATAACCCTTTACAACATGCGTTACAGATATTTAAAATGAGTTGGCAGCTTGCGTTAGTTGCAAACTGTTGCTACATTTTCATCTTTCACTGCTCGAGAAGTAAAGACGTCACAAATAAACACCATTCTAAACTATCTGAGAGACACACAGATGTTGGTGCTCCTCTCTTATCATTCACTGTGCAACCTGTCACCCTAAGCACCTTCCCTCTCATGTCTATAAACACTTGAAGACCTTTCTCACTCTTCCCTCAAGACTGCCTCATCGTTCTGTCACATTGCCAAAGGGGACTCCATTAGCCCGGCCAACTCTCACTTATACTTAGCACACTGCTATACACACACACGCGCGTGCACATGGGATGGTGGATACTTTCCACATTAAATTAGAGTGGCCCCTACCCTCCTTGTTATGGCCTGGGAATGCTCCATCATCACGGATGCTACGGGGTCCCTCACTTGTCAGAAGTTGTCAGACAGATAGGGAGTCTGGATACACACAGCTGACAGGTAATCTTAATGTCTTCAATTAGCCCAATTATGCCTGTCATAAACAATTCGATAAGTGTTCAACCAACACAAACAGATAAATGCACGCATAAGAGCACAGAGACGCACAAGCTCACACACGGGGGTCTGCAGGGTATTAATGAGAAGGGTAATGGGTATATCAGTGGACGGTTGACTTGCTTCTCGCATCAAGCAGGGGTGTGTCCCCGTCCCTTGCTCTCAGCTGTGCACTGCTGGCTGCAAGCGGGTCACTTCAAATTGTACCATCTCCTTTCATTAGCACATTGCCGAATGAGAATCTGAAAGGCCGTGACAAAATTCATTTGAGACGAGTGGGAGCAGATTGCCTGAAGCAGGTGCTATAAGGGAGATAAAACAAAAGCAGCACCTTTGTGAAGCTCCATGTGTGTATGCGTGCCTGTGATTTCTCTTTGTGTATTTGAGAGTGAGAGGGCTTTTTTCCCTGGTCTTCAAAATCTGTTCCCCTCATTGCTACGGTAAATGGATAACGACAGAAGAATACCCTAAAAAAACACAACCTAGAGAACAGAGGAGAATCGGCCATGTGTGCACATGGTGTCTTCAGAAAGATGTGGTCTCATCTAAATATTACTTCACTAGGAAATAAATCATTCCAACACCTGTATGTGTAAGACATATCACTGCTAACCATGTTTAATTAAGGCCTGCCTTTATTATAATGTCTTATTAAGTGAAGAATTACTAAGTTGACAGTGACCTTATCAGGAAATGCATGTATCCTTTCACCCCTCAAACTAAAAAAAGAGGCATTTTTGACAACTACTGGTTGTCTGGTAGAAGTGATAATCTTCCATATTCTTCGTAAGTCTGCGTTATGCGATTGAATAAAAGAAACTGCTTCTGTCTTGTTAAAGTATTTTTTTTTTTTACAAAAACACTGTTGAAGTCTCCAAAAAAATAATCATAGTTGTAAAAAGTGAGCTCCGTGTTAAAACTGTGCACATGAAAACAACACAACTACAATCAGGCATGGTGGAAGGAGCATCATGCCTTGTTGTGATGTCCTATGGAAGAGAGACGCTCTTATATAAATCTATCAGGTTTATGCTAAAAAGCAGAGAAACTTCATGGTTCAGCAGAAAATGACCCAAAGCAAACGCTTCAACAATCAATAAACAGATGGCTTTAGCAGAATATTTAACATCTGGAATAGCTCCAGAAAACCAGACATAAATCTAAAGCACACGTTAGTAAAATCACATTTCATTTTTTTCCCCCTAAAATATTTCAAGTTGGTTTTCAGTTAGGTTGTAAAGGTTACAGGTCACCTTAGAACAGTTCTGAATTGATATTTGTTTCTCTATAAAGGACAGAAATTTTGCAATAAATGCGTAGACCCTTAATATCGACTGCAAGTTCACAAAAAATGTATTTCAACCTCCATTTCTATTTACAAGTCAGTTTATCACCAACTGTTACTATCAATATTTGAACAAGACATTTCTAATCAACAAAGACTTGTTCTCAAGTAAAAAGGGGCTTTCAACACTACTTTATTCTTAGGGTGTTAGAAGGCTAAAAATAAAAGGTACAATATGTGCCACTTCAAAGAAGTAAAAGTAGGACAAGCAAGGAAACTATACTCAAAGATTTTGATGGATCTGACTACTTCTGACTCTCACCCAAAGTGATGGCTAAAAAACCATTGGTAGTGGAGTGGGGGGTTGGGGGGGAGGAGAGGAAGAAAGAGGGCCAGGAAGCAAAAAGCCGTCACAGGGAAGTTGTAATAGGAAATTGCTTTTGGCAACTATTTGTTCAAGCACCAGATTTTTTTCGTCTTTATGCCAACCCAGCGAGCCCCCATTGGAAAACAGGGCAGGTCCCCCTAATGAGTAATCTATTTCAAAGAAGTCGTGTCTGGGCATGACAGTTTACTGAGAGGCTTGAAGAACTGGTAATTACCAGTGTTACGGGGCAATTAATGCATATTACACTGCGGCACTCATGGCGGTGACTGTCAGCTCCCCAATAAAAATGAGCACTCTTCAGCTAAAGGGTGACATTAATTGGGCCCTTAATGACTATGCAGAGGAACCAAGCCAAATAGGAACAAAACAGGGGACTCACTCTGACACTAGCAGAGGGCTGGAAATTGGACTAAAAATGAGATTAATTGCTGTTTAGAAAAAAAAGATGGGAAAAGGTGGTGAGGGGAAGGGGGAGAGAGAGGTTGAAATTATAGGGTACAGAAAGCAAGAACTGTTCATACAGATGACAATTCAATTAATTATTTTACACTGTATTTTCTTTACCTTAGGAAGTGTCGACAGGACTCTGACCCAGTTTGGGGTTTTGATATGTAGCTCATTGCATTCCAGCTGCACAGATGCACATTCTACAGCCACAACACAATGTCAGATGGTGGCATGTTCAATATGATAACATGTCAGGAGGCTTATAAAAATGTAGAAAAGGAGGAATGAATAGTTACAGTGCTTTAAATAAATATTTTATATATATTTTTAGATATTCTTACACATAAAAATACAATGGGAAGATGAGGGGTGTTACTGGAAATTAAAATATAGATTAGACTCTGAGGCTGCAAAGGACTTGAGACTTGGGCGGAGCTTCAACTTCCAGCAGGATGACCCTGTACATAGAGTCACAGCCACAATGGAATTGTTTATATCAATAGTTCTTTATGTGTTAGAATGGTTCAGGTGAAAT
The DNA here is from genome assembly GCA_033032245.1 of Poecilia picta. NCBI lineage: Eukaryota > Metazoa > Chordata > Actinopteri > Cyprinodontiformes > Poeciliidae > Poecilia > Poecilia picta. The sequence goes on from CM065374.1 coordinate 16,281,454, forward strand.
CCACAACTAAATTTGACATAATTTGTTAATGGGTGTGAAAATTAATGTTCACAGACTTTTTCCAACCAAACTGAATGACAAAAAGTTCAGTACAAACATGTGGAAAGTTGGAGGATACAGTACAAACATTGCAGTTGTAATGCCAACAAAATGTGGTCCTACAACATATTTACAGATTATTGGCTGAATGGAAATGCATGCCTCAATTTCAGCATTATATTTAGCACAAGAGAAAAACAAAAAAACAATCCAAAAACATATCTATTCCTTACATTTTATTTCTTCGAGTTGGTCTATCACATAAAAACTCAGTAAATTACACTGAAATTGGAAAGATCAAGGGGTATGAATAATTCTGCAAGGCACTAAACATGTACACAAATAAGTATATCTAAAGGAATGATTAATGAAAGATTTCCTGTAATGGTTGTGAAAATTTGTGTTAAAATCTAGCATTTTTGGTTTTCACAGTTCTCTTCGAATGCCTTTGGTATTTAGTGCATATTTCTATTAAAAGAGCCCATAAAGAATTAAGCAGAACTTTCATTACAACAGTGCAGACCTTCCACCCCCAGCAATGTTTGTTTGGAAAAAGATCAAGGATGTAGCAGAAGCATAAGTAACTCTGATTAATGTTGCTAAAGCTAGGCACGTACCTGAATATGCAAGGCCCAAACGCAAAAAATAAAAAATAAAAATATCAGCATGCAAAACATGCCGTCATTTGCATACATTTTTGATTCTGGATTTCCTTGCTATTTAAATATGCAGTTAGAAATAGTCCAGCACTGCCTCTTGCGCTGTCACGCTGCACACTCATACTGTCATTGGTCCTGATAGAACTACTCGTCTTCAAAGGGAGCTTTGCAGTGGAGAAGCAAATATTTGAATTGCAAAAACACATCATTTTCCGAAGGGGAGGCGGGCGAGGGATTGAAGACAACTTTTTAGAGGTGAAATTCGCTCCCAACCCCCAGCAAGCTAACCTACTGTGCACAGCACAAAAAATAAAAAAGTCAACATATTCATCGCTTTAGCGCTCTCCTCGCTAATTTACCATATCCAAATTTGTGTAATGGGATATGACATATTTTAGAGGGGATTGCAGGGGGAGAAAAAAACTTTAATTTGAGGAGAGAACCATAAAATGTTTAAGCTGCTCCCGTATTTAACTGAAATCCACCGTATAAATCCAGGTTCTCAGACACCCTGACACGGGTTTGATTATAGACTGAAGTGTAATTAGCTGCTTAAGTTGTCCTCTGCAAGGTTGGAGTGAACCTTACTACCATCCTCACCAGATCTTTCAGCATACAGAGACCTTTAGTTTTTTACAGGGGTATCTGTCTCATCCAGATGCAGCACAGCAGGTTTCCGGGCTAGTTTACATGCATGCGCTGCAGAAACAAATCTGACAGTTTGTAAATTATGCAAAAACTAAGTGAAAGAAAAAAAAAATCTTTTCCTATTAAGTTATTAAAATTTTGGCATATCTAAAAGTATGAGTGATACCATTTGATGTCAGAATACATGCATCACTTTGCTGTGAAGGTAAGGCAACTGTTCTTACAAAGATCCTAAATAAAACTAAATATCACTGTTTAGATCCCTGACAAAAACGTGAGAAACATTCAACACTGCCTATTTGAATGTGCAGATATGGCAATTTTGCATCGTGATAACTTGGGGCAAATTCATCAGTTATGTGAATCATCATGGTTTTGTTCAAATTAAATGAAAACAGGGCAAAAAGTTATTCTGCCATGCATACGAAATCAAATCTTTTGTAATTGTTGAAGTATGAAATGTAAGATGTTGTTCTATGATTAAATGCTAAGAAAGTATCAAATCAAAATCACTTGACTGAATTGAAAAGAAGAGTTTAATTAGGACTGGGAATGTAATGCATTCATTTTGAATGAATAATTACATGGATTTTAAGAAACAGCTAAGACCATCCAGACAAGCCATGGCTTAATATGTTTCTTGCTTTAATTGTTCTGCCTTTGTGATCAAGAAGTCTGTGAAAGGTGCTATTTTCACTATTTATGCAATTATATTAACTGCATTAAAAAATTTAATGCATTTTTTTAAACACATACAAGGATTCTGCCTGGAACATTTATATATATTCTTCTATGGTCTGCCCCTAAATGAGACGTACAAGCGACATCCACAAAAAATAGTGATGGACAATAAAGCTGCTTCTCCTGGATCACTGGGAATTAATTTATGATAAACAAAAAAGAAACGCATACATAAAAAAAAAAAGAAAACTACCGATACTGGGAAAGACTACTGTTGTGTGGAAATTGTGCGAAAAAGGGCAAGAAAAGACATCCACCAATGCTGATGTAATGTGCAGTTCACATCTCCAAGGAAGTTTTTTTTTTTTTTCTCAAAGTAGTTACAAGCATAATCAGAGGTTCCAGGAACTTGCACTAATCTGTTGGTTGAATAGTCTAAATAACAGATTAGCAGAAAACATCTCTCTTTCTGAGCTTGTGTGTATTTAATCATTTAACAGCAAAATATGGGTTTAGAATTGAAAATGCTGCTCAGAAGTTACATATGTGGTTTCAGATTAAATTGCAATTAATTACAGATCCTGCAATTAAGAATTAGAACTTTTAATCAAATTTTAATTGTTCCACTTGCAAAGACATTGTAAGCACTAACTAGGGCTGTTCACAGCCCAACCCTCTGGTGGCCATCTCCTGCAGCACCAGTCTCCATGCAGACAAGCTGGAGACAGGCCTGAGCAGAAATCAAACCTGAATGATGGATAGCTTTACCACACAATGACCTCTGTCACTAGGCTTTTGCCCTAAATCAATGTTGCTGATAAGGGCCCTGCCCAAATGCTTACCTTGATACAAACCTTATCTTTGGCAGGAGGAAGTATGAGTAATAACTAAAGACAAGCAACAACAAAACCACTAACCCTACGTTGTCAAACATAATTTACAACCTATATCCTTTTTGCTCCCCCCTCTGCAGCAGTTAAACAGTAATTATGAGAATTGGAGCAGCGAGTTTGGAAGATTAACCTGTAGGCAGAACTGTTCAAGTATCTGGGCTGCAAATGAGGCACATTTTTATAAGAAGACAGCCAAAAGACTGATGAACCCCCGTCTAGAGTTGCCAGCATGCACAAATTAATTTGCAAAGTTATGAGTAAGAGTAAGGGTAAAGATTGAGGTTTAAAGGAGAACTGACAAGAAAAAGAGGTAAAGACTTTATGAGAATTACTGCACAGAGACCTTTCAGTAGTTTTTCATTTGACTGCACATGACAATTTGTGTGTATGCTTGTGTGTGTGCAGAGTAGCGCAAGAGCAAGACTTCCAGGCAGGCAGAACAGAGAGGGAGACCAAACATAACATCAAACGTCGCAATTACCTGACCCCTCTCTCTCTTTCAGAGTCAAACTAAAAAAAAAAACAGTCTTTCAAACTCTGATTAAAATATGTTTGTGTTCTCATTCAAAATGACATTTGACAAGGTTAGTAATATTTCAACTTACTGCAAAAACATTCCTCTAGACATAATCCTTTTTTCCATCACTTTGTAGGGGTGCAGGTAACCTCAGAGTGTGTTTCCCATGAACTCAGAGCTTCACTTTAAAAACAAAATGACCAGGAGTGAAAAAAATAAGAGGGAGTAGTTCTAGAATTCACTCGTGCGTTTTGTTTCAGCCACAGAGGTGAAGCTAATGGTTTTTGATCCTATTCAGGGCATTTATCTCCTTCTCTAATTTAAAGCAGAACACATTCCAAAACAGAGTGTGTTTTTTTTCTAAATTCCATCAATAAGTACAGAGTCTAAGGGAGGCGTGGATTGTTGTCAGATCTGTGAACAACAGAGATGCAGCGATCAGTCTGCACCTCACAGACACACATTTCCAGTTTTCTTAGAGGTCTCACCTGCAGACCCAGATTTTGAGCAAAATTTGAGGGTTTGAATTTAATTAAGATAGATAATCTCCATTTATCACATTACATCTCATTACGTGATGTGTTCATAAATAGCTGGAATTCTCAAGTTTTAATTCCTTTAACGAATAAAAAAATTAAATTTGTCAGCATTTGACTAGCTAATCACCGATCGGAGCCAAGCAAGCAAAAAATTTGCAGGATTTTAATCTCTGGTGCATCTCTAGTGAATAACATTCCTCAAACTGTTAAATCTCATCTTCACCAAACACAGAGAGGGGTTGAATGCAACTGTACGGAGGTCAGGGTTTCCCCCAGAAAAGCTGCTTAGCCTGGCGGTCGGAGCGTCGGGGGGGAGTGGGGGCGTGATCCGCTTACTTAACGCGAGCCAATCAGAAAGCGCAGATCAACCGCATGCTTTCTGAGGGGAAATTACCAAGGGGAATCCCAAACAGTTGAAACGCTAAGCCTGGCGGCAGGGGTAGCTAGGCATGGCGGCCGCCATGCCTATAATACACTGGGGGAAACCCTGGAGGTGATACGTCAGTTAAAACTTTCACTCAGAATAACAAGATTATTTTCCTAATGCACCACTCAGAAAACTTGCAAGAACAAGACTCAAACGGTCACAGAGACTGCCGCCAGTTCTGGTAAATCTAGCTGGAGGAAAGCAATGAAATAAAAAAGGAGAAGAGAACTAGTCAGGCCAAAACTCCGTCTTAAGTTTAATACAGTTTTCACAACCATTCCAGTGGCAGCAGAGAAGAATGCGAAGTGTCGGAAAATACGGTGAGTCAGCCCGTAGCTTAGCTGTAGCTGCGCTCAAATGGAAGTGGCACATCCTATCAGAGGCCTTTCACCAGACAACTCCATTCTGCCCGTTCCCCTCATAACCTCAGTGACAACCTTTGCAAAAAATAAGAGCGGTCATTTAAAACACACACCCGTCATCTTGGAGACAGATTCCGGGTGCAACACGGGGAAAGATATATGGTGCGAATGTCTGTGGCGATATAGATATCAGTCAAAATGAGAAATAGATTTCTGTGACATCTTTGTGGCGGCTCTTCAAAGAGGGCGGGTCAAACCCCCCCAAACTCTGAAGAGTTTCTGTTTCACTTGTTCCGAAATGTATGCCTCTGTTATCTTGCATCAGTCCAAAGGGGGAAAAAAAAGAAAAAAAGATTGGGTTGCGTTCTTTTAAGCTCTTCGCTTATGTTTGAACATTACATCGACGGCAGAAAGAAATGGACTGTAGATCATCTGATTACTTTAACTCCATCTACCCATGTTCCAACTTTTGCTCACTAAAAACCAACACTAAGAAAATAAATAATCTGCAATCAAGACAGGTGGACTTATCTTCAAACCGAAGATTGAAGACAAATCTTTTGACCTAATAGATCGTCGGCTTTCACCCGAAGAATTGATGAGCAAAATCAGAAGGTCAACACTTGGACAGAGGCTCCTCGTGTGTCTTTGATTACATAGTCCTCCTAAAGGACAGGCAGGCGGAGAAGTTTAAGCTATCAAGCAATCAGACCGCCGGGAGACATGAAACTCACACCGCAGGGAGGAAAGGGTGAGCGCTTCCTGGTTACAAAGATTTTTCTTTTGGGGGGTGCAAACTGATGTATCCGAAGCATCTTTTCAGCGGAGATGGATGAATCAGTACCAATCAATGACACGTTTTCTTTCTTTGTTAGCATTATTAACGCTTATTCAAGTGATGTAGTTTTATAACTAAAGCCTGAGCAGATAGACCAACTGATTAACTAATATTAGCTTGTGAGTCCATCTTCAAATTGAAAAGGTCTAACCAGCTCACACCAGAACCGGAACTTGTTGGCGTCTCACTCAGTTTTTTTTTTTTTTTTTAATGACTTCAGATATTTCTTGGACCAGTCTAGAAGCTTTAGCTTGTCCCTGCTCTGCTTCAATTTATCAGCTGTTCAGGTTTATCCAGCTTAGCATTGGAAGATAGGCCTTAAAATTATATGGTCAACACCTCCAAATACCTAATAACTGTGCCCACAGTGTAAATATTAAAAGATGTGCTGTATAATAATCAGCCCAGCCCACGCTACCAGTAGTTGGAATATTTTTATGTTTTTCTTTTACAACTAAGACTAATTAGACTAGGTTTTGCATTTGCTTCGTATTTTTACTTAAAGTTACATGGCGAGTCATACTCATTCTGGATTGGTCTAGTTCTAGTTTTACTTTCAATGTTCACTCTATCCAAAACTTTCATTTTATTTTCCCAGCATGTCAATGAACAGTTTTTCTATCACCCTTGTCTAAATTTTAAGCTCAATTACAGCCAAGACAAATTCTAAAAATGAAAACCCAAATTCAAAGTTATAAATTTGTGCATCTATTGTGCAAATGTAATTAGATTTTTGCAAGTGACACTACATCAAGAAGGCGGTTGTTGAGCATTAAATCAATTCACAGGATACAATTTACTATAGTGTTAAATGTAACTGAAATAAGGCATGTAAATGAAAACAAAAGGGGAAAAAAACAAGGTTATGTGAGGGACAGAAGGCCTATAAAAAGAAGTCCACTGTCTTGGTTATCTACAAGGAAGCACTTATCACGAGCAGCCAGGTCCACACTGTGACTGATGGCCCCTGCAGACCATGAGTACAAGCACATTATCTGGTCCACACAGAGCAGCTCGTTAAACACAAAGGTAGAAATATGAAGCATTGTTTCCCTGATTGTCACCCTGTAAAATGTTTTATAAAATATATTTATTTTTGTGCTTAAAAAGAAAAAAACATGTTTTTAGCAGTAATTTCCTCAAAAGTGTAAAATTCACATGTAAAAAAAAACCCCACATGGATTCTTTCAAAATGCAGAGTTTGCTTCTCCTACATTAGAATGTGATTCCTTGAACCAAATTTAAGAACTATCTTGCTTTAATTCAGTTTAGTACTTTCTTTCAGAACACTTTTTGTTCAATCAATCAGATATTAAATATCAATCATTTTCATGCAGTCAAATATGACTCCTTAAGAGAAGTTAAAAACAAAAACAACAAAAGTATTCTTAAGCAACAAAAAATACTTAAGAATCGACAAGAAAATGCAATTATATGTGTATTGAGGAAACAGAGGCAGATAAATGAATTCACAAAACATTCGATACATACCTGAACCACAGGCTGGATGAATGAGAACATAAAATATAAAATTACAATTCTTTCATGTTATCAACAAAATATAGAGTTTAAAAAATAAAGTAAAAAAAGACAAATATTATTATTGGAAATTAAATGAAATTTAAAGGACACTTAATGTAAAAGTCAAACTGAACATTGAGTGTCATGTGGCAAAACATGTCAGAGCAGATTGCTTTGAGATGACAGAAAGCCAATAGTTGTGGAAGATGATGAGCTACAACTGCTGATGACCACACCAGGTCACAATTTGGCATAAAGTACATGAAAGCGTGGATCATCCCTGCCTTGCATCCACATTCTGGCTGGTGATAGTGAAATGGAATATGCTGGACATTTTCTAAGCTTTTTTCTCCTACTTAGTATGTCTGCTGACCATATCCATACCTTTATGACTTTGGTACACTGTGTCACTGTTCTTTAATGACTGCCAAGATCTCAATTCAGCACAGTGTTTGGATGCATTATAACAGGAGATCATTGATGTGCAAGAATATGTAGCGAAGACACAATACTAGGACAGCAATATGAACCTGGTTCAGTGAGTATTTCTGAAATTCAATTCAATTGAATCTAGTCCATACTTGGTTATAGCAACGTATAACCTATAAAGTGATCGGTGAGTGTATTTAACTCCAAGTACAGAAAATACTGGTTTAAGTTTAATATCAGGTTAATGGAGACTCCAATCCCTTTTGGAGGTCAGCAGGGCATTGTGATTCATCTGTTGGAGTGACTACTACAAAATGTCTGCATGGTCTTGGCCTCTTTTTGGTATCCTTTTGATAAATGCTGCTGAATTCTTGCTCAAATAAAACCCAGAAGGTCAATGTAGAGGAAAAAAGGGGGAAGAGACAGCAAGACAGCAAAACTAAGGGTGGAAAAAAAAGTGTCTTTGCAACTGTGACGACATACATTGTGAAAGCTGACAAAAAAATGCACGTTCATCTTAAAAAAGTTCCATAGCAAAACAGGAATTCACGGAGCAGACATGCTCACACCTCATTTTACTCGAGGCTCTCCTCTCCATCTCCGAGTGTCAGTGGCAACGCAGAGACAGGGGGAGGAGTATATGCTGCTGCTGCCGCTCGTTCGTACACACGGCGGCCATGTCAGAGCGGCTCTTAACGCTCGGCGGTAAATGACAAATTTGGATAATGCGCACAAACAATCTGACTAAAATAAACAGCAGACACGGAGGCTTAACCTGAGCTAAATCCTCAGGGCTGCTACAGCCCTGCTAGTGACGATTACACCCCAGACGCCTTAAACAATGCGCCAAGACGCACACCCTTAAAAGCATGAAATCCTTGAAGCATCAGAGCCGACTTGTCATTTGCCATTAATATTCCACTTTGCTTAGGCTTTGGGGGCCGGCATTGCACTTCTGTGCGCTGATGTGCCCTAAAACAAACACTTGCGAAGCCCTTAAGGAGCCACCACAGCATATAGCTATTTTTCTAGCGGAGGAATATTCTACAGGAGGATGTCATAACAAAGGAAACAATAAGAGAGGCCACGTTCCTGCACTGCATGGGGCACCATTTATTACATACCGGGAAAAGACTATGCCACTTCTCTACCTTAACTCAGGAAAACTGAATGACCGATATTTTAAAACAAACAAATAAATAAATGAATCAAGTCACCTGATCTGCATTTATAAGAAGTTACAAGAAACATTACCGAGGCATTTATGTTTCATCTCATCTCCGTTGTATACATTCTGACAGGGACCTGAGGTAAAGGGAGGTGGGACACAGGTCTTAAAGGTGTTACTTTGTCACACCAGAAGCGCCAGAACCTGTCTTCAGGAGCAGCCTGTAATGTCCAGCCAAATTGTGTCATCAAAAGCAACGACCTGTGGGCACCCACTCTCAGGTGACATCCTGTATCTGCTTTAGCTCAGTGATGCGCCAGCTGCAGAGGCTGTTAATACTCTTATCCTTCTATTCTGTGACACGGGCCTACACAAGATGACAGTCTACAGGCACATATGCTCACTACAAAGTGCCTAGTAAAAGTGTTCATATTATTTGAACTTTGTCATGTAGCAAAACACAAACTTTAATGTATTTGATAATAAGTTTATGTAACACCAACACAGAAGTAATGCATAATGGTAAAATGAAAGGGAAATTATTATTATAATTTTTTAAATTATGAATATGAAAAATTATGTGCATTTTTATCGCACTCCTTGCACTCTGCTACCACCGAATCCAGTTCAACCACCTGAACGGAGTCCACCTGTTTAATTCTAATTTATTCTCACTTTAAATCCAGCTGTTCTGTGATGTTTGTTATGAAGAATTAGTAAGCAAATGTAAAAACGGCAGAACACTGCAAATTAGTCAGGGGGAATAAAAAAAAAGCAACAAAAGTATGACAATTGCTAATCTACAAAGACACTGTCACCCAGCGACATTAACAGAGCCCTATGACTCTAGAGGATCTGAGGAGATCCACAGCTCAGCTGGGAGAATCTCTCCACTAATCTGGTGACAAACACCGACAATAAAAAAGTCATTAAGTAGAAAAACTCTTGTTTGCAGCAAACATGTATGAAAACACGCTCAGTTATGAGAGCAAAATGAAAGCTTTTGACCACACACACACAAATATGTCTGATGGAAAACTAACACATTAAACACACCATCCGCATAATGTCAAATGATGGCAGTAGCATCACACTGTGGGGATGCTTTTCATCAGCACAACCAAGAAAATAGATAGGAACTGTTCGCAAGAGGTCTGTAACTACATATGCAGCAATCCTGAAAGAAAGATCTCTTTAGACCCTCTACACAGCAAATTACAACTAAGTTACAATAGTTCGAGTCAAAACCTAATGCCTTAAAATGGCCTACTCAAAGACCGGTGTCTGCAGCTACGAGGAAAAGTCGTAAAGATTGATCCACCATCAGATACTTTAAGGTTGGTCTACAGTTCTCAAGTAGTCACTATAAGAAATGACAAAAAAATAAATAAATAAATAAAAAATAGGCATATCCATGCAAAATTATAACGCATTTTAAATGTAACAATTTATTTGGTGCATCAAATCGACTGACATCCTGAGACTGAATAAAACCTTCAGTATAATGTTAGAGCTATAACCAGAAAAAAAATTCAGGGATAAAATATAAGATGTCCAATTTCTGTGGTGCCAGTGATCGTAAAACATCACATAAATCAAGCATCTATCCATCTATTTGTTAGCGTGTCAAGAAAGAGATTAGTGATGCTGTAAAACAATCAGAAAATGGTTCAGAATCATTATTTAATCAGTAATCGTAGATCACCATCATTATACACATGAAAAGTGCATCAAGGAACTCCTGAGGAGAAATCTGAATTATCAGTTTGTTCTCTATGAACATGAACTGCTGCAGTTACACAAGTTATACATTAAAAGATGCAACTTTCAAAATAAAAAGACCAAAATAAAACATCACATCTCCATGTGCAGTCAAAGCTCAGCAAATTTCAAAGTGGTCATATACAGCAGAGAAGTCTTAACCCCCATTTCATGAGAGAGAAATGAGGCATACAGCCCATTATTTTGCTATAAATCATGTTTTGTGGATGGCTGACAGCTTTTTATCAGATTTAACCTTTTCAAGCTTCCATTATGAGAGCTAACATTTTCAACTCTGACACATTTGCACTTCATGAATTGCATAACTGATTTATGTTGGTTAGTATTGTGAGGGTCTGGACTGGCACCTAAACTCATTTTGATCTGGTTGCATTTTTGATGAAAATCTCAATTTTATATAGTTTGAATATGTAAGGGCTCGTCTTATTGCCAATATGTAGTATATCATAATTAGAAATATTTATTCACACAGACCACAAAACAGGGTGCACTGCTTTAAACACGTGGCAAGTTATTGGAATTCACAGAAAGCAATATGAACTCATTGAATTTTGCACAATGTAACACAGTCATCACTGAATTATGCACACAGAATTTCAAGTCTCACAGTGCGTCCAACATTACAGTGCAGTTTGTAGAGCATTGTGCACTTCAGGTGGCACTGTATGTGAAATGAAATGAAGTTCTCATCAAATACAGAAACAGCAGAGTCCTCTCTGTTCCAACACAAACAGAATTGCAGTTGTGCACCAGAAAAACCCCCCAAAAAAACTAGTCTTTCAAACAACATTTACAAGAATCACTTAAATCTGTTGAATAAAATATGTAATAATTAAATAACAAAAATAAAATATTTGACCATTAAAAGTCACACAATATAATTTGAAAAATTATATTTATGCACTCTTCATATTTTGCGCAAAACAACGACGACGGGTACAGAGCCGAGCCCAAACCGTGCCCAGCACAACTAAGATCACCATAATCAAAACAGAACAGTTAGGGTGATGCCACACAGGAGTACATATTTCATTACATGCTGTGTTTAACATTACACACTTCTCCTAAAACACACAAGAGGCTCATTATGTGTTTAATATTCACAGGCAGGTGAATAATTTTTATGCAACTCTGATAGTTGGGAGAGATGGATCACTCAATTATCTGAACATCCGTCAGAGCAGAGGGCTCGCCGGCTCTGGAATGCCACCAGCTAAAGATTGATGGCTGGAAGACACCAATAGCTGCCGCTTCACCATATCATCCAGGCACTGGGCCTGAACGCAGCATCCGAGTCTGCACAAGGCTGTTTTTCTCTCCATTTTTCCATCCTCTTTCTTTTTTTTCTTGGGAGCATTGTAGGTGAAGCGTCATTACCCCTCACTCCACTGAAGAGGGGTTCATTATGGGGTTAGTGCGTTGGCAAGACTATTGCTTGGATGATAAATGCAGTTGTTGAGGGCTTTGGAGGGAAAATCAGTTATGTGTTTTGGTTTTTTTCCTTCCAGTCTACAAAAACATGTCCCGACTATACTTTGCTTGAGGGCAACCGAAGAACAATTAACACGAGCAGTGGGTGAAGCAGCTCAGTTAAAGCAAAGAGGGAATTCATGAAAAATAAGCAAATCACTGGAAATGTCAATCAGGAGCAATGAGGTAATTACAAGGAGTGGTGTGCGATTCCAAGGGCAATAACAAAGAAAAGCAGTTTAGAGTCAAGGTCTAAAATCAGACCTTGAAGGATGAAGGAATGGACAAATAAACCACGGGTCTGTCCTTCAAAATCTTTCTCAGAAACTAAAACCAAATAAGAGGTGAGGTTAGAAGCATGAATTAATCCAATCTCTCCCTTATTACCCGTGTTTCAGTTTGAGAAATAATTGCTATTTCACATTCATTATTCAAAGCGCAATGTAAACATGCACACAAAGACTGTAAAACCTGACAGTAACAAAAAAAAAATAGTCATAATTTTTTAAAATGTTACAAGACTTCTAAAAAAGGGGGAATTTACAGGATTTTACTTTGTTCTCCTCATAATGTTTAATGTGCTACTGAGGAACAAAACTGGGCCTACTTAGTCTGTTCCATAATACAATAGAACAAGACTTATAAATTGACATTTATATCTCTCAATAAAGATGAAAAATACATTGAGGTCAAGACTTATAGACAGATTGGAATGACAATCATTCCATCATAAAGTTTCTGCCTTTTTATTCAATTTAAAGAGAAGTTTCTTTAAAGTTGAATTTACAGAATTGCTAGAGCCTTACATCTGAAATAATTGAAAGCCCAAGTTGTGTGCAACTCCTAGTTTGAAACAAAAAAAGGCAAAAAAATGAAATCAACTCATCATTAATTAGGATCTTGAGCTTGTCCTCTGCATCCAAACAGCTTCATGATACTCGAGATTTAAACTCTTTAGAAGTCAAAGCAACAGGGGAACGCTTCATTTCCACTTTGACAATCAACAACAGTAATTTTACATAATTTACTCCTGGTCTACTGTAAGCAAACGGGATTGTATGACCGTGTGGTTTCATCAGCGGTTATGATCCGTCATATTTCATAGGGATTACTGAAAACAATAGGCATAACCAATAAGACGCAGAAATATGGATGAAACAAAGTGTTTTTAAAACAATATTTAGACATTTTTATGACTAATCTTGTCACAATTATTCAAAAGAAACAAAAAACTATTTTGCAATAGTTCAAGTACATGGGAATGAAATGTTCTTTTCACAGCAGCAAAACGAAAGAAGGGAGGGACAAAATAGAAACGTTAGACAGGTGAGCCATAGGTGTCATCTTTAACAAAATAAAAAACATATTTTTCATCACTTCTACAACAAAGAGGAATACATCCTCTAGCTAAATCCCACTGCTTTATCGCACACTTCACATTGACCTCACTAGTTTTCAGCCCATTTGAAAGCACATAAACAGTTTTTTCCTTCAGACTTTTTTTCCCCTTAATCCATCCAGAAATGTGATCCTAATGTGGAACTACACAAGAGCCAGAAACATACAAAGACGGCTCGTCTCTGCTCGCTTTTTGGACACATCGCCGAGGAAAGGCCCCTCCTGGCACTCCACCACCATGTCACTAAATGTCAGATGGCCATCACAGCTGATTGGGATCAGCGCTTGAGTGAGGAAGTGGAACTCAGAGCCAAATAAGGCACGGACGCGAACCGCCACTCCGACGAGTCTGTTTGCCATTACAACAAGCATCTCATTATATCCGTTTGGAAGACATTCTGTACACAGCTGGCATGAATATTAAATAAATATTCTTTTCTACACCAAGGCATTTAAAAGGAACTCACTGACAAATCCAACTTATACCACTGTTGTAGCTTTGTAATAAGAATCCAAATAAATGAGTTTCAATGGTTCCTACACTTGTTTTAGATAGCACATATTCACAGGAGGAAAAGAATATATATCAGTTTTAGTTTTTCTAGAAGGAATGAAATAACCATTCCAGCAATTTATTCAGAAACTCACCTCAGTTTCTACAATGGTCAGACCACAAAAGCTTGTTCCTGTCCAAAAGTTCTCATGACAACAGATGTAATGCATTAATCACCCACTTCCTAGCTTTCCTTCCAACACAATGTCTGCATTCTGCTAAACAATCGAACTCGCAGACCATTCAGGCTGTAAAATGCTCTAATAACAGGAGTTGATGTGGAAGCAGCACAATTCACAGACAAACCATGTGGAATGATGCGGTGAAAGCCGGCCCATACCAAGGAGGAAGTGGTGAGGGTTGTTGGATAGAGATATGAGCAGCTTTTACAACACTGCAAAGTTAGTGGTGGGTTTGTGGTCATAGAAAAGAAGAAGCAGAGAAAATCATTGCAGCAAATCATCTCTTTTATTCAGACAAAACAAAGGGGCGGCTGACCTGTTCCAGTAGCTCCAGAACTGCTCATTGAGGTATGTTCGATGGCTGTGATCATCTCCGAAAGATGCTTTGCTCTCAATCCAGTGTATGATGTGGCCTTCCACAGCTTTTCAAATAAAAACAGATTATATTGTAAAATAAATGTTGATTCATTAAAAAAAAAATCCAAAAGTAAAATATAAAACAGGAGTGAGTTTTTAAGCTACAATTGCCGGAAAAAAAACAACTTTATTTCAGTAATTCACACTCATTTAAAACCTAAATGAATGAGTGTAATGGATGACTATACAGTCTGCCGTAAATACAGAAAAGGGATTAATTTCAATAAGCATGACTTTGACCTAATTAAAACCTGAATTTCACAAACAAGTTTTTATGATACTAACCTACAGGAACCTCTAAGATGATATCCGGTGTTTTGTCGTAGCCCATTGTTCTCAGCTGGTTTTCATCTACATCAAATAAAATGAAGAATTTTCATATTTTCAAAATATAGAAATTAGGAAATTATATTTTCTATTCACCAATCCGACCTTAATTTCTACTATAAACCATGTTTATGAAAGTATCCCAAACCATTCTCACTAATATACTTGTAAAATTCCTATAATAATAACAACAGAAAACACTATAGCAGAGGACAAGAAGTTCAGTAAACCAACTATGGGGTTACGTCACATATTCGCAGTGTTTGCAGTAAAACATGTCACGTTTAATTACAAACCTTTCCGGTCAGGTTGCAGTTTGGCTTTTCTCTAGAAAATATACTGCAGGAGTACGACTTTGGCATTACACCCTCTGTAAGCTTGACCCCTGACTGTGCAAGCCGCAGCCATTGTCCTTGACTTCTGGTGTGCTTTGGTCATTATATCTACAACACCTGATTTCTCCATTAAATCTCAGGCTGACCAAGTCATTCAGTTCCAAGGGCCTGCCTCTTTGTCTCCAGCCAAGCTCAACTAATGGGGAATAGAAAGGAATTGAGGAGAGATGGAGGGTGGCGGCGAGGAGGCAGCATCATCAGCCAAGGGTGAAGGAAGATAGCCGAGAGAGGTCAGTAAGGGCTGCCAGAGGCCTGTGGTACAGAGGGGCACCCTGAATGCAGTGCTGCAGTTGTAAATGTGTGTATGCGTGTGGGTGTGTGTGTGCGTGCGAGACAGGACTGGAACCTATACTCACACACACTAAGCTGTTGATATTCTCATGTGGATGTGATCAACTTTTTACATCAGCTTTGATTAAAATTAATGGGCCATCGCTGCTGTTGGGGGCTTATTTCCAATCCATTTATCACGTGGGGGGGGCGAGGGTGTTTCGCTGCCCCCTCATGCCCCTCGAACTCTGTGTTAGAACAGTCCTCTGTGCTGCCCTGGAGAAAGGTCAGCTTCCCACGTCCAAATAAATGATACATTCTCATTGACGGAGGGAATGACTTATGTTTGATCATTTATCTGACCTTGGAGTGATGGGAGGGAGGGAGAGTTGAAAATTCCACTCTGCATTTTTTAACTTCTTCTAAAACACAGTGAGAGTCAGACAATTGTGTCAACATTCATCAGCCCCTCTGCAGACAAATTACTTCTTTATGGTTGTTTGACCCTCTTGCGCTAAAAGAGATTTAAAAATAATTTCCAAACATGTCAGTTCCTGGACTAAAGAAAGATTCAGGTAATATTCGACTTACTAAGAGCAAATTTGGGATCAAAACAACAACAAAATGCTTTCTGCACCTGTCAAAGAAAACAAAAACGATGAGCTGCAACTTACTTGTCTACACATAAAATAATGGCAAAACAGTGACGGTCAAATGGATGACAAAAACATTTTCAGTTTTGAAATTAAACTATAGTAGTGAACCGATAGCTTTCTAGATTATTTACCAGTCACCCAACATCACAACTAATTGTGTAAAAATCAAGAACATTTTTATATAGTTTATACCATAAACTACATTAGTGTTTACCCAAATAAAAAACTGCAAAACTATAGTTAAAAATGTGATCAGAAGTTGGAAAACGGACTCACCCAGGAAAGAAAGGTTTCTCTCCATCAGCTTGTCACGGAGTAGCACCTCATGCTCCTGGCCGACAGCGCTGAGAAAAGTGTCAAGGATTTCAACATAGAGCAACAAAAACATTTGATGTTTACTTGGATATAAAAAAATTAAAAGAAGTTAGATCTGATAACTACATTCGTCAAACAAATCAGCCTATAACTTTATGATACAAGTTTGCCGATTTAAGACAGAGTTACACATTTCTAGCTCATCAGCATTTTGTCAAATTAAGCCGTGTTTTTAAAGGCAGGCTCCAGTTGTTGACTTGAGTTTCTACTCACTGATGGTCATGCTAATCTGAATACAAGAAGAGTATTGGTCAGGTACTGTTTGTGTTGCATTGTTGTCTTTTAAATTTGCATAACAGAAAGATACTCAAGTCAGTTTCCATGTTCTATTTAGTACCGGAGAGAATAGCAAAAAAGCTGAATCCAAACTTACCAAATTAGACATTTTGTGTATTTCTTTGTGTTATGTTGCAAGAAATTTCTTTCACCATCATAATGGAAAGAAGAAAAAAAAAACACACACAATGTAATACGACAAGGTAAAAATAAATGTCTTCACCTAGTAGCTATTAAGCTGGTAAGAAAAATGCAAAGTGAAAGCCACTTCCAACCAGGACAACAAAAACCATCAGCAGGGTTTCAGGTGAATTAAATGGGTTTCTCAAGAAAACTCTGTAGCGCTTTCCTTTAATGCACAAAACAAATGCTATTTTGAGAAAACAGAGTGTATTGATCACTGCATGTCCTCTGTACATTTCTGTAGAACCTGCTTTAAATAATGCATTTCTAAATAAATGCCATTTTGAGTTAAAATGAGCAACGGTTTCTGTCACAAAGCAGAATCTTACATTTAGCCTAACTCCACATATGAATAGATTATTATTTAAAAGGACAAAGGCATTTTCTAATAGGATTACACTTTAGTAGCAAAAAAGAGGTTATGCACACGTGCATAAAAGAACTCTTCCTCTCATGCTTATGTATAGCTAGCGTTCCTTGAATGCGTACAACTGTGGGGCGTTGATTATGAACTACGCGGCAGAGTAGCAGGTTTTCAGCTGACAATGAGAGGACTACCACAGAATGGTAAAAAGAGGGGGAGGAAGAGGACGTGGGCGGCACGGGATAGGCTTGACTGGCTGTGAACAGAACAACCGAGCCCCACTGCACTCAAGAAAGCCTGGAGAGAGACAACAACACATGCATACACATTTACAATCATTCAAATAAGTCTCCTCCCCCAGGAAATATTTGGTGTGCTACCCAGCTGGTTCCCCCTAAAAAATCTGGACTCCCTTATGCTAGGGGCAATGTCAGTGTCCTGCTAGTTGGCACAGGTGTTTACAGTGTTGCCAAGGACAGCAAAAAATATTCAGAATTTATATCTTTACATAGGTATGTCTGACTTTTTTTTTTTTTTTTGCATCAGAGAATATTCGGTCTCCTCTCCTGAATTTGCATGAAGATGCATTCATATCAACCTATCCACTCCTCTTAGTCTTCCCTCCATTGCCTTCGAGCCCTCGGATTGGTGAGAGTAGGATAGCAGACAGGATGAAACGCTTCACTCTGTGAAGCAGAACTTTTATGTCAGGTGAAGCCAGACACATCTCATCCCCTTTCAATAGCTCCTCGTCAATTTCAAGCTTAAAATTTTATGGGATAGGATACTGTTTGATGCAGTCTACCAGCGGTCCATAACAGCAGTCATTTATTGTGCACTGAAAAAGAGGGGAAAAATATTACGGCACACCAAAAGACAGAAAAAAAAAGAAAGTGCTGGTATAAGGGAAGTAAGGAAAGTCCATACAGTGCTGAAAAGAGAGGGAAAATAAAATAAAGTAGATGGTGGCAGAATGGCACACGTGACCGCTGGCTGTCAAGTGACTTCATCAGACAACATCAACAACTGATGGCAGTTGTCAGGCAGGTGCAGAAGTAACATTTAAAACCCCCTTCATTATGAGCGAAGCGTTGGTTAAATAACAGGGCAACAAACATAAATGTACTCTAAACAAATATGTGTTCTGTAAATTAAGATGAATTAAACTAAATTCTTAGGATTTGTTGGAGAAATGTACAAGCCTTACTTGGTAGATGTTATTTGCCAGAATATGGTCCTGGATGAGTGACGGCTCCTTCAGCATGCTGTTTAAGACTGTTTTGGAAGCTGAAATCAAGATGAGAAGGATAATTAAGAGAAAATAAACATAACTCTTCATTAGAGATGCACCAAATCTCACAATTTCCTTAGGTTTCCTTAGGTTGTATCTCAGAAATCAAATTTTTTTTATTTTTTTTGTCAGTGCAATAAAACAGATTTCTTCAGTAGAGCCGTGTGGCGTAGCGGTTGTGCAGAGGTCCCATTTACAAAGGCCGGAGTTTCTTGACCTCATTGTGCATGGTTCAGCTTTTGACATTCCTGTCTGATCACAATAAATAACAAGGCCAGCAGTGCCAAAGAAAATTAAAAACTACCACCATTGTCAGTCTACAAACATGTACGTCAACTAAACGTACTTTGATGTATTTTTTGTTCTAGCATAAATTGTGATTATTTTCAAGGACTACAAACTACACTCAAGGAATCTACAGGACATTTGTCATCTAATACAAGAAAAAATATGACAAAATTGGTGGTCAAGTTAGAAAACTTTAAATCTGTATCAGTAAAGAAAAAAATATCTTTGCATCTTTATCCCATCTATTGCATCACAAAATACACTTGCAAAAAAGAAAGAAAAAGAAAAACTCTCATTGTTGCCTTAAATAGAGAAAAAAAGTCCATATTCCATCACACTGTGCAAATATAGACCGCAAAAGCAGCCTGAACACAGTGTATGCAGTTAGTGTCGTATATCTCCCCTCGTCTATTAGAGAGCTCATGCAGATTTTCCGTAGATAAATGTTTCAGTCCACAGCACAGCCGCTTCATGTAGTTTATCTTTGTTATGAACGTGCAGTATTCTGCATCTCTCATCCCATTCTTGCTTGACTAACATTATAAATCAGGAAAAGAGAACATGCTGGATTGACTTGGCGCTACAGCAAATGCTAAAAAATTCCTTAAATCACTTCTTAAAAAGATCTGAATTAAATGGATTGTATCATTGTGTGACGAAACGGCTGAGGCGTGCCATTTCAGTGATATATCTATGGAGGAATCTGACAGATGTGCAGCACTGCAGACAATGTGATGGGATGTTTCTATTCACATTTCAGGCATGGATGGTGTAGGCACCAATATGGTAGAGATTCTCCGGATCCACCGGAGAAATGAAAACGCCATAAACCCGCTTAAAATGTTATGGTAAAAAAGAAGTAAATTATATAATTTTTAGTGTGCTAAAAAATAAATAAAAAATGGTACATAACTAACAAATGTCAAATCATTTTTGTCATCAGTTTTTACGACAAATGATCAGGTCATAGTAAGTTATTTTTTGTAAACTGATATCCAAATGCTGTCATACTGTAAATGTTTTAAGTAAGTCTAAGCTATTATTATGATCCCTAGATATAAAGGTGATTGCTTTAAGCTCAATAGCTTGCACTTATGTTCGAGACTCTTATTTTGAAGTAAGACAAGAAATCGATCTAACATCAACTAAAGATTTTGCTGCTAGCTGGCTGTGAGCATTTGGCAACAACAGCAGTGAAGAAGCCTCAACCACTTTTGACTGATCTGTAAGACTGGCCAACTGTAACCTACTAACAAGGCTACAGTCAGCATTTGTTTCATAGTTTCCAGTTTAGTAGGCTATTTAGCCGTTTTAGTCCTCTCTACTCTAAAGTCTGGAATACGTAGATCGATCAAATACCTCAATAGTAAAACACAAAAAATATCCAGTATTCAGTAATATCCAGTAGTAGAACTGCACAATCAGTTGTTTTTTTATTTATGTTGTGCCATTTGTTGTGATTACAACATAAGCGATGATAAAAAACTAATTTGAAATTCCAAGTTATTGGCAAAACAAATCTATCACTACTTACACTAAAAAAACAAAATAAAAAAAACCCAAAAACCTTATCAATCATCAAAAAGTCTACTTCATGACACCATTTATGTTCAATTGTGCAACTGTGCTCCTAAACAATCCACAGTAGCTATGCTCTATCATAGGTTTTTTTTTTTTTTTACATTTATCTGAGTAATGAGGCAGTTTGATCAGGAAGGGTAACAATCCCAGACTCACCATAAGTGTTTTTGGGTGGGTTTGCAAACATATTCTATCAAAGCTCGTCGTTAAAGACACAGGATGATTAGTTATTGCGATATATGTCCCACTCTGATTATAAGTAATACGACAACCATCTCTAATATAAGATCATAACCATGGCTAGGATATTCCACACACATTACATATTCCTTAAAATTGTTAGATCTTGTAACCTCTGGGCTCCCCCAAAAAGTAGGTTCTTAATTTTACCCAAATTATTGCTAAAGTCTCATCTTGTTGTCATGATGAGTTCAAAACCGTGCATCGTTTTGACTGGTGAGCTGGGTGTATCGTTAGCACCCCCCACAGAGTGAACAAAGACAGATGCGATCCCTTTCTTCAAATAAAAAGTATGGAGGGAGGAATGAGAACAAAGCCTATTTAGCACATCTCTCTTCTGTTTCATCTGCGTCTTTTGTCTCTCCATTTTCCTGCCAAAGCTTTATAGGGTTTTTTTTCTTCTTCCTATTGCAACCTGTTTTCTATCTCTTCCAGCCACGACACTCCACCAACCCACCCCGTAACCCCACACTCCCCTCTAAGAGCTGCAAGGCACAGGGGCTGTGCTTTATTTCGCTGCTCATTTTTCTCAGAGATTGGTACCTTCACACTCAGATCCATACCGTGCTCGTGTGCAGTGCAGGCCGCGGTGAAGAAAGAGGGTTATATTTTCCCCTTGAGTTAGGACACCTCTTGACAAATGATAATGGATAATCAATAAAGTGGGAAATATGAGGCAGCAAACTTTATGAAGCCAGGAGACATATTACTCCCCAACAACACTGGTTTCCCTTAACAAAGTCACTACTCGACTGTGCCTAATAATCTGAAGGAAAATCAAAGGACCTGCAACCACATCAGCAATATTGGCAACTTATTCCACTTTAATGGCATTTTGATTGATTTTTTTCCCCCTCTTCCTAATGGTCATTTTATAGATTTGACGCTGCTTCTGCAAAACAGTAGCATGTAATAAACCTCCCTGAAGGCAAGCCTTGGCCATTACAGCTCTTGTCTTACCAGCACTCATAATTGGAGGTTGACCACCGCCACATTTTGGTCTCTCACATAACGCCTACACACATCTACAACTAGACTTCTAGATCTTGTGTCTTTATAGCTCTTTGGTATTTTTTGATGGCCACAATAAGTGATCCGAAACTCTTTTTTTTTGAGCGACAGGGTTAAAAATAGCCATTAATAGGTGACCTTGGCGCTGACATTGTGGAATTTCAGCCAAGCATTGACCTGATGAAAATGGAAGGCCAGGCTGCTAATAAATCAGGATGCTTTTAAAATGAGTTTACCCTAATGCTCATTCATCACAGGCTGTAATGCCATTTGCAGGCCGGGGATTCGCTGCTGCGCACAAACACAGCAGTAAATAACAACAGGGCCCTTCGCATCCTTCGCATCGTTGCAGCCTCCGACATCAGCATACATTTATTAAAGACGCCCCCGCCTCGCACAGCGGCACACCTCCGTGACACCCGAAGCTCCTCTCTACTGCTATACACACACACACTCATTCCTTTTCAAACACGTGCATAAAAAATGCGCAGGAAAATAAGAAAAGGATAATCCTCAGGAACACCAGGCACAGAGAACAAAGCCCTGCAGCACAACTTTGCACCTTGTAAACATTCACCAAATTTACTGTAATTGTCCCATGTTGGTATAAATTCTTACTAAGGCACGGTATCACACCGTCAACATCTGAGCAGGAAAAGAACAGAGGAGAGGAGAATAATAGATGTGAAACGTTACGCCTCCATTGGGATTTGCTAAAGAAAACAACCAGTGTAAACAAATCACAAGTCTGTTGTCATGTGCAACTCCAAAGCAAGATAAGCCATACAACACTGCGAGGTAAGAGTCACACAACAATGATGTTGGATTCCGCTGCCTATTTATGTGCAAACTTCTTTTCTGGAGAAAGTCATTATCTGGAAATCTAAAAATAAATAAATAATAAAACATAGGGAAACCTCATTAAATGGCAACATTTGTTGAGGGAGGACCCTGATAAACAGTAACGGATGGCAGTTGTTATTGCCCTCGACACTGATGAGCTCCTCTGGAAGTTTGTTTATTAATTAAAAAACTCACTTCTTTCCATCGGGCGGGGCAGGTGGGGGGCAGCTACCCATGTTCGTTATATACCCCCCACGCTCTCCCCCCTCCACCCTCCTCCAAGCACAACCCACTGAGCTGTGGAGGGGCGCTCGTTCATCAAACTTCACGGAGCAAGGGGAGAGACAGGTTCTGATAATGTGCGCCGCTGAAGCTGATTTTCCATGATGAATCTCGGAGCATATAAATTGGCTAATATCTGAAAACATTTACAGATACTAGAGGAATTGACTACTTGTGGGACATGATGGATGAGGCTCTCCAACGCTGGCCGACAGCTCCGCAAATCTCTGCGGCTGCCTAAAGCCCTCATTTGATTTTCCAATTTACTCCTTTTAAATTTATCCTCCCGCACTGAAAAAAAAAAAAAAGCCCTGAAGATTGGAAGGAGGAAGAGAGTCAGAGATGCGCAGGAAGGGGGTTGAAGGGGAAAAACATGCTTTTTATTTTTTATTTTTTTAAACTAGTGGTGTGTGGGTGTTAGACGATAATATGAGGTAGTATTCTCCTGTGCAGGAGGAACCCAGTCCCTGAAGAGGTTACTGGGGCAGAACTGATCTCCTTCCACCTGATTCGGCTTGATAGCAGTGAAATGAAACTTTACATTTCAATGTGTGTGAGTGTGTGTGTGTGTGTGCGTGTGCAGTTGTAGTAATATTAGACCTAGGGAGGCTGTGCTATGAAGAGAGGCTTCCCAGGTCAGGCCATTAGACTGTGGCAAAGGCTGACTGGAGCTCCTATACTGAAAAGGAGTAATTAGTATACTTGTCAAGTGAAGTGCCATAGTGCTGCTTACCTCCCTCGCTCACACACGAGCGCATCCACACAGAGTTGCATTTGTGCCGACCGCTTCCCATTCTCACTAATGAAGAGCCCTTGCTCTCATTATTTGAAAAAAGGCTGCAATTACACAAACACCAGCTCCCCACAGCGGAGGGGTGCGAGAGAGAAGAAAGGAGAGGTGCACTCAAAGAACAATAACAATCATGGTGAATGCTAAGAGATTTTCACTGGATAAAGCGGGAGTGCAATATTCAGCTCTCGGTGTGTTGTTTTTATCAGCAAAACACTGGAGCCATTATGAATTCTGTCAAGGAACTAAAAAGATCATGGCAGACACTAACATTCTCACAGTGTTAACATCAAACACGGGACATTTATAACGCTGCGCACAAGGCTTCTGTAAAGGAATGTGACAATAAATCTTAAAGGCAGCCGAATCACATAGTTACAAAACATGGAGTAGCAATCTAATCTGGAACTGGGCCTTGGGAAAATGGAAAAGGTCAAATAGCTCGCAAAATTGCCTCCTCAAAAAAAAAGAAAAAAAAAGTCTAAATCCAAAGGCACATCAGGTCCTGTCAAAAGAGGAATAGAAAGAAAGATGGAAAGATGGCAGGAGGGAAAAAAGGAGAGCATCAGCTTCCCCAGATTGTCTGCTGGTAACTTAAGGGTTTCTACAAATGCAGAAATACAATGTCAATAATGTGGTTAATGGGGTATTTCTGTTGCATAAAACAAAGTAAGCTGAGACGAGATATAAAGATTATAATGTTTAAAAGATGTTCTGTCATCATTCTGCTCAATGGCATACTTATTATAGTCATATACCTAAATACATTATTAAAACTGTACCACAATATATCCTGATATTTATTACTATGACAACACAACTGATGATAAAGATATTAAAATGTATTCTTTCTGGCCAAAAACACTATCAGTTCACAGTGTAAACCCTCGTAAATATTGCTCTAAAAGTTATTAATGCATGCTGTGCTTCTTCACAACATACATTTGGTAGTGCTGCTGTTCGTTTAAGACGTACACAAAAATGACAATGTTTGATGATATTGTGGAATATGAATCTGTCATGTATTTGTGTCTCATAGAACTGATGATAAAAATAGCAGAAGTAAAAACGCAGAGCAGTTTAGGGGTTATTCAAATGTCAAAGTTGTCACCGGATGATGAGTTATGATCTAAATTTTTGGTTAATCATAAATTATAGACTGCAGTCTATCCGTAGAGCCAATATTATTTAATTTAGTTAAGATTTTTTTTTCTTCACATTGTTCAACTGATTCTAACAATACAAATGTAGTATTAAAAATGATTTAAAATGGCAATAAAAACATCAATTTTAAATAAAGCATTGCATATTTCGCTCACTTCCAACGGAACTATGACAGATGCTCTGCACATTTTTAACCTGTTAAAGTATAAACACATTATTTTAATTCCCAAAATCAGAACAAAATAACGTTGCAATCATTGCTGATCTAATTTATTTTAAAGAATTTTTTAAAAAAGTTGAAGCTCTATCAATTTATTCCCCAAATATTTTTGCATAGAAACAACAAAACCCCACGAGGAGCTTTCAGGCATTGACTGGGATGTTCTCGACTGAGTGCACATGACCTTTCTCAGCCCCGGTGTCCAGTCCATTTTTGTGAGTCAAAAACATTATGGATGCTGATATTATATTCAATACACAATAAATCTGTTTTGAATATATTGATTCAGTCACGAGCGCCATCAGATAGACTTTCATTCTGCGTGACTGATGCCCTTTCCAATACTTGAGCTGCGATTGTTGGTGGTGTCATCATGTTGAGGTGTGGTGGCATCTGCAGCTACTAGGCAGGAGGGAAGGGAGGGGCAGCAGCAGCCAGCAAGCAAAAACAAAACAAGGACGGTACAGAAAACAATTTAAAACTCTCTATTGATCCACTGCTGGTGATTGTACATATATTCTATAGTCCCAGAGGCCCCATTCATGTTTCTCTTAAATGCAAGAGAAAAGAGTAAGGGAATAAAAACAACAACGGCACTAGGCAAAGGCAAGCCACTCACCCAGTCGGGGGTAATGTCCCTTATATAGAAGTCTATTGATCTTTGCAGTGAGCCTGCCTGCCCTCCCTGCAGACTTCCACTAAAACGCAACACACACAAGCATATGCACGGTGAAATGCGGTCTGGGGCTGGAGGGGGCATGACAGATATGCCTGCCAATAGCACTGAACCAACCTGTTAGCTAATCGCCAGCAAAGACAATTATCCTTGCATTGTTTCATGGTGGAAACACATTACTGGGGCCTAATATACTCAGAGGGAGATTCGACGATTTGGCCGCAGCCTATGTGGGAAGCAATTCATGTGGAAAGGCCGAGTGGGTCAAAGGGAGACTGCAGTGAAACTCAGTCAAAACAGAACCCCCTCCTGCATAGTCACTGGGTTAAAGAAGGCAACTAGGAAAAGGACGACATGAAAATATAAACTTTCCTAAATCATTCACACCTATGTTCTGGGCAATAAAAGAGGACAAAGTATTAAGCATAAACAAATTAAAAAGAATATACTGTTTGACAACCATTTAGTCCTACAAGAGACGCTCATTTATAACCTGCAGAAGGTGAGTTTTACATTTCTTCATGTTCCAACCACAAATTTTTGCACTGTGTATTGGGATTTTATGTGATAAACCAACATAAGTGTGCATGATTGTCAAGTAAAAAGAAAAGGGTACATTGTTTTGAACATCTTTAGTGTGGCATGCATTCATATTCAAGTTAATACTTAGAACAAGCGTTTATGAAAATGCAGCAGAAAGTTTTTTGTTATATGTAGTAGGTTCGCCTACTCTTTCCATTTTTGAGTACTGCTTAAGCAACTCTCCACATGATGTTCAAATCATGGGATTTAGTTCTGCAGATTAACTCAATAAACCTATCTACCCAATTAAATTAAGATACAAATAAGCACACTCCATTTATTCTTGAGGTAGTAACTGAAGGGATATTTGGTTGTGCTACATTTTATTTAGATGTATTAAAACTTGTCAGATTTTTACAGATTTTATTGAATATTATTAATTTTCCCCCATCACAAAATAAAAAAAAACTCCAAATAAAATTTCTGTAAGTTGCAGTTATTCCAAAAGACAGGTTTGAATAATTTCGATAAACTCTGTGCGTCTATAAATAAACTACCATCCAGGATGTTTTATAAGCTCCATCATCCTCAGCAATTAAAGTATGCTTTTACAATATGGAGATGGACTGATGCAGAATGCTATTATGTGCGGCGACTAGCTCTCCTGGACGAACACCCTGTTCTACAAGCTGCTCAGGCTGGTATTTTGACAGGCAGTGGATAACATCAGGTCCAAAGCAATCACATCTATGACTTTGACAAATGGCTGTGCTGCGGTGAAGTTGAAAATAACACACATCCAGTTTAATCTCTTTCTTAATTTAAATTGGAAGCACGTCTTTTTTTGACATCATGCGATTCTCTCAAAAGTATTGACTGCCCCGCAGACAAATGCAGCTAGTTGACGGAAAAAATGAAACGATGAGGAACTATATCGATGTCATCTTTTTAAGTTAGTAAAATAAAAGGAGAATGGGAAAAAGGTTTTATTTTTGCGTGACAAAAATTTGAGAAAAGAAGGCAGAAACAACTCTCAAGAAGATGAACAAATACATGTGTATACACATTTCTGGAAATTCTCTGTGACAAGTTCAGCAAAAACATTTGCTTCTGGAGTTCTGCTCTCCCGTGGTGCTCCATCGGCACTGGCAGGCAACATTTTGCTTTTTCTGTCATGGTTTCCTTTAACTCAATTTCCTAGGCGCACAGCGGTAGATCCAGAAACAGGAAAGAGACGGTCCAGAATAAAAGGATGCAATCGGAGATTAGGGTGAACGGAGAAATAATTCAAAAGCGTTAAAAAGAACACAGATGAGGCGAGGAAGCATTAATCCACGCAGCCATGGAAAGCAGGGTGATTCTCCAAAGACTTGACTGCCATTCATGTGCCACGGGACACGGCCACCGCTAAATGTTGTCTATCTCTTATTAGAGTTGGACAGACTGAATATACGGCTGATAGACTGCACCTCTGACTCAAATGAAGAGAGGTTCAACAGACAAAGTCCTACAATCAAGACTAGACAGAAGATTGCCGGAGTGACAAATGGAAAAGTGTTACTCACGCATTCCGCCATCCACGTCCGTAAGGAACCGATCCAAGATAATACGAGCCATCAGAGCAGGAGACAGATCCACCTTTGGACAAATTGCGCATCAAGAAAAGAGAATGAAAAAGAATTAGAAAGATATGGTCTCAAAGCTGATTTATTACCATTTTAAAATAAAGGCAAACAGTATCTCATCATACACCTTCAACTTGTTCCCATTTTACCAAATCACATATACAAACGTGTGTTTTTTATTGGAATTTTCTATGGACAGCCCAACAAAAAGTCGAAAGAAAACAATGGTTTTTATTTTAAATAAAAACCTAAAAAAATGTGGAGTGAATTTGGATTTGATGTAGGTCTTCACCTGTTTTGCACAAAAATAGCTTATGGTCCCAAATGACTACCAATTTCAAGTTATGTCACTGATCACAAATCATTTATTAATCAAAACTTGGGGCAAGTATAAAACATCTTTATGCTTTGACCCAAATCAATAAGTTCTTTTTTCATAATGTTGTTTGTGCATCACTGTTCTCTCACAAACCTCTAAGGCCTTCCCAGTACAGATGGATAGATACTGAAATTAGGTCACACAGAAATTAACTTCATTTAGTTGTAAGATGACTTCTGAAGGTCTCATTTGTGTTGGTATGTCATACAAAACTCAACTAAAATAAACTGAAATTTGTCACAACAAACGTTAACAAAAATGTTAAGGGGGTATGAATACTTCTGCGAGCCACTTTGAAGAAACTGCTAAACCTCAGCGAAGATCTGGTTTGTGCGAAAAACATCAAAGTCGCACACATTCTGAAGTGCAAGGTTTTGTTAAAGAGGTTAAAAATTTCAGCGCTGACCTGACACCAGCTGTCTGTGTTTTAGTGATGTCATACATTATAATGATCTTAATGGCTCTAAATTGTATTATTGTATTGCTAACCTTTGACCCAACTTTTGACAATCCCCTTGCAATCTGGTTTTTGAAACCCTTGCTTTGCAATAACCTTTCTAAAAAGAACAATAGCTTGACTGTTAGACAGCCGAGGCAGCTGCCTGAATCGCCTTAGCCTCTGTCAGAGACACATTCCCAGTCTCTCATCTTGTAAGGAAAAAAGCCGCACATGCTACATCCAGGCAAGAAAAACAACACAGAGCTTTAATCATAGAATGATCACCAAGGCAAAACAGCAGCAACTAATAGGACACACCTCAGGGACAATGCGAATAGAGTCCCTAATGGGAAAAATAAAACCTATGGCTCTAGCACTCTTTGAACATGAAGACACCTTATAGGTGAGCGGTGTTTTGGTTTGAGTGATGAAAAGCCCTGACAGGTAGGAGAACACTAACGATTGATGCTGAAGGTCTCTACCAGACCATATTTTATCTGCACACTGCATTCCATCAAATTTCAAACACTATCATTGCAGTGATCGGTTCCAAAAGAAGCCTGTTGTTATGGCAAACTTAATTAGACAAATACAGTTGAATGAATGAATAAAACAACACATACATATGAAGTAAAGATGTCAGCTTTCCTTACGCTGCAGTTGACCTTTATTTAAACATTGTATAGAGTACGTATGAGTACCAACACATTCAGTCTCCCCAGTGTGGAGGGAATTAAAACACTGCTTGGAGACCAGCTTGTTATAAAGCAACATTCTTACAGCCACTGAACATTTTTCCTCTTGTTAGCATAATTGGAGACCAAAAGTGAATTTGCACTCAGCTTGCTGCAGTGAACGGGAATGTTTCATCTTTTCTCAGATGCATTATGATAATGCTAGAGGCAGAGATCCTTCTGTCTAAACAGTGTATTTATACCCACTGTGGCATTTGTTAACATTTCCATAATATTGCAAGAAGATAGGAGCTTGTAAAAATTCCTTACATGTCTGTTATAATTAGGGTGTGGCTTTGTGTCTTTATTAGGTCCCCTGATAATTTTACCTCTTCTGTGTTTGCCACCCTAAACTGCAACAGCCCTTTTTCGGTTCTCGTGTTATTCTGATCATCTCTGCTTTGCTTCTCACCAGCCTTTCTTCCTTTTATTGGCCCTCCTGTCCCCTCAAACCGTTGGATACCAAGAAAGTTGCAGATTCTAGGAAACTGACACATGAAAAATGGCAGCATTACTTCTGCTGGTTCAGCCTGAATAAGTGCCACCTGATTAGTTCAGGTACTTGCATCTCCTTAATTTTCGTATTAATCATAAGTCCGTCTCCATTCTCAAGCCAGTATTCTCCAGTTTAGGAGTTTAACATGTGAATAAGATTAACATAACTCAAGAATCCAGCAAATAAAATAAAGATAGTTAAAAATCATTTATCCAAAAAAGCTAATGGCTGTCACATAAAGTGCTCCACGAGCGCACCTGTACTAGACCCTATGTGTAACATTTGCATAAAGATCCCCATAAAGCTTGAAAAACAGTGAGTTAAGATTTCCTTATTCATAGACTCTCTTCTGGGGACAAAATACCCATAAATAGCTTTCATCTCAGTTAATCTTTTTCCTCTTTTGAAGATATATTATCTCATAAAGACATGAAACTACATCAATTAGCAGTCGGGAGGGTATGAGTGCTTGGTTTAAATGTTAAGTAGCATATTAAAATGACAGTTAAATGGTTCATAGACTGCTATCTATTCTTCCAGGAGAAAAAAAAATAATATTTCAATTAAGAAGAAAGATACTAATAGCTGTTAACTTTCAGGGCTTTGATTTAAAAAACCTCTACGTTGGAAGAACTAATAACATTAAGTTATAAATTTAAATAATAAAATTGATTATATGGTTTATTTCAATGCAAAAAAAGAGAGGACTGAAAAAGCAAATGTACATTTAAGTTAGGCACGCACTCATATTCTGGCCCTATTAAAATTAAGTAAAAGACTATTTAAAAATAACCTTGTATAACATAAAGTTGCTGCTTTAATCAAAAACACAAAGCCAACAGCTATTCATATTGAAACAAAACATAACAACTTAACGAAACAAAGAATTAACAATCACTAAATTTAAAATGTTTTTAGGTGCTTATTGTGCAAAATATTATACCGGGATATCATAAACTGTGGTTGTCCCCATTTTCTACCAAATACTTAAATTTGAAAATTAAGACAGGAAAGCAGTTTTCTTCAAGCCAGCTGGTTGGAAGTGTGCAGCAAAATGTGTGAAAGCGGAAATGCTGTGATAAAAATGTTAGCATTTTAAGCTACTAAATATTTAAAACACTGGTTCACACTGACACAATGATAAATGCAAGAATTAAAAATTGAAAATGCATAACGTGTTTAATTCTTCTTCTTCTTTAGTAACACTTTAACCAAAATGTTGCAGCTGTTGCAATAACCTTAACCCTTTTCCCAACAACTCCAGTGCAGAAATATATGTAGAATAAAAAGCAACTTAGAGTACTAATCTCTCCTAAAGGACAAAGTAAAACATAAATTATACAGCCTAAGTAGAAGCCTATCCCACATCTACCATACAAATAACTAACAAATACTATTTTAAAAGTACAGACAGTACTCTGAGTTTCTAAAGTAAACAACTACGCGATAAAGAGAGGAATGAACCACTGACCCTTTTCCTCACCTGTCCGCACTTTGTGGCACCTCTGTGTGAACTGCAATTTGGGAAATTACAAAATAAAACAAAAAACTATTTTTGCATCTGCCTAATGGAGCTTGAAGCTAATTACATTAGATAATTGGTAATGGAGAGAACCATTTTCCCAATTTTGATAATGACTAACAGACAAGGGGAGAAAATCTAAAAACTGAATCAAAGACATCTTTATCCATTCATGCCAAGAGTATTAACTGAGTTTGTGTTTTAAAGATGCATAAATAAGTTAAACTAAGTGTTGTTACCTCATTTGCCAACTCCAGCAGGACAGGAGCAGTGGGGCGAACCTTGGTTTCACTCAGATACCTTCATTACAACAAAAGAACAGCAGCAGTGGTTAAAAAAGGGAGAAAAAAAACACAGCTCACAAAGAAAGACAGCGGGGTAGAGGGGGCTAGATCAGGCTAGCCAAGACATGCTAATGTCCCTGATGACATTGCCCTGGGTGGCATATGGCAGGCTCAGTGCGGTTAAAACAGCACTGCTCGGAGGGCTTCAAATTTCCTTCAAGCCAGACAAGCATTTGATAGTTAGTTAACCCCTGCCGCTCAGAAAGCCTTTTTTCCCTCGCCAGCTAAAGCAGAAACTCCCCTCAGATCTCACCAAGATCATCTCTGAGGTTTGCTCCTCTAAGTGGATTAGAAGTGCATTATCCAGGCTTATTTTCTCCAGAACAATGGCTTAATAAGCTAGATAAAAGGCTAATTGCAATATGCAAAGAGGCTTTTCCTGTTGCAGACTTTTTTGTTGTTTTTTCAATTTAGCCACATTCATTGAATTACACATAATCATCCCATCATAAGCCTGCGTAAGGCAAATGTCTAATGTTTTTTCTCTGTTCTTAATATGACAGTGAGAACAGAGCTGTGGCATAGCAGGTGCAAGTAAAAGCAGGGAACCGATTCAGAGTAGCAATTTGTTTGGTTGGCTCATGATCCTGCATGTAACTTTGGCCAGATCCTTTCTCAGTCATAGAATGTCTGAATAAAGATACATCCACAATTAGGAGAGAGAAAAAAATAAAGTAAATACAAACAGCAGAAACAAAAATAGGAAAGGAAGGCTTAGAATCAATTGAAATGTGTAGAATAATACCTTTGATAGTATCGTTCCATAACATCTGGCACATGATGTCTTGACATTGTTCTTTTAGTTCGTTTCTGCAACAACAGAAATAAGTCCAAGTTAATGTATTAATAAAATATAAACAAAATTTAAACATTGAAAAACTTTTTTTTTTTCGCCTACAGGAGAACTTACCCCAGCAGCAACTAATTTATTTAATATTTGCATGTCAAGAATTACTCAAATCATTATTTTGATTTTTTTTCCCACTGGTGGATAAATTATCTTTGGTATTAAGCTCCAGTTATTTTTTTTTAGTTGGAAGGTCTCCTTACCATCACCCTCATCTTTAGCTCCATCCATATAATATTCTCTAGCTGGGTAAAGTAAAGACTCTGGCTGGGTCACCAACATTAGCTATAGTGTGGAGACTCATATCTACTATCTCATATCTTGATCCAATTAAAATATTACTTTAAACCTAACTCTGCCAGAAGTATAATATTTGGTTTTAAATGTAGTTAAGTATTTCTGACTAATTGTGGAGATAAATAGTTCAAAATTCTCAAGTTCATGCTAATTAAAAATTATATTAGTTTCTGAACATTGTCTGTCAATCCATGCAATTTGAGGCTGGTCTAATTTGGTCCTGTTGACGATTTGTCAAAACTGACTGTTGTTGGTAGACCAGAGCATAAAATAAATAGACAATAGAAAATTACATCAAATCTGAAGTTGTCACAGCAGCTTTGAAATATTCCTGCCTTTCAAACTGATGCAATGTCCTGTGGCGGATGGTTAAATTTCCATCCAAGCTATAAAAGTCACATACAAAATGGAGAAGGGATGAAATGACCAGTTCTTTAATAATACATATTATCATTATTATTGGTAGTAGACATAATTCAACCCAACCAAAGCACCACCACGTTAAGCCATACTCTGGCACTCTCTTCTGTGGGAGCAGTAATTTAATTTCAATAGTTTTACTGGGGGTCAAGGTGTGCCAAAGCAGTCTTGTTCAAACCTACGCCCTCCCTCCTCCTCCTCTACCTGCTTCACCCGAACCTTGTATTCATTTCCTCTTTTTCGATCAATCCCTGACATTACACACATACCGCACTCTGACATTTTCATGCAATTCAATTGCCATCCTTTGCTGAGAGGCACGAGGACAGGGGATAAAAGAGGAAGAGCATTGGTTAAAAACAACTTATTTAAAAGCTACCACACACACGAAAAAAAAAAATGTAATTCCACAGAGACGGGCAATGTGACTGACACCTGTCAGTGGGATGATAAATGACTCCATTTTCTGCCTGTGCTGCCTTCTGCCACTGGCGGCAGTGGCCATTTATCATCATCCGCTGTCAGCCGTGGAAAGCAGCAGTGACAGTGCGAGTCAGCAAACATTTAGCACACACAGCCGCACTACACAGGGAAATTATTATTGTCAGAATAATAATGGTTTAGCATAATTTATTACAGGTCCACCAAATAAGCAGGGGCTAGATGTTATTAGACAGATGGATGGGAAGGTTTGGCAGACATCCACCGAGGCTCAGGCAGGAAAAGGACCTCAACGTGAACGTGAAGTAGGAGAGGACAGAGGTGTGCGTGTGTGTGTGTGTTGGGGGGAATAAATGGGGTAGTGAGTGAGGGAGGGCGGGGGGCGTCTTCCAAACCAATCAGAAAGCTGGCAGTTCAATTACAAAGAAATAAAGGGACATTCATCATTCAATTAGGCACCTGTCAGGGCTCACAAAGGAAGAAAACTTCTAACCTGGTACTCCAGGGAGAAGATGCTCAGAAGAGTGGACTGCGAGTGACTGGAACAAATAAAAGAAGGACAAAGTTAATTACCAGAGTGCATTGCACAGAGACAAAGGGAGAGAGGAGCTTCAAAGCTGGGGCCAGCTGCCCTGTAATCTAAAAGAACATGAAAACAAGTGTGGCAAAGTTGTTCCAGATGAACACCTCTGACAAAGAGTTCCTGCCATCATGAAGTGGGGGGAGCTTGTGTGTGGTATGAGAGATGAGAGACACGAAGCCTGATTTTTTTGTTTCTATGCAATCTTTCCTAGACTCTTGTTTGGTTCTGTCATCAATATATGCAAAGCTGCACCCATATTAATCAGCTTATGTTGTTATAAATTGGACATCCATTCAGAGCCCATCTAAACACGCCTAATGTTGAGGGACATTTATCATATTTATGCAAATCATGTGGAGGGTTCTACGGCAGTCGCTGATAACAATCACACTCTCCCAGTTTACCCAATTTGCAAATTGGATGACCACAATGAGATTCTGTATTTGACTGCTGTGGCAATGCATACAGAGGCAGAAAATGATCATTTATATATATATATATATATATAATATATACAGTGTTAACATATGGACAACTCAGAAGTCATTCACTGGAAACTTTTGGGCTTTGAGAACAGAAACTTTCACAGTAGGTAGCGGCAGATCCCAGGAGCCAGTCAGATCCATAAGTTGCTGCTACATTCATCTCCAGCTTCAGTCAATGTCAAACACCTGGCAAAGAGGAAAACCTATGAAAAAAGGAGCTCCAACTGGGACACAGAGTCCCCTCCAAAATCCCTTCCCAACCCCCACGGCATCCGTTGAGTTGATGTTATTTACATGCATGGGAGATGCTCTTCTAATTGGCTAGTGCACACCTTCTCTGTGCATGTACACAAAAGCAATTAATAATTTTACACATACATGTAAACAGCTTTGCAATTGTCCCCAGTGGTTTTTTGTAGCTGAATTTAAAATTTACTTACCACTGATCATATTTAGACTGAACCCATCACACAGAGAACCCTCATCAGATACCAAGTTACGGAAAATCGCCAGGGACCAAAAAGTTTCATCTCAAGTACAAGATGGGAAAGCTCTCAGTAAAATAAACTTCCAACTTTGCTTTAATTTCCAGTGACACTCAGGGATGCAGGGGCCACTGCATTTAAGCAGGCCATTAAATGGTCAACCGTCAACATGTGGACACTAACTGCAGAAGCAACAAAAAAAAAAAACAAAAACACAACTCTCCCACATTCAAGCCTTGCACCTGAGTATTTCAGCAACATTACATTCCTTATTGTTGGCAGGGGACCAATGCGATTCCCCTGTCAGAATGCACATCTGTTAGGTTTTAAATGGATTACTCTTTTTAATGAGCATGATTACTGCTTAATTGCTAAATCTTTAACTTGAAAGGGACATCAAATGCTCTTAATATCCATGAGAACATATTCGTTCTAAAAACAATGAACTTTTTTGAAACATCAAATTTTTTTTGACATAAAAAATGGGTCCACAGGTGGGTTAAAAGAACCAAATATGCACTATGATATAGAAATGGTGTGATGAAAATGTTCTGTTTCCCATTTTCAAACCATTACTTTTCAAACTCTTGGTATACCTTGATACCAAAAATGAATAAACTTTCCTCAGTTTGACAAGCATCATTCTGATTTGTTCATCTCCTTTCTTTATAACTCAAGATTATTGCATAAAAAATAGCATAAAACTTAAGATCATGCTAAATTATTTCCAAAAGTTTTTCCTAATTAATTTAAAAAAATTCCTATATAATTTTCAGGTGAAATAATTCATTAGTGAAAAATTAAATCCCTTTTAATCTCAAGCTTTCTAGAAGACACCTTCAAATTAAGGTACATGAACTTCAGGCATGGCGAGAAAAATCTGTAACACCCTCAAGGAATAGAAGACAATATTATTTCAGAGTTTGCTTAAAATATTTCTTATGGCAACACTTCATCAAATTCATTTCTTTAAACATATCCTGACAATAAAAAGAACAAATGAAAATCGACATTGCGAATCCCCTCTCTACCTTGTTAAATAATAAAACGGACAGAAAAGGTTTTAAAAAGTGTTGAGACTTGCAGCGCATCATCCCTATATTTTCAAGAAGGAAAATTTAGGATATAATGTGAACTTGGGAGAACAGAAGGTTGGTAGACAGAAGAGCAGTTAGGGAATCATTCACTTTCAACCTAATTACCCATCCTTACAACAGAAGACAGAGCATTAATATGCACTGGCACCAAAAATAGTGAAGCTGCAGATTAAATTAAAAACAATTAGGGACTTTCACTTTGTCACTTTGTCAGCCAGTGTGGGTATCTGGTCAGTGCTTCAGGCTCTTTTAAGCTAGAACATCCACTAGTGAATCTGAAAAATTCCATGTTAAAGCAATAGCTTTGCTGCATTTCTCTTTGCATTCACAGTGTAATAGACTCTCAAGCATAACAGGAGAAAAAAATAAATAAATAAAAACACTGAAAAGCCTTGAAAATCCCATCAAGCTAATTAATAGGAGATGAGGCAAATTCAAGCCATCAATTATATTCAGAATCTTCCGATTTACAAATAATTAATTATAAACAATAGCTGTAATTTGGGTAATGAAAGCCACCTGGCTAATGGCATTGGTATCATATGCTGTGACAGTACTTAGCATTTGGTGGATCTGCATGCAGGGAGTGTGATACGGAGCAGCTCTTCAGGGCATGCAACTGTCTAATTGAGGCATGGTACATATTTTTTAAAATGGCACCGAAACAATTTTCAGAAGGCATAAACATAGATGAGAAGGCTAACTTACAGTATATGAAATACAAAATGTTCTTATTTCACATTAATTGCTTTACTCATCTCCACATCTACTTTTTTAATCATAGTAAAGCTTCAATAAGCATTTAGGAGTCTCATTCAAGAAGTCCATGAAGCACTTACTTGCTTATAGATTAATATTTTATAAAGTGAAAACCAGCTTTATGGGGGTTAAAAAAAAAAAGTAAATATGCAAATGCTACTAATTACACATGCTGACAGGCAAAATGCTAACATCTGTTTCTCAGCAAAGTCGACAATCAGTAGCAGTGGGAAAAAAAATGTTGGCAAAAAAAAAAATCTTTATGGATTAATGTATAACTGGGATATATTTTGACAAGAAACGACCACAAATCTCAGTGTGTGCTCCAAAGCTCCAAACAAATACTTGCACAATAGTCACGCTTGTTTACACTTCAAATTAGTTTTACATTTTGTTATTGTAAAACAAATGTAAATTATCCTATGGATGAAAAAGGACTCAAAAATGACAGCAGATGTGCTTTTTGAAATCCTTAGTTTATTTTTCATTCCTGAAGGAATAAAAAATAACAAAAGACATCACTTACATTTATTGGCACTCGAGGTCAAATAAAGGCAACAGCATCATTTTAGATTGAAAAAACAAACAAAAAACTTCAACTGTAAAACATTTATTTAGTGAGAAGGAAAAACTTCAAAGTTAAAACTGGTTTATACAAAATCACCAACACCACTATTAAACTGCTGTAAAATTACATATAATTAACTTTTTATAAAGATTAGAGTATTTAGGAACTATATTTTTAACTCAGAACTTCTTTAGCTACTCTTCAAAATAGAGAAGACAAGAGAGCATGCAATTCAGGTAAGGCTGGACATACAATGCGTTATTTTTTTCAGTTGTGTTCAGCTGGAGCTCAAACTGTATGATTACATTGGAGGTTTCAATAATTTACAGCTTACGAATTACGTTCTCACACTGTATGTGCATTTACGTCATATCATAGCTGAAAACGGCCCAAAAGAAAACAAACTGTACAGTTCATGCCCAGCTTGAGGCAGATGTGTGTCCACCTTCATTACTTAATACTGTAAATGACAACAATAAAACAGATACTTATTTAAAGATAATGCAAAACTACTTTCAAAAAGTTTAGAAGACCTGTGAGAAATGAAAACATTGGAAAATGACTCAGGTTTATCTTTCCCCTATGCATAATGTAGGGGACAAAGGACAGAAACAGTTTAAACACAGCTAGACAGAAGCATCTAATTGGCAAAAAAAAAAAAACACCCACCCAACCTCTTCACTTCATTACGATCTTTAAAAATTCTGTCTGCTTCGGTGTCTGAGATGTCAGGGTTGTTTAGTAATGGTGGTACAAAGAACAAAAAACATCCCCACAATCACCACTGTAATTGTGACACCAAATGAAAGCTGCAGATATTCACAGCTCTTTCTACGAGAAACATGCTAAATGTATTATGGTTTGAAGTTGTTGCCATAATGCGATTGCTGTCAATGCTGCTCCCGCAAAACTGGGGTGGGTGTCTATATTATCCATCAAGTCGACTTGCAAGTGCCCAATGGTCTGGCAAAGATGACTGTGCTGGCCAACCTCCTTTATTCTCCTTAAGCACATTAGCAGAACGTCTACAGTTCTGCGCAATTTATTAAATTTTCTCACACCACTAAGATTCCTCTTGTAGAAGAACCTCACCATTTGTGTGAAAATGTCTTATTTTCACACAAATGTGAAAGTTGTAGTTAAAGTTTGTAGTTAACTTTAACTACAAAGTTAAAGTGCTCAACATATATGCTGATATTAAAGTTCACCTTTCTCAGGTAAAAATGTAGCCTCTCTAAACCCTTTCATCACATTTCTTTCT
The DNA here is from genome assembly GCA_033032245.1 of Poecilia picta. Classification (NCBI taxonomy): domain Eukaryota; kingdom Metazoa; phylum Chordata; class Actinopteri; order Cyprinodontiformes; family Poeciliidae; genus Poecilia; species Poecilia picta. The sequence continues at coordinate 16,320,513 of CM065374.1, forward strand.
TCTTTTTTTTTACTTTACTTTACAGAGATGATAGGGTCCCCATCATCTCTGTAGGGTCCCCATCATCTCTGTAAACCACCTCACATTTGACGAGAAGCTGCTTATCCCTTTGTTTTCAGCTCAATGAGCCAAAAAGGCTTTACAATCTTTACGGTGTGCTTAGACAACATCCCAACGATATGAGAAGGAAGTGGCTGTTCCTGAACTTCCTAATCAAGTAATTGATTGCATCTATTATTCATGACCTCCTTAGCCTGACATGAAGTTGTAAACTCAGCACAGCTTCTCTCCTTTCTACATCTCTCCTCTTTGCTTACACTTCATCCTTTCCTCCACCCTTCCAACGCTCATCTAACTACGTAAGGCTTTCGAATTAGTTTGCCAGCCTCTCAGGCTTCAAGGCTTGTGCCCCTAAGCCCCAACTGCCAGTTTGTGTTTTGTTCAACGTGAGCAGCCAGAAGTGTAGGGGCCACGCACTGCGAGCCTGGCCCCTGCAGGCCCTGCACTTGATCATTGTCTGGGTAATGTTGTCGCCATTTCCAGCCAGCAAAATAGCGACGCCTCTCTACCTTTGCGAAGATTTAAAACGTAGAAGCAAGAAATAAATCAAATCCCGAGCAAGCACAATGATTTAGTGTTTAAAATCTTATAAACGTATTTTCTGGGGTGATTAATAAGTTCCAAGTGAGTGATTGAAATGTAAAAATTTATATCTATTGTTGTGGAAATTGTACAAAAAAAAGTCATACACGAATGTGATTGAATAAAGTCAATTTTAAAGACTCAATCAATTGGGAGTGAGAAAAAAAGGTAATATTTCTGACAAGTAACCTGTGAGTTATATAGAATAAAAGACTGGTAAGCTAAACATCAAAGAAATCCACATATGCCAGCAGTCAAGAAAAATGTGAAGTTTCTCTACAAGTTTTTCAGACCTGATTGAGGACCTGGCTATTGCTGGGTTAATTTACACAATATACACAACAAGGTAATGTGAACAAATAAACATTTAAAACTGAAACTGCTTCATCAACTTCTAATTTTTAAGTGACTCTTTTTCCCAGAGCTATAAATGCTTTTATCCCTATAAAATATGGATAATCTATTGGATTTAAAACCACTATCAAAAAAGAATAGAAAAGAAATACCCCTTATGTTCCACAGTGAGAAAAGTCAGGTCTTATAGCAGCCAAGAGTCTGGATCTTGCAGCACATTTTTTCCCCTCTTTTATGTGTTATGAAAATAGTTTTTTAAAAAATCATTCGGAATCTAAATAGGTAAGAAACAGCTGGAGGAAAAATGGTAATTGGTATTGACCAGGGAAACTGATCAGTGCATCTCTAGTCAAAGTTACAGGTTTTATCTAGAAAGCATGTAATCAAGATAATTTTAATAATGTCATTTCAATATACAGGAACTAAGTTTTCTTCATACTCTTCTTTCAGCACACTCAGCACTCAACTGATTATATATAAGAATTTTAATAAACTCTGGTGGTTACTAAATCTTCAGATTCGATATGAATGTAAAAGGCATGTGATGTAATCAGAGATTAGAAAGTCTGATTTTCACTTTGTCTCTGAACAATAACCAGCAATCGATCTTTAACAGAAAAAAATTCCTCTTGTTGTATTTGTAATGTTTTACCATTCAATTGAAGATCAAACAGCACTTTCCCCCATTTTTTAGTTAAAATAAAAATAATAATAATTAGCAAGTCATACCTCAAAGAAAAAAAAAAACAGTATTAACCAGGAGCAGCCTGATCAGTACATCTCCAGACTGTATCACAGATCATGCAATCCAGACTTTTGTCAGGATTTATAGTAAACTAGATGTGTAAAGATTTTGCCAGATTAACACACTACCCCTTTTACTATACATACAGATTTCGCCTGAATCAAATAGACAAAGAAATTCTACTTCCATTCAAAATAACCAAGTAACTAAGCTCCTCTATGGCTGTGATATTACCATCAAAACAGTGTCTGCAGCCAAGAAATCAACATATCAATGGCACATGCCAAAACAACCCTGCCCCGCACTTTCCCTCCAAAGATCATGGCAGATAAACCCCGAATCAGGGAGAAATTAACAAATGCTTGACATTTGCTCAACATCCATTATTCTGACACTTCTTCAGAATTTCAAAAGGCTGAACGCATGCTTAATCAACATTCATATTCCCAGAGCGAGCTCCAGCACCATATTGCAGCCCGCCTCAGCGCTGATGAAAACGGCACATTAGGGCCCGATTCGAAAAGCGTTCAGGGCCTCCTCACTAGGGAGCTGTGTGTAAATGTGTGTGTGTGAGCGAGAACGTTTGGAGGGGAGGGATGCTTCACACTTCACACTTGTTTTTCATCTCCAAAAACAAGGAGATCTGTAATGTTTTTCACTTCTGTTACCATGAAAGGAACATTTAAAAAGATGTTTGTGCATGAATTGCGAGTGCTTGTGTGCAGAGGTGGGGGTTGGAGGGGCAGTAATCATTACGTCCAAATTCATTCATAATAGCACAGAAGGACACAGAGGACTCTCACTTACCCTCCCTCTCCATCTTACCCTCCTTGCACTGACTCTCTCTGGGGACAAGTGGTGGAAGGACTGGGGGTCCCCTCTGGACCTGAGGGAAGTCAGGCAAAGCCTCAGAGGGAGGCTCATCATTTCCAATTCTAATATGAGGACCTGATGGGACTGATGTCACAGCACTGCGTTCACCGGCCTGCTGCCTAGCCACAGTCCAGAAACTAGACAGGACATCAGGACTGGCTACGAGGAGGGCAGGAAAGACGGAGTGAGAATGGGAGGGGTTGATATTTGCATGCCCCACCATTGTGAGTGGGGGTAAAAAGTGACAGCACCGTGTCCAATTGTTTTCCCCTCAGAGTAGCTCGGCCCCAGCAAGAGAGGCCGGGCTGACAGATGACTCCCAACATCTGTGTTATGCAGCCGTTACAGATGAGGGACTCCACATCACAGTCGTCCTCTCTCTGTCTGTCTATGGGACACTCCCTCTCTCCTCCCACTATCGCTTTTCAGGGAAGAGCTAAAAGACTGGCAGACCATCCATGGAAATTACCTTGAAATGGTCTATAACAATCATCTTGTTCAAAGTTTAAATTTTCTTCCCTTTGAGCCTCCAATCAAAATCAATGACTGTGAAATGGATTTGAACTCAACTTGAGGATAATAAGAACTGTTATTATTCTTTTATGCCAAGGAACACTTCACTAGATTTATTTCAATATAAAAAAATAAAAATCCAATTAAGAGTTACATTTTTCAAACAAAATAAAAGTATACAGATTATATAACATCTCAATTACAAAGATGTTATATAGCACTCCATTTAAATGTGTGAGTTGCAGGAGTTAATTCCAACAGAAGTTAATTCCAACGGAGTAACACTGGTGCACATTTTCAGGTTTTGGCAAGATCCAAGTTTTACATCAAAGTTTTAAAAACTTGCTCTACAACTTTGTTTTTACCGCTGAAATTATTCTTACACTCGTTGCAGCATATAGCTGCAATTACATGCAATTACATCATGTTAAACTCTTATAAAGTGTTATGTTAATCAGACTAATTTATGTCTATTGATGCAAAAAAGTCTGGATCTGAAAAATATAAAACCATGCAACTACATAAGAACGGACGGTTAAATTGTGATATTATTTCTCACCAACAAAAAAAACACCTTAACTGACTGGATACATTTTTCTCCTAGTCTTTAATTTAATCATACCGTAATCATCATATCCTTTCAATTCCGGCTTGCCAGTGAAAGACAATAATGCAATCCTAATAAAAAACAAACAATTTGCTGTTACTATTATTTCTTACACTGCATTATCACAACATTTTTTGTATTGCAAATCACTGCATGCCATGATTTAATGCCTTAATACCTGCCCACTATAACCAAACCATTCTTTTGCCCATCATTTTATTGCAGGGTTGTCCACAACAAACCGCCAGCTCACTCCCCTCATCCCCCCCCGGCCAATATTTACGCAGTGGCAGGGCTCCCACACAGTCCGAAGGGACAGGAGGGGGTGTGGGGCGCGGGGCGGCTGACTGCTGTGCCTGAGCGCATGCTAAGAGATGATGGATGGCCTAGTCGATATGTTGTGTCTTAAGAGCCTGATTTCCTGCCAGTCCAATCACTAACCCTCCAGAGCCCGGCTCAGCTGATTGGACAACCAGAATAATTTCGCAGGCTGTGAAAACACTGCTGCCGTGCCCGTCTGTCAGGCCCGGTGACAAGACTCAGGGATTTTACAGAGCAAGGGCCTCCCAAGGATTGGTTATGGTGAACGAAATAATAACAATAACCAGCAAGACTAAACAAAGAGGCAACCACCTCTGGGAGAAAAAGATTGCGTAGAATTATTGTAGCCAAAACTGTCCAATATTTTCCTTTCATCATTACACCCAGCAGCAATGCTATTATTAAAAAAAGAAAGAAAAAAAAGGTATTTGGATAGTTTAATGGCTCAGGAAATAAAATAAAAAAGCAGAAAAACAATAAGGAGTCTCCAACTGTTGTTGCCTAAACAAGCACAATGCTGAATGTACTTTATACACATGACATTCTGTAAAACGCTGGCAGAGAGGGAACAAAGGCAGAGTGAAGCTGCGCCAAATCCCCTTTGGGGAGCTGATACTTTCTTCTAGATTGGTGATTAGGACACAATGGAAGTAGGAAGCTCCAAATACATGCGACTTTGTAAGTGACCTCGACGGGATCGGCCGTGGTGTCCTGGTGGCCTTGGGGGATTACACATGTTACATTCAATAAAGTGAGGGCCCTCAGTGTCAAGGAGAAAGGCAAACACAACCATTAACCTCTCTCTTCGATTTCTGGATGCACAAGCGCTGCATGGCAAAACACCGCCTAATGCTAGGGCGGAAGCTAAAGCAGAAACCTGCGTGGAATTTAAGAGCGATCATAGAGACTACATTTAATGGGATTATAAATGTTTAAAAGGGCTAAATTAGACATATAAAAGGTTGTGTAAACAAAATACAGACATGCAGCACGATCTCACGTGGAAAAAAAAAATGACTCCAACCTTTAACCCGAGTGCATTTATTCAGTCATAAAAAATTAGCAAGTGAAAAAAAAAAATTCTTTGCATAATTATTGGTTCCCCCGCTGTCAATGATGTAACTCCCCTCTAGGATAGGACAACATCTCCTCTTCTATACAATTTCACAAGGATGGAGCAAACAGATCTTTGATTGTTCCTCTTTACATAATCACATAATCTCCTTCTCTTCAGCTCTCCTAACAAATTTTCTTGAGGATTTTCACCTTACCTTACACTGCGCCTCAGATGTTTTTATTTGCCACATGTTTATCTTTTTTACCCATTGCAACCTACATAAAGTATATGTCTAAACCACACAGTTCCAGTGAAAGGCCCAATCAGTTGGCAAGCAGATAGAACTTGCCAACTGCCAACTGTTGGCCAGGTTGGTTAGTCACCAATCTGGCCAACTCTGGTTGGCCAGGAACTATTTTTTATTTAGAAGGGATATGGGAATTGGGAAGCTCATTCATGTTCTAAACTATAGGAACAAGTAGTGTATTTGCATAAAATACACTACTCTAACCCCCCCCCCCCCCCCCCCCCCTAGTCAACAGAATTGGAGCCCCAAATTCTTCTTTGGGGGAAATTCTTCTTTGGGTCTCATACAATATTGATCTGACCCTAGACCAGTGGTTATTAACCTGGGTTCGATCGAACCCCAGGGGTTCGGCGGAGCCTCTGCCGCGGAGGTAAAGACACACTTGTGTAAAGTTGTGATGACGCCCCGCTTTGCCATCACTTGCTGCAGAGGATCATGTTACATTGCTTAGCCAATCAGAGGATCACCTTACATTGCTTAGCTAGTCAGAGCTGTGGAGGAGCACTGATTGAAGGAGTTCCACTCTCAGCATGGATTTGAACTTGTGTCTTTAATCACTTAAGAAAAACGCACAGTTTTTACCAAATTCTGTAGTCTAAATCTGCTCCTTAGTCACATCTTTTCAGGGTTGCTACTGCCTCTGGTGGCGTGGGGGTGGTAACCCAGCCAATATAATTATATTATTAAATCAGCATACCGCAAAGTTATTATTTATTATTAGTTTTTCTTTCTCTTAAGAAAGGGGGGGAGGGGGCATAAGAAGGGTTCGGTGTATGTGCATTTGAAACTGGGGGGTTCGGTACCTCAAAAAAGGTTAAGAACCAATGCCCTATACTAAGATGCTGCTAGTGTTGTTTACCTGCCAGTGAGTTTTGCAGATTTTTTATTTTTATTAAAACCATTAACATCATGTTGTTTATCTAGTCTAGATCCCCCGAGTCTTATTGTTTCTATAGTTGCTTATAAACTAAGAGCTTATACGAAACTACACAGTCCAGTCACATTAATGTGACCACCACGTACTTTCCACTTCAGAGTTAAATAACCAATCACAGAAGGCAGGTGGCAGCACAGTGCAGTTGAGCGTATATAAAGGGTGTGTGTGGGCTTCGGAAAACATTTCAATCGTTGGCGTAATGCAGAAACGAAGCGATTTATCCGACGTCCAAAAGGGCATGATCATTGGCTTTCGGGCCAAGGGTGGAAGCATTTCCGAAACGGCTGAGTTTGTGAACTGTTCGCGTGCCGCCGTGGTAAAAGTGTACCGTGCATGGCAAAATGGGACTGTCCAAAATCAATGACGTGGCAAATGTGGTGCACCACGGGCCATAGATGACAGAGGCGAACGACGGTTGCGGAGATGCGTTTGGGCAGATAGACGGGCTACCGTTGAGCAACTGACCACTAAAATGAACCAAGGGGCTACCACAAGTGTCTCCCAAACCACTATTCAGCGAACATTGCTGCGTCTGGGCCTCCGAAGCAGACGCCTGGTTCGTGCACCTATGCTGACTGGTGTTCATCGACGACGAAGGCTAGAATTTGCACGCCAGTACAGCAGCTGGACGTCCACTGAGTGGCGACAGGTAGCGTTTTCAGATGAATCGCGTTTTATGCTCCATCGGACAGATGGACGTTGGCGTATAAGGCGTGAAACCTCTGAAAGGAACCACCCTGCAACCATTGCAGGAACGGTCCAAGCTGGAGGCGGGAGCATTATGGTCTGGGGAATGTTTTCCTGGCATTCTCTGGGTTCACTGATTATTGTGGAAGGCACGATGGATCAATACAAGTACGCATCTGTCCTTGCGGACCATGTCCACCCCTACATGCGCATTGTTTTTCCTCAGGATGATGGCATCTTCCAGCAGGACAATGCGAGGTGCCATACAGCTGCCAGTGTACGTGCGTGGTTCGAAGAGCACCAGGATGAGTTTACCGTCCTCCCCTGGCCAGCAAACTCACCTGACTTAAACCCAATCGAGCATCTGTGGGACCATCTCGATCGAGTTGTTCGCGCCATGGATCCTCAACCGCGTAATCTAGCGCAGCTGGCCACGGCATTAGAGTCGGCATGGCTCAACATCCCAGAGAAGACCTTCAGGGACCTAAGTGACTCTCTTCCTGCACGTCTCGTAGCAGTTCGCTCTGCGAAAGGTGGTTATTCTGGCTTTTGACAGATGGTCACATTAATGTGACTGGACTGTGTAATTAAAGTTCCTAAAAACTCTGTTGAACTTTACGCAATAAAAAAATGTATAAAGGCATTGCTCCAGCTAACATGATTTATCCCTAATAGGACTCAAATTAAAGGCTGGGGTATAAAGTATGAGAGAAAGCTGCTGCAACAAACTATACATTTGATTTATGAATTACTTACACATCTTTCAGGGCTGTCAATCGATTTGACTGTTTCCTCAGTGTGTAAAGGTATGTGGTTTTAATTTTATTATTATTTGTATGTCAAAGGAAATACAAAAGCAATAATAAAATTTAAAAAATATGAAATATAGCATAGCGTGTACTCACTGAGGATATCTGTCTTTCAGCATCTTCATACATTGCCGAGTAGGTCTCAGCTGTTCAGTCCACCTCGCTATTTCTTTATACTCTGCACGAGAAAGCATCATCCTTCGCCTTCTACCCTATGCATAAACACAAAGAACAGAGAAATTATTTTTATTCAGTCGGGAGCCTGGTGTTAGGAGGAAAACAGACACCTGTCAGACCCAGCTGAGCTGCTAACCGCTGTTAGCTTCATATTTACGTCACGCACCAAACTAAATGCCTCCCCCAGACATTTCCTGCCATCTGAGTGGAGGAATCACACTTCTCATGAATACAGCATGCAAGAAACAAAACAACCCAAGCGGTTTAGTACCAGGTAAAGCGTTTATTTACCTTCAATTCCTGCTGCAGCTGGGGACAACCTCGAATAGCTTCTTCCCGCTAGGAAGTTGAAGCAAATGCGTTTTTGTGAAAAGTGAGCTGATTGGCTCATCCGTCCCGGGATCCCAGTAAACCGCTAGATGATTGGTTACTTCACAGTAATGAAGTCTTCATGAATTCAGAGTCTCTTTGCAGTTGCATTCGTGCCGTGATCAAGCAGGGAAGCCCATTTCGTTACAAAAGTGCTGTCTCACGTCACTTGCCAAGTACATTGCAGCCCTGAAGTGCAACAACTCTTGATATTCAATAACTTGAAAGGTAGGTTATCATGGAGAATTGGAGGAGACACAGCCATTATTGTAATATATGAAAAAATGTATCTGCTTCATAGCAAATCAAAACGTTCATTCCTGTTCCGGTAAGATGCGGAAATAATTTAAATAATAAATAATTTTTAATTATTTTAATTTTAATCATGCATACATTTCAAAGAGATTTAAGCAGCAAGTATTTCACCTATGGGAATTTCTCTCCAAGAAATAGTGTTCTCATAAAAACTAAAACTGCAGTTTTATTATTTTTCTTTTGTATGCATGATGTTGCGCTCATTTGTACTGATTAAACAAACTGTTAAATTTTAAAACATAATATTGGTGCAACAATTACAATATTCGGTAAATTTTATTAAATATTTCTGAGCAGATATAGTGGACCACTAAGAGGGGCTCTGGGGATATTATGTAAGATTAACTCCTAAGAATGGTTGTAAACATCATTTTGGAGCATTGTGTGCAGAAGGTGGAGAGCTGGAAAGAATAGGAGCTTCTTAAAAAACATGCCAATTTCAATGTATCAGATTGCGAAGACAATTTTATTCTAAGCTATTTTAACGTAAGGTAACTTGATTGTGCTATAAAATGGGACAATGTACCAGATAAGCAGATAAACTTTTTATACTTTCAATGGCTAATATTTAAAACCCTCCAAAATTATTTTTTATAGTGTTGCTTTTAATTCTCTAAAGCTCTGCATGTTGTCACCATTCACACTTTTCACCTAACTAGTTATAGCTGCAGTAAGTAACTGTTTAAAAAATATATTTTTACACATTAGTTAAATGTTACTATGTTGTGACTCAATATGAGACAGATCATCTATGAACATTGGAGCTTCTCTGCTTCCTTCCAGTGATCCCAGTAATCCTGCTATGGAGTACAAATGGCATATCCTACTGCCATTTGCAGAAATATGTTGCTCCCCGTCAAAAAAAAAAAAAAACTAATCAGAGCCAGAGGGAAGGTCTTTGTAGTGTCAATCATGCTTGAGTACTCCTTCCCTCTATATAGTATGTACAAGCTCAAGATTCCTGGTTTGCTACATCTTCCTATGGCAGAGAAACAGCCTAACGTTGCTGGAAAACAGTTTATTTGCCATCATCGGTGGTTATGCTTTCTAGCCTTTGTATCCTCTTTGGAGGAGCTGCAGCGCAGGAGACAGCAAGAGCGAGGGAGGCACATATCTGAGCACGACTGACAGTGCTAAAACCTTACTCCTGGCTCTGATTGGCTAATTCTGACTGAGTGTGTTGTATTTTTGCAGATGACAGTAAGACCACAAAGAGAAAGATTATACTGACAGTTTTAACAAATATTTAAAAACACATTTTTAAAAAAGTTACCTACTGCACCTTTAAGATCTGACTTATGTGCAGATGCAGAGTAGCAACATATCTGAATATCACAAAAGAAAACATTTTTAGTTTAACTAATCAACATGTGCTTCAATCAGCTAACAACATTTTAGCCTTTTTTTTTGCTTCTTTAAAACAATAGTGTAGCTATGATGTAAATGTTTTAATTTCTTTGAAATATCACATTTCTTCTAGCTGTGCATTGTAGGTGACAATAGGGTTAATTCATTCAGAATCAGACCAATTCATCTAATATATCCCTCGAGATCAGTATAATGTAAAAATGTCTCTCAGCAGCACTAAATTAGACTCTAATTAGGACTTCATATCAAGATTTGAAATGTATGGATTTTTAAACACATGGACAAAGCGTCATTTTGGACAGCTGATGCTTCTCTACAAATAACTCAGGGATTTTAAACTTTAATTGGCAGGATTGTGTGTGTGTGTGTGTGTGTGTGTAAGTCAAACACTCTTTTGCTTTCCTCCATTGTGGGTGGACAATGCACAGAAAGCTGCCATCTGACCTGTGTCGCGTCAGAAAATAGAGTGCATTGTTGATGGGCAGTGTACTATGATGTCTGAGATGAGCTTGAGGTCTCGGGCAGCATGTTCACCGGCACAATCCGTGGGTCTGAAAGGGCTCAGCGCTCCATGGTTCCTACAAAAGGGGAGCTGTGTAGCGGGATTGCTGTGGCCAGATAAGATCAGGGCCTCTGAGGAAGTCTGCTCTGATTGCTACAAAGGGCTGAGGTCAGGGGCTGGAGAAGCAGTTTATTCATCTAGGTATCAGAGGATCAGGGGGCTTTGGTGGGGAGTCGCGTGTTTAATAGGTATAAAAGAATCCATGTAATGCAATGGTATAAAAAGATAAAAATCAGAAAGGAGGGTTTGAAGGCTGTGCACTGTAATAGCTCCAAAAGCCAGAGGATCAGAGATTTTGTTGCAGCGATGTCTACCCCATTTCTCGTGTGCAACGTTGTGCATTTTTGTGCACGGCCGCGTGTGTTTGCGTGCATCTTTGACTGCTTTAAGAGCCGTCCTGGACTCTGTTTGAAGCTGCGGTGATTGAGGGGAGGCAGTGAAATGATGAGAGCTTCGGAGGCTGAGAGTAAACAGGGCAGCGGCACACCCAGTGTCGCTAACCAGCTGTGAAGCCTGCTCACAGTGGGAGATGAATTTACAAAGGATGTGTCCTTCTGATATCCAAGCAGGGCTGCACTGATCTCTGCTTCACGGCTCTTGGCGCACCATTGTAGTGCCAGGCACTGAGCCACTAATGGTACTTAGATACCTTAATGGCAGAAAAACATTTACATTTTGCTTGTGGCAGAGGGGAATGTGGCTGCGGACGTGTGTGTGGGATAAGAAAAATAAAAAAAAAATTAAAAAGTGTTTTCTTAACATTCTTTTATTTCGTTCACCAGTATATGAAGATAAAATTTAAAATATGCAACAATGTATAATTTACTTTTCACACAACTGGGCGCAGGCTGGGTTAAGATTCTCACAGTTTGATAACTGGCATTTAAGGAAAGATTTAAAACAAAATGTAGTTTGATCAACATCATCTAACTAATTTCAAACAAAAACTATGTCCCTTTGTTTCCTAAAATGATATATGCAGCACCTGTCTTTCATACACTGGCTTAAGCAAAAATATAAAATAAACACACATTTTCAATGTTTTTTATGCAGATTATCACACTTTTGTCATTTTGCTTCTACATAGACTAGCAAGTCTACGTATTGCGCTTATAGCTGATTAGCTAGTTAAGTGTATGTGTGCGTGTGTGAAATGTGTAGTAGTCTTCTGTCAGTACAGCTGACCACCAATGTGCTTTTTACCCCATGTTTTTTAATACAGCGAGAGAGAAAAAAAGTCTCTGCTATATCCTGAAATGGCATTAAAAAGCAGTAATGTTATGATGTAAGCAATTTTTAAATCAAAACTGCAAAACCTTGGTTATCTTGGTACCTGTAGGCAGCCCATACCTAAAAGAGCCAGACCTTTATCAGGGATATAACTCACCATGCACATATGATGAGCATTTAAAAATTTGGTAGTACCTCAAACATCCTTTTGTAATACTGCCCTGATTTAAAAGTCACAGATCAGAAATCTGGCAATTTGCAGGCAGGAAATGCTTTCCTGTATTAGCAAGGTATCAAATTCATACTCTTTACTTCCAGCTCCCCCCTTAGAGGACGTTAACCCATGAAAAGCCCACATCCATATTTCCTATCACAGTAGTAAAAAAGATATGGTTCTCCCCAGCTTTACAATCACAATTCTATCATCCTGTGTCTAAATTCAATTAAAGGGGCACACAATTAAATATAACTGTGCTTACCCTCTTAGCATAAGCATGCACACATTCTTAGTTGTAAATTGTTCAAGTCAAACGCATGCAGAAGGTGAGCAAATGCAGCTCGTTATTAGGGCGATTGATAATATTTTGAAACTGTATTTCTGTCCAAGCGTCTAGATGCCGAAACAAAGGCTGCAGCCTGAAGCTCATTAATCATAGTCAACTGGCTGTCCGGGAGCAATTTGCATGACCGAGGTGGCTGCACATGCTGCTGTTCAGATAGGCTGCTGGATCTGCCTCAGTTTGGCCAGGCCGTTAACTCTATGTCAATCACGGATAGCCCAGTAACAGTATGACGGAGGAAGAGGAAAAAAACATTTTCTTCTCATTACCCAACACTTCTTCGTCTGTTCTCCCTCTCTCTTTCTCTCTCTCTTTCTTTCTGCTTTTATTTCAGCTCAATTTCCTATTCCAAGCTGGGGCTGACTTCGTTGTGCTGCACAGAAGATTGTCAAAGATGTGCATCTCTAAGGCAACAAACTTTTTCATGCACTCATTTGTATTAACATTTAACATGACTGTATTTTGCACGATCTTATCCTTTTTGTCGATGAGGAAAAGCTATTTCTGCGATGATTTTTGTCGTCTTTGATCAATTTTAACTGCAGATAATTGAGCTGAGGTGCAATGCGGAAAAGTTCAAAAATGAAGCACAGTTTTACAAAGCTGTAACCTCCACGCTGGGTCGATGCTGTGAATGCTTCTAATTATCTCACTGTGAACTTTCAAAAAAGAGTGGCTAATTTTAATTCTTTTTTTTTTTTTTTAACTTCCTAAATGTGTGCGCCTGTGTGCTTTCAAGCCTGTATCGGCAGACAGACATTGAGGTGTATTTTTGTGTGTCACCCATCCACCATCACCACACACAGACATGTGAGTGCAGTCCACGTCTGGCCCCTCACCACTTGCTGAGGATCATGCTGTACCCCCCACCCCCCAAATTCAACCCCTCCCCTCCACCCCTCAATCCCCTAATATCCTGGAGGCATTTTTCTCATTATCAAATATTGTTTGATGTCTTTGTTTCTTGATGATTAACCACGGTCACCAAACACTGGTCTGGATTGTTTAAAATTTAATTTTGGGAGGACAGGTGGGGGGGCTCTCAAGTACCTGCAGCGGGGCTGAATGACTGGGGAGGGAACACCCTGTTTTATGCATTCAATTTTCCACGCAGACATGCAAGAGGACTCGTTTTGAAAAAAAAAAAAAACACAATAAATCCTGGAGAATCATTAATGGAATTGTAGTCCTTTTTTATGACCATTGTTATTCAGTGTTGTATTGAGACGCAATAAGTTAAAGCGTTACACATTGAGTCAGGTTTTTAGAATAATTATGAGATTGAATATTACTGCTTGCCTGGATATATGTGTAAAACAAATAATAAAGTTGACCATGTTTTTTTTTTTTGTTTTTTTTTTTTTCAAATTATGCTTATTGGAGCATCCTCTGATGTTCTTGACCATGCTTTTCAATGTAATTTTCGCATCATGAAGACAAACAGCCTGAATCGGGAATCAAAGATTTATGATGGAATAAACTTTGTGAGCAAACAAATAGGGAAACAATGCTCTCCCCCCTAATGCCAGCATGTCAAAACTATATTGAATACTTGAAATATCTGTGTATCTGAAGCCTGAATAGCAACCATTATATTGGTGTAATGATATTATCCCCTGAAATTTGGAGTGAAAGAAAAATGGCAGAAATGAGCAGTACCATTGTCTCCCCCGTTTTATTTAAACAAATTGCACGAGCAGAGAGAGATGGAGAGAGAGAGAGACACACACACAGGCTGACGGAGGCAAAGAGAGACAAAAAGAGAGAAAGTGCTCTGTGAATGAAAGGTTATGCGTCGTCCCTTGTGTTTGTGTTGTCAATAACTGGAGAAGGCTGTCAAGAAAGTGGGGAGATAAAGGTCAATAACTCAGGCAAATGTGTTCGTGTTTGTTCGCTCCTGCTGATAGTGCAGCAAACGTCAGAGCCTGTGTCTGACACCGCACAATAACACAAATAGTGGGGCTATAGCAGCAGAATAGTCATTATTAGTAGTATTATTATTGCTGCTGCTGGGAGTGAGAAGGGAAACCTCAGCACATGGCTGTGACAGCCAGCTCGGTGTCACTCAAACATCACTCCGTAATGAAACATGCCAGAGATCTGAAACAACGATGATAAAGTGTAAACATGCAGAGATTAAGCTTCCGCATTACTTTGACGTTTGCCATGCAATATTAACCCCTTACAGCCTGGAATAAGAAATAATAGTCAGGACATTGCATATTTAAAACACTCCACCGCTTATTGGATGCTTTTAGCAAGGCAGTCTTTAAAAAAAAACATCTGGCTCATAACTGATACACAGAAACAACAATGATAAATTATAAACGTGCAGCGATTACGCTCCCGATTCAGTTTGACATCTTAACCATTTAAGGCTCGATGCTGAGCTGATGGATGGTGCACACACAAAGCATTTATTTTAATCTGCTGGCTTTCTGATTCTTTGTTTCATAACTGATATATTTTTTAATGGTCAAAATGACACAGATTGAATGCCTCAAAAACAAATGGCAGAAATAAAATATACACTTTTTTTAAAAGACAATTTTTAAAAAGATTAAGTCACATTATTTCACCTCAGTTTTACAATGAAAAATTAAGTGGGATTTTTTGTATGCCTTTTGCTGTATCTACTACAAAATATTTTTTTTCACCCTCTTTTCTGTAACTATTTCATGAGAACATTTACTTAATGAAAATTCTGCTTTAGGAGGTGATGATAAAGCCACCCTGGACTTAGATCTCATACCAGAGAGCAGAAGACAAGTGAGGGATCTGCTGCAGCAGCATTTTGAGGAAATTGATGAGAGGTAGAGTTTTCTAAATTATACAAAAAATATTATTTGGTATTTTTGGCTTAAATGTAAACGTTTGAAGAAAATGGAATATATAAATAGAAGTGCACCTTTTATTATAATTTTTATGTTTTACTTTACATTGGAATATGATGTATTTATATTATTTTTACTACTTTCAACAGACACTTTTTATTACTTATAGTGTAGAAAATAATTTTGCTCTTGTTAGTCTAGCCATTTTAGAAAGGTCTTCAGTATTTTCAAGAGGGAATACAACTTTAAATAATATCCTATTCATGCAACATAATGTTTAGTAGTTTTGCTCGATTTAAGCTCATTGTTCATACACAATCTTGTTTTTATTCTGTTCCTATTTAGTGCATTTTCATTGCCTTGAGAGCAATAAACGCACAATTAACAGACTTAACTAATTCATGAGGAACATTGTAAAACTAACAAAAGGCGTAAGTACTGTACAGACACCACTGTCACTGGTGAATATTGTTATTGTGTTGCTTTTAATTGCAGACTGAGGAGGTGGCAGAGGAGGAGGAGGCCATGTGTTTTGAATATAGGTCTTTGGTTACCATAGCAAAAAAGATACGCAAGCTTCCCACTTATATTTAACGTCAGAGGGTACGTGGAGGTGTTAAATTTTCTTCTTTAAGCCAGTTGCAAAACTAATGACCCTTTTTAAAACACAAAGACAGCAGATAGTGAGCAGTAATTCCTCAAGCAGCAGCGTGAAATCCTCTGGCCATTCAGCTTGATCTGTGGTCAAAGAAAAGGTCCCACTAGTTTAGTTTCCCATTATCACACAAGCTTCCTCCTTCTAGTTATATTCCTTTCTCTCTATTTTCCACTTGTGTCACTTTGAAATCAGCTCTGAACGAGCTCGTTCTCTGTATGAATCTATAGTAATTAAACATATAAATCATTTTAAGTGTTTGCTCGAAAATGCAGATTAAAATCACTGCCTCACATTCCTTGCTTTTTGTGTAAACTTGAGAGGCTTTACTCGCCTGCCGTCCACAAAATTTGCAAACGTGTCCAAGTGTTTTCCGCAGATGAAGCAGAAATGTACCTGTAGGAGGTGAATAAAGTCCATAGGGGAAAGCGGATCCCTGTGCCTTTTGTCACCCGCTCCCCAGTCAGTTTGTTTGTTGTTTGTGGAGGCTCGTAGTGGTTTACATTACATATGATTATGTAAATCTGGAGCTGCTCTTGTGCATTAAGGGTCGATGCATTTTCAAGATATTTTCTATAGCAGTCAAGTTGTTATTTCGGAATGCTTTTATTATTTGAGAGTGCAACAAAGAAAGTCTTTTGTTCGCTCTTTGCCACACACACACACGCACACCCACACACACACACTTACAATCATAGGCAAACACACACACTCAGAGATGTGCACTTTTCTGCTTCTGTCCATGACTTACTACTGTCCCCTAGTGGCGCTATCTTCCACAGCCTCCATATCCGTTTCCATCAACTTTCCATACTTCCATTCACCTGACTTCCCCCTGTCCACGTCATGCTTCCCAGCATCCCCCTCCCTATCTTATCATACTCAAACATTTAAAGGGCTGATTTGTTGTATTGTATGACGGAAAGCTCCAATTATGCATTGCTGTGTCCACAGTGACTTTGCTTTCAATGGAGGGTTCAAACAGAGTCAACAAAAACAGGAACCCTGATGTTTTGTGGCTATTGTGAGGCCAGGGCCCATGTCAATAAGGTATTGTTTGGTCAGAGTGCCACTCCAAAAACTGCAGCGAGAATGTTATCAGACCTGTAGAAATTGGCTGTGTGTAATAGTGTTAAAATGTAAGCAGGATTGTTTGAGCAAGCTCAACACAAGTGTACACAAGAAATAGACCTCGATGATGTGGTTTAAAAATCGGAATCTTTTTCTTTATTTGTCGGAACAAAAATCGCAATGAAGTGTTTAACCAGTAAAATAATACATTTTATTTATGCAAGTTTAAAGATGCAGATACAATAATTTTTATTCTAATCTGATTTGAAATATAATATACTGTTTTCTCAAATCATGTTCTCTGTTCTGCAGACTTCAAAGTAAATGGACAGTATTTATTTGTGCATACTTTATCAAATAGATATTTTTGCACAAGTATCAGTTGTAAACAACTAGATAACAGCCAGCAGAATCACCTTCCTTAAACCTTTTAAACCTTTGGCTTGATGTGAATTGGTTTTTGAAAAAATATATTAACGCTGTAAAATTTTAAAATGTATTAATTTATATACTCTGATCGAGAAAGAATGTTTTCTTGGTAGCTACATCTACGTCCATTCAAACACCATATTTGTAATTATTTAAAAATTTTGTTCATTAGCTCATTTGTTTATTGTTGTTTTTGGGGGGTTTTTGTTCACATTTAAATTTTTACACCCAGCCTGTAATTTTTATCTCTGAAAAGTGGTATATTAATACATTTTAATCTTGAAAATATATTGCTATATTTTCAAAATTATAGTATTATATATATATATATATATATATATGTATATATATATATATATATATACATATATATATATATATATATATAGTATTATCATGGTATTATATTATACTATATATATATATTAAAAAAATAATATATATATATATATATATATTTCACCTTTTAAATTGTTAAATTCTCTACAATTTCTTAGTTTTGGAGGTTTTAGTAAAGGACATCTTCATTTCTAATACAGATGAATATACAGAATTTATCTGTATATGTTTTATAATGTGTTTTTCTTTCCTGATTGCTGCTATTCCATATTCAATTGGCAAGATAACCTGGAACAGAGCTATAAAATAAATAGGTCAGCCTCCACAGACAGGGTGCAGATACACACAGTCCAGTCAGTCATGTCAAAAGTCCAATTACACAGGTTATAGTGGATGGCACCTCTGTCTCCAGTGCCCCGTCCCTCCTGGGATAGCTTTTCAACGAGAGGGCTATCACTCAAACCCAAACCACATTCATTCATTAGTCTGTTAAGATGGGCATCAATTATTCATCCAGAAGGTGGCCAGTGGATTATTACTGTCAGCAGCAGGCTTATTGTATCAAAGGTTGATTATGGCTTGCTTGATTTAGCATGATCTACTGTTTGGGTCATCAAATATAAAAGACAACTTAAAATACAAGGCATAAAATCTTAAGTTGAAGTTGTATAAGAAGTTGTTTGTCCTGGTTTACTGACTTGATTTGGAGCTTAACATCTTTTCGTTTTGATTTATTTGTAAACTAACCATAACACCTTCCTTTCACCTTTCTCCATTTTTTATTGTGCTCACAACTCCTTGTCCTTCTTTTTGTCCATGGCATCATCCCAAAAATTTACACTCTGTTAAAAGGTTTTATTAGAATGTTAAGCAGTCCTGTGGGGATTTTTCTGTAAAACTATATGAGGTTAGCAGTAAAATAGTTGTTCCAGACCAAGGCATAGACAAAGGCCAGAGACGACTGATTAGGGTATTGTTTCTTATTTTATCATTAAATATATTTTTTGGTTTTTTTTTTGTACTTATTAAATGTTTTATAAAAACTTTAACTTTATTTGCACTTGGTTTTAGTTGCAAATCTAAATTAAACATGTCAAAGCATTTAAAGATTTTTATTTTCTTGTATGTGATGGTTACTTTTTCACCTTGGTTTTTTATCATACAACTCACAGAAAATACTCTACAGTAAGGTGTTAATATATTATCTTCCCATCACTGAAGTCTGAATATTAACCTGCTTTTCCCTTTCATTTCCCCACAGACCGCCTTTTGCAAACATACCTGATTTGAGTTTTTCTTTTAAGCAAACAGGCTGCTAGTGAAGCAACGTTTTAGCAAATACAGACCAAAGAGCTCTTTGAAACGAGCATCCTGTTACAACATTGCATTTTGTTTGCATGTTAGAAGGCCTTTTCCATGAGAAATTTCAGCTGGTTCAAAATAAGTTTTTGGATTTAGCAAACCACATTGAATATTGTCTGTGAATATACACCATGCAAAACCAAATAAAACATTTTCATCTACTTTTACGTGCTTGAACAATGCAAAGTAGTGCAACAAAGTGGAATGGTAAAGAGAAATGGGATCCCAAAAAGTCTTAAAAGTATGATTTTTTATCCAAATTGGCTAAATATGATCTAAATGATTTATGGTAGATTTTTAACTCTTGATTTTCTCTGAGCATAACTTTTTTTCTATCAATGCACAACTTCCCTGTTGTGGATGGCCATCTCTATAGCATGATACTACCTCTGCCATGTTTCACAGTGTGGATATTTCAGTTGATTCAAAGCTTTGACTTGGTTTATTCCATAAAACCCCTTCTAAATACTGTGAAATTTATCATATAGCAGACACTGGACTTGCTCATCAGTTTGTATCCACAGCTGACACTTTCCACATGGACATCTGTTTCAGTCCTGCCCAGTGGAAAGACACTCATCACAATAACGAATAAGCAACTTTCCATATGGATCACAGTCTCCAGCTGGTTTAATTCTTCCAGACTCCAGGCTGTGCATCCACCCTGTTTGCAACTCTCTGGGGACTGCCTTAATGTTGCGTCGTCCCTTTTTCCTCGTCTCTGTACTGCACCTCCACACTGGGACTCTTCCAAGAAGGTGTCTAATGTAGTGGCTAAGAGGCGAAGTTATACCTGGGCTAGTTATGAAGAAGGTTGCTCCCTCGAGAAGCACAATGACTGTTTACGGGCGCCCTGACAATTCCTCAGCAGATGATGAAGCACCTGCCGGTCTTTCTACCATGTCTGCTCCATCCCTCTCTGCCTGTTAGCTCACCTTCATATACTCTGCTTTTGTTTCTTCTTTCACTCTCCCTTCCCTTCACTGCTTGTCATGTCCTTCCTCTCTTTTGCCATTTGTCTTGCTTTTTGCTTCGCCCTCCGCGAAGCCACACATTCCCTACTCGGGTTTGCATTATACAACCGTCCTGCCTGCTCTCTCTGTAAAGCAGGCCTGTCTACACACTACGTCCGCTGCTGAGAGAGAGAGAGAGAGAGAGAGAGAGAGAGCTTTCCTCGTTGTGTACCTTTGCGATACTTCTCCTCTTACACCACCTATCTGGACACACACACACACACACACACACACACACACCACACACACAAACACAGATGTACGAACCCGCAAACAGACTTGTGGTCAGTTTTTGTTTATGATGGGGAAAGGCAATATCGAGATTGTTTCAGAGTAGTGTCATCAGGTGAAATGTATCACTGTCAGGAGTATGTTTTATGCGTCTGAGTCCTCAGCCGAAGCCATTTTGGGAAGCAGAAAATAAAATATCATATGACCTGCTCTGGTATAAAAGTAAACTATCAGCTGTAAATCCGATACACAACCACAGTTGCCTGTGTGTGAGCAGGAGCGAAAATGAGCTCTCCTTGACAGAGAGCTCATACCTGCGTCTCATGTGTTTTAAAAAACTGTTAATCTTGTACACATGTTAAAATTTAGGGGGAGAAAAAAAAACTCAGATTTTATTATTTTTCTTAAATTTGGCGACAATAATAAAAACAATGCATGTAAAATAAAACAAAGACGCCAGTTCTCTGTAATCACTTTTAGACTTGAGTAATGATTGAAACATATCTTTCTATTCTCTTTTTCATAATATTCTTAAATAAATTGTATATGTACATGTTTTATAAAACCTCTAATTTACTCATACATACAAAATAAAAAATCTGAATCGAAGGCACTGCCTCGCAGCTTGTTAATCTGGTGTGCTGTATGATTTTTGCACCTGTAATTAAATGTCTGGTTTATGTAACAGACAAACACTAATAATAGCCAGAGCTTTTCTGGGGGAACCCAGTGGCAGCAAAAGTCCATCCATCAATGTCCCTAATGAGGCCATATCCTGACTAGCCAGTCGAGCCTCCCTGGACTGCTCTGTCTAATTTCCAATGCATTATTATATGCTATATGATAAACACTGAAAAACAAACAAATATGAGCCAGGGCATTATGCTAGACTAAGATTTTACTCAGTATGTGCAAGTAATATGATAATAATAATACTAATAATAACTAATATTTAAAAAAAGACATTCAACTCAAATATCTTATGCTCCAAAATTGTCCTTATAAGACAAAGGAAGGCCCTAAGCTTGATACAGTTTGCTTATGGGACACAGTAGAGGAGCAAGAAGGCCACTTTTCCTCTCTTTGATTATTATTATTAATTCCAATAACATTGATTGCTATTTTCCAATAATTTGCATACAACGTTAAAATGTAAAAAAAAAAAAAAAGGTCTCTACTATCTTTACACACCTAAAATTCCTGTCTGCTACAAAAATGATTTGGATGCATCTCTAAGAAGATTATTATTGGAATGGGAATAGGATCCAGTAATGAATTGTTGTTTATTTATTTATTTTTTCACAGTCAAGGTTTTGTTGAAGCAGGAGTCTCTTTTGTGCATCGATTTACAAAACCTTCCAGAAAGATTTGCTGCAATAAGCTACATTTGGAGGGAAACAAACCCCACGTGTTCCACCTGCGAGGGACAATCTCCAGGGTGAGGTGTGGAGATCTTTTTGTGGCTTCTACGTAAAATCCACCAAAAGGTGAAATAAAAAAAGCAACGAGGCATATTCTTGTGTTGCTAATTGTTTTTTTCTTTGCCTCAGCTCCATATGAACATTGTAGCTCCGTTTAGCCAAATACTTGTAGGTGGTCTGAGATCCAGGCTGAATTTGAAGTGTTCCCCCTCACCTAGTGATTAGTGTGCATTAATGTAACAATACCAAGAGCCCGCTCCTAAATCACTTGATATTTTTTGCTGTTTGTCAGCATGAAAGCCACAGCAGTCAGTGTGTCAGCAAGTAATGACATAGGAAGTGACGTCTGACAACTACAGCCTGCCACTGTGGTTGTTTCCTTAAGAGCAAAAGGAGGTGGCCACGTCTCAATGCTAATGGAGGAGGAGAAAATGGCCGTGTCACTCCTGTCAACGTATTATGCTTTTAATCTAGACAGTTGTTGTCGCTCTTTCAGGCCCATAATTTTATGCCATTAAAAGTGTCGGGTGGAGGGGGGGGGACGTAACGAGGGAGGTGGTCTGTAAAGTGGAAGCAGTTGTTGGGGTGGGGGCTGGGGGGTTTCTTTACCTCTTGCTCCTTGTTTTTTTTGTGCTGAAAACTTTTTGGCATTTCTTGAAAGCATAAAGAGCAGTTGGCGCTTTAAAGTGTTCATAAAGTCAATCATGTTGGCTTGAATTACCCAGCAATCTCTGTCAAGTTAGTCCTCCTTTAGCTGCCACGCCACACGGATGTGTGGGAGGGAGTGTGAACGCGCATTCATACACGCGTGATCCACGGTGTGCATTAATGTGCCAGCTGAGTGGGAGACGGGGAAAGTGAAAGTCTGAAACTTAAATTGAAAAGAGTGTGGCAGAGAAGAACACGTTTCTCTGCTTTTGCTGCGAACACCAAAACTCCGGGGCTGAATTTCAAAACCCTGCAGGCCGGAGCAACTCTCGACACCTCTACTTGAATCGCAAGTAATCGAAAAATGTTCTCAGGCATTACTGTCACTTGCCTGATTTGTATGCATGACAACCTTTTTTTTTTTCTCTCGTCTCAAATAATACCAGACCCACAAGGTCTTTACATTATGTGCAAACATTTGCAATTATGATGAACTGTAGTAGCTTATCTAAAAAGAAACAGGTTCTTACTGATGGACAAGGAGACATTTTAATGAAATAAGCTGCTTTGAGCTGATGAAATAAAGATTGCTTCACCTCGGGGCACACTCAAATGAAATTATCAAGATGACTGTGTGCCCGCTGCTCCCATTAACGCAGGTAGCAGCAGCCAAATCAAACTACACTTTGTTACATATAGCGTTTATGAACAACCTACTCTGAAGCATTTCTGGTTTTCGTCCTTTCCACAAACGCCACAATCCTCTCTCACTCTCTTGCACTTCATTCAGAGGGATGCACTAATGTTAAAACCATGTGTTGTCTTCAGAGGCCCAAGTGAGTAGACACTGCAGTTCATGCAGTTTTATGCGTTCAGATAAACATGACTCTGATGCCTCTGGAAGGAGTCCTCGGCTTTAAAACAATGTTGGTGTTGAGGCGACAGACTGACGGGCAATGGGAAACACCTGTGCGAGGGCGAGCAGCTTGGGCAGTACAGGGCAAAGGGGGGAGTGGTGTGTGTGTGGTGTGTGTGTGTGTGTGTGTGTGTGTGTGTTGTGGTGTGTGTGTGTGTGTGTGTGTGTGTGTTGTGTGTGTGTGTGTGTGTGTGTGTGTGTGTGTGTGTGTGTGGTGTGTGTGGGAGGAGGTTTGCGCCATTGCTGGAGGAAGAAGGGAAGACATGAGGGAGATATAAAGCCGGTTTGAAAGGCCACTACATCCTCTACATTTGCTGCTGTGCCGAGAAGTGAATGTCTGAGGGAATTAGTTACACTGATGTCTTGGTTGTTGCTGCTTAAATTTTAACAGACTTGTGCCAGAATGGAAACTTTAGCCTGAAGGGCTGCAAGTGCAGCAGGCAACTGTAATGTCCTACAAAATTATTCATACCCCTTGAAATTCCCCGTTTTGTCAAAGTGGGAGGAAAAGAATAATGCGGTTTACATTTTAAAAAAACAACATAAAATGTCATTCTTACTTACTTGTCTTTACTCTGAAAGTTGTTTATAAGCTCCAGTGCAACCAATTACCTCAAGAAGCCAAGCATTAGCAAACAGAGTGCCATTTTTAAAAAAATATATAAATCCAGATCTCAGATAAGACCAAGAAGGAAGTTTGTGGCCTATCTATTGTGTGGAAGAAAAAAAAGCAATGCACAACTTAAGTCTGCAAATACTAGAATGCTCATTTTGACAGTTAAAAAACACCAAACATACTTTATTATGCAACACACTGCAGTATGTGTCGGTCTGTTACATAAAACCCCAGCAGGATATGGCTGATGCTTGAATTTGTAAAGGAGACAAAATGTGGAAAAGTTCAACAAGTAGCATATGTTCCTGTACTAATGAACTACGGTGAAAAATTACAAGAAAAAGGAATGACGGAGAAATAGAATATAAATATATATAAAAAAAGTTGTTCACAAGTAACGAGAAAAACTTTAGATATGTGACACTATGCAATATCTGCAGCATTTTTAAAATCGCATACAGAAAGCATTTTTTTCTTTTTTGCATACTGCACAACTTCTGTGTATACATTACAAAAAGACACAGAGAGAAATAGAGACAAGAAACACCTCACTGCTTGAGACTGTTACAACAGATGAGGAGAAGGAAATGTTGCTCCTTTAAACTAAAGTAATATACATATATATATATATATATATATATATATATATATATATATATATATATATACTGTATATATATATATGCAGACAAATTTACATTAGAAGTCCATTAAGGTGATAAAAAATATATAAATTGAGATCAGAAGCAAACAAAACAAAGTCATACTATTAGTATTGAAACAAAGATCACACATTCTTATGGTTTTTTTTTTCAACCACACACACAAAAAAAATTAAAATAAAAACACATCTTCCCCTGCTGTACATCCATCAGTCTCCTCAGCGCTCCACCCTCAAGTTGGAATGATCATTCCATCTCCATCTTCTCTATCCTGAGGTGCCTGCTGCCAGTTTGTAACACTCTTCCTTTTAATTTTGCACTTTCCACTGTGTAAGCATCCATCTCCGCTGTCTGCAGCATCGTCGTCAGGGGCTTCACAGCACGCTGATGTGCGAAACAGGCCGACCTGGAGTCTGCAACTGACAAGAAAAGCAAGCAGCAGCATCTATTGAAAAATTTAAAAAAATTTAATAAAAGTCTGTATACTACACTTTTATTGATGATTTTACATCCAGGGAATTTTTTTATTTTTCCTCAAAAAATCTGGAGAAAAAAAAAAAAAAGAAAACGTGAATTGATGTTTTGTTTAGACGCTTGCTTCAGTCAGTTTATAAAGTTCAGTCCTGGTAGTTTTAAACAACATATTGAAACTGTGCTCTGATGTGACATAATACATAATAATCTTATCTTAAACAGATATCCAGTTACTAACAAGACGTTTCATGTGCAGTATTATAGTGAATATCACAGTTTCTGCACATTTACATTAATCTCTGGCTAAATATGGCAGTCATGTGCTCCTGTAATATCAGGGCTTCATGCTGATAAATGGGGATCGAGGTGAATTTCAAGACTCAAGTGTAAAATCGGTAGATCATCCTCTTGTTCGACTCCATTAGCTTCATTGCTCTTTCTCTCAAGATTCCAAAATAGTTTTTGTGCTGGATGTGACACATGAAATATCGCAAATTTAATCTTAATTTTGGACTCGGGGACCTTGTCTCCGGGAGCATCTTCCCATCACCCTCTCCTCTCCTCTCTCTTTTTCTGCATCTAACAAAATTAATTACTGTATGTTTTATTTTATGAAGATGTCAGGATGAAATGATGAATGGCTTGTAATATCAACAGATTAAAGGCACAATGTGGATGAAGGATGCTCAGTGATAGTGCTTACATGCAGACACGCGCACAGCATCTACACACTATCTCCGGGGCTATTGATATCAGGTTTCATATTTGATATTAACTACATGGGGGAGCGATTATGGCCACAATGTCATTACCAGTGGTAGAGAGGCATAATGGGAGTGAACTTTTCAAAAAGGTCCTTATAATTGCTGCCAGGATCATTCTTGATAAAATCCAATATTGATATGTACACTGGTCCCCTCATTATGGCCACAGATGAAAAAGAGCATTTCAGCATTCTTTAATGAGCACTGGTACCAGTGAAGGTCATCTTAATGGGGTTCAACTTGCTTTTGGGAGCCAGAGGTAAAATTGTAATGAGAAATAGGCACAGCTACACAGCTCTCGTAATTTTAGCTGCAGCCCCAGATGCCATTTTAGCGTGGAGTGTCACAGGAGTCCTCTGTTGTCGTTTGCAACATTTCACGTCAACTCGAGCCTGTTTTTTTTGTTTTTTTTTCCGACGCGCACCATGCAGATGAGTGCTCATTATCATATTTCAAATCCACTTGAAGCTCAACGCGGTGTTTATTAGAAAGTGCAGTTTATTCATTGCTTACTTCTGGATGGAAGGGCATCCGAACCACCTCGCAGAAACAATAAAAGTTAAATCCCAGACCTTTGCAGAAAACGAGGAGAGGCAGTGGTGTTTGCGCATGCATGTTTGGTTAGTCATGTGTTGATTTTGAATTTGCACAAGTAGGGTTAGAAAAATGCTTCAAGCCAGAGGTCCTCCTTTAAACTTGGACCTGTCCTTAATGCAATACAGTGATGTTAAACTATTTACTTCCTACTATAATATTGCATCTGTTTATTTTTTTTAATTAGAAACAATGAAATTAGTTTTATGTGGTGACAAAGTTTTGACTGGAGTTTTCCAAGGATGTTATTTTTATTTGTCAATAACGGATCTTAGTGACTAGTGAATTTAGGTCATTTCACATAAAGTTGTCATGAGACAAGTGTAGATTTGCTTTGAACAAATTTGTAAATTAAATTACAGAATATAAATTATATTCAGTCTAAAAAACTAAATTACAGTATTTAGAAGAAATTTAAAGTTATCAAGTGCTGATCAAGGACAGAACTTCTGCTTTCCCTTGTAAATGTCTTATTGTAATTTCAATGCTGCAACTTTGCTTCTACGGCAACAGGTGAAAGTTGTTTCTTATCTACCAAGTGTAAAGAATTTGAACCGAATTTGGACCAAAGATTGAACTCCGAGGTGCAACTGCTGTTGGGTGGGAGTCCCAAGTGGAGCGGACATTTAAGTCACGCTCAAAAGTGTAGACATCATTTTTAACATGCACATGATGGAGAGATCTCTGCTCAGCCCACCATGATTTCAGGGCCAAAAATATAATATTATAGGTTTACTGATCGAAGAAGGGGGAGGTGGGGAACATTGAGTCTGAGTGGACCATGTTCCGTGCCTCCATGGCCGAAGCGGCTTATCGGAGCTGTGGCCGCAAGGTCGTTGGTGCCTGTCGTGGCGGCAACCCCCGAAACTCGTTGGTGGACACCTTCGGTGAGGGATGCTGTCAAGCTGAAGAAGGAGTCCTATGGGGTCTTTTTGGCCTGTGGGACTCCAGAAGCAGCTGATGGGTACCGGCGGGCGAAGCGGCATGCGGCTCGGGTGGTCGCTGAGGCCAAAACTCGGGCGTGGGAGGAGTTTGGAGAGGCCATGGAGAAAGACTTCCGTACGCTTCGAGGCGTTCTGTCCACATCGGCGTCTCAGGAGGGGAAGCAGTGCAGCACCAACACTGTTTACAGTGGGGATGGTGTGCTGCTGACCTCGACTGGGGATGTTGTGGGTCGGTGGGCGAATACTTCGAAGACCTCCTCAATCCCACCAACATGCCTTCTGTTGAAGAAGCTGAGCCTGTGGACCTGGGTTGGGCTCTCCAATCTCTGGGGACGAAGTCGCCGAGGTGGTCAAAAAACTACTCGGTGGCTAGGGCCCCGGGGGTGGATGAGATCCGCCCGGAGTTCCTTAAGGCTCTGGATGTTGTAGGGTTGTGTTGGCTCACGCGACTCTGCAATATCGCATGGACATCGGGGGCAGTTCCTCTGGATTGGCAGACCGGGGTGGTGGTCCCCCTGTTTAAAAAGGGGGACGGGAGGGTGTGCTCCAATTACAGAGGGGTCACACTCTTAAGCCTCCCTGGAAAGGTCTATTCAGGGGTCCTGGAGAGGAGGGTCCGTCGGATAGTCGAACCTCGGATTCAGGAAGAGCAGTGTGGTTTTCGTCCTGGTCGTGGAACACTGGACCAGCTCTACACCCTCAGCAGGGTCCTGGAGGGTGCATGGGAGTTCGCCCAACCAGTCTACATGTGTTTTGTGGACTTGGAGAAGGCGTTCGACCGTGTCCCTCGGGGGGCCTTGTGGGTTCTCCGGGAGTATGGGGTACCGGGCCCTTTGATACGGGCTGTCAGGTCCCTGTATGACCGGTGTCAGAGTCTGGTCCGCATTGCTGGCAGTAAGTCGGACTCGTTTCCGGTGAGAGTTGGACTCCGCCAAGGCTGCCCTTTGTCACCGATTCTGTTCATTACTTTCATGGACAGAATTTCTAGGCGCAGCCGAGGTGTTGAGGGGATCCGTTTTGGTGGCCTTAGGATCGCATCTCTGCTTTTTGCGGATGATGTGGTCCTGATGGCTTCATCAGATTGTGATCTGCGGCTCTCGCTGAAACGGTTCGCGGCCGAGTGTGAAGCGGCCGGGATGAGGCTCAGTGCCTCCAAATCCGAGGCCATGGTCTTGAGCCGGAAAAGGGTAGAGTGCCTTCTCCGGGTCAGGGGGGTCGTCCTGCCTCAAGTGGAGGAGTTTAAGTATCTGGGGATCTTGTTCACAAATGAGGGAAGAAGGGAGTGGGAGATCGACAGGCGGATTGGGGCGGCGTCTGCCGTGAAGCGGGCGCTGTACCGGTCCGTCGTGGTGAAAGGGAGCTGAGTCAAAAGGCGAAGCTCTCGATTTACCGGTCGATCTACGTTCCCACCCTCATCTATGGTCATGAGCTTTGGGTCATGACCGAAAGAATGAGGATCACGGATACAAGCGGCCGAAATGGGTTTCCTCCGCAGGGTGGCCGGGCTCTCCCTTAGAGATAGGGTGAGAAGCTCGGTCATCCGGGAGGGACTCAAAGTAGAGCCGCTGCTCCTCCACGTCGAGAGGAGCCAGTTGAGGCTCGGGCATCTGGTCAGGATGCCTCCTGGACGCCTCCCTGGTGAGGTGTTCGGGCACGTCCCACCGGGAGGAGGCCCCGAGGAAGACCCAGGACACGCTGGAGGGACTATGTCTCTTGGCTGGCCTGGGAACGCCTTGGGGTTCCCCGGAGGAGCTGGAAGAAGTGGCTGGGGAGAGGGAAGTCTGGGCCTCCCTTCTGAAGCTGCTGCCCCCGCGACCCGATCCCGGATAAGCGGAAGAAAATGGATGGATGGATGAATGGATGATCGAAGAAGTCATTGAAAAAAGATGCTTACCAATTAGTTGCTTAAAATTTTTGCAGCTGAAAAAAAAGCCTGAATTGGACTGGAAGTTTGTTTTTCTCCTGGGAAACTCATTGGTTTGAATTGACACTTATGACAGAATAAAACCTCGAATTTGCATCAAGTTTTATTTTGACATTTGATGTTCACAGTGCTTTATTATGGATTCACTTCTTTGCTTTGATTTCTTTTTTTTTTTGCACTTTTTTTTGCACTTCTGAGTTTTATCCTCCAAGAAAGCTGATTGAAAAGAACGTTTTGAACTAAAACTAACCTTGATGCTGCACATAGTACGGAATGTTTTATTTTTTAACATTGTCGTCTGTAATTACAGGTGCAGCTCCCTCTTTGTTTCTAAGTGCAGCCATGAAAAACCACACTTGGCAACAGAACAGAGATTCTGCACCACAAAAAACAAACAAACAAAAACCAATTAGTACAACATACCCCTTAAAAATATAGGGGTAAGGCTCATGGATGAGGGGACTGGGAGATGCAAGAGTGGAAAACAGAAAAACACCCTGAAAATAGAAAACTCCTATTTTTATAGCTCAGACATAAACTAAATTAGCTGTCATGCTTTCTGCCCCTCCTTTCCTCTTTGCACTATTATTAACATTTTGTAGGTCATGTCAGTTTAAACAGGATCCTCAGATATTTTCACCATGACTTGTATGCACAAGGGAGATGAGCTCAAGGTTAAGAGTCATGCAGCTCTTTTCCCTTTTTGGCCACCAGAATAATTTTCAAAGTCACGAATCATCAACATTCAACTTCCTATTCAAAACAGTTTTGACTCGAGACGACGATGAAAAAAAGATTTAACCCAAACCGGCACAGGGGAGCTTAGGGGCATATAACCTTTGGGGAATTGAAATGAGCAATTTGTCAAATTTCATTCAAGACAGTGAGGTGTTTAAAAGTGTAGATAAATTTCACTCAGTTTCCTTTGACTCAAACGGGAGAGAAGGAAAGCTGCTCCATCTGATTTAGGCAGCAATGTGAAAATATGGGGGAGTTTTAGAGGTGATAAAAAAATCCGAGGCAGTGAATATTATCTTGTAGATAAGACAGGCACCCCTTTTTTTCCACAGGCTACATCCATTTTATTACATCTGGCAGCAAATTAAGGTACGTGTAGAAAAAAAAAAAAGATTGAAAATGAAACCTGCAGCAAAGATTCAACCCGATTTCTTTCTATTCTCCACACCGACATTAGACGGCACTTCTCACATGGGATCCGCAGAAGATGACAATGAACCATAAAAATGATATAGCTCAATAAAAGTACAAAAAGCCATGAGTTCATAAAGAAGACCTGGGAGCCATGTTAGGTTTGGTCCCTCACAATTCTTTTTGTCTCCCTCGGCTGGCTTTTAAGTAGGTGATTACCTCGAATATTTATAGATGAAACACATTCAGGTTTGATGGAGTTAGTGTATCTGGATGCTTGTGTTTACTGGCTCCTGATAGGCTGGTAGGATCTCTCTTTTTTCCTTTACGAAACACATACAAAAGCTTTCCAAAAGCATCTATGCCCCCCTGGACTTTTTCACATTTGTTTCTATTACAGCCACGAGCCTCGGCGTGTTTGGTTGGGATTTTTACGTGATAGATCAACTCAAAGTATTATATGCAACTGTTTATGGGAAGGAAAAGGATACGTGGTTTTAATTAATAATTTTTCTGAAGAGTGGCATGATTTTATTTTGTATTTGCAGACCCATTTTTCTTTTCAAATATCCAAAGCGGGCGTCTTTTGGGGTTCCTCTCTGCCGACTCCAGAAGGTGTTCTATTCTGAAATCCATATATTTGCCCATCAGCCATGGAGAGCTTCACTGTACCTGCTAATGGAAAAAAAAGCACCATGAATATGGGCATGTTGAGTTTATGTTGATGCAATACATCAATAATAACGGATGCTCAGTATCATGGGCTGGAGCTCTCTCCAGCAGTCATTGGGTGAGAGGCGGGGCGCATCTTTGATGGGTCACCTGTCTGTCACAGAGACAACACAGAGACACACAGGACCAACCACCAGGGACACACAGATTGGCACAATTTAGAGAAACCACATAGCTTAACAGTTGTGATTTTGGGCTGCAGCGGAATGCTGGAGTACCCAGGAGATCCATACACCATTGGCGAGAACATGTGAGCTCCAGGTAGAAAATGGAGGGATTCGAGACCAGAACCTTCTTCCTGTCAGATATTTACATCTGCAAAAAAGCAAATAAACATAACAAGTGAAGTCTGCCTGATTTTAAGACAGTTTATTTTTAAAGGTTAAAAATAATTATTTATTATCTTTGTCTATCTTTGTCTTACTCCATGGTGATGATAAGTGTGTTTTGCTCAAGTGAGCATAACCCACCAACAGAGTTTATAGATAGTGTGCAAAATTTTATGCTATGGTGCTGGTTGACCTGTTGACAGAATTTTCTACCTGAGCTGTGGATTTCTGCAGCTCCTCCAGGATACAATGGGCAACTCAGCTGGTTCTTGGATGAATGCTCTCCTTGACTGTCTGTTTTAAACTTCCCCACAGCTATATGTGTGACCTGTCTGGTCTAACAAACCCTCTGAGTCCTTCAAAGAGCATCTGGATTTATACTGAGATTAAACCAGACTGTGTTTCTTGGATTTTGGCAGGCCTATTACATAAAATACCAATGAAAACGCTCAAGATTGTAGCAAAGATTGAAAAATGTGAGGTCAGGAACACCTTTGCAAGGCAGTGTATGGCCTTTTATCAATTTAAAATACAGGTTCAGAAAACATAAATGTCATTACTAATTGCACTGGAAAATGTTGGACAAAGGTTTATGATGAAAATGGGAAATTTTTTGAGGTTTTGTGGTCATCTCAAAAGTCAAGCGGGTTCCAGGTAAAACACAAATGCTGGTTCATGTCACGGAGAGACCATGCAAATGAATGAAGTTTCAGTACTAAACCCAAATCAAATTGAGCAAGCAGGTGAAGGCAGGCTCTGTTGAGCACCAACTCCTTCTCGCTTCAAGCCTCAGCGTACGACTTGAGCCGTGTGATCTCGGCGAAGAGAAAACCCTGATGCATACAGGAAATAATCAGGACAGCGCAGGCAGGGCTCAGAGGAATGCTAATATTTTCAGAGTGCTTAAAAAACAATGCCACACACAGACCACCTCTCTACCCCACTCCTCATCCACAGTGTTCACACTTTAAACCACAATACATAGCCATGCATGTATCACACAACAGAGAAAGGAGAAACACACACACACACACACACCACACTCATAACCCCCTGACAAAACTCTCCCCAAGTGCATTTGCATAAAACATTAAGCTTAACAAAATGATTACACCTGACAAGTTGAGTTGGAGGAAGAACATCGCCCGTGGCAGCCGGTTACTTGCAGATCCTGCAATCATTCTCTCGTCAAGCAACTGTTTCATGGCTGCCTTTGTAGGTGCTGTCATGCCACCGCATCGAGATTAATCCTTCCCTTTTGTTTTTTTTTCTTTTTTTCCCCTCCCACCTTCAAACTCCACAATCCATAAGTTGCCCTTAAATCAGGTTACCCTGCACCTTGCAGATAGCGGCATTGTGATGGATATACCGCAACGCATGCCAGGCAGCATGTTTTTATGTGGAAGTACTGTGAAATTGCACTGCTGTGATTTAGCATTATGGCGCTAAGTGTTTTTCTTGTAATGCAATTAAATGTGCATGTAAGCCACCCCCACACTCCCCAAACTATTGTGTACTCTATTTAATAATTTTATACGCGCTCTTTTGTGACACTGCCATTTAACCTGGGGTAAAGTAGAATAATTTAGAGGAATATTAAAAGAATAACTTTAGAGTGTTTGCTATGGAGAACACAAGCCGGATCATTTTGGGAAAAAAAGAAAAAAAAAGATGACAATCAAAACATTAATATCCTTCTCTGTCATATAAGCCTGCTGAAAATTCCGAGCTCAGAATACTTTGCTGAAGGATAGCTTGCAGATAAAGAAAGAGAGATTATTGCCTCCTTTCATTTCTGCCCTCCTGGCAGCGGTAGGTATGGTAATATGGGTTTTGAATATTTGCAAGCGTAAACTTAAGAAATGAGTGCTGATAAGGAGTGACAGCAACAGAGGCAGAAGATATCTTCAGCATGACAGGCGATGTCAAAAACCCCGGTGACGCTGTCACTGTGACAAACTTTTCAAAAGAACAATGCACACACACACGGCGTCATTGAAGTGCGCTGCTGCGAGCCTCCCTGACAGTGTTGTCCCAGCAGTTAAAAAATGGAAACATCACCTAATTATGCATGCTATATTTTAAGCCAACGTATGTCAACATTCAGCCGACACACTGGGAAAATGAGAGATTAACACTGTAATGGGAACAAGTTTTATTTACGTTTGGACTAATATGTTGGCTTGAACCTTCTTTTTCCATTTTTATTACAAATTTCAATGTATTTCATTGGGATTTTGACAATTTAAAACTTTTCACATAAAAAAAATAACTTAAAAAAACATGTATTCTGAAAATCTATTCTGAAGACAAGCGTCCCCACAGCATTGTTCTGCCACTTAGATTATGGGAGTAATGTGTTTATGGTGATGTGTGGTGTAAGTTTTCCACCAAACAGGCGTTTTACACATAGGCCAAAAAAGCCAGACATGCAGCAAAGGTCAACAGGCATCAAGAGTCCTCGGTATATGGGTCGCGCACTTTACCCCATGCCACCCCAGTGACCTCCAGATCTCTCTTTTATGTTTATTTTGAGACACTAATGATCTTTATTTACAATTGTCAGACAGAGAAGAGAAGGGAAGACATGCAGGACCAAATTCAAGGGTAGAGATTCAGATTCAGCTAGTTATTTCTTTGTAGGTGTGCAGTTGTACCATATTATTTTCCCTTTTTCAGATGATGCTTCCTGAGATGGTTTGAATATTTAATTTGTTTTCTTACCGAACTCTTCTTTAAACTTCTCCTCAGCATTATATGTGGTTTGCATGGCTATATTTCTTGGTCTTCTGTCACTAATGTTCTCTAATGGATCTCTGAGGCCCTTGCAGAAAATGTTAATTTATACCAAGATCAATTTTATTCGTAAAACTTTTTTTGTTTTAATTATGTTGTTTTTTTTTCCCCCCAATTGACAATTCTGCACCACTTTGTGCCAACCTGTCATATGAAAAGGCAACAAAATGTAAGTTTTGTGGACAATTTTGAAAAACATTTGCAAAGGTACTGTGTCTGTTGAGAAGGGTCAGTACTGCAGAATCCTCAGCATGAACTACTCACACCCTACACCCAGTGTTAACCTCTTCCAAAACAGGTGCTTGCCAAAAAAAAATACAGGCTTTTTTATTGGGTTCTGCTTGTCTTTTAATGTTAGCCATACTTTTGCTGACATTGTCACAGACCCCCGTCACACCTCTGAGGGAGGCTGTGTGACGATCATTGACTTCTGAAAGAACCAGCTGGCCCATTCGGCAGCTGTGTCTATTTTCATAACTCGTTCTTCTTTTGTTCTGCTGCACCTTCGTATTTAAGTGCGGAGACAGGAAGACTGAGTTGTATTTCACAATTTTCATGAACTCTTACCCTCGCGACAGCCTAACGCTCAGAAACTTTGCTTGCCGGCGCGTGCGCCTGCACGAATGCGTGAGGTCGTGCGTGCTTTGCGTGTCGCTGTGCACGTCTGAGTGACTGAAAGGAGGAAGCTAAAGTCTGTAATCACCTAATCCAAACATACACCCGGGGAATCTCATTACTGGACGTAGCAGTTCCATTTGAACCTTATCTGGTTTCAATCAGCTGGTTCTGCTTTGTAGGAAAGTGCCGAAACTTGATTCCTTTTGTCTAGAAGTCTGCGCTATCATTGCTCTCTTGTTTGTCTTGTCCATCACTGTGCTTTATAGCTCACAGGGTTTTTAATTTGTTATTAGACCGAGTTTAACTTGTAACAAAGAGGGGATTCTTGCAAATGGCTGTGTGTGACATTAGGAGTTTTCCATCTGCAGAATGGATGTGCTGCCACAGGGAACTCCCGCTCACCCCACACCCTTCCACGCTAACCCCAGTACAGCTCCCCCCATCGACATTCAAACGGACATTAAAACGAAACCTGACCCCGGCCCTGGAATCTGTAAGGTGCTGTGCTCCCCCCCGACCCCCATACCCTTTCCATGATTTTTTTGCCTCAAACAGGGAATCCTGTTCAGTGTGTGCGAGCGTGAGTATGTGCGCTGTGGCAGCGTTGATGTGGTCAGAGCGGGAGGTCAGACAGAGGTGAGCGCAAAGCGACGTCAGAGGCTGCAAGTGAACTGTCGCAGGAATCCCCAGATTAAAAAACTCCAGAAGGTTGAGAGTCGGAGATAATCACAGGATCTGGAATTCACAATAACAAACCGACCATATATCTACCTGTCTCCGGCCTTCCTCCGTGAGACGGCCAAAGGGTCAAACAAATGGCTGCATTCCATCAACAGCTCCATTTAAAAAAAAAGAAAGAAAAAAAGTAACAAAAAACTCCTGCATGGGTCCAAAAGAAGTGTTTAGTAGGAGTGAATATTACTCCTAGAGCTAAACTTTCTTATGCCTCTTGGCCTCTTATTTTTTTTTCTTCTTTTTTCTTGAGGCAGAGGAGAAGAACATTAAAGGGATCGTTCAGGATTTTTGGAGGGAGGTTCAGTTAAAACATCATAACTCTTTACATGTTTTTCAAAGCGCTTGTATTTTCTGACTTTTTACTTGGTGATATTTTTTATTTATTTATTGTGATCTGGATTTATTTGTTTTACTTT
Source organism: Poecilia picta (assembly GCA_033032245.1). NCBI lineage: Eukaryota > Metazoa > Chordata > Actinopteri > Cyprinodontiformes > Poeciliidae > Poecilia > Poecilia picta. Next base: position 16,356,618 of record CM065374.1, read on the forward strand.
GTAAAGCACTTCTCTCAATGCAAGATATTTCCAGAAATTTATATAAATAAAGTTTGACTAATTAATTGATTTAGTCTGAATCCAAAATTACCGTACAACCCAACCCCTGCAGCCTATTAGTTCTTTCTTTTGACCGTTTATTGATTAATAATTGTAGTGTTTATGTGTGTGAACAAGTTAAAAAAGGTTTTGCTCTGTGCATGAAAGTTTGTGTTCTCCCTGCAGTACAAAACTCTTAGCATCACAGCCAAAGCTAGTAGCAACCAAAACTGAGTAATCCCTATTGACTTCCTCTATTAAATACACTGAAAGTGAGAGTAGCTTTACATGCTCATTTCTCAGTTTGTATTTTAAACCATAAGACCATTGTTGGCATCTGACTTAAATAATTACTAGCTTTTGTGTAAATTACATCCTAATGTGAACATGAGTTTAAAACAGATGTCTTCAACTCCAGTCCACAAGGGTTGGTGTCCTCCAACGTTCAGATGTGTCCCTGGTCCACCACGCTCATATTAAACGGCTGAATCATCTCTTCGGCATATTCCCCAGAGTCTGGCTAATGACCCAATCATTCAACTGAAGTGTGTTGAAGAAGAGACACATCTAAAAGTTGCAGGACACCTTCCCTCAAGGGCTAGAGTTGAAGATCCCTAGTTTATTTTTTTGGATTAGAGTTGTTTTAAGGGGATCTGCGAGTTGTATGCGCCATATTGACTAACATGTGATTGGTAGAGCAGTACTGCAGCACAAATGTGTAACATGCTGGTAAATAATAAAACATGCTATTTAATTTTACAAGACAACATATTCCACAACCAAAGAATTCAACTTTGTGGAGTCGTGACATGTACGAGTGTGGTTTTCACTCCGTAGGATCCCAACTGTAAATATATGTATTGGAGACTTTTGTGGCCTGGGTTAGAGTGCTTCCTTTGAGACAGAGGAATGGGCTGCAGTGATTTCTGGGTTGAATTAACAATTGAGCTGTGGGAGCTGTGACTTGTGTCTGAAGGCTGGAGGGCTGAGGAGCCTAACTCTGCGAGAATGATTTACATAGCTGTGAGAAAGTCCAGGATCTAACTCGCCCCAGATTTCGTCCTTGGGGAGATGTGTTGAAGGAGTCACAGCGCTGTGATATTCTTTTGGATTTATGTTCCCCACTGAACCCTTCCGCTACTCCCTGACAACTTTGTTATTTATTTCTGACTGTCGTGATTATTTGCTTTAGCACGGTTACAAACAGGGTGTATTCCATTGCTATTCTGCACCGGTTTGCATCTCTGAGATTATCCTCTGTGCCTGTCTTAACTTTAGATGTCCTTGTTGTTGCCCATCCACACACTGTTGAGGATAAATTGTCCTTTTGGTTCCCACTCTTGTTTTCAGCGAGGGATATTACCTTACAAAGAGGGCATGAGTTGCCAATCGAAAGTAAGTTATTTCGTCAGAGAAAAGTGTTGTAAATAGCCCGAGGGCAGGATAAAATAATGATATACTGTTTTATCCGGAGGGAAACTCCATCATGAGGCAGAATCAAACCCTTGCAGAAAAAAATAAATAAATAAAAAAATTCAAAAATGCTTTCAGAGGATGTATTTCATCATGTTGTATTACCACTGTGGATTGTACCACTACTGGATGGTTTTCATATTCACATGCTTCACATAGTGGACACTCTGTACCGATATTCCTCGAGGATGGCGCAGGAGGTTTAGGACTGCAGGGCATATCTAAATTCAGCTATTGATTAATGCTGCTGCATGGGAAAACAAACCCCCTCCCCTTTAAAGGCATCGTCGTCTGCAGATCCACAGCAGAATGTTTAATTCCCATCCCCGCTGCTGCATTCAAATTATTTGCTTTTGCAGTCAGGAATCGAAAGGTTGTAAAAATTGACTTCCTTTTACAGGCAAAGGGAAATAAATTTCAATAGTATTGACAGCGGCCACGCAGAAAAGCTATTGCGCGGCATTTAATTATTGAAGAGATTGATCAAGAAAGTGATTTGTTTGCTGTGGTTTGGTTAAAAGACCTAATTGAGTCACTGTGTTCTGTAAAAGGTCCTTATTTGTCCGTTTGGTCTTGATCAGAATCCATGATGGAGAGGAATTAAGCAGTTAAGTTGGGAATGATTTGACTTTATATAGTTATTTGTGAGCAAAATGTACTTCTACAAAATTAACACAATATGTTTAAAATTAGAACAGTCATTCACAATTGCTTTCAAAATCATTGGAAATTTTTCTTTAGGGAAAACAAGCAAAACCCAAAAAGATTATGCTGAAAATCAAACAGGCAAGAATCTAACTATGGCTTAATTTGCTGCTGATACTTATTAAAATTAATATGACATGTTTATTCATTACATAGTTGGAAGTAAAGCTGAAATATATTTGGTAAATTAGGTTCATTGTCTGTCTCAGATATGATTAAATCGTCCAACCTTTTTGGAGATTAAATGACACCTTATGAGCATTTTAAGAGAGTTTTAGCTTGTGTTCTGTGATTATTCTGTTTTCTGGCGTGTTTAGTTTCTGTTCTGCCATTTCTTCCGGTCTTCTGTCTTCCTTCTCAGGTTTCTCACTCAGCCGCTGTCACTCGGTTAGTTAATCTCCCACCTGTCTCTTGTTCCATTGATCACCTGTCCTCAGTATATCCCCCCCCCACCCCCACTCTGATTTATGCTCATTGATTCATGTTTTGGATTATGAACTCTGTATTTTAAAGGTTTTCTTCTTCCTATTTAATTGGCCTTCTGCCTTGCCAGTATGTAAGTCCTACAGACACAGAAACTGAAAAAAAAAAAAAAAAAAAATATATATATATATATATATTATATATATATATATATATATATATATATATATACAGTATATATAACATATATATATATATATATATATATACAGTATATAATATATATATATAATATATAACATATATATATATATATATATATATTATATATATATATATATATATATACATATATACAGTATATATATATATATATATATATAAGCCAATCTTAGACAGAAACCAGGGGCTTCAAATTGCAGACACCAGTCAAAGTGTCTATGATGCATTATCCTACTGAAGGTGGTGCTGCGGTGTTGCCATTGAATGACTGTGCCTATTAAGGCAATTTTGGCTGCTGGTACATGTTAACTAACAATCATGTGAATGTGAGGACTCACGGTTTCCCAGAAAAATGTTGATAATTGATGTTCTTCACCTTTGCCAGAGATGGGGACTCAAGTTGCTCTTAAGTCACAGGTGCTTGATCCATTGTGCCGTTAAGCTCCTTGTTAGAGAACAGCAAGTTGTCCCAAAAGTACTGAAACTTTGAACAGTTGGAAATTTGCATTCAAAAGTTTAGAAGGAGTGCCCCTGTATAGATAAGAGTGAATTTTAGGTTCATCCTGAAATTTCGCCTGAAATAAGAACATCCCTAATTTTTTTGTTAGAATTGAATATGCTCAGTTTCCTTTCTTTCTAAGCTAGATCCTCATGTTACACAAAAACACAAATAGAGGGCAGAAGTAAGGCAGGCAGATATTTTCAACAGAAAGTAGGTCTTAAATCTTCAACTTGGTCTGATTGTCTAACTTTTTGGGATTAATCGCATTCCAAAAGAAAAGCTGGAGCTCTACGTTGTATTTTTTTTCTTCTTCTTCTTCCATAGAATAAGTCTGGAAGGAAGAATCAGAAGCGCAACTGGAAGAAATTATAAGATAAAGAGCAGAGGGAGATAAAAATAGCGGTGAACTATGGGGGAAATAGAAGTGAAGAGGAGAGTCAGTGAAGTGCACCACAGGGAAAAAAAGAGTGGGTTGTGTGTTCATTTTCTGGATAGATAGGTCAGATGGAATGGAACCATGCGTCACAATGAAGGCAGCTGTGCTTTTGGCAAGGACTTTGTTATAGCGCACATGAGCCCAGCCATTTCTTCGTCCAAAAGCCACATACACACCTTTCCTCATACACATATGAAAAAAGAAAATCTAAATAGTAGGAGTTTTAATGGACAGGTGATTGCTAGCTTTACTTTTAGCTTTTTGCTGCAGGTCTGGATGAGCTCAGTCAGTGGTTTCTTTTTTCTTAGCAGGGATTTAGGCAGGGGAGTCATGCTTAGCAGAACCTCGAGGCACGAGGCCATCTAAGCAGCACAAAGTCCTGGAAATGGTTCAGATTAGCTCTGATGTTCTTTTCCAGATAACACTGTTGGCCTCTTCTTGTGTATTTCTGTGCACTGTAGGTCTACAGCAGGTTGTCTTTCACTTAAAGCTTTCATAACAAAACGCTTTACACAAATTGTGTTCCCCATAGAGGTCAGATGGATTTGGGTTAGCTTTGGTTTATTTAGGTTTAGCATAAATTTATGCTGAAATCAGTTAAAAACATGCAGAAGTTGATTGCTGGCATGTTATTTTCAAAGAGCACTGTTCAGCTGGCAAATGAGCCTCATTGGGAGATATATAATATTTTAATGACTGTGACTGTGGTTTATATGTAGGTCAGAAGGTTAAATTTTGGTCTCATCAAACCCGATCACCTTCTAACTATCTTCTGAGGTTTTCACAGCACAATTGCATTTGTGTCAAAGTTAAAATATACAAAATTTGACTGTAAATTAGGCAATTGGTTTCATTGTGCTTTATTTGGTGGAGTTACACAAAAGGGGACTGAAACAAGTGTTTGAAAACTAAGTACAACCTTCTTTAAACTTCACAATTCTGAAATTCCTTGTTTGTAGCCTGTCTCTAAAGAACCCAACACAATGCAAAATTGGGGGGGAGGGTGCGAAAAATAAAAAATTCCCGTGCGTTGCAAAACTGAACACTTTTGCAATCCACTCAAAAACTTGTGTTTGTCGCATGTTATTCTAAACAGTTAACATTGCGGTTTATGGAGTACTCAGTGTTGGCCGGTACACTGACAAAAACAAACTGTTATCTTTGGAAGTGTCTTTATTGCACTTAGTCACATGTACATTTATCATGAGGCGATAAATCTTTGCAAGTGAAGGATGTTTAATGACTCCGAGAGACAGTGGTGTAAGTGCTCTGTCCTCTTCGTTAGACGGGCTGTGAGTCTAGTTGCTGAAGACAGAGCTGCGGCTGGTATTTTACTTTACCGGGCCCAACACTCCCCTGGGTTCGCTATAATGGAATGCTCTGCATGAACGCAGGCCCCGGCCTCCTCTGGACCTGTCTGTCTCCAGCGGTTTATGGAGCTACCGCGTATAGACTGACTCTGACTGACAGCGCGATGTCTGCCTGTTGCCTCGTACCTTCCTGTTTGAGACTGTTTAATCTTTCTCTACGCAACGCACGTTTTGTCAAAGTTTATGCTGGTCTTTGTCATTCTGTGTAAATATAGACTTAAAAGATACATGGAGCAAGCTCTGTTACTATTATGTTTCCTGGATCTGTGTGACTTTAGTCAGAAAATACATCATTCAGCAGAAACATCAATGGTCTGCGGAGTTGTTTAATATTTCCTTTCCTCTGTAGACATAGACATGAAGGAAATATCCATCTCCTGGGATCCTGACCCAGGAGGAACTATCCATATTTCAGTCGGAACCCTAACGATGACATTTGGACAGGGGTGAGGGGGGCTGCTATTTGTAGAGTCAGTTCACTTCCAAGGCATTGGCCCCAGATTTTAGTCCATTTTTAAATAATCATCACTAACAGTTTATATCTTTAGAACCTTACATCATATCCTGACTCCCCCTTTTTTTTGCTTTTGATCATGCTCTCCCAATCTGCACAAACACAAGCTCACGCCACACTGCGACTCCTCCATTTTTCTCTATCCTACTAACACTAATGAGTCTTTCAGCTAAGCGATGATAGACCTGTATTTATTCTCCAGGCTGACAACTTTAGGGAGTGGATATCTGCTCTCAGTGCCTGGGGCCCATGCCAGGGACACATCAGCCATAGATCCAAGCAGCTAGAGAGGAATGGGGTAAAATTGTTTTCCAGCATCCCGGCTTCCTGTCCAATTTCTCTTTAAATATCCACACCACGCATAACTTCAATTTCCCTGTAGGCACTGTCACTATTTGATTTCCCCCCACCCAAAACAATTACCCTACGTTTACAGTTATGCCCATCCTCAAATGTATACACACGCAAAACTAATCCGGTTTGCTCATAACACACAAACAATGGAAAATCTCTGTGCATGACCCCTCCCCAGGGGTACCACTTACCTCCTGCTTTGGTAAACAGGGGAAAAAACTGCCAAAAGACAGACAAAAGCATCACAGAGTTGAGCTTTTTTTTTTTTCTGTTTTGCTTGAGATATATGTCGTTGAGAAACCTATGGTTTGATATGCTAAGTGCTGGGCTGAAGAGGCGAAGCAGCAAAGTGAGACACATAAATCTGACATGCAGCATGTGAGCCCATTAATTCAACTTTGCAGGCCATGTAGATGAGAGAGCTGGGGGCCTATCCAAACACTGTCCCTCTGCAGCGGGGCTCCGAGCCCTCCGAAGCACTCACTATTTACTGTGGGCCTGTGTTTGGACTTGTGCCATGTAACACTTTGACCTAGCAAGAGGAGATTGCTCAGACTTGTATGCGAGAAGGAAAACAGTGAGCTATTGTGAGACTCTGCACAGCAGGGTTTGGTTTTCTTAGACTTTATCAGCTTCTCAACTTACTGACTTGTGTGATTAGTTGTTTTTCCAAATCTTAATCCTACTTTCCTGTTTGACCTTCTTCCATTATTTTTCAGGAAAACACCATAAATATATCAAATGGAAAAGTCTAAGGGGATGAAGCAGAAGTTAGATATAGACTGATAAAACTTCTAATATTTACTTTTTACTTATTAAGTGGGTGAAGGATGAAACAGCTCCTTCCTGACAGAAGTGTCCCTGGAGTGAAGGCCATCTGGGAGGGCATGAATAGTGTGGCTCTATTCATGTGGCTCAGTTTGTGCAAGAACATGCAGGACAAATTGAAGCAAATTGAAGCTTTGTATAGCATATGAATTGGCATATGAATTGCCAATTCATATGTACAGCATATGAATTGGCAAATATCACCATCGTCTTTCAAGGCTATATGTCTCTAATCACTTTGGATATTTTGAACATCTTGTTCTTCATTAAGTTGTTTGTTCACAAAGGTTCTCTGAGGTTTCACTGAAGGGAATGGATTTGGATTTTATTTAGGGCTGTCAGGGTAGGGGTGGGGAGATACAAATGCATGCCACATTGTTCAAATTTTTATTTGTCATTAGTCCTCCGTGTCGAGGATTAAGGCCTTCTTATCTGGGGTTGTGCTTAACCCCTACGCCACCCAAAAGAAGCACATTTTTGATACCATTTTACAATAAGGGGATGGATTTGTATGGATTCGTATGGACGGCTAATAAACAATTTATAGATATGTTATCCATTCAACTACAAACAGTTTAGAAATTGTTAATAACTGTTTGTTATGCATTAGTTAAGGATGAGAAGGAGACTACATACCAAACGGTTATGTTTACAAATGCTTATTTTGCTTACAAGGTAGATACAATATAAAGGTGAACATTCTTGGCTCACTGTTTGGCAAAAAACCAGTTACTAAACAGTTATTAATGATTTATAAAGTGTTAAGATTAATTAATAAGATAAACTATTTATTAGCCGTCTATAAGGGCAGCCTAATTGTAAAATGCTCCTTAATATTCCTTTGACTCCACAAGTCTGTGTTGCTATCATATAATTCCAGTAAAATACTTAGAAATTAAAGAAAAAGTGTAAAACATTTTTACAACGTACACTGTATGCTGTTACTTTAAAAAATATATACATATAAGAAATAGAATAACCCAGGCCATGAGAAATGGCAATAACTTGATTTTTGAGCAGCAGTTTTGCTTTTAAGCTAAAGTTTAACGTTATCTGCTTGTGGATAGTTCATGACCTACAACTTCCAAAGTATTTTCTCACAATTTGTGGCTTTATTAAAAGAAAACATACCATTGAAAGTTTTCATTTCATTAGGATGTAATGTACAGTTGTCCTTTGGCTTTGCTCCTCTCTGCTGTCACAATGGATGACAGGTAAATGACCTCTGAAAGTGCAAATACTGTCACTCCACTGTCATAAATGCCCCTGTACCACATAACGCAACATGCATATTTATGATGCTGCATAAACATGGCCCTTACGTCACACCAGAAGCCAAATGTGTGCCTTGCCATGCCACTCATCTCACTCCCTTCAGATCCCCCATGGCATGCCGCCCCAAATGAAAAGATGTTAAAGAGAGAATGCCAGCCTTTGTCAAACTCTTCAAGGTGAAATTGCACCAAGACAAAAAAAAAAGAAAACGACAAGGAAAAACAAAATTGTAATAACCCCATAGGCGATCTATTCCCAAAACATGTCATGAGTATGTGGCCATTTCATCCTGTTTTGATTTTGAGCAGATTCAGGTACATGTTTAGACACTGCTGCTGGAAGGTATCAGTCATCCCTACCTGTCAGGTGAGGGACTTCTATAAACTCTGATGATGAGTGGAGAACGAGTCCAAACATGCCGGTGACTGACAGCTTCATTGAACTGCCAACCCCTTAATTCCGGCGGAATGGCAGTAGGCGAGGCCGGTGCATTCATCTTGTGAGTGTTCACACCAATGGCATTCGAGTCTTTTTGCAAAAATGTATCTTCTATTTTTTTCTCACCCTACTGGAAGCAACAACAATGATTAACAATTTTAACCTTTCTTGCTTGACGATTAACAATTTTAACCTTTCTTGCTTGACGCTGAGCTACTGCTTTTTCAGCGGGGTGGAGTTCTTTAAACCACGGGACAAAGTTTGTGCTGAGCCTAAACAATTGGCCACAAGTGGTGTGAAATCCTTTCTGGTCTCCTGTGAGGTGCCCCGACCACTGTACCACACCTCTGTCCATCTTTCCTCTCACTAAGGGTGTCGAGCTTCCCCTGGTAATGAAGCCAGACTTCCTGTAGTTTGAAGCCAGTAGATGTTACATAAAGCATGTGAGGTTGTTGGCAGACAGATCATCCAACCCTGCAATAAATTCAAGCAGCCGTCTAGCTGTTAAATGGTTTATGCCAGATTTGTTTTCCTTGTGGCTACTGTAGTAAGGGGAAAATCACATCCTTTTAATCTGATGGATTAGTATCAGTGTTGTTCAAATACACATAGACACAGAGTTCAGCCAAAACAAAATTGGCAAAGAGAGTGTTTAGTTCAGAGAAATAATGCTTCCCTATCTGGCTCGTCCTCATCCCAAAGGCGACTATCCCACCTCCAGCATGAGCTGAAATTCATTCAGCAACTTCCCACAGGTCAGACAATAGCTGAGCCATTTATGAAAGATACTTCCTAAAAACTAATATATTGAAAAATGTGTTTCCTCCCTGCTTCACATTTCACTTCACCTCTGTTCTTGCCGGTGCTTTTACAGTGGCCAAACAGAACAGACTGTCGAGGGGATCCTCCTGTGCCGGCCGTGCCGTCTGGACAGAAAGTCACATGGTTATGACTCATGTCAATATCCGCTGCAGCTGCTTTTCTCAAGGTCCAAAATGGGGGAGCGATGCCTTGATGGAAGAGGGTTTGATTTTTGAATTCTTAATATCCGTCTCGATATGTGTAAGAGGGAAAGTTAACAATGTTCAGTTAATACATCTCTTAGCATATTAGTTAGCTTAAGCTAATGGCTAGTTGGAGAGAGACAAAGACCAACTGCAATCTTACAATTGTCATGGTAGTTATGAGTCTATAAACAGTTTTCAGGTTTGTACTGGATACTTTGAGTATACAAAGAAGACAATATTTATATTTTTTCACAGTGGAGATGAAAGTCGGAGGCTGTGTGCCACTGGTGACTGTCCTGAAGACAGAATAAATGAAATGTTTCTGAGCAGACTAAATGTCTGAGATTGAAGTAAAGCTGTGTAAGAAAAACTGGTTTGCTCTGCCCTACTTTTATTTTAGAAAGTTTACCTATTCAGCTCATTTTACAAACTCCATGCATTTCCTATGGGAATAATCATTGTTGTTGTTTTTTTCTCTCAATAATTACATGACTTTTGTAGAAATTAATATACATGAGGTCATTTTTTTTAAGTTGGATATTTTAACCATCCCTCAGGACAATAAGATAGTGTCTGGAGAAGTTAAAATACCAACCTTTTAATAGAAGCTCACTTCAACAATCCTGAACTGTCCCTTCAAAGCAAACCATAATCCTCCAGTTTGTTCCCTGCAGGTAACTGAGTGGGTCAATTTGTCACTAATGTTGATGTTTGCACGTCACAGTGTCAGCAGCGAAACAACACTCAGATGTGCAGCCAATAACGTATTTCAAAACATGTTCCTGGTGTCACTAAAGCAGCAACACTGCACTCATTGTAAAATGCGTTTGAAAGCGCCGCCCCTGCAGATGGATATTTATCCTCGTAGGTGTGAGCTGACTGACAGGTGCTTTGGAACGTTCCATGAAGCTGTTTCACAGTTCAGTGTCAAGGTTACGGTGCATCACACAAATCCGCGCTAATCGTAGCCCCTAGTAAGCTCCACCTGACAGCGAGGAACTCGCACTGACGAGGGATTGTTGACATGTTTTCCTTAACCAGCATGCCCAGCACATTATTTTCCCTTAAGCCTATTCACAGTAATGGGGAGTGCTGAAAGGATTTTGATTGTCTGCTAAAGTATTTAATGCACACCAAATATTTGAGACACTGCTCATGGTGCGGAAACAATACACACAGTTTCTTGCATTCTTTATTAATCAAGCATAACTAAACAAACCAAGCCAGTGGGAAGAAACGAGATAGAAAAATGTTAGTTTTTTGGGGGATTTTTTTCTGTGGATGGCTTGATTCTGATTCTGGAGAAATTGCTTTACTTCTTTCTAAGAGTCAGGCTGTCTAAAAGCACACTTTTTTCTTTTTTTTTTGCACTAGTCTATGAGCTTTTAGGCATTTAATAAATGATTAATAGAATCTTTCATCAATGAAACTCAACAGCATTACTGTGAAATGAAGTGTATGATTCTGCCCTGTGGTATTTAAAAGGATTACTGGAAAAATACAATATCTTCTTTGTCAGCACTTAAGGTCTATATAGCCATGCCTCAGGATATCCCTTTCCCAAAAGGAAGGATTGCCCATTTTTTTTTTCCAAGCTTCACGCTGCTCATCATGTTAAAACCTTCGTTTTCCTGCAAAGCAGCATCCCCTCTCATAATGGGATTAGTCAGAGAAAAGTTTCCACTTTCTAACATGATACAGACCTTGCCTTTTTCTCAAGCATATTTAATAATTTTCAATCATGTGTAATAAAGTTTAAAGTAATGGTAAAAGACATTATTCACCAATAGAAGCAGAATTCTCTGAATGTTTTTTCCCTCTCTGAAATTCTGCTACTCTTCTGACACAAACCCAGACTTCAAAAGGATTATCTGCAGCACAATCCTTCTGTATCATCTATCATCTGAGGCCCTTCATGCACCCTTGTCCCCTTCCAGATGTTCTCTTTTGACTTCCACTCCATCTGCCATTCTCTCTTTCTCTGACAAAATCAATAGTAAGTCCATTTGCCGTATCATACGGCAGCGTCTCTGCAAACTCCGGATGGTAATGATGCGATGATAACCCAGGGGTGAGGTGCATGGAGAGGAGTGGGGGGGATTTTACTCTGATCAATACAGCTGGTTTACAAGGTAGTTTCTTGGAACGTACCACAGTTTTGCAGCTTCCACGAATAACTTTATGTGATAATAATATGATAATTTGCTGTTTTGGTAGAAGTAGCACTTATTGTGAGACTTCTTTCTTTTATTAAGTCTCGTCAATCATAATTCACCAGTTAGCAGACACTTCAAAGAACTTAAATTCTCTCCCTGTCCCTGGACAGCAGCAGTCATACGAGCCACCATGACATCACTCCATTAATGTGCTCCTCAGTCAAAGAAGAGCCTGAGAGTCATGGTCTTTCCTTTGGGGAGATTGCAGCTAAAGGTCTTTTGAGAAAACTGAAAAAAACCTGCTCAAAGCCTGCCTTCTGCTTCCTAAACATGGATTTAATACCCTCATTAATGATATATGACAAGGGAAATCGATGCAGACTGCATGTTAGGGCCCCTTTCACATGTTTGTGTGTCTGTCTGTGTGAGTTTGGGCTTATAAGTTCATGTTACTGTGAGTGTGCAGCTCTTAGTGCATTGCCTTTAATGAGTACATGGTGTTAAACATTATATACTCAGGCTTACCTCTGGATACTTTACAATTCACGTGGAAGTTGGAGCATTGTGGATGTCCAAGCAGTTTCACAGGTGGATTCCTGAAAAGGCTCAGAAAGGGCAAAGGCATGTATTTAATCCTCTTTGCACATTTTTTTGAATTTGCTTTATTGTACTCCTGCATATTGTTCATATGCATGTTTTTCCACAGCCCAAAAACACGATTAAATGGTCTCTCTTAATTGTCCTACATCGGTGCATGTGTTGTTGTTATGCACATCTCGACCCCATGACTTCCGCAGAAGAGTAACCCAGTAATCCTACAGGGACAACTAGTATTAACGGAGGGTACTGTAGTTGTATAGGACGGAATCATGCCATTGATGAGATCATGCAAACGTCAGGGCTGCACCGAGGAGGAAAGAGCAAAAATAGTATTGTGAAACAGCTGAAAACCACTTAGAGGCTAGAATGTGTCAGTTAGAGTTCATCCATCTGTAAAACTTTGTCTCTGACTTGCTGTTTTATTAAGAGCAATATCTGCATCAACATTTCATTGTGTGAAGCGCAGAAACTGCTGCTGGCCGAGCATCAACTATATGATTGGATTCCTGTTTACAGAACATCAAAGTTAAAGCTCCATGCTTTAAAACGTAAAACTAAAGTACTATGACCCTGCAACTCTCTGTTTGAAGGAACTCACAGCTGAGGTGATAAACCCCCAAGATCAAAGTTTGTATTTGATATGCAGCCAGCATTGTCTAGTGAACAGCATCCCAACAAGCCCATCCCACAGCTATCCCAACCATTCAGCGCTTTATTTTCTTATTAGATTGCTCTCCCAGAATTTCATTTTTATCCACACAGATCTGGTCAGTGAATCACCATTAAAGGCCCCATCAAGCTGTCAGGCTACCCGGAGTCCAGGTGCGGCCAGGCCGACTGCACTGTAAACAAGCAGCGCGAGCCCCTTGAATAATGGAAGCTCGGTTTGTTTTATGTTGTTCAGAGGACCTAAACAGATTCATCTCCTGGTGCTTTTGAGTTGGTTTGCTTCACAACTTTGGGCTGAATTGAACTGAGAGGGGGTTTTCAGGAGGAGAAAGGCTGAAGGTGCGTAGGAAAAATGACTTTCTACATTCAAAGATGGTCTATATGACTGTATTGAGAGCTGGCATTAAAAAAAAAAGCTCAGTGTTCCTCACTCCTGACAAATTTTCTTTCATTATAATGTCTCTGCAATTTCTTCAGTAGTTAAAGGGGCTGCAGTTTGTTGCAGAACGGCAAAATGACTGACTTAACTATTCTAGACACCAAACAATTGCCCAGTGGTCCTTGTTCCCTCAAGGTCAGGAAGAAAGAATGGAAGGGCCCACGAAAAACAAACGCAGACCATAGTGTAGTTGTCACATGCTTCACTAACACATACGAAGGCTGGCTCCTCTTTTATCCTCAAATAAATTACCCTGAAGAAGTGCTCACACATAAATGTGTCTCACATAAACTGGGCTGAGAGGCGCATTTTTCATAATTTGCGAAAATGGTCCTCAGATTTTGATCTCCTGTTGCTGACTTTGAGTGACATTGTTCCTTTTATTGTGTTATTAAATGTCTGAAGTGAAAAATGTCTCTTTTTTTCACCTGCACTGATAGATAAATTTGCTGGTTTTATTTCTTTATTCATTATGTGGCTCAATCTCACTCAAAAAAATAAAAAATAAAAAATCCAGCCTTTAATTTGAAAAGATGTATTTAATGATAGAAAAGACCCTGTTCTGAAATGATTGTCCTTAATTCACAACCAATTTCCTGGGTGTCTGACCAATATCCTTGAAGTATGACCTAACCATGTCTGGTTGTCATGGTGATCTGAAGGCGCTACTCTAAAGATTTCTTGTACTTTCCTTACCATTCTGATCATGGTAGCAATATGGTGATGGTCCTTCTGCAGTCTATGCACTCTAATACCTATAAAATAGCTATAAATCCTATGTGGCATGTGACATTTGCATTCTAGGGAAACAGAATCCCACAGATTGCTCATTATATGGTCCAAAAGAATTCTAATCAATTTAAAATCACAATGTAAAATTGTAAAGAAATGCTTCTGTCCCATTAATATCAATGGGATTTTTAGGGGCACCAGTTTATCGGATCTATGTCTTAACATAGGTATTATGTTGAGACATTAACATAATAACATAAGCGTTGGCACAACCAGTGTGTCTGAATATGAAATCAGACTAATCCAGTGGCAAAATCTTACAGGATGATTTCCAGTTACCTTGAAACATTCTTGAAAATATGCCCCTTTTCTTTCTAGGTGGAAAACATGGGGAGGTAAATGTGTGCTAAACACAGCTCTGTGGGGTAGTTAACACCTTAGTCCCCCTGTCTTAGAGGGTGTCTGGTTGTCATTAAGGGTGATGGGCAATGGGGCTGCCAGGTGGGGATCAGCGCTTTTGGTGTGCTGACAGTTTTGCAAAACTGTAAGAGAAATTACCCAAGAGGAATGAAAACAGCACTCAGCCACTCTGACAGAGAAGACAGACAAGCTAAAACAGATGATGCACGTCCCGATGAGTTCCCCCCGTCTTTTAGTACCTTGCTGCACATGCAGCTGTAAGAAGCTGCCCGGGGTTGCCACATCTGGCCGATCTTACCTCAAGGTTGAAGAAGGCTAGGGGGCCTTGAGGGACGGAGTGCTGAGACTAAGGGAGACCTGTCAGGACACACCAAACAAAAGCTTACTGGCTACTGACAGGTTACACACAAAGAGAGCCGAGTGCGCGGTTTCTGCTTGTGCCGTTAAAGATGACACCTCCGGCGAAATGGAAGGCTTTCGTTTCACTGTGTACAATAAGTGGTTTGCCTGTGTTTACAGTAACTAAGGGGTGATTTGATGGTCTGAGATACCTAACGGGGAGATCCAAAACAAAGTGTTCAAATGTAAGATATTAACATTGTAGCTAACAAAACACACCTTTCATCCAGAAGAACTGCATTTCTTCATGACCATCTCAATTATCCTTGCTGGACTGTTTTATATTGGCCTCCAGAGGCTTTAATGTTTTCAGAAGTGTCTTGCTTATAGAGTTGTTGTAATTCTGTTAGCAGGTGTCAGATTATCTCTTCTTTTGTAAAATAAAAAAACATAAATAAATTATTAATAAAAACAACAATAATAATATTAATAATAAAATATTATTATGATTATGATTAGTAATCATAATCATATTATTATTATTATTATTATATTAATGATTATTAATATTAATAATAATAATATTTATTAATATTAATAATCATCATAATAATAATTTTTATTATTATTATTATGATGATTATTAATAATAATAATCATCATAATAATAATAATGGATTCAATTGATCCTATTAGCTTTATAGATGGTCTTAAAAGTCAGTACATGTCCAAAAAAATCCACATGTTGTTGCATCCTAACCATCTCTTAGGATTGTTTTATGGTGCTGGAATCAAACATGTTCAGTGTGTGTGAGAAGTTAAGTTGCCTCCTTTGTTCTTCTCCAATAAGCTCAGATTTGCACTCTGTGGAAATGTGCGCTTAAACTTCTGAGAGGAATCAGTAAAATGTTATTGTAAAAATTATTCATACATTTCTTTAACTACATTTAAAGGGATATTAACTAGGAAATATAGCTTATTTCCTAAAATCTATATAGGAAATAATATAACTTATAAGAAGGCTGTATTAATAATAAATGGAATAAAATATTTTATTATATTTAATTAATTTGGTTTATGCTAAATAATAATAATATAAATATTAATCTGAGAAATATGCAGAAGCTCTTTGTTTCTTACAAAGGTGAATACAACCTAACTGGGTAAGGAATATATCCTAGAAACTGTTTTTGATAGATTATGTGACTGATTATTTACGTACGCCAAGTTTAATGTGCATCATCTTCCACAACTTTTTGGCATTTGTTGCTCAACCCTTTTAAGCTCCAATTTCCTTTCCAAATTGAATGATGCAGAATGTTACACACCATTGACATACTGTAAACAGTGTAGTGTTTCCAGTCCATCAAGCCGCTAAAATTTGTCTTTCCACTCTGTTTAGGTCCAGGCTTGTGGCCTTTGGCATGAGGGGCTTTAGAGGAGAAGAGACCCGGGCCAAAGAGGGTGAAGGGCAACACAGGGTGACCAAAGGACGCAGTGTGGGGTCACGCTGGGGCTCTTCCTTCTCTGTGTGCTGCGTGCCCCAGTGCTCTGGAGGCCAGAGCCTGATTACTGCTCTGGGATCCAGGCGCAGAGCGTTTTCATTAGGGAGAGGGCCAAGATCATCCAGGAAGGTTCCGGCCCATTAATACATTTGAAACAGCGAATGAAAGGAGGGGGCTGTTGAGAGGGGCTTTTTTTTTGGTGGGGGGGTATGGAGTTATTTTGAAAGAGGAGAACTCTGTGGAACAACGATGAGAGCTTTGGTGAATAAATACCCTGTGGATCATCTTAACCCCGCTGTACTCTTTTTTTTTTTTTTTTCCCCGCTCTTCTCTCTAAGATCTGTGGCCAATTTTCCTGTAATTTGGAATAAATTGTTTGTGAAATCCATGTCGATGCTTCCACTGGGAATCCATTCACAAAAGGTGGAGGGAGGAGGAGGCGGAGGAATTGGCTGGTTGGATAGCTGCAGAGAAAATGAGAACAATGTATGGAGAATCTGGTTAATGACATCATCTGCTTCCTTTTTCCCAAATTTTCATACAACACGACACGGACACAGGCTTTTCTCATTCGATCTCTGAGGTAGCTCGGAGTGATCAAAGTGTCTGCGTTCAAGTGAAACCAGAAGACGACACGGACAGATGTTTGCGCAAAACCATGTTATAATTCTGATAAATGTTTTGAAGTCTGGGGTCAGTTCAAGATTACAAGTGCAGGATCCAAACTTCCCAGGGTTTCTATTACTGGTCACTCAAGCACCTTTTTTTTCTCCTTTTTGCCTCTAATTGACTGACATAACATACAAGAGAGCAGGTTGATCTAATTATAACAGAGGTTAACTGGGTGTCTTCCCTCTCCTTGGTACACGTGATATTTCCCCAGCTAGCTGTTGGACCACTGTAGGTGTTTATTACCCACAACCACGTGAAGCCTCCACTGTAGAAGGAAAAGAAATCTCTTCAGGTCAGTTTCCAGACTGGTTAATATTTTATCCTGCACATGACAACTATTGATTCATCATCACTTATTAATGGAGTCCGATGTTGCAGCAAATGCTAATCATTCACAATTCTACATTTTTCTCATGTATACCGGCCCAACCATATTTATATACGATGTGTAAATAAAATGTTTATTGCTGTAGCATAATCCCGCAATAATTTTTGATTTGATGGGAAAAAAAATCATCTGTATATTTGTCTATTTGTCTATCCACAAAAGAACACTTTTTTTTTTACCTACCATGACAAACGGAAACATATGTACATGCAAAACTCTGCTGGAACTTCAAACTAGAAACTTGTGCTTTAACCAAAAGAGACTAAGGGTGGAAGTGCTGGACAATATCACTCTTATCTATGGTTTGATTCATCTTTCGGCTGCTCTTTGGAAACATCACAGTTTCAAAGGTTGCTTTATTTGGGATGCTAGGTAGCCACCGAGTATGCTCAACAGGTCAGGCAGTGAGCCGTCTGTATGTTTAAGATGAATGAGAGCGCAAGTGACTGTGACATGTTTGGTACACAGACGAAGAATATGGCAATGAAAGAATCTTAGTGTTTTCAGATCTCATCTATGTTCATAAATCATACACTTATGCCACTTCCTTCATATGTTTTGGTTCGTTTTTCCCGCTGTAAACAACTCAGACCAGGGTTCCCTTTCTCCAGTTGTCCTCAGCATCACCTTTCAGATGAAGTTTCATACCTGCCGAATGATACATAGATTATCAGAGGAAACAAATCATTTTGCAATTAAAGCAAACCAAGTAGCTTTGAAGTGAAAGTCCCCTAAAAACCAAGATTTAAACTTCCTAAATGCTGCAGATGAAGTCTAATTGGTGTCCTACAAAAAGAGAGTTTAATTGTATAGCATTTTACCAGTAACTGGACCAATAGTGATTTTGTTAAAAACAATTGTTTCTTAAAATTAAGTTTTAAAGAAATAAAAAACTTTATGTAATACATTTTTTTAACTATCTGTACCATACAGGTGATAAAGACGTGTAGAATGCAACCCATTTAAGTTGCTATGCTGTGATGTTGCTCTTCTTGGAAACGCATAAAAGCAAACCAGTGAAGGAACTTGCAGTGAAAGTTTTTAACCCCCATGATGATCCAAGTAGTCTAATAAATCAACCTGAACAACAAAAATGACTTTGTGTGCTCATCTGGCCTGCCACTCACTACAGATAACAATCCTAAGCGGGAGCTGGGATCGGAGCGCCAGTACAAAGTGAGCTGTTAATGCCTGACGTGTGTTTTGTCACTGCAGCGCGACGGGAGGGAGGAGAGACTGAAGGTAAGCACCAACCTCAGAGAGCGGCAGGGGTAAAAAGGCTCTGCGACTTGGCAGCAAGCGTCTCTTTGCGTGCCAGCACAGCTGTCCGGCAGGCGTCTCGTTGAGGGCTGCTCTCAACATGCAACCAACGACCAATCTATCACTACACCGGCCAGACGCACAAGGACACAAAGGTGTTAACCCAGCGTGCGGTACTGATGGAGCGCAAGCGTTTTACACGTCGTAATTTTCAGTCTCAGGCTTGCATAACAAGAGTTAAGTAGTTTGCACAGCTTGTTGCAAACTACTTAACACACACACACACACACACACATATATATATTATATATATATATATATATATATATATATAATTTTTATATAGCCTATATAAAAAAAAAATCAGTTTTATTTTGTTACAGCAAGTTCCACAAATCACACGGCATCTGCCAAAAGAAACATTAGAGACAAACCTGACTGCTCAAGTTCTAAAATAATAGGTCAGTGATTCTTGAAAATAGGGACAAAATGGGTTTTAATTTTCCCTTTTTTTTTTTTGTTATTTCTCAAATTTATGTATACAAATATGTAAAATAATGTTTTGGAAATGTAAAGATGCTGAGGTACAGGCTCCCAGTTGCAACATTTTTTTTAAAAATTACATTTTTAATCGACCTGACCTAGAACGTTGTCATCACCATCTGACAAAAATACATCAAAAATAATTTTTAATGACCCTATTAGTGATATTTTTACTTATTTTGTAGACAAATACTTCTCAAGAAACAAAATAATTATTATTTAAAACAAAAAACCATAAAAGTCCATCTGACGGAGTTGACACTGCATGACGGAGTTGACACAAAACTGAAGGTGGTGACAAACTAGTGAGTAAAATGAAAAACTTGGTACATGTGAAGTAATGCAATTTATGTAAAAATACATTAAAATGAATTAACTCCACATTTAAGTGATATTTGACAACAATTTCACTGAAAGAGTCAGAAAAACTCTGATGGAGTTGACACCTGACGGAGGTGACAAAAAGCCAAACTACCTCAATTTATATGATGTTATTCTGAATGAGGCCATATTGTAGCTCATCAGGTCCATGAAATCTTTACATTTTACCAAAATTAAGCTTTTATTTCACAAAATCTTATCAAAGTTTTGTAAAATGTCAGTTACGGTGTTGACACATCATGGTTGTGACAAAAAACTTAGGAATAAAAAGAAGAAAAATCTATAGAATAACATAAGCTAACCAGAGCTAACTAGCCCTCCTAGCAAAGGAAGAGAAAGGAAGTGGTCATGGGCTCCTCAGAAGTTCTGGTGCCCTCCAATAATGCCTGATTTTTTTTACATTCTTTTCATTTCTGACGGTGTTGACAAAAACTAAGGACAAATTTCAATGGAGTTGGAAAATATATAAAAATGATTTTTAATTCAATTTTTCAATACTTTTATAATTATTTATATGACTACTTATACTTAATTGTCATAATATATAATTTTAGTATTTCTTTAATTGTTTTAAACTATTATAATGTACTGAGTTCTGCTCCTGGACAAAGGCTTTTACAGGCATCATCCACCGACTACAATGTTTAAAATAAAAAAATATTCAGCAAATACTTGAAAAATATACATTGTTGTGCTCACATGACCCAGGTTAGTTTAGTCAGATATTTGAAAAAAATATATTATTTGTATATTTTATTCAAATTTTGTGTTTATCCATAGGACCTGTTTTGTCCCTATTCTCAAGAATCACTGAGGTAATTTCAGTCAGCTGTTATTAACATGTAAAGTAACACCTTCTTTTGTCAGACAGACAACAGTGAGAGGAGATTTTATGAGCAGGCGATGTCTTGTGCCAGGGTTTTGTTGATGTTTCTTATTCTTCTATCTCTGCTGTATTATCTGATGCCTACATCCTGACTTCAGCCTCATGGTTAGGTTTTAGTCTCCCAACGCACTTGGCTCTCTCTCTCTCTCTCTCTCTCTCTCTCTCTCTCTCTCTCTCTCTCTCTTACTCGCTTTCCTATGACACACAGGGAATCAGAGAGGGCTTATGTTACAGCACATGAATCAAAGCAAAATGAAATGCACTCCAGACGCTTTCAGATGGTTTTAATTTATGGCAGAAGCCTTTGGATACCAAAAAAAAAAATGCATTAAATGTAATCTGATCCCTTTGTTCAATGCCGAATCTATGACCAATCAGGGTCTACTGGGCCGAATGACTGATTTAAAAATAGACATGGTGATGGATAATACAAACTTACCAGTGATGACTTTAACATGTGTTTATCCCCACATGTGATGACAATAATTTCTACTATGGTAGGAAAAAATGTAAACTGCTTACAGTCTCAGGTAAACACTCTTATTTGATGAGCAGATCTTCTGAGTTATAAAGTAAAATTAAAACTCGTTTGAACCAACAGCTGGCAGCATCCTCTTAATTTATTCAGTGGCAGATTCAGCGGGGATTGACTTTCTCCATCTTCTCACTTGTGGTTTGTGTTCCATCGATGCCTCAATTGTTAAAATTATCCCTCATTCCACGTCCTCTGAGATCAAATCAATTTGTGAGAGCAGGATATCTGTCATTGGACCAAACCCATTAAGGTCAATCCAACCCGGCAAGACGTTTGTAGGCTCGTACATTAAGAGGTTCTCAGGCGTTTACAGTGAATTGAGGAGAAGCATCAAGTTTTAATGCTCAAAGCCACAGAAACCAGTGAGGGATTAGTCATTACTTGCCACCGATGCCTTGTGGCGTTCAAGGAGAAGTGCAAAATGCTGTCAAACAAATCTTTTTTTCCCCTTGCAAACAGAAGTGATCTGAGGTTGTTTTCTAATCTTTTGCTCTGTTGAGCACATGATACGTGGCCACGAGCAAAAGCATTAGCATACGGTCGCACCATTTGTTCCGGCATGTGTGTGGACGCAAAAGACTCAGGAAGTGCATCCATCAGCAGTTTTGGGGACATGGTGAAAAACAAAATGGCCTCTTCCTTCCTTCAACTTTGGCCTCTTCCCTCAACTGGTGGCACCTGGTTAGCGAGGATGTTCCCGTGAACTCAAAAGAACATGTCATTCAAACGCTTTTTCACTTATAGAAGTTCAAAACGACTGGTTTGTTGCGTTTTCGACATTGCGCAGGGACAGGGTGTTTCCATTTGGAGAAAAAGATGTTAATGATTCCGTGGAGGAAGCAAACATCAACAAGAGGAAGACTTTCTCATGCTCCCTCAAGCAATTGTGAAATTCATGTTGACATTAAATATGGTGCTTGTTTCTATCTGTCTGTTTCTGTCCTACAGCAAAGAGGGTCAAGCGTGAAGCAAAGGGCTTTGATGGAAGTAACATTTGTAGTGTAACGTAGCTGAACGACGAGAACAAACCAAACTGATTTTGCACTTGGTGCACAAGGGTTTGAAACTCTTTTGCCTTTTTCACTACATCATCTATTACCATATGAGCATCCCCTCAGTTCTACTTAATCCCGGTTTACTTCCATTCAAAATTCCTAAATTTTGAATGGAAGTACTACATTACTTTGTAGTAGTAATGTAAAGAATGTGACATCTTTTTTTCTTTAAAATACAGGAAGTTGGCATACTAAGAGGCTTGAGTGACATCTGTTAAGCAACAGACTGCAGACTAGCAAACCAACCAAAGGTCAGGCTGCTTTACCAGCAAAGACCAGCTTGTCAGAGTCCCAGTATCATTCTATAAATAAATTTCTATGCAATTAACACCTTTACCATTAAGCCAATTTTAATTATAAATATTTTGTGTTTTACCTCAGTTTTCCACCAGCGTGCCCCTATGTTTCATGTAAAATGATCTTTAAAAACAAGTTTCTGTGGCCACCGACTAAAAATGTAACAAATTTCTTTTAACTCGTGCAGAATAGTACTCTGTTATGTGTAAATTGTTGCCATTAGTCCAATAAACAGCTGACTTAATTTAAACACTGACTCTTACACATTTTCTGTAAAAATAAAAGAAGAAGTCTGCGTCTCCCTACGCAGACTGCTGTCCCAGCAACCCGACACCAGATCAGAGGAAGACAACGAATGGACGGTCGGACGGACATTCTCACCTCTCCAAATGAACTGAATTTTTTAGGCAAACAGACTAGAATTCAATTAAAGCAGACTAAACAGGACTGGTGCAAAAGCACACCGAGTCTGGGGTTTGCTATTTCCTTCACGGAAGTTCACTTAAGAGTCTAAATTTTGCAAACTGTAATTATAATCCATTTTCCCAGCACACATGTGCGCTGCTTGACTTTGACAACTTTCTTCCTCCTCATGAAATGCCTCACACTAAGTGTTACAGCTAAGCAAATGAGCAAACAAAAGAAAAGTTTCAGCTTTCACAGTTAAAACCGCATTGGAAAAAGTGAATATCTGCAAATCTTCTTTTTCGGGGATGACGCACAAAGAAATAAAAATAAAGCCCAACGATGATGCAATAATTGTAAAGGGTGCTTGGGATAAATCTTTTCATGCTGTTGTTTCTCCAGCTGCACAGCACCTTTCTGAGAGTAATTGCTACAATTGTATCCTCAAACTGGTCTCACAAAAGGACCGTCTGGATGCAAACAGAACCGTGGCAGAGCAGAATCACAGGCAGCCATGTTTTGACAAGTGCATGATGAGTGTCCACACACTTTTGTGCTGGTTTACAATTAGATAAGCTAACTCTTTCCCAGAGTTCCTTTCACAGCCCGCCGCCTTGACATCCCGTCTGGCTCACTGCTCATATATGCTCTTTCTTTTAACGTCAAGTTCTAAAGAGCAGTTTTGCAAACTTTCTGGAGTTAAACAAAGAGAGACTACTACTGTATTCCATCTCTTTGCTTTCTCCTTTGCGAGTGTTGAAATGGTTACAGTGACTTGGCTCTGTAAAGAAAAAGATTGGAGAAAAAAAAGAGAGAGAGGGAGAAAGAGAGACTTTTGGATCTCGGAGAAATTATTCACGGCTGTAGTTCAGAGGAGCTCTCATATCACGCGCTGTGACAAGTGTGCGGCTCTAAGCACATCCCTGCCAGCCTGGAACTCGATGCCGCGCGCCTTCCGCAGACACCATTAAGGCTGTGAAGAGGGAAGAGGGAGAGCGGCCCGTCATCACGCTCACAGAGGAACAGAGGAACCCTGGTAATGTTTCAGAGAGTTTGGCGGCAGCAAAGTTTGTTTTGAAAGCTCACCAAAGTGATCTGAAAATTGAGTTTTGAGAGTTTTTCTTCTTTTTTTTTGTATATTTTTGAAATACTTACAGCTGAGGGAGAAAAAAAACAGCTTTTGATGTTTGCTTGTTTGCAAGAAGATTTTGTTTAACAGTCACCTTAGAGTATTTGTTTTAATTTTTATTGCTTTGAATAGAGTGAGTTCTTTTGAGTAATAATAAATGTACCGTATAATAACATCCATTGACGTACCAGTTCCTCCGAGTTAATTCAACATATTTTTAGGACATCTTCGAATGGGAAACTGAGAATAACTGAGGAAAAAGAAAAAAAAAGTATTTTCAAGGCACTGTGCTCATTTTTTTTTCTTTTTGTATAATTGCCCCGTCCTCTGTTCTGAGGTCCAGACAAGAAAGGTTCACGCATTCAAAGACAATAACAAAGGAGCTTTGCTTTAGGCCGGGCATGAGGACAATGACATGTCACCCTTTTACACACACATCAGAGAAAGTGTTGGGGTTGGGGCCAACCCAGGCTACCATAACGACCCTGCACTTCCCTCTCATACATTTGTCGGGGTGTGTGTGTGTGTGTGTGTGCGCCTTTGTACCTTTGGTCTATTATCTGTGTCTGACTTGGCCTCCAGCTATCCACATGAGCTGGGGTGCCTACGTCGTGAAGACCTACTGCTGTCTGACGGGGAGAAGAGGGGTTCAAACAAGCTTTACCCAGTAATTCAGAGGCTTGTGAATTACGGGGTAAAGCTCGCTCAGAGCATTGTCTAAATTAGCCTGGTTACATATGCAGAGTCCTCCTCATGCCCAGAGGTCACACACCAATCTAAAGACATTGGTAACATATCTGTAAAAAACAAAACAAAAAAACAAACTCTGGTTTTTTTTTCCAGCGTAACAAACTTTACACAAATATACTGTTATATCTGATATATACTGATATATATATATATATATATATATATATATATATATATATATATATATATATATATATTATATATATATATATTATATATATATATATATATATATATATATATATATATATATATATATATATATATATATAATCTCCATTGTGTCATCTATATGCTTCAACTCATCAAACTCAAACCCACCTTTATCTCTAAATGAGGGAGAGCGGGTGCTGCTTCCTGACAGACTACTATTGATCCTTTTCAATGGGCTGTCAAATCCATATCTGGGAACTTGTGGGGTTAGTCTTTGCATGTTCTCCAGCCATGCGGTAGTGGCACGGCAGGTCACCAGCTGACCAGTCAAACGCTCATCTTAAAGGGCAATTCAATTCTGACAGTGACGGCATCAGGGGAGAGCGGCCAGGGTCAAAAGCAAACAAGTCAGTCTGACAGGACTGCAACTCCTGCACCTGATTCCCCTTCTTAACGAAAGAGGTGCCAGTTTTAACTGCTGTTTTAACTTTGCGTTGGTATGTTATTAGGCTATTATGAACTACAAGCAGACAATGTGCACAAGTCTATATATTGCACATTAAACTGACCATGAGCTAATTTAGATTTTTGTTAGTGGAAAGAAATTGCTTTGCTAATGCGGATCTGTTCAGCTAGCTCTATATTTGTGTCGGTAGCTATGATCTAAAGAGCAGATAGGCATCTTACTTGATTCACATTTTATTTAATTCATTTTCTGAATATTTTTACTCCTTTTGCCTTTGGACACTAGAAGTCATGCTCTCTACAATCAGGCAGTACTTTTAGTGTGATGGAGAGCTGTGCAGAGAGCAGCTGTAGCACATTTCTGTAAGTTTCGTCCTCATACGATTAACTGAAAGTACACTTACATGTTACATACAAAATTATTAAAAAGTTACATCACAACTGAGGGTAAAAAGGAAATTATTACCTCTGTGCAGGAGAATGGAGAAAAGGAAAAAAAATGATAGTCTTGCAATGCAATGCATGGAGCCAAAGCCAAACATACAGTACTTTACCTTGAACAAAATAAAGCCCAATGTAAACATGTGAACTGAAGGATTTAGAAATGTCCTAACAAATGGTAAATATTTGCATTTATTTCTTCAATAACTCATAAATTTATGAAAATAAACTTTATTTCTATGGACTAAACATGCACTTTATAGAGTTTAATAATAAGAGGACATGGCTACTGATACAACATTCTGACAACCTAAGTCTGTATTTTTTTTCTCCACTATCTTTTCAAGACTATTGCAACCTTCTCAGGAAATATAAAAAATTTGAAAAGAACTGAAATGAGAACCTATGCCATTTATGTTGCACTTATTAACTTCAGTTTAGAAGACATGAATTTCCCTCAACATTTTTCCATGGACTTTGTGTTTAGGGTAAAAAAAAAAAAAAAAACTTTCACAGGAGTTGATTTCAGACATGCTGCCCAACAGAAGCTGGTGAACCCGTAAACCTTCAAACCTTGAAATGCAGATCTAAGACCTGCTGAGGAGTGATGGCAGCTGTCATCTCTGTGATAAAGTCAAACAAAAGAATGGAGAGAAGAAAAAGAGAAGAAGAAGCAACTTCAACACTTTTCGTGCTCAAGACACAAGAGCATACGTTTTTTTTTTCCCCCAACCCTTTTCAACGCAGGGGTAGAGGGGGCGGAGATGTGAGCAGAATTTTACCAGTCAGCATAAAATGTGTTGGATTGAGAAATAAATAAAGGCAGCAAGTGACCACATGAAACGCTGCTACGCTGCAGGGGATTCTGCTTCTTTTGTTTACATGCTAATATGTTGCTGTGATAGCAATATGGAATGAAGGGGTCCTCCTTTGCCTTTGATAAACATTATCCCTTTGCATCTTTTTTCACTAGCCTGGCACAACAAGAATAGTATCCCTTGGAGAGTAAATGAGGCCCTTTTTGTTGCAGGCTGACCTGCAGGCACTGAGCTGCTTTCACTATAAGCATGTGGTTAATATCTGAAATTCCTTCTTTCTTCTTCTCTCTGCAAGAAGTGATGATTTCTTCCTAATATGTCTGTGCTGCTTGTGGAGGATTGTGCACTTCCAAAGGGCCCGAAAGCATGCCCATATGCATACCCAGCATACATATTGATGCCTATTGAACTTTTTCACACTCTGCAGAACAACAATCTTTAATATATTTTGCTGGTATTTGAGGTGGTAAACCAACACAAAGAAACACAAACAATCCATAAATTATTTATTTTTTTAAAAATAAAGTCTGAAAAGTGTAGCAAGTGCTTATCTTCAGTCTTCTTCTTCTGATATCCCTAAATGAAATCTGGTGACACAGACTTCCTTCAAAAGTCACTGATTTAGCAATTTCACCTGTAAGGTAAACTCAGCATACACGCAGATGCTCAATGAAGGCACTGAAGGTTTATTGGAGAACATTTGTACGCAAACAGCATGACCAATAAAAATTTAGAAGGACAAGTGGAAAAGTTTGAAGCAAGAGAGAGTGACAAAACCATATTCAAATATTCAACATGCCACCTGGCACTACTCTGTCCATCAAACGAAAATGTCAAGGAAGGCATTAATTAGAAATGCACCCAAGAAGCACATGGTGACTCTGGAGGAGCTCCAGCAATTGACAGCTCAGGTGGGAGATCTGTCAACAGGCTGTATACGCTTCATAAATTTGGCAGGGATGAGAATTTGGCAAGAGTTAAAGGCTCTTCTGAAAGAGAACCGTGTCAAGACGACACAAAATATGTGGAAGAAGTTCAGACCAAAACTAGACTTCTTGCCTAAAATTTAACTTTGGTGAAAGGCTATGAGAACATCAAAATGAAACACAGCAGCAGCAACGCTTTTCCTCAGCAGGGTCAAGGGCATCATCAAAGCCACAAAATAATATAAGCTGCATAAGATGTGAACAAGGTGGAAATTGGCCCAGTTTATCCCAACTGGATAGAACTGCATCCATTTGGGAATTATTTTTTAAAATATGACTATTATTGAAATATGACTATTACATATATTTGAAAATAATTTGCACAGTGGCACAGCTGTTGCCTTGCAGCAGGAAGGTTCTGGGTTCAATTCCCAGCCTGGGGTCTTTCTGCATGGTGTTTGCATGTTCTCCTTGTGCATGCGTGGGTTTCCTCTGGGTACTCTGGCTTCTTCCCACAGTCCAAAAACATAACTGTCAGGTTAATTGGCTTCTCCAAATTGTCCCTATAGGTGTGAGTGTGTGTGTGTATGGTTGTTTGTCATTTATGTCTCTGTGTTGCCCTGCGACAGACTGGCGACCTGTCCAGGGTGAACCCCGCCTCTCGCCTGGAACGTTAGCTGGAGATAGACACCAGCAACCCTCCCGACTCCACTAAGGGACAAGGGTGTAAAGAAAATGGATGGATGGACATTTATAGCTGTTCTCCATCAAGTCTAACTGAAATGAATTCTAGAACTAAAGCTGATACCTAAAAAAAAAAAAACTTTACGGTGTAAGTAAGCAGTGCTGACCCACGAGAGCTGAATGCAAATTATCTGCAAAAAATTTTCACATTTTTATTTGGGAAATATTTTGAACATAATTTTTCTTTTCAGTTCACTGTATGTCCCACTTTCTGCTCGTTTATCAGATAAGATCCCAACCAAACACATGACAAAACGTGCATAGGTTTACGGGTTATGGACACTTTTTCATGTTGTTTAATGCAACACTAAGGTTATTCACTGAGGATTTTCTTTTGCCCAGGTTCACACTGTCCCATATGTCACCTGGTCTCCTAGCCTTTGAGAAACTGGTCCGCCTGCTACACGCAGAGTCATGGCATCCTGCTACGCTGAGGGTGGGTGAGAAAACCTAAAAGAGACCCTGGACAGGAAACGGACAGGAGGGGATCAGAATGAGTGATGGAGAGACAGATTTTGACCAGGGGAAAAAAGAAAACACCTAACCAAGAGCAAAGACCTTCTCAGGTTTCATTTTAATAGCACCAGACCATTTTTCTCCCTTTACTCTAAGAACACACCAGGCCATTAGGGCCTCCCAGTAGAATGTGTAAACCTCCTGCTATTAAAACCGCAGTTTGCACTGTCAGCTCCTGCGAGCCAAATCTGTGACCACACTCCCCCCCACTGTCCCTCCCCTTTACAACTCGGACCCCCGTTTTCTTCCTCCTTTTGCAACAACTTTCAAGCCACAATAAGCATCATCAGTTAAAGGCAGCAGGTCCATTACACTTCCCCTGTTCACACAGCCTGCATTAAGCTAATATTGTCTATTCCCAGAGTGGCCCAGCCCTTCACACACCCCATCAATTATTAATCTCCCCTGCTCACAGCTAATGTTTGGCTTGAATTATTTAAACCTATCTTCATTTATCAATAAACATAAATGTTAAACAAAGAATGCTGATGAGCACTGTAAAAAAAAGAAGAAGTTTATGAGATTATTTCCAAGGGAGGTGATTTATGGATGTCATATTCAGTGGTAATGTTTTAAAGAAAGGAAGCGATGATTACAAAGGCAGGCAGAGGCAGAGAGGGATGCACCAGGGCTCGGTCATTTTGTTTCTACACAACACAACGCTGTCAGCACTTTGCCACGGGAAAACACCACATCCAAGGGACGTTTAAAATGAGCAGTTTGGTTTTCATCCTTTCCAAATGAATGGATTTTTTTTCCTCCCCTGAAATAAGTGAATCCAAATATGCGTCTCTGATATTTGCTCTTGTTGAAAGCTCTTACATATTAGTCCAGTCCTCCCCAGGGTGCCATTACCGCTCGATACCCCTGCAGTGAGAACCAAATGAACCAGTCTCTGAGATGTCAAACCTGTTAAAAGGAGAATCAAGCCGACATGAGAGCAACCTCTCTGGTGTTTTTTTTTCTTGTTGTTGCTGTACAAAAGAGAGAATCTGAGTCCAGTCGCGGCTGCTTTTGACTAATGAGGGAAGATAGGCGAACGGTGCAAGCTCTTCCAGAGCAAACACTTTTGGATATCATAGACGCCCTACGGAGGCAGGAATAATAGAGGATCTGAACGGTGTGAAAGATCACAGCTTGGGTCCTGGCTGCCTGGCAAACAGATATCACCCAAGAAGTCAGTTCCAAATTTCCTTTGGAATGCCGGGAATTCGGTGCCATCATGCCCTGCAGCGGAGAGAACAGCTCCAGAGATACCATTTATGTCAGACAAAGAAACCCCGGGTGCTTGAGTGCTCTAGTAGGATGTTGGTGGAGTGGGTGAGATTGATTCATCTCCAAAATACCTAAAGCTTGCATATGAAACCCACCTGTTCTTATTCAAACAGTTTGAATCAACAGATTATGTTACCAAGAGCACAATGAACATCAGTCTGCAGTCATGGTGATATGAGACAGAGAGGACATTTATTGCCATCCCTACCGGTTTTATTCCTGCATACAGTCTCAGACTTACCACGTGTAAAAATTCGACGCCCCTCCTGCAGCACCTATCCACGTAAATCAGCCCCCCAGCCCCACATGCACACAGGCATCTCCCGCATTGGGTAAACAAGGTGAAGCCGTCGTCGACGTGGTTAAGCCAGTGGCTCATGACAAGAAGGCTGAACGAGTGATTTAAGGTTTCAAGTGAGCGGCTTTCACAGCTAATTAACCCGCTGATGGCTGTGCATGTGCGGAGAGGAGCGAGGGATTCCTCCTCAAACGGGGCGCCACTTCAAGTTAACACAGCCTCACACATTTACTGTGACACGGAGGCTGAATGTCTTCCAGTGGAGCAGTCACTCATTCGTATTTTTGGAAGCTGCTGGTTGAGTATTTTCTAGTCTCTTTGCCTTTATGAGCATGTTCTAGCGCATGGAGTTTGCACTGTTAACCACAGGCCTTTGGGGCTCAGGGAGGAGAGGCAAAAGGTTTTGAATCTCTGTAAACCCGCAGCGCCCAATTGATGGACAGATTGCCAAATTTAGAGTAAATATGTGAAAAATTTCATGTAATTAAGCCTAAAACTGAGTTCAAGAAAACTTTGTCTTGTTTTGAAATGAGCTGCTGACATCTTGTTTTGGCTAAATACCAGCAACTACTTCACTGCTAAAACTACAATTATCGACTTGGAAACACTCTCTTGCTTTGAACTTGAAACATTAAGAGTGAAGAATGCACTGGCGCTGTTTTGTAGGCTTTTTTTTTTTCTTCCAGAAACTCAATCTGTGGTGTGCTGAAAGCTCGTTCCTCACCTGTTAGCAGATCACCCGCTGCTCCCCAGGGTCACCGCTTGTTTTTTCTCTGCTCTACCACCCAGACAGCAATGCTATTCAGTCACAGGATATTGTTTGTGATTCATGCCTTTGTAATTACAGTTTATGTGCCCCTATTATTAGCAGCTGACTATTTGAACAGATGGTAGAAAATTGTCCCATAACCCCTTTCCTTTTGCAGATAGACTTTTCACTAGCTGCATAAATAAAAAAAAATAAAAAGATAAAATACAGCATCTTGTAAATTTCTGCCTTGTTCTGTTTACATGTTGTCACATTAAAGCCCAAAACTCAAATTTTGCGATTTTTTTTTTAATGACAGACCAATACAAAGTTGTGCTTAATTCTCAAGAAGTGAAATGGTGCATACTTTTTAAAATGTTTTAGTCAGTTCTTTGTAGGACCACCACTAGCTACAGCTGCAAGTCTTTTCCTGGTTTGAACATCTACAGAATGCAAGTTTGCAACTTTTGCTAAAGCTCAGTCAGTTTTGATAGGAACTATTGTCAAAATAAATTCACCTAAGAAACTTTGATAAGGTACTATATATATATATATATATATATATATATATATATATATATATATATATATATATATATATATAAAAGACTTGCAGTAATTGTTTTCTAGGATGAAGCTTTTGTGTTTTCATTCGAGCAGCAGTAATATCTCATTCCATCATCCTCGAGGCTCTGCAGAAAAAAACAAAAAGAAGATAGACAAAAACAAATAAGACCATGTAAGTCATTACAGACCCTTAGCCTATTTTAAATACTCTCCTAAGAACGGCATTATTATCTATTTGTGTGTGCAGCTCCAGGTTATTTTAAATTGCTTTGTGATGAGCAATTTAAGCCTTCTAAGGAAATTCTGTTATCATGGGTTGCACTGACATGGAAACCCTTTTTTCTCTTTTTTTGTGCATTTAACTTAAGTTCCACTTGATAAATTGAAAAAGTCTATCAACTGTCAGTTGTATGCAACATTAATAAAACTACAACAGTTTCAACTATGAAACCAGAACAGTAAGGTAGCAGGACTCTGTTGTGCACCGTTCTTCTGATGCAATCTGGGACGTGCCAAGGAGCTGCAAGAAGCGAACAAAGGTGTGTGTATGACCAGAAAGAGATAAATCAGTCTCATTAATCCCGTCATCTTATTCTCCCAGGCTGGGAGGCAGAGCAGCACTGCATGGATCTGTAACACAGATGGACAGAGAGGAGGAGGAGAAGGAAGGGGGAGGAGCTGTATTATCACTCTGAGCATCATTAGACATTACAGTGAGAGTGTGAGCAAAACAGGAATTATGAGAAATGTGACTCCCACAGCAAACCAACCAATAATGTGCTGAGGTGATGTGTTCTCTGTTTATGTAGAGCAACGCAATAAACTTAATTCACTCTCCTTTCAGTACAAAAGATCTCAAAGTATGTAGTCTTGCATTTTGATGCTTCAATCCAAAGCTTATCCTAATAATAATAATAATAATTTTTATTATTATTATTATTATTATTATTATTATTATTATTATTATTATTATTATTATTATTATTATTATTATTATTATTATTATTATTAATAATAATTCTTTTTTTTTTACCAGTTGCAGTTGCTCACTCAGAGAGAGTTTTGCTGTTTCACCGTTCTGTTGAATTTCTCATATTATCTCCACTAAATTCAATTGATTTTGACTTTTTCTCATTGAATTGATTTCAGTCAAAAATGCCATTGATTTTTACCCATCTGCTATCGCCAGGGAGTCCATAAAACAGATAAAGAGGTCATAACCGTTTTACCAGCCTGTAGAAATCCACAGAAAGATTTAAAGGGTCGTGAAAGTCGGCTGGTTCACAATGAAGCCAAGAAATTTCAACAAGAAGGCTACGTTGCAAAAAGCTGAATCCCAAAGTAAGTTTTGAGGATGATGCTGTCACAACAGAGGTCCTTAAGGGAAAAAAATATTTACTGGAAATATGGGTTTAAAAAAGTATTTATTTATTTATTTTTGGCAGTTTAGCCAATGAGCTAGTTTTAAACAACGAGCAGTTTATGTTTAAACGTTGACAGGGCACAGAGGATTACATTATTTGTACTTAAATTGCACTTTAGAATATAAAGTGTGCACTCTTGACTTGCTTTGTTGCTCATATATCTTTGGGGTTTTCTGTTTTCTGGATTTACATTGCATTCCAATGCAACCACTGGAAAAAAGACTTTTTCCTCACATGTCTGTTTACAAATAACAGCAGAAATTGTCATTTTGAAATTTTACTGTTAACAAAACTTTAAACCTGTGAAGCTTTTTCTCAATTTCTCAACCTGCCCTTATTGATTCTAGTTCTCTTGGGTCCTCCAGGTCAGCAGGGGTCACTAAGAAGTCATAAAGTTCAATACTAGGTATAGTATCTGCTGAGAAAGATTCAAAATCAAGATGCATTTCTAGGGGGGGATTTTTTGGCTCTAGTGGCTTTTATTTCACTATACATTGACAGGAAAACACACCATGAGAAATGGGAGAAGACATGATGAAAGGGTTAACGGGTTGGGACCCAAACCTGCAACAGCCGCATCGAGGAATGAGGCCTCTGTATGCAGGTCGCGTGCTTTACCCACTGCACCTCTCCCAAGAAGCATTAACTTTTGATCATTAGGACGTAAATAAATGTCACTAAAATGGCTCATTTGGTTCAAATGGCTGGGGCCTTAAAATAAATTCCAAAGTCACCTAAAACAGAATAGTAGAAGAATGAACCCTGAGATAAAGTTACCAAACCCTGAAATGCATAAATTAAACTATGCTTGATTTGGTCAGTTCACTGTGATGAGTAGGGAAACGTGGATATTATAACAACACTTTTAAGTACTCAAAGTTACAATCGATCTTTATTGCATGTTCTGAGACAGGTTGTGTCAATTATTAAATCAAACTCAGCTTTGAAGCTCACATTGTCTACCACAGCAATGTAGTTAAAATGATATGGCAGCTGAAGGAAATACAACAGATTAACATTTTTTCTCCACACGTTTTTGGCACATTGCTAACTTTTACAATGAGGAAAAGGTGTTTGAGACACTCGGTCCTGTGACACTGACAAATAAAGAACCTCCAGCTAATTTATAATATTAATATTATTGTTTACCTGTGCTTTCTGTGAGACTCCAGGATTTAAAAATGGAATAGCTCTTCCTTGCTTTCCTTCTATTGGGATATTTTTTACTACCGCAGAGAAAAAAAACGGGAAGAGAATGTGGTGGGTGAAAGAAGACATGAGAAACTTGGGTCAGAAGGAATTCACTTATTTAAGGAAAGATGACACGTTATATTACAAAAGTCTTAAACGTATCGTTTTCATAAGGTCCTAATAACATCTAATAATGCAGCAAATGCGTTAAATGGGAAAAAATGAACCTGAAAAAAAGTCATGGGAGTCATTAGATCAGATGATATTAGTCTGTTTCATGTTATTTTCTTCTTATTTCAGAACTACAGCCCTTCCTCTGTGATGTAGATGTGCAGCTAAGCCAAATCCACATTATAGAGTTAAATTATACCTCTCAAAACCATGAAAATAAATACATCCCTCTACAGTGCTGCCTTTGAGGCTGTGTTTTGGATGTGCATGAAAGATTTTGTCCTTATTTCAGTGATTTTAGTGGAAGTGGTGAGGCTTTCTCTGTGTAAATCACTCAAGTTATAATGATAGATTTGTCGGAAACCGAGAAGACAGTCGAGCAGGACCCGTGTGCCGAGTTACGAACAAAAGTTCCAATTTTAATCACACTTACGTGGAAATCATCTTGTTTAATTTGAATTTAGAAACCTCTGAAAGGGTCAGACGTTTTATCAGATAAATCTTACATATGCTTGATAAATTTAATAAAGTGCATGATTCGTTTCAGGGTGGAATATACTTTTTTTAACCAATAAATCTTCTTACAATAAAATAAATTTTCCAAAGAAATTGGTAAGGCAAGTCCTGAGAAGTCAGCTCAATGGCAAGAACAAGATCCGTGCAATAAACAGCTATGCCTTACCAGTAATCAGATACCCTGCCGGAATAATTAGCTGGCCAATGGAAGAGATAAAGGCCACGGATGTTAAGACTCGGAAGCTACTAACCATGCATGGAGGGTTCCACCCCAAATCCAGCACCCTGAGACTGTACACAAGCCGTAAGGAAGGAGGCAGAGGACTAGTGAGTGTGAGAGCCACTGTCCAGGATGAAACATCCAAGATCCATAAATACATCAAGGACAAAGCCTCAACGGACGATATGCTCAGGGAATGTCTCAGGCAATGGGGAACACAGGATGAGGGGCTAGAGGTTCCATCATGGGAGAACAAGCCCCTACATGGGATGTACCACCGACAAATAACTGAAGTGGCTGATATCAGGAAATCCTACCAATGGCTGGACAAAGCTGGACTCAAGGACAGCACAGAGGCTCATCCTGGCTGCACAGGAACAGGCCCTAAACACCAGAGCAATAGAGGCTCAGATCTACCACACCAGACAAGACCCAAGGTGTAGGTTGTGCAAGGAGGCCCCTGAGACAGTCCAGCACATAACAGCAGGGTGCAAGATCCTGGCAGGGAAAGCGTACATGGAACGACATAACCAGGTGGTGGGCATAGTGTACAGGAACATCTGTGCAGAATATAGACTGGAAGCCCCGAGATGGAAGTGGGAAACACCCCCAAAGGTGGTGGAGAATGACCGAGCTAAGATCCTGTGGGACTTCCAGATCCAGACAGACAAGATGGTAATGGCGAACCAACCGGACATTGTGGTGGTGGATAAAGAACAGAGGAAAGCCGTTGTGGTGGATGTAGAAATACCAAGTGACTACAACATCAGGAAAAAGGGGCATGAGAAACTGGAGAAATACCAGGGCCTCAGGGAGGAACTGGAAAAGAACTGGAAGGTGAAGACCACAGTGGTGCCTGTGGTCATCGGGGCCCTCGGGGCAGAAACCCCCAAACTGGAGCAGTGGCTAAAACAGATCCCAGGAACAACATCAGACATCTCAGTCCAGAAATGTGCAGTACTAGGCACAGCCAAGATACTGGAGGAGAGCCCTCAAGCTCCCAGGCCTCTGGTAGAGGACCCGAGCTTGGTATGATATAACGGGTGTGGCATTCAAGCTTGCTTAAACCAGCTTTAACATTCTTAGTGCTAATAAAATATGTAACATGGACAAAACCCTGTTCTGGGAAACACGTGTGGACCTGCACAGCTAGAAAAATGTCTGATTCTGATCATCTGAATACACAGATCATATGTGTAGAATCAAAAGCCTATGCTCATGAAAATGCCAGCATCTACTGTGACTTTTGTGTTGACTT
Source organism: Poecilia picta (assembly GCA_033032245.1). Lineage (NCBI taxonomy): Eukaryota > Metazoa > Chordata > Actinopteri > Cyprinodontiformes > Poeciliidae > Poecilia > Poecilia picta. The sequence continues at coordinate 16,393,096 of CM065374.1, forward strand.
CCTGGTGTTACAAATCAACAAAGCTAACCCCAATAGTACCACTTAAATATAAAAAAAGTTTAATTATCAAACCGTACTCTTTTCTTGACCATACTTTGAAGGAAATGATACCTTCCAACGATAACAAACACATGCAATTAATTCAGATATCTGTCTGCTAAGTTAAACTGTTTCTGAATTAAACATGTAAACAGAATCTACAATGTAAACAAGCAAGTATCTTGTTCATCAGGAGTGCGAACGCACAAGATATGTCTATCTTGTGAGTTCATAACTGAGAACTCCAGAATAACGTTTGTTTTCAGTGTTTAATGTCACCCAGAGTGATGCATTATGGTGCCAAAGATGCATTGTAAAACAACAGTATCTGATGTCCTCCGAATGGGGAAAAAGCTGAAATCTATTATGAGAGCAGCAGGAAAGGAATCTATTGCTTGAGAGAGAGAGAAAAACATAAGTACTGATGCAAAGCAATTATTACAAGTGGATTTCTAATAGATTAATGTCTACATTTCGCTGATGTTAAATTTCAGATGCAGGGATGGCTTTCAGGCTCAGTACATACATGATTTTATATGTAAGCAAAGCAATGCTCTTTTGTTTAAATGATTAATTCGTAGTCCTATCCTGGTATATTTCTTTCTCCTGATTTTAGAAGTAAATACACAGCTGCCTTGTCTTTTCACATCAAATTACACACAGATGGATTATTTACTCTAATTAGGTGATTTAGGTAAAGGCAAAAAATTGAACTGGAATTATTTAGGTGCATCAGAGTAAAAAGATCTAAATAAATGTATTCCACTTTACTTCAACTTTGTGTTGGTTAATAGTTTTAAATCCAAGTAAAATGCATTTCAATGGAAATTGATTTATTTATTTTGTTGCACTTATTGGAAAAAAAAAGTGAAAAGTTCAAGTAGCCCAAATATCTTTCCAGGGTACTGTATGCGCAGCATTCAGGTGAATCGTATAACAGAGCCTCATTTGTTGTCTGTGATGTGTCCACTGATAGAAACGAGCACTGCCTGAGGGGTGGAGTCCATGTCTCTCCCTCTCTGTCAAACGCCAAGGATCCCTGCACAGGGGAACTTTAGAACGAGTCTTTGTTTTGGTCGGCTCTCCTCCTCTCGCTCTTCTGTCATCCTTTGATCATTTCTGTCTTCCTCACTGTCTGTCAAGCCTCATGGGGTTGATGGGGGAGAGGATTCATCGAGGACTGCACCAGGAGAGAGACAAAAGTGTGTCGTCCTTTTTCCCCCCGCCGGGCCATTCCTAGCCTTGGCTCTAAGCTTCCACCTCCTCAAGCTCTCATGTCGAGTGACAAGAGAAGGGAATTAATAAGATTAGAGTTCTTGTGCAAAGGCCTGTGGTAGATACCTGTGCCTTTCCTTAAACCAGTCAAGGAGTAACAATGAAAGGATGCAATGCCTTTGTGGCCAGTGAAAGATTTTAAAATGTGCTGACATATTACTTAGATCTGTGGTTATTAAGCTGTTGTGCAAGTACCAATTGTGGTACTTGAGCTGCCTGATACTCAGAACACATTTTATTAATATTAATTATTTGCATGGCAGTTACGAACAAATGAACGGTGATGTAGAGCTTTTAATTTAAACCGTAAATGATGAGCTGCTTATTTAGTTGGCAGAAAATCAGTAACAACAGCTCATGGTGTGTTTCATTTACCTCTGAATTAACAACCTGTAGGATCTGTGAATAACATCCATCCCAGCTTGATCGTGATCCAGTTTCCAGATCAAAAACCATTGGGATTTGCTGATCAATATGCTAGTGTTTTAAGGCTAGCAGGAAAATAACATGTTCTCACAGGATCATTCTCAAAGATTCACAAACATGCATGGCAGTCTTGTTAGGATCTGAGACCCCAGCTGGTGAGAAACCTCAGACCCAAATACTTGATCATTTATAAAACTTGAAGTTTTGGAATTTTAACTTCTAAAAAGAAGAGATTTTTAATTTTTTTATTTTTCAAATTTTATTTTAGTTTATCTATCAACCCTTAGTCTATTACTAATGACCTCAGAACCCTTCAGCTTTTCTTCTTCCCGCTATTTTATGCCTTTGCAGTTGTTTTAAAATCTAGTTTGGGTTGATCTATCATATCTTACTACTAAGCCACTCATGTGGTTTAATTTGTTCTTTTGATTCAAAGTATCAGTAAAAGAAATTAACCTAAAAGTGAAAATGTAAGTTTCGCATAAATAAAAACAGCAAACGGCTTGCAGTGCATCTCTTTGTTCCTCCTTTTTATTTTAAGCAGTGCATTGATCTTTGCATCTATCCCGGACATGTCCATACATCTTTCCAACTCCTGTCTTCTCCCCGACCAGCTTTAAAGCTCCGGTCCGAACACAGGAAGTGTCAGCTCTCTGCTCTGCCATTGGCCTCCACTGCTACACCCCGGCTTTAAATGCCCCCAAACTCTGTCAATACTATTGATGTACTCCACAGGCATTTTTGAGTGATCCTGCTGTCACCGAGATGTAATGACAGCCAGCGGAGGCCTGATTGGATCTGCACTACTGCAAGGTTGGTCGGCATGCAGCCAAGCATTGATAAAGTGTCACGGACTTCAGTGCTTTGATTAGCCCTTCGACTAATGCCACGCTAAGCAGAAACATTACTCTGCCCCTGCTGGCTGCACAGCTAGAGGAGGGGAGGGCTGACTGAGGGAAAGAGAAAATATACTCTACAGGGAAATTAACCAATGTGGATGAAATGGTGTACCAAGGAAATTCTTGGATAAATTAACAACGCAATTACATTACATGACACACTGCAAGATGGATGAGGAAAACTTGGCCGGTATTGTGTTCTGTTTTCCAAATTGCAATTTATTTGAGGGCTCTAATGGATGCCGCATTAAAACATGTTGGGCTGCGGTCAGATTTCATTGTGTGTCACCCAGATGTGATTGATGACCCTCTCCTCCACGCCTATCGACCCCCACTCCCAGCCGTGTCCTCTCCTGGAACCCTTCGCTTCTCCCGTGTTCTCTTCCTAGTCTGCATTCCCTGCACATTCACAGAGAATTTTAAACATTTGCAAAGGATCCAGGAGGATTCAATTGATTTTCTTATCACTTAATTTCCTTGCTTGCTCCTGCAACGAGGCGATAAATTCTGGGTCGCTTGCGAACCGAAAGCTGCACTCCGTCTCTCCTCTCAAGCCATAGTAAAATTCTATCAAATGCTTTTTTTCCTCAAATTCCAACCTCTCATCATACCCCTCTGATCTTCCTTTGCCTTTTCATCTGCTTTTGTTCCAGCTGCAATGAGAGCTCCAGCTATTCTTTGTGGGGGAAAAAATGTAATCAAAAGTATTTTTATTACTGTAGCAAATGCATTAGTGTATAAGGAACATCTGGAAATCATCTACAGCAAGTATGCTCAGTTATGACAGTATCACAGCGACTTTATCTTCATAGTTACTTAAAGGACGGGGGGAAAAAAACAAAAAGAAACACGACATCTACTTTGAACTTGGACAAGCAGAGTTTTCCTACATTAACCTGAATAAATAGGTTGCAGTTTTTGATTATTTTTCCCCCTTCCAATCAAAACAACATCCCACTTGACGTTTCTGGAGTCATCTGAGCAGGAATGCATTAAGAATATTTAGAACAGATCAGGATGCAAGCACAACGTCTGCATGACATCAGCAAATGCTCCTCCGAAATAAAAGCCCATAAAAAGCGTTTCTTTTTTTTTCTTCCAGGTTCGTTTCATATGTGAGCAAACAGATTAATAATGAATGAGCAGCACTGACAGGACACATATTTCACTTAGTGGAAATGGCTTAATGCAGTCGGCCTGCATTACACCCCAATCACTGAAATAGAGAAGGGAGCTGCACAGAGGGGTGAAGGGGTGATTCAAAGTAAGTACAAAGAATGTTGAACCCCTGTGTGTCTGTAATAACAGTGACCTAGTTTGTAACAACTGTTCACTACCAACTAGTTTAAAACTTAAACTGGCGGAGTAGTTTGAATCCAAGTTAGTTTGAATCGGTGTAGTCGACTGCCTTCCTTCTGTGCGAGAAGATGTTGGCACCAACCATGTCAAATGTCTAAGGTGTTTTAACGCAGATGTGAAGCTTTCTATACGGTTTAAGATTGTAGACTTCTGCCACAAAATCACTTCAACCTGCTGAAGAATGCAGAAAATGCCGATTGATGCTTTTTCCACACATATCAAGAATCGTATTGGAAACATGTTGGTTACCATTTTATGTATGAATGTAATCTTGCTGCGATTTGGATTGCATTGGAGTACCTCATAGACTCCCAATATAGTTGGTCTACTACCTGATTTTTTTTCAATTGTACTATTTTATTCATATGTCCTTGATTGTAAAACTGTGTATCTGAAAAGGTTTGGGTGCTCCTTCAGCTCAGGGTCACTGTCTTATGATCTGCTCTTTGCTGTTCTTAGATCTTCCCGGCTCTACCAGGGGAGCTACAGAGAACAGCTGAAGCACAGGTCAAAGTCCAAAGAAAAGTGCTGACTTTCCTAAACAAGTTAATTTAGTTTTGTATGTAGATAAAAATCTGGAACTACAGTGACATATGTTACAAACCAGGGAATTATTGAGTCATATTAAAATAGAAAGGAAATAAGAGCATGTCTGGGAAATATTACAGCAAACTGCTCTACACAGAAACATCTGCAGCAGGACAAAATCATAATTTTATTGAAAATGTACTGTATATGTTAAGCAGAATATACCTTTAGAAAAAAATACTAAAACTCTGTGTGTTAAACAACACATTGTGACTTGCTTTCTTAGCCAAATTACATCTTTGCCAAAGCAGCTTACTGATACTGACCTGCAAGAAAACACAGTCTGGGACAAAGTATCTGTCACTGTCAGAAAAAAAAAAAACAGACAGAGGAGATTGCAGAGTCATGAACATTATGTGTAAGTGAGGTGAGTGGAACACAATACCAATGTGAAGTATGTAATACTGATGAAATGTAATGTGTTTTTTTTCCATATTTAGTATTGATTTAAAGAAGGATCAGATCAAGATCAGGAAGTTGATATTCTTAGCTGACCTGGATCATATTCTCGCTGGGAGGAGGATGGAGGGTGGGGTGGAGGGCTGAAGTGTTGCCCACACCTTTTTACTTTTGGTCACCACCGTTTTGTGTGTGGAATATTTTGGGTGCAAAGCATCCTACCGTGAGACATTTTGAACCATTTTGACATTTTAAACAGCCAATGATTTACAGTAATCCCCTTTCGTTTAGTACTCTTTGTTGCTTTAAGGAATGGTGGTTTTATAAGTCTAATAAATAAGACTCACTTGCAGAGGGACGCTTAGACTCAAAATGTATCATTTTCATAAATCTGTTGGCATGAACAGGAATAAAAAAAATACAGATACAATATAATCTTTTCAGAAAATAATGCTTAAACAAAGGTAACCAAAACATCCATAACTCATCAACACTTCAGAAATGGCCAAGGAAAATACAAAGAAATGCAATTTGTGCATTGGTGAAACATTTACAGGTTTGAGATTAATGTTAAATTTTGTGAAGAGGTGAATTGACCATGTTAGTGTGAAAAAAGACCTGTTTGGTGCATTTCCAATAATTCCTTTTGTAATTTTATTTTATTTTATTTTTTTCTGAGCGTACATCCTCAAAACCGTACTGTGTAGACATGGCAGCGTTTCCGCTGAACGTTTTGAGCTCCGTGATCTTTACATTCTGGTATGCAAAACATCTGCAAAGCAACAGCCCAATTTTTTTTCTGATGCTATATTTATTGACTTACTTGTAATTCTTTGTGGCTTTTGGGGGGAAATTCAGCATGACATTCTCTTTCGCCCCCCTCGGTTCTCAGTGGTTAAAAACAACAGCGAGTCTGGTGTTTCTTTTGGCCATCACATGGCTTTTAGAGGGTTTGTCTAAACAAAGTTTGGGGTTTGTAAATAGCTAAGCTTATCTTGCCATCGAGGCCTCCACATGGCTGCTGAGCCAGACCACCTGCTATGGAAATGTCTTTGCTGGGTTGAAATTATTCAGACCTCAGCTCTCCTTCTCACTCTCAGGGCTTCCTTTCCATACATGCAAGCACATCTTCACAGCTGACATGGCTGAGGGAAGTATGACCAAAGCCCTCTTCACATTTTCCCCTTTGAGTTCTCTGCCAAGGGGACTTCCCATCTTTCTCCTCCTCCCCGTCTCCCTTCTGACCCCCCCCCCCCCCCCCCCCCCCCCCCCAATAACTCTCCCTACGCTTTGTCTGCTGAACAAATCACTGGACAGGGAGGGCTTTCCTGCAGGTCCATATCTATCATGTAAAAAGATGACACGTCTTTTGAGGGAAAACAGGGCAAAAGGGAGAAGAGGCGGTTTCATGAGGGAAAACATAAACAGAAATGTTTTCCTGTGATGGTCGCCAGTGGCACGCGGGAAATGAGAAAGAGAAGTAGAAAGGGGCATAAAGAATAAGTGCTTAAAATACAAAAAAAAATAAATAAATAAAATAAAAAAATCAGCCTGGAGAACTGAATCGGGAAACATTCTAATTCCTGTTTAGAAAAGTGGAATCCAAAAATGTAAAAATATACAAGTGTACAAAAATGAGAGAACCCTATGCAGCTTAACACCCGATGGTCTGTTTTGACACTTGACTTTGATAAATAGAGTCTCAGCACTGCGGTTGAACACATTCCCAAGTCTCCGCAACCCTGTTAAAAAATGTCCCACTGCACATCAAAACAACCAACATAGCCCCCGCCACGTCATCTGACGTGACACGTGACACGGTGCTGACCGCAACAATGCTTTGTCCTCTTTGATGGTAAAAATGCTCAAGCTTTTGTTTCCATCGGGCATCCTCTTCGCCTGTCTGTCAGTCGTGCACGGCGTGCCGGGGTCTTTTGAAGTCGCCGGGGGCAATGGTGGAGTGTCCCACCCAGGGAGCGTGAAGAGAGGTGGCCATATTGGCTACACTTGTTGTTTGGAGACACATGGGCAGGATCAGACACAGTGTTTGATCGGGGGAAAGTTTTTTTGGCCTCAGTGGCAAGGGAGGATGAGCATGCAGCTGCAGAGGACTTTTGATTGGTCTGATTAAAAAAGTGGAGCAAAGCTGTTTGAAGTTAAGTCATTATGGATCAGAACCATTCTTTGGCTGTCAAGAGAGATGTGAAGATATCTACAATTTAATTGCCCAATTTATGAATACAGGTTTGAGAATTTTCACTCTCGAGGGTGAAAAATGTGAAGGAAATGCATGTCTATCAACTTGCCAGGACATAAGCAAGGTTAATGGTGCTTTAAATAAAAAGAGATATTGGAACTATTGTATTTGAGCTTTTTCTTTAGCTTAACCCAATATAAGGTGATTTACTTGTGCTGTCATGCCCAACTAAGTGACAAAGGCCAGATTAGGGGTTGATTTAGAATTGGGGCTATGACATCATTGTTTTCAGATAAGCATAATCATAAGTAAGTTGTCGACTGACAGCATGCCAAAACCCACAATCATTCAATGGGGTTGAGAACAGAACTGCAGACAGACAACTCCACCCTCTTCACTTCTGGTGGTGGTCTCTAAAAAAACACATATCTGTTTGGAGCACTGGCACCTTGGAAGATGAAGTCCAGCCCCTACAGAGTAGAGTTATGGGATTGCCCCATTGCAAAACCTGAGATTTTTTTCATTGACATTTTTTACCTGGATGAAAAATTTCTAGAAATTGTGTCAGGTTTAAGCAAGGAAAGATGCATTTCTGTGGCATTTCTGTGGAGGCCTACAAAACTTGAAGTTGATGTGTACTTAACTATCTAGCCATTATTTAGTCCACAACAACATTTTCAAGAACAATGACACACGCTACATCCATAGAAATCTGCGTCCTTTGCACCAGCCAACCTCTTTACTCGCTGTATTAATTAAAGCTGAGAGGATACAAAAGATCTGAGCCAATAACAAGGCCACATATTACAATTAAGTTGCCTCTTTTTCTTGCACTCACTTAATAATTCATGCTATCACAGTGTCTACAAGGAAATAAGGCTCCCCCCCACACCACCCCAGGAAACCTCAGACAGGGATCGTTCTGTGGGCAGCAATGCATCCCAAGTTCATAAATAAATATGGTGATTGTTAATGGGGTTTAAAATTACTGATGCCCTGCTCTGTCAACTGCTAGTGTGACCACTCCGGCTATAAGAGCACATGGAGGCAACTTGGCCCTGAAGATAGAATATCTGGCACCACTGATACCACAAAATGGCCACAATGCCTCCACTTCCACTTTGTCCTTGTCGTCGTTCTTATCACAAGGCGCATCGTCTTCCTCACCCTTTCCCTGGAGTTTCAAGGTGGCTGCATTCTTCACACTTCTTTTCCTCCGATTACATAGTGTTGCACCAAACAAGGCATTTTCTTTTCTTTCAATGCACTATAATTAGTTTGAGCTGCTCTTTGGGAAATGATCTTCAAAAGATGCCTCGCTATAGGTGTGCTTTGTTTGCCTTCTCTTTGAATCGATCCCACTTTCTTTCACCGTATGCGTCCAGCAGACCGATGGACCTGCTGGAGTCGTGTAAGGAAATACAGTTTCAAGCATGCGAGAGATACTGGAGGACGCTCCGCATTGCTGGTTTGCTTTGTAAGGCTGTCCGGCTCTGGCAGGTGGTGTTGTGATCTGTACAGTAATGTTTTTACAAATGAAATATAACACACAAGTGTCGTCCTCTGTTTCGGCCCTCGCGTACTTGAAGATATATTTTTCTTTTAATACTGGTAGAGCACAGAGCATGCTCTCTAATAGAAATGTAAACCGTCTGTGCTTTGTGTTTACATGAGATTTGATAAACATCATGAATTAGGGCAGCATCTGGTCTTAAGGACAGTGTTTATTTTTTCTACTGTTCGCGAGGGATGATGTATTTTGTCCAGATTCCCCTGCTTCAGTTGCAATCCTGGATGCTGAAGTTCACTCACCAACCACTCTGTCTTGTGGAGCACACTGTGTGAACGCACCCCAGTAGCTTGTATTAGATATTAACAACAACAACAACAACAACAACAACAATAATAATAATAATAATAATAATAATAATAATAATTAATAATAATAATAATGTTTACTGTTATTATCATCAATGTTAATGTTACTATTATTAGTACAGCTACCTGTACTAATATTATTAACTTGAGTAAAAGCTGTTGTTTTACCTTATTAAATAATAAGCATTAATTTCTGAATAGTCATTCGTTTTCATTAATACTTTTACTGATAATAATAACAATAATAATAATAATATCCTTTATTGTGCTCAGCTGTAGATGTTTTCTCTTTTTCTCTAAACATACTGTGATGTGTCTTTTTGCACCAGCTTGTCTGCATGCCTGTAACTCCCCCTCCAGGACAACTTGGATTATGGTTTCATTCTCCCTTAACACCAAGGTTTGAGCCGGCAGCGGTTTCAGGGCCACATCTCCATCTGTAGCATCACATTCGGAATGCAATCCTTTAAAAAAAATAAAATAAAATACCAGAGTAGTGTAGGGGTGGTGAGAAAGGATCAGACAGTGTCTGAACTAACATTTACAGCTAAATGATGTCTCTGTGATAAAACTGTAAAAAAAAAAAATCCATGCTGTTTGCCTGAATTCTGTTATCCTCGGCTTCCTTCCCCTGCACCAGCCTGAGCTGATAACAAGTGAACGCACTCCCTGGAATGATGGATGGGCCTTAGCCATGGGCTTGTCAGATGAGGGTGCAGGGCCATATGGAAGTGGCATATGGAAGCTCATAGTGGAAGATGGGGCAAAAGGAGGGGAGTGACAGAGATATACATTAAAAGCACTGTTTTGCTTTTAAAAATGCAAGGTTCATCAGTTTGGAGGGTAGTATCAGTCAGTGGTGCTTCCTTCCGTGGGACTGGAAGCGAGGAAACATAGCCAGATGCAAGAGGTTGTTGTTTTTGAGCTCGTAGCAAGTTTTCTTCTTGATTCATTTCACAATATCAGCTGTGTAATTTGTTTTTATGTTAGCAGAAATTTCTGCTAAACATTAAAAAGATCCGAAAGAGATGTTCCGGAACATTCAGTTTCATACCCTCATCTAGTGTTTGTTGTTTTTGTTTTTTTCCCCTCTATATGCTCTTCAGTCACATTTAATTTTAGGTTCGGTTTGGAGGAATGTACAATGCACAAGTTATTCCCAACTTCCCTGTGACAAACCATTAATTATGTCTTCAGATCAAGTCCTCATCAGTCTATTTTTACCTTTCTATTTTGCCTCCCTGCATGTGCACCATCATCCATGAAAATATGTGTGCATATCTATGTCTGTCTGTCTTTTCTCAGTACCCTGTGGAGTGTCTGCAGGCCCCGAGGAACTCTGTTTGATTGTTTAAAGCCCTTCTTAATTGGCGCTTTGTCTGCACACTCCTAAATGAGGCGGGACACCCACGGTGGGGGTTCCCGTGGAGACCGTGGGCCGTTTGACAGCCCGCACGGTGGGGCCTGTCCCACAACCCCTCAAACTGCCAGCCACATGACAGCGCCCGTGCTGCAGCACCCTGGCCAATTAAAACTCAGCTGTCAGGACCAGACACTGTACCAACACTGGGTGACTGAGTGTGACTGGGAGATAGCAGAGTGACTGGAAAAGTAGGTGTGTGTGTGTGCATGCGTGTGTGTGTGTATGTGTGTGTGTGCGCTGTGGTTCATATGTAATCTTATATATATATATATATATATATATATATATATATATATATATATATATATATATATATATATATATATATATATAATATATATATATATATATATATATAATATATATATATATATATATATAAATGAACGAGAATATATATATATATATATATATATATATATATAATATATAATATTTATATTTTATATATATAATATTATAACATAATATACCAGCGGAACAAGTCAGCGTCAGGCCGAGGGGCGGGGTCAATGACCAGGACCCTTCACGTGTATCGGCGGTGCGGTTTGGGCCACGTTTCTCGTTTCATTTTTACCCAGGAAGAGCATTGGCTAAACCGTTAGTGAAACAGTCACTGGGACTGTAACTTTAACATTGCATAGACCTATCTGAACTGGCGAGGGCGCACTTTCTCCGTCTACATTCAAACATTATATATATATATATATAAGTTGACTTTAGCTACACTCCTTCGCTCCTCAGAGGCCTAATAAAATATTAGCCTGTACTTATTACTATATACTGTATGAGTATTGACTTTGGCCTCGAGTCATGACCAGATAAAATGGCATGAGGGCTTGTCCTAAGTGATTACTCTGAATTAAAAGTCTGTCCACATGTAATCCGACACTGCATGTCCACACTTCCAGACAGGCCTGAACACACACAAGTTAAAGCCGGCTCGCTGTGGGGATACAGGAAAATATGAGTGACCATTACTGCTGCATGTTGTTATATATAGTTTCTCCTTTTGATTAGTGGCAATAAGGCCTCTTCCTTGGCCAAAAAGTTTCACAATCTGCACAGATGCTTTTTGGTTGACATTAAATAGAGAAGAAGTTGTACAAGTTTAATGAGTAAATACACTTAAATAAATTAGTGTATCTAAAACTATTTTTGATGTACTTAAAGTTGTGAAATTCAAAATGTTGAATCGTTTTTAACAAAAGAGATTTAATTAAATTTCACGTCAGCTTACATGCATTAGACTGGTGTCTTGAAGAGTATCCACGACACAACAGATCACAATAACTTAGAGGTGGATTTGTAGAGTTGTCACTTCTAAAAATAGGATGACTAATTGCTGAGATTTGACGTGCCGCTGATGCCGTTTGTGTAGTAAAAAATATTGAGCCATATTTTATTATGCTGTTTGCTTAACAGAAAGTAATTTAGCCATATTTTTTTAATGCACAGTGGCCTCAGAAATGTTCAGAAATATTTGGGTAGACTTAATTACCCATATTTTCACTAGAAATATTTTAAGGTTAGGAGCTTGAGGATTTCTATGTTAATTAAGTTATAAAACAAAAACACCACTTTAATTGTTTATTTATTTACTCATTTGATTCCAAATAAAATAAATATCTTATTCATTTGCATAGTCAGCAAAATGAATGTAATTTGAAAGAAACTTCCATTTTTAAGGGTCAGACTTTGAAAACTTTAAATTCAGCTTCAACGTAAGACGAAATGTTTCTGTTTTATGACGTAAAATTGCCTACTAAGATATTTGTTTGTCTTGCTTTATGTTCACTAGTGATTCATGTGTATCCTCACGGAACTAGCATAGACATGTTGTGGTTTGCAGATATTTCCTTTGAGCAAAGTTACATCATAATTTGCTCAGCCATCAGTTCCCCTAATTCAATTATTAATAATACATTCAGCAGCACTGCTTCCAATGCACAATCCTTACCCATTTATATACTGTTTATTGAAAACCATTGTTTAAGTATTTTTGTGGGACTAATGGCCTTTAAGTAACAGTACAGGAAGTCAGACATTCAGTAAAGTTAATTTTGGGAATTGAACCCTTGATGGTTGTGTTGAGGACTAATTGCCTCCTTTTGCAGGATGCCGAAAAATATCCCTATGTCACTTGTATCCCCAGAAAACTATTTTTAAGCTTTCCAACTGTCTTTGTAATTACTTTGTGCAGCCTTATTTCCCTTATCCACTATTATATATTTTCAATTGTTTGCATATCCACTGTTATGATAGGATGCTTATTGACGTGTTGTTGGTGACCACAATGCATATCTTGGCGTTATGCTTAGTCTTAATGGATAGTGTTATTTCCCTCCAAAATTCCTTTTTTACAGTGAAGCAGCACTCTCGCATTCCCAAATATATTTCAGAAAGATTTGCAGCTTTGATGAAAAAAACAAAAAAAGAAAAAGAAAAAAAAATCCCATCCTTGTGCTGAAGACATTAAATCATTGCAAAAACAGGAGTTATGCCAGGAGATTCAGAAATGACAAAGATGAGTTAAACACCCCTTTGGCAGGGAATGGATTTGTAATCCAAGATTCCTTCATTGGGCAAAGATTCACTTTAATCCCAGCTGAAGGCAAAATACAGTTATTGGAAACTTTTCACCTCATCATAACCATGTTCAAGGAACACATAAAAGCTCCACTCGGCAATACAGACTCCTCAGCATTCCTCCTCAACAAAAGGGGCTCATCTTACCTTATGGTCTACTTATTGAATCCTTTGCCTCTCTGTGGTAGATATGTTATATGTAGTGAACAATGTAACATTGTTGTGAAGGTGCGCAGGTACTCTACCCTTGGGCTACTCTGTGAAGGAGCCTGATTTGATTGACAGACAGTTTCTGTGGGGGTAAGTAATAAAGTCGGTTTCAGAAGCAGCAAAGCAGCCTATCTGCCTTTCACCTCCTGCATGGCTGCACAGAAACACAAGACATTCTCTTTCATTGTTGTCTGTGAGGCGGAAATCAATCTTTCTGGTTATAAGAGCATTTTATTGACAATATATTGCAGTTAAGGTAGAAAGTAGGACCATAACAGTAATTTTCTTGCAGTTTCAACCAAAATAAGAAGAAAACAATAAATATTAGTTATCAATTAAAAGCGGGTCGATTGTAGTCTTCTACTTTCTTTTTTCAGAAGGATGGGCATAGACTCTGCTTGATGCGATACAGTAATGGCACACATGTGGAAAAATACACGCACTGACACACAGATGTACTCATCTCATCTTCTGTGTCCTGCATCTGGAAGTTGCTCCATGAAAAGTGGCTTCTTCCTGCTCTCGCTGGAAACATTTTCCAAGCAGTGCTGTACGCTTCTTCTGGGAGCTGGCCTACATCCAGGAACACTCAGGCTTCACAGCTGTCTTACAGCACTTAAACGCAGCATATGGTACCCAAGTACCATTGTTTCACCGCTAAAGACCATGTTTTTTTATCAAGGATGTGAACCCATTTAATGTCAGCTTTACTTGGAGAGACTAAAGAAGTTCTGAAAAACAAGTTGGACCGCTGTGTGAAAGACTGAAGCGTTTGTTTTTTTTTTTTTTGGTTGTTTTTTTTTTTCAAATGTTTTTTTTTTTCTCAGACCATCACTAATTCTGGCAGTGATGACATTTTGATTCTCAGTCTGTGAGTTTGTGAAACAACACCATCTGTGCGCTTTCCTCTAATTAGGGTAATAGCCACAAATATTGCTGCAACAGTTCCTCATGACAAGCTGTTACATGCCAATGTGTGAAGACTTTTCTGGGTTTGATAGACGCAAGTTAGCAATTACACTGATGCAACTGGACAGCAATGTTGCATTTTGATGGCAAACAGGAGACCTCGTATCAGTCTCATTTGGCTTTTCTTTCCCCCTCGAAGCAAATCATGTTGTTACACTTTAATTGCGTTTTTATCTTTTATTTCTAAACTTCCTGCGTCCATTTCTTTAGGGTCACGTGTCATAAAAACATTTAAAAAAAAAAAAAAAAGAAAAGAGGTTTCTGAAAACAATAAAACCTTCGTGCTTTCTTTGATGAGTGCATGACTGCAATTATCGAGCTTCACCTGAAGTGCGACATGCTTCACACTGCATCAAAAGCAGAATCGTCTTCATCAAGCGAAGGCTGACAAAACGTTTCATTTCGGGACGTGCGGCGCATATCGTTATCTTCTCAATCTCCTCACTTCATTTTCTTTCGTACCATTTGAACCCAAAATCTGACATTAACAAATGGAAGTTAATTTGCCTCCCTCCGAAGCCGTTCTAATCAGTCTAAAGGTTAATGTTTCTGCTAATTTATAAATGCAGGATTGCTGTCAGCGTGAGGGGGGAAATGGTTTTGAAAGGGCTGACATTGTAAATTAAGCCTGTCAGATTGTCTCTCTCTGCGCCGACGGATCATAAGATGCCGCAGTCTATGATGTCAGACAGGCAGGCAAACAGCCCAGGGGGACAGACCTTGCTCCTTCGCTTCCAAACACTGGAAATGTGCAGCTTTGGAAAGTTGGATGGATGAACAGCCATGGAGACGGTCTAATCTCTGGGGGCTTCGCGTGATGGTCAGGACTGTGTGTGATGTTGGTGTGTGACGGCATTGCTGTTAATTTGGCGAGACAAACAGAGGCGGATCATTCAGATGAAGATGTCATGCTCTGCCAGTGCAGGGCATCGTCGAAGTCAGTCAGCGTGTTCATGCTTGACGTTTACCTGCGTTCTTTTTGCCGTGTCATCGAAATCGATGCCACCTTTTGGGGTTCTTGTTCAACTCAACCTCAAATCGTACTTATTGCCTGAATAATCTGTTAATTTTGTGTAAGCAGAAAAAAAAAATAAAAGAAGAATTACGTTAAAAGCTCAGGTTTTACTCGTAATTGTCTTACAATAATTGCATTTAGTTTCTTTAGTTTACTTCAAATTGAAAATAAAAGAGGAAGAGACAGAAAAATAGTCACAACATAATCAACACACATTTACGGTTTAACAATTAGATTTTTTGTGCTAAATGTGGTGAGAAGTGGGGCTGCACAGTGTCGCAGTTGGTAGAGCTGTTGCCTTGCAGCAAGAAGGTTCTGGGTTTTATTCCCGGCCCCGGTCTTTCTGCATGGAGTTTGCATGTTCTCCTTGTGCATTTGTGGGTTTTCTCCGGGTACTCCGGTTTCCTCCCACAGTCCAAAAACATGACTGTCAGGTTAATTGGCCTCTCCAAATTGTCACAAGGTGTGAGTGTGTGTGCGCATGGTTGTGTGTCTCTGTGTTGCCCTGTGACAGACTGGCGACCTGTCCAGGGTGACCCTGCCTCTCACCCGGAACGTTAGCTGGAGATGGGCACCAGCAACCCTCCCAACCCCACTAAGGGACAAGGGTGTAAAGAAAATGGATGGGTGGATGGTGGGAAGGGGTTTAAGTTCATTACATCCAAACTCAATACTCCAAAATCTAAGCTACTCTTGTTTCATCAAGAGTAGATCGACTAATGTACGACTAATGTCAGTATCTGGATACTGACTAATGTCAGTATCCATTGACATTAGTCGTCTTTAATGCATGTCTTTCTTCACAGTTAGCACCTGTGTCATTTTTTTTTTAATGAATCTACTATGGTTTTACCTTTCTATGTACTTTTTAGCAGACATTTGAATGTGTTCCAGAAGATTTTTAAGTTTTTCTTTTTGATTTTTGGAATATTTAGCAAAGATAAAACATAGATGTCACCCTGATTCCTGTGTGACCTGTAGGGTTGCTGCACTTATGTATTCTTCTTGGAGTCATCTCACACTGCGAAGATTAAAATTTGCACATTACCAGTCTCAACGTGAAGTCAATCAATCAATCAATCAATCAATCAATCAATCAATCAATCAATCAATCAATCAATCAATCAATCATAATCAATCAATCAATCAATCAATCAATCAATCAATCAAATTTTATTTACATAGCAGATTTCAGCAGCAAGGCTTTTAGTTGAAGTGCTGTCAACTCGGACTCTGTTGATTTTTAAAGGCACACAGTGTTTCAGCTGTTTTACAGTTTTATGTAAGTTTGTTCCAAATCTGTGGTGCATAGAAACTGAATGCTGCTTCTCCTCATTTGGTTCTGGTTCAGGGGATGCAGAGCAGACCAGAACCAGAAGATCTGAGGGGTCTAGACGGTTGGTACGGCACTAGCAGATCTTTAAGGTATTGTGGTGCTAAACCGTTCAGTGATTTATAAACTAACAACATTATTTTAAAGTCTATTCTTTGAGATACAGGGAGCCAGTGTAGGGACTTTAAAACTGGTGTTATGTCTCTATCTTCCTGGTTTTAGTCAGAACGTGAGCAGCATGGATGAGTTTCTCTCATCCATGCGACAAAAGTCCTCTAATCCTGGAGATGTTCTTCAGGTGATAGAAGGCCGACTTTGTGACTGTCTTAATGTGGCTCTGAAGGTTCAAGTCAGAGTCCATCACTACTCCAAGGTTTCAGGCTGATCGCTGGTATTTAGTTGTAATAACTGAGGCTTTGCATTGATTCTGGTTCGCTCCTCTTTAGGTCCAAAGATAATAACTTCAGTTTTGTTTCTGTTCAGCTGGAGAAAGTTTTGGCACATCCACACATTGATCTATTCTAAGCATCTGTTCAGTGATTGGATGGGTTCAGAGTCACCTGGTGAATCTCCTTTCTTTTGGTTATGAAACTGTTCATTCATATCACTTACAACCCATCACTCATTTCTGTTTTGATATTCCTCTGATTGCCTGAAATTACCCAAGTTCCTTTTCTCTGAAATCTCTTTTGTCGGTGGTGAGGATCACAGAGCGTTTAAGGATATTCGCACCTGAGCAAATCAGATATTAGAGGCTTGAATAAAGTTACCAGAAAACATGTAAGCGTCATTTGAATCCTATTGGTGCGTTATAGCCTTTAACGTATGGATTATTATGTGCTGGACTGTACAAACCCAGAAAAAAAAAATCCCCATTGAAGCAGATTTTACTCAATTAAAATCCCTATATCAATTAATATAACACAAATGACCAAAAGCAACCCTAAAATTGACTTTTGTGCTCAAATATTTCAAGCAGTTACAGCAGCTGCAAAGTCACCTACCCTACATTAAATAATGTACAATGGTAGTGATTTCTGGAGACTGCTATATGTACTGAAATGGTACAACACCTGACAGTTTCTCAATTTTGCACCAAATGAAAAGCAGAAACAACCGATGCAGAGGACTCTTCTTCTGCCATTTGCGACTGAGTCATTTCTCAAGGTTTCTGCTGTCCCTACACATACTTTCCTTGTACAGTTTTGAAACAAATGAGTCATCGGTCTCTCCCTATTGCAAGCTTTAGGTTTGTTTGAGGTATGCATACTCCTCTTAACAATCAACTACATACTTTTAGTTAAAAGATTTTTTGTCTCCGACAACCTACACTTGTCTAATTGTGTCTTTGAGATGACATTCTGGGCTGTCTGTCTGTCCCTGACGGGCTTGGCTGTGATGACCCCATGCTGAGGCTCCCAGGCTTCACTATTACAGCCCGAGGTACTTCACCAGGGTGACCTATAGCTGTTCGGAAGAGGAAAAAATGTTTATGCATTCAGACACATTCATCCAGTTTCGTGCACGCTCGATCCCATGCGGTCTTTACATTGTGCCACTGGTCAACTTATTGTTCAGAACTCATGCCACAGATGAAAATTCAACAAAAAGGATCTTGGAAATAAAATACGACAAAACGTTTTTTTTTCTTCTTCTTCTTCTTCTTGTCTAATCATAATGAAATGATCATAACCGTAAGATATAATAGGCACGACCTGATTAAACAAGAGGATCATGAAGTTCAGCGCGGATGGCGTACTCCTCTTAATAAATCCTTTTCTCCACATCAGTAAGCGCACACACCTGCGTACACACACCTGGTCAGCCATTTACTTGGCTCCACTCTCGCGGCTCCACCCAGTGTAGAACAAGAAGTGCATGACGGTGCTCTCTTGGACATGAGGATTTAATAGGTGACCCTGTGCTGCACGCTGTGTCCCCCGCTGCCTGGGCTCATCCAGCCATAAAATGAGGCGCAGGCAGGGCCCGGCTGGTAATGAGAACTGGCATTTTGCTCAGGATAACCTCGGGAAAATCGCTTCTATAAATACCTACTATAAATAAAAGCGCACCTCGGCCCAAGACTGCGTAAAGGCTCCTCTCTCTGAAAAGGTCATCTGTTGCCCCAACTCTGCCACAACTCACCACACTCTTGTTTTCCTCTTTCTGTCTAAAATCCTGATTGTCTTTTTTCTTGCTGCCTTTGATAACTTCTTTGTGGGTTTGGCCACAAAAAGCCTCTTTTTGTCATTAAACAATTTGAAAATGAACAAAGAAGGCTCTAGTAGCCAAGAGGTTTGTGGTAATTGTGGAGGAGCTGCTGAAATCCACAGCTCAGGTGGGAAGATTTACAATTTCTAGGCCCTGTGTACAGTGTACCTTTTTTCTAAAACACGTTAGAAGCTCATATGTCAAAACATGCGTCCTTTATTGAGCAAAAGGAAAGAAAGTAAAAAAAAAAAGAAATGGCAAGTTTAAAAGTGATACTGGGCAAACAAACTCAGGAAATTGTGTAAAAAAAAAAAAACATGCTGGAGACTGAACAGGTTTCTGGGTTTGATACACTTGCACTGTGTTAATTACCCCCCTAAAGGCTTGTGTGAGTCTCTTTGTGTGTGTCGACACCATGGCCATGTCTCATTTGTCAGTGCCACGCCTAATCTGCTGGCTTTAATTGTACCCACTGTGCTCCCCGCTACCCACATTGAGCTGAAAACGTGTGCCATGTTTTCCAATGTAAATGTGATCTGCTTACTGATGATGAACTAAAATACTGAAAAATTTAAATGCACGTCGTTTTAGCAGCAGTAAATTACGCCCATTTCATTGAAGCAGGTTTAAAATCAAGAAGATCACTCTATCTTAGTGGGGGGGGGGGGTTTCTTTATCTTTAAAACGTAATCATAAACTCTAGAGTTGGGTAGGACTGGTAAAAAAAAAAAACTCGGTTATGGCTAAGTGAGGGTAAAACTACACAAATATATGCTTTGCTGTATAATTAAACTCATTAATCTGACACATTAAACAAAACTTCCCTTTTCATTCCTTGCTTCCTTGCTCCTTCGCTTGGGAGCTTCCGCTACACAGAGGAAGCCATGTACCCTCTCTGCAGGCCAGCTCACCACTTAAACTTCGCTTAGCCCCAATCCTGCTGCTTGTGGGTAACTTAAACTGATTAGCCTCGACCTTAAAGGACCAACTGACCTCCCAAAGCATCCAGCACCACTCATTGATCATTATTCATATTGATCCGAATCCCTGTCTCCCCCCCCCATGCTGGATCAAGAGCCAATGTTTTCATTGATTTGACCAAATTAGGGAAGACTAAAGGTTTCCAAATCAGTTTAGATCCAACCTGCCAATGGGATATGACAGTAAGCTGCATGAGGATTAGCTCTGATGAGTGTTAACTGTGGAAATGATACAGCATGACTGTGGCGGTCGGTAGCTAATCAAGTAATGCAGTATGTTAATGGAGTCATGCGTGCCCTTTGAATGCATAAGGTTATACCAATTGATCCAACAAGCTAAACTCAACTTTAGAACAAAGGCCTTTCAATTCACTTTGAGTTACAGCTGTGCATAAACTGTAAATCCCAACGCTTTGACAAGTGGCTCTAAATGTGGTGATTTTCTTTGCTGGTGTGGAATCTTGGGAATACGTCCTTCAGGCAAATATTCTAAATACATTCGGTAAATTCAGCTTCTTCAAATGAATTTATGATTTAGATTCTTTAAAAATTTCTTTAAAATTTGCTTTTAACAAATTTTATTTGTATTTAACAAGAAATAACAGATGATTTAAAATATATCTCCTCTGTTGGTGGGTGGAATATATTCATACTTGAAAATTGTCATTGGTGTTAATGCATTTAAAGCCCAAAAAAAATGTATGAATTAAAAAATGTGAAAGAGTTTGAGTGAGTTTGACAAGGTCTATGTGATGGCTGGATGACTGGTTGTGCTTGTGAAACGTCAGGATCCTCACAGCATATTGGTCTGTCCTGTGTGCTGCAGAGTTACAAATCAGCCAGGAGACACATGCTGCTCTTAATTCTCTGTGTTTAAAAGTCTGGACTGCATAATTGCCAAGCTCTTGCATTTATGGGGGAAATGTAATGTTTTATGCAAAAGCAGCTAAAATATTTACCCTTTACAGCTTTGTCTTTTCACATCAAAAGGGTATTTAAATATCACTTGTGGGATCTGAACACAGTTAATCTTCATCGTTTTAAAAAAATGTATTTAGCATGTTCAGAATCCTCTGAAAAACACTCATAAACACATTCATTCTAAAGTAGATGTGCATGGCACTGCATAGCACTTAAACTTTGGAATGCTAAAACAAAAGCCTAATTTAATTAGTTTACTAACGCTTCATCATTTATAATGAAACAATACGGCAAAATTCTATTTAAACAAAATTGGCATAATTCATTTGTTAATGTCTGAAGTTCTTTTCACTTTACACCAATTTCAACCTATTCCTTGATTCAAATTCAGTTGTTTTAGTTGCTGAACTTGTGTCTGACAACATCTGCTTCACTGCATTTAGAGTTTGCGCACGCTGTATTTTCAATGCACACCGTATCTTTTATTAAGCCAAGGCGAAGCATGCTTCCATCCCCATTAAATATTGATGTCCTGAGTGGGACAAAATGAGTGAATAAGTCATGAAAGGCTGACAACACAACACCAAAGGAAACAGAGACCGGTACGTACATTTGGAATGTGTGATGTGTGAATGTTACCACAGAGAGTAAAGAGCAAAGGAGACGGAGGCACAGAATGAATGGAATGGATTGTAAGGTAAAATAATTTGTTGTCCAAATTAAAGCAGGTTTTAGGAAGGAGAAGTCGCACTAAGGTCTTCAAGCCGTAGCGAACTAAGTGCCGGGCAAGCACTTCCTTTCTTAACTCTTTTTATTCCGTTTTTTCTCCAAGGGCTATAAAAATTGTTGCTTCTTTTTCAGAGTTTCTGAGGATGTCATTTCGTGGACATCATTTTTTTGGGTCAATGAGTTAATCCAAAAAATATGTGCTGCCAGAACCTTGCTGGTTATCTGGATGGGCGTTATGTGTTAAGCTCAGCATGACTAATTCTCTCCAGGATGACCCTCTGCCATGAAAGAGAGGTCTGATTGGCAAACTCACACATTATCGCCGCAGTCATCTAATCCCCCTCTTTCTCTTGTCCTTCCACATTATAATTCCAGGGTTTCTTCGCAAGATCTAAAATTTGTAAGGCTTTAACTACTGCATGTTTCAAGATACATTTGTACAGATGCACTGAATGAGTATTTATTTCTGTTAAATTTTGTGACTTTTTATAGCCAGTGATGACTCAAAATTCAACTTCTTTGACAAATAAAACAATACGGATTCTGTGCAGGGTTTGGGTCAGATGAGTCTGTTGGCTAATCAGGTGAAGTGATGCCTCAGCCATTAACCGGGGTTTTGGGGATTTTTGCTGTGTGGTCAGGTGCCAAATGCAGCTGGAAAATTAATTCAGCATCTAAAGATTTTTAACAGAGAAGTACTCTAAAAATTTCAGGTAGAAAATAGCGCTGACTTTGAACTTATAAATACTTGATCAACACAAGTAGATGACATGATTCTCAAATAATCACTGACAATGGAAAACTGATGCTGTTAATCCTGTTTTCTACCACAATGTGTCCATCCACTCAACTTTCCAGTAATAAGCTTCTTCTAGCATTTTTTTATATAGTCTACTGAGCTTGTGGAAGGTGGCAGTGACCGTCTGCTGGACAATGGTCAAGTCAGTAACACTCCCCATGATTGTGTCATGATCCTAACATGACATTTATCAAAATCTATTCAAATTTTCTAAAATAGATAAAAAAACAACTGAACTTGTGGTGTTATCTGTAAGCCAGCAAGTGCTTCATGTGCTCTTTCATGTCAAAAGTCATTTAAAATGCTATCAGCTTCTTTAATAACACACAATGTCATGATGTTTTGGCCTCTCCTCAGTATCCCTCCACATTTTCCAATTTGACCATTTTCAGCTCTTCTTGACACCCAAAAAAGAACTAAGCTGAAAGCCATTTAAGGTGTTCAGACAAGGTCTATACCCCACAATAACCTGCCCAAAGCAAATGTTTGTGCCTTTTTAGACCTTTTTGGAAGAAGAATTCATGGACCTGTCAAGAATACCACAAGGGTTGAATGTGGTCATTTATACAAAGCCGACTGAAGCACAAAAAAACACGTAAGAGAAGTCATTTTGGTGCTGTCAGAGGGTTTTGTGGCTCTAAAAGGCTGTAGTGATGTGCTCTGACACTTAGGGTCTTGTATGGTGCTTTTAACAGCTCTGCATGGGCACTTTCAGCATCACACACTGTAGAGCAAGACAAAAACATACCTGTCACTTACCTACACTGAACCATATTTCTGCATGCCAACAGAATTTTTTTTTCTGCGACTTTGTGAAATTTTTTGATGTATGCCTATTTTATTTTATTTTTTTTCTGTGGTGCAAAAAAAGTTATATTATTTTATGTTTTGCAGAGAGGTTGGGCTTTCTTCTAAAAACAACAAAAAAACTTCAATAGCAAATGTCTTCTATATGTTGTGTTTAACTTAAAAGAAACAAACAAAAAAAAACATCCTGAGATTTTTTACTCCAATCGGATTTGCTTTCTCTTCTGTCTCAGTGATGTGTCCTTTGTGTGAAGCCGCTGCCTTACAGGAAGGTCGCAGTGTGCAAAACAAACAAGGCAGAGGACAAAAGAGAGAGAGACAATCCTCCATTATGCCCCATGATTTCCTTTCCTCTTGCTCTCCCTTCCCCTCATCCTCCTCTACCTTTATTTTCTGCCCTATTAACAACTGTTACTACAGCTTTAATTATGCCCCTGTGATCTCCGAGAGTGGCGGGCACGTGTCATCCCCTTCCCAGGGGAGCCTGGGTAATTACCAGCATCCATCCGAGAGCCGCGGCTCCTGCTCCTTGGCTCACTGCGGTGATAATCACGCCGCCTCTTCAAACATCTGCTCCTCGGGCGAGAAGTCCGAGGGCCCTAAGCCTGTCACGCCATTCCTTCCTGTGTCAGACTTGACCTCTGACCCCACTCGCGGTTCAATAGGGCTAAATTGTTTACTCCTAGAGACAGAGAAATAATCAACTAAAATCCCATCAGATAGCATAATAGTGAAGGATTTTTTTTTTTAGCACTACTGCTCTGTTTCGACAAGTCTTTGGTGTGTGGAAAGGGCTGGTGTATTCTTTTTAGCTGTTGTTGCCCTTCAAATAAAGAACAACTTTACGTGATTAGGGAAGCTCCAAGAGATGTTTCCAGAAGGAAGTTGTTTCTAAGAAAAGAACATGCATTCAAAACAAAGCTAGTCTCAACTCAGATTGCTAGAACAGGCCATGCGTACCAGATAAACGGAATTAATTTGTTGGGTTCTTGATGCAGAGAGAGACCAATGGAACCAAAGATTGTACAGTGTTTTCTTTGGTGATAACATATTTGTGCAATAAGATTTTCACATTGTGTGACCTCTCTCCAGAATATGGAATTATCGAAAGGTTGAGAATGAGCAAATAGTAGAAAATCCTATGAAGGCGCCTGAAATGCATTGCCTGAAATGCATAATCAGATTCTCTATAATCGATAGAAGCTCTAAATTAAGAGGACTGAAACTGGATCAAAAGGTGCTTCAGTAGGAGATTAGCTAACAAGTGAGCACAACTTTAAAGTTAGATTATGAAATATTTTTTTACATTTTTTTATACTTTCACTCTAACAGATGTATGTATTTGTTTTGAGTTGAATGGTACAGGATGTAGGATAAATTAAAGATGGAGAAAAAGTGTTCAATTTGTTCTCATTAACCAAACCTGAGTTTCTAACAGTGGTGTGTATAGTTTTTTCCATTACCTGTGAACTAAAAGTATAAAATGCTGATGTAACATGAACTTCACATTCTAGGCTTCTTTGATACAACTGAAACACACAGACAAAAAAAAGAAAATTATTGAGTTGTGGTTTTGATTTTTATTATTTTTCAGTCTCTTTTTCGCTTTGCATTAGCCTCTTAGGAATTCCAATGACAATATTTTGCATTAGAAACTGACTGTAAAATAGCGTCTAATTCCAGGCATATCTTCTCATAACACTTTCTCTGATCAGTGGCGGTTTGCAGCTTTCTGCCAAGTTTTTATGGGAATAGAAAAAAACCTACTCACAGAGCAGGAGTCAAAGTTAAGGAGCAATCAGGACACAAATCCTGAGGGAATACAAAAACATTTCCACCCCCTTCTCACTGAGGAAACCCTCCAGAAAGTGCCCCCCCCCCCACCCCTTCCAACAAACTTTTTCCATAATAGCAGCTCTTAGACATTTCTGACCACACTACTGCAGAAGGAAAAGTGGAAGGATTAGCCAGCGTTGCCTCAGGTAAATGTAGCTACCAACTCCATACGAAGGTATATTGCATTCTTGCAGCAGATGAGGTGGCAATATATAAAGAAGCGAGGAGGCTTTAATAATGAAAAGCTTTCTGATCAAAGGGATGGGAAAAGTGATGTATTTAAGCAGGTCAGACTCTTTAAAAGCTGTTTTATTTATGCGCTTTTTAAAAGAAAGTCATAGTCAATATTTGGCAGCGGTGACATTAACGAGCACCATTTTATAAGGGAGGGGGATTCATAAATATGCATAAAGATATTAGTGGGGTGTTAACAGTAAGCACCTGTCTACTTAAGCATGACAGAAGCTCTGTGAGTGACTTTACAGACCCCCCCCCTCCTTAGGAAGCCACATGTGTCCTTTACTTAACGTCGCCCCTCTCCGCCTGTGACAGTGCTGCACACAATCCACATAGAACAAAAATAAAATAAAAAATGTAAAAAGAGTGCATTTTCTGAGATGACAACCAGAGCTAGTGAAAGCTCAAGGTTAGAGTTACCGGCTGGCACATGCACCAGCATGTTTTCCCTGTGCTTTCTGTGAATAATGACTCTATGCACAGGGTGAAATTAATAAAGCCTTTTTTCGTATCTTTTCCCTCATCTCAACATGTGTGGAATAGTATAGCATCTGTCAAATTGACTTCTAAATCCAAAGTGCCATGAGTCAAAGGGCTTTTGAATTTCTTTTTCATGTTCTGGCAGCAAGAGGTGAAAAGCTGTCAGGGTTTTAGTTTGACAAGCAAGTTGCTCTCTGCAGATAAAATCAGAAAGAGCTTTGTTGGCTAAGTTTGTGCCCACAAACAATAAATTGGTATGGATTCAGCTCAACTTTGCCATACAGGCTAAATAAAACGAAACAATTTTTGGACAAGCAAAAAAGTAACAAACATTTTGCTATTCGGTGTTTTTATGTTTTTTGCATCTTTCTGTGGCAGTGTTGCTGCACCACTGATTGGTGTTTTCTTTAATTGCTCGTTAAAGTTTGTCACGTTGGTCTTCATGTGGACAAGGCCTTGGATTAATGTGCTAGTTGATGTGAATTCTCATCAGGACAAGAATTCACATCTACCTTTTGAATAAAGCTCCTATTTAATTCTGTTTGTGTTACTTAACCCGACATGTGTCTACTGACATCTTATGTTTTTGATTTTGATTAATTTGAGGTTATAAATATTTAACAAGTAGATTCTCCTTGTGCCATTTCTTCACAGCTTTTATTATTATAAAGTTTATTTGATAGGGACAGACACACGTCGACATAGACAAACTGAGTGAAACAGCAGCCCTATGTTTGCATCATGCTGCAATAGCAAAAGCTAATTCATAGCACTTGACCCTAGTTAGGCTTTTTTTAAAAAATAACTCTAAAAATTGAAGTGATAATCATTTAAAATTATTTAAAATTATATCATTGGAAAATAGATTTGAACAGCAAACAACTTAGCTGTTTGATGTTTATTTTTGGCACAGTTCAGGATTTTTTAAACATGTTTTTTTTCAATATATGTTAGATAGGAGCAAGTCAATTATTTGTATTATTAATTGAGATAATTGTTATTCCACTATAATGTTCTGCTTTTTGCACTGCTTTACTTTTACATTGGATAGTTATTACATGGATAGTTATTCTGAACTATGTTCTGGTTCTCAAAAAGTGTTTCACCCAATGCAACTTTGAAGACAGCTTAGCTTAAAGGCTCGTAAAAGCATCTTTGCATAAATCAATGTAATGTGTTTGACATTGGGGTTGAGATTAGTCCTCTAGGACAAACTAATCTTCATTTATAATGAAAAAAGGTGACAAGAGTTATACTGTAGGTTAGTCACAAACTGTTGAAAAAACAAACTGAACTGTTCATTTAAAGCTGCACCAGAGTGACTAACCTGTTGACAAGAAGTAGTGAAAGCAAAAAAAAAAAAGAAAGAAAGACAGTAAAGATAGGAACACAAACAGAGGAGGTGATGACCATCTGGGATGACTCAACATCTGTGTCAGAACCTGCTGAAAGCACCTCATGCATCTCTAACTGTCATACACTGTAGGACGCCAGACTCAGACAGCGGCAGGACAAAAGGTGCTGTTGTTTACCACTTTGCTTCTTCCCTCCTGCTCTCCTTTTACCTTACCATACTCTATTTGCCTCAACAGGAGGCAGAATTCCCCCCTCCTGCGTCAGTCAGGCAGGTGCTGCGCCGCTGATCTGAATGTGACGGCAGGGAGATGAGAGTGTGGGTGGGTTTTTGTGGAGCATGAGGGTTGCGGTGGGTCAGAACCCAACAAGCTGTGCAGGGAGGCTGTGCTATGTCTGTCTCTTCTTTCTATTTTTTTTTTTGTTGTTTTCCAGGGCACCAGGTGGTTCAATGCGTGCTTCCACCTGCTCACCTAAAATGCCACTCCACCTCTCCTGGACAACGATATCTTGCCAAGAAAATTATTTACTAAGGGTAGGCGCTGAGGCGGACATGTGGGGGACAAACAAGCTTCACATGCTTCATCTTGCTTGCCACCTGACCTTGCAGCTGATTTCTAATGTGCTTTTAAGATAACTTTGAAGAGATTAAATCCAAATTTAAAGGCGTCAATGTTCTACTCTTTTTTTCCCCTTTCATTTGTTCTTTCCTTCCTCTTCTCCTATCCGCTTTATTTGCTTGTTCCTGTGTTTTGTGGCCTTGAAGGCAGAAAGATTCGAACCTTGTGAACCACCTGGGACTGCTAAGAAACAACTTTTTTCCAACATCTGGCCTAACCTTCATGTTTGATCAATAATCCTCAGTGGAGGTTTCCTTTTTGCAGTTTGTTTCTGTTCTCCTGCTTGGCTTTCTGCTTACATCACAGCTAAGATGATGAAACTGATCAAACTTGAAGCTCAAAACCCAACAAGCACTACATCAATTCAGCGAGGAAAACAGTAACAACCCGAAAAGAGATTTCTTTTTGGTAGTAAACTACCAACCCACACTAAAGTTGTGCGTTAAAATATAAATCTGTGTACAGTTGTGTAAGTGTAGCGCCTTATCTTGAAAGGTCTCAGTTTTTTTACAGCCTCTAACAGGTTTTCTTCCAGGATTGTCTGATATGTTGCTCCATTTCTCTTTTAATTATCTCCGAAT
Source organism: Poecilia picta (assembly GCA_033032245.1). Taxonomy (NCBI): domain Eukaryota; kingdom Metazoa; phylum Chordata; class Actinopteri; order Cyprinodontiformes; family Poeciliidae; genus Poecilia; species Poecilia picta. The sequence continues at coordinate 16,421,249 of CM065374.1, forward strand.
ACTAATAAAGACCAACACCCCCATGCTATATGATGTTAAGCCCCTCCATCCACCCACAGTGGGCTGAGTGTAGGCCAGAAAGTGATATTTTGGTATCACTGAGTCAAAAGATCTTCTAACTATTTACTGCTTTTAATCCAACGTGTCTCTCTTTTTCCCTCTCTTTCATGCAGGCCAGATCTGTCACATATACAGAACTACTGGGAGATTTAGGGGCATAGGAAAAAGCAAATACATACTACATTTTTAATATTTTCTATAATTTTAGTTTTTGAATTTGGAATTACACACAGCTTTATCTTTGTCATCCATACAAAATCCCAGTGAAATGCATAGAAATTGTGACAAAACGTGAAATATCTACAGACTTATGAACACCCTAAATATGTTACTTTGTTGGACCCCCTCTTTACTGCCAGCTATTTGATACCCAGCAGAAAAAAAAAAACATTTTCCTGGAAGATGGATGGACCCCGGCTGCTTTGACAGAGGTCAATGATTTCCCTTCCCGTGTCCGCTGAGAAGTAAACACCAGGACACAGGCAGCCATTTCAGCTCAGTGTCTGGACCCCACGAAGCACTGCTGCTCGGCTCAAGATCCCTATCTCGGTGAAGAAGAATGAACAACTCCCCTCCTCACCAGCCCGTCCTCTGTCCTGTTACTTTCATTATGCATTTTTTTTGTTTATGCTTGGGCGCAACCGTGGCTGCTCCTGATGGTTTGAGGTCAGGCGTGACTGGCCATGGGTTACTCTAAATAAATACACAAGGACTAGCCAGGAAGGAGCGGGTAGGCTCCACTTGCTGCCGAATCACCCTTGATTAATCAGCTGGTAGATTCAGGGTGACTTTTTGTGTACACTCGCCACCGCCACCATTCCTTCCCCCCCTTCTGAGCACCGGCTCCAAAGCCATGAAAGGTGATGGAATCGGGGCAGAGCACGCTGTGGCAATCCAGACAGCCGAGCAGATGGAACGTTGCAGCAGGGCCTTGCTCTGCAGAACACATACATATCTAATTTAGTCACACAGGCTGGATATATGCACAAATGCACAACACAGTCCAGCAACCCTTCTGACCAACTACTTCAGCTTGTGCTCTCTGAACCAGCTGACATAGTAGTTTAGTTTTAAGGCCTCAGTGGCGCCTGAGACACATGGCCTGCCATCACGCATTACGGTGCAGACACAGTATTTCTTAGATCGTTATTTTTAGTCCTTCCACAACTATTCATACTTGTTGAATTATTTTTAAATTTTTTTGTTAAATTATAACCCTCAGCTTAAATATGCATTTTGGGGGATTGGGTGGGCTAGTCTGACAAAAAGCAACATATCATTGAGAGGTGGGAGGAAAATTATGCAAGATTTTTTACAATATCTTTTTGCAAATACAACTTTGGAAACTGTTGTATGGATGCATTCAGGTCCTTGAGTCAATGCTTTTGCATAACTACATTTTCCTGTGTTGTTGGATATCTGAAGACTGATAGTTCTATTTGCATTTGCTCTGTCTGATTCAATAGATTGAACTGCAATTTTCAAGTCTTTCCATAGATTCTCACCCAGATTTTGGTCTGAACTTTGAACATTGTATTCAAACTTGTGGCTGTATTTTCATCTGTAGTTCTGCTAAAAAAAAAAAAAAAAAACCAAGACACAGTAAAGAGGTTCTATTGTTACCCTGGGTTGTTTAGTGTGTATCTGGTATGATAAAACCTCTTTCTTTTCTCTTTGCAGCATTGAAGACTCACAGCAGGCCATGAGATCAACCATTAAATAATCACTTATTTAATAAGCTTGAGATTAATAAAAGGAGATCAGCGGATATTGTTGTTTAAAATTCTCTACTTGAATTAATATTTGAAGATCTTCAATTGGACACATGATGGAGCAACGATTTCTGCGAGAGAGGACAGCAGCTTAATTGGAAGCTAATCCAGAGTAATGTTATTTTGGCTTCATAGTCTTGATCATCAACAAGCTCATTTAAACTAAACTCCAGGAAGATTAAATAGTGTTTGTTGGCCTGCAATGGTCTCAGTGAGCTACTAGTACATTTCATCATATTAGAAAATGTCCACCTTTGGCTACTTTTTGTTGAAGAGCTTCAGTCTAAAAGTGGAAGCAAATCCGTGCAAATGTATTTCTAAAACAGATCTCAGAAAAATGTGCGTTGTTTTCTTTTCACTCCACAGCTATGCAGTGCTTTGTGCTAGTCTATCACATAAAAATCCCCATAAAACACATTGAAGTTTGAGGGTGTAACACAATAAAATGTGGAAAAAGTTCACGGCATAAGAAATAATGATGTGCTGTTTGCTCAGCAAGTAATGACTTCACAAAAAGCAGAAACAGTGAGAGGGTTTCCCCGGAGTTGATCTGATTTGAAACACCAGTGTAAACAAAAGCTTTACGCACACAGCTGGCTCCGAGCCATAAAGCATCAATCTCCACAGCTCCCTGTCCAACTCGCGCCTCGTTTCCACCTCGCCATCCTTCTACTCCATCAAACCCACCTCGCAACGTACGCGCCATCTCCTCCTAACCCTCACCTTGGCTGCCATCATTAGGGGTGGAGCTGTTCTCTCACCTGTCAGCTCCACTACACCATGGATCAGTAGAGCTTCAGGCAGACTGAGCAGACCCCTGTCACGAATGTTGACCCTCTACCCTCGCCTTGGCTCCGCTGCTTTGCCCCTCACTGCTCTCAGCACCCCTCTTCCCCCCTCTTTCCACTGCCCTGGCCTTCAGGCTCACACAGCTGACGTCCAAGCATCCGCCCTGCTTCCCCCGCGCTCCTGCCACGGTTCAAGCTCTCAGCCCTGACTTAAGACCTAGCCCCCGGCCTTAGCCCCCCGGTTCCTGTGCCTTTCTTGCCCCCAGCATGGATCGACCTATCCTCAGGCAAGGTGTGGCCCCATGTGGGCCCGCCTGTCCAGAATACAGGTTATAAGCTCTGATCCCCACAATATACTTCTAGCTGAACCTGCTGCCCTGAGGGGGTGAGGAGATGGAGAAACTAAGAAGTGAGAGTAGTCTGAACACAGGAGGCAAGTGATGAGTGAGGAGAGGCGGAGAGGAAGAAAAAAAAAGAAGAGAGAAGAGAGGAAGTAGCAACAGGGTGAAGTTTTGCCTGAAGGCAGGGACGAAGCAATGAGTACCCCTCAAAAACTAGCGGGCAGTTGGAGACCACCACAGGCACTTCTTTTTTTTTTTTACAGAGGAAGAACATGGAGCTTTCAGGTGTGCGTCAGACACTAAGCACCATTCCCTCTGTTCTCTGCTTCCGATCCATGATGACAACCTGCAAAACATGCTGCTCAAAAATTAATTCAGAAAAAAACTGTTGCTGGGTTCTTTCTGTTCCTTTTTTTTGTTAATCTTTTCTTTCATATCATCATGGTCTCTTAATCACTCCTTTTTGTTTAGTTGTTCACATTTATTTATCCAGTCATTCTAAATTACGCCGAAAGGATCTAAATATGTGCGGCCAGTCTAACAGATTTCATATCTGTTGCTGGACATGAAGTGTAAAACCCAAACCATATGCCACCGATTGGTGCAAATTACCCCAGATTCAGATTATCAGTAGTAACAAAAAAGGGAAAAAAAAAAACCAAAACCTGTGCGAGTTTAAAGCGTCATTAATCCACCAGCCGTTTTTGTTTTGTGCAGAGCTTGCCAACCGCTCATTGAGGCTCGGTTTGTTATCGTGGTAGCAGACATTGTAATCAGGCCTCAATAATCACACTTCCAGAAGCGGAATGTGCCTGGGGCCCACGCCAAGAGAGTCTAATGCGGGGCGTCACGGGCCGCTTGCCTGCAGACACACAGCGTTGGCAGATGGAGGTTGCTATTAAACACGGACAATCAGAGAACACAATCACTGAGCAATATGCTGCTTGTGCATGAAGAGGAAAAAGATGTGAAGGCTTACTCTGAATTTGGAGTCATTTAAGGGAATCTGAGGGATTTTTGATCATAGATAATAATAGAAGTTGGCTGGTTTATGATAAGTAATGCCAGATTTCTTTCTTTTAATCTTCAGTGGAACATCCTTTGATTAGACAAGTTAGTAGACAAATTTTAGTAGAAATTTTCATTTGGCTTTTAGCTAATCCCATTTCAGTTATTATAAACTTGGGAAGGATGGAAGGGACAGTGGAGGTGAGGGTTTAGCTAAAACAATTCATTCATTGGTAATTGGATGCTTTTATAGATTTTTTTTTAAATCACAAAATATTATTTGTAAATGATTGCTGCTTTTCTGTGATCTAAAGCCTAAGAAGAGAAATGAGATCCTGGTTCTATAACACTAAAGCAAACACAATATGAGAGTAGAAAAGCTTGCTGACCGAAGCAGGCCGATCCAGCTCTGTAATGGCAGTCAGGAGATTTTTTTTTTTTGTACTCAGCAACACTTCTCATTCATTTGTTTTGTCTCCAAGAATATTCCTTCATTTTCCCCCCCTGTTTTCCCTTCTGTCTCTCATTTCCTGTCCTCACTTTTCAGAACTTCAGGTTCCCTGTGTCTTGGAACATGAGGACCCTACAAGTGTTTCCTGTTTCACTTCCGTAGTGGAAAGACATACAGAGATGCCGGTGGAAGAGTTGTTCATGCTGGAAGCCTGTTCATTGCCAGGAAAACTCTGCCAACATGGTCTAAATCAAATTGTGTGACTTCTATTAGATCCGCTAGCGCCATTGGAAGGTTGCTCCGGCGAACAAACAGAGAAGGACAAGTCGGTCTCAGCACAGGATCAAAGAAGAAGTCAGGATAGGATCAGTCAAACAGCTGGATGACGCCTGAGTGAACCTGACTTTGTGCAGGCAACAGACTCCTCTTCCACAATGCACAGTCAGCACTTTCAAACCAGACTTTCAATTTTAAAATTAGCATCGTTTGAACTGTAAACGTTCCTCTCCAGAGCTGTGGGCTTTTCGTGCTTCCTTGTCTCTTTTTGCCTCCGAATCGTAAAACCTTCGGGGAAGAGCTGGGAAGGATGTTGCCTAAGAGACCTGGCAGCAAAGAGGTTGTCCAGATACCACGAAGTAAATACAATATAGTCCAGTCAATGAGGTCAGATGAGACAATGTCTGGGTTGGCAGATATGCCTTTTTGTGTCCACAGAAACAGCTTTTTGGGAATCTCTCGGCTCGTTTTCTTCTTTCTATTTCAAAAAGGATTTATTTTAAACAAGAATCGCTGACTATCATTACGTTCGATTCTGTTTTATACTTTACAATCCCGTCTGGTTCCTGTTCTCATTTGCTTGATGCAGCGTGTTTCAGCACAATAAATGTGACACATGACTAATTCAGCTCACTGTGGAAAAGAACAATGGCATCAAACCACATCTTATCAGATCTATTTCTAGCAACCTGCAGGCCTTTATCTTTTTTTTTCACCATATAAATAATGTTGCGAGGTTGTTTGTTTCATATGTTTAGATCTAAAGCCGCAGTGACAACCAGCTGTGGAAATGGGGAACAGAAAAAAAAGACCTCTCACAATTAAATATCCTGTCTTAAGTGTTTTCAGGGAGTTTGTGTAAATAGAGCTCAGTCAGTACAGCAGTAAAAACCATTTCCTCCCACAGGCACAGAGGTCCGCTGATGAACATAAAGCGGAACTGCATCATATGCATCATTCCTTTGGGATGGTGACTCTGGCTTTACTGTGATTCTTTCCATCAAGTGTTGAAGTCTATTTTTGAAAAAAAAAAGAGAGAGAGAGAGAAAAATGTCTGAGTTTAACAAAGCCTTTAAATAGATTTACAGTGAGTGTTCTGAAGTGGACGGTAATACCATCTTTAAATTTTAATCTCTTCAGGAAAAAAGAAACATCTTTGCGACTTGCATTTAATTTTGTGGAACAAGAGACAATTTATGACTAATCTATATAAGCGTACCTTATTATTTCTGTAAATCATCTAGGAGCCCTGTAACGGAGACATAAATGATCTCAACTATTTCATTTAATCTAATTAAACTGAATGGACATTAAAAGTAATCATTTCTGTCTCTCTTTTTTTATAAGTCTGAATAGATATGAGCCATGCTAGTGTTAAACACATACTGCGTACAGTATTCCAGAGTTAATGGAACAGATAATTGATAGTGAACCATAGGAGGTTAATAATAGATGCTTAATTGACTCCTATCAATTTGTTACATTTACTATCACTGTCTAAAGATGCTATTCATTTTCCCAGTAAAGACTTTTTTTGTTTGTTTCTTTTACTGGGCTGCAGATTTGGAACATGCAAAGCTACTAAAGAAATGCATTTTTCAAAACGAACCTGAGGGTTTAAAATAAAATATTGGTAATTATTATATATACAGTAAGCTACAACAGCTAGGATATCAGAGATGAACAGGACTTTATTTGAAATGTATTTATTTGAAAAGGCTTTAATTGAAACTGTAGGATAATACATTTCAAAGAGTTTTTGAATCAATTAAACAGGTATTACATTGTTTCCATTCCTTCAACAACCTCCTTGACTCAGAGCATTTTTTATGCTCCAGAGGCTCATCAACTCATAATCTGAATGGATGTAAATGGGGTGCATTGGAAAGCAGGATCTGCAGTATGCCATGCATCACTCAGAGAGTTTGAGCAAATTGGGAGCAGACTGATAGATGAACCTTGGTGAAGATATGTAGCCAAATGAAGAAGGGAAGGTGATGGAAGGTTGGGGGTATTAATCATAGCAATTATTGAAAGTGTTTTTCGCTGACATCATCTTGTGGACCCATATATCAGTGGGGACCAGCAGTCTTATGACTTAGTGACACAGTCTAAGTAGAGGACACCGAGCAGTAAAAGTTAGCAAGTTATATGAAGTGAAAAATGAAGCCATCAGATGGCCATAAGCAGCTGGAGTCTGTTATTCCAAAGATCTAATTTCAGAAAAGAAGCTTATTTTCTGAAAGGCGTGGACCTTACCCTGTGTGGCTGGCCGTCACAGATGACTTCCATGTCCTTTTTCTTTTTTCTTAAATGCACCTTAAATGAACTTTGTTGGTTGTATTAGATTTTATTTAGTGGGATCAGAATACAAATATGTGCAACAATTTAAAATTTTTGTTCAGAATTTTTTTTTTATCTTGTTCATTTAGTGCACTTCTTTATCTTGGCTTAATCAAATATAACCCAAAATATAGTGATGTTTAAAGACATAACCAAAGCAAATAAATGCCTAAAAACATTTCACGTACTGTTCAGGAAATTGAAAGTTTTTCTTCACTTATTCTGATATTTGCCATTTTCATGTGCGAATTAGTGTCAAGCTTGATTGAAAGTGGGGTAAATGATAAGTTCTGTATATTTTAATAGTGTCATATAAAGGCAGGTCTCTGAAACTTATCTGTGTCACTTCTGGATGTATGAAAGCTTTTGCAAGGTACAGTACACTTAATTGGTGACATATGAAAGAGATTCACTGGATTTTATTTAGGTGTATCAAAGTAAGTCGGCATATTACAAACTGATTCCAAGAATTTTATGTTTTTCTGAAATAATGCAAAATGTTCCTTTCACTTCAAACAACATTGTTTTTTTATCTATCACATCAAATCCTAAAACAGACTTAAGTTGAGGTTAAAAAAATTGAAGAAGAAAAAAAAAAGTTCAAAGGGTACGAGTGCTTTGGCAAGTCGCTATATTTTGGCCCACTGTGCAAGCATTGTTGCTTGGAGAATAAGTAGGCCACAAAGAAAGAACAGCTGAACAGGAAGGACAAGAAGTACAGACATAAATTGATCATGTCTAAGAATCACACATAAGCAGGACTAAGGAATGCTAAAGTGTGAGTGTTTGTGTTCTCCTTGTTCTATGGCAGAAACACATCCAAGAACTGTTCTCAAAGCCGAAATGAACTTTCTTCAGGGGAGTGGCTTTTCTATGGACACTGCTGACGTTATAATTCTTTGAACAATTTACACTCTTATGTAAGACATTCCTTTTAGCATTTTCACTTCTCCTTCTGTAAGCTTTCTCTTTATTTAGTCGTTCTTCATTTCTTTGTCAAAATGAATTTCCTCAACTGGCTCTTAGTTTTAAGGAAAATAATTTCTGCGTTCATCACTGTGATCATTTCTATTTGTTTGGATCTAACAAACAATAAAATTAGATTAGACCAACCATAAGTGTGCCAATGCTATAAAAAATGCAATTTACTGTCTGCACTGAAGAACTTTTGCCGAACTAAATGTGTACATCATTGTTCTATCTGCTGTGAAAAGGTCATACATTTCCTGACCTGACACTTATTTATACACTGCATCGCTCTTTCCTCATGCTCTGTATAATCCCGTGTGGCACTCCTTCCCTCCCTAAATTTAAGATGTTGTAAACACACTCGAGCCTTTCCCTCTTTGGAAACTCTCAGGAAGATCAGAGGGGTTCCTGGATCTCTTACGTCTCTTGGCTGCATCATTCCTCTGGGCAGTCACCCAACTGGCTCCGAGTCCGCTGCCCTGACCCTGAACCTTGAGCAAGAGAGGTTAGCCAAGGGCCAGCACCAAGGCTGAGATTGGGTGTGGTGGCAGAGGTCAGGGTGGTGGAGGCTCGGGAAGGGGGGGAGCACAGACAGCTATTAAGCACAACAGAGGAAGGCAGACAAGGATATGTCTTTTGTAGCTGGCTGGTACTTGAAGGTATCTCACGTCACTCCCACAGATGAGAGACAAGGATCCAGCCAACAGATGAATCCTGTAAGGGCTGAAAGGGTCGGGTCAGGGTATATATGAGGTCGGGACAAGGTTAGGGAAGCGTCACAGGTTTAGTTTTGACTTCTCTTAGATTTACTCTCGAAAGGCTTTTAGTAGTGTTGGTATAGTATTATTACCCTCTCAAAATGTGTTGGTGTTCTTTTCCCTGTTCCTTCTTTGAGCCCTAGTTCAGCCTTTAAGTGTTTAATATTTACTTTCTCTCAGCCTGCCTGTTTGTTCTTTTTCTCAGCTGTTACCAATCACCCGATTTCCTCACCTGCATCTGCATCCGTTACCATTCTCCACTCCCTCCTCAGTGTATATTTATCTGTGTGCTTTTGTTGTGCTTCACCGGCTCCTTCCACGACATGATCCGTTTTCCTTGCCATTCTACTGTCAGTTCCTAGACCTGTAAGATTTACATTATTGTTAACTAAATAAAACACAAAGTGATCGACCATATTTTGCAGGTAACAGTTGTTTCATATTGTAGCATTTTTTTGAAGATGGATTACATGATACTTTTTAAGATTTTCAAACGCTGAATTATAGTTTTATAACTTAGCTCTGCTTGAGATATGTCCACAACTTTACTCCTGACCTTTCTGTTATGTTCCTCGGTCTTCAGTGACCCGTTTGCTTGCTAATGTACTCTGACAAATGTCAGTAGCTTTCACTCTCACTTCATATATATATATATAAATATATATATATATATATATATTATATATATATATATATATATATATATATATATATATATATATATATTATATACATATATATAAAATAGATTAAATGCAGTACATAAAAGTTATTGTTTTGTCTTAATATCTTAAGAGGTGAATACTTTTGCATGGCACTGTACATATAGAATAGCATGGAAGTTGAGGCATCGCGATTATTGTACCCTACAAATGACCCCATGCCTCCTACCGACACCTCCTACCTTCTACCCTTCCAGCCATCCAACCTCTTCCCTTGTTTCATTTTCATTACAACCCTCCTGTGGGACTTGAACTTGTTGCCCTGTCTGAACTGAGGTGGCAGCTCAGTAAATCACAACCTTTTAGTGGTTCTTTTTTTTTATACACTTTAATCACTAGACTCCAGTTACCAGGAATATTAAGCCCAGTATGTGGAATTCTCCTCATAAAAGAAAAGGAGCGGGACACTGATGTGTATCCCTTGGCACAATCGCTGCTAGAATTCATCTCGCTCCTGCTGAGACGGTGGGTCATGGTGGTAGCGGTGAGGAGTGGGGGGCCCACCAGGTGGGAGAACGGTTGTTGGGGAGCGGGGGCTGGTTGATTCCAGTATGGGTGACAATCAATCGTTCAGCAGCAACAAGTTTTAGGCTATAAACATGAGGTCATTTCCCATCTTGGTGACAGTTTCTCATCTCCGGATGCATGTTTTCATGGTGGTGGTAGACCTTGGATTTTGTTTGCTATTTATGGTTAGTCACAGCTTCAGGAATGGCTTGGAATGATTGGAGGCTATCTTTCACACGCAGCCTGTCACAGCTCGAAAAGAAAAGCTTGCTCTTCCAGGCATGGAAGAGCAAGAAAACAGTGAAAATACAGGTTCTTGAAAACATATTTTTATCCGTTGACATTTTTTTCCCATGTTACAATGAATTTTTATGTATTTTCTTGGGATTTTATGTTGTTGACCAACATAAAGTAGTGCTTGATTGTGAAGTCGAGGGGAACAGCATACATTGGTAACATTTTTCAAAAATAGTAAATCCCACTCTATGTGTGAAAACTGGTGGTGACACAGCATCATGCATGTTTTTTCCTGGACACGGACAAGGAAGCTGGCAGAATTCTTGGGACTTGGATGAAGGTTCACCTTTTTTGAATAACAGAAAACCTACAACAAGAAATTCATTTAACAGTTTAGGTCAAAGCATATTCTTGAATGGTTAGTTCAAAGTCAAAACCTAACTTAAAAAAGGAAATCGTTGGCAAGACTTGAAAATTAATGTTCAATTAATAAAGCTGGCAGAGACAAGAACTGCAACTATATTTGCGAAAAAGTTCTACAAAGTGACATGAGGGAACACGGATACAAATGCTTGCCACACTTTTCAGATTAACATATGTCAAGAGTCATTTTGTTTTTAAGTGGCCTTGTCATTTTACTTCAGAATTACTAGTTTGTGTTGACCCATTTCAAAACACCAAGATAAAACCTATTGAAGTTTGTGATGCAATGAGAAACAGTTAAATGACATAAAAAAAAATTTAGCCAGGAACTGTAGAGCATTTTCAATAAGAGAGGATCTGTTTTTACTTTTTTGCTATTTTATACTCCAATAAGTGAGATGGATCTAAACTTGAACCAAATTATTTTTTTTCTTTAGCTCATTCTCCCATCTATATTACTTACCTTCTCTGATCTATCACTCTTCTCAACACTCATCCTGACTCTGTCCTTTTTCTTCCTCCCCTTCTCCTTTTATTTCATCTCCAACTAAACATTAATCCTTATCCTCCCTGCGGAAGCCCACTCCGTGCAGCAGTGAGGGTATTTAGAGCCTGTGTTGACATTGGACGGCGAGTTAGATAAATATCCCCAACTCAAAACCGCATGACAAATGGCAGACCTAAGCTCTCTGTGTTCTGGCAGAGGGTTCGCCGGTGTGGCTCAGCTGTGGCCAGCTCTCCAGCAATGGTGACGTCTTAGTATTTGAGTCAGTGACAGAAAATATGGGAGCAGAAGGAAGGCAAAGGGCAATGAAGAAATTGGGGCATCCTGCTGGTTGTTTTTTCCCAAAGATGTATTAAAGTAGTTTCTCTATAAGAACTATTTAAATAAATTAAGCAAAGCAAGAAAAAACAAAATAAACTTCCAGTAACAACCAGGTGTAGCTTTAATTATCGGTCCTCATGACATCATGCTGAAGTGGAAGCACACAGGCAGCCATCTCAACCAGTCAAGGCCACCTGACCTTGACAAGCTATCTACCCTCAATCAACACAAAAACCACATGTATACACACATACACACACAAAGATACTGGCCCACTCTGACAACCACCAAGTTGCTTTGGCATTGGTCGGACTTAAGTGGTCCAAGAAAAGCAAAGCAGACCCACGAGAGGGCTGGGGCTTTTGTGTTTGTGGAGTGTCACACTTCATCACGAGGGAAACTCATAACAGGCCCAGGAAGATCTTTGAAGCTCTGGGAGGGGTGTGTGGGAATCGCCTCTGTGGCTACCTCTGATGTCAGCTTCAATATTCTGATTGCATGCCGTTTCCTGGATTAAGATTGTGTTTGTCGTCTGAAAGGGAAACTGTCGGGGGGATTGTATATCAGAGAGCAGACGAGCTAATCACCGAATCCCACCAGACAATTTGCAAATTATAAACTATTTTCCCAACACTTGCCTCTGTTTGTATTTTTCACTGGCATCCATTTAGGGTGAAGCTTTGATACAGTTTTTTTATTTTCAGTCTTTAGATAAACTTCTTTTTTTTTTGCAGACTTTCTAAAAGTGTTCATAGTTTTTAAAGCTTAAAGAGCTTAACAAACTGGAAGATGTGTGGTTTCTTTTGAGGATATATTTCATTTGGATTTGGATAAAACTACAAGTAAGCCATATATCCAAAGAGTTTAGGTTTCTGAGAGTAGAATATCTTTGTAAACACAAATGAAGAGCTGTTTTAGACAGCAGGGTCAGGTGAAAGCAATGCTTCGGCTCCTTGGTAATTAGAGGAATGGTGGCACGCCATAATAGACCACATCCTTTTGGCTTGAACTTCACAAGCCTCAACCACTAAAGCCCTGATCTCACTCTATGAGGCTAGAAGAAGGGAAGGACAATCAAATCAATTTGTACTCAGACTGTAAGGGATGGTTGGCTGGCTTGGGTGATGGAAAGTTCCCATTTGTACTGCACTGCATGGATGAGAAAGGAGTGATTTCTTTTAGATTTATTTTTAAAGTCCTGGTTAATGCTCAGATTTGCCATTAGACTCCTAAAAAATACTTTGTTTATTTTTATAGAAGCAGATAGAAACTTTGATGAAATCTACCAATCCATTAGAGCAGGACTATTTTTTCCCTCAGCCCCACCAATCCTTTTTACAGCATATTTATTTTGCTTCTGCTGGATTTCTGACAATATGACTCATTCCCTCATATTCTGGTCATGCAGAAATAGTTTTAGTGATCATGTGCTTTCTCCCATCTTCCATATTAAAGAGAAAAAAATATCCAGATGTTACACTACCTTTGCATCTTAAGTTGCATCTCTCATAGGTAGGGAATGAAACAAGTTTCAAACGATTTCAGTTTATTTTGTGGCTGCTGAATTCTGCCTGAAAAACATTGCATCACGCAAACCCTCGCAATCCAAGTTCTAAAGCAGTTTTCTCCTTTTACTGGGCCACAAAGTGATTCTTGTTTAAATACAAACATGCTGCAGATAGATTTAAAAAGATAATATTGTGCACCATGCTGGTGTTAGCTTTTCTTAGTGGTTAGAGCTGCACAACGCCACCTACAGTGTCTTGCAAAAGCTTTGAACTGAAACTGCACATTCCTCAGACCGCGCCATGTCCACTGGGAGACACAGTGGCGGAAGAATCATGCTGTGGAAAATAATTTTCTTCGGCAGGAACAAGGAAGCTAGTCACAGTTGATGGGAAGATGGGTCAAGATAAATACATGGGAACCGTTGAACAAGAAGAGGTCAGATGCTGGAAAAAATGTTCTTCTGTGGGATCCATTAGGTTTGACTTGCAGAAGGATGGCAGGATGGATTGATTATTGAAGAGGATCACACAACTACACACCTGTGACCCAATACTATCTTTTTGAAACATTTCTCTGGCTACAAACTGGTAGAGGCATCTGTCTTCACTTCTCACATTTTTGTAAAGATCTATTACACTATAAATACAAAATAAGTCAACTCTCAGCAAGAATTATCGAACAATTCTGAATTTGACAGGTGTTTTGGAATCCTAGGAGTTGGTTACAAAATTGTAACTTACAAAATTAGCCAACATCCAACAACAAAAAAACAACAACATTGCCTCTGTTCTTCTAAGCTCCCATATATGATCATCTATCTTTTAACTGTTATTAAATATGAAAAATTGTAACTTCCATTACTAAGCTGGCGTCAAATACAAGTGCTGTCGATCAAATCAGAACTGAATGAAAAGAAAGCAGTATTCATTCAGTGTCACTTTAATAATTATTCTCTAAGCGATCAGGAACTTTCCTTGCAAATACATTCTGAACACCCAACAAAAGTTAAGACTACCAGTAAATTATCTCATGGCTTTCACGTAACAGCAGCAGCTTATGAGGCAAAGCATTTTTCATCTGGTTTATTGCTTTTCTTTTGTTTATAAGCCAACTGAAACAGAAATACAAGCCAGATTTTCATTGGGCAATTTAGAAAGAGCAAGAAAAAAAATCTCCCCTCAGTTACAGTTTGCAGGCTTGGGCTGCTGTTAAGGACGATGGCATGATCAAACACAATTTGGATCAAACCACGATCTTATTTCACATTCTCTCACATTTGCAATCAAGGACCGATTAGCCTCAGACATTAATGAGCCTACTAATCCATTTGGGCCCTCATGATAACAGTTAATTGTCTGTAAAAATGTGTACAGATCCCCGTTTGGGTTGTTTACTAACTGATTTGGATGTGGTTGGGCCCTAAAGAGGTATCATTATGCTGATAGTTCTTTGGAAAATGAGCCCCTGATGGAGAAAACACCAGAGTGAAGTAGAGTTAAGAATACTCAGCGCTGCATTGAGCCATCACTCACTTGAGTGCAAATATATCACTCCTTCAGGATAACATTTGGCTGTCATCAGTGCTCATTCAGCTTCATCTATGTTAAAGGAATTTTTTTGTCCTGCCCGTCACACTTTAGAGGACAAAGTTAAGGAGCCGTTTCTTTTCTGTGACATTTTGTTAATTCACGATAAGCAGTCTGAATAAGAAGAGAAGAAATTGAACAACCAGATGTTTCAGAGCAAGGGATTGAAAAGCGGGACTTCTTTGCCACCTGACTTGTGCCTGTGGCTTCTTTGAAGAGTATTTTTAAATTGCCAGTTCATTCAAACATGGTTAGTTACTCAAAATGCAACTTGTAGATTGATTTTGACTCATCATAGAAGTTTCTTGCCTACAACAGTTCCTGATGTTTTCTTAAATTAGATACCAGTCATCAGAATATAGCATGGCTAAGTAGCATAAAGGTCCACCTTGCACAAAGCCAAAGAAACAATCCACTCCTGCTGTGATTTAAGTCAGGTTCTGGATTATGCAAAAATATCCAGTCTGGTGGATGAAAGAATAATGATCCATATACTAAAAAAAAAACAACAAAAAAAACAACGCTCAATTTAGATTGTTTCACAAATCAATTCCTGAGTAAAATATGGAGTGAGAACACCAAGAGTTGTTTGAGCACAACCATGTCGGTTGATGGGTTTGACCCAGCATTTTGGGTTTGGCTTCTAATAGAAAAGGTTAGCTAACATGATAAAACATTTAATGGATGTTAAGACAACCAGACAGACAGAAGAGTGACTTTTGAAGAATAATCCACAAGTAGGTTACCAAATCATTGATACTTGATAAGACTTTTACTCGCAAGCAATTTAATCTGGTTGGAAATTATATAACTATGTAAAACATATTGCCTGTCTATGTTGTCTTTATGAACAGTTCTTTGGTAAAGGTGCTAATGTTGCACATTGCTAGTTTTGGCTTATTCCAGCTACTGGGCTGGTAAAATGAGAGTTATCTGGGTGTAGACATTGTTCTCAGGGTCCCACCCTTCCAGTGCCCTATGGAGTTAGAACATTTTTACTTTCATGCTCTAATGCCTAAATCCAGCTCTAACCCTCTCTTCTTTTTCCCTAAACCTAACATGACCAATAACTTAACGTTACAAACCTGACAACGAGAGCAGCAATCTGAGAATCTGCCAGGAGGACCAAGGTATCTCTGTGGAGACCCCCAGCTCAGGTAGAAAACACATGGAAACCCAAAGGATATAATACAAGAAAGTGTGAGGTTACAATGTCAAAAACAACAAACAGATTTATGCAAGCCATGCAGTAATTGACCAAGTTGTGTTAGTGTTTTACAGGGTTGCTGTTTGTGAAATCCCCACACTTTAATACAAGTTTAATTGAACCAAAAAAATACCTTTATATTCATATCGAATATTAGTGTGTTTTATTTATGTAATTATTTTTCTTTATACTAATACTTGTAGAGCTCAGTGATGTAGAATGCATGATGAACCAGAAACTATTTACTTGCTTTATCGTTTTCGTGAAGGCACTTCTACCACGCTCGTGAGTTTGTATTCTGGCCACTCAGCCTGCAACCTTGGCCGGCGTGTTCTGACACTCAATTTATCGTCTTGTGATTTCAGGCCTTTGTTTCTCATTACACCAAAGTTTTTGTGTCCTTGTGTGGCAAAAATTAGCTTGTGTCTCTGTGTAAATCACCTGTCTTATGTACATGCTCCTTTAAGGAAAGGCCAAGGGTGTCATTTGATTCCCGCTGCCTTGCCTTCATATTTATGCGTCTCATATTCACGTCTGCTGGCTGTGTCTCTGCTGAGCTATCCATCAACACTTTTTATCCCCATCCCGCAAACAATGTAGACATAAAACGTTCCTTTACGTCAGCAGAAAATGCTGCCACAAATAAAAGTGTGAACAACACACCTCTTTATTTGTCTTGGTAATAAACCAGATAGATTAAAAGTGATAAGTGAGACAATTTGCATTAGTCAAATATTTTAGGCTTGGGCTTTAATGGATGTCACCTGTGGGAGAAGAGGCTGTAATGTAAAGCATGACTCAAGAATCGGAAGACATAGATGATATATTAACAAATTCAGAAAACTGAAGGACAACCAGACCCAGGGGGATGTGTCCTGCTTTCTTCTTGAGACAGAGTTATTTTTCAAACTGATATGTCGAAGTAACATTTTGAAAACTATATCACTCATTGTATCGAAATAAATCTGTAAGCGAGGTAAAATAACAAATTTATTTGCAGTTGTTTTGCTTTCATCGTGATGAATCAGATGTACCTTGGTTCACCTGAAATACTGTATCAAGGTAAACTACAAGTGAGATGTTCATTGTAGAACAGGAATAAGCTATTAGAGTTTGTTAGTGAAACAATGTATTAACTTCAAAGAGATAAAAAATAATAATTGGATTTAATAAACGAATTTTAGAAAGGTCAAGAGCAAATTCTTAACCAAAACTGGCATCTAGCTGAAAATCTAAACTTGGAAACCTTTTTTTTTTAGTGTTTACTCAGGTTATCTCTTGGGTGATATCAAAATTTGTCTGATGGTCTGAAGCAGAAGAAAACGGTAATAGGGAAAATACTGTTTTCACAGCACTGTACTTCACAGCTCTTTTTTTTAAATAAAAAAGCTTTACTTTCAGCCTGTTCTGGCTGTATCACAACTAAAATGATGTTCGTCTGCAGGTTGTTGATTTTGTCAATTATTCTACAAGAAAAAAAATAAAAATGCAAAAAGAAACAAAACTACAGCAAAAAAGGGAATTTAGTTAAAAGCAATGGGATGAAAAGATGTCTCTCTCAATTTTGTACTCTCAGACGGAATCAGTTGCCTTTGGCCTGCTTAGGGGTAGAAGGTGAGGGAAGCGCACAAAAAGCAGTGCAATTATTCTGCTCTGGCACAACAACAGAGAGCAAAAGGAGCATCAAAGGCTTTCCTCTGAGCAAAATAGGGCTCCCTCAGAGGAAAAGCACAACCTGCGTGTGAATACCACTGCCTGGACTTTTTTGTCCTCTTTACAAAAAATAAGAAGAACAGTATCCACAGATGTAGTAGCTTTAGTTTATATTAAACTTTGAAAATGTTTTTTTCCCCCCTGTTTGCTCCATGTCTTTGCAAAAACATTGTCAGACTACATCATTTTCTATAGTCCTCTTCCTGATTGGACCAGTGATGACATATAAAGCTGCATGCTGCCATTCAACAGCTGGTTGCCTTCATGGATTCATTGATTATTGTTAAGCATTTTCGGGAAAACCTGGTCTGATCCAAAGACAGAGCATCCATCCCAATTTGGACAAAGAAGCTCTTCTTTTATGGAATTTGTCTGAATGTATCAGTCCTCCAATGCACTAACAATCCAGAGCCATAGCACACTTCTCAGTAACTTAGTTACTCACCCATTACCCCATTGAGACAGTGTCTTGCCCATAGCCAAAGTCAAATGGATTAAAGATTAAGCTTAAACAAACAAATCATGAAAATCCAAAAGAAAGATATATGATACTGGCAGAATGGAAAAATAAAACACAATTATTAGTTAATGACTTGATTTCTGATAATCAGATTTATCCAGATTTGTTTTTATTTCAATTATTAAAATGTTCACATTTATTGAACAATAGGGGTGAGGCGGAGGAGAAGCAACCATTTTTCATCCAGATTTAATATTAAGCCCAGACCTATAAATAGCTACAAGTCTTTTAAACATCTAACCCTTACTTTTTCTCATCAAAATTGCACTAAAATGACTTCTGTTGTTGTTTTGTATCAACCAACAGGTCATTACAATTTTTTTTAAAAACTGATTTAGTGTTAAATATTGATACAATGAATATGGTGGGGGATTTATTTCATTGATGTTGACGTACATAAGTTACTATCACACATGGAAAGTGATAACCTACATGTATATTTTAATACCATCTTAGATTCAATTAGCTTTACTCAAAAAATCCACAGACCTGTCTATTTCTGTTGTGATACTTCAGACCTTGTGCTGACAACTGCGTTGAAGGTGAAGCAATAACAGAGCACTAACTTCCCCATAAGGGAACAAATTATGAATATATTTCAGACGTTTACACATTTCTAGGTACGGAGATGGATCAATTATCAGAAATGTTCAAACAACAACCTCTTAAACAGACCCAGGTGTTGAAACAGAGACACATCTAAAAGTTGCAGGACACCAAAGTTTGTAGAGTATATTACGTAGCATTTCAGTATGTTTAAAGACATAATATTTTGATGAAGCATTTGTAATAATTGTTCGCTAAAAACTACAAGTTCATCAGTGATCTAAAATAAAATTTGCATAATTTTACAGGTTCTATTTAATTTCATGAGATTATAGTCCTTTTTTATGCTTGTGATGCTTATTTCATTTTGTTATTCAGCTGATATTTCTTTGTCTGATATTACTATGTAGACATTAGCCTTATACAGCCTCAAAACCTTTTGTGATCTGCAATAAGTAAAAATAAATCCCCTTTTTTTTTCAAACGTTAAAAATAAACGAGTTTTCATTCAGGCACGTTGAAGGACGTCTAATATTTCCAACGGGGTCCTCGGTAACCCGGAAGCTTCCTCTCACATGGTTTTGTGTACAGTTACCGGTTGCTAAGAGCACTTATCACACTGTCACAGTAGTTTCTGCTCCCTTTTTATAGCAACAGACTAAAAGACGGGTTATAAGAAGATGAAAGTGGTTGCGTTAATCAGGTAATAACAGCTCTCTGTTTTTCCTTTGTAGAATGTCAAAACGAGCATCTTAAAGAGGCTGCCTTCATTCAAACTTCGACTGTTTGCAACACACACCACTTACAATAATTTACAAGTTGTCATAAATGTCTATAGAAAAGTATAAATTAATTCAAGCGTGATAGTTGCATTTGTAACTCAGTCCTTATAATAATAGATTCACTCTTACCGCTGTAACTCTGCCTTTACCTTTTTGCCTGTTTGTGATGCTGTGTGCAGTGGGGGCAAAGACAGCTGCTACAACATGATGCAGTGTGTTGGTGCTGGACACAAGATTGTGGCTCTGGCCAACCTGCGCCCCGCTCACACAGGTGAGGAAAATGTTCTGACGTAGCCTAAGAATATATATATATATATATATATATATATATATATATATATATATATATATATATATATATATATAATATATATATATATATATATGAGAAGGGAATTTTTATATATAAGTTGCATTGTTTAGGGAAGTTTCCATTATTTATCTTTCATTTCTTTCAAATGTAAATATCATAAGTAAAGTCATAATTTCTATCAAGAAATAAAATGTAAAACTGTTATTTTGCATTAAATATAGATTTTTTAGTACAACTTTGGAGGTTTTTGTTTGCCGTACTGAGAGAATTGGTTCAATTTACGGAGATGACAACAACAATACTCTTCCTTTTTTATGCACAGTATTATCTGTACCCAGATAAAAGGTGAAAGGATGACTGGTCATTAAAGGCTGACAGGCAGGGTACACCTTTGCATATTGTCAGAACATTGCAGGGCAACACAGAGACAGTGGTGTGTGAAGAAAGTAACTTCACACAAAAGGTGAACATGGCAACAATGTAACTATTATAAAATGGGATACACACTCTGGACATTTATTATTTTTATTATTGACCATCATCTGCTTTGTACAATTTTTTTAATCAAATCATAGTTGTTCTGTTTCCAGCCTCATACAAAGCATGTGCCAAATGATCAGAGAAATGGTGAAAAATGTTTTATGAAATGGGGGTATTATGTAAGTTAGACTTTTTGAGCTTTATATCATGTTATGTTATTCCCTCATCAAACATACCTGGACTATTGCTTTGATTCTGTCATGGAAGGTTAATTCTCCTGCGGTCTTAGTGAGACCGTCAATTTCCACAAAAATCTACTGTGAAAGTGCACACAGGGTCAGTGTGACCCCACCAGACTGCTCACAGAGTAAAATGACTCTGGCTCGGTTAAGGAATCCTTGACTATCCCGTGGTAGCCACTTGACTAAACATGACTAAATGTTTGCTTCCACAAAGGTTTCACTTATTTCCACAAAGATTCTCCTCAGAGCTACATTCGCCAGCCAGGCTATTGCCTCACTGAGAACCCCTCTCCTGTTTCTTCACTACTCAGCTCCACCAAACTAGCACCAGCAGCAGCAATTAGTTGGAGTTTCTTAAAGAGACAGATGCCCAATTTCAAGGCACCAAATTATGAAGTAAAATTTCTTTTACGTTTTATATTTGATATGTATGTATTTTTATATCATCTGAAGATAACACAGTTGCTTGATTGTGTTAAAAATGGCACTGTGCCTGAAAAATACATTGTACTCCTTAGAAGGCAAAAATTAGATTTGTAAGAACAACATGTGACTGCATTAGGGTGGAATCATGTCTAAGAATAGGGATTCAAAAGTAATTACTCACCAAATATATTCTAATTATCTTTAAATGATTTATTTTTATATTGTGGTTTTCTGTAATAATGTTTACATTAAGCCATGTTAAAGTGAACTGTTACTAATTTACAGTAACTTAGCAATATACAATGGTCCTTAACTAAATTGGTAATTTTACACTGAATGGCTCTATTGTTGATGTCACATTTTGATGCACTTCTGCTAGCATCCTTTTTTATTTACAAACACATCCTATACACATTGGGGTGACAGAGTTTTAGTTTGTCCTCTGTGCTCTGCAATCTGTGCCCATTGTTGTGGAGCTACAATCCATTAGCTTGCCATCATCAGCATGTGAAGGGGAATGCCTGATATCATTGTAAAGCATCTTTGAGTGTCCAGATAATGTGCCATATAAATCCGATGTCATTTCATTCCATATATGCACTGTTGTCAGATTTTGACTCCAAAACACTTTCCCTTATGCTATAGATGAATTGGACAGCTACATGTACCAGACGGTGGGTCATCAGGCAATAGAGCTGTATGCTGATGCGATGGAGTTGCCTCTTTATAGACGTACCATACAAGGTTCCAGCCTGGACACGAGCAGAAATTACAGTGAGACAGAAGGGGATGAGGTGGAAGACCTGTATCAGCTTCTGTACCTCGTTAAGGTAGGTTTTATCTCAAGAAGACTTTATGGATTTGTTTTTTCCTCTTTGTTTTTCTTACCTCATCATCTCACAGTAAACTACTGCACAAAGAATTGAAACTACTAAAAAAAAAGGTTAAGAAATATTTTGTGTTGTGCAATAGTAGTAAAAAAAATATTAATGGTGTTACATGCTAACTGCAACCCAATCAGTTTTAAATCATTTTAACAGGAAACCAGGCACGGCCACCTGAAACCTGCAGCCTATACTGGAATCTGAAAATGTTGATGAAGGTTTCAATTAATCAACGCATCTATTTCCTTTAGAACCTCTTTTCATAGGGACTGGTGTCTGTATGGCCTTGGAGGCTACTGTGGGACATCATTCTGCATGATGGAACTGGACAGGTCATTGATCTTTTTGCACAAGCACAAAACCTTTGTAGTGACATGGCTGCAGCATGTTAAGTGTGTGTGGAAGAGTCCTCGCACCCAAACTTGATAGTGCTAAGAATAATTAAATGTCAACAGGTGACATTCACGCCCTGCTAATTAAATGGTTTCCTGGGGTCTTGGTGCTACTGGACTTTCAGCCATAGAGAGATACACACACCTCCAAATTGCACATGTAAACTGGTTGAGCGAAGAGACCCTTTCAGAAGCAGAAATGCATTGCAGTACTTTGGAGTATTTCGTGCAGTATTAGAATACATTACAATATATTTCAAGTGTGACATTGGTGAATATTATTTCCTTTAATGAGGGGAGTTGTACATTTTTCGTGTTGGGGTTTTTTAAGTTTTATTTTATTTTTGCAAATCTTTTGCATAGGATCAGATGGCATACAGCGCTTTTTTGCAGGAACTATCCTAATCTGTATTGCAGATTTGTTTATTTGTTTATTCCTCCACAACAAAGCTGAAACTGGTGATGGACATGCAAAGTACTCTTATAGGTAGAACAAATATTGTAAAGAAGATTGTAAAGAGAAATGATGGTGCATATGGGATGCCTACGGTGGTAGCATTATAGTTTAAACAAATGCTAAGGAAGCCCTATTGAATGGTTCAAAAGATCTGAGAAAAAGAAGTCTACATTTTTTGCAAATATTCATAAGTTTAGTGAAACTGAACTGCGAAGCAGGATTTGTGGCTTACGAAGTAACTTCTGTCTCACCTTGGGGTTTGTTTAGTTTTATGAGCTACATTCACTTCTTATCTGGGTCTGTAGCCCAGGCCCCGCAGGTCTTGACCCCGACATGTCTGATCTAGGATGTGCGGGATGGTCTGCTTCCAGATGTCTTTTCAAGTTGCTGTATTTTGCCAGGTATTGTTGCTCCACATGTTTTGCAAAATGCCTTTTTTAAGATTTGAAACGATTCCATATGTTCACCCTTTTCCTTCTTCTTGGTGACGCTTACTTCCTGCTGCTCAAGAAGATTGAGTCTCACGTGCTTTTTTTTCCAAACCCTCTCCATCCAGTTTTACGCTCTTTCGTTGTATTTGTTCTTCAAAAGGTCAAATTTCTTTTGGCATGTAGACATTTTCACTATACTTATCATAATTCCAAATGAGCCTTTTATTTACTTTTAGTCTGGTTTTGCTAAGAAAAGGTGGTTGATCAATGTATGCAATGTATGAAAGATATATGATGGAGTCTAACCATCTGTTTCCTCATACTGCTGTAAGGAGCTGCTACTTATGTTGTAGCATCAGTTGAGCTGCTGCACTCTTCATAACACCTGTTATCATCTGCATCTAATCTACTCAGAAGAGTAAAAAGTCATGTTTGTGCTTTTAGCCTGTCTCATTTAGTATGCCATAACTTCACTTGTAAGTGTGATAAGTTGCCTCTCCGTCTCACTCCAGAACAATAGTATGCATGCTGCATCCGTTCATCAAAGTTTTATGTGCAAAGTTGGAGAGAGGTGCCCTTCAACAATGGCTTCACAGGAAAAGTTCAAATTTTTTTTTATCTCAGTTGACAGAAGATCAGATGCAAAAATTAATCACCGGATGAATATTTCATCAAATAGACCCATTTGCTAGGACGCTGAGAAAATATTCATTTGATGGCAAATTATGTATGAGGACCTCGGTGGTCCGGTGCGGTGCAGGGGTGGCTGACTGACAGCTTTGAGATAAGTGCATGTGTGGTTAACTCAGCGCTGCCTATCTGATTGCCTGCAGCCATGAGGAAGCTACCTGGACAGAAACTTCAACCGCGGCAAAAGCTCTTCCTGCTGTCAGCGCAAACAGTGTGCGGGGATTGATCCTGTGCAGTGTTACGCATTATTCCCGCCGCACCCCTAAACAACCTCCTATTTTAGCCAGATACATCAAAATTTAAACGCCTTTTATGGGAGTGTGGAGTTTGTTTTTCAGATGAGAGCTGGCTCGATGTGCTGGAAATAAGACAGATAGCGTTTTCTCGTGGTCCTTCCTAAAGAGCTGATGTGGAGACGTGTTTATCTGGAACCCAGGGCTGCTCTGGGGTTTCCGCATGTTCACACATTCAGACCTAGTGGCAAGGGCCAGTCAGACTGCCCGGGGGCATTTCAAACCTTCAGCCTGCCCCCCTTTTTTTTTCTTTTTTTTTTTATCATCTTCTAAATAAATCGGCCCGTTTTACAAACACTTTTAAATCGAAAACCTTTTGATGTAGTTTTTGTGCTGTGATTATATGCAACTTCACACGACCTGCTTTCTGTTTTTATGCCGCCTCGTAATCATTTACATTTAAATATTTCTGTTGCATGTGAGGCAACACCATCCTTGCCTGTGGCCATTTCTCTAATTGCAAAAGCCTGCTAATTTCCCATTTCCAGGGCTCTTCTGGCCTGACCTCTTCAGTCTGCCTGGCCATGGATCAGGGCAGTTGGACTCCCATGGGGCCCTTGTAGGCCTGCAGAAACTCCAGTCATGTCCCCATTTACCCTTCTCACCGTCATCAACAATCCTTCACCATAAACAACAGGCTTCCTTTTTTGCTTACTGAGTGATGGCAACCATAAGAGTACAACTTGATGGCTCAGATTTCAGTTTCAGCTGCCGCTCTCTGAGGCTGTTTCCTAGTTGGATCTTGTGCTCTGCATACGTATTGCGGTCAGTTGTACTTATATTGTCAACTTTCCTACAAAATTCAACTTTAACAAATTATTTACATGTCTTAGGGTCATTTTTAGTGTTTTAAGGTTCACAGTTTAAAAAAAAACAAAGAAAAAATGATTTTTGGGTTTACAAAAATGTTAGATATTGCTGAGAGAATAGATTTTGATGAAACGAATAGAAAAAGCATTGTTGCTATAAAATAAAAACAATATAAAAATTTAAATAGCTTAAAAGCAATCAATTACTTTTTATCATAATTCATAAAACACCTTTTATACAGATAAATTTGATAAAGTGCTGTGCAGAGGTTATAAGGGACATAAAACTAGTAAAATGCCACTTTAAGCGAACAGTAACAAATAATAAAATATATTGAAGAAACACTAGAAACAAATATCAAATAGAAATAAATGGAATAAGTAAATAATAAAAATTTTAAAGTTACTCCTTAGAAGTTTTAATTAATTTCAAGTTACAAGCTTATATCTGGCAAAGAACACTTGCATGTAGATGAAAGATAATTTTTCTTCTCTCTTCCCAGATCCAAAGTTGATGACTTTTAAAAGCGGATATTCTTCCCCCCTCCTCCTTCTCTGTTTGCGAGGCTGGCAGCGCAAACTTGTAGCATTAGCCAACAGTGCCATCTATGGATCATCCACATTCTCTGCTCAAGCAAAGTTGTCTGAGAATGTTTTAAGCCATTCAGAAAATTCAAAGGAAAAGATCATATTCTTCAGAACCTTTGTTGATAGAGGGGGAAAAAAAAAACCCTCCAATTATATTAGAAAATATGAGCTATCCTTTCCCTGGCAGTGGCAATATTGGCAGAATGACAATGTGGCTCTTTAGTTGGCCTCTTTGCTCTCATCGCTGGCTGTGCATGGCAGCGCTTCTTTGAAGTGTGTAACCTGATCAACATGCAAGCCACGCCGTACCCTGTCCCATCCTGCTAGGTGCTGATCTTTGAACTCTTCCTTTGAGGAGCTGAAATAACAGTTTGGGTGAAGAAGTTTTTGACGTTTTTTTTTTTTTTTTCCTTTTCTTTTTTTTTTTGCTTGAGGCTGCATTTTCACAGAATAAATTGCATCTTTGTGTCATCTGGGAAATAAATCTGAGAGACTTGAATGCAGAAAGATTTTTTTTGTTGTGGTTTAGGGTTTAAATACTCATATTTGCTTTCAAATGGAAGTGCTGTCACCACCGAGGCGCATGAGTTACAAAATGTTATTTTGCGAGTTGTGTGCCCATACTTGACTGTGAGGTTGGTCTGCTCTGCTTTGTGTGATCCGCTCTGATGTGTGATACAGATCAACAGTGTCAGTCACCCCTGGCTGTAACGCCAGTCTCCCCACTGCCCAAAGCTTGCAAAACCCCTCATATTAGTCATATCTCATCCCTCAAATCTTATATCCTTCTCTCTGTGTTCTGTGACCTGACACAGTGGCTCTTTGTGCCCCGTGACCCCTGTTGTACGTGTCCGTGTGTGTGCGTGTGTTCCATGCACCCTTGTCTGTTCAAGGTCATTTCTAATCGAGGCCGCTGTTACATGATAACAGGTCTATCTCTGTTCTCACTGCACACCTTTCCACAAGCTCGGCCTCTTTCAGCACTCCAGGTTAGACTGAGGTGTTCTCCTCTCAGTCATCCATGCACTCTGTTTCTCTTTTTTAGATCCAACTCCAAACATGGCAGATGCCATGGATTAGTAGCTATTAGCTGCATTTCTTTTTAGAGATATAAACAATGTTTTTGGAAGGACGTCAACATGTACAGCACATTGCAAAAGGATTCAGTTTTTTTTTGTAGAAACCCTGTTGGCTGCAACTGCAGCTGCAAGTCAGTTAATCTTGCTTTGCACAACAAGAGAGTAACATTTTGACCTGTTCTTTGCAAAATAGCTCAGACTAAGTCATTGTAGGCTATGTGTTAATTTAGGGTTTTGCTGGAAGATGAACCTCTACCCCAGTTTGAAGTCTTTTGCAGCCTTTAGCATGTTTTCTTCCATCTTTAGCTCTGTTAAAGAACTGCATCCCCACAGCAATATGCTGCCATTACCGTGTTTGGACGGGTAGTCTTTAGGGCTGTATAATAAAATCGATATTGTGATATATATCGATATTTTCTTTCCTAGAAAAAAAAATCGATATTCATCTGCAAGTATCGTAACGTCCAACTGTCACCTTTCTTACTCATTGCTTGCTTCGCACCAGGTCGTCAGGCTTAGAGTGATTCCTTCAGATGTTCAGGTTAAAAAGGCATCAAACTATTCAGAGCAGGTACTTGGTGCATTTTATTTACTTTACAAATGCATGTAAGCTACAGTTTGTACTGTTTCAATTACAAGAAACATGTTTTCTCACCACTTCTTTAATTCATTTTGTCCAGCTGTTGACTTTAAGTCTGTGTCCAACCAGAGCCAGGTATTGTGTAGTTGGTGCTTTTAATCAGTTTTTAGTTAAATTAATTCAATCCAACTCTATAACAGTCACAAAATGTCACCAAAATCACTCTGTCCTTCTAAAATCGTTCAAAAAAATTGCAAAATGTATTGAATTGTATGGTTTGCTGAATGTCGCAAGATATATCGTATCGTGGGCAGAATATCGTGTATCGTATCGTGAGATTATTGTATCACTACAGCTCTACTAGTCTTAGTTTTCCACCATGCAACATAAATTCAAATAGCTTCATATCAACAATGACTTTTTCTTAACCCTCTTCCATAGATTTCCAGAGTTCAAAACTACTTGGCATACTGAAATACTCTTCCACCTCAACAATTAATCTTTGCTGCTCCACTAGACTTATGATAGGTCTTTTGGATGTTTCTCTTATTAATATTCTCCTTATCTGACATGTTGGTTTAGGTAGATTGCTGTATCTTTATAAATTTTCAGCGTCACCACTCTTCAAACGCTGTTCACTCTTAACCCTTCTTTAAAACGCTCTTTAACTTTCTCCCCAACTTTTCTGCCGTTGCCATTTTAACATCATTTTTCACTGATGTTCTTAACAAACCTGTAAGGCTTTCACAGAATAGTTGGATTTTTGCTCAGCTTTAATTATAAGTACTCTGTTTAGTAGTGAGGAATTTTCTGAAGATAATTGATTGCAGTGGATTTTATGTAAAGCTTTTATATTAGAGGGTATTGAATTGATACCCAGTCCTCAGTTTTCAAACTACAATAGGTGAAAATGTTTGATATTATGCATCATTTCACCCTAAAGTTTGTGGTTGCAACATGACAAAATGTGACACAGTTTGAGGGGTATGAATACTTTTGTAAGACACTGTGAGATGTAGAAAACAAAAATGACGCCATCGCATCAACTCTGCAACCTTTGAGCTGATGAATAAAGACAAAGACATTTAAGCTCATTAGAGTGATGAGGAACAATAGATGATATCTATGCACATGTTCTATTCCGCCAACTCTAATTAGCCCGGCTGTAACATCTCTGTCACAGCGAGACCCCGCTTACAGGAAGACGGAAATGTTACTTTCAAATCAAATTTTTTTTTTTATCCTTTAATGTCTGACTTCTCAGAAATACAACTTTTAAAATAGTTTGTTCTGTTTTAATGGGTGATCTTTTTTTCTTTCCAGAGGTGGAGGGGTGAGATGAGTTGAAAAAAATCTTGAAGAGGCAGACTGAGACCTTTGGCCTTTGTAGATTAAACAATTCCCTCCCTCTCATGTGGGTTAAAAACACCTTGTGTTTAGTGGGATAATCCTTCTCTTGAACTCACACGCACTCTTTCCTCCTCTTCTCCATGTTTCCCCTGACCTTTATTAAATACACACTCCACTTCCCCCCACTGACGGTATGCTATTGACATCCGCACACAGGAGCAGGGCCCTTGGAGATTGTCGAGGCAGCCCATCCACAAGTCCAAAGAATTATCTTCTTTTAGCCTTCCCTCTTTCTTTCTTTCTACCTTTCCTCAACTTTTTCTTCCTTGTATTGTTGTCGCACTTTCATCCGAACTCTTCAGAAGCCGAGACTCATGCGTCCTGATTGAGGTGCCTCCTGCTGTGAAGAGAGAAGGCAGAAGAACCGAAGGTAGAGGAGAATAATGGAGAACGGTGGTGAACAGAGGTGGAGGCGTCTTTGGTTGAACCAGGAGCCAAGCAGTATTGATTAGGCAGCCGAGGTGTTGTGAGACAAGATGTTGAGATTCGGTGTGAACCATGAAAGGTGGAGGAGGGGGGGGGGGGCGGGTCAGAATCAAACACCCGACTCTTCTCTGATTACCAGCATGGTGCCGCATTAGACGTACATCGGGGGCTCAACATGAAAATGGATTTCTTTAAAAAGCTGGTTAATACATAAATCATGACCTCTGGGGTCACCGTGAGGGTTTAGAAGATCTGATCGATAATAAAGCTAATGCAGGCTTATTGTAGGTGGTTTGTGGTGCAAAGAGACATCTAAATGGTTTTAATAGAAGTCACTCGCAAGCTGTTGTGGGCCAACAGGCAATCGTTTGTGCAAAGTTTTTATTGTTAGAGATGCAGCTTAAGAAATCTTAAAATCATGAAAAAGTTTGAGTGTTTTAGTTTGTAAAATGAAACAGAGAATCTGTCATACATTATTCCAAGCAGTTATTTCAGCTCATTTTGATTATTATGACTTCAGACTAGTGAAAAATCACAAAGCATATGTCCACAGAGTATTTAAATATTGTTTCAGACTACTGAAAAACATCATTTTAAATGTAGAAATGTCAGTGTACTGAAAATAATGTATGTATTGTAAAATATATTCACTCAATTCTTGGTTGGGTCTCTTTTTGTATAAATTACTGAATCAGTGCGTTGTGGCATGGAGATAATCTGCCTGTGGTTTCTATTATTATAGACTTCAGCTCATTTACGTTGTTGGATTTTTGCTAACTTCTTCTAGACAGTACTACATAGATGTTCTGTGAACTTAATGTCAGCCCAGTTTGCTGGTCTGTCTAGTAAAATGACCATTGTCATTCAAGCAGAAGTTGATACTTTTGGCAGTTTCTGTAAGGGTTTTGCCTTCGTAATCTTCTCAAAGCTGTAGCCATAAATGTTGATTTTCTGACATTACATTTCTCACTAATATCATCTTTTATTTGATCAGTTCAAATAAAACTGAACTGATCAATTCAGTTCAACTCAGAATAAAGTTGATTTTATTCTGAATTTCAGAAATAAATCAACTTTTCTTTTGGCATTCAGGTAAGTTTAAGAATGTATTACAGTTTCCTCTCATGAAGGTTCCTTCAAGCAGCTGGATCTCCGGTGCCGCCTCTCTGTGATAGTCCTTGTTATCTTTTCCTCAGCTCTAAGATTCTTGTATTTGTGTGGGTCGACAGGCTTGTTTTGCACTTGAGGAAGGATAGCATTAGCGGTGAGATAATGGCGCTGTGTATTGTTCGCTTGGCCGTGTGGAAATGGTGGGACAGGATCTATTAGATGCAGGCCCATTTCCCACCAGCTGACGCTACCGGTTAGCCGCAAACATTAGATAAAGAGCCGAGCCTCCCAGAGCCTTTGTAATTTGTTTGTGTTTTTCTGCTTAATGTACTTTGCTCAATCTTGTTTAGTGATGATGGAAGCTGATAGTCTTATCTTGCCTTGCCAAGGGCATGAGCCACCACAAACTGCTAGGTTTGAACATTGTCCCATTGAGGAACAACGTGTTTTTTTTAATCTTTGTTTTCTGGCTCTATTTTGATGTTAAAGACATTAAGGAGCTTGTTTGCACTGAAGTTTTGGGGATTGAATTGACCCTGGAAGAAAATTACTGTGATCAAAATTATATTCTCAAATTTCCCTTTTCTCCCTCTCTAGGAATTTCATCTCTTAAATCTTTTAAACTTATGAGGTACGCACAGCTAGCTTAATGCTGTCTTCCTCACACCATGCAATAAGTGAAGTCTTTCACCTCCCTGCCAATAATCTTCTCACATTTTAGAGGGCTTTTGTTCTGTGAACCACTCTCCCCTCACAAAATATTTGTTGGAGGATTCATCATCTTCCGCAGTTAAATACCATCTATGGAAAAAAATTCAGTAGAGCTTGAAGAGTAAGTTAAACCATTATCAGTGCTGCAATTTATTCTCTCCCTCTCACTCTGGAGATCAGAGGAGGGGTCTTTGAGATCTTTGAAGGATGCAGGACAGGAGAATTAAAAGCTAAAAGCTTGGAATATAAGCTCAATCGGAAAAAACAAGAAAGATTTTTACAATTTGGAGCCTGTGTGTATAAATGAACATGAGCACATGACCGTGTGTGCACCCTGCGGACCAGGCGTTTGCTTTGGGCCATAAAAAAAACAACTGACATAGTTTGCCTCTCTGTGGCGCTGGATTTTTGCTCTTTGATTCTGTCCCTCTCACTTTCTGAAAGCAACTTCCTGTATCAAATGCTTTTTTCCTCCCTCCAGCCAAACGGGAATGTTGATATACAACAGCTCTGGGATCATAACTTTGTTTTTATCTCCCAGAGAAGGCTCTTGCTGCAATGTTTACGACTTTACCAAAAATTATGAGTTGATTAAAAGCAAACCTTTAGTGACAGTTTGATTGAAACCTGATAAGATGTGAGTTTGTTTGGTAAAGCTGCATAGATTCATCCATCCATAACTGTCTTCTGCTTCTCCATTTAGTTTTCACTATGTGTTGATAAGGAAAGCCTCCTTGTCCTTGGCCTGCTGAAACAAAGACGCAGTGCTTGCTTTGGCCAAATACTCGTTCCTCCCTGCCTGACAACTGTCTGGGCGTGTGTTTACGTAGACGTATATATCTTAAGAGGAAACCAAGAAAATGTTAATCTCTCTACATTTCCAACCCCTGATGAATTCCTACATTTTCCTGTGATGCATGGAAAATGTATTCGTCAAAAACAGATTTGTTTTTGTCAAAAAAAAAACTTAGCTGGACAATGTATTTGAAATTGAAATTTGTATTCTGTCATTTGAAATGAATGCGGTAGTAAACTGTTTACATTCATATAAATTACATATGATAACAAAGTTGAACACAGTTTGGAGGTATCAAAATAAGGCTGGTACCTCCAAGTGGAGGCTGAAAGTCCCTTTCTGCTTTACTTTGTGATGTTAGATAAAGTCTCAGTAAGTTACTCCTTGTCTTAACATGCCCAAATACAAACTCAATTGAACAAAATGCCACCGTTGCACCTCCATGAATAAATTCAATATTTTTCCTTCTTTGTCAGCGCACACTTGCCTGTCACTCCTCACTTTTCTGGTTGATGAGCAGAGCTCATTCATCGGCCTGAAGAGACAGCGTGTCATGTCATATCCTCTGTTGGCTGGTCACACCTGTATCGCAGCCTAAGCGGAGGATTATGCTCTTCTGTGGTCTGCTTTTTCCCTCCACGTCCTCATGCTACATCATCTTTGGAAGTTTATGTGCAGCTGGCTTAGTGGGAACTTTGTTTTTCTTGCTTCAGCAGTGTGCATGGTTGAGACCTGACGTATGTTGAGTCATCTAGCCAGTCTGTCTGCAAGCGCAAAGGAAGAGCCCATCATTCAGCAGCTACTTCAAACACACAGCAACACCAGTGTACCGTAGGGAATGTGTTTTTGAACAGCTATTTGAACAAAATTTTGCCTAATATGTGTTTTAAATAGCCACCTGCTAAGCCTCCATGCCCTTTTACTGTTTTGTTGTATCTGAAACCCTCAGTATATACTCTTGTATCCGAATGGAAATGGTTAATCTTTAAATGTTAACTGCTGCAACATAATTATAAACACTCCCAAAGATTTCTTGTATATGGTTTTCCATATGCTACCACCTGCCTCTTTCTGAACTCAGGTTGTCACTTTGGATCGTACAGAAAGGTAAAGAGAATCAAACATCTGTCTTCTTCTTTACTCATACTCAGCTTCCTGTCATTTTAGTATGTCTAAGCTGTCAGGGCACCTTATCACGCCCCAGGACTTTGTCAGTATTCCATTAAACGAGATCGCTTGACCCCAACAGGCCCCAACTCTGCACTGCATCCACTTTAGATGCAACAGCAACCCCCATCCCAATATTCCCACAGTGGGGGAAAGCACAGAAGGACAATCCCATTAGATTAAAACGGGTCCAGAGTGCATCTAATGCAGGCAACATTAAAACTGTGTCACATCCAGTCACTTACATGATGGATGCAGGGAAGGTGGGGCAGAGAGGATGCCGGATGGAGTAGAATGTTGAAGACAAGGGGGTGTAGGATTTAAAGCTATGGGGTCAGACATGCTGATAATATGACATTGTGATTGCAGCTTTGGAGAGCAGTAGACAGGACTTCTGTGCCCTTGTGCAAACTGTCATTCAATGCACTTTAATTGAATTCCTCCACCTTCTTCAGTTTTCCACCAAACCGATATTACAGATAGAACACTACATACAACACACAACATTCATGTAAAGCATTATGCCGTATATGTTCACCAATATACAATTTACAAAGATGATTTATAATTAGGACATTCTGGAAAGGTTTGGAATTATATTTAGGTATTTTCCAGTATGAGGAAAAAGCATTAAAAAAGGTTTAGATTTCCTGATTTTAACCCCTATGCCATTGTTTGCAGATCTGTCCGGGCTTCTGCAGGTTCCATGTTTAAAGCCTGATACCTGTAGAACGTTCTGCCATGAATTCAAAGTCATCTTTTCTGTTATTGAGAAATAAGCTATTCTTATGTGTTTTATTTCAAAATGTCATTTTCTAGACTAAATTTTTGACATGAAAAATGCATAGGAACCCTGGGTGATAATTTGTTACTTTGCGTTTGTAATAGGTACAATCTGGCAGCTCTGGGCTCAGACTGAATCTGGCATTTTGGAAACCCACCATTCTGCAAATTGGAGCTTTGTATTGTTAGGGTGTATAATTAGAAGCTCAGTCTGACAGCCATTGAGAGAGCATTAATGAGGGTTCTGATGTAATCCATATGAATATGAATATTGAATTTTTAATATTTTATGGCTTTCTAATTGCCTTGGTTGCTGTTAATGGCTTTGACTGTTAAACATTTCCCTGACTGAATATCTACCCAAGTGAGGAGAGAATTGTAGCTTCCTTCAGTTAATTTTTGTATGTATCTTTAGTACAGATAGATTTTGTGACTGAAGGCATGTCTGTGACTGTGAATACATTTGAACCAGTCTTTTACTCCCTTCCAAAGATAAATGTACATATAATTACAAAATACATCACACGCTACCTGATATAGAGTTTAATGGCCGTATCGTTTCTTTGTGGAGCGTGTCTGCTGGCCTTAATCTTTTCCACAGCTGACATCTTAATAACTCAGGCCTCTCCATCTATTTCCACAGGAGACATCCGGATGTGGGGGAAGGATTAGTTTAATGAATTTGACAATTAGTAACAGAAGTTAATGACTGCATGGGGCTAAGTATCCTGATGGACATAGCTAGAGGGACTAAGGGCCTCCATTGCTGTGGGCCATAGATCCTCATTAATAGCTTCTCTGCCTGCTGGAGAAGACATGGGAAGTCAGGTCATGCCTTTGTTTAGCCTGCCTTTGATGGAGCTTCTAGGGGTTTGGACTGTTGCACAACACCATGCCAGAATAGACCAGGGCAGGAGCTGGATAAAACCCCCCAATGTCTGAACAAGGTTAGGGTCATTTCATGTCAAAAATAACAAATTAAGAACAAAGTACAGGGACTTTCAAAAGTTTTCATACCCCATCATATTTTATCACACATCAACAACACATTTTTTGTATTTTTTTTTAATGCAATAGACCAAGCAACATTTTATCAATGTGTTAGCATGGCCCAATCAAATCTCATAACTAAATCAAATTGAAAGTGTTGTTCATAGAGCATTTCCAGTTTGACCATGCTTGAACTATTTTGCTCTTCACAGTTATGCACTAGCTTGTGGTGCTTTATCACATGAACTCACAGTAACTACAAGGAAGTTTGTGGTTTGAATATGGTAAAAGAAAAGATCTTTTGAAAATTGGGTTCTGACCCTCCTGAGAACCTTTGCATTGATTATTAATATTACTCAGGTTTCACCTCTAACGGTCAAAATATTGTTTTGTCAGAGAAGCTCTGGAAAAGATTCTATTTCATTCAGTGTTTTACTGCGCTACCTTGTTTTTACAATATCTTTACTTTTAACTATAAATTTCAGCTTTTCTAAAAACTACAAATTTGTTTTCATAGTAGAGTGAATACCCAAAACATCAATCATTTCTAATCTATGGCTTACTCAAAAATAATTCACCCTGAGTCTTGGACTAGATTTTGAAAAATAATCTCCAGAGCAGCGCTATCCCTCCTCATTCCAGCCTGTCTCCTGGCAATTCTGTAATGGCGACAAAAACACAGCCTCATCCAAAAATAATCATTTCCCAAAGCCACTGCCAAATGCTCCAGTAGCAAAAGTCTCCACTGCAAACAGAAAGGGATGTGTGAGAAATTCATCTCATGTTATAATTAGTGGCGAGTAGGCTGTAAGGCTGTGCGATGGGATGTAATGAGAGCCAGGGAAAAAAAAAAGAGGTGCCATTTAATTAGACGAGGCAGAGTTGAACCTTTGAGGTCCAAGTACCA
The DNA here is from genome assembly GCA_033032245.1 of Poecilia picta. Taxonomy (NCBI): domain Eukaryota; kingdom Metazoa; phylum Chordata; class Actinopteri; order Cyprinodontiformes; family Poeciliidae; genus Poecilia; species Poecilia picta. Next base: position 16,456,557 of record CM065374.1, read on the forward strand.
CAACCGCCTGCCTCCTGAGAGAGGCTAGATAGAGGGAGACAGACAGACTAAAATACACAAAGAAGCTGTTATTTGTTGTTGCTCTGGCGCGCTGATGCTCTTGTCAGGTCCTGCCAAGTTTAAAGCCGAGGGACTAAATTGGTGTTGATGTTGCACGCTCCTTTACAAACTCTCTCCTTTGTGAATCTTCTCAGCTTTCTGTCTGTCCTCCCTAATTCCACTCTGTGGCTCCTAATTTGCCTCTTTAGAGAGTGACAGTTGCATTTAGGCAAAAGGTTATCATTGTATTAGAGTGGTGTTTTCCTCGAGGCTTACCTAGAATTACATGACACCGCCTGCAGCCACCTTTCCCTCTATGCTGGCCTGAAATGTTATCAGTCTGACTTAATTACTGTCACCAGGCAATGGGATTGACTCTAATGTATGTTCTGGTCCTGGACTCTCTGGAGAGATTTTAGAACCTGAGGAAAATCCCTTCTTAAGATATCTCTGTGTTGGACTGCATGTCTACAGTTTAATACCTCACTTCCTCTGCTGCACAGTTAGCACAGTGCACATGCACGGAGCGCATCCTTTATCTGATTTGCCGGCGCGCCTATGTGGAGCTGTGCGTGCGTGTTTGTTTGTGTGTCTGAGCTCAGCATCAAGCCCCAGGCAGGGCATGGATTTCATTTAGGAAAGTATCAAAGGTTTACACCGTGTTCGCTTTAATCAGCATGTTTATCAGGCAGAGAAAAATTGCAGGAAGAGACCACAGGGAGAGGGAGGGGCAGTGGAGGATGAGGGGGGGGGGTTATCTTAAGGACCAGTAGCCAGGGAAATTGATAATGGCTACAAGGTAATTTACTGGAGACTTGGGCATCCCTCCTCTGCTCCTACCCTTGCCTCTCATTCTAATTACAGCCCATGTAATGTTCTAATGAATCTGCAGGTGTATGTGGGTAGAGGAGGGAGGAGGGGGGCATGGAGGCATTTATGAGGATGTATAACCATCAGCATGTGGCTCTTGCTCGTGATCGTTTGTGTATATGTGCGCGTTTGAGTGTGTCACTCTAGATCAAGCCTGTTTTCCTGTAAGAAGACTGAATGCATCTCAAGGCTGCGCCAGCATCTCTCAAGTGCATTGTTGTCCCAAGGTTTTTGAAGTATGAATATGATATGAAGAGCAATTAGATACGCCTTTAGCAATATTAAAGATACATGCCACTCACAGATGGAAAGTTGCGCTGGTGCTTCAAGTCATCAGTGTAGCTCCATCTTTTGGCTGGATGTGCAGAGGGTAGAAAATCTGGACCAGATGTCGATACATTTGTTTCTCAGTAAATTAGAATGTTAACAAAATTTTTATTGTTTCATTATTGAAACTTCTTTCTGGTTTAACACAAGGAATGACACAGTTTTAGCCAATCTCCCAGATAAATTTGTGCGGAGTGAGTCTTGAGTCTCTGACCCAAGTTTCACTCCACTATTTGTCAATGTCCCCAAACGTTTGAATTGGATTTGCTTCTCAATCTTCTCAAAGCTGTGATTATGGTTGCTGCTTGTGGGCAATTTTCTGCCACACCTTATTAATATACTGGGATACAGCCTTATGCATACCCAGCTTTACATGAATAAATTGAAATGGCTTACCCTCGTTTTGGGTTGTGTCAATAAATTTCTGTTTGTCAACTGTCAACTTATCACTCTCTCATAATTGCCTTGGTTGTAGCATTTCTGTAATATTGGTGAGCCTGTAAGACAGAAACTATCATTGGGGTGGCAGTGGACATGCATGAACAAACACACACTTACGTTTTAAAGACACAACCTCCCAGGACGACCATTGCCTTCCTTTGAAATTCCACTAAGTTCTCATCTCCCTTCATTGCTCTGCCTGGGATTTGTCCTTTTGAGGTCAATTTCTCAGGATGCATTTAATCTGAGCCATTCAGCAAATAGAAACCTGTGAATGACGACATAGAGTTTCTGCATTGTTTTTGAATTGTAGTATGTATGGTTGTAGTTTGACAACAGGAAGTGAACAAAGCCATTCAATCGCTGTTAGCCATGCTTCCCCAGTTAAAGTTTGAGCAAGAGGAATGTTTAAGACATTTTATTGGTATGGTTGTTTAAAGTACATGCAATTTACAATATGCTTCATGTGTAGCTCCCTTCATCGGCAGTACCAAGGATACCTTAATAAGCCCAAAGTCTGAACAACAAGGAAAATTTGGGTGCCATTTGTCATTTGGATTCCATTACAAATTCAAAAAGAATAGTTTACTATAGGAGAATGTGACACCACTGTTCTGTCACCAAGTAAGTTTTTGTCTTTCCTTTATAATAAAAACAAACAATGAACTATTATTGTTTCTTGTCCTCACAGGAAAAGGAGGCCATTGAGGCAGTGTCTGTAGGAGCTATTCTGTCCGATTACCAGAGGGTCCGTGTGGAAAATGTGTAAGTCAAACTCTGGAGGTTTAGAACAGCAAAGCTTACTTGTTCCTCTGAACTCAAGGAAGGCACAATCTGTGGTTCACCAAAGGAAAATGGTATATCCAGTTTTTCCCTCACTTGTGTGACTAAACTAAACTAAGACAGGGTTCTGTTTACTCGTACAGTCACATGTACACATATATTGTTTTGCTTATGCCATTTGTATTTAGGCTTGTTTCACTCTAGGTAAGTAAGCTGAAATTTTCATCATTTTAAAGATTTTTCTGAACAAATTTTTAAACATAAAATTATTTTTAACAATAGAAAAGCATTAGTTCTCCTTACTTTTTTCTTTCCTTCAAGTTTCCGCCAGCTTGGCCTCGTTTTGTTCTGCAGACAGCGCAACACTAACACTGTTGTTTTAACGACACACACTAAATTTACTCACATGTGAAATAGAGACACAACCACATTTATTTTTTACCACTGATAAAAGATTATTTCAGTAGCACAAATGTAAACTAAAAATCCAGCCCTTTGAGACCCATTATTTAGTAGAATAAGAAATCTAACATTAAGATACATCTTTTATAAATGTGAAATTACATGGCACAGTTACTACTTTGTACGTTGTTCTTTAGAAAGGACTTATGTTTATTTCATAACATAAAACGTTGGAGCAAACATTCATTGACCATTCCTCTTTGCACAATATCCTGTGTCCACCAGATTATAGTCTTATTTAAAATGAACTGGTTCAAGATGCCATGCTTTATAACAAGGTCCCTGGGGTTCTTTGGCGAAGACGTGGGCCCATCACATCATAGCATTTCACCATACTTGATAGTTTGCATGAAAAAATTCCCATTTGACAAACTTTTAAAACTTGTATTTTTTTCTTCTTTTTCACCGAGATTATCCTACTGCTGCCACAATATGAGCTGAATTTCAGCACATTTTATAACAGAGTTACCAACAAATATTTGTGCATGTGTAATAGATGCAATGCTCTCCATCAGTTCTTTGAAGAGTGGACTTTGTGAATATACAGTTTGACTCATGTTACCTCTGACTGCATGATTTAATAAAAATCATCAAATGGGGTTTTTTGTTTCCCATTAATAAGCTGTGAACGGTGGGCCTATCTGGGTGACAGGTTTCTTGTAAATAGATAAGGTGCTGTGCCAATATGGGGCTGTGACAATGTTCAGAAGTGGGTAGATATTCAATAATAACTACTTTGCATCTCTTTCACTTGTTTCATAGATGTCTGCGACTTGGTCTGCAGCCCCTGGCCTACCTGTGGCGTCGAGACCAAGAGCCGCTGCTCTCTGAGATGATATCATCCGACCTACATGCCATCCTCATCAAAGTTGCTGCTTTTGGTGAGTTCTTTGCTTGTCTTTTGTTTGTACCCCAGCCAGTTAACCTGCGTTCTAGTTGCCTTTTTCCTTTCTTTCATTTCCTTCTTCTTGAGGTGCCAAGCTGGTCAGAAACGCATACTTTTTATAATGAAAGTCAGTGGAAAGAAGCGGTGTATCTAAAGGAAGACAAGGAGACGAGTGAAGTACTACCCAACCCATTAATCTGCAGCTTAGCGGCGGTGTTAAGACTTGCGCCAGCGGCAATGAATTGAACCAGAGAACAATATGAAAAGATAAGAAGCACAAAGGAGGAGGAGGGAGGTATTTTTGCGGGGTTGTGTTAGGAGGGATGGGTGGAGAGACGGTTGGCAGTTGAGAAATACTCACAGGTGATTGCCCCTCACATTAATGCAAGCTGTCAATAACCGGTGCATGTCTGCACCATTCAGGAGAGGCTCAACTATGCGTAGCTCCATTTATGCGGTCCGTGAAGTGAAGATTAAAATCTCGGTTCTCTCATTTGCAGTCTTCAACTGCTTCAGTTCTGAGGAAAGAGGTTACTATGGAGTCACATGCTCTCCTCTCATCTGTTTTGGAGCCTGAGGACAGAAAGATCAGGTTACTGTAAAACAGTAGGGATAGAACAAAAGTTTTCCTTTTTTCTTCTCTCAAGTACACGATGTCAGGATCCGTACCTGTATCTGCTTGACAGTGCAGCTGGATTCTTTTGGGCTGTTCCAGTGATAAATGATTATTGTGGCTACAAATGGTTCTTTTTACTCTTAAATTACTTGCAGGGGGAGGTCATTATATACACACTGTTTACGTCCTGTTAAGTGCTTGTTGTCACCTTTGGAAGCAATCAGTCGGATCGGAGTCTGGAGCTGAGTGATGACCTGTGGAGCTGAGTATGTTTAGGATATTCTGCCTACCTTTCAACACTGCTTAGATAGCCCCTCATGACATGCACTTGCAACACCATTTATTGTTGGTACTTAAGTTGCTGCAGCCGACACTCATTTTTAATGTTAATAATAAAAAAAGGGGTTTGACAATAAATATGATGACCATCAAAGGAGAGAAGTTTTCAAGATTTTATTTTCTCGCTAAATTTAACCAAGCCGGAGAGATTTTGCTTTAAAATCAATTAAAGACATGAAAAATTAAGTGTATCTTCTTTAGAATCAAATAGTACAGACTGATGAGGGCTTCAGTAGAACTGTCAAATGTGCTTTTGTTCAAATACAAAAGTAGTTTTTTGTCTTCCATTTATGGGCTAATCATGAAATTAAATTAAAGAAATGTTTTTAAGAGAAAAACTCACTGAAGACGTGTCGCCTTGTAACTCTCCTACCCTGCCAAGCTTTGTAATCCAAACACAACTTGATCTGAAAGCAAATTCCTCACATTTTTTTGAAAGATTATAATTAGAATAGAAGATCACCTCTGGTGCCTTATGCGTATGTTTTGGCGTCCGGGCTGAAGATGTTTGTGTGCGTACGTATACGTGTGTGTTTTGGCTACAGGTAAAGCGAGCAGATCGTATCAGGCCTGACTTCTCACCTGTCCCAAGGCAGTAGTAATTAGAAAGGAGAGAATTGAATAGAGGGGCAAGCGCCAAAGGCATTTTAGGCAGCCCCCCCATAATTGCAGCTTTGGAGGGAGCAGGTCTGAGCAGTGAGGTGTGCTGCTTAGGGGAGATTGGATAACAGAAGGGCGTACCTGGTGGGCTTCGGTTTTTGTGTGTGGCAGAGAAAGAAAGTGAGTCTTTGAGGAATTTACTTGTGCAGACCTTTAGAAAAAGAGGGGAAAAAAACAACTTTCCTGGGGCAAAGGTTAAGTCTACGTCTCAAATCCCAACTGCAACAGCTTTTGATATTCTGTAGAAATCTGAAATGGGTGTTTTTTCCCTCTGTTTGATTCTCAGGAATGAGAGTCATTCAAGATTTATTTTCCATCATTAGTTTTTCTAGTCGACCAAAATTCCACCAAGACCAGAAATCCTTGAAGCGTATCTGTCTGAATGCTCAGAGTCAGTCTTCTTGAAAGCGTGTTTGTATACTGATGACTGCCTAAAACCTCTTTTTTTTTTTTAAGATGCCAACTGTCGTAGAGGGGAGTAAGTTCAATCACCCAAGTTTATGCAAATGAATGCCAGGAAATGCTTCTAATTAAAGAAAAATGTGTTGTGTGGTTCTGAAGCTGTCTCTTTAAAATGCAATATCCCCTGAGCTGACCATGCTAATTGGCATTTCTAAAAGCTAGTATAAAATATTCATGTAATTAGATAATTGATTGATTAATGCAGGTATATATCAGGGCACAAGTTCAGCAGTTAATTGGTCCTGCCAGGAGTAATTGGCACGTGCGAAATTGAGGTCTGTCTGCATGAACTGGAATGCAGTCTTTAAACTACCACAAAAATAATTTAATTTATCTTTCAGGACAATTAATACTTGTGATAATGACTAGTAAAAGGTTTTCATGTTGAATAATTGAGTTCTTTTCCCCTCAGACATTGGGAGTCTTATGTTTTCTGATTATTAGATACGAGCTTCAGCTCATATCTAATAAAGCTTAATTTTTAGAGGATAAATTAAATTGACATTGATGTTATATTACACTTAATTATTCTTTTTTATTGTCTTTTGATTTATTCCTAATTAAAATCTTTTGAAATTGCTGTCACAGTAAGAAAAAGTTATCAGTCTCTTTCTCAAAGCTCAGAAATAGTTGTAAAATCTTTTAACAAGTATATAAAAATGCCAAAATTTGGCAGTGTAGGCAGGTGCCAAGTGGAGAAACATCCTGCGGTTCCAGGAAAACCGTTTATCCACTGTCGTAGAGGGCCAGACTGACTAGCCTGAGCATTCATGGTAGGCTCTGCTGTGGGGAAGGTGTTCCAGTGCTGCAGAGCTAAAGGAAGGGTGTGAGTAGCGTGTACGCTTGCATGATTGTCAGTGCTAAGACCTTTCTCCATTGCTCCGACTGGTTGTTTTTGACCAGGAGTGGTGCATTTCTTCAAGTGTCAGTAGGAGGAGGCAGACTTTGTTTTTTTTTTCCCCCAGAGGTCATCTGTCAGGACAAGGTAAAATTTCTAACAAATATATGAAAAATAGAAAAGTATATATAAATTTTATAAATGTGTAGCTTCTGTAAAAGACTGATCTATGAAAAATGTAGATTGGGTAAGTATGCGTGATATATGTTTGCCATATTTCCTACCTCCGTATGACGTATAGCATATTACCGACCAGATACCAGGGTACAAAAAGGTTAAATGGTGCCCACTTCACTGAAGGTTGTTTCTTTTATTTTACTTTTCTTTCTGAAAATAAGATTACATCCTGATGGGATTGTAGTAAAGTTTATGCTGCCTATTATGCTTCTCACACCAACAGAATTTCAGATAAGAGCTTGACCAATTTCACATATCCTGTTAATCCTACCATCCTTTGTGCCGTACCACTTCCCTCTCCTTCCTTATTTCATTTCTGTAATCATCTCTCTGCCAAAGATTAGGTGATAGTGAACAGCTTTTGTTTTGGCGAAGGATCTTTTAAAACGTTGTTTAAAAGCTGATGCGGCTCACCTACAAGGGAGGAGATGCTTATTTCACCCATTTAAAGGCTAAAATGTTACACATCATGAATCCAATTTTCTCTGCTTTTTCTCTCTAAAGGCAGGGATTAAAGCGGAGCTGTCAGCTCGCTCACCGGATCTTAAGACAGCCCGCGGATGTCTGCAATACTGTGCTCAGCTCAGTTTAGACAGTATCTTGAATCTCGCAGCTTTTTAATTTGGCATTAGGCTCAGTAAGCAAAATCACAAGAAGTTTTAATTAAATAGGTAACCCAGTGCTGCTGGGCAGCAAAAATCTACCTTCTCAAGGGTTGAAAGACTAATCGTGGTTTCTCAAAAGATATAGAGGAAGATAGAGGATAGAGGCCTGGAGATAATTGTGTCTGACTTTAAGAAGGATAGAAGTGAGAGGAACCTTTTTCCTGAGTGAACTTCTGTTGAGTAAACAAAAGTTGCTTTTCCATTGTTTCCATCGGATCCAAGTTTTTTTTCTTCAAAAGCTTTTCTTGCATAAAGAGAAAGTTTTTGACATTATTAACTTCTCTTCTCTCTTTCTTGGTCTTACAGAACATTCCTGACCTATCGGATCACAGACAAAAGATCTCTTGAGATATAATTAAGGTTGTGTAGCCAGATTTTATGGAGTTTTTGGGTTTGGCCAGACTACAAGTTTGCATCAGTTTTAATGAACATTACTGGTTTTTTATATTGAGGCAGTATTATGATAGACTTTCATGTCTATCATAAAACGTTGTATTTATCATTTTCATGATAAATTGAATTGCAATTAATATATATTTTTAAGAATTTTCCTTAGTTTATTTTTATTATTTTTCTGAGAATATTAACAAATGCCATTAAGTTTAAAAATATGATTAAATGCAGTTACTGTATGCATTTTAGTGATACAAAAGCTTTTTTACTTAACTGTTGTCCTAAAGAAGCATATTGCAAATGCGTAAGGCTGTTGTCGACGATTATTTTATTGCTATGATTGCTTTTCCAATCAGATAGTCATTATTACCAAAAAATGTAGTAAATAGTTCTTATAGTGCATTTTATTTTTATTAAAATAGTATCACAAAATATCACAATACAGCTTTAAATCAATATTGGTACGTAATTGGCTAGTACTGGAATTATATACCTTTTTGGTACTTGACTCACAATTCCTCAACAGCACATTGTATTTCTTTCACCTGTCTTGTTTTTAATGTTTTTTTATTTAAGCTCAGTTTAAGGAAACCTCAGTTTTCAAATGGTTCCCTTGTAAACCTTGTCTTCTTTTTGAATATTGCCCCCTAAATGCCATCTCCGTGCTTCTAAAAAATGCATTTAGTCATTACTGGACATTGAAGTTTTAAAGTTCACTGAATTTAACTGGACTTTTATGGGATAATAAGATGTAAAAGGGCCTTTTAAAAGAGAGTCATTCCTTTCAGTCTCTCTCAGGAAAGCTCGTGTCTCTCCAAAGAGTGGTCTTACTGTCTCTGGTGGCAGACTAATGGCAGCTTCTAGTGGGCTTATTTGGGTTTAATGTGGCATAATGAGGTTAGGTAATTGGGTTTAGGTCAAGTTGTAAAACAGGTTTAGAGGAGACAGAGATGTGGAGATCATGCAAATGAGTGGTGTTAGATCGCCAGTAGCCTGCACTGATGGCTTCTTTAGGAGTTTGCAAAGCATATATTGTACAAGTGCAGCCTCGTTCCAGCTTCCTTCATGTACAAATGGTTTCAGTAACCTTAATTCCAACCGGAACATCAATTAGGAAAACACTCACACAAGTGCTAAGTGGTCTTTGGAGAAATAGTTCCACATTAATGCCATCTTGGTATGGTTTTATCACTCACTCCTGTCGTCGTAGGTTTCAGTCATCCCGTTCTCTCCTTGTAAATATCAAATTATGTGTCATATATTATTTAAGAGCTGGGAAGTTAATGAACACATTAAAAAACGCTGCACCCACCCTTAGGAGCTCGGAGCCAATTTTCAAAATTTGTTAAAAGGCATGACTAATTAAAGAGGATATTTTAATTGGATTGAATTTTAATGCTTTTCTTCACCCTCCTTATTACCTTTGTGGTGGGGTTAAGATGAGAGGATGTTGAGATTAGATATTCTCACACTAATTAAGACTACAGATCCCCTGGGAGGAGAATAAAGACCTGCTCATTCTATCCTTCCACACCCTGTCTATTCTCCTCCTTTACCCTCCTTCCTCACTATCATGGTCCTCCATCTCTCCTCCCTGAAGCGCTGGACGACGGAGACCCACAGCAGACACGCAGCTGGGATTAAGATGAACGCGGGATGGGATGCGACATCCCTCCTTCACATCTCCTTTCCATTTTCCTCTCGTCTTCCGGCCGTCGCTCCTCATGGGGCCAGAAGATGACACATTAACCTTTGAGGTTGTCAGGCCATGAGAGACGAGAGATTCTCACATTAGGATTAACTTCATTTGTCTAATTAAACACATGACCATGCCAATGAGCAGGACCATGTGATCTGCGCTAGCGAAGGAGCTATATTCGATTTTCGGTGGAAATTATGTGGCCATTTTCAACAACTATCTTTATTATCGTGGCGTCACTGTCACCACTGTATGATTCACCCATAAAGGTCATCAGTTACTTGTTAATGATTATGCCATTCACAGGAAAACCATGTGGCTAATGTACAGGTGCCTTGAAGTAAATTGAAATATCGTTGAAATGTCATAAAAGTGAAACTCGTATATTATAACGATTCGTCACACATGCAAACGCTCAAGACTTTATTCCTGTTAATTTTGGTAAACTTTGCTCTAACGACCTGACTCAGAGTGGTTAGGCACCAAGACGAAGGTGAGCCACAAAACACATTTGTACGACTTGTTTACATTATGTTTTTCTTTTCAGATTTCCACACTGAAAAGGTGCTAGGTGCAGGTTCAGCGTGGACGTCTGCCAAAACACGGAACGACTTATCTAAAATATTAAAGAAACATACCAATAACACATAGACTCCTCACAATCATGTACAGCATTGAATGCGTTATCAGAGGTGCTTCACAGTAAAGGTGTGGCAGGTTGGGATGAGCAAAGAATGGAAACGGGGCGATCTGCATCATCCGCCATCTCCTCCTGGGAAACCAGCCCAAATCTGCCCATCTTTTGGCTCCACCAATCAGGAGAGACACCTGACACCTGCAAACTCAAAATTACATATTCAGAAAAAAACTGCACTTTAATATAGCAGCTATAACTACATTGGAAACCCAACATGGTATATATTATAAATGGCCTGTTTTAATTAAGAATTATTAGCCAACTGATGTTCGTAATATACGCTCTACTTGTCCTCTCAGCATTGCTGTTATTCCCGATTATTGTGAAATGTTTTCTACAACACATTTCCCTTCCCTTCTTTTCATTCAAAATGCCCTTTTTTCTGGGCTGATGCAGTACTCTAATCCTCTGAGAAGCAGAACTTTGGGTTTTCATTCTCTGTCAGCAATAATCATTAGAAGTTAGAGAATTAAATCCTTGAAAAAAATGACTGTTTAAACGGTGTATTCAAAAATGAGTTTCACTTTTAGAATTTAATTGTAGAAATATATTATCTAGAACATTATTTTAATTCATTGAGGTACTTCTGTAGAAAAAGTAAGAAAATCCATAATGAAAGACCATCAGCTGCACTTGTTTGACTTTACAATCGTACTGTTATTTTTTTAAAACTGTAAAAGTAGGAAAAAGGGCAAATACTTGGTTTGGAATTTCCTCAAATTTAGCATTTTATGTTCATGTCCTGTTATGTTTTTATTGTTCTATTCTTTGTCGTAAGCACCTGGTACTGTGAGCTTTGTTTTGTGTCTGAGCAGTGCAGAATGTGCTGTAGGAAATTGAGGGCTGCACTTTCTTTCTGGGTGAGATGAAGTTCAACGCTGAGGCCTCAAACTCCGGAGCCGAGAAGGCAAAATCAGAACTTCACCGTCTCAAAGGAGCAAAACCCCTCCAGGGGTTTAGGGAATTGTTGATTGATTTATTCTACCTTTCATTCCTAAATTAAAGCAGTCAGGCTGTTAATCTGAATCTGAAGCAGCAGATTTTTATTGCTATAAACAGGAAGAGTGCATTTGTTTTTGTAAATGGTAAATTAAACGCTTTTGTCTTATTGTCTGGGGAGTGTGGGGGAGTGAGCCAGAGCATGCCACGACTCGGTATGCATGCAAAACTGACCGGCACATTTTCTTTCCCCTTCTTTTCTCTCCCATGCCTGTGAGTCACTTCCATGCACCATTTCAGGGGAAGGGGAGAAAAAAGGCAAATAAACAAGATTTCTTTCCAGAGTTTATGTTCTCAAAGGGAACTACATGTGCAGGGGGCAGGAGAGGGTGCATTGGGGGAGTTTGCGGCTTGCAATTGAAAATTGTTGCCTTTACAGAGAGAGATCTGTGTACACTACTTGCAAAGTCAAACAAATAGATTCAGGGTGCAGGTTTAGGAGTGTTTTTGTGAGACTGCCCGTAAACCTCCCTGCCTGTCATCTTCAATCACCAAGTCCGTTTCTGATCAGACCTTTTTTTTTCTATCTCCCGCTCTCTTCTTGTCTGTGTGCACGGTGTTTGTGTGTGCATGTGTGTGTGTGTGCGTGTATTTGTCTGTGTTTGTGTTGCTTTGTTAATGTTATCCTGCATTTTCCGTGCGGATGCCAGGCCTGGATCCAGAGAAGCACTTAGGAAAATCCCTGGCCGATATGCAGCCCTATTTGAAACAGGTCATACACTCTTAGATACCTTTCCAACAATCTGATCTCAGTACTTTGTGATATCTTAGTGTGCACATCATTTTCTATTGAATACACATATACTGTTCCAGTCAGACGTTTACATACATTATCAGCAGCCTAAATATGAATACTTTTTGAGTATTAAAAGAGATATTGGAACTTTTCCTCTTTTCATCTTCACTGATTTCTAAAAACAAGCAAACATCCTGCCATTGTGGCCAAACAGATCAAGCTTTGCCTTGCCTGAACATTTATCTACCAAAGGAATTTAGTTTGGCCTTGTGGACAGCTTCAAATTCAAACGTTTACATGTTGATTAGAAACAGATGGCTCTTAGTCAGCAACTTCTCAGTCTGTTGATGTCAGGCTTTTTTCGAAGTGGACAGTGACACTGGTATCTTCCAGCAAATGACAGATTTGGACCTTGCTGTTCTTGAGTGTCCTAATAAATATCCTTCCACTTGATGTTGACAGACGGTTGCACATTGACTATATCAAAATTTTCATAAGATTTGACTTTAGACTGATTCTAAAATGCAAATTAAGCTTAAGTCAGGTCCAAGGCAGAAAAATAGCCCATTTAATACAATAAATTCAATTGTTCAATTTACAATGAAAATTATACCAGAAGCTTGTCGATGGCTACAAAAGCGTGATAAAGGTACAACTTGCTAAGGAGATTAGTTCAAATGGGGATATACATTTGTATTTGTGTAATTCTAATTTTGTGTGGACCAGAAAAAACAACTATTTTAAACTCACCCAATCCTTCCTATCACAATATCAATAAATTAATATAACATTCATGCCCATGTTGAGGTTTTAAAAATGTCTGACTGGAACTGTAAGTTACATAAACCTTTGTTTTCCTATTGGTTTGGATATTGTCGTATAAAGTTGTGAGCACTGAGTCATTATTGTATGTTAATGTTCGACAGCAAAATGCTAAAATATCTATAAACTGATTAGTATCATTTTGCAGAAAGTTTCCCATACTATTACATATTACTAAACTAAAATATTTTACTTTGCTCTGAGCAGCTCTCCCACAAGTACGGAGTCCATATTTGTGGCGAGGGAGGTGAATATGAAACCTTCACACTCGATTGTCCGCTCTTCAAAAAGAAGATAGTGATGTGAGTAAACCAGCACAACGCTCAATCGACAAAACGATTTTCCTCCTCCAGGTGTCTGGATGTTTTCTGTTTGTTTGCGCAGAGATGAAGCCGAGACGGTGATTCACTCCGCAGATGCATTTGCTCCAGTTGGCTACCTGCGCTTCACCAAAATGCATGCAGAGGACAAACATAGCGTGAGTCTAATTTCTGTTCATTAAAGTTGAGTCAATACAGTATCAATGGCTTTGCATGGAGAAGTTTGACCCTGTGGGGTTGATTGCGTTCAAGCATGTCTCAGGGCCAAACATTATACCAGAACACAACCCTTTGGTGCTTGGTAACTTTGTCGAGGATAAGGGAAAAACACAGCTCTGCAGGGTAGGATCCAGATCAGCCTCCAGAAGGCCTTTCTAACTCTACTTCCACACATTCTAGCTCTTGGTCTCTCCTTTCATCTTCCGCTCTTGCTCCTCCAGCCCCACATGGCCTAGTTTGACGTCTGCAATATTCGCCGCAGCCTGAAACGAGGCCCAGCTTAATAAACATGTCCGCTCGCATTAAGGCGCTTTGCATTCAGGTAGCTGGCTGAGCGGACACAAGCAAAGGGTTGTGGGGAAGGAGAAGAAATTGGTTTTTGGTAAATTGAAGGCTGAATTGGGCCTCAAATGCTCGAGGAGAACGACACATTTCCCTCTCCCTGCAGGAGTGGACGGCAAATTCTAACATTTCTTAAATTATTCTTGAAACGATTTAGTGAAAACAGATCATTTATGTATTTTTTTTCTTTGTTTAAAGTTCCCGTGTTTATTTAAAATCATACTGGAGGTTCAGTTTGCATTTTCTGTGTTTACAGGAGTATTTTGTCGTCACACAGACGGATCGAGTATGTGATTTGAAGACACACACTGTGACATACACATGTCCCCTTGAATTTATGTGCAGACATTTTTACATATGTACTGTAAGTCTTTATTTTAGATGGGGAGGGCACTGTTATAGACAGAAAACATACCCCCATCCAGCATCCTCTGCGACCCTCCAGCTTCACCCCCTTAAGCTATATTTTTTTTTCTGCTCCCCTTGCAGCCGCTTCCACCCCCAACATGCAAATAGACACTGCATGCTTCTGTGGCCCCTCTAGCCCCCCCTAGGTTGCTGGAGAAAGAGCAGGGAAAACCAGAGCCTGCAAGAGTAAGAAAGGGGAGGGAGAGCGAGAGGGGCAGTGGCGGTGGGGGGGGAGACAACCAGGGGAGAACCTGCCCTGGTTCAGCTTTCTGAAGCTCTTCTCGTCAGGGTGACAGATCTGCGGTGACACCAGCACTAGAGGAAACTGCACCAAGCTCAGGGGGTGGGGATGGACCACCATCATTTGCCCTCAGTTAATGCTAGTCAAGCTATTTTTCATGCTGGCCAGGAGAGAGGGGCTGAAGTATAATTAATTTGATTATCATATGGCCTAATGCGGCTGACAGGAGACAAGGGTGGGTAGGGGGGTGAATGAGTATCAGGCGGCATGAGGGTTGCACCGAGGAAATATGAAATATGTATTTAAACGCGTGGCACCCTTGCAGGATTTGGCAGGTAATATGTATGCCTTAGAGAATGATAATGATTTGTTATTTAAAGAAGTCGCAGGGAGCGGAGGCAAAGTATAAGCAAACAGCTGCAAAAAAAAAAAAATGGTGCAATCCAAAACATGTCTCACTGATCTAGTGTTGAGTCTTGACTGACAGCCACTATGATTGGATCTACAGTATCAGAAAACACCACACCCTGTTCGCCTGAACCACGAATATGTTAGCAAGTTGTTTCATATTCATTCACCTTGAAGTTATGCGTGTCTGGGTCCTTGTCATGTAAGACTGACGTGCACATACAGCCTGCTCGGCGGCGTACGTGGTGAGGTTGGCTAATTATACGGCGTTTTGTCTGCCATCGCAAACGGCTCCGCGCTCTTTGGTGGGCATTTGGCCTGATGTATTCCCCCGTGGTGCTTTATTGCAGGATGCGGTGGCGAGAGCTTTGCCCCATGGTAGTTGTCCTTGCCAGAGCGCCATTGACAAGATGACTGAGGAGGTGGAATATGCTGATCAAGCTGAAGACAACCAGCACAAATTTACATCAAACTGTGACCTTAGTTGTCACTGGGGCCACGGTGAGATTCATTTGTTGTGAGACGTGTGCACGCAGACATGCATGCATGAGTGTGTATTTATGTCTGGGTGTGTCAAATGATATCCCTGTGTGGTGTGTGTTGCTGTGGATTGGTGTCGTGTGTGACCAGCATCATAATGCCGGAGCTTTTTGCATGGCGGTTTGACAAGAGTTGTCACTTGAGTAGCTTATTTGTGACAGCATCTGAATTAATTTCTTTGATGACATGAAATGAATATTTATGGCTTGTTTATGAAGTGAACAAATATTTAAAGATGTTTCAAACATTATGGTGAACCACAACCTATATAATGGCGGGAATCCTAACTTCTTTCCTGCCTCTTCCTCCAGACAAGCCTCCATCCTACTCCAAAAGGTGTTCAAGGGGCTATCAGTGGATCTCAGGCATCAATGGACTTAGGAGCCACGATCTTGGGATTGAGGGCCAGGCTCTGGCAGCTTTAGCTATGCTTCAAGGTAAAGGAAATTTCGACAAGAACCAAAAAAATCCTTCGCACTCCTTGAACTTATTAAACACCTCAGTCTGCTGATGCCCCTAAATAAAATCCAACGCAGCCATTTGCCACATTTGTGCGATTTAATGTCATTTGTTGAAAATTGAGGTTCACAGATCCTCACTATTGAATCTGACCAGTCTTGAACTATTTTGCGAATTAGAATGGACAAAAATGTATGCTCCACCAGACATTAATTGTAGCAAAAAGTCGTTCTACAAAACATTCAGTGAGACAGGATTAATAGAAATACCTGCTTTCCAATAATGGACTGATTAGTGTGGGTCTATCACTTGAAATCACAGACCTATATTTACTTAATGTTCTAAAATTTCAGATTTTGATATCTAAAAAAAAGAGTTACTGTTCTGGTTAGATCTAAATAAATGTCTGCTTTTGTTCTGGACACAAAACAAGACAAACAACAGACCTTTAAAACTTCATCTTGACTCAGCTGCACTTCTTAACTCCTCAGACAAACTCAGTGTGTCACAGATTCTGTCAGTCAGATGAATGAGATACGTAGCTGGCCGCTGTACAAGGACAAGCATTTTAATCCAACACAGAACCAACTGTTTTTCAGACACACACATGCGCACACAGTGCAACCATATAGAGTTGGGTTTATCATTTTTGCCCTGCAGAATAGTGCACACTTTTCCCCCATTGCATCTCTATTTTTTTCTTTTTCTGTTTTTTTTTTTTTTTTTGATGGAGATGGAAGAGCAAAAGATGAAAAGCATATTTAATGTTTATGGTGGTGCTTGGCTGAGCAGCCCCTTCACAGAGACAATATTAAACAAGTTAATATTTAATGAACACCTTCTTTGTATGGGGGCAAAGTAGTGTGAGATGCTAGTGTTGGCAAAGGAAAAACAAACTTGAAGCTCTTTCAGATGATTGTTGGGAGAGAGGGAGGCCTCGCTTTGAGCCAAGGAGCTTGTATTTGTATCCAAAGCCTCCAATATGCACACCGGATTGCTTTCAGTGGAGGGGGCCACCAGTACTGCTGCTTTATACTTAAAGCCAGTTCTTTAGTTTGAGCATGTGTGACTCAGAAATGTATTAAAATAAGAGCAGGAATGTTTTACAAAAAAAATTATGTTGAGACCGAGTATTAAAGCTAAGTACAAGACTTTAGAGATTTTGCCAGATGTTTATAGACTTGGTTTGTTCAGTTCAGGCAAGATTTTCTGACTTTGTGCTGTGCTGTTGATAATGTCTAACAATCTTATGCATTTTACCAGATGAGTTGCAAAACAAGGCTTGGAAAATGAAGGACATCGTCTTGGTTCATCTCTATGTGAGGAACATGGAGGATTTTGTTTCTCTCAATGCAGTTTACAGGAAATATTTTGACATAAATCCTCCAGCCAGGTAAAAGCTTCCTTTTCTTGCTTTATATGTTTACATTCTTCAATTTTGTCATATTGCTTTTGTTTTGTTATGTAGGGTTTGTGTCCAGGCAGCTCTGCCTGCCGGACAGTTGCTGCAGATGGACTGTCTCCTCCATGACTGGACCGAACCCCCGGAGGAAGGCTGTTTCCGCCACAAGGAAGCCCTTCACGTCCAGAGCCTCTCCCACTGGGCCCCCGCTAACATCGGGCCGTACAGCCAGGCCTTCAAGGTGAGCTTCAGGGACCTCCACTGAGGATATGTGGGTGCATTGGTGATAGGATGCTTTTGAGGATAACAAGAAAGAAGAGTTTAGGATAAAGTGTTTATAGTTGATTTTGATGCACAGTGAAAAATAATTCAGTCCTGACATATTTAGATAGAAAATAATTTTCATAGTGATTTAGCTTGATTGAGATTTTTTTCTGACAAAGACAAAATTAAAATTGAGGACCTGTGGCTCCTTCTCGCATATGAAAAAGTGCAAAATAAAAAAAAGATCTGCACCTACCACCGATACAGGAAATTAAAGACTGACATGCATCATTTATAGAAACTGTTTCCTTTTGAAAACTTTTTTCCTGCCTTTTTATTCTTCCTCTTTATTCATATTTAAAACCCTCACTGATACTGAAAACAGCTTGCTTTATATCTTCTTCCCTCTGTGAAAACTTTCCTTCCAAAGAGTGTTCTGGGAAGTGCAACCTTTCAATGCTCAGGTTACCATTTACTGTTCGGGAAACAAAAAAACTGACTTATTTGGGGATAGTGAACCTGAAGATTGGGTCATTTTCCGATTTTTATTTTTATTTTTTAATGCTAGTTGCGTTTATTGGAATCCTCAGGAAATGAGCCAGGAGAGAAGTGGAAAAGAAATGCAGCGACGGTCTCATTCACACAAGTATTCTAAGCTCTATCTCTATGCCACACACACACCCACATTTCACTTATTGTGTGATGGATTTTTTACTCGAGTAGTTTTGTCTTTATCTTTTACCATGTGTCCTTTCTAAAATGGCTAATGTGCACCTACCCTTTGCACTTGTTTATAAAGCAGCATGTCTTTGTTTCTCATATTGTTTCAAACCTTTAAAGAATGTGAAATTCAAAGGCCAAGCAGAGGAAATGTGGGCCGCGGTTGCATGGTTGGCTTGGTGTTGTGTTTACCCAGTGTGTATTATATAGGATTACACTTGTCAAGGTACTGTCAACAAGGATAGTGTCCATCTCCTCCACACGTCCTTGATCCTTCAACCAAATCCATCTGTGAGTGAGAACATGTGTGGATTAGCCGTTCGCTCGGGTCCTGTCGGGCGTATCTCAGCGGTCTGTTGCTGAAGCTGAGTTTGGATTCCTGAGATCTAACCTAAAGAGTTTGGTTTGTTTTTAGCATGCCAGCAGTGCTTGAAATCTTCAATGAAGCCTCATCGAGACATAAAATTGAAGTCAGCTGCTTGCAAGTACTTTTGCCACAAGAAAAAAAAAAGTTTAATCTCATTCATTTAATTATAATTAAAATTCACTATAATTTGAGCAAACCACAAAGAGGAGTGCTTACTCAGAGCTCTGCGTGGCTCTTCACACAACCCCTGCCACGGTCTCTCAATGTGTCTACTCCCCTTTACGCAACAATGGCTTAATTTGATCAAAAATGTATTAACAACTCTTCAGTGCAGCAGAGAGTTTTACATATTGATACAATTAGCCTCTTGCTGTGAGCAAGCACGCAGCCCACCCACCCCCACTGTCTCATCACGGCTCCACTGTGATTGTCTCAATCTTAATGACAATGTTCCTCGTTGCTCAGAGGAGCACAGGGACAGAAAAAACTGTGGCCACATAAAACAGTAAGTGCCTCCAGTTCACATATCTTATTTAGGACATAAAGGTTTCAACTATACTCAGAAATGTATCTTAAGCATATCTTAGTAGTGTGTTATGTGGAGATGAGTGACACCTTAATGGAGGAACAAATTGAGCTCCAGATTCCTTAGCTTGACAGTTCTGGCTAATTGTTTACTTTATTGTTTACCAGTCGTGGGGTGGGGGGGGGGAAGCTAACCAGTTGATTCAGCTAAGTAGGGCTTTAAGCACTATGTTTATTGTCCTGCTATATTGGGACCAGTCCATTCCTCTGCTTCTAATGATCTGAGAGCGAGCACATGGCTAGTGACAGAAAATGGCCCTGCAGAGTCTAACCACGGAGGACCGCCGCTGGTGGAGGGATAGAGGAAGTGCATATCGGATTGGCATGTGATGGATGCTGGACCTTCAAACCCCATCCATCCGTTCATCTGTCTGCTTGGCTTGTCATGTCTCTCAGCGTCAGCTCTCGGAAATGGCAAGCTGACTCAACGTCGACTTGGTCTGGCAGTATGACAGATTCGGATCTGACTTGATTTAGGGAATTAGTTAACCTTTTTAATGTCAGAGCTGGGGGGGGCTCTTGGTGTATTGGGCACTGATATATTGGAGCCCATCAGTTTACTTTAAAGCCGCAAGCGGCAAAGATAAAAACTGTAATTTAATTTATGATTTGATTTTCGCTCCGTCATATTGTTCTTCACATGACTGACAGTTGTTTTTTATGCATCCCAATATAATTATATCAAATTATGTGTGAGGTTACTGAAGTTCTTGGCATACATTGTTTTGTTTTAGCAATAACTTACATTATCTAAGTATCTGTTTAAAATTTATGTTTTAGTCATAAAAAGTTTGGAGAATATTAAATGTTTTCAAGCTAGTTATCAAGCAGTAATTAATCATTCAAAGTAGTTTAAAAACTTTCTATACATGGGAACCTAGCATCATCATTGACTTGCAACTTTCACTCCTCCATGAAGACATGTTAACAATCGCTTGCCAGATCTTTAACAATTATTTAATACTTTAAATTATTTATATTCAAGGTCGTCCTGATACAATGCATATTATGGGATTAATTCAAAGGAAAGTTTTGTGTTAGATTTAATGTTTGTGACTGAAGCCAGCTTTTTTTTTCTAGTGGTGGTGGGGGGGAGGTTAGTCACCAGTACTCTGCTTTTTACCAATATAGTCGAATTTAGAGTAATTAGGAATGATTGCTCCTATAAGTAGGTAGATTAATTAAACTGGTTTTATCACATACTAAAGCCAGAGTTGACGACAAGAATCTCAAGCTGCACACATCCCTCCATGTCTATTTAAATTGATTCTGCCTATTTGGTCACATTCCCTTTGGAGGCACATTTACAGAGGTGAACACAATAGCCCAGACAGGACTGAATAGAAGGACTATCAGTTGAATGGTTGTTAAACATCTCCTCTTTCCTGTTAAGGCAAGTGGCTCACCCTTGGGATATTTGCTGGGAAATTATACTCACTGATCACATTCTGCGGGGTGCGTTTAGGGAGCTGACTGCACCAGCCTCAGGTTGCTATGGTGCCTACCGATGCTTTTGCCGGGGTCTCCTAATTGTGAGTGACAGTCAATACTGTGGGATATTGTCTTGAGCAAGCCGCTGATGGGATTTGCATTGGGTTTTGAAAATTGTCAAAATGGACCGCGAGGCATCAGCAGTTATGTGGATCTGACGCTGCCTGTTAACGTCAAAGGGAGGGGTGCGTTGAGGGAGGTGGTGGGATTTAAATAATCTTCTCATAGAACTCTAAATATCTGAACACAAATTAATTAAACTTTGTCTGGCCTTGTGGAAGTTGAGAGGTCAACCTGAGTGATGGTGGGCCACCCATTCTGGAGAGGAGATCAAAACTCTAAAGTGCAACAAAGCATCTTGGGGTTACCAAGTCTCCATAGCAACCATTAGATGCTGTCTACATGCCCACCAGTGTTTTGCAAGTATCACTAACATAATTTTGCGACTTTTGCCAAACTCTGCTGTTCTGGAACTCTAACCAGAACCATGAGTTGGGTTGTTTTGGAAGAGAAACAGACCGATGGCATGAAGATTCTTCATCATACCTAACAGTGAACATGAGGGACTTTTCCCGCATGTTTATGTTTGAGGGATTTGGTCAGAAAAGTATTTTTACTGGCATCATTTCCAAAGAAATGGTTGGCATGTAGATAATGGTTATTGTGTTTTTTTTGCCAGTCTTTGCTGCAATTCTCTAGTAGTGAGCTTTAGAGATTTTGTTGTTTTCACAGCTGTGTCCATTTTTCTGTTTGAGATGAAAATGTGAAAACTCCCATGTGCTGCCTGTTAAGTACGGTGAAAGATCTGTGATGCTCTGGGTCTGTTTATTCTCCAAAAGCCATGGGAACCTTGAAATAGCCAGAAGTTTTACAGAACTGAAATCTGATGACTGTAACAGAAGACTGGTAATGGGTTCTCACAAGACCTTTCAGCAGGATACCAATCAAAAATGTATAGCCAAATGAACACAGAGATGGTTCAGGTAGAACCTTCTTCCATTGTCTTCTCAGTCTCTTGGCTGAAATCTGATAGAAAACTTGTGGGGTGAGCTGAAGAGAAGAGCATAAGAAAGAACCCAGGTTTGGGACATTACAATATGCAAAATAAATAAATAAACACTGGTCACAGATGCTTCTCTTCTACAGGAGAAAACAAAGTGTTGTTCTGTTTGCAAAAAGAAGAGTTGCACTTTATTAACCCCATGAGTTTCCCTAATTGAAGCATCAAATATTTTCTTAAGGCAATTAACTTCCACTGAGGAAATTTTCTCAAATTAAATCCTCTAAAATGTTCAGTGTCAGATACTGCAATATATTTAAAACAATGTTATACATCTATACAAAGGGTTCAACAAATAAAATGTATCTGTGCCTGTAATCTTAATAATGGACGAAATGTACCAGCCAAAGTAGCACCTAAATTTAGTGAGTCAGTACTTATCACAAGTCAGCATTTTCAAGTCTAGTTGTGCGCACAAAAGAACAACAATGAATAGCAGAATTTTAATGTATTACTTTATATTGATGGTTTGAATGCTCTGCTGAAAAACATCTAGCTTGCATAAAACAGCAACACTTTTTCTACCACCAGCTCATCAAACACACATGCACGCACGCACGCACACACACACACACACACACACACACACACACACTCACACACACACACGCACACACACACACACACACACACAGCTTGTCCCTTTCTCCCCAAACTTCCTTAACCCACATCTAAAGTCTACATCTACTTCAATTATCACAGAAGAGTAATTAGCTAAAAAACTGCATGTGCATGCATCTGCGTTCAGGGAGGTATTCATGCAGCACGAACAGATTAATTAGGACGTTTAACTTCATTTCTAATACAACAAAATTAATCCAATAAAGTATGAGGCATCTCAGAGGAGGTGCCTGTCAGCATCTGATGCCTCTCCCCTGTTTGCCATAATCTATTAAAACCTTGCTTTTATCTCACCTCTCCCTTGTCATATTTTATGGATTTTTTTTCATAAACCCGACCCATACTTCATAAATGTCTCAATTTTCTAGTCTATTAACATTACTTCAAATGCACTTGATAAAAGAGGAGGGCATGCGTGAAATAATGCACCAATAATACGAAATGCTGGAGGCTAAAAACAGTAGGGGCGGCTCTCCGGCAAGCACGCTCAGACAATGCATGGGGATGTTATCAGGTTTAATAAAAGAACAAATGATCACTTCCAACTGAGGAGGAGGAGAGATACGGCAGGGGAAGAAGGGGTGGGCTGAGGAGGAGAACAGTTGTCGAGTAATTGAGCTGATGAAAAATGAGGTCTTGAAGGCTCAGCGGTTTGAGAAGTTGGGAGATTGAAGGCTACTCAAAGCTGCGGTGTTCTTTAGCACGTGTAGTCACTTGCTCCAATTCGCAGCAGAGGAAGTAACCTAAATTTGTTTTTCCCCCTTTTCTTTTCATTGGAAACATAAGCAGAATAGGCTCGTTGTTCCATTCCTGAGTGCCTGAATCGTGCGCTGCTCTGTCTGGGGAGAGCCCGGAGAAGTTTTGACTGACAGTCAGGCTTCACCTCAAAGCTTTTCCACAGCGAGCATTGATTTTGTTTCTTTCGCTGCGCATCACCTCTGTAGTATCTCTGTAAGTTTGTTCCCAAACAACAGGGTCAGCTGTCTTTACTTGAATTAGACAAATAGGAAACAGTCTGATCAAACCAGTTAGACCTGAGCACAGAGACTTGAGTCTGCTTCAAGGCCTCTGGCAAAATGTTTCAGAGAGACAGTCGGACACACACCCATGGTCTTTGGGAAAAGATACGTGTGACAAGCTGTATGTTTTTTTTTTACAGTTAAAATTGTGTGCCTATTGAAAAAATGTGGTTTTATTTTCACAAAACAAATAGTTTTTCAACATCTCAAGTTGTGTTTTTAACAATAACTGTTCTCTGTAGAATTATCTGGTTTAGATTTGATCAGTTTAAAGGGCAATACATGCCACAAGCAATATTAATTTTTTTAAGCAACCTGCTACCTTTGCTTCCTTTTAATAGCCGATTCTTCATGGTGCTGAGTCCAGTTTGTTATTCCTTTAGAACATTTTTTCATAATCCAGCTATGAAGTAAAGAGCTTCACATGATGCTTTAGAGGCCAGTGTGTTTTTCCTTTAAGTGTTTTACATTTTGAACTTAATATAATCAAAGCATCCTAGACTGATTAAAAAAAACAACTGAGAAACAGTTCTTTAGGTTAGGTCATTAGGAGGCTCAAAGCAGATACCGTAAGCAGCTAGCGACTGTGTGATTTTTGTCACTATCTTACTTTTTTTATTTTTTTTTACAGTTTTTTACTGGGTACCAAAATTGCTGCAAGATAAATAGCTTAAAAGTTTTTAAAGCTTCTTTTTTAATTCTAAAGCAACTAAATGTGGTCAGCCAACCCAACAAGAAGTTTTTGTTAGTGGACTCTGTCAGCACAACAGATACTTCAAAATAAAAGTCTGAAAGAAATATACAACCGGGTGTCAGACTTAAATCTCTCAACTTCTCATCTGGGGCTGATAATAGAAATGTTTGTTTGAGACCTATTTCTCCCGAAGAAATCACCTGCTGACATCAGCTAGATAGTACTTTGCTGACAGGCGTTAACAAGAATTATTGTGACATTTTAATATCACGAGATGTTGTCACACCCTAACGTAATCTATGCAGTCACATCACTTCAAACAAAAACAGGCACAGCATATTTTTTTTAAATATTAATTTATACATAAATATTTGGAGTAATTGAAACCTTTATACAACGTCCAGTCACAAATGTTTCCCTCTCTCTCTTTAGGTACGTCTTAAGAAATGTATATCTGTTTAAACATATGGTCTTTGCCTTGAAACAGTTCTGGATCAGTTTAACTTGGATTTGGGATATTGTGTCTCAAAATCCAGAGACATCTATGAAAAAAGTCAAACCACACCGCCTTTTTTAATCTGATGAGGGGGCAGATTTTTGTGAAGTAGTAGACAGCAGCAAGGATAATTATTTTGCTTCCAACCAATATCCTCTGAGCCTCCCAGCCCGCTTCTCTCTTTCCTCTCCTGCTGTGACGGTGTGAAGGCTGACCCGGCTTGGCAGTCATCATTTTCAGAAAACATTGCCTTCCTTTTTTTTTTCCTTGTTGTTTTTGGTACAATATCCTGCCACTGCTGCAGCTCCATCATGGGCGCAGGCTGGTATCAGCTTGTACCAGGCGAGGACAGGGGAAGGACTGGATCTGTCAGAGCGTATCGGCTCTCAGGCGGCGGCGTTCGCCTGTGCTGTGCCTCCGCCTCGGCCCCTGCCACACTCCGACTCATTAATGGGTCTGGCCTTGACAACTGATCCTAATTGTCTTTGAACAGCTCTTCATGTATTATTGGTGCCTGACTGCCTTGGTTCATGTCAACAGACCATAGGAAGTTGGGACAGGATAGCTATCGTGCCTCTTTCTCTTTTGCACGTAGAGTACAGACAAAAACAAACGAGATGCATGCTGTGTATGTGTGGACATGTAGGCTTCTTGCAAGTGGGAATTGGATGGCACCTACATTAGGATTGTGCACGGGAACAATTACCGGTATGGATGTATTGAAGGTCTTAAGAACTTTAGATTTTAAAACCACTTGATTGTTCCAACAGTTTAAGCTATTTTTAGCAAGATACCAATCAATCAATCAGTTTCTTCACCCGATTTAACAAATTTCATCATTAATTTACAAACATGTTCTCTTATAACACTTAGTCTATACGAGAAAGAAGAAGAAAAATAAGAAAAAAATGGTAGGGTTGTGAGATTTTTTTCCAGTTCTGCCCCTCCCTCACCTGTTACTGTGGACTGGAAGTCAGCTGACTAAAAAATAGACATAAGTGTGTGTTTGGGGAATATTTTTACCCCCGACCTGTTGCTGGGGGCTGCCTGTCAGCTGGATGAATGAAGGTATGTTCCTCTTGCTTACAAGAAAGACATTTTTTCTTTTTTTTTAGGAATTATTCTGCCTGCGGTGGGAAAAAATAAAAAAGGCATGGATAGTGATGGTTTCAAAACTAAATTAGCGCCACCTATCAATTAAAGTAGCATATTGAGAAATTAATTGATTAATTTTTTAACTTAAAAGATTATATTACCCTATTAAGAGCAGAACATCAAGATAAGAGTTAAATTTTAGAAATGACATAATTAATAATAAATATGCTATGTTATGCAAAAGTAGAAATAATTATTTATTTTCTGTCTTAAATGAAAGCAAATGAATCACTTTTGTCTTTACATTTTTTGACAAGTCTGTATGTAGGTATTTTTACTTAAGATTATGATGCTTTGATAATCACCTTCTCATAAATACCCACAGTTGTGTAAAAGGGATTATGTTGTTCTTGTCTTCATTCATGAAGAGATTGCACCAAAACATTCAATTATATTTTGATTAATGCAATCAATTACAGTGTTTGAATATAATTACATTTGATAAATGATCGACACTGCTTTTTAATCTGAGGAGAGCGCATGTCGCATTGGTGTGTGCGAGAGTGTGTGTTTGAGAAGATCCTTGTTTGCTTCTCACTTTGTCACTGCTGATGAGCTGTGGGGAGGGAGAAGAACGGGGGGGCAGTGGTTCAGAGACATCAAGAAGGCATCTGAAAAGCATCATGTAAAGATCCCACCACCGCAGACATCTGCCAAGACACTCACGCTATTACAATTGCAATCGCAAACACTCAGTCAAAACACATCAATTATTTGTAGTCCCGTTTGTGAATTATTACTCGTTACCCAACTATTTACTTCCCATTTCAACCCTGTGATTCGGATCCAGTAAAAGGAGCGGTGGGATGGCTCTGCGTTTTTTTTTTTTTATTATTATTTTTTATTATTTGTACAATGTAATAACCGAATACCAGATGCATAGATAAAAAGCATAGCAGCGTGTCCTGTCCACTCCCATCAATGTCTCAGAATGGAGAGATGTATGACCATCCCATTACTATGGTAACTAGCCACTATATTCAGAGCTGCCCGGGTGTGTTTCTTCCCCCTGCAGTGACGAGAGGGCATAGCTGACAGGGCCTGCCTACACACATACGCATGCACACGCACACACACACACATACGCGGTAACAAACAAATAAAGACGATCTGCAAGGGCTTTCTACATGTTTGCCACATATAGACAAAACATAAGAATCAAACACTACACAAATAATTTTGCAGACATATAGACTTTAATCTGAGGTAGCGATGGAAATGTTTTATTTTTAGTGTCTTGGGAAAACATAGCTTGAACTAAAAGAAGACAAATGTTTTTTATTTTTAGTAGTTTATTAATTTTCTGTTGATTTTTTTTTTAATCAAAAATAAAACTTGGTCAATGTTATTAGAAAAAAATCTAGTTATATCTGCATACAATTGTTACTTTAAACTAAAGAATGTTTCCTGTTGCTGGTGCATTCAGTGTCTCTTTCTTAGTCACAAGTGCTTTTATGGAGAACTCCTGTAATTACATGAGCACTTCAACAAATTCCATGAGTTATAAATTTTAACCATCTACTGACATTTTGCTCCAACATATTACTACCAAAAATTTGAGTATATATATATATATATATATATATATATATATATATTTATTTTTACTACAGATGATTCAGGAGAACGCAAGTGTTGATGTTTCCTTGAGCCTCTCGCTTCACAATGAATTTCATATGAAGCGGTTCTTCAGAGTATTAAATTTTAACTTGGGCTATTCACGTTTCAAATGCTGTTGTCATCAAAGCATGCCTTGCTGCGGTAAAAAATAAAATAAAATGCTGCAGATGAATGATTTGCTTCCTGCTATTTTTTTCCTCCCAATATACCAGCTCATTCACTTTTAACATAAACGTATCATTCATGCTATACATTTGTGATAAACAGGAAGTTTATTGTAGCCTGGAATGTTATGAAGTAGAGATGTTAAGGGCAGGGGCTCATCCTCCCGATATGGACTAGACAATATTTACTGCATGTCAAAATTTATTGAGCTGAATCTGATGCACTGAGGCAAATGTTAATATTTGCTGTATTTTTCATATGGTATTCAGTGCATTATAGGAACACTACAATATCACTTTGCTGTGGTTGGAATATTGTTAGATTTTATTATATTATAAATTATGTATTGCAGGAAAAATATACAAATTAAATGTATAAATTATTGTTTTAAGTCTCATCTTTCTTTACATATTTGGGAATTTTTTGCAAAAAAGATGTTACTGATCATCCATGCCGGTGGATTTACAAAAAAAGAAAAACACATATCCTTTATATATATTTTACCAGATTCACCAAAGTATTAGTCATACAATATTTTATATGGATTCCAGTGCGCTTTATAATGTCTCATTTCTTTTTAGGATGTTATATATTTATGTAGTTTAGGATTTTCCCTCCAAAAAAAACAAAAAAACAAAATTGAAGCGAATCCAAAGGGATTGTGGATTCTCTCTGGTCAGCCTCTTCTATGTTTATGCTGTATTCTGTGCGGCTTTTTAATGTAGTCATACTGCCATCTGTTGATCAGAATAGGAAATACATGTCTGTATTTACTGTATTGTTGTCACTCTTTGCATTATTGATCATATTTTTAGGCTGTTAATCTTTTCCTTGTGAGTTTTGGACTAAACACATTGTCCACAAAAATGGAGTGAGAAAGGGACACTGGGACAAGGTTAGAGAGTGTGTTTGTCTATGTCTTAATTTTTTTTAGATGCAGGCCTGAACAAATTAATTCATTAGATGAATAGCTAAATATATATATTTTTTATCAACTTTGGTTGTACATTTTCCAGAATCCCATATTATCCCTCACAGGCAATTTAGCTTTTGAACATTCTTCAATCAGGCTGTTATGGTTTTACTTCTCTGATTTTGTTTGAGATTATTTATTTGTGTCCAGATCAAATTGACTTTTTTTTCCTACTGGTCAGGCAACGAGACAGAGCCTCACAAAAAATGGGGGGGGGGGGGATCAGAAAAGACAGAAGAGATGAGATGGTCACAGCTGGGAAGGGGAGACAAGAACGGGGGATGAGGGTTGCAGTTTCAGCATCATTCAGTCAGACAACATGCCCCTCAGCTGAAACAGCGAGAGACCCTCCCCGATTCTCTCGAATTAGGGAGATTAGCGGGGGAAAGCGCATAATGCAGGATGATGGAATTTGTCATAATTTGCATTGTCCTGGAAAGATTCGGCTTGATAGAGCGATGCGTGGAGGGGGCTTGTCATGTCCCACGGGCAGGTCATAGAGGAAGCTTGGCAGAACTGATTTTTGCGATATGTGCATCAGTCGTAAAAGCCTCACAACCAATTTGTCAAAAAATGTGCGGCCAGGACAGTTGAAGGCAGCGGGGCATTTTGCCTAACCCGATGAAAAAGCGTGCCCCTCCATCACTCTTCGTTCACAGCCCCGACTCTGTTGTGGCACTGTGCTGCAATGCAAAAGCCAATTTCATTACGTCCGCCTCGGGTAGCTTGAGTTTCATTTTGCTTCTTTGCTAAACGTTGTATGTGCACAGCAAAATGCAGAAACAAATATTGTTTCAAACCTAGTTGCTTTTATTTTTTATCTATCAAAGCAGAAAATGTATTTTTGTTCTGTTTATTTATGCTGTATTCCTTGCAGACATATCTCTGAGCATTCAGTAGGCAGCTCCCCTCTGACCTTGGCTATAGTACTGAATGGCAGCTTCTGACCAGCATAAAGTTGACCAGAGCTGACAGTGCAGTGTTACAGCTCTGCACAGTTCAATGTCTACAGAGTGGACATGTCGAGGCCAAACATAGGAAGCAGAAAAAAAACATGCAAGCTTTAAAAACTTGGGGGTGCAGGGAATAGCTTCTGTCCCCCACACTGACCACACATTGTCTCCATTACAGCTCCTTAAATCTCCTGACTTTTATGTACTTCTAAATTTGCCAGTTTTGTCCTTTCTTTTTTCTTTTTTTTATTTATTAATGTGTACTTCTGGTTTGCTTCCTGAACATTTGTGCAATTTTAGACGAGCAAAAATCAGTTGAGAAATGTCTTATATTTGCCTTTTTCTTGTGCACTTTATATGGCTATTTATGTCACCGTTTAAAGAACGCTAATGTTTTGTGACAGATGAGCATGCAGGGGTTAGACTCAAACTAGAGCACAAGCAGCAAGAAAAAGAGAGGGAGCAAGAGAGAGAACGGGGAAAAAGAGGAGGGAATAATAAGAAAAGGGCTAATATCTTTCCCCTTTCCAATCCAAATGTGCAAAGTTAAAGGTTCTGTAGGAGAGAGAAAGGTTGTGCCTCTCCTGAAAGGTTTGCATTTGTAGAAATGAGGTGTCAGAGGAGGCAGGATTTCCTCAGGGCGCGGCACAACAAGAGCCCGTTTCTTATCATTTCCAAGTCCCAGACGTGATCTGCTTTGAATTTGCTAATGCTGAAAGAACCCCACAGACTCGAAGCCGGTTCAAGATGGAATCACGGCACACATCCCTGACAAACTGCCATCCACTGCATAAGGATTAAACAGCGACTGCTTTTCAAATCCCTACCAAAAGGAACTACTGTAATATATGCACTTAAATGCATGCAACAAAACTTCAGCCTCAGTTTTTTAACCTCACATTTTGGGGTATTTTGAGCTGTTTGTCAAGCCTGAAATATTCAGGTAAAATGAGGAAATTGAGAAAGCGGAATCTAGAAAGACATCTTGAAAATGGAAGTAATTTTATTCCTTAAATGTTGATTATGACATATTCATACCCCTTGAACTTTTTCAAACTTTGACAATTTTGTATCCTATTGGGACTTTATATGACAGAGCAATACAAAGTAGTTATAAATGCGACATGGCAGGGAAATGATACAGGATGATTTCAGGGTTAAAAATCAGTACAATGTGATTGGCTGTTTTTTCTCAATCTCCTTCAATCTGATACTACTAAATAAAATCCATTGTGACCTACACATCATGAAACTGCATGATGAAAACCAACAAGTACAACAGTTTGGTTTAAAGACAGTATTAAATAATGAACCTGAAAATGTAAAGCACAGCTACAAACCTACCGATACACGGAAATACCGGAGAAGCTGCACAACTCTGGTCAGATGTGAATGAAATCGAACACTTTGACCTTCATGCAAATGCTGTCCTATTAAAACTGCACCACAATGACGTGTGTGGCAGCATCATGCTATTGGAAGGCTTTTCTCAGCAAGGCAGAGAAGCTGGTCAGAGCTGATATGTTAAGATAAATGGAATTAAAACTCTTTATAACAGACCAAGTAAAACCCTGTGCTGCCAGTGGGACAAAGAGAGCAGACATATAACCAGAGCTACAATGGAGTGTGTTGATCAAAGCATATTTGTGTCTTACGATGACCTAAGTCTAGACTTAACTCCAGCATTGAGTGATGAAAATTAATCTTCACAGTTTTAACGTGACAACATATGAAAATGTGAAAGGGATATGAATACTGCAAGGCACTGTGAAACTGTAATATAGACCTTGTGAAAGGCTTTACATCTTGTAACATATAAATATGTTCTCACCCGTCAAAATAGGTCCCTTAAACATACTTTTTCCTCTTACTTCTATTATGCATTTATTTGCCATTTAGACATTTTGTAACATTTAAATAAAAAGATTAATTACAAACAATACATTAGTTTTGATTCTAGGTGTTACTTTGCATTAATAATCCTTTTAAAGTCATATTAACCCAAATAGTTTTACACACATTTTCCTTGCTGAATTATGTATAAGGTCTCAACGGGGAAAAATGTGACCATTAGCATATCTGATAGAAATGGTGGAGCCATTTTCCACCTCTCTCTGTCCTTGGAACTAGGCAGGGAAAAAAAAAAAACCTGACTGTTCGTCAATAACAAGTCATTTTATCCAAGCCCGGCTAGTTAATCTACACCATTCTAAAGTTTTGCTAATGACACTCTGAGGCGTCCTCGGTGTGATGGGAGGACCCAGAGGGCTCCAACACCAATATGAATGTAGTCTGGCACTGTCTGGTCAACCCAGGAATCCTTTTGATAAAAAACAAAACTGTAATTAGTAACACCTCAGACGTACCAATCTGAAATGAGACACCAGCAAATTCCTTTTGAGAGTATTTAATTATGTTACCGTCTACACCTCACGAATAGAAGAAATGTCATTAAGCCAATGACCTTTTGGAACCAAGCGATCTTCAAAGTTTGCCAAAAAAAATAATGCAGTTTTTAACTACGATGTAAAGAAATATGAGTTGTAATGTAAAAACAGGTCA
Source organism: Poecilia picta (assembly GCA_033032245.1). Taxonomy (NCBI): domain Eukaryota; kingdom Metazoa; phylum Chordata; class Actinopteri; order Cyprinodontiformes; family Poeciliidae; genus Poecilia; species Poecilia picta. The sequence goes on from CM065374.1 coordinate 16,488,612, forward strand.
CATTGAAAAATCATAAAAATGGAACATTGTTTTAACTGTTGCATTCTATTTAAACAGTGTGTATTAAAAAATATACTATTCTGAAATTATCTTTCAGTCATCTAAATGACAAATATAACCCAACAGGAACACGTTGCATTCATTTCCTATCCCTGTATAAAGTCCTTTTCTCTCAGGGCCATTTGGAGAGCTAAGGCCACCATTTGAAAAATACTTACCTTGTTAAAAGAAAGTTAATGTCATATGCAATTATTTGACCCTTATGAATATTAAAGGTTCCCATCTTTGGCCTATTAAAAATGCATGTGGCATTGTGGTTGTTGATCACATTTAGAACGGCCATGCAAATTGGACTGTCTTCGCTGTCAAGGCCTCAGATGAATAATGTAGTTGTGTTGTATATTCAGGGACACACCATTGACAGTCAATTAACAAGTTTGATTGGTGTGTGAACTCATTCTTTTGAACTGTTAATTTTATGTAAATAGTATTCGCTCCTCCCTTCCGCGGTCTCTTTCCCCCCACCCCCATCCACGACCTGCATGGAAACGGCAAAACCCAAGATCCCCAATTCCACCTCCCACTAAGAGTAACCAGAGTGGGATCCTTAATAATTGATTATCACACACCTGCTCGGTAGACGCTATGGGAATCTACCTTTAACAGTCAAAGAGGCCCCCATGCTTTCACCTTTTGATATTCAAATTGACAAATGATAGTTGGTCTTTATGAATTCAAAATGCAGCACGCACTTTTTCATAGAAGAGGTTGTTAAAAGACTCTAGCCACACGTCCAACCTGATGGACCTCCTCTTTGTTGGAGTGGATATGATGGCATTTGATGGCTCATAAATGGAATGCCAATTGACAATTTGTTGTTGATGTGTGGGAGTCTGGCTTTTATGTTAGGCAGTCTCCGTAATGCAGACTCCTGGGCAGATTGCGCTAGCAGGTAAATGATCCGGTGATTGATCCAAATGGTTGAAAGCAGCGAGGGCCCTATCTTCCCTTTCACTCACACGTGCTTCTCTAATTCAGCTTCCCTCCATCTCCTGTCTCGTATACTGTCCCAGTAATTTGCAGCAGCAGAGATGGAAACTAAAGCTTCATCAAAGCTGACAAGTGAACCCAAGAGCTGAGGATAATGGTTAACCCATTCAATTATGGAAATACCAATGACATTGTCTGCTCTTTAGCAAAACAATTGTGTTGCTAACATCTTGTTCTGTAAGTATTTTATAAGGGAAAAAAAGAGCAATATATGACTCGTATCACTTTATTTCAGTGATAAATCAGAGCATCTTGAAAGTATTAAATAATTAGCTTTGTACAATTACTTACAATTGTAAGTAACTTACAATTGTAATTACCTGTTAGCATGACTTACAGTTGTAAGTAATTGTACAACACTGTTTTCTGAAGTAAAAGGAAGCACGGTTCCATAAATGGATGATGATGTTGTGTCTGTAAAGCCACCGTCTGGAAATATCTTGATGCTCTTTAGTCTTCTTGACAAAAATTCTCTTTTTAATAGGAATATGTGGGATGTATGTTGATCTCCTCATTGACAAAACAGAAAAAGGGTAACACAGAGGATTTTGCAACCAAACAAGACAACAGAGTGACATGCTATAGGTATGCTAAGAGTTGATTTCAATGCAAGTACACAAAATACAAGATGTACAAGTATTGGATTTTTACTACAAACTCACATTGGTGATGAGATAAAATTCCAAGGTCTGGAATAACAGGAGTATCACAAGCTGATATTGGCTTATCATTTTTGCTGTTAACCTTGGTAACTAGGCTGTAGTCAGTTGCTTAACAGACATAGATTAAGCATTTGATTGTTTGTCAAACCGCTCTGCATCTACTTTTTTGTCTTTTAACTGTCAAATAATGGCCACTAGTTTGAACAAAATAAAGAAAGAAAAACATTAAAGCAAAGAAAAACTTTCTCTTTGTTTGCCCAAACTTTTAATCAATCCATGCCCTAATTTCAAAAGTATTTTTTTTATATATGCTAACCCTATTAATACCACTTAAAAGTCTAACCTCCTTGGTGGGATCTGACATCTTACTTGTTCAAGCAGAGGAAGGTAATTGGTAAATAGCCTTGTTCATGCATCAGTTTATCCCTGCTAGGGATTTGCATGTCCTTGGCAGTCTCTGCAACTCTTAGCATACCTATTGCATCCATTTGCATTGTCCAGTACGCAGTACACAGCAGTAAACACTGTCCAACCTCAAATGCTGCCGATCTACTGTGTCTCTAAAGACCTGACCTCCTAATGCCACCCCTTACGCCGACTCGTCTGTCTGCATTAAGCAGATAGATTTTTTTCAGCTTCCATTATTCAGGGAGCTTAATTCTAACAGAGGCATTTAATGGAGAATTGAGCTTATTATCACATGGTTAATTATGCTTATGAATAACAGCGGCACCACTGAGGCATACTAGCAAGTATCTAACAGAATACCTGCTTGTATTAGACTTGTGAAATATGAGTTGTTGGTGATAAGATGCTGACAAATGAGAGAAGGAACCTGATAATTAATGTACTGCTAATGAAACATAGGTTTATAATTAATGTTAATTCGATTATGCCACATCTGTGAATGGTATAGTTTTGTTTTCTAAAACAAAGACTGTTTTTTTCACTCTTCAGTTTCCAGTTTAAATTGTATGTTAATTAGAAAAAGAGGAATACTACTCTGACATCTTACTTGTTCAAGCTGAGGAAAAAAGTTAGAATGTTTTACTTGAATTGCATTTCTTCTGAAAATATCACATATTTGCCTCAGTGGTTAACAAAAAAGATAACTTTTCATGTTTTGGAGCTGATTTTCCGATTTTCCTCCAGGTTTTTGAAAAGGTTATAAATCTGCTCATTAGAGGATTTCAACTTAGCTTTATGAACTTTCAATAACAATGTTCAAAAATTCAGCCTTCTTCCTATGAAATGTTATTTATATTTTGTATTTGAATTTAAAATTTGATGCTGTCAATAGGGTTAGACTTAAAATATAAAGTGTAAAGCCTTTATCTCATTTATCCCAATAAAAATGAAGCAATAAATAAATCAAACTAAAAAAACACTTTGATTCCAGTCATAAGCTAATTTTTCATCGCATCTCTAAGCATTTTTTATCTCAGCTCAGTTTTATGGGTTCAATGTCCCACTTCTAATTTTCATTTTTCTTGTCCAGGTAGATGAGCTGGTGTTCTGTGCAGGACAAATCCCTTTGGTCCCCTGCACCATGTCTTTGGTGAAAGCTGCCACCTCCGTAGAAGCTCAGCTGTCCTTCAGCCACGTGAAGAAGGTGCTGGAAGCTGTGATCCCCAACTTGACTCTGGCCCATGTTGTCCAGGCCCACTGCTACATCACCAGACACCGAGACGTTGCTACCATCAGAGCTGTGTGGGAGAGCATGTCGACGGCTACAGAAGAAGAGAAGGTCAGTCGCTGCCAATTGAAGGTTTTCACCATCAAATGCACAACTGTGGCTAAGCAGGGGATAAATGACTGTTTTATTATAGATGCAGAGGAAATATTGATCATACTGATGCACTCATATATCGGATGAAGTTCATGTTTAATAGATTAAAAGATAAAAAATAAAACCATTCATCAAATAATAAATTAAAGAAGATAAACTTGCTGTGAAAACCAAGTTTTTCCAGAGACGCCTTTCAGAATTGTGTTTCATAGCGGGGGCACGTTTGACGCCCCTCTCTCCTCCCGCGAGACCCAAGCCATTGCTACTGATATTTACCAGTGAGTGCGCTCATGAAAAGTTGATGATGTGGGAAACACTGGTGTCTTTGATAATGCAGAGCTTGGCACAGAAGCAGATGTCTTCCTCAGAGCCCTGCTAATCCTTTGCCCCCACACACCATTTTGGAGCAGCGTTCAAGTCTCAGAGCAGCTTATCCTCCCCTCCTCCTTCGCTCGTCTCCTCTGCCACCACCCTCCACCCTTTGCTCCGTTCTCCCGCGCTGGCTTACAACCCTTGCTCCGTACTTCTAATAGGGGCTTCAGTCTCCCTTGGCAGCCGTTCTCCTCCCACAGTAATCTGTCTAACCATGGGAATAGGACCTCTGGGATAGATGCAGGAGCCCACCTCCAACATGTGGTTTGTTGCAGCGCAGAACACTGCTGAAGACTGGGGGGAAAATGTCAACTTTATGTCACTTCTTAGCACATAATCAAGTTAAACTATATGTAAAACTGTAATCATATTTAAAGTTAGTAATCACATTCACACGGCTTTGACATGTTTGATGGAAATTTCTACGTTTCAAACGTGTGCATGCGCTTCATCTACTGGTATGGTTAGGGGATTTGACACAGTTTGCCACACTGCAAATTACAGTTGCATAAAAATATATATATATCGAAAGCCTTGTTGGTGCAGATCAGATTTAACATATAAATGCAAAAATATTCATACTTCTTGAACTGTTCCATAATGTTTTCACATTTTAAACTAAATTTCAGTCTATTTTGCAGAGATTGAGTGATTTAGACCTTAGAAACTAGTTCATAATTTTGAAGTGGAAGGAAATTTAAAAAAACAAAAAAACAAATACAAATTAGAAATGTCTCTTTGAGTTTTCCCCATGTAGACACTGCAGTTTTTGAGTAGAGCTCAGTAACAACTAAGGGAGATTAGATGGACGGTGTCATTGAACAGCAAGTCCAACCACAGATTCACACATGGATATTGCTTCATTTAGATCTTGTCATTGTAGCTCATGCAATGGGGTTTTTCTCCTGCTTCTGTTGAACTTCTGTTCAACTTTTTCATCCAGTGTTAGTTTTGTGCAGCAAAATGTTTGCATGTAGTCTAAACAGTTTGGTCTTATCAGACCAAATGTCCTTTTTCCATATGCTTTTTGTGTTTCATGCATGACTTGTGGTACACTTTAAATAGGACTTATTGGGACTTGAGTACTGCAATTTGTGGATGGGATGTGATAAAGTGGGGTAAGAGGTGAGTGGGTGTTAATACTGTCTGACCTATTCTATTAGAAAAAAAGATCTCAGCTTAAGCTTTGGAAATTCATCTTCATGCCAGAGGCCAAATATAATGACAATAATGCCTGTCTGTTGGGCTTCCCTGCAGTCTGTCACAACAGTTTAAAATATTTATTTAAATGACCCTGGATTGCTACCAAGAGATCATGTCTTAGGATGTAGTTCTAATTGACATCTCAGAGTCTAACCTGTAATCAGGCTTCTGGAATAAGTTAGGACATTTTTATTTCTTCGTCTTGGGTCTAAAACTTTGGCGCATCGTCTCGTTCAAGGGCACATCAAATGCGAGAGCAGCCGCTGTTTCACGGCAACTTTTCACAAAGCTTTGTTCCAGGTTTAGGCGGTAGTTACTTCGTAAATTTTTAATTGTGTTTAGGTCAAGCAATTCCAAAAGGGTATCATTAGCCTGCTTCATCAACTTCAAAATAAATCCTGATATACAAGTTAGGATCATTCTCCTACTGGAACAATTAATTGTGTTTAAGTTTTAACCGTCTTACTCAAACTGTCACCGTCAGATAGAACAAAGGCTGGTTTGATGTTCAGGAAAAAAATTTAAAGAGCACCAAGACACAAGCTGGTTATAAACCTGGTAGCATAATGTTGTTAGGACTGTGCAATGATGAAGCTGGGAGATTACCTCCAAATTTTTCAAATTTATCCCCAATCAACAAGATGGTCTAAATGTGGAAATGTTCTACAGATCCCAATAACATTAACACTGGTTTTGGAATAGATAAAGTAAAAATAAACAATACATTTCTAGAATGGTCTTCCCATAATCCCACTATAATCCCGGTAAAAAAATTGTGAGCTGTGCTTAAAAAACTACTTCTAAACAATTACACTTTATTGTCAAATTGTTTGCATTTTATATATTTGTAATATATATTTTTGTCATTTCTGTCTTCTTGTTTTCTCTAAATGATGTGTGCTGCTGGCTCTCTTGGCTAGGTCACCATTGTGAAAGAGGACTCTGGTTACCTTATAAAATAAATGAAAGCCAAATCAGTATCAGCAGAATTGATTCATCACAGTTAATCTGAACTAAGAAAAGTGGTCAAATATCCAACCAGGATACGTTAGAAGTAGTCAAATATTACAACATATAAACTTCTTTGTAAAATATTCACAATTAGACAAAACCCACAAATAATGCGCCTCATTTTCTTTATGAAATGCATTAAACATTATTATTGTACCATAAAAAGAAGAATTATTCAAATAAATAAAAACAAATACAAAATTAATTTGACTCTCATGTTTGCGGCTAGTATATTTAAACTTCTGAGCAGAACTGGCAATGCATCAAGTTATTTGGATCATTGGGACCAAATTGAAAAAAAACTATGGCCTGTGCATATAACACTTACTTAGAATATCAGAAAGCAAACATATTCCAGACAGCGTCTCTGTGCGGATGATGTTTAGAACAGAAATGCCTGTCTTGTCTTTGAAGCCACAGGGTTCCATACTTGTTGTGCGTTGATAATTTCTCTAATCAGGTGGATGAAGAAGCTTGTGGGGTTAATTGGGAGCATACTGGAGTCGCTACATGTGTGAAATTGTATTTACGCCGCATTAAACCACAGAGAGCCTGTTTGTCAGCATGCATGCAAGAACGTTCGATGAAACGGGGATATGCATGTATGTAAAAGCCAATAAATGTTTTACCTCCATCCCTTTTTGAAGGTTTAAATCAGGTGTTTAAAAATACCACATTATTTTTACCCAAAACAATTCCCCCTTTTCTTTATGAGTCCGCGCTGAAATTAAGTATGAAGCTTCTTCTCTGAATAGACGGCAAAACTAGTTATTTCTGCAATATAAAAAATGGCCACATAATTATAAACTCTTTTACACCCCACTGGCATCTGTGCGTTTCATTTACACAAACAATCTAACAAGCCTCAGAGTGGAATCTGAGAAAAGCCAGTGAATAAAAGAGTGAATTGGGGAGGGAGGGGGGGTTTGTATTATAGCAGACTGACAGCACTACAGTAAGTGCTGAGACATAAGAAGCACATGCTGAAGGCATCCTGCTGGGCAGGAAATGTAGGGGAACTGGCTAAGCTGTGCAGCCCCATCAGCTCCCTGCTGTTCCCCTCCTTTACACCACTTCCTTATTACCGTGTTTACCGTTCGGCTTTCATGCCTATCGGCCCTCCAACCCACCACACGCTCCAGGCACATGGGCACAAGTTGGAGGGAAGGTTTGGGGAGGTGGGAGGGGGCGAGGAAAAAGGAAAACAAACATAAAGAGAAGCAGGTCACGCCCCATCAGGGTAGGGAGCTGAACACAGCAGATTCAGACTGTATGTGCTTTTACCTTGCTACCTACAGAGTGAGGCAGAGCACAGGGGGAATGGTGCATGGCCTGGAACTGAAGTGGCATGAAGTAATGAGATGGATTGTGTTAAGTGGCTGGCGAGGAGTAGAACAGAGCGCTTTGAATACACACACACGCAAACGCACACACCCTTGCCACCTGCCAGCCCTTGCAACTTGCCTCTCTAGCACTCAGGCTCCATCATATATCAAACTCCGCGTTCTGTCAGATTACTTAATTAATGATATCTGATCGGGTAGGAATGAAAGTTCTTTTTTTTTTCTCCTTTTTCATAAACTTTGATATGTAGAGTAACAGAACTGTGTACACCAATCCATGGTGTACACAGTTAAGGTGTATGCTATTAATTCTGAAAATCGTTCCTTCAAACACTTAAACTCCTATTGATTTATCACAGGTAGTGATGAAGGTCTAAAAGTTTATTTTTTTCTTTTAATGTTTGTGATAACAGCTTATAGAAATTAAAAACCTAAATTTTAGTTTTTCAGAATTTTTTTATTACATAGGACCATTAAAACCTTTTATTTAATTCAGAAATATTATATCATGACCTACACAATCACAGGATAGAATGGTGGTGTGACAGTTTCCCACCAGACAATCATCAACACCCTTCACAAACTAACTGACCCTTCAGTGTGCTGCAGCAAATCATATAAATGGAAAGTTATGTGGTAGGAAAAACTGCAGTATAAAAATATGCACAACCATGGATAAACACATTCTTGACAGAATCAATGGAGTCAGTTCTCTAATAGCCACTACACACAAATGTATCCAGGAGATGGACTACATTCATTTCTTATGTCAAGTCACTCCTGAACTAGAGACAATGTCAGAAGGATCTTACTGTACAAAAAAGACTGGATTGCAAAATGAGCCCCGATCAACTAGACAGAGTATATTGCACAGTTCAAGAACAAGCTTTTTAGTCAGCTGAGTTTTCTGTATTAAAATCTATTTTTTTATGTAGTATTTTCTTACTGTTGCACTTTTGTATCTAATAATCAAACTTTTTGATGATATTCTTGATTCACTGAGATGCACCTGGTGCATTTCGATTCACAGAACTGTTGGGTGAACTTCCCACCTCATGTTGAATCGTGGTAGGTAGGTAGGGGGTAAAAAAAAAAAAAAGAAATAAAGAAACAAGAACTGATGTAAGCTTATCCGACAGCTCTTATAAAAAGTCAGCAACTGTGCTGTGGCAATAAAATCCTGCCAGAGGCTGAAGCACTATGCTGAAGTCCTCAAATCCCCCTCACAGGCTGCCGGTCGGGTATAGTACCCTGGCACTCAAGGCCTGCAGGGTGGCCTTTAAGCCTGGCTGAGCAAGAACTCCCCGTCCTGTCACTTCTCTCACTACTTTGCACTCTGTTCCATGTTCAATCACTATTGACAAGTGCTGGAGCTGTTCCCTCCAGGAGAATACCTAGCCGGTGCCAGAAGTGCTAATATAACATTTATCAAAGCGCTGGACACGTATATGTGCTGTCACTCTGCCTGACACGCAGACCGGTCGGTGCTGACATGGCTATTGTTGTGGGCTTCTTTGATTCCACTACAAACAAGCTCTCTTCAAAAAAAAAAAAGCAGCCAAGTACAGATAGTCCTCAGCAAGCCTACTCTTACATGCTCATTAAAAAAAACACACTGATTTCTGTTTTTGTTCTTTTAGTTTTTGCCAGGGTTTGCTTAAGTTTAATCTGAAGCTAAGTGCTGCTTCGGCAGCAGATTGGGTCATGACGAGCCTCCGTCTCGTGAAGGGACAAAGGGCCCATCATCTGGTCTTGTTAATGATTTCTTTATTTTTTGTGTGTGTGTGTTTTTGTGTGCGTCCGAGTATCAAAATAAAATGTAAGTAACCTGTTATTATTCTGCACTTACGAAGTAGGGTGTAAGTGGATGAAAATTGATCCAGCAAATTGAAAAGGGGGTTAAGTGTTTTTGCCCTATCGACTCCGATTGGAATGACGGTTACATAAAACACTCATTTCTCTCCCATTAGCAGATGAAGCCGCAGCCAAGTATCATTAGAAGGCCACGTTGTAACACTGCTCCAAGACATTTTGTTTTTGATAATGGCTCTTCCATCCAGAGAAGAAAGAAAATAAAGATATTTCACCCCCAATTGATAAAATTGAGTGTCTAAATGTGCGCGATGAAACATGTTGTGAATGATCTCCTCAAAAAGGTGAGAAGTCATCTCGGGGAATCTGTCATTTTGCCAAATGCACCTAAAAAGAGAATTGCGTTTTGTTTGCAGTTGCAGACGCTGGATTCTTTTTGAATTGTTTGCACACTATCATTACCAAGGGTCATTTCACAGTCTCACGTTAATTGATAGGCTGTCAATCTGTCAAGCAAAAAAGCCCGTCTTAGTGCTCTGTGGCAGTGTTTTTCTGATGGGCTTTATAATAACGCTGATGGGTTAGTGCTTATGTTCAGAAACTGCAACATGCATCTCAGCAGGAGGGCTGTGCATTTGATTGATTGTAGTCTGTGGTAAAACACACAGTATGTAATTTCCCATGAGGTTTATTTGAATACCATCTGTCGACTTGCAGGAGTTGCTGTGGGAATCTGAGATCAAACTTGCGCCACTGCTGATCGTCGTGATACCTGCCCTGCCCAAGGACGCCGCTGTGGAACTTCATGTGACTGCAGTGAATGACGATCCCGCCAGAAGAACTTCCCGGCATGTTACAACAAAGATGGCGTGCGGATCCATACAGTGCCACACCGTGTTGTCTGCTGACGGTAGCAGTGCTTCGCTATCACTTTTGATGGTCGCCTGCGGGGGCGACCTGGGAATCGCTGATGTGAAAAGCATCACAGAAGAGCTTGGCACGGCTTTCATGAAGGCCACAAAGGCGATGGAGGCCGAGCTGGTACCACAGTGTGCAAGGGTGTTCTACAAGTGCAGCTCCTCACCAATTCAGCAGATAGTTCAAGGTATGCCTCTAATGATACTACCAACGCTCAGCCATAGCATAAAAGGTGCAGTCATGGTTGGGAAACTACAGGGCCACCACCTGTCAGCGTTTCAAAAGGAAATGGCTGGTGCAATATGGCATAAAATAAAAAATCCCAGACTTTAATTTATTTTTCTGTCTGACTCTGTCCCTTAAAAAAGATATAAAATTACAGAAAATAGCTTGAAAAAATCACTTGAAACTATAGAAACCTGAGAAGTGCTTTGGTGAAGGAAATTTGATTAATCAATAAGCCTGTAGGATGATGTGCTTTCTTCAATTTATTTTTTGTTTGATGGAGTAGGGGCAACACTTCTTGACTACACGCTCCATACAGTCAGGAGATAAACTTCATGAAATGAGACGTTTCTTTGTGTTCTTATTAAAATGGACTTTAAAGAGGAGTAAAGGTTGAAACCATAACTTATAAAACCTCAACATATCTTCATACAAGCAACTGGCCCATTATGTTGACGTTTTGCTGTCACAATGTTTCTTATGTGTGGGCCTTAAACTTTAAGTCAGTGGGTCTCAAACCTCATAGGCATAGCCCCACTGCTTCATGAATTCAAGAAAAAAGTTTAATATAGTTTAAGAGTTTAATTTTAAATTATCAAATGAAATATATATATATATATATATATATATATATATATATATATATATATATATATATATATATATATATATTTCGGTGTGTACTGTAACAAATTAACAAATGAAATATATATATATATATATATATATATATATATATATATATATATATATATATATATATATATAATATATATAAATGAGACGTTTCATTTGTTAATTTGTTTTCTTTATTTAAAATGTTCTTTATCATAAATGTTTTGATTTCATGTACATAATTTAATTTCTATCACATTCTATTGTTAACACAAAGGTTTTTTTTAGTGGTAATTCTGGTGAATTCTCTGTTAAGATTTAGGAGTGTGTTTATGTAAAGTTTTTAATAGTTCTTCCAGGAGAACATTTGTGAGGTCAGACACTGATGTTGGACAAAAAAAGCTTGGCCCAAAGTCTCAATCCTAATTCATCCCATTGTATTCTATTGGATTGATTTTGTGCAAACTAGTCAAGTTTCTAATCTCCAAACCTGATAATTCATGTCCTTGAACAACTTGTATTGTTCACATGTTTCTGCTGGAGGTGGTACAATTGCTTATTGGTTACAGTTCAGTTATCCAAGTCACCCTAAACCTTCAATGTGTGTTATAAAGCCTTAAAGGCTGAATGAAATTTGATTAATTTTAAGATCCCTATTCATTGCTGGAAACTGCTTGAAAAGGTCGCCTTGAAACAAACCAACTTTTATGCATAGTCGGATCAAGCCAACTTTGAAGGGAAGTAGGGTGCGGCTGTAATTTACCACTTATAATCTTTATGCTTTGGTTGGTAGTTTGACAGAGACTTTGTAAACTTGAACCACGGAGTAATGGGATTTCCTTGGGTCATGAAACACTCATGAAAGTGTTTTGAAAACCTGAATTCACTACATAGATCTAGTTTCTTCAACTCATCCCTACAGATTTCGGATCACATCAGCAAGTTACACTTCCATCTGTTGGATTTCCACTGTGACATGCTAAACCACCAACATATCAATGTGTTGTACTTTGTTAAACACAAATATGTGTCTGAATACAAGAACAGAAGGTTTTCCAGTAGAAAACATCATTAATCTCTTCACCTGTTGGTGATTTATTATCTATCTCTGATTGTTGTTCATGCCAGATTTAAAGTGATCTAATGCTTTCACTTACAGAGAGGATTAATCCCATAGAAGCCTTCCTGTTAAGTATAACACTCATGACATGTTCTGGTTTTGCAAGTTGAGCTCCATAACACTCTTTTAATGGAAGCAACATGACAGCCTCTCTTGCTCTGCGTTCTGTTTTCAGAAAAAGTTTGAGCCGACATTAGTTAAGCCATATCATAAAGTATTCAAAGGAAACAGCCTCCCCAGAGGATCTCCTCTTCTTCCTGTGTTTAATTATCGTAAGCCATTTGTTGTGTCTTCGGTGTGTACTGTAACCCAGGCAGCTGGCACAGTCTTTTGTCATCATTACACTTTTATACGCCGCCGTCTCCGGCTCCCAGGATTCTAGGATCTCGTCGAGGCGAAAACGCAGAGCGGTGTTTGTTTTATCCTGAAAGATGTTCTCTGTGAGAGGAAAGGGCAACAAGCACATCGATCACATGAGCTCGGCTGTCAGGCCGTCACCAGAGCAGTCAATTAGCATTTCCTGAATCTTTGCCAAACCAGTCGCCTTTCAGTCATTTTTTAACTTTGACGTAACTTATCATTCTCGCAACGTCGAGTTATGGTAACCAGTAGTGAATAGAAGAAGGTCAGTGTGCTCAGACTGCGTTTTAAAATGCATGACAGTGAGCCGGTGCTATTTATGTTGTCGACTAATTATATTCCTGCTACTGAGCATTTATGATGCTTGTCAATCTTTTTCCTCAGACATTCACAACAGGAGATATTCAGCAAACATATTATTACAATGTTTCCTTTTTAAATCCATATTTGTACATTATACTGCCATAAAAGTAGGGCTGAGCTTTAAATCCGTTTTTTTTTTTTTTTTTTTTTTTTAACAGCCATATCCTAATCCTTCACATGTATGTTCCTTGGCTTACGGACAGCACAGAAAGCTCCCCTGAAACCATTTATTGACTCATTGCCGAGATGAAATCGGTTACCTTCTGATGCTTACACAGCCAGGCCCTGCGAGCTTACCCACTGGCATCTTCATGGGTCAAAGCTGATGCTCATTGGGTGATAAATCCAGAAAAGTCAAAGGGGGAAAAGTAACACCTCTGGCGCCAGCAGTCACTGCCATGCTATTGTCGCTGTCACTGCAGGGACGTACAGCGGAGCAAAATGTGACTGCACAACCCCTCCTTGTTTTGCTCGCTGTAGGATTCACAGTTGATAGACGTGGCATATGGCTCAAATGAAACCTTTAAACATCTTGTCTCAACTTGTTACTTACGATAGAAAGGTTTGTTTTTTTTCCCAAGATACGACCCCACAGCTTAATAAAATCTTCAGCATTTTTTTTAATAAATCATCAAAATAATACCTTGTGATTATTATAGAAGCTTATACATAATAACACAAAAATAATTTTGTGTTCTAAAAGATTTAATAACTACATTTCCTTGCAAAACTTTAGTGTATCTTATCGGGAGTTTATGTGATAGACAAACACAAGGTGAAAAGTGAAACATCAGTCAGTATGAAGGCCTCAGAGGTTTTTAGAAAATGGTCAGAGGAGCATAACCAGATATGTCAAACATAAACAACTGGAGAGACCTGAAGGAGGCTGAAGTTATAGCACAATACCAGTAACTCTGGAGGAGCTACTTAGGTCAACAGCCTAGGTGGAAGCATGTGTCGGCAGGATATTTATTAGTCATACATTAAGCGAATCTGGCTTTTATTGAAAAGTGGTACGAATAAAACCTTAATTGAAAGAAAGTCGTAAAAATCTTGTTTTGATTTTACCACGAACTCTATAGGGGACACAGCAAGTATGGACGAAGGTAATATGGTCAAATGAAACTGAACTTTTACAGCTACATATAAAGCCCTACGTGTGACGGACAACTTCCTTTGCACATCATCCCGAACACACCGTCTCCACAGTAAAACATGGTGGTAGCTGGGTCAGGCTGGTTGGACAGGGAGACTGGTTAGAGTTTATAGAAAAACTCTCACCAATTAAATACTGGTCAATCCTGAACGGAAGCCAGTTAACGGCTGCAAGAGACTCAAGCCTGGAGATTCATACCTGTTGGACAATGACACTGATCTTACAGCCAGAGCGCTAGAAGCGTTACTTATAAATGAAAGAACATTTGCAGATGAGGTTATAGTAAAAGGTGGTTCTCTGAATTATTCACTCACGGGAGCTAAATAAAAATGCATACCACACTTTTCAGATCTTTGACTTTAAAACAGAAACTTTTGCTTTGAAACTTTTGCTTTTCCTTCCACAGTTGCTAAATCCAATAAAATTGTTGGTTAGCTTTCAACACATAACGTGTATAACCTAAACCCTCTAAACCTCTAATGTTTGTGCAGAATATCTATACAAAATGGCTACATTGTGAGGCCCAAACAATATTAGTACAGAAAACATCAGTAGAAATTAATGTAAAAAATATGTAAATGTTGGTTTCAGATTGATTAGAAAAGATAAATGATTAACAAAGACAAGCTGTTCTTTGCATGTTTATGCTTACATTAATTTGGGATGTTGTTTTATTTTGTCTCCTAACCATACACCCTAGTAAAAGAGCACATAGAGTACATTTGAGTGAAATTTGAGCACGTCATTGCGAGAGGTTTTAAAAAAGAGAGAGAGGTGCCATTCCTCTGATTTCACTAATAAAGATTTTTTTAAAAAAGGAAACAATAAAACAAAATTGCATGGTCACTCATGTCACCTTCACCCCCTCGTTGTCTCCCTTTTATAAACACGGACCTGCCGGTGAGTACAGTCACTGAAAGTACCTCAAAGAGAGAGCAATTATTTCCCATCCGGTAGTACAAAGATTAAAACATCCAGACATTAAACAGGCTCAGTGTGCAAGGTGTGATAAAGGGTTTGTTTCTTCTCCTAATAAAACCATCCTCAGTCTGTGATCTCTGCGGCCCGCTCGGTTGTCAGCCAACTTTCTAAAGAGGACCCCCCCCCTTCCCATGATGCTCTGATAACACATATTTAGGCTTTTTATACCTTCCAAAAAGGCCCGTGTTCAGTGGGGGCATTTTAAGCCGTGGTGCATATTAGCTAATTAGGGTTTGGGGTTCTTTGTGAGGGAATTCGCCATGCTGCGTGTGCATCAAATGAGAGAGAATGAGGCTTATTAACAGCCCAACTGCTCCTGTAACCTCCATGTGCTGACTTTACTTTCTGCAAGTTCACACAAATGTCATAAAGTAGGACAGAGTAACAAAGGATGGTACTAGAAATGTGTTGCTTCTTTGCCTTTTAAGATTATAATGGAGATTATGCAGCTTGATGTTACTTACAACGTAGCGTCACATCCGAGTTGTCCAGCATGTTAGAAGAGAAGAAAGGAGGCTGGACAGGAGACGGTGAGGCTCTTGTGACCAATTAGAGCAACATCCCAGCTGCCTGCTGCTAAACAGACAGACTGTCATCAGGCTTGGCTCTGATGTGCTCAGTGAATTCTCAAAAGTCCACAGCCCAATAGTCCGGCTGCAGACACAATAACATGTTAACAAACAGAGGATCAGTTGCACTGGCTTCCCCCAACGTTCACTACAGAGAGACGGTTTAGTGGAGAGTAAAATGCAACCATTGGACTTTTAAACTTGAACTTAATGCTACCTCTCTGGTTAAAGGTTACACTGCTTTGAACATTTTCATATTTTGTCACCTTGCTTCAGAACATTACGTGCTTTTATGTACAAACCAACAGAAGGTTCATTGATGTGAAATGTTATAGCGTGATTTTTTTTTTTTTTTTTTACAAATAAAAAGCCTGAAAAATGTGTTCCATTCAGCCCCCCTGAGTTAAAAGTTTGTGGAAAAACCTTTTACTGCAATTAAAAACATGAGTTGTGAGGTATCTCTACCAGATTGACTGTGATAGACCATCTTTCTACTCTAACAGGATTTCCCATTCCAGCTGAAAAAAATAACCTTCCCACTGTATGAAGTTGTCTCTGACGGGATGATGTGTTCAAAGTGACGTGTCAGTATTGTTTCACATTTAATGCTTTGCGTCAATCAAAAACATTCAGTATTAGTCTCATTTGAGCGGACGCCATTCTCCACACGTTCGCTGCCTCGTACTTGGAGTGTGGCGAACTTTAGTTGGATTTATTAGGGGGTTGGTTGAACAATGGCTGGAATGCGTGACTAATGGTGGCCCTGTTGACAGATTCTCCCACCTGAGAAGTGGATCTCAGCTCCTCTTTAAGAGTCACCATGGGCCTCTTTAACGCTTCTCTAAATATTCTTCTCAACTAGTCTGTCAATTTAGGTTGGCTTGCACGTCCTGTGTCATAATCTTTATTTTTTAAAAAGAGCTGAGCAGTTCTCTATAAAATGTTCAAAGCTTGGGATGTTAAATAAAAACGAACCCGTCTTTAAGCTTCTTCCCTAGTGCATCCTTGTCTGCTGTGTTCTTTGGCCTTCATGATGCTCTTTCTTCACTGATGTTTAAGAAAAGTTGTGATATATTGGCTTGAGTGGATTCTGTGAACTAATTAAGTGACTTCTGAATATAACGGACTTTCCTGGATCTTATTTAGGGATGTCAAATTCAATACAAATGTCAACATAAATTGGCTACTGTTTCCCTTCCATTTAACAATAATGCAAGTTTAGGTTAGGCTCCCGGGATTTCTGTCTTTCACCTTCTCTCTTCTGTGCTATTTATATCTTACAGGACTTGAAGAAAGTTTACGGAACAGCTTAGGAGAATCCAGTCCATCTGTGGCCTTGGTTCCTGTCCTGGATCTGCCCGACTCCCAGATCCTCCACTTGTCCTGCTGGCTCAGTTTATAAAAACACACCTGTAGTCAAGGGGAGGATTTCCCCCAATCCACATATGATTCAGAGACACTTTTCTGGAAAAGCTACTGGATAACTTTAGACTTAAAGAAGAACATAAATGAAGGAGGGGAGGGATGGAAATTTCCCTTTAGTCTTGACAGTGTTGACAAATAGAAAATGTGCGAGTGTGCAGCTGTAGGGATGTATTTACTGCACCCTTTGGAGTGTCTTTAATCTAACGGTGCATACCAGAAAACTTCTTTCATTCCAGAAGGTAATAAACGCTCTCCCATGGTATCTTTCTGTTTCTGGTGGAGTTTCTCTGACACCGCTCATCACAGCTGAGCCTCACCTCTGACCCCGCCTGTGTCAGCTGCAGACCTTCAGATTTACTGTGTCATAGCTCCGGAGCCGTGCGTAATGTATTTGTATGAGGTGAGTGAGTTTCTCCCATGTGCTCCACAGGGCACCGGGTGTGTTATTATTGTGTAATAGGCAATCAGTGCCAAACACCTGAAGAGATTAAGCTCTTTATGTTTTCTATTGATTTCAAGGCAGCCTGGTTAATAGAAGAAGGACACTAGGACACAAAGCTGCAGGGCAAGTGTGTGTCCTCTGCGTGTTGAGGGGGATGTCAACAGATGAGTTGCAACCATGTTGAAAGAAAATAACACCATTAACCAATCTGAAGCTTTTTTTTTCTTCTTCTTGAAGATCTTGAATTGTATTGATAATCTAAGTTTGAATGAATCTTCACTCTGGCAATTCGCTCCAATGTGCTTTCAAAGTGGAGCAGGCTATTGATCTTTACCCACTACAGTGTTGCTTTGATTGTTGTCATCAAAAATTGAACAATAGAGGTAGCCAATAGAGCCTTCAGACTTTTATTGAGGGCTGGAAAAATACAAACAAGTAATTATTTATGGGAGCAAGCATTCTAGTCCTATATGTATCCCACCACTTTACTATTTATGTTTAAATCATCGGTGCATTGTAAGAAAAATCAAATTCCTTGTGCACCGTTTTTAGCCAAATAAAAGTGATTCTGATTGCATTTGTTCTATGATGTTTTATAGTTCCAGAGTAGAATCAGGCTTTGTATTCTTGACTGATGCTGCTATTATTTCCACGCAAATATACATAAAGAAAACAGAAATATTTCTGCTTACTTTTAGGAGATTTTTCTTAACGTTGTGCCTAAACAGCCCAACAAATAGACCTCAACCCACTCTTCACATTTTAACATTGTTTACCTAGTGCACAAAATTTAATTTTTTAATTATTGCCTTTTTGGAACCTCAGTCATTGTTCAGTTTCAGTGTTATTTATATTAATTTGGATGACGTTTAAGGTTACAGCTTTGGAGTCCATATTTCCAGTGTCCTACATGTTTTGTATATGACCATGCCAATGACATCGGATGGAAATGGTTCTGCAGAGGTTCTGCTAAGGCTTGGTTTCTGAATCACTACATAAAGAGAGTGTTAGAAAATATATGAGTGTTAGAAGAGAATATTTGAATATAGAATATATGAGACCTATAGAACACCATATCAAGAGCTGAACCAGAGATATAACTGCTGCCACCACCATATTTAACAGTTGGCAAAAATTACTTCTAGTTTGTCCGTGTGATCAGCTGTGTGTTTTATTTCTGCCTGAAGGTGTTTTTGCAACAGTTCCTTCTTTTTTTGGGTTGTTGCAAATGACCCAAATGTTCTAGGAGTTTCTTGTCATTGCGTTGCTCCTGAACAGCTAGTGTATTTGTTTCTGATGTTGGAGAGACATGCACCAGTTGATTGAACATTGTAGGATGTTGAAACAGAACAATCTCTCAAACATGCATTGAAAGTAATTGTGGAGTGGACAAAACCAGGCTTGCCTTAAACCCAACTAACCAGTTTAGATAAACTCCGCCCTTCCAACATTGATGCCTGGTGAAATATCAAGCCGGAATTGTGCCAGGACTATGTTGATGGCCTAGAAACAGGTGTTTGGGGTGCATCTAAGCAGATAAACCAAATATTTGTAAGGGTATAGCTATAAATTTAAACTTTTATGTGGAATCTTAATTATGTAGATTAGAAAAAAAATCATTACTTTATTTAAATGTATGCATCCAGTTGCAAAAAATAAAAAAACTTGGAACGCAAAATGAACATAAGGTTATGAAGAATAGATTGTGCATGTCTGATTAGAGCTCTGCAAAGAAAACAAGGAGGATTTTATTGTCCTTTTAAAAACCTGGTTTTAATTGTTTGCTGGTTCAGATCCCTTGCACAATCCCAGTCATGATGTGTCAAGAAAGTGCAAACATGCATGTAAGAAATATTTTCAATATTCCTCATTAAATATTTTTTAACTCCAAGTGTGTTTGTTTTTTTTGTAACTAATAAAGTTTGAGAGTAAATATCACTTCTTGGAGATCTGAAGCAAAATTAATTGGTTATTTCTTTAATTAATCTTTTAACTTTAAATCTGTGAGTAGAATCAAAAGTCTCAGATCTTTACAAATAGGCTTTTTTATTATAGCACAGCAGCAGTAGCAGATTCTAGATTTATTTTTCTTCTTTACCATACCCAGATTTCAAACTAATCACTCTTCCATCACATACTCACCCTTCTAATCTGTCTTTCATTAGATGTGTTTTCATACACACACGGGCAAAACCACGGCTACGTCTTCACATCCTCATCTCCGCCAATGTGACGGCCTGTGGCAGATGTGCGTTTTTGTGTCCTCACCACTGGGCTGCTTTACAAAATGAATAAAGACAGGGTGACATTTATCCCTTTTTTTTTCATGTGTTTTGTCAAACGTACATTTTCTACCAAGCTGACCTGCAACCACTCCACAATGAAACAGACTTTTGCAGCTAATACTGTCCTTTGTGTGGAGTGTACCAGCCTGCGGCCCTTGTCATTGTGGCCTTGCACATGGACTTTAACTGTGTTTCTACCTCCAGGCAAACCATGCTGATGTCTGTGACTTTTTTCCCCCTTCCCCTACACCAGTGGGCTGCAATAGGGTTCCCTAGCTCTGGAGTGGCCTTGTCACAGCATGAAATGCCTTCTCCTCACATTGTGGTCCTCTTGCCTCAGTGATTGCGTTTTTGTTTGTTTTCAAGTTGGAATCCTTTGTGTTTCGTAATCGTTGTTTTCCAAGCTAGAGCTGTTGTACCGCATGTCTTAACAGTCACAGCATTCGCTTGGTGAAACTTTGCTGAACCCGCTGGGAACCTCATGCTGTTTGGTGGCGTATGCTTCCCTCATGTGGCCACTTGAAGTACTGCGGTTATAACGCGCTAGCAAACGGGTTTTAATCTTTCACAAAAATGATTCAATAAAAAAAATCATGAAGATTTAGATTGTATATTTTTTTTTATGTCACCAGAGACACAGAAAAACAGATTTGGGTTCTACCTTTTATTATTATTATATTATTATTATTATTATTATTATTATTATTATTATTATTATTATTATTATTATTTTTATTTTTATTTTTATTTTTATTATTTTTTAATTTCTAAAGGACTTTGAAAATAGGTAGTTAAAAGAAAAGGGACAATAAGTTGAACTTGTGCACCCATTTCTTTTTTATAAAACGTACTTATTTGCTGTTTATTATTTCACTGGAAGAAGAACAGTTTGGATAAAATCATTACCATTATGAGTAAATGTATCAGAATATGTATGCCCCTTAAACAATGATAAGCATTTTTTTTTTTTCTCAGGCATTACATCTATTCTTTTGATTTAATGATTTTTTTAAGTGAATGTTTAGCTTTCATGTTGCATATTTATTTATTTTTATTTGTTTTTGGTATAACAAGTTATTTTTATTTAGGTTTCCTCACATTTTTTATGACCATTACCTCTATCTAGTTCATTTTATGTTTGATAGATTTATTTTCTCTGAATTTGTGACCTGTAACTGCTCATATAGAGAACATATGTATATTTGACAACAGGTGAAAGACACTTAAGCTCAATATATGGCCATTAACATCAGTACTGGCCGTTGTTGGTCATTTTTCATGTAAAACTGGACTTATAAAATAACCATGTATTCCTCTTTTTTTATTATTTGCATGTGTTTGGAAGGAGTTGGCCGTGTGGGAAATGTACATAATATAAGTAATATCGCTAGATATAGGTTATTGGCCATAACATTAATGACTATTAGTATAAATTTTCATTTGAATATCTTACTATTATCATGCCTTCATCTAACTTCTAATGATAGTGCCACTGAATAGAGTGAAAATGATTTTCACTACAAGTATTACTGTGTAGCTTCCAGAAACATTGTTCCTAATCTAATCTGTGTTTGATAACTGCTCCCTGAGTTTTTATATGATTTTCAAAAGTTGTCAGCATTGTAGTATGTGCAAGTCAAGATTTTATAATAATATAAGAACTTAGATTAAAAAGAGGCTTGAAACAAGAATAATGGTTATGTTATTCAAATCAAGTAAGCCAGACAGATACAGATTATATTTACTGTTAGACCAGGTCTTTGTATTTCCAATTTATGATCTTTATTTGTACAATGACATATCAACTAAACGCTTCACCTTGTCAGTCTTATATAAACATGTATATGTTAAACTAGTTTAAAATCAGTACTTTACGTTGGTTAATTCAGCATCTGAATATTCTATCAATGTAGAAAAAGCAATGCAAGTTTTTAGAGGTGCAGATATTTCAGAGAAAAGCACTGTGCTAAATCACTCATTAATAATTAAACACACAATATCCTAAGATGAAAAGAACCATTGAAGATGTTTTTGTTATAAATCTCTAGGTAGCTAATTTACATTTTCAGTACAGCTTTGGTGATGCATGTATTTTCTTTGAGATTAACGTCTTAATTTATTGGTCTGTGAACCTTGTGTTAGCTTCTAATCATTAGTTTATACTAAATTTTACCTTATTAAAAGTGTGATGCTATTTTAAAAGTCCATTCTATAGTCACACACTCATTGCATTTCTGAAAGTTATTTTTTAATTCTTAAAATTATTTTTGCAGGAATTTTGTTTATTAGAAATTATGTTTTGCTCTCCCGACCTGCTCCTCTAAATACCAGTTTAGTTCTCTCTGTCATTATATCTTGAATTGCTTTGATTTAAAAATGTCAACCAAGAAAAATATGTAATTTGTAAAGCTGTGACTTTTAAGAAAATAAGAAAGCATCCAAAGCCAAATCCCGAAATACGAGAGCTATTTTTGCCTGTCAACATATGTTGAATTACTGCCGAATAAAATGATGAAAGAATTGATAGTAAAATGTGGATTGAAGGAAGAAACGTGGTGAAACTGGTTTTAACTCATATTTTCTACTGTATTGAATAAACGCCTTGCTTAGCGGAACGAAAGAGCGGATTGTTTGTAGTTGGGGACGACTATCTGGAAGTACTCATTCAGGAAGTCAGACGCTTTCAGCGCGTTTTGTCACGCTCATGTTGATTAAAGATATTAAAGGTTAGTACGCTTACTTCGGTACTTATTTTCATAACGTTTTTCTATTTAATTTACTTTACATAATTTTACTTCTGAACCGGACTTCCAATCTCGTTCTGCCTCCCAGCCTTTATTTACAGCATTGTTGTTTTTAACATTACACCTCTGTAGTGTCCACACCAGGAACATGGTTCTGCTGCATTGTTTACAGCTACAAGTATCACGCCAAGAGCTATTTTATAATATTGTGCTTCCCTCTTATTTCAAATGGCAGCCTTTTGAGATGGCCACCACGGAGAAAGAGACTCCAGCTAAAAAGGTTGCGGCGCCTTCAGTGTCCCAAATAAATGCTGAATATGTCACGCAGGTAACCACGTACACCAAGGCGTTATGTTGTCTTAGGTCTCAGCTTTTAATATCTGTCCTTATTCTAACAGGCAGATATTAGAAACTGTAGAGAATTAAATGGAAGGACCGATAAGATCCGTACCTCAGTAAACAACACTGTCTTCCATCTTGTATATGAATGTGTACTTATAATTGGTATTACATATTTAATGTCCTGTTTCTTGTTATCAGCTGGCTAATAAATATTGGGCTCCCCATGTGAAGGAAAAGCTGCCTTTTGACCCTCAGGTGAGTCATATGCGGCATCTTAAAGATAATATGTGATTTATGTTTATTGCAAAGATGTTGAAAGTACCGGTTAGCCACGACTTCACTCCTTTTCCATAATGGTTTTCTGTCATATGGTATGACAAAGAGCTACATTGAATTAGAAAATCGCAGAATGACGACGTCAGTAGTAAATATGGCGACATTGCAATAAATTATTTTCCCGCTCATCCTTTATTTTGTGATCAATTTTTGGAAAGAGACTCCATTTAGCAAGTTGAATGACATTTGGATACCAGGTTAAACTTATGTAACTTTGGCCAAAAAGAATGTTAAGTTCCTTCATCGTATGACATATTCTTTGTTATATTTAGGTGATGGAAGATGTCTATGAAAAAGAGATTTTCTCATCAAAGTAAGTAAATATATTTCTTGTTTTTTATTTAAACTGCAGTTAAATATCTGATGAATAAAAAAATGACTCCTTATTTCCTTCTTTAATTGTGTACAGATTCGCCATCAGAAAAATTATGCTACTTGAATTCAGGTTAATGTATTTCCATTTAATCTCCTTACTTCACACATTAAGCATCCATCAGTGTGTTGTATATTTACTGTATTTTATTTTCTCCTCCCTGTAGTCAATACCTTGAAAATTATCTGTGGGTGAATTACACACCTGAGGTCTCCAGCAAAGCCTTTATCATGTCCATTTGTTGCATCGTCAATGAGAAGTTCAGAGAAAACGTTCCAGCTTGGGAGGTAAGAGAATCTATCCATGTTGTGCCAAATTCTCATTTGATCTCCATCCTTCTTTAAGCACTATATTTACACACATTTTTTTCAAACATTGTCTTTCTACAACTTTCTAATTGTCTTTTATTTGGTCTTCATCAGGTGTTTAAAAAGGAACCCGCACACTTCCCATTTTTCTTCAAATGTGCGATGGAAGCTGTGCTGGCAGGCGAGGAGGCTGGTCTCACCTTAAAGGAGCAAACCATACTTCTTGTCTTCCTGGACCACTGCTTCAACAGTTTGGTGTGTATTATTATTATAACACCTTCCAATTCATGGATGACCTTCCAAAGGAAGAAAAAGACAGTTTCTATATTTATATATGAGCATTCCAGATCGCACGTTTATCCTTTAGTTCATATAAACGGAAGAACCTCCATTAAAAAGATGTATACATTTATAACAAAAAGTTCAGGTAAATCACAATAAAATTCAGAAGGAAGTGTGGTGATTTCTTTGGCACAGAGATATTATTTCTTTTACGAAAAACCTCATTCCACGTATCTCAGGAGAGATCTGTCTACATCATAGAGCCAAAAGCATCATTAAACTGCAGTAAGCCAACCACCCTCATAATAGACATGAATATGAAATTAGTTAATGTGGTCTTTAGATGAGCTCATCTGTTGTTGGTTTTTTTTAGACATAACATTCATAAACATTCAAACTATGTCTTTATTTTAAGTGAATCAAAGATGTTTAGCCTCCTTTCAGAAAACTGAATGGCAGTGAGCAGCAACAAGTAGGGAAGAGAGTCGGGTTGCTTTCATGCTGCTATTTTGTCTGGCATGTCATGAAATGGATTTCAGCCCCTGGAAACAATATGATGGAACATTTTTAGCAGTTTTAAAACTTCTTAAAAGTTTTGTATACGACTCTGGGAAATGAACCATGTCTTTTTACATTATTTTTAGGTGATTCAGAGTAGTAGAGCTTCAGACAGTATTCCTTGATTATTTTTTCAATATAGTCAGCAGTCAGGCCTTTTTCCAAATTATTACTGAAATTATAACATTGTTGTAGTTTTAATTGATTGTTTACCAGTTTATTTTTCACACCTATGGAAAACAATTTTTCAAAGTTTTAAAGCTGATTGAATTGAGACTTAAGTTCAGCAAGATTTCTGTAAACCTCAAGATTTCTGTTGTGGGCATATTGATGACAAACTTCAGCTATTTTAGGACAAATTGCAGATTTTTTTTCACTCTTCATGTTTAACTGTGAAAATGAGAATGCCTGTATTTTAGGGAAGGCTTACTTGGTATGAAGGTAAGAATACATAGTCTATGTGTAGCATGTAATAATACATAGTCTATGTGTAGCATGTATTCTTACATTAAAAATTTGTCAAAATTTGATTTTTCATGTTAGTCAAATAATTATCCAAGCCAGATGTCCTTAAAATGTGTTCATACATTTTTCCCTATTATTGTGGTGAGGGAGATGTAAAATGTCTGGAACCCAGAATTTCAGTCGATGTCAAAAATGATGATGATGGTTATTATTATATTTTATTTTACTTATTGATTAAAAAAAGGTTATTGTTCAAAACTGAACTAAAAAGCCTTTCAGTTTAAGGACAGGTAAATAAAACCTGATAAACATCAAGCAGTATAAATTGGCCATATTAACGATGCAGTAAGATTTGATGCAGTTACTTCTAATGCCCACTAAGTGGCAGTAATAGATAAAGCACTACTAGCACTCTTGTCATTTTCCCAAATAACTGCATGGGACCACAGGGAAACACTGCAGATGTCTCACCTCAGTATCTGCTGTGATAGCTTGCTGGCCTGCAATCACATCCTATAAAGGCTTGTAAATATTTTATTTGGAGACTTTTATTAAGGGTCCAGTTGCAATAAAAATCTGTCATGCATTGTGCATTCTGACAACTCCTCCCCCCTTTTCTATCTCTTTGTATCCCTCTCTTCTTCCCAGGAAGTGGATCTGATCAGAGAACAGGTGCAGCAGCTCATCTCTCTCCCTATGTGGATGTGCCTCCTACCAGTAAGATCAAAATCATAGCCATAATTACATTTTGGTGGTTAATATTGACTAAGTAATTGTGCCTTTTCTTTATTTCAGTTTTACCCATGCAAACTCATTTTTATTTGTGTGTGTATGTATTTATAGTCCAGACTCCAACAAGAGCTGAAGAAAGTTCCCAAGCTGCAGAAGTTTTGGAATCTAATCAAGAAAAAAATTGATAAGATGGATGCCGAAGCAGTCGAGCAGTAATATAATTTTCTTTGCTAAGCACGTTCAGAAGATCTATAGTTATTACGACATTATAATTCATGATTTGCAGCTACTGATTTGTTTTCTTTCCGTCTTCCCCAGAGCAACCAAGGAAAGGACTTTCCTTTCGTCTCTCATTAAAAAGTTTCGGGTCATTCTGATGTCAGTTCCAGCTGAGGGTAATTGGAAGAAATGCTTTTAACTCCTTGGGGAAATGGTTCTTATTGGGTAGAATAAAATAGGATGAAATCAAATTAGAAAAAAAAAACTGCATCTCTGTTATTGATCACTGCATTTTAAATTATTAATAACATGGCACTCGCCACCATCTTTTTTAACTATTTAGGGGAACCTTCATGTTGTTCTATACCTGCAGTCAAGATAATAATCTTTTAGAGATTGTTATAGGAATATTGTGCATCAATATATTTTCTGTGTGAACATCATTTTTACCGTCAGGTTTCATCAGCTATAGCAATATGCATACAGTTTTACTGTTTTTGACCCCTAAAATAAAATATTTAGTGATTCAATGTTGTGTAGCAACCCTTGGGTAGATTTTTCAGAAGTGTAATTTTAACTTCAGTTAAACTTTTCACGACAAAATATTTTATTTTTTTAGCAAAAGAAAATGTTGTTTTCTTCCACCCAAATATATATATATATATATCCATTCATTACATGCAGATTGGTAGATGAAAAGTATCTTCACCAAATGAAAAACAAAAAGTAGCATTCTGAAGGGATTTGAACCCCATAAAGTAGAAAAAAAACATAAATCTAATTGCAGTGATAGTGTATTTAAAAATATTGTATTCAAATGTATCCATTTGATTTAATAGGCAATACAACAACTTGGGGAGGGGGACACGTTGAAAATGTAAATGAACTGTACAGTTTTCAACTTGGACACATTTTATGCCATTTGAATCAATGTCGCCAAAGCTATGCAACAATTAAAAAAGCTCCACAAGTATCAAGATACACAACAGATAAACTCTGCGGAGTTGAAAACATCACTTTTTTAACGCATGCTTTGAGTTGCATTGCTTTCTACTTTCCTTCTGAGTGCTGGCGAAGAAGCATTCACTCAGTCGCCGTACAGCCACGGGCACCGACCACGGTGTGTGGTAATGCAGGCCGACACACAGACCCCCTACCTGAATGCTAAAAACAGAATCTGTGTTTAGGTAGAATTCAACTCTGACATACTAGATTATGATCTAAAGGCCAGCGGGATACGCTTCACTCTGATCCTTGCTGCATTCGTGGACTATAATGAGGAGCTGGGTCCCAGCATGCCGCTCTGCTGAACATGCAACATCTTATCGAAAGGTCCGTTCGGACAGCATGACACCTTCATTGTTGTCCACATGCATCTCTTTAATGAAAATATGGGTCCTTTACAGCACTGCAACATTCAGTGTTTCATATCTTTCTTAAAAGTGTGTTCTTAGATCAATGTCCTTTATTGTTCACAGGGCCTGTTCCCATGGAAAAAGTGCATTACTGCGAAAGATTCATTGAGCTGCTGATTGATTTAGAGGTAAGACACATCATTTATTCACATTCTATCTTAGGTAGTCTTACAACATTTCTTTATTCAAGCATTTCTGTCATGTTTTATGCAACATTTACAGTGTAACAGCTTACCACTCATAAATTAATAACATTTTTGCAGCTGAAACTTGATGGTCTGATATCAGTTTTTAGCTCCTCCAAGTAAATACTTTGTAGAATCACCTTCCACTGCAGTTACAGCCAATAATCTTTTGGTTTTTCTGCCAGTTTTTAAAATGTTGAATTTGGAAAAATATTTGTAAAAGACTTTTCCTCCTTTTTGAAGCAGGAGTGTTTCATTCAAGTAAAGGAGGAGTTACTTTCAAGCTCGTGACTTTGAATTTGTAGCATCTGCTGAACATGGTGGTATTATGATTAATGTTACAGTTCTGTTCGCTGGTGTTTTTTCTTATCATTATTATGCAATTTTGAGATCTTCTTTTCTTTCATTTTATTTGGTTTGATGAGCTGTTTGGAAATTTGTTAAAGAAATCACTTTGTTTTGTCATGTCATTTGTCAAATTTAATTGCGTTTGTTTGCATTAAAAGAAACTGGCCTGGGAATGTAAATTTGTCGATGAGGCTGGTGATGACGCATCATCCCATAAGACCGATATTAGTGCTGCTGTTAGCGGTGAATAGAGTTTTGCTGACAGGTTGGCCTTGCAGTTCCTGGCAGCGTCGAGTGGCCGGCCAGCTGACTGTCTCTGCAGACTTCCCCTGTCCTTCAGCAATATCATTTTACAAAGACTCGGTTGCTCGGAGTCCCATACTTCCTTTCCACAATAATGACCTGGAAATGAGAGCCCAGGAAAAAGATCTGCGTGGCTTTCGTTATGCTGGCTCCAAGGACCGTGTTGAGATCAAAGACGGTGCTGGATATCAAAGTATCTGTTCAGCTCGTGTTTTGGGTGTAACTCGCTGCACCTGCTACCTCTGAAGAACAGTCTTAGATGAATAAAGGATGATTCTATTTTAATTTTGTTTTCTTTCTTTAGAATTTCACGTTTCTAATGTATTTACCTTTATTGCTTCCTTGCTTGGGTAGTTTTTTTCAGTTAGTTATAGTTTGATTCTGTATGTATCAGTCATGCTTTTCCTCTGAGTTGCTCTTAAGCATTTTCAGAGTTTTCACAAAGCATAGCATCATATTATTTCCTCTCTTCCTGCAACAACAAACTTTATTTATCCCTCTATTCTAATGAGAATAAAGGGAGTTGACAGTGTATGTTGTTGTCTTACTGTCAGTGTTGATATTTTTTTCATTTCTGTCAACGTTAAAACCAAAAAAGAAGCATTAGCCCACCTCGGTAATCATAACTCAACAACCATTTTAATGACTACGTACATGAACTTGTCTGTCTAGGCGCTCCTTCCTACACGGCGTTGGTTCAATACGGTGCTGGACGACTCCCACTTGCTGGTCAACTGCCAGCTGTCTGGTCTCACCAAAAGAGAGAAGGAGGGCCACCTTTTCTGTCAGGTACAAAATTTGTAAAGATTTCAACTCTACAGACATGGGGGGAGAAGAGGTGTAAAAAAAAAACTTAAATTTAATTAAAGTTATTTTTGATTCAGAAAATTTTGGAAACGGATATGATTACGGTAAATAGTTATGTGCTGATTTGAAAAAAAAATGCACTAGATGTAATGGGAGTCATAAGTAGTTTTTTTTTTTTTTTTAAATCATTATTTGTGTTGCAGTCGGGCTTTGGCTCCAGTGAAGTGGAGACACTGCCATCAAATCCATTACCAATGAAACTGCAATGGATGTTTCAGTACTTTTTATTATATCTTTTATTTGTATTGTAATATCACTTTAAATCATCACAAACCCGTGTGCACCTTATCCATCAATATGAACAACAAAATTGATGTTGGCACACTCATTAATTTCCTCAGCAATTATTGAAAAATGAATGCAATAAATGTGTTGACCTTAAGTCTGGACATCTCCACAGCTGAATCGTTAGCTCTTTGTTAGAGACCTAGAGCAAAGAGTGACATTTTATAGTCGCAGAGTATTCATAGCTTTTTATTTTAAGGCCTTTGTACACATCTTTACCAAAAACAGGTGGGGGGTTCAAACAAACTACCAAAACAGAGTATTTCAGTGTTTCATCCTCTCTTCTGATTGTAGCTTCTTGACATGTTGAAATTCTACACTGGCTTTGAGATCAATGACCAGACAGGAAATGCTTTGACTGAAAAAGAGATGACCACTTTGCACTATGACAGAATCACTTCACTCCAGGTAATAACACTAAAAAGGGCAGTTTTGCTGATAATTTTATGGGTCTTTCCTCCTGGTAATATATTATATTTCACAATATGTTACATTTGCTCACTGATGATGTGTAATTATGCAGCATTTTATTACTTTTTCACAACTTCATTTTCCTTTCAGAGGGCTGCCTTTGCTCATTTCCCGGAGTTGCATGACTTTGCATTGTCCAGTGTTGCTTCTGTGGACACCAGAGAGTCTTTGACCAAACTCTTTGGGCATCTCAGGTAAAGAAAGAAGAGTGACTCAGACTTGTAAGATAAGATCAAAGATGTTTAAGTCAATTTTTTGTTGTTTTTTACGTGTTTGTTTCTCCAAAAAAATGTTTCTTCTTTTTAAAAAAAAGTTGTTGTTTTCCTGTATAACTGCTTAAAGAAAGCATTGCCAAATAAGGCAGTAGATTTGGGAGTTGATTTTCAGTTTGAAAAGGTGCAATTAGCTCATCTCTACTACATTTGCAGATACTTGTTCCCTACCTCCATCTTGCTCCCGTATCTCACCAGTCTTATTGTGGGATGTTGTTTAGTGTTGAGCGGGTTTGAATCTTTCCTGCACTGGCTATTTCTCTGAGAACTGAAAACACTTTTCTCCTTGGAAGTCCAGAACATGACAGCGCCAAGTTTGATTTTTCTCAAATGTGTGGCACTTAATTTGTTACTTTTATCAACACGTTTCTTGCAACAAACCATTCTGTGAGGGTTTCCCCCCACCCCCGTTTTGTGGTTGTTTTAATCACGGCACAACATTTTGGCAATTTAAAAAGGGTTTCGTCCCTCTGAACAGCTTTTTTTCAAGGTCTGTTAGATATGATTTATGGCCCCTTTTGTCTGTGCAATTTCAGCTTTCTAGAAATTATTTACACTTTGAAAGAGAGGTGATCTCTTTACACCAGACCTTTCCTCATTATACAAATTCACATCACCTAATGTGCTTAAAACTCCATTTTACTTTATACAATTTTGAGTTTGAAAATATGGTTTAAATGCTTACTTGCCTAATAAGTGTGCACATAGTGTGTAAATGCTTGACACATTGTTAAAATTGATTAAAACAGCTACTTACACCTCGTCTCTTTTTTGTGGCCAAATTTAGGCCAGACATTTGGACTACAAAAAATGAAATTCTTAACACATTTTTCAGGTTAAATGAAGACAAGGACTTGACAATCCATAAAAGCCAGTATTTGCAGGAACATTACCTCATCTGAATGTCACAGAAGTCGCAGTCAAAATTCAGGCCTTACATTTACAGTTAAGTTACCGCTGTGTTGTAATATAGCCAAGCTGCCATTGCTGCCTGACTTCCTTGCTAAAAGGCGGCTAGTGAACCCTTGAACAGGCAGCTGGTACAAGCCAGAGAGGCACGCCTCATTAATTTAATCGATTTGCAGCGGCTCGACAATAAACTCTTTGAACAGCTGTGTTTGTCAGACTATATTAGCTTGCCAAATAGCCAAAGACCACCCTCACTTTGATGAGCAGTCCTGTGTCTGAGTGGCTGTGAGAATCTAGATTAACTTCAGGTATACATAACTGCATAATCATATGCTGCTGATCTGCAAAATGCATGTGTTTTGACATTGTAATTTTTCCGAGTGCATGTTGTCACTGTGCTTTAACCCTATAAGATCATCAAACGGGGTGACCCATTTCACATGTTGGTAGAAACTTTTTTTTTTCTCCTCCCGGAATTTGGGTTTTAAAAATTGAACAGGGTGCATTTTCCACGGCTTTCCTAGCTGCCACTGAAGCAACCGTTGAGTATGGTAACGTATTTAGCCATGCAGTTTTCACCCAAACAACTCATCCAAATGCCAGTTTATTCCAGCTGTGCCAATCACAGACTAAGCTCCCAGTCAACCACCACTCTAAATTTATCTGCTAAGTGCCTCACACACAACAAATGCATCATTATTGCATTGTCTGCCCACACTTTTGATCACTCCGACCAGTCTGCCTGCACGGAGACGCACCGTCAGTTCTTTCAAACATAGCAAATGCATCGTAGGCAAAGAAGAGAAGTTAACTACATGATGAAATACAGTGGTAGCAGTCCTTGTTCTCAAAGGAATACATCCGTACTTGTAATTGTTTTCCTCAAACTGGTGAATTTACTGAATCCTAACCCTCCTTTGCTAGCTAAATATAAAATTGTCTTAGTAAAGTGACAAAATACTGAGACATTTATTTTACTTGGCTCAAAAAAGTTGATCAAACTTACAAGGCCTTGGAAAGTAGTCATACACTTTTAAACCTTTTTGCATTTTACCTCATCACAATAACAAACTGTTGCATTTTATAGAGCAACTCAAAGTAGAAGAAGTGTTTGGTGCATTTGTATTTAA
Source organism: Poecilia picta (assembly GCA_033032245.1). Lineage (NCBI taxonomy): Eukaryota > Metazoa > Chordata > Actinopteri > Cyprinodontiformes > Poeciliidae > Poecilia > Poecilia picta. The sequence continues at coordinate 16,520,857 of CM065374.1, forward strand.
GCGTAGAGCTACCACCGAGCAAAAGAAAAACACAGCTATATCCTGTTAGAACATTAACATTTTATTATACCGAAAATGTTTTATCGTGTTATTACAGTATTTTTTCACATTTAAGCAATATTAAGTTAATGCAACATGCATATTTCCCAGGTTTGTACAGCATAGTGATTGGTATCGTAATAACGTGATTTGTTCTACAGACGTGAAAATGACATGATGATTAGATTAAAGGGAGGTCATCACATACCTTTCCAGTTTACTATTGAAAAATTCCTGATATGTCCTTGCTCTACCTTGTTCTTAAAATGTCCCCACTCTACCCTGTCAGTGTCTCTGCTGTCAGTCAGGACCTGATCCAGTCATCTCTCTTACCCCGCATGACTTTTTGTGCCAACGTTATCTTGTTGCTGAGGGAAGGAACTTCCAGGCGAGCCATGCCAGGTCATTCGCTGGGCCACCAAAGTGCAACATTGGCAAAATTGCCACCCTGCTGCTCAAGAGTGGGGGTGCGCACGCACGGTCGCAGTTGCTTAGTGCCACGTGTGGCTGTCCAGGCCTGTCACAACGTGTCCAGGTCCTGTCCTTCGCTGTTCACCAGACTCTGCCTGTGTCACAGTGTGGAAGGCTGATTAAAACGGGGCTGCATGCAAAGAGCCGCGCCTCAGCTTTCCGAGACTGAGATGGGCTTTGGTTTTCCTAATCCTGTCTCGGAGTGCGCCCTCGGCCCTTAGCGCACATGCTGACGGTGCAGAAGGGCCGTCTCAAACCAAACAGAGAAATTGCTTTGTGCCGCAGTGCTAATAAGCTTGAGTTATTTGATAAGGCTGTGTATTGTTACACATACAGTGTTGACAGAATTTTAAACGTTTGTCTATCAGGAATGTAGTTTCAAAAAGTGCTAGAGAGACTGATTTTTCTTCATAGATATGCAAAAGCATCAAACTGTTTTATATCTATCGGATGTGGGTAAAAACCATGTTGTCCTCGTCGTTCCTCTGAATTGTCGTCATTTTAGTCATTGCCAAAAGTCATTATCTCAGTACTCCAGTCAGCTAATATCTGATTTAAATCCTGCATACTCTGGATGAGTGTCGGCTAAATTAATACCACAGGAATATTTTTTTTCCAGTTTTAATTTTTTCGCTGACTAACCAATTGTTTTTCTGTTTCTCTGCAGTCCCAATATGCTCCACCGGGTGGCCTCATACCTGTGTCTGCTGCCTGAGCTGTCTGAAGGCCAAGACACAACCATTGAGAAAGAATTTCTCCTGGAGATGATGGTAGGTTTCAGTGTTTTAAGATGCTGTCCGAGTGAAGACGTCATCATTTGAACTGCTGTGGTAAATGTGTGTTATTTTAAATATTTAAAACTGAAGAGAAAAATGTCACTTTTGCAAGAAGTAGGTATTTTGTTTCTGAAAACCATCTATTTAGTTTCTTTTGTGCTTTAAAGTTAGTTACACTTTCAAGTTGATATTATCAATGTTGGTTGCCTAACTGACTGATCGGATGGCAATAGTTTGTGGACTATTTTTTTAACACATTGTATTTCAATTCATGGTGTAAAATTATGGAACAAGTTAAATGAGGAAATAAGACAAAGTCAAAATTTAATGCAATTTAAACGGAAATATAAGAAGATAGTTCTCTCAAAATATAGAAATATGGGTGAGAAATAGCACTAATGTGTCTGTAAACTGAGGCTAACACATATGAGTGTGTGTGAGTGTATGGATGCATATATTTAGACATATTTAATCCCAGATAAATTGGAAAATTAATTAACCTAGGTTTATTTTTTTATTTGATTAAATAATGAGGGTCCATCTGAAAATATGGTGAGTTTGTGGGATAGGAGTTCATAAGAGTCTTACTTCTTTCTACTCTTTTTCGAGCATGTTAAGATTATTGTGGTAGATAAATATGTGTCTTTTGTATTCGTTTTTCTTCTGTGTGATTTCATACTTATATCATGTTCGAAACAAATAAATAGATAAAAATAACATGGGGAAAAAATATTTTATGTCTCTATACCACCTTTGCACCTTAAAAGTGAAATATCAGCAAGTGTTTTCTAAGTTTTCTAGATATAATAAAAATAAACATGGAGCTAAGGCAGCAGCAGAATTATTTTTTTTTACGTTAGTAACTTTGAATGTCTGTCTACGTTTTATCTCAATCACCCATAGGTGTCTCGCCATGAGCGCAGAATTTCTCAGATTGAGCAGTTGAACCAGATGCCCCTTTATCCTACAGAGAAGATAATCTGGGATGAAAACATCGTCCCAACGGAGTATTACTCAGGCGAAGGTAGGAAAAATATGTGTGAACTGGGATTTCATTAATGCGCTATGTACGGTTAGTGTCTTTACACCCACATATTGTATTGTGCTTTATGTGAAGTGCTGTGCCTGCCGGGCTTTGGCACCTTTTTCTGTTTTAATCCTGTTTATTTAGAGGTGACACAATTAAAAAAAAATCATCATAATTTACTCAAAATCTTTGTTAAATCCCTTGTTTTTGCTCATGTTTATTGTTTGACTTGTTGACCTTCTTAGGTTGCTTGGCGCTACCGAAGCTGAATCTCCAGTTCCTGACGCTACACGACTACCTTTTGAGGAACTTTAACCTCTTTCGTCTGGAGTCCACATATGAGATCAGACAGGACATTGAAGATGTGGTGTGGAGAATGAAACCATGGTGGGTAAACTGATTCAGAACAGCATGTAAAACGCGGAACGATACTAGCGTGTCTGTTCTTGTCTGTATATGCCGTCACATTGAAACACAGTGGCAGATCATAATTTTTTCCATATTGTGGCATTTAGAAACCCAGTGCCCAATTTTAAAAGTACTTGAAGTACGTAAAGTGATGCAGCAACCTGCTCTGTGTTTTACCAGAACTAAATAAGTAAGCTGTAGAGTCATGAGTTGCTTTAGATCAAACTGATTTCCAATTCTAACCAGCCTTCAGCACCTGTGATGTGACTCCTGTCTTTCTGTTCACACAGGCAGTCAGAATATGGCGGTGTGGTGTTTGGAGGCTGGGCTCGAATGGCTCAGACTATCACAAGTTTTTCCATCGTTGAAGTTGCCAAGCCCAACATCGGAGAGAGCTGGCCCGCTCGTGTACGGGCTGACGTCACAATCAATCTCAATGTCCAAGATCACATCAAACAAGAATGGGAAGGTAAAAACTGACCGTGATCCAACTTAAATACTTTTTACAATTTTTTATGGAAAATTTATGCCATGTGTTTCTTAAGCATTTTTAAGCATTTCTTAAAATCAATAGTTAACAGATGTGTCGCATTGTTTGATTTTATTAAAGCGGTTCTCTTCCAGAGGTGTTAATTCTGCAGAAGGTATTCTTATAACTTCGAGGTAATTTTTGGGACAGTGTACTTAGTGAAATGGTTGTATGAACATGTACGTATTAGATTAAGTCTTTAGATTCACATAAACTTCATCTTTCATTTGTTGCTGTAAACCTCAAAAAAAAAAAAGTTTAAATTTAAGTTTTCATTTTCCTGTTCTCTCTAATAATTCTCCTCTGTTTTCCCTCTTTGCAGGTCTGCGAAAGCATGACGTTTGCTTTCTGATCACGGTGCGCCCCATGTTGCTCTACGGCACTCGCTTCGACCGACGTCAGCCCTTTTTGGACCAAACCGGCCTGGTGTACGTGAGAGGCTGCGAGGTCCAGGGTATGCTGGATGAAAAGGGCCGTGTCATTGAAGAAGGTAAAGTAGCAACTATCTGTGAAAACACACCATGAGACATTCAACCAGGCGCATCCACAGTGTTTATTACTACAAGTAAATCCTCAGGACGGGTCAGATTTGTGTTTTTTATGGTAGAATTTTAATTTAGACTTGGTATGTTACGGTTTACATTTCATCAACTTTAGATCAACAACAATTCTGAGTTCAGGAGCTTTTACTGCAGAAAATAATCAGTAAGCTCTTCTTACATCTGCAATAATGCTTTTCCCAGTTGTAATATATTTTACCATAGATTGTTTTCTCAGCAGCTTATTAAGTCTTTTTATGCTGCTTAGTTTTATTTTAATGCAACTGGTGCAACTGAATCACCCTGTTAATCTCTAAATTAAACAAATTAAAGTTTTTAGCTTTTTTTCCTTTGTTTTTCATTGTTTAAAAAACATTCCTGTATTGTTCTTAAATAAGTGCTGCACATTTAAGCTTTACAAATCAGTAAATTGTTGTTCTGACAAATTTTCTTCTAAATTAGAATATAAATATGTTGCAATAAGAAGTTGATGCCATTAAAATACTCTTTTTGAAATGCATTCCATGCATGCTTTCTGACCACTCTCAAAAATCATTATCAGTACTGTCTACAAATTCATCAGTCCTTCATCTGAAAATGAAACATGTCTTTAGTAAAAAAAATGTTTACAACACTAAATATAATCTGAATCATTTTGATTTATTTGTGCTTTTCAAAATATGAAAATCACAAATAAATGGCTTGAATCTGCCATTTAAGAAGCAAAAGTATTTAGTACTGAAAGTACCTAAAAGTAAGGCAAGGTAAGGTAATTGTATTTATAGAGTACATTTTCAGCAACAAGGCAATTCAAAGTGCTTTACATGAGTTAAAAGGAAATACAAACAAAAGGAAAGAAAACTAATCTAATGTTCTAAAGTATGTAAACTAGGTGTTCCTGTTCAGGGTTGCTAAGTATCTAATTCCATTTCTAAATAGTGCGTACTTCACAGTTTCTGATAAAATAAGCTAAAGAGTGACTGATCTAATTCCTTTTTTGGGTTAAAGTGAGTACGCTACAATTATACATTTGTTCTAAATCCTTTTCTGGGTTAAAAGTAATATAAACTAAGCAGTGATGTTCCTGTTAAGTATTTCTGGATTCCAAGTTCGTAGTTATTCTAATTCTAATTCTGATTCCATTTCTGGGCTGTATAATGTTGATCTAAATTGTGCATACTCCACAATTTCTGATATTTCTAATAAACTAAAATAATCCTTTTCTGGGTTAAATAGGGAGTACTCCAAGTAATGGTAACCCAGAAAAGTTAAAGAAAATTAGCTTATTTGTGTTTTTTAATCTGTTGGTATAAAGCATAAAAACATAAAATAGTGAAAACATTCCTTATAATTATGAGTAAAGCATATTTCTAAAAAAAACAAAAAACAAAAAGCCTATTGACAGATTTGCTAATTACTTGAGTGGTAAATTGCTACCTGCTGTACTCTTCTTTGAAGTGGTTTGCTTCTGCAGCTTCACCCAGCTTACCCTCCAAGCATCTTCTTAGTCTTCCCTCGGAGCATGTGTCCCTTTGTCGAAGCACCCTTTTCCCTATCCTGTCTCATCTGCTTTGATCAAATATGGAGAAGGAAGGCTTTTCTAAGTAGACACAATGCCAGGAGACATGTCCTGCCGGAGTGGGCTTGCTTAAACTTTCAGATCCCCACCAGGGGTAAGTGGCTCTGTGGTTAGCTGAGTAGTGTGTCCATGTCACATAAATCACTGAGCATTTGCTGAAGGGTTACGTTAGGTATGAGTAAACAAAATAAGATCTGCCTTTTTTTAAGTTATCATTGACTGTCCTGTCCAGTTGAAGATGTTGTGCTGCTTAAATACAGTAATACTGTTTTGAGAGAAACATGAGAAACATGTTGTGTTGATGAATAATTGACCGGTTTTTATTCTGATCATTTTAATAACTGCAAATAAAAGTTCATATTTATGACATTATTTCAATCATGTATTGCCATGCTGTGCTTGGATTTTGGCACATTAAAAGCACATATTTAAAGATATGTTAATGGGTTTTTTTGGGTAAACACAAAGTAGTACATAATTGTCACATGGAAGTCAAATAGACCATGGATTTCATTTTTAATTTTTTTTCTAATAAGGATGTGCAAAATGTGGTATGCATTTGTATTAATTATGAGAAACATGATTTCTTCTTTCTCCCTGTTGAACCAGGACCTGAACCCAAACCCAAGCTACGTGGGGACAGCAGAACGTTTCGTGTTTGGCTCGACCCGAACCAGTATCAGCAGGACATGACCAGCAGCATTCAGAATGGAACTGAAGACCCATATGAGACCTTCAACATCATCATGAGGCGCAAACCCAAAGAGAACAATTTCAAGGTAAAGACTAAAAAGCTGAAGATAATTTTGCTTTTGAATTTTGCCATTAGTCTATGACTCGCTTTGTAATGGTAGTCATGCAGAGCCATTTTATTTTTATTTATATCAGATCATTGCAAGCTTTTATATATATGCTTTAAAATTCATCCAAAAAGAATTGAGAAATTGGGAAATTTAGATAAAAATGAGAACAAATATTTCTACTGTTTGAAAATTAGTAGCTTCTCAAAACATACTGTAATTTGCTGCCATAAAATTACCTCATTTTAACTTAGCCCTACTCAGATATTATTCTACTAAACCACCTATAGAGAGATGACTGTTGTTTTTTTTCTGATTTGCCCCTTCAATCTGTTTTAATTTGTGTTTCAGGCGGTGCTGGAGACAATCAGGCACCTGATGAACACAGAATGTGTTGTGCCTGACTGGCTTCATGACATTATCCTTGGCTACGGTGACCCTGGCAGTGCCCACTACTCCAAGATGCCCAATCAGATCTCCACGTTGGACTTCAACGACACCTTCCTGTCTCTGGACCACTTGCGGTCGTGTTTTCCTGGCTGCACCATAAAGGTTCTGGAGGAGAATCCTGAACTCCAAGTTCCTCCTTTCAGGTAGAAATAAAAAAAAAACTTTTTAAAATGATTTAATGCATGTTTATATAACTATTACAATTATTTACCTTCTAAATACATCTGGTTTAGTTTATGGAATATTACATTATATATAATGTATTCACAGTTTATGACAATAACGTCTGTCATTGCTTCCCAGAATCAAGTTTCCCATCTCAGCCACAAAAGACAAAGGAAAGAAGAGAAAGGCTGATGAAGAAGAAAAGGACAGTGAGGAAGATAAAACCTTAAATGTGGAACCATATGTCGCCCCCAACCGTGGGCCATATCCCTACAACCAGCCCAAAAGGTGCTTGATGTCTTTTTGCATGGCTTCTTGTTGCCCAATTGGCTTTTATAATATTAGAAATGGCAGGTTCTCTGTGATTTTCACAGATGAAAATAAGTTAACTTTGAGCTAATGTAGCAGTCAAAAACAATCTGAAACAATTAAGCACGACTAGTTTGCTGGTGGGTCATTCATGGTCTGGGGTGACACATTCATGGATCTGTTATAGAGAAGAAATCCATGAATCCTGACCCTATGATGGTAGAATTACGTCCAGGGTTCCTCTTGGTTCCAGAACTTTACCCAACCTCACGCGGTAACAATGGAGGGAGTTTCTGGAGGATATCATTGACCGGACCCCGTGTTTGGCTGACCTAAATCCCCTGGAACACCTCTAGTCCATCTGATTGCCAGGTTGCGCCTCGGACTTTCCAGGAACTCGTTAATGCCCTGATCCAAATCTGGAAGACCATTATCCTGGACACCAGCTGTAGTCTCATTCGGAACACAGACAGATGTTTTCAAGCACATTAGGTTCAATGCTGAGAACCATTCTAAATTTCTGCAAAGAAAATTTGGCAAAATAAACTAGGTCACTTTGTCTTTTCCTTGCAAGGACTTCTGAGTTATCTTTGAGTTCTGTAGGTTAAGTTTAATGTTGTGGTTTCCATACGTTCCTAGCACATAAACCAGTCCAGTATAAATATTGTATGATGTTTTTCCAAGAACATTTGATGTGTTTTCAATGCGTTTCTTTAATTGTTTTTAAGCCTTGTATATATCTTTTAAGCAGTTTATTGAATGTGACATGTAGACATCTTCAAATCGATATGAATATGTTCAAATTATTATGGACCTTTTTTTTTTTTACATTTGTACGAAATGACTACTGCACCCATAAGACACTTGTCATTGTGAACTATGCCATGCAGACTTCTCTCTGCAGCATAGTTTTTTTGTAGTGATCCTTTAATGTGATCTTGAAAAGTGACAGATGAGGCATAAAACATGCAAACATGTCATCAGGATTATTAACGTCCGAACTGTGAAATTCTTACAGGAATACGATTCAGTTCACACCAACTCAGATTGAAGCCATTCGAGCCGGGATGCAGCCAGGACTAACAATGGTAAGGATTTTTTTTCTGTTTGTTTGATGAGATTTTTTGTTTATGATGCATGAGATAAAGTTCAGCACAAATATATGGCGAATAATGTTAATAAGGTTATCTTTCCAAGAAAAAACATAAATAACAATACTAATTTCTACAGTGAGAAGTCTCGGGCAATAAAATGGTCAACATAAAACAAAATAACAATGAAACTATGGATTCCTCAGCTTATTCCCATACTCACTAGTGTTTAACCCCAGCCTGGTATTTAGATATGAAGAGAGGTGTACCATGTTGGTCTGTGGTGACTGAAAGCTCTCATCAGCTCTTGGTGCATGCTGTTATCTTGATCTGTCCTCTTCTAACCTTCCTTCTTGGTTTACACCATATTCATTAGCAGATGGAAGAAGCACCCTGTACCACCTTGTTTCACTCGCTTTCATGTAGGGAAACCAACCAGCTGATTATGTGCAGATTTATGTATGCATATGTAATTGTGCTTACTATTTTTAGCAGGGCTTACTCACCTGAGAGACTCATGCTAAAACCAACCTGTTTCATGAATATGTATTTAGTGTATTAGATATAACCACATCGCCCTCTTCTTGTTAGTTGAGTAAATAGAGCTCGGGGTTATTATCATGTTAACTTGAGCTCAGTAGTGAAGTGGCAGCAATATTTACATAGTAAGTATAACAGAAAGAATGGAAGTGTAATTTATTCCCCCCACTGGCTCTCTCTCCTTACCTGCATATGCGTTCAAAATAACTTGTTTCCAGCATCCACCATAATCACTGCCTCCATTCGCGCTTCACTTCATTGAACCACAAATCTTGTTGTTGTAAAATGCTTAAAAATCGTTGTCAAAATACATTTTTGGATCTAACTCAGGATTCCTACACAATATGGACAGGTCAGGGGAAATGTTGAATTTGATCTTAGTGTTTTCCAGGTATCAATAAGTACAGAAGAATCTTTTACATTTCCCCAATTTATTCTGCATCCCATTGTCCATCCGTCTGTTTAGTCGTCTAAATGTCTGGTCATCCATTTGCCTATCCCTTCCTACATTTATCCATTTGTTTCTTTTAATAGTGTATTGATCTGTCCATCCACCTATTTGTCCAAAGATTCAGGCCTGACATCTTTTTTTGACATCTTTTTCTTTTTTTTTTAGTCCTTGTTAATTTTGTGTGCTTATCATAAAAAAGGACTGAAAACTTATGAGTCAGATTATGGAAATCCATACTCTGCTTTTTCCCTATTGTACCATTTTATGTCTTCTTGTCTGCCTGTTATTAATTCCTTTCTACATAACTGCCTTATTCCTTTTTACCCGCAGGTTGTGGGACCGCCGGGTACTGGAAAGACTGACGTAGCTGTTCAGATCATCTCAAACCTCTATCACAATTTTCCTGAGCAAAGGACTCTGATAGTGACTCACTCCAATCAGGTCAGCACACTCAAACTCAAAGACACGGAAAAACGGTTTTGCACACACTGCTGAAATAAGTGTCTGGAGAATTTGCAGCTTAATAAGGCAACAGTCACATTTATACCATGAAGGAAAAACTTAAGCTCCTTTGTGCCACAGCCCTCCCCTTAAGTATTAAATCATAAAGTAATCTGCTCTTGTTTTACACCAGTGAATGCTTACCAGAAGGAATCTTATCCGTCAGAAACATAGCTCGATAATAACCCCCCTGCTGTATTTATTCCCTCTAGAATATAACTTTATACCAATGTTAATATATACCTAATTATCTTAAAATGAACATCAAATACTTACAAAATGAACCTTCTTGCATGTTTTCTTCTACATCAGGCTTTGAACCAGCTCTTTGAAAAGATTATGGCTCTAGACATTGATGAGCGCCACCTTCTGCGTCTGGGCCACGGAGAAGAGGAACTGGAGACAGAGAAAGACTTCAGCAGGTGAGGACAACAAGAAACCAGTGGAAAAAAACCACATACACATACACATACTGATGGTGCATAGACATGAATGTGTATAAACTCACATTCATGTCTCTCACAGTCCAGAAAACAGCTGCCCATGTTCTTAATAATTTATGCACAGTGACTGGAGTTCCTAATAACCTCATGTGCCACACTGCAGACATTGTTTTAATTTATTAGGCTTTACTGCATATATAGGCCTTTTCACTAATCAAAAAATATTGTTTCTCCACTCTCTGTTTGATCAATTCATTGCTTTCTTTCGCTGGAGAGTAAGAAACATCATATGCTGGAAGCTGCTTTGATAATTATCATTTTTAAAAAAACAGCCCAAGTTATGTCACTGTACAGAACTGGATCAGGACTCCAGGTTTAAATTATAAACGCTTTTTTGTAGCTTCGTAATTGTTTATCTAAAAATGTGTTCATGCTGCTCTATATTTCAGTGATTGTAGCACAATATTAACAGATGCTACACATTAATTAAATGGATTAATAATTATTATAAATAATCTGAAATTGCTCTGAGTGCATATTGACTTTAAAAATCACTTAATATATTGTAGTTTTTCACAAAAACTTTTTTTTATAAAGCACTGTATCAAACAACTTTATGATACCTTAGTGTAAGAAACAAGCTGCAATTTGTTTTGATTATTTATTAATGGTTGTATATTGCTGACAGGGTATTTCGTTTATATTTATTTGACAAGTAATTAAAGAGTGTGATGGGATAATGAAATAAATACATTCACAAGTGACTGCATGAATAAATGAACCTAATTTTCTTTAAAAAATCATTAAAATGGTTATTAGGTTCAGGTGAGGAAGCATGTTTTAAATTAAACATGTTTTAATTCTAACATGCAGAGTGCAGCTCTTGCAGAACTGATTGTCAGCATTTTATTTTTTATTTTATTTTTATTTTTCATTTTAGCATTTTATATATATATATATATATATATATATAATATATATATATATATATATATATATAATGCTATCGTTATAGTTGTGTTAATTGCATTTTTGTGTCTTAATGAGTCTTGTTTTTTGTATGCAGTTTAACCATTATGAAGATCATCTGGGTTTTTTTTTCTTTTTTGTCCAAAAGCTAAACTAGAGATGTGCCTCAGGCTTAAGGCAGAAATGTACTTTATCTTGTTAATAACTAACCATTGTCTCCAGTGCAAATAACACAGCACACTAGTCCAAACGTCTTGCTTTGCCAATAACTAACAATTGAAGTCCGGTTTAAAAGCCCACTACTGCTTGCAGCTCTGTAAACACCAATTTTGTGTGTGTGAATTACCTTGAAGGTCAGTGAGTCATATCCTCGATGAAATAGAGAATGATGTATTATGAAGTCTCATGACTGACTTGTGTAAGACTTGGCTCAAGATACTCAAAGCATTTAGAGCTCATTATGACTGCTGCTATATTTAACACCATCGGTGAACAAATAAGAACCTGTCTCTTTTTTTTTTCTTTTAGCAATTTCCTTTGTATATAAATAGTCCCATATCACAGAATATTAGTTCCTATAGTGTTACTATTTAAAGCGTCCTTACACAGGCTTTATTGTAAATTACCTAATTTAATTATGTTCCATTAGAGTTCCTATGAAGAATGGTGGGGAGATTTCTGTGTCTCCCATGCCTGATATTTCTGCTTGTTGTACTCAGTGCTGTATGTGAACTGGGATCTTGACACGAAAGCAGTCACTAGCATTTTTTTAAATTATGCAAAACCATAAATGCTAAAGAAAGAGCCATAGTGAGCCACATCCGACATGTTCCCCGTGCCTTGCTGCCTCCCAACATGCAGACTCCACACTTCTTCCACTCCACTGACACCAGCTAAAGAGAGCCAGAGGGTTTTAATTAACACTTTCTACAAGGTAAAATAAAAAATGGATGGCAAAGCCACACTTAGTGCCTGCCAAGTGGGAAACTACGAACTCTTGCAATCCATGGTAAATATTTTTGGTTTTATTGAGAGTAAATGTAGATAAAAGCAATATGTTTGGGGTTTTTAAGATCTAGAAAATATGTCTGATTTGTCAGATTTATCTTCACTTTCCATTTTTTTTATTCTTCCCAAACAGGCAGGGCTGTATAATCCTCTTTGTGTCATTTGCTGACTGATGATCTTTGAAGATGGTCTAAAAATAGCGCTCACCTCTAATATCACCCTAACGACTCTGCCTTTTTCCTCTGTGTGTGTCTGAGATGGCTCATTGCTTTTCAGAACTGTCTAGCTGCACAAAAAGATGCATGGATTAATAAAATAGAAATTAATCCTGTAATATCTGAATCACGTTAACATATAATTAACAAATCTTATCCAGCATTTTAACAGATCCATATAAAGAAGTCAGTAATAACAACAGAACCAAATATTTGCTTAAGGCTGATTATTCTGCACATTTCGGAATAATTTTACATGTAAATTTTGATTTCAAATTAACAAGGCTGCTGCTTTATTCTGTTAAAATAAAATAGTCTAATATAATTCTGAACATCAACAAATGTTAATCATGTTGCACTTTTCTACAGATATGGCAGAGTGAACTATGTCCTTGCTAGAAGACTGGAGCTCCTCAGAGAGGTGGGGAGATTACAGGAGAGTTTGGACGTCCCAGGAGACGTGTCATACACCTGTGAGACTGCAGGGCACTTCTACCTCTATCAGGTAAAAATAACCTTGGGAATGAGTGCTTGTGGCATCTCAAAGAGAAACGAACATTAACTGATTTGGCACTAATTGTCCAAGCAGTTGAATAGTTTTGCTTTACAAATAATATTTATTTTTGACTACAAGTTTAGCAATCTCTTTCAGGTCCAAATTGATTTTTTGGTTTGTTTGTTTTCAGTTTCTTTCTTATGTTTTCTCAGCAACCAGCTAACTATCTTTGAAATTTGTGTTGGATTATGTTATTGAGCTATAGAGCAACAAAGTCTTCAGAGAAATGTTTGCTGAATTTATTTGAATGCACCTTTGTCCTTCTTCTCAGAAATCTTTTAACAATTGACTTAATAGAATCTTTATTTCTCTCAACTCTATGGAGTTGTAAATATTGTAGAGTTATTGAGCTGTACTCCTAGTGCTGTACTACTCATACTCAGACTACAAAATAACTGGAATTTTAAACTGTAATTTATTTTCACTCATATTTTTTACAAGATAAGTTCTGGCATAGACATGATTTTTTATTGGGTACTTGTAAACTTTATTTTGGTTTAGTCTAAAACCAAAACATTCAGTTTGCCTTACTTGTCCTATCATGTCACAGTAATGTTGAGCCCTAGCTTTAGGAGAAAGTGTTTTCTTTTTTGATCATTTAATTTCTACCTATATTATATAAGCCGATGCACACCAGACTAACACCGTACTCTGACATTTATAAATAAGCTATAACTCGGATGTTCTTTGCAGAGAGAGTGTGAAATCACAGAGATCATGAGGAAACATCTCAGTCCCGCCATGATACTCAGAGCTGTGGCATTATGTTGTTGGATGACTGGAAAAGCAAACGTGAAATAATTATTTGCAGAGCACTGAGAGTACAGAACCTTTATGATTACCTTCACACTCGTGTTAGGGCCTCAAGAGCTGCCAGAATCCAGCTGGGCTCAAACAGTCATGGAGGTCATGAGAGGGTCAGTCTTAGTCAAGTCTGAGTTTGCCTTTCCATTACATTTTGTAATTGATACCTCAGCTCTTGTCTTATTTTTCTGGTGTTATTTTCACCAGGTCACAATGGTTTCCACTTGTACTTAGGTATTTATACACTTGTTACAGTCCTGGTGTTTTTCTCTTGTTTTGCTTCTGTAGTAATTGGTGCTAGATAGAAAATGGTTTACGGTGCTCACACTTTCTTTGCTCTTAAAGTAAAAATAAAAGTGGCATTTTAGTAGATTGTAAACCATTCTCAATCAGCTAAGCACTTGTTTATAACCCCTAAAAATATGGTGTGTATTTAGATGTTTCCATTGTGATCACAATTATTTATACAGACAGATGCATCCCGTTAAATCACCAAGGTGCCTCTCTGAAGCAAAACTCTCTCCCTTTTTTTTTTTTTTAATTTATCGGACTATTTATAGTACAACCTGCTGTTGGGTTGAAGCTGCTTTATTAGTTTTCCAGCAGGAAAGCCTTGTTAAAAGGAGACTATCTGTTCTCATTTGTTCACTTTTGCGCTGTTTTATGCAACACCATGACAACTAAGGAAAGCAAAATCGTAGGCACTAATTTGCACAAACAAAAGCTGGTGAGCATCAAAAAGTGATCAAACCTGGAGGTTTTTCAAAAAAGTGTTTCCAATTTCTCTCCTCTCTACAGGTGATATCACGCTGGGAGCAGTACATGAGCAAAGTCAAACCTAAACAGGGCAAGAAGGTGGAGGTGGAGGCTGTTGCTGCACACTTTCCCTTCCACAAGTACTTTTCCAACGCCCCGCAGCCTGTATTCAAGGGCCAATCGTACGAGGAGGACATGGACATTGCGGAGGGCTGCTATCGCCACATCAAGAAAATATTTACCCAGCTGGAGGTGAGGCGTTTTAAAGGAGTTTGCTGGTTTCATCACTGCTGAGCAAAACTCAGATATAGAGGTTATCTGAGAACAGTTATTCTATTTCTGGAGCATACATCACAGCTTGCATCTATAGTGCCTTGACAAAGTATCCACACCTTTTCACATTTTGTTGCAATACAACTACAAACTTCAGTGTACATCTTTGGGTTTTTGAGAGGTCAACACGAAGCGTCACATATTTGCAAAGTGGCATAATAATTATATAGTTTCTAAATGTATTTTACAAATAAAAATTGTAAAAGAGCAACTTGCATATGTGTTATGGTTCCTTTTGAAAAATACAGTATTTGTGTTGTTTAGATCAAAGCATATTCATATGTCCGAATGGCCCAAAGTCCAGATCCGATCAAAGACCTTTAGCTGTGACTGCTGTGAAGCGTGTATTCACGGAGGCTTCCTGAATACAAATGCATGCCGCACTTATTGGATTTTATGTGGAAAAGGTGCACAGAACTATTTATGATTTTTTTCCTGAAGCTTCACGATTGTACACTACTTTGTCTTTCATATCAAATTAAACTAAAATATATTCAAATCAGTGTGAATATGTGTAAAAGTTCAGGGTGTACGAATACTTCTACTTGCTCCTGCACATATTTGACCAACATTTTTCTCTCTTGTTCATTTTGTTCAAACGCAAAAGCTTTGCCAGATGCATTTGGTTCTTTTCCTGAGCTATTAGCTGGGAGTGCAAATGCTGCACATTGTCCTATGCATAACTTGCTGCTTTTCCTATCTGTATATGCTGTCTATTACTGGTGACTAGTAAGACAAAGTCTCTGCAGGGCTTTTATGCTATAGTTCTACTCATTCCCTCACTTATTCATGATTATGTCAGCAGATTGCTCAGCAATATTTTTGCACTTTGATAACTGTTTGTGAATCTGAAAAAATAACCATCAAAACAATCATAATAATAATAATAATAATAATAATAATAATAATAATAATAACAATGGCTCCATCAGTTGCTTTGCACTTGTTTTCATACTAATTCACACATTGCAACATGTACCGGAATAAGTGTTATCGTTCTCTCTCAGCTTATCATCTACTTCCGTAGAAATAACTGAAAACATTTCTGATTTATTGGAACACCTAGATGGTTTCCAAAAAGCAATAAAGAAAGTTATTTGCCCGAGGTAATATCCCGACATGTGTCGTGCGGTGACCTTGATTTATCTGGCTGGCCTCTGTTTCACTGCATCGCAGCACTTCTCCCTCCTCCCTCGGCCTCACCCATGCTGCAGTGAAATCTGCTCGCCCATTAAGAGAGGCTGCCGTACGTGGCGCAAGGTAGCAAAAGTAGCATCCTGCTGCAGTTGCTGATCTGTCTTCACTTCTGAATGGAAAAGCAGTTTTAAATAAGCTGTCATGAGACTACTCTGTAATGTATCGTGATAAATTGTTCCTTAGGAGTTTATGTGTAGGTGTGACCTCCTTTATGGTTCTTCCAGCTTTCTTTTTTATTTCATTCTTTTTGCCCACTCATCAATTTCTGCAAATACTTATCTTGATTTTACTCCTCAGTCTGGAGGCATGATGGTTAAAAGTAGACCTCATCAATATTGCATGTTTTGATTGGTTTAATATTAATGCTAAAATAGTAACACATCAAATATTTATGCCACGGCGCTGTCCGAATGTCGCTCGCCCTCCTTTCCCTCCTCCCCTGTCTCCACAGCTCCGGGGGCTGCAGGAAAACACAGCAAATTCTCCCAGCATTCCTTAAACCCTGCAGCGTTCTTGTAATATCAAAATATTGACACGTTAAAATAAACTGCTGTGGATTTTAGGGCAAACAACTTTTCTTTTGCATTCACAATACAATAGAAGCCGCCTGTAAAAGGGCTCTGTAGGGCGCTTATATTGAGCAATTAATCACACATACTAGCTTGTTGGATTTTTTTTTTTTTAATCAATGCACCACAATATGACCTCACTTCTAAAAAGAATGCATTAGATAAAAATGTATGCAGCAGCACCCTAGAATCACTTTTTATTGCAGTTCTCTTAACAGTGAGCTTTGGATGTTTTTTCTATAACTTCTAAATAAAACACAGTCCTCTTCCAGCCTTGTTTGTCATTGTTTCTTTTTTTAGGCTTTGAATTTCTTGCCATTTTTATGTTTGTGTTGATTTTTTATTTTTAATTAAGCCAATCAGATTTGATTCATGTAGC
Source organism: Poecilia picta (assembly GCA_033032245.1). Lineage (NCBI taxonomy): Eukaryota > Metazoa > Chordata > Actinopteri > Cyprinodontiformes > Poeciliidae > Poecilia > Poecilia picta. The sequence goes on from CM065374.1 coordinate 16,537,761, forward strand.
GCTTTTCAGATGCTTACGTGTTACACAAAGTACTTTTAATTGAATGGGCAAAAATCACAAAAGTCAATGTCACACATATAACAGAAATTAACATTTATTACACCCACTTTTTTAAAATACCTCAACGAACAGTTCTTAAAGTCCTACTTTCGTTCTCATCTGACAGGAGTTCAGAGCCTTTGAGCTGCTGAGGAGTGGCCTGGACCGCTCCAAGTATCTCCTGGTGAAGGAAGCTAAAATCATCGCCATGACCTGCACACACGCTGCACTCAAACGTCATGACCTGGTGGAGCTAGGATTTAAGGTACTGTTTCTAATTTGACGGCAACCAGGAGGAATGTATATAGTTACCTACAATTTGGATTGTAAAACCAGGTTTTTGTGCTATTTGCTAGTACGACAACATCCTGATGGAGGAGTCTGCACAGATTCTTGAGATTGAGACATTCATCCCTCTGCTGTTGCAGGTAACTTTCCTTTCTATTATCTGGAAAAAGACTGAAAAGAGTTTGATAAAATGAGAAGACTGAAATTCTGTTAAATGGTATATGTTTGCACTGATTAGACTTTTTCAAGTCAGATGTTGATACATGGAATGTTAGCACTTACCTTTCTGTGTGCATTACCTATTCTTCTGAAAGTTCATGTGTAAAAAGTTTATTTTTGAACTTATGCAAATGCCTCTGACCTGTTATCTCTTGTTGTCTGTAGAACCCAGAGGATGGCTACAGCAGGCTGAAGCGCTGGATCATGATCGGTGACCACCACCAGCTGCCCCCCGTAATCAAGAACATGGCATTCCAGAAGTACTCCAACATGGAGCAGTCTCTGTTCACCAGATTTGTACGGTTGGGGGTTCCTACCGTAGATTTGGATGCGCAGGGCCGTGCACGCGCAAGGTAGGTCACAGTCAAAGAAAGAGCAGGAGGTAATTTGGGTTGATCTGTTTTGGAATTTGAATTTTATTCATTTGTTTTCTGTCCTCAGCCTTTGTAACCTTTACAACTGGCGCTATAAACACCTTGGAAACCTGCCTCACGTTCAGCAGCTTCCTGAGTTCCAGGTGCCCAACCCTGGCTTGACCTTTGACTTCCAGCTGATTAATGTGGAGGACTTTAATGGGGTGGGAGAATCTGAACCCAATCCTTACTTTTACCAGGTCAGTATGCAACACACTCAAAACCTCATCAATGTTCACATTGCAAGCTGTATCAAAACAAATCTCTTAATTATTGGGGTTTGAAATGAGGTAAACAAAATGTTTGAGTATTTTTATGCTTACGGCTAGTAAAGTTTTAGTACAAGCACAACATCTTTATCCCTAACATCTGCGGAGCATTGGAAACATAATGTCAAATCAAAATGTCTTGTGCTCCTCCAGAACAGAATTTACTGTCTTTTAGCAAAAACAAACACACCTGCAGACTTAAAACTGATGTAGCATGAAATCATCTCCATCACTCCCCTTTAAGTGTGTCCTCTAAATTGGTGGTTGGACAAGAGTTCATTAATTTTTATGTTCTAGTGGTTCTTCTATCAGTTTATATGCTATATTGATCACTGTGCCAAGTGTGCAGGCCACAGCTGTCCAGAACAGAGCAGTGGATCTGTCCTTTACACCGGAGCCAGATTGCATTTCATCGTGACATTGCTACGACTCAGAGGCAGAGCTTGGGCAGTGGGCTGGGTTCATAAGCTCTTCTTTCTTTTGCACCAACCACTTCAGCATGTCAAATGTCATTCCTAAATATTATTCCCATTCCTAAATATTGCAATAAGAGAAGATTTACAAACTTGCAGACAGCAACAGCAACGTTTTAAATGAGACACAAAACTACTTTTGACAACAAAGACATATGGAAAAGCAGCAGGGTCTTATTTCAGGGAAAAAACTGTTCTTAAAATAAAATAGAAAGAGTTTTCTTTAATATTTTACTTGCCTGTCCAATTAGTTTAATCATATTGCTCCATGAGTACAGCTTCCTTTTGTCCTTAAATCCAGAGCATGTGCACTTCTCAAGGCACCAGGTCACATGCAACTCAACTCCATTTGCTGTTGCCATTTCCAGGTTCCTCGAGGGAATTACTAGGATCGCTCTGAAGCGCACACACGCGCACACACATTAACTTTGCTAGGAAACGGTGGGGAATATGGCTGACACAAGAGAAGCTGTTGTTTCCAGTCCCTGTTGAATACCTCCCACAGCTGAACAAACACCACTACAACCACTGCTGTGCGCCGACTCTGAGCAGATCATCTATAAAGAACGTGTAGCGCGTTACTCCTTCACCTCATTTGCTAAAGCACTTTCCGTATTAGTTTTCAGTTTATTGATACTTCAGCAAGATTCTTATTTGTTTGAAAATTTCTCTCCAATCCACATTTCTCTCATAATTCAGTTTCACAGCCCATATCTGCTCCAGCTGGTGTGTTTAAAACACAGTAGGCTAAATGAAAACACTTGTTTAAAGCATCCATGGCTCTTCCACCACTGTGACATTCTTTCATAATCTCCTGTCTTTATGTTCTCTCCGGGGGCCGGTTTCAACTGTATAAAGTTACATTCGGACTGCTTGTTTTGGTTTCTAAGTGCTCCACATTTGGAGCACAACCATTTTAATACTTGGTAATGTTTTTCATTTAACTATCTCAATTTTCAGCCAGAAAGTCTGCAAAATATGTCCTATCCAACTTTTTAAAAAATAATAATTGAGAAGTTTTCTGGCAGACTTATTTGTTCTGAGTTGTAATCCCGACCGTGTGATTCAGGTATTGTAGCTCTTTTGTGATACTACAAGAACCAGAACAGGTGTAGTTGACTTGACTTTTTGTAGATTGCTGGGGGGAAATTAAAATAATTCTTTTTCAAGGGAAGGTGAATATTTAAGATTTTCTGAGAGATTTGGCTTGAATCAAAACATTCCACCTGCTACAATTGTTCTCAATTATAAAGGACGCCAAATTGATAGCGTATGTGATTGCAAAATTCAAAATGTGCAAGATCCAACATGATTTTTGTTTTTATAAATACATTGTATATGCTTCATTTGGTGGCAGGTAATGGGAGAAAATGAACAAAGGCTCCCATTGTTTTTGATGTGTTGATTCCACTGAAGCTGGATCAGAAGCTGTTAATGAAGCTGCATAAATTACTAGCAAAGATGTGAGGCTGCAGTCCACGTTTAATTGAAACTGAATGAATAATGCATACAGTTGGCTTGTTTTCTTTTTCTGGTCACATTTGAAAGGCAAAGAACGATCTTGGAGCCAGAACACAGGGATATGAGAAATGTGTCATTTGGAAAGTTGGTAAATGACCAACAACAATTCATTTTATGGACTCTGTCCTTTCAAGAACCATTTTAATTTGAATATGTTTACTTTAGCTGTCATTAAAGTCTTTATTTTCATTTTCACCTGCTTTAAACCTCTGATTTTCCAGGTCAAATTAGTTGTGTTCTGACTTGCCTTTATCTGACTGAACAGCAGATGAGAATCATAGCAGTATGTTGACAAAAAAGAAATTCTATATCTGAAAACTCTCTGCAGAAAGTAAATCATATGTGTGTAGTTGAGTTTATTCTCTGGAGTAAGATAAATTATCTTAAATTTGAATTTGCTGAAGTGTTAACAGACTTAACGCTCTTCATTCTTTGAGTGCTACTTTACTCAGCACTCAATCAAATAAAATGAATAATCAGATTTTAATCTTCTTCCTGTTACCTATTTTTCTTTTCTGTGAAGAACCTGGCTGAGGCGGAGTACTCTGTTGCTCTCTTTATGTACATGAGGCTGTTGGGCTACCCGTCGGAGCGAATCAGCATCCTCACTACCTACAATGGACAAAAGCACCTGATCAGAGATGTCATTAACCAACGATGTGCTGGAAACCCTTACTTTGGGCAGCCTCACAAGGTAGGTCCCAAAGGATGACTCATCATATGAATACAAAACTATATCTTGACAAATGTGAAGTAAAGAACAAAGAAAGAAAGAATATGTGAGATCATTGGGAACTTGTCCTACACTGATTTTTCTTTTTACAGTGATTAAAGATAATTCAAAGCAAAGTTTGATACATCGACTATTTGTGGAAGCACAAAAATGGGAGAAATAAATATTGCCTTGTATTGCATGCTGGGTGTATTGTTACATCCCTACTGCTGAACCTGGTTTCAACAATACAGTTGAATCAAGTTATATTGACATGCACTGCACTGTTAATTTTTTTAGCAGTGCAAACAAAGCTGGTGTAGCTATGTCAGGTTTGTAGGTGACCTTTCTGACACATCTTTTCAGCTTTACCAGAAATTTTCAGAGCTGTGTGATTTCTACTCCAATACATATATTTTGTTGGCCTTAAGCCATTTTTATGCTTACTTTTGAAAGACCAGTTTGTGTTGACTTCCTAACTTACTGGTTGATGTCTTCAGATGTTGCTTTCCTTATTTTGTGAAGGTCTGTAGTCCCTCTAGAGCACCCATAACATAATGCTTCTATTCTTACTCTATTAAGTAAGATAAATTGGGATGGTATTCTGAAGCTTGCAAGTCTCTAAATGTACCAATTGTCATAGCAGCTTTTATCTTCAGGAAGTGTATTTTTGGATGCCTTTCACTTCTAATTGCCAGATGTTCAACAACCATTACTCGTTGTGTTGCAGTGTTTGAACTCTGCAACACATCCCACTCCTTGTGTAATATCACTTAAAGGTGACATGTTTTATGGCTCATGTTGAAGGAATCTTCAATAAAAGGAGACATTTTTACACCTCATGTAAGCATAGAACCACTTAACATACAAGATATGGTTGCTGGCACTTACTTCACAACCTCATATATCAGATGAGGTCCATCCCCAATTATCCTAAAGCTCTTGGTGTTTGTTTTCAGCTATAGAAGATGAAATGTGCACACTGCTCTGTGTTCACATTTAAGAATGTTTGTCAGCTGTACATTTTCACCTCCTTTCACTCTTGATGTGTTTCAATGTGAGTCATCAAGAGAGGACATTTTGTCGATAAAAGTTTTTTGTTCAGTTGGATTAGATAATGAGACTCTGGGAACAGCTGCAGGTCATGAGACCAAATGAAGCAGAGTCCTTCTTTTAACCACCTGACTGATTATGGGTGCACGAATGTGAATTGTTCCCTTTTTTATCTCTAAAAAATTCTCTTGGGATGTCTTCGTATAACCTGTGATAATCCATTACTCTGCTGTTTTCTCCTTATTTTTAAATTTTCTTTTTTTAACATGATTAGTCAGCAAATTGCTTGCAGATTTTTTTCCCTCTATTCTAATTGTATGGCTTTATATTATTAAGCTTAATTCTAAGTTTAAGTTTTCCTCTTTGAGTTCTGTTACTCTACTGACGATGAATATTTTCACACACTCATTGATTGATAACATTTGGAGAAAGGTCTGAAAATTGCTATGGGGAATAGAGATATATTGACAGTAACATCGGTATTGATGGATGCTGGTCACCTTTTAAACATATCGATATCGGCCCCAAAGGTAAAACGGGGCTGGTATTAACAACCCAGTTTATTTCCATCTTGTTGCTGTTGGCTTATGTGTTTTGGGAGGTGTTGAGTTGACCGTGTGGTATTTGTTGAATGTGACCTTGTTGGCGATGTAGTGCAGGATTGTGGGCTGTTTAACTGAAGCAGAGATGCAATGTCAGTTTTCAAGGTGTTGAAAGGTTGTGAAAATATAATGAATTGACTGACGAGCTTTGTGCATTTTTCTGATAGTATTTTTAACCATTTGCGTTTTACGTTGGAAGGCCTTGTTGCTATGACCCTAATCTCTACATAGCTTCTATATCCCAACATGCCTGTTTGGTGACCTTCAGTTGTCCTTTTCAGTATAGGACAATGGTACGGTAGATAGGGAGGAATTAGTGACATCACACAAAACAATGCTTTGATTGGGGGTTGGAAAAAACGTCACTGATTGCGACAAACATGAGATGATCTAGTGTGTTACGTGAGTCATCGCACTAGTATAACTCAACATTATTCGTTTGGTTTTAGCTCCTCCTGCCCAGTGAGAGTCCAACTGAAGGTATCCATCCATCTAGCTGTATATGTGTATACCCGCTGGTCCTTTCAGGGTCACCTGGGACCTGTTGCCTGCAGCCAATGGGCGAAAGACAGGATGCACTCTGAACAGGTTGCCAGTCCTGCCAGAGAAAACCCACATATGCACAGGGAGAACATCCAAACTCCATGCAGAAAGGTCGCAGTTGGGATTCAATCCTTTTTGCTGCAAGGCAACAGTTCTACCAACTGTCCCACTATAGGGCAAAAATGTCCCTTTGGACACTGAAGTTGCAGACCCCTTGGCTAGGTCATTTAAACTTTCAGTCAGAATAAACATGTTAGTAAAATTAACAGATTTCCTAAATATAAATCTGCCCAAAGGTATGAATATATTTGGTCTATCTGGATCTGTAGCTAAGCTTCAAGCAGCCTCTTAGCTATTTCTTAAAACGTGAAAATGGGTCAGTGGAAGTGGATCCCATTGAGTCACTTATGGTATCAGTTTGAGTGCCAGATTAATGGTGCGTTGGACACCTGCAGGGCAAAAGCGTTTACTTCCATTTCTTATTCTTATCTAAAGCTTCTGCTGTGCGACTATACCTCCATCCTTTGTCTTGAACTATATTCCTTGTTTTGACAGTGAGCCCAAAATTGTGCTTAGCCATGCAAGATGTCTTGCAAAGTTAAGACAAAGCATCAGTCAAAGTGCTCGCATCCTTAGTCAGTGTGCATACCCTGTGATACTGTGACAAGAATGACAGGCTGCTAGATGTGCTGAAATGAAGGATGGCCAGACAGGACGCTTGATGAAAAGGAAAGAGGGACTCTTATGGGAAAACAGCTGAGCAGCTGAAAGGTCAGGCGCTGAGCACCAGGTCCACAGTGTGTCTGACAATGTGTCACAATTGCTAAAACCAAGCAAATATCATCAGCCTGCTTACTTTGATGGCTTTAATTAGACTCAGTAGGACGGGAAATCCTGGTTAGCACCAGTTGGAGTCTCAAAAGGAGACGCATTAGCCTACATTTCCATTTGAATGCCAATAAGCCAGTTTCATGTACTTTCAACAAAGTATTTATTTATTTATTTTTACTTTTATATTTAATTGCTTAGTGTTAAATTGAATTTTCAGTATTAAAGTTTTATATAGGAATGCAACTAATAAATTTGTTCCTGACAAGAATTGGATGATTTTCTTCTTTCTTTATTCATCCAAACACAGAGCTTTCTGGTCAGATTGACCTTAAGACTCTTCACCATAGATAATGGTATTGAGTGAAGAAAAAAATTATAATAAACTCAAGGTTAGCTATTTTCAAAAATGTCAAGGTATTTCATTTTTTTCATGTAAAGGGAAGCAGAGAGGCATAGGAAGCTATTTGTATGAAAATTATTTTTTTCAGGACAAGTCTAGTCGTGACTATGGTTAATTTAGTTTAAGAGGAAGCAAGACCTAAAGAAGAGAACAGGAAGTTGAGTGGAATACCAGAAAACATGTTTCTGGTGCGCCTTATAGTGCGGAAAATACGGGACATTTATTGGGGAATACAAATCTGACAGACTCACCTTTTAATAATGCTAAATGCAGTAGTTACTAATATTGCATCCTAAAGCCATTGAGTTTAAACTTGAACTTTTTGTTTCTGCTCCTTACATAAAAATAAAATGTTTCAAGCAAAACAAGCGCTGTTGTTTTACTGAAGAACAATATTTTAATTCTCTTAAATTTCTTAAAGTAAAATTGGAAATGGCCAACATCTGTATTGTCAGGTCAAAGCTTGAATGGTGAATAGTGAGTCTTTTGTTTATTTTCTTACATGGGTAGGAGAGAAATGAAGGAGTGTTCTTACTTAAGGTCTCTGTTCTCATTCTCTGCACATCTCTGGCTCTTTCATATTACCACAAACTATATTACTGGAGCGAGAGAGAGAGTAAATGTAATAACATAAAGAAAGCATAAAACATGAATCAGGATGTCTAAATGGTGCATAACAGTCATTAGAGGAAAATCTTCCTGCATTCTGTTTTTGTTGGGGTTTTTTTTAATTTAAGTCATAAATAGTAAGTCATCAGGAGCCCACAAACATAAAGCATACTATTAATTTTGTTGCTCCTCGTGCCTCGTAAATAGTTTAAAAATCTAACTCAATCTGCACATTCCCAGCAGTGATTACAACAAATGCTACGTAGCAGAATGGATTAAATAACCAACAACTATGCAACACTCCATGGTTGTCTGTTAGCTGAAAGACAGTGTGTCATTCTTGTTCTGACAATGAGGAGAAAGACAGGATGGTAGAAAATGATCCTCTGTAAATAGTTGCGTGTGTGCGCGTGTGCGTGTGTGCGTGTGTGCGTGTGTGTGTGTGTGTGTGTGTGTGTGTGTGTGTGTGTGTTCACACAGTATCTTCTGTGTGCTCCAGCATGTCTACAGACGTGTGTGTGTGTGTCACATTGACATGACCTCTGTGATTCTCTCACAGGAAGATTTCTCATAAATAACTAAACACCATGCAAAAAGCTGCACCTTGGGGAGAATGTCGATAGGCGTCCGTGTCTCCGGGCCAAGAATAACTACCTGTCAAAAGCCTCTCGCATCTCGTGGTGTGAGAGGCATACGTTTATGCATGGTGGATATACAGTCCACGATTCCTCATGTGCTAAAAAACAAAAATTTTGCCAGTGGGTTTGCACCTGTACTACATAACATAGACATCAGAAAGACATAAATAAATACATTTTATCACACGCACAGACACACTCAACACATTACTTTTTACCGAAGATAGGTTGTTCTGTGGGAGTTCCAAGATACTTTGGATTGTGCGATTGGAGGAAGTTCCAGCCACTGCATGATTTATATAACATGAGTGAGGTATCCAGTCCAGCACTGTGCAGCTTCTTGATGGATTCCTATTGATCTGTTCTAATGTGAGCATCTATAGAGGATACACTAACCTCTTTGTGGTGGGCTTTAAATTCTTCTGAACATTGCTACTGTAAAGCCACGTATTGCATGCAGTACTGATTCCCAAGAGCAACTTGTACCTATGCACTTTTTTCTTTCTTTGAGAAGTGTAAAAATCTCTTGGTTTTATATCTAGAACGTTTACTGTGAACAACTATGGATTTAAAAAATGTCTTTAAGCACATTTCTTTCTAAACATCCCTTTAACTCAGTGGTTCCCTTTGTGATCTTGAGAAAACCCAGAATCATAATATCTTTACTTTTATCCACATGTTTTATACTTTAAAACTGCCATTTAAAGAATCCACACATCATCTTCTGCTTAATCTGCGTTTCTCTTGTGTTTGTTTTGTTTAAGAGCCTCTTCCTCTTTGAGTGGATTTTCAGCTGAAATTTGTAACAATGGATAATTGTTTCTTGACAATTATCAAGAAACAAACCTAAATAGGTTTTTCTTATTTTAGGCAAAGTCAGACAGGGAGAATAAATGTTATCTTGTATTCTGTATCTCTGTATCTGGATTTATCTGTGCCTTCTCACACCTGTTTCACTCAGGGATGGTGCCAATACGAGAAGAGGCATTAAAATATGTTGTTTTAGAAATATGTCCAGCGTTAGTTTTTTTTTAATTTTTTCTTAATCTCTTTTCAGCTCAGGTTTGACTAGGTTTTGTTTGAGGTTTGAACTACTGTTTTTGGTTTTCTTTCTAAGGATGGACTGTGCTAAATCAATTTACAGAATTTTTGTTTTAAACCAACCATTAAATGTTAAAAAAATACATGTATTACAAGTTTCTTGGTAGAAGTACTACTATCAATGATCCATATAGTAACAATCTGACAAAGGTCCATGACATTTGTCAGATTTTTGTATGAACTTTTAAAAAAGAACATTGAAGTGGATGCTTATTCATGGTTCACTTCTGTAAATCAGAAGTCTGGTGTTTTTTTCAGAGGTGTGTATTCAAAGAAATCTGGCTTTCATTTGTGAACCAATCAGAGCACAAGAAATGAACATTTATCTAAAATTACACATTTTTTGTGGTTAACAAATTAAGTTGACCACCAACCTGATTTTTTTTTTAACTTTCATTAGATAATGCAACTGTGTATGTCATGTCATTATTAGTTCCAAGGAAACCTGTACTTCAGATTTTACAAAGAGCCATATCTTTACTTTGTAATGCATAAAAGCACATGTTCCTCACGTGTTGAAGTCAGTACAGTTGCCAGCAGCTTGAATTAAAGTGAGAAGTACTTGTCAGACATTTTCTCTCCTCTGAAAATAACCTTTGATTGAGGCTAACCGCATGGCCCCCTACTACCTTGGATCTGGCTCTCAGGAGGCCCCGCTAAGAGGCTAGTGATAGCAAATGCCCTTTAAGCCGCATTAACTCTTTTGGCTGCCCATGTGGCCCTCAGCGATAACAGCCCAACAAGAAGACGCCGGTTTCTTATCACTCTCCTCTCAAAAATAAAGAAAGAAACAAGAATAGAAGAAGCGGGGAGGGAAAGTCGGCTCACTCTTTTTTTTTAACGTTTCAGAAAAAAAAACTTTCCACCTGGCTCGAACGCATTCATTCACTTTGCAAAGCACCTTAGCTGCTGAAGCTTGCTTAGCAAATCTTTCAAATTCATGCAGATGTGTTTTGGGTTTATTGACTAATAAAAATGTGCTTGTGTGTGTGTGTGTGTGTGCAGATTACAACAGTGGACAGGTTCCAGGGTCAGCAGAATGACTACATCATCCTCTCGCTGGTCCGTACCAAAGCTGTGGGACACCTAAGGTGATTATTGCAGCGCATGTGAAGAAGAATAAATGTGCCTGATACAAAAAATAATAATCTCAGTACCTGTTCTACAATATTACCTGTGTAAATGCAACTTCTATTTTCTGTATTGCTATGTCTTTATGGGAATGTTTATTTATATTTTTATTTAATAGTATAAAAAATATTTAGATTTTCCTACTTCCTTTTCCACATCCTTTTTTGTGAAGTTTTATCCTTCGAGCCATCCATCTTTAAATCGTGGCCACCATAAAGACATCTGCAAAAAGCTTATTTGCACAAGAAAGTTAGCCAAAAGAATATTAAAATTGTGTCTAAACCATGACCGCCCCATTACGTGCCCCTCTTCTTAGGCCTAGACCCTTGTTTGCTCCTGACTCTCTCTCCCTTCATTCCTTATTCCACTGATGTGCAGTCTAGTGGCCTTTCTGCTGCCATGAAATCTCAATGAGCTCCTTACACTTTATATGCCACTTGGTTTATTATCAGGGCGCTGAGGCTGAACTCATCCACTGCACTTCAGTTAGCTATGCTGGCTATTTGCTCTGATATACATTAGCTACTGTTGGAATTGCACAGCTCACAGCTTTATCGCTGTATTGGACAGCCAACAAATTGGTACTCCAGAGCAAATAACAAGCCATTCCTTTTAGAGCTGAATACTATCTCTCTCTCTCTCTCTCTCTCTCTCTCTCCTCTCTCTCTCTCTCTGTCTCTCTCTTTCTATGTGTGTGTGTGCGCGCACATCAGCCCTCATCTTGGACCCGTTAGGTGGCAGAAACGAGACACTTAAAAGGCCATTTTTTATCTCACAGATAGGGAATTGACTTGATGGCCCTGACAATAAATATACTTTATCTTTTTTGGCAGTGCATGCTTCTCTCTTTCTCTCATCTATCTGATCTTGTTGCACACATTTCACACCCTACCATGCCCACATTCAGAGTGCTTCTGATTGGTCAGTGGATGGCATTGCAGCAGTTCTGTGGATGATTTCTGGCAGCACTGAACATCAAAGTCCTCAAAACCCAGTTCTCAGTCAGCTCCATACTATTGGTGATAACGCTCAACACGAGTGTGGCTTCTCCTGGAAATATTGAAGTATGTATTCTTATTTCATTTGGGAATATTGCAGGAAGTGTTGCTTTCCAAGCCTGCCAGATTTCATCACATTTCATCAACTTGGAGCCTGCATGAAATTATTAAAAAGCTCTTTCTTATCCTCAGATTGCTACTTTTTGAGATTTAAGTAAACAAGGCAATACTATAATTTTACCTCAGTTATCATTAATACACATGTGATAGGACAACAGTGAAATAAAGAAAACTGTCAAACTCAGCCAATCCCAAAGCAATAAGATCATATTAGGAAATTGGGACTAACAGTTAGCTGACTCATCTTATGCAAATGATAACTCGAATGTTATTTCTTGTTGTTTTCATCCAAACCCAAATAATCCTTCTTGATGTTTGTCACAGACTATTTAATTAACACTCATATCAATCCAATACAGACCCAGTCAAATGCAGTTTGATCCTCATCATTATTCACCACAGTCAAATTCAGCAATCCGTTCTGAATACTACTGGGTGCAGCGTTGCATATAACTTGTGCATCAAAAATGTCTTAAAACAATGTCTGTCTGTCCATAAACAGCTCTTTCGTAAGCTATTTTCTTCATTTCACATTTCAGAGTGATAATTCTGAAATATTGTCATTTCATTCGTAGACAAGAAGTAAGCCGCTTATTATGTTCTGTAGTTGCTCATATAGTTGAGTGACACTGTTCTACTTCTTCTAAAGGCATCTAGATGTTTTCTTTTGCAAGAAATACAAATTTGGTTTCACGGAAAAATTTGTGTTTGCCAGAAACAGTGATGGCTAGGAAGCTCCACAAGCTCCACCCCTTACTGTTTTTAATGTATATATCTACCTATTTTAATTGCATTCAGTGAGCTAAAAGCAACATGACAGTTGATATCAAGCTTTTGTTTCAAATGTTCACGTTAATGCTCTAAAAATGTGGTATTTATACTCCAAACATGGGTTGATATAAGATTGGCATGGTATAATAACCTTGTTTTATCCTGAAGAACAGGAGGGGGGGTTTTTTCACCCTTCCTGTGGTTTCTGCTAAACCAGCTTCATTTACGAATGCTTTAATGTGTGTGGAACATGACCATATTGATTGGTGATTTATGAACAGCCAGAGGCGACGTGATGAGAAGTTCACCTTTCTATTTTCATTAAGAAAGAAATTGTTGAAAATGACAGAAACAAGGAAGTACATTTTTAAAAATATTTCTTAATTATATCTTTTCAATTTAAGTGACTTGTTTTATTGATTTAGCTTTAGGAAATTATTTTAAAGGGCATGAAGCATAATCACTTATTTTTTAAATAAAAATTTATGCAAAAGTTCTGCCTTATTCACCAGTTTTTATCACTAGTCCTTTTATCATCTCATCATCCTTCATCTGTTTAATGTCCAACATTTCGTTGTGATCACTAAGTATAAGTTGGTTATAATTACTAGCAAACAGTCTCATACTTACATTTTTTTTTTAAATCTTAAAATATTTTTTCATAGGATTTCTTCTCCATTTAAATGTGTCTCTCAAACAGTTGCCCTTTAATCGCAGTAATATAGATACAGCAAATACTTTTCACACTACTTTCCTTGCGGTTCGTTCATATGTTAGAGGTGCAGTTACCTCTAAAAGGATCACTGAGATATACCGGGATGACTGTGGTCTGCCACTGACTTCACCCTCACAAGCCACACTCTTCTTCCTCTCCTCTGATCCTGCTTCTCTTCTCCTGGCAATCTGCTGCCATGACAACCAAAAGGCATACAGCCGACCATATGATGAACTGACCCTGGCTTTGACAGGAGAATCCGTCCCACTGATACATGCTGGCACACTCGCATACAGGATCACACACTTTGACAGAGAAGCACACAGACGCACGCAAACACGTGGACACACAAAGGGCAGCTATTCGTCCACTTTGCCCCATCGTGCCACAGCACAGCCCAGGTGGACATCTCTCAGCACTGCCATGTCCACAGGCTACAATGATTGGCTCGTGTTCTCCACAGTATGGTTCAGACTCTTTTTTTTTTTTTTGCACATGAAAAAATGATCCTTTTGTTCTCCGGTTTGTAGCAGTGAACCTCTTTTTTGAGCTACGCATTAGTTTCTGCAATAATCTTGATATGCTGGTATGAGCTGTTAAAGTACTATATACCACACAGCAGCTCCCTAAAGCATTTTCTTTTCCTTTTTTGCATATTCATGAAACTCATCATGCATATTTAAAGGATTACTTCTCTTAGTCTGCCAAGTTGTTCACCTGGACTTATTTTACACTTTAGAATACATTTCCCTATTCTCAAAAAAAGTCCTTGATTTTATTTTATAAATGCTCCAATCATAAATTAGTTATATCCTTATTCTTCAGTGACTGAAAGTACAACCATTGCACAGGGAGAGCATGCAAACTCCATGCAGAAAGGCCGGGGCCGGGAATCGAACCCAGAACCTTCTTGCTGCAAGGCAACAGCTCTACCAACTGCGCCACTGTGCAGCCTTAATTGGAGCAGTGTAGCATTATTTTTTTTTCTTTCGGTAGAGTACGTAGACAATATGGAAAAATTACTGTGAATCACAAATACGACATGACAGTCACAGATTTACTCATCTATATGTTTTGTCATCTTTTTTCCAACTTCTGAAAAGCACTACCAGTGAAAATGTTGAGACGTATTCTTATTTCTTAGAGCCTTTTGAATATTTGTTAAATATAAAATGTTACTTTTATGGGAAATCCTCCGAAACCTTCAGATTTATTCCGACGCCTCTAGTTAGGTAGATGTAGTCAAATTGACAATAGTTTCCAACCAACATTGGCTCTTTGAGCTGCAGGAGAGTTCGTTCACAGCCAAGGGAGGTAATGATGTCATACAGATTCAGCCTCCTTTGGGAAAAAAAAAACTAAATTAAAGGGGATAATAATAAAGGCTGGCTAAAATAGACTTGGTCTTATATTGGCAAGAAGCCACCCTGAATTTAAAAAATTAGTGTCTGTAATAGAAAATTTGTGTCTGTCAGCAGCTACGTAAAAGGGATTTTACTAGAATTAACATTGGAAACAGAAATGCTAATACTCTTGTAGGGGGGCTGTATTTAGATTTTCTGTTGCGTTCCTTGACACCACAGTACACTAACAAATGTGTTAGAACAAGCCAAGTGGGATTTTTGTTTCTCTTCATAGAGAAACTACTCCTCTGTCCTTTTTAATCTCTTAATTCTCTTATATGGCAGGAAAAAGTAACCTAAATCTGCCCCTTCCTCTACTCTCCCACTTCCTCTGCTTATGATCCCTCTTGCCTGCCTTTCCTTTATTTTTGCTTTCATCTTCTATATTTGTCCCACTCACCTAGTCCCTCTTATCCTTCCTTAAACCTTCCCTCCTCCCACGCTACATTGCCTTTTTTTTCCCCCTCCGTCTTTACTGTATCTTTTAACCCTGATCTAAGTTTTAGCTATTCCTCTGCACGTTCTCTTCCCCTCCCACTCATGTCTCTTTGAATACCCTCCCCCCTTCATGTCAAACCAATTCTAAGCTGTTTTTTGTTGTTGTTTTTTCTCCTCCCTCCACAGGGATGTGAGGCGTCTTGTGGTCGCCATGTCAAGAGCCAGATTGGGTCTGTACATCTTTGCTCGGGTGTCACTTTTCGAGAACTGCTTTGAGCTGACTCCCGCCTTCAAGCAACTGACTGCCAGACCACTGCAGCTCCACATCAGACCACACGAGTACTACAGCCAGGAACAGCATGTATGTACATCCACATGCATGCTCCGCGCTCTGGATCAATTATTCTCTCGTAATCCATTTACCTTCCTTATCGCGAGTCAGGCAAATGCACTGAGATCCATGCTAGTCTCCTCTTCCTTAAATTATTTCTCCATCCGGTTCCACTCGGCCATTATTATTATACCTTCGGCTGCTTTACACAGAGAGATTGATCCGTTAACATCAGTGTGCAGGGGCCCTTTGTGAGCATGGGAAACACAGGCCTGGCTATTTTTAACTCCCAAAGATCTAACAATAAAACCTTGGGCCAGACCAGCGTGACACGGCTGTTGTCTGGTCACTGCATCTCAGTGGCTGGCGCACTGTGGCAACAGGGCAGTCTAAAATACCCCACAGCCTCTGACACTTTCTCTGACTCTCGAGCGTTCATCCCCACGAGGGACAGCTCTTTTGGGTACACACATGCGGCCCATGCTTAGCCTGTCCATCTACAGTCAGTAAACCTTTGCTGCTGACACGCACAGGCAGATTTTGTCTTGATACCGCCCGACCAGAAGGATAACAAGAAATTTGGTCTACAGGAGTATTTGCACACAGTGTTGCAGCAATGTAGTTTACATTGTACAGATAAATAATTATGTTTTAAGATCATTTAAATTAATTAACTTGAAAAAGCTATCCAGACTATCATGGTCATATGGGAACAACTAATAAAAATCACAACATGAAGGTGGCCAAAAATCTCAAAACTTTGTTTCTGTTCTGAATTTAAGACGTTTAAGAACAGATGAGAACTAGAGTCACCAACATGTTGATCTGGAAAAGGTTATAAAATCATCTTAGGTTATTTGGGACAGCAGTGAACACCAATGAACACCATTGTATTTAAACTGAGAGCACATGAAATAGTGGTGAGCCTTCCTCAGAGCGATGAAGATATTGACAACGTCACTGCAGGTAAATATTGTGGGAAAAATGAGCAGCAACTGCTAGCTGGAAACTGTTGGGTAAATCATTAACTCATTCTGCAAAGGTTGGTTAGGAGAGGTTTTATTTCTGGTTGAAATAATCATTTGAAAATTGCTTTTTGCATTTACTCCGATTAGCATCATCTGTTCTTACAATTTATTCTGCGATCTGAAGAGGTTAAATGTGACAAAAACAGAAGAGTCATATAAGGGAACAGTTAATCTTTCATGACACTGCATGTTTAGTGAGTTGAATTACAGTAAAGCAACATGTTTTATTAACTTTTTGCTACAGAGAAATCTTCCACATGTAAGTCGTAATCAAGTGTCTCAGACTTTGACGTGATGCCAGCAGGATTCCTGTGAGGATCTTCTCACAGGAATCTCACAAAGCAAAAGTCTATCAGCAGATAAAATATTCTGCTCATCTCTCTCTGCAGTTTAGGCTGCAAGAAGTGGTCTGCATGCTAATGTTGTGGAATTACTGACTCTGCATTCTGCACTTGGTTTCATTAGCCAGTGAGAAGTGGTAGCTGCAAGGAAAATTTGTGTTCGGGGGATAAAATGTAATTTCCTCACTGATTTTGCTGTAAATCCATAAAACCTCCATTGGTAACTTAATGAATGATCCCTAACAAGATACAAGGAGTTTTTGATTTCATTACTATTCTGAATCATCAAATTGCCTTTTTCTCCTCCCCCCCTTCTCCTCTCCTTTAGAGGGATGAGCAGCCTGACCGGATCATCAAGGACATGCCAGAGATGACAAACTTTGTGTACAATATGTACATGCACATGATCCAGACCTCCCAGAAGTACAGACAGGTAAACACCTATCAGTGTCATTTTCTTAGAAAATAAAAAAGTAATAATACTTTTTATTTTTTTATTCACAACTCTCTTCATTTTACCAAAATTACTGTGTGAAAATATTTAATTTGTTAGAAATCCTTGTGTGTTTTTGGCTTTCTCAGCAGCAACAGCAGAAACTGGCTACTCCTCCACAACAATCTCAGGAAGACGCTGCAGTCAAGACAGAACAGGGTAGCTCCGCAGAACCACAGCCAGAAACTCCCATGGAGCAGGAAACCCCAGGAGCTGCAAACCCCGAGCCAAACGCAGAGAAGGCCACGAAGGAGGAAGAGGGGGACCAGGAAACAGTCGACCACACGAAGATGCCAGAGCATCCAGGCAGAGACAGCGACAGTGAGGAGGAGGAGGAGGAGGACGACGAAGAGCAGTAGCAGATCCGTTAGTGGACTGCTACACACGGACAAATTAGATTCATCATTGAAAACGTGTGATGACATTGATACTGAATCTGTTTTCTACTTCTCAAAGATGCTTGTGATGTTTTCTTGTTTTCTTTTTTTTAAAAGCAGATGACTTTTGTAACCATTAGTACTTTATAAAAATAATAAAAAAAACTCAAATCATTTTATTTATACTGGCTTGTTTCTTCATGTCCAGCTACCAAAGCTGATAATGCACTTTGCCTCCGAACATAATCATTGTTGCGCTCTCACTCTATCAGATAACCTCTGTGTCATGATACGCTCATCCATTCATGGTAATCTCAACTCTGCTGTGACTGGCTCAACCCAAACCAGCAGCGCAGGCTGCTACTAAGCTGCATTTATAGGTCAGTCACTTCACCCAGGAGCCTGTGTGCATGCTGGGGGATTTCACCCTGCCCTCGAGAAGCACAGTCACTCAACCAGCAACAGTAAATCCTTCACCATTCATACATCTTTGTGCAGTACCGAAGACACGCACTTGCACTGCAGAGCGGTTCCTATGAGGGACGAGATCGGCTGAAAGACGACATATTGGTGTTGAAATCAAGAGCGATATCCATAATCCAGGTTTAAAGCAATGCTTGACCGTTTAGACATAAATTAATTATGATTTAAGAGTTTTAATGGGGGTTCACAACCCTGCAGGCGAAAACGCAGACTGGAAATGTATTCATTATCATGCACGAGAGGTTGGTCGTCGTTACATCACACCTCAGGCTGCCTGTTAGCGCAGCAGGTCAACTTGCACAGCTGCTTGCGTCTCGGCCAGTTCAGGGACCTGCTGGGGAACCGTGTGTTGATAGATGTGCAGAGACATTTTCTGCAGTCGACTGTAAAGCCATGAAAATTCTTTTGTCTGTTCTTCCGCCGTATTGTGTTTAAAATTTAGGGCAGTTGAGGTGAAGGTTCACTGGACTTTGCTGGAGCAGTAGAGGGTAGGGCTTTATGTTTCCTGGAGTAAGGAATGAAATGATGGTTGAGTATCTGAAAATTCATGCATTTTAACTACTTGCCCCCCTGATGAGCCTAAATGCAAGTTGAGTTTAATTCAGGGTTGGGTTACAACAATTACTAAGTTCTCTTCAAAGCTACTTGCAGATAATAGGAAAAATGTCTAATTGTAAGCATATTTGTAATGGCCTTGTCAAAGCATAGATCTAAGTCCAATTGAGATGTCTCAAAAGTTGATGTTCACAGTTCATCTCCACTCAGAGCGTGAGCTATTTAGCAAAGATGTGGAAGTCAGGGAGGCTACATAAAAATGCACGTCGACCTATTAAAAATCCATGAATCATTTACTTTCCACCCCACAATCATCCGTTATTTTATCTTTGTCAGTCACATAAAACCTCCAAGGTTCGCAACATCTCGCTATATCACCAAAGAGCTGAAATCCCATGACACCAGGCATTTCCTTCCCCTGAGTCACATGAATAGCTTCATTGTGCAACGGCCTTCCTCCGATCAGACGTCCCGTTAGCTTTTCGCTCAGCCGGCCTTATGACAGTTCAGCTGCTGTGGCACCTCGTTGGAGCAAATTAGAGGCAAACTGGTGGGAAGTGACTACTGCTTACAAACATCTTCCCTGGAGGTCTGAGGAAGGATCTGGGAGAGTTTTGTCCGAGCGTGAGGAAAAGCAGCCGCTCAGTTCCTCCAGAACCTTGTCTGTGCTGAAGGTGAACATGTCTTTTATACTCACAGGACAGGTATTCTCTAGGTTAATAGCTATTTTTGCAAAGCTGACACTCCTAACATTTTGCTTAGGTATAAAAATTGCACTAACCGCATTTAACATAACAGAAGCAGATTGATTGTGGCTGCGCTTCCTGTCGAGTGATGTATAATAAGATTTATTATTATTAAATGTTTTGTGGGATATTTTCTTTTGGAAAAAGAAAATAATTCCATCATATCTAAGAGTTTGCAGCTGTAGAAATTTCAAAGTTTTAAATTGAATTTTTTATCTGATATCAGTAATATTCTTGTAATTTTATGTGCTATTCTTCTCCACTATAAAAACTTGTCGTTTCGTGGCTCATTTATGTGTGTTTTCCCTCTCTTTTCAACATGCTGGTGTTTACTAAGAGCACGGGACACACCATGAGACACACTCGTGCAAGAACATGTAATTTATTGGCCAACCCTACATGACAGTGCTGTCAAAACAGGAAATTACACGTTGCACAGAGTTAAGGCAGCAGTGCCTGCAGGGAGTTTGGTGGGGGAGAAATCTGACCATTGTGTCTTAAAGCTTTAACAAGCTTAAAGAATCAGCCTGACAGCACACAATACTTTCACACTCATAAAACCATCAGATCTACTATCTAAACCTCAAGGCTGGGCCTCGGGCCAAGTTTTCTCTGGTGGATTTTATTGCGGGAAATATTTAAAACCCATTCAAAGTGGTGAAAAAAAGGAATTGGAGACCTGCACAGTTTACCAAGTGAAGCTTTGTCTCTCTGCTGCTGAGAGTAGCAGCACATTACGACTCCTAGTCGCTGTTTATCTGTGCTGACAGTTCTGCTTATTATAAAGGTCCTGAATGTTGTTTGCTGATCTGCTATTAGTGAGTGACTAACGTGCCTCTTCAACACCGTGTCATTCAATGGTCAGTTTGACCTCAACAGTCAGACAGGCATGGTGGCTATCGCTCGGATAAAAGCCACTGTTTGATCTCGACAAGCGCTTCTAGATCAACAACAATTCCCATCTCATACCGATAATCTCTCACCACAACAGAAGAACATTTACTTCTTGTGTGGTCTAAATAGTCAACCTTAATTATTTTTAAAGCCAGATGCAAGAACTAATAGCGATAGAGTCACACACTATAAAAATTAGACTCGTTGCAAAAATATATAAGTATTGATACTGTTAAATTGTTATGCTGGTAAGCTACAGTGGAAAAAGAAGTCTAGACACCCATATTACTGTACCATGTTCTTATGATGTTTTTACAATGTAACTGCATGCTCTCTCCTACGAGTCACAGGATATGGCTGTGTTCAGAAATAACCACCACATTCTCACTTAGTGTCAATCAGTTCACACCTAAACCATGAACGACAAATGATGTTGAAATTGAATTCCACAGAAAAAGAGCAGTCAGAGGGACGTATGACAATGTATCAGTCAGAAAAAGGTTAGAAAATAATTTCCAAGCACATGAAAAAATGGCATCTTAACAGAGGTCTGTAGACTTTATATATACTGAATTAAAGTTACACATTATGTGAAATTCTCATCAAAACATGTCCTCTCCTGTGTAGTTAAGATCTAAATTACATGTGTCAAACTCAAGGCCCGCGGGCCACTTGTGGCCCACCATGTCACTTTATGTGGCCCCTCAGCGTTTTATAGGCCCAGATTGACTTAAAATATATTTTGATCACGAATTGACAATAAACTACATCTCCCATGATGCATTTCAAGTGCTACCAGCCAACATTATGGCTTCTCGCTACTAGAGAGGAGCAGAGTCACCTCAAGCTGCTTATTGATTTTACCAGCGAATAAAACCGAGACATTGACAAGCTAACGTCAAAACGTCCAAGAAAAGAAAAATCGATTTACAAGTATCATATTAGCATCGGCTACTTAGCCGCATTTTATGCGGTTTAGCTAATATTCACCGTGAATCCAGATCCCATCACAAATTAAGCAGATAAATGCATCTACATTTTTCTCCGTAGTGACAAAAACCACTGACTGAGGCCTCAATAACTTTTCATAAATTAAATTAAGCGACTTCACTTAAATTAGCATCACCTCAACCGCTGGGATCTGAACCCCTTCATCCTGGTCCCATCTGCAAAAAACTGCGCTAATTCATCAGTCAGTTGGATCTGTCTGACCCAAACAGACCAACTGAGTGTTTTACCCTGCGCGGTCCGGTGCGGCTTTTACCAGGGTTTTTTTTTTTTTTTTTTTTTGCCTGGTTTCGCTTCTCCGAAACGGACCGATGTTACGTCTGCAGCTCCTCCAGAGCGCCGCTCTCCTGATTAACGAGCACCAAGAGGCTCCATTTGTTAAAGTAGTTTGGATGAGTTACTTCCAGCGGTTTTCATTTCTTCGCAGCAGCGTAGCCGCGTCCGCAGTGGTTGAGCGGCGGACTGCGCATGTTCCAGTCTAATTTAGCATCATCATTTATTTCCTCCAGATAAAATGGATTAAATCAAATGGATTAACACAGCGTTGCATCCTCTTTAGTTTTCTCTGGTCTGTAATGGAAACTTGAATTTAACGCGCCATTTCAACCAAAGGTTTTGAATGCGCTTCCTAACCAGGTCCGGTCAACACGCTGTCAGCTCCCGGTCAGAAAGACGCATTTAGTTCAGAGTCCATGAGATGATATTCAGAAATGATTTTTTATTGATTTATTTAAGAGCTACAACTTTAGATGCACACCTGGATCATTGTCAATGATCCAGTAGAGTCTACAGAATTGAGTTGCTGCTGATGAGGGAAGTCAACCTTTTGTCTGGGGTGTTTTAGCAGAGATGCATCTAAAAGTTTCAGTCTGGAGGACTGAACCTGGGCTCTCCTGATCTGTACCGTCTATGTGGCCCGTTGAGGGCCAATATGCTGAAGTGGCCCTTCGTGAAATTGAGTTTGACACCCCTGTTCTAAATAAAGTTTTAAATGCATGTTGTTTTTTTTGTTTGTTTTTTTGGTACAAAACTATTCATGCCACTGACCCATAAAATATCTGTAAACAATTCTTTTCACAACTCATACACTTTTTCTTCAGTTTACTGTTAAAGATGTTATATTTAAGTTAAAGTAAAAGTATTACTTTTTAGTTAGCATAGACAGAATTTGTGTATTACCATCTTCTATTTTCTCCACATGTTGTACTTGGATATACGTGACATGAGACAAATAAGGGATTCTCCACTGCCAGTTTTTGAGAAAAGTAGTCATTTGTTAAAGAGGAAACGGTCTCAGAAATATGATGTTTACACTGGAACTGGATCAAAGTTGAAGCAGTTTATACAAATTCCTGTCTATGTTTTAATTTGTTTTCTAACCGATTTCTTTTTTTTTTTTTCCTGTAGACCAGGATGGCGAGTTGTGGCTCGTGTTTCTGGTGCATCATTTGGCTGGTGGTGCTGCTGTGCATTGGCTGGCCAATCAGCATCACCTTAGGCGGTCTCTATGGTCTCATCAGCCCCCTGACCACCTGCCTTGGCCTTGATCGACTTTCTGACTTACTGCTGGAGGGGGCCAACGTGGGCCGGACCTGTGCCAACAACATGAGGCACTGCAAGCCTTTGTGCTGAGAGTCACCCTGAGTGATCAGGACCTGATCACATGGGGGGGAGGGAGGAGGTCACACAGACGACTACAGTTCCGTAGCGACAAAGCTTCTTCACAAAGATCGGAGCCGATGGTGTCTGTTTTGTTTTGTAACTAGTGGCATTTGACAATCTGGCATTTGACATTCTGTCTTGTAACCTCTGCGACCAACAAAGTTTGAACGCTGGTTTCCACCTCTGCTGTTAACACCTAATTAACCTCGGATTTCAGTTTGGTGCGCAAGAAAATAGGCTTTGCATTCATGGTCCATGCTCTCTGTATAATTCACGGTGACTCTGCGTGCGGAAGATAAGAATGAAAATGGCGTTTTAACAATGGAACTGTTTAGACTTGTAAAGCACTGCTCTGAAACCTAGAATGCGATTAAAACTGCTTTAAGCTCATCCTCTGTGGTGGCTGATTGACTCGTACTGTGTGCTGTTTAATTAGGAAGCAAACAGAAAAAAAATGTGACAGTTTGACATGTGAACGTTTTAATTCTTATAGCACACATGCTGTGTTTAAATAATTAATTTATTCAATTCAGTTCCAATTCTAGAATACTTTACTAATCGAAAAGGAAAATTATAGTTCTTGTAACTTTGTTTTATACACATTTCTTAAGAGAGTTTTTATAGGTAGATGCCTGTACTAGTAAGAATCTTCACTAGTGGTCAGTACTAGATCAAAAAGCTTCTGTCTGAAAACTCCTTGTTGTTGCATCACAGCCTCATAAAGAACATGCTCAGGGTTGACGAAACTTCATTTTATGAAGAATTCATCTCTGCACAATCATCTCCAGAGGCTCTACAGCAGACCTCAGACCAGAGCAATTCTTCTTCATCAGCTTGTTGAGCTTTTTTAGGTCACTGGCTCTGATGCTGCTACCGCAACAGATGATGATAGAAGAGATAACACCGTCCACAAGACTAATAGATGCTTTTTAGCAGCATTTCCAACTTTTGTTCTTCCATGAAAACCTTATAAAGCCCCTAAGATCTAAAACTGATGCACCTCGATAAATACAACTGATCTGTTTTCTTACTGATATCAGTTTTCGTGAGTGATTCTGACTAACAGGTTTCCTGAAAGCTGTAAAATTGCCT
Organism: Poecilia picta; assembly: GCA_033032245.1. Classification (NCBI taxonomy): domain Eukaryota; kingdom Metazoa; phylum Chordata; class Actinopteri; order Cyprinodontiformes; family Poeciliidae; genus Poecilia; species Poecilia picta. Next base: position 16,562,058 of record CM065374.1, read on the forward strand.
CAGCAATATTATGAGAATTACAGATGATTTTTTCTTCTGCAGCAGAGGCTCACTCAAACACATTGACAGTATTTCTGCACATATTAGACCAAAAGTCTGTTTAACTGTATTTGTCAAGGCGAGGTGTGAGGGTACTTTGCTTAACAACTTAGAAGCTGTCTTAATATTTTGACTGGCATCACCACAGCCTGAGTCAGGACCAAAATAGCTCTGAATACCGTCCTCAGAAACCTCCATAAATACTCTCTCAAATAATCTTACTGAGCTGCCTACCTACAAATCTGCCAGTGTTGTAGCTTATTCAAATTTCCCCACATAAATATTTCATGTTCATTTCAAACTGCTTTTCATCATCATTTCAAATTCTTTATTGTTGAGTGAAACACAGCGTCAGAACCTCGCTCTTACTTCAAAATGCATGCTGAGATGAATTTGCTAAAAAAGAAAAAAAAAGAAAGAGGTGAAGACCCTAGTGTGTGTTGTAATATTTACAGAAATGCCATTTGAGACCTAATTAGATTGCATTTTTATATACTACCCGGATTTGCTCCTAAATATCCTGAAGTGAGACCCCGCTTGCCAAAAAAATAAAAAAATAGCCCAGTTTTTAAACTGCTTTGCCTGTTTTTCCTCCCAAAAGCCTTTGCAGAGGGCACAGGAGGGAGGCCTTCGAGCCAAGATGACAGCACCGAACTGAGAGAATTAAAGAGAGGCAAGCTGGTAAATTTTTCATCAAAGTCTGAAACTGACCATGAAAAAGGTTTGACGTTGTCCTGTCTGCGAGGAGACCTCAGAGGCAGAGAGAAGGAACGACAAGAGCAGATCTCCCATTTCAATTAGTCACATACTGCTCAGAAACCTCACCCCATTACATTCACAAGCCATCACCAAAGTGTCAGGGTTAGTAAATCTTAGTTTCTGGCTACTCAGATTGTTCTAAACTACTGTGCAAAGTTTACAACAACTGCCGATGTTGACAGTATATTTTTCTCCCCGTCACCAAATTGTCGTTTCAGTAAAGACACGGGTACAGATGAATCCATTCAGTTTACCGCAGCCAGCAGACTGTTTGGTTTATAACATGGTAAATGATCCTCTTTCTGATGATGACAATCATCTAACTTACTTATAAAAAGTTGCTATGATGAAAAAATAATTGCCCCATTGAGGAATTTTCAGTTGACTGGCATTAAGCTACATTTGATCTATGTTTTTATTTTTATTTTATTTCTTTTTCTTAGAAAACTTTGCCCTATTTTAAAAGTCAAATCCAGGTCTGAACATTTTCTAATCTGTAGACATGATAAATAGCTTTTGTAGAATCTCTCTGAAAATCTCCGATATTGGAGTCATTGACATTCACCACACTGTCTCAAAGTCGTATCCAGAAGAAAGAGGGAGAACTCTGATGATATTCATTTGGCTAAAGTTGATTTTGGTTTTCCAAGAAGCTGGACAAGCCTGAACTCCTCCGGGTATTGGATTATTGGGTGGTGAAAAAATAAAACCAAGTTTGGACTGGAAGTAGTAGGAGTGGTCTTTTTCCTGAAATGTATCTATTCCATAATTCCACACAATATATCTAGGAGGGATTTAATACAAAATGCATGCTGCACTTTTCAGATTTTTAGTTTGTATGCTTTTTCTCTCACCCTACAGTTGTGTCTGACACATAATGCCCAATAAAATACTTTAAAAACCGTGGTTGCAATGTGACAACCACGGTCATCTAAAACCAGCTCTCCTTTACTCATGTGGTCACCAAAGAGTGTGTGTGACATATCTGAATGAGCATCAAAACATAAAAACCATGCATTCATTTGAAAAAGAACCTCGTTTTCCTTGCAGTTAAGCGATAGCATTACTCTACACGTCAATGTTTGCGGAGTTGCTGCAGCGACAGCTACAGGGACGTGAGCCTCATACTCCTTTGAGGTACCTCATGCAAGACTTTAGGAAAAACCAACAGCTTGTCACTCATTATTTATTGTAGCAACCAGAACAAGGGAGCCCAGTTTCCACAGAGCATGTTCCATGCCTTCCATCTGCTCTGACCTTTAAATGCCCCCCAACCATCACAAATGAAGCAGACAAGTTGAAATAATAATAAAAAAAAGAAAATCCTTACAGAACATTAGTATTGAGTGAGTTTTTGATGGACAACGTAAATGCCACCGTCTGGTACAGGCACATTCCAATATGTCTGCATGTTATTGACTAGAGCACAAAGCCTTGCAAATGACTTCCCCTCGGGGTTCTTGGAATGGCTTTTTTTCCCTCTGATTAAGATGCAAAATTCCCATAGACAATCAATATGCTTTTTGTTTTCGACAGTTTGTTCCTTATTATCTCATCTCTTCTGCTGAGTAATGAAGCTGATCTCCCGAGGGCTCGTGAGTGGTAGAGCGATTGTGCCACAGTGATTTAATCTCAGTAGCAAACGATAGAGTGAAAGTCACACTACGAGACGATCTGAGCAACCCTGTACAAACCTCCAAGTTTAACACAGGCAGATGTTTCACACCTCTTTTGGTCACTGGGAACAGAAAGACATTTTCTGACAATATGCCCCTTTATTTCTTGTGTCTGTTATTGGTTTTATTGTGCAATTTGAATTTTAAAATCTGCAGAAAAGGCCAAAAAAAAAAAAAAAAAAATTCCATTGTCCTTTTTCGCTTTCACAATACTCATTAAATTAAAAGACAGTTTCTCTCCATACGTAACCCTAAATGATCTATGGTAAAAAAAATGTTAGGAATGTTTGAATACTGGGCAAAAGGACGCTTAAAGCAGACCACTGCCTAAAATTCATTACATAAGAGCCAAACAAAGAGTCACACAGTGGAGGGTTATGGCTTGGGGTCGGTTGACAGCAGCATATGATTCATGGCTCGCTGTGCCCTTTTGTCGTGTCCTCCTTGTGGAGGGACCATCCACTGCTTTTAGCCAGTGTTATTTCACAGCCTTCAGAGTTTTGCTCTCTGTCTGATGCGAGTAAACCGGCAATGTCATTTTCAGTGTCTTCTCCTTTCCCGTCTGAGTGGGATTAAGGAAAGAATATGCGCCGTGTCACTACATGAGATGCTCCTTTTTTTTTACTCAGACTTGGGAACTTGCAAACAATAAACACTACCAAGGTTGCTGTTGATTCACCTGTGGAGGTCTGTAATTACAGAAAATCTGTTATATTTACCCAGTGTCACATTAAAGCCATACTACAGTAAATTTCAGCTATGAGTTATATTATCTTGCAAAAATATAAACCCCTTCATTTTTTTTTTACACATTTTGCCACACTTACAGTATAAATCAGAGGTCTGCAACCTGTGGCGCCAAAACTGTGCAGCCATGTGGATTTTAGCCCATATACATTTTTAGCCAAAAACAATCAACAATAATGCCAGAACAAGTTGTTTTTTTTTTCAGGAAAAAAAAAAGATTAGTTTTACCTATTTTGCTACTTTCTGGATTTTTTTCTGATGTAAAATAATAACTAATATGGATTTTTTTTTTTTTTTCAAAATTTTTAACTATTGTGAACAAATAAATATTTTGTAGAACTGTCGTTTGTCTCAATTACATTTGTACATGTTTATGGGTTTGTCTCTGGCACTTAGCTCATAGTAAGTAGATCTATGATTTACTTTGTGAGTACATTTCCTTGCAGAATCCCTATGGCATGTCCAGACATAGCCCATATAACCCATGCACTTGCTTGTGGAATACATGCATGCACATCGATGTCATTGTAGAACCAAAACTGTTCTGGGCTGAAGCTGAAATCACACTGCAGCAGAGAAGGGATGTTTTGTCTGCATGTAAGCTTCCCTGTCTTTGCAGAAAATCAAAATGGGCACGGGGTGGCGGTTGGGGGGCAAGTCAATCGTCTGCTGACAGCAGCTAGAGGAACAAGTGGTCTCTCTGTTTGGCACTGTCAGCTCGCATGTGTCTTCTCAGACCAAAGACAAAAACTAAAAAAAAAACAAAGCAATGGATTTTCTACAGGTTTTATGTTCTGAAGCTTCTTAGCTTGCTCTGGTAAGTTTATTCTCCCTGACTTATATAAAGACAAAAAAACAGCATTTCTGGAATATTACAAAAATATGAAATGGAAATTAGAAACATGTGACTATATCTTACCTGTCCTATCATGGACACACTGAGGTTTCCCAGTAATGATACAAAGACTCATCAGTAGGTAAGAGATCAAAGGCGGGTTTGTCATTGTCGTTGCCCTCTTCCATATATGGATTGCAGGCGCAGATGTCCACTGGGGAGTTCCCTTTCCTAGTGATGCCATTCATGGAGCGGTTGTTGACAATGGGGGCAATTGGCTTCCAAATATAGAGATGGGGGTCACACTACTTGGCCTCCAGGGCCTATCTTCGTGGTATAAATTGTCTGACCATGACATCTCAACACCTCTTGTTTTTGTACTCAGGGTCCGGCCCCCGCTTACTAATCTGGTGAGTATCAACACGACTGGCTCACACTAAATGATTATATATTTGTTTTGTTTGGTTTTGGGGGTTTTTTTGTGTTTTTTTTTTTTTGCTACAATGAAGTGGGTGATGGATTTTAATACAAATTAGCCCTGGTTCCACTTTCAGTTAGCCTGTTTGCGATCTTCTGGCTGTGTTGGAACATCTTGTACTGACCTGAGGGCAGAAGGCTTTAAACATTTAAAAGACTGACAAATACCAGCCTTTTATACTCTAGTCTTTTTTTAAGTAGTCTTCTACTGGTCCATCTCAACAAATCATATTATGGTCAAATGGTGGATTTTATAAGTAATCTTGATTAAAAAGAGAAACTAATATTTTTATGGTTCCTTTTTATATAGCTTCATAAGACAAAGTCTGATTTTTAAGATGCTCAGTTCTATGAATTATGATGAATATGTTTTACAGCTAATGAAAGCTAAAACAAAAAATGTGAACGTTACTTAAGATTTAAAAAAGATGTTCTTAAGATGCAAAATATTTTCTGTTACTCCTTTTGAATTTTCAGATCTGGATTCTGAACAAATGTGTTAAATCCAATGTTTTCTTTTTTTCACAATAATAACTCTTTGTGTCCTTTGATGGCTATTGCTGATGAAAGTAGAGCTATAAATCACAAGCATGGTTCTATTCCCTGTTGGCTAAATTGTGGCTACAAGCTGCCCTTTGTGTTTTAGAGCTGAGAAGATGTGTGACGATGAAGAGACCACTGCTCTGGTGTGTGACAACGGGTCGGGTCTGGTGAAAGCCGGGTTTGCAGGAGATGATGCTCCACGAGCCGTGTTTCCTTCCATTGTTGGTCGCCCACGTCATCAGGTAAAGAAAACAATTCAACATATTTAAAGACAAGAGAAAAAAAAGTCATAACTTGAATAATTACACAGAAGAAACTAGTAAAGTTGTGCAAAACAAGTCCATAATTCATGCATAGTTCTCATTTCTGTGCTCACACAATTAAGCATGGCTTTGTTTCGCATCATGAGGACTCAAACGCATCACTTCATATTTCTCATGTTTGTCATATTTAGGGAGTCATGGTTGGTATGGGCCAGAAGGACTCGTATGTCGGAGACGAGGCCCAGAGCAAAAGAGGTATCCTGACCTTGAAGTATCCCATCGAGCACGGCATCATCACAAACTGGGACGACATGGAGAAGATCTGGCACCACGCGTTTTATAACGAGCTGCGGGTTGCCCCCGAGGAGCATCCCACCCTGCTCACAGAAGCCCCTCTCAACCCTAAGGCCAACAGAGAAAAGATGACTCAGATCATGTTTGAGACTTTCAATGTGCCCGCCATGTATGTGGCCATTCAGGCCGTGCTGTCGCTGTACGCATCAGGGCGAACCACAGGTATGACTGAATTTTCAGCTGTGCTTTTCATTCACAGAGAGGGTGACACTTCTGACATGAGAAATTTGGCTCACCTCCCAGGGCAGCATAACCCGGGGGGGCACTGTTGGCCCTGAAGCTCTCCTCGGCTATTTGACATTTAATTGTTTATTTCCACATCTGGTTGGATTGAGCTGGGTGCATTCTCGTGCTGCACACAGTGTAAGCTCTGAAGGAATATGGATGTATGTCACAGCTGGTTAATAGTCCTGATATTGGTATCCATTTTAAAACTTTTATTCAGTACTAAAGATTTTTTTTTTATTTTGTATTTTACATGGAATCTGGACAGCATTTGACAATTGCTGCTTCAACATTTAAAATATGTCCACTGAATAAACATGACATGCATAAATGCAACAGATAAAGATGGGTAAGAGATTAACAATCCTTTAAAAGACACAGTGATTTGTGAAATGAAATATGACTATGAACTTTGGTCATTGGTTGCAGGTATTGTCCTGGACTCTGGTGATGGCGTAACCCACAACGTACCGGTTTATGAAGGTTATGCTCTTCCTCATGCCATCATGCGTCTGGACTTGGCTGGTCGTGACCTCACAGATTATCTCATGAAGATCCTAACAGAGCGAGGATACTCTTTTGTCACAACTGGTGAGTCTCAATTACAAAAAAAACTACAACAGATGTAGTGGATGGCAACATGAGACATCGTATTTAAACAGTCTAAATGAACAAAAATGGCCAAATAAAATAAATCCAAAATGAAAATAGTTTAAATGTTCAATGAATTATCTTAATAAAATGTTGTATGCTCTTTGAAGAAAATTCAAAAACGATTAAATCTTTTCAGCTCTAATTGTTTAATAGCTCGAGTATTTAAATAATGACTAATAATTTTCTGACAACATTTTAAATGATCAACATCTGCATTATCTGCAGCTGAGCGTGAGATTGTGCGTGACATCAAGGAAAAGCTTTGCTACGTGGCTCTGGACTTTGAAAACGAGATGGCCACCGCAGCCTCCTCTTCATCCCTGGAGAAGAGCTACGAGCTGCCCGACGGCCAGGTCATCACCATCGGGAACGAACGTTTCCGTTGCCCAGAGACCCTATTCCAGCCCTCCTTTATCGGTGCGTAAAGGTGAATTCAAACATCCAAACCCCCCACATTAATATCACCTATATATTCTGTGATTGGCTGAATAGTGAACAAAGTGAGTGGCTTAGCAATAATAACTTAGAAATTGTATAATTGTTTGTAGTATGAATTGGAAACCCCTTTTCTTCTGCCCTATATGCAACCAAACATACCCATTCCCATCAGAAGGCCACGCCCCTCTCTCTCTACTCTATTTTTCTCAACAACAACAAAAAAGCAAGTAATCTGAAAATAAAAATGAATGGTGACACCTTGATTTCAACCCAGTTTTAGGAAAAACTGGCTTTCTAGCTAGAGATTTTACAAGTAACAAAATGTATTTAGAAACACCCATAATCTGTGCTTTTCTCTATCCGAGGTGACCCTCATGGCCAAAAATAGTTGAAAATGTTCTTCGTTAGTTTTTACAAAAAGGAAAATAAATCAGTCTTAAGCTGTATTGAGATATCTCCGGTTAGTGTTTATTTGACAAGTCACAGGCCTAATTATGTAAAATTTTGCAAAAGATATGATTTCATCCTTCTGCTTTCAGAAATAGTAAAGTAGCTCTTCAGCATGAACAACTTTTACTTTCTTTCCTTTCACCATGTGCACCACAGTGGATTGCTTATTCCCACTGACTGAAATACAGCTAACTCGTTTGCATTTCAGTCACATGCATCCCAAACAATGGTGCTCTGAGTAGAAAACTATATTTTCTACATCAATTATCAAGGAAGTTTAGAAGCTTAAAGTTTTTGTTTTGTTTTGTTTTTTAATTCCTGTAAGGTCTGAGCTGGTGTGAGATTTCCTCTCACACCAGCTGAGCTCTCATTCAGCACCTGTTCCGACAGCTGATGGTGGCGTGTTTGTTACAGATGAATCCAAAATACACTCATCTGTTTCCATTCACAGGCATGGAGTCCGCTGGTATTCATGAAACTACGTACAACTCCATCATGAAGTGTGACATCGACATTCGTAAGGACCTGTACGCCAACAACGTCCTCCCCGGTGGGACCACCATGTATCCTGGTATTGCTGACCGCATGCAGAAAGAAATCACTGCCCTGGCCCCCAGCACCATGAAAATCAAGGTAATTCAACTCTCTGCAAAATGTCTTATTACATATTATATCGGGCAGGTTCACACCATCATAAATCTGTTTTTGGTTTAGATTATTGCCCCCCCTGAGAGGAAGTACTCTGTGTGGATTGGTGGCTCCATCCTCGCGTCTCTGTCCACCTTCCAGCAGATGTGGATCAGTAAGGAGGAATATGATGAGGCCGGACCCTCTATAGTCCACAGGAAGTGCTTCTGAGGAACTTTATTTTCTTTCTCTAACAATCCTCTATTATCTTCCCAGCATTTTATATCTTGTCCAAGACTATGTTTATGCATTTGGAATTTATAACAGGATATGTACATATGTCAGAATAAATCATTTTTAAGAATTTGTTTGCTTGTTTGTTTGTTTCTTTCTTGACCCTGGACAGCAGTGGCTCTCTGAGCTCTGTCCTTTCCTCACGTGATGGCTGAGTAAAGGTTATTGAAGATTTGAATTAGAAAAGATTACAGCGAGAGAAGAGGATCAGCCACCTCATGAGAAACATTCATTTAGCGACAACACCGGGTCACGTGACCCCTAACCCCGGATTGAACAAAGCAAATAACAAACCGAACAATGGCAGCAATAATAGCATTGCTCTTAATATTCTGAACAATAATAATGCTTAGAATTATGATTGCATTTAATAATGCTGTTATTAATATGATAATATTTGTATTGTTATTACTTCTATTGTAATGATCATAAACAGGCTTCAAAATTCCAATAAAAGAATAGTCTAAATTGCTTAAGGTTTTAAACCAGATATTCTAAGGTTTTAAAAATAAAGCTAATTTTTATAAGAAAAGTGATCTGAAAGTTTGAACTTTCAAATTAAAGCCTGTCTTTAAAAAAGACAACCTCACTTTTCGTAGATTCCACATTAGTAATAAAATTAAATCTGACATGAAAGTAAACTTTGCTGGCATTTCAAAACTTTATGCATGTGCCACAAAACGCAAACATCATAGATTGTTTCAAATGGAGAGATGACGATACACAAGACTATGTTTTTCATTTGAACTGAATTTTAGGGGGACTCATCACATAAAATCTAGTTTTTCCATAGTTCAGTTTAAGTTTATTTTCATACATCTGCCAGGTGCTTTAATCAAAAGCCCCTTGCAAACGAAAGTTTAACAACGTGGCTTTTTACAAAGGTAGGCTTTAGAGTCTTGAAGGACTTTAAATACCAGAGCTGACGGATGGTCCAACTAAACCTGCAGTGAAACGACAAGCGCACTGAATGCACACTTCATTAGAGTAAGCCCAGTACAGCGTGACAAGTTACAATCTCTGGGTGTTACATGGAGCAAAGTATCATATTTTACTTCTATTTTCAGACTTCAGTGAGAGACGCAGAGAGGCAGACAGGCAGGCAGGCCGCTTCATGAAGCGATTAACAACTCGGATGGTACTTTCACTCTGTCACTGTATCCACAGCGTCATCTTCGCTCGAGGTGGAAACAACAGCTCTGCCATCCGGGCCAACAGCCTGTGACATAGGGAGGGATACCTCTGGGCAAAAGAGGGAGCTGTTTTCTCTACCAGAAAGAGAGGAGAGGCTCCATTTAGCCAAGAGCCGACTCCATGGGTTCCAAATGTTGAGTAAAAATAGAACCATATATATATATATATATATATATATATATATATATATATATATATATATATATATATATATATATATATATATATATATATACACCAGAGCAATATATAAACTACTCAGCATATATAAACACCAGAGCAATAGAGGCTCAGATCTACCACACCAGACAAGACCCAAGGTGTAGGTTGTGCAAGGAGGCCCCTGAGACAGTCCAGCACATAACAGCAGGGTGCAAGATGCTGGCAGGGAAAGCGTACATGGAACGACATAACCAGGTGGCGGGCATAGTGTACAGGAACATCTGTGCAGAATATGGACTGGAAGCCCCGAGATCGAAGTGGGAAACACCCCCAAAGGTGGTGGAGAATGACCGAGCTAAGATCCTGTGGGACTTCCAGATCCAGACAGACAAGATGGTAATGGCGAACCAAGCGGACATTGTGGTGGTGGATAAAGAACAGAGGAAAGCCGTTGTGGTGGATGTAGCTATACCAAGTGACTACAACATCAGGAAAAAGGAGCATGAGAAACTGGAGAAATACCAGGGCCTCAGGGAGGAACTGGAAAAGAACTGGAAGGTGAAGACCACAGTGGTGCCTGTGGTCATCGGGGCCCTCGGGGCAGTCACCCCCAAACTGGAGCAGTGGCTAAAACAGATCCCAGGAACAACATCAGACATCTCAGTCCAGAAATGTGCAGTACTAGGCACAGCCAAGATACTGCGCAGAACCCTCAAGCTCCCAGGCCTCTGGTAGAGGACCCGAGCTCAGAGGATGAAAGAGACCACCCGCAGAGGGTGAGAAGGGAATTTTTTTTTTTATATATATATATATATATATTTTTTTTTTTTTGGAAAGAATTCGTATATCGAAAGCTGGCCCATTGCATAAGCAAACTGAGCAAGTGCCAAATGCTGGAAAGACAGGAAGGGGGACCCCAAGATAACTTTCCCACCAGCTGATTTAAAAGTTTCATAGTGATTTAAAAGGAGAATTTTGTATACTTCTTTATAGGTGTACTAGTTGTAAACATATGAAGAGTTCTATATTTTGGTATAGAAATGTCAATAGCCATCACTTATTGCAGCACATTTTTTAATTGTATTTGTATTTGTATTTTTCTGCTTGTGTGACGTTTTTTTGCACAAGCAGCTCAAAATCTTGATAAACAATTTCCCATTTACAGTAAACTTTTAAAAGAACAATTCTCCTTCCTGACTGATGACTTGTAGCATTATTTATTTCATTTTCCAGCAATGCGGTGCCTTGTACTGTCAGCCTATAATGTCGCGAGTATTTGACCAGTTTTAGTCTCACGATGAAATACAGTTTATTAGTGAAAATTAGACAACAAATTATCCTGATCAAAGTTTGTTGCATGGCATGTAAGGGAAACAGGATGCAAAAGAGTCTGCTCTGGTCAGATTAAGGAACAATCAACATCATACTGGACAATGTGTGGTAGACAACTCCAACAGTACTAACCACACTATTCCAATGGTGACACACGGTGGTGGCAGCATCATGCTGTGAACATGTTTACCTTGAGTAGAGATAGAAAAGCTGGTTTAGCATTGATGGAAAGACTGAAGGAGCTAAATATGGGGCAATATTGTCTGAGAACCAGTTTAAAGCAGTTGGGTCAAAGGTCAAAGATGAGTTCAATGCATCTAAACACATTAGTTATGATGAAATAGTTAAGACTGGAAATTGGTGGAAAGATTTCAAAACAGTGATTATTTTTTAGATGTGTAAAGCTTGAAGAGACCCCCACCCAAAAAAAAAAAAATTAAATTGTAGCCTACAAAGTTCAGGTTCATGTGAGCTGAATACAAATACAAAACACTCTTCAGATTTTTATTGGTTTAAAAAAAGTGTTTAAAGCAATTTCTCTACCACTTCACAAGCAGCATGTTGATCAAGACAATTTCAGTAGCTTGGTGGAGTCAATCGAGACTATGCAACTCTTAACAAACCAGGCCAGAGCAGGATGTACAGAACCTGATCCAAAACCTTAAAAAACCTTATGAAAAAAAAAAGTCAGAACCCCTGGCACTCCAGGTGGAGCTACACCGACTTTTCTTTGTGTACGTGACGCAAAGGAGAGGGTTGTGTGTGTGTGTGTGTGTGTGTGTGTGTGTGTGTGTGTGTGTGTGGTGTGTGTGTGTGTGTGTGTGTGTATGCGTGTGCGTGCGCGTGTGCGTGGGTGGGGGGGCTAGGGGGGGAGGGGGGTGTGTGCATACTACTTAAAGGCGGATTAACGGTGCAAGACATTAAATCCAACCTGCTCCATCCAGACACAGCGCGCAGCCAATCAACCTGATCTGAAGATCGAAAATAGGAGGGCTTACAGTAATCAGCCCTCGGAGTCTCATGACAAGGAACAGTGTGGCAGCGTTGTGGGAGCGCTCGGCACACACAGCAGGACGCTCACTGGCGCTGCGGTCTCAGCTCATAACCAACCAGATAGCGCGAAGAGAGACAGAAGGGGGGGACGGGGACGGTATAGGAGCATCCAGTGACGGATGCGTTTTTGTAGCTTGATTTTGGACGCTCTGGAGTGTAAGAACATCGGGAGACAGAGAGAGGCCGTGCGGGGAAATTAAGCCGGGTGCTTTTTTTTTTCTTTGGAGGGATTTGACCAGAGTGCCCTTGTATCGTCGTCTCCTCCGGATGATCAGAAATGGGGGAATGGACTATACTAGAGAGGCTCCTGGAGGCTGCTGTCCAGCAGCACTCTACTATGATAGGAAGGTAAGATGATCTACAAAAAAAAACAAGAACAAACCGAAGAAACGCAGCAGCCTCCAGGATCGTCTTTAGCATGGCACCCCAGTCCCCCGTTTCTGTGTTGTGGCTCCAGGATCGTCTGTACCGTGGTGTCCAGTGGTGCTTCGTGTCTGTGTTGTGGATTTTTCTTGTCTCGTTCCCCAGATCTTCTTCTTCTTCTTCTTCTTTCATATTTTTTGGCTTCCTTTTTGTCTTCCTCCTAAACGAGACAGCTCAACTCAGATGACAGCTGTCTTTTAGGAACCTGGGATGGTGCTGCAAAGTCAAACAGCCTAAACTTAAAATTCATGTGTAGCCGTTTGGTGTGATCATTCATCGGTTCGTTCATTTGGTGGCTGGTCGTTGAGTTTGAGTGGTGGTGATGCTCTCAGAGGAGGGTGGCAAGAAAGAGACATCACCTCATTTCATTAGCATGCTCACACAGGTACAATCACAGCAACGTCGATTGCTGACGTGTCATGATCATTAAATCACATTCGTCGTAAGAAACGCATTTCTCAGAAAGCGTCCAGGTTCAGCATTGGACAGCTCCTTAAAATTGCATAAGGGAGCTCCTACACTGAACAAATAGTTAAGATACATTTTCACATTGCTCTGCTTGTATTCTTGTAAGAAACACATTTATTTATTTATTTATTTATTTTTTCGCAGAGCGTCCGTTTCAGCACTGGACAGCTCCCTAAATTAAATCCGAAACGCTCCGGCGCAGTTAAGGGGCATCTGCACTGAACACATTGTGGCACATGGTTATGTTTGTTTGATTGCTTTATAGCCTCACAAACACAAATATGAACTTAAAAGAAGCAGTTTCTTTTTTTTTTTTTTTTTTTTTTGTTTTGCCTGACAATGTACCGTTTCAGCATTTGACAATGTCCTAACTTAAAACCGGGCGCTCCTAACCACTCGCACATTTTTCCAAACATGTTTTGTTAGCGTGGTTTCTAGGATCAAAAGACACGACATTACATTTTAAGAAACTCATATCTTGTCTCGGAGGGGATCCTGCTTCGGCAGGGAACAGATCCCCAAATTAAAGTCCGGACTCTCTTGTTTTCCATCGTTGTGTTTGCTTTACGTTTTTGCATTGTTGTACAGACAAATTTCATTTACCAGCGCGCCCCGTTTCAGCCATGGACAGCTCATTAAGTTAAATCCCAAACACCCATACATTGAACACATTATTTATTTATTTTATACACATTTTTATTTTCTTTTTACACATCTTTGGTTAGCTTTCGACATTTATTGTATAGATCCTTTCTTTTCCTAAAACGCGCCCTGTTTCACCACCGGGCAGCTTCTCTTGGGTCGCATTCCGAGCGCGTCCGCACTAACGACGTTTATTGCACATATTTTTCACATTGTTGTGTTTTGTTTCCTTGCTTTTTAGGATCCTACTAACAGTGGTGGTCATCTTCCGGATTCTAATCGTAGCGATAGTTGGAGAGACTGTCTATGATGACGAGCAGACCATGTTTGTTTGTAACACCTTACAGCCGGGCTGCAACCAGGCATGCTACGACAAGGCATTCCCCATTTCACACATTAGATATTGGGTTTTTCAGATCATCATGGTGTGCACGCCTAGCCTCTGCTTTATCACGTACTCTGTGCACCAGTCGGCCAAGCAGAAGGAGCGGCGGTACTCCACGGTCTACCTGACGCTGGATAAGGATCAAGATTCTCTGAAACGAGACGAAAGCAAAAAGATAAAGAACACCATTGTGAACGGAGTACTCCAGAACACTGAGAACTCCACCAAAGAAGCCGAGCCGGACTGCTTGGAGGTGAAGGAGATCCCAAACTCGGCCATGAGGACTACAAAGTCCAAAATGAGGCGTCAGGAGGGCATCTCCAGGTTTTACATCATCCAGGTGGTGTTCAGAAACGCGCTGGAGATAGGCTTCCTGGTGGGCCAGTACTTCTTGTACGGGTTCAACGTCCCGTCCGTGTACGAATGTGACCGCTACCCCTGCATCAAAGACGTCGAGTGCTACGTGTCCAGACCCACGGAGAAGACCGTGTTTCTGGTCTTCATGTTCGCGGTCAGCGGGTTCTGCGTGGTGCTGAACCTGGCCGAACTCAATCACCTGGGCTGGAGGAAAATCAAGACGGCCGTGCGGGGCGTGCAAGCCCGGCGGAAGTCCATTTATGAGATCAGAAACAAGGACCTGCCGAGGATGAGCGTGCCCAACTTTGGCCGCACGCAGTCCAGTGACTCTGCATACGTGTAAAAAAACAAAAAAAAACAACTCATGATGGACATGATGGACAGCTCCGCACGCCTAAAACTTGTGTCATGACTTTAAAGAGTGGGCAGATTTATTTATTTACTTCATTTACTTTCTGTTTGAGCTGGTGATATTTTATGGACTTCAAGACGAACGTGGATCACACGTTGGTTTACTTTTACTTATTTTATTAATGCACTGATGCAACTTTTTAAGTAACGTTTCTACTTAAAACGTGGAGACCATGTTGAAGTGTTCGCAGATTTACTCTTTCTTGGGCTGAACTTGAAAAGAGCAAATGCAAAAGAAGAAGAAGTAGAAGAAGAAGATGATGAAGAAGACGAAGAAAGAAGAAAAAAACTTGCACTAAAAGAGGTGAACACATGAGAGCTTGATCGTATCCAAATGTGCTGACATTTTTTTTTTCTCCACCCATATTTCTTTTATATGGCACCATTAAACAGGGAAAATATAGCATATTCCTACCAGATTTATATATACCCATTATACATATATAAATAAATATAAATCCTTACTGGTTAGCTAAAATACATCAGCTTGGTCAACTCTTTCTTCTTGTTTGTTTTTGTTGCCTGTGTTGCACCACTGACCTTAACATATGTAACCATTCCATTGCTTTATAGCTATAACTTGCAAAATAGTATCTGGTGAGTTTGCTGCAAAAACGCTAACGTCTGTGAATTCCTTAATTTAAGACACACCAAAGCGCCCACTGCTTTTATTTGTGTTTATTTTAATGCTTTTCGTGTAATCAAGTGCCATACTTGTACATAGACATTATATAAATTATAAATATATGTATACATATGGATATATATATATATAGATATATATATAAATATATAAATATATAAATATCTGATGATAGTAATAATCATGAAAGCTGATTCCTTGCTTGGATTATGCTCAATACTGGCCAATTTATTTTTTTGTTTGCTCCAAATGTACTTGTTGTGGTTTGACTGAAGAAATTAAGATATTCAGATTTTTTTTCCTTTTCTTGTCTTTTATTTTTATTTTTTTGGAAATGTTCTGGGAAAAGAAATGAAGTGCTAATTTTTTAAAGAAAAAAATAATAATAACAAGACTCCCTCCAATCACAGCTGATCAAATCTGAAAAGAAAAACACAAAGTTGAATTTTTGTCAAGAATGGGCAATTACAATCTGCTCTGGTGCTACAGTTTTCATAGAATGGTTTTAAATGTACCTTTTGAACCAGAAAAAAGAAGAAAAAAAAACATCTTTTTTTTCTGTGGAAATAAAAATGGGATTCGTGTACACCAGAAACGTGTGCGGTGCGGTACTTTGTGTTCCCTGCTGTGGCTTCTTTTCATCACAGAGGTATCCGGTGGAAGTTGTGTCTTGCTGCAGTGAAGATGTTAGCCACACCCACTACTGCAGGACACACCTGGTGCAGAATCTCACCACTCTGCAATGTGTTGCAATTCTAGTGCTGCTTCCTTGAGACACATCAATACTTTTGCTCTGAGATAACGCAGCGTGCATTAAACCAGCGCCAGCCTTTAAATGTGCATTCACAGGCTGTTAGTGTGACATTAATGTGTTCTACTCTACAGGGATAACAAACAGCTAATTGTGCCTCTGAATACGTGGACTTTGCTCATCCCATCGTCTTTAATTTGACAAAGGAGGCAGCCAGAACAAAAGGAGGAGAGGGCGTTGTGCTTCTTGTGAAGGTCAGAAACAAAAGATGTGGAGAAATAATAAGACACAACGTGTTCAGCTGCATAACCGCAAAAAAAAGGAGGAGGGGTTGGGGGAGATGTGAGAAAGAAATGAAGACGAAATGGAGATGAAATGAAAAATCTGAAGTTGTTGATAGTTGTTCTGGAGGAAGGACGGCATCTCCCTCCCCACCTGCCTCCACTGCCCACCCCTCCCCACCCGCCTCACAAAGATGACTCTGCAAAGCTGGGAGAAATCAAAGAGCAGCTGTACCTGCACATCCATCTCCAGCTCAGCAGGGACCAGAGATTTTGTCGTGAACTCAAAAAGAAAAGAAGACGAAAGCAATAATAACTTAATCACTGTCATTGTGTACCAGCACCCTGTCATCCTCATTAGCCATGAATTCAACAGCCTATGGTGGGATGCAGTAGAACAAAATTACAGTTTCAAGAATAATACATTACTCTCACAACATTAGGCTGTTTATCCGGAGCTCAACCAGAATGTTCTTGTTCTAGTTCTTGTATATTCTCAGCCTTTTTCTCTGAAACTCTCAAATTGATTTGTACAGTAGCAAAATTGTTGGGAAGTTTCTGAAATCAGTTATCCATGCATAAAAATCAAGAGATCAAACAAAGAATGTGATCGCGCTATGTACATAGGAATTATTTCAAAAATGAATCTTTTTTTTTTCTTTCTGAATGCCTTGGAAACTTTAATAACTGCAGTATAAAAGGGCTAGAAACAATTTTGATATGACAAGATGAAAATGAGAGGCAAGGAGCCTACAGACCGTCTTCCCAGTTCGGGTTTTCTTAAATCGATTTATATTTTACAGGTCAAAAAAGGTAAAAAAAAAACAAAAAAACAAACACATTAAAAGAGAGGTGTGCCCGTCATTAGGTGGTGTACAAAAGAAAAGTACCTTGTTCCATTGTTCACGTTCTGAATAAGAGTATTCAGAACGTGAACAATGGAACAAGCCCAGCTTTATTTATCTGACCGATTAGTAAATTCGAAGGAGTGTTGTAGAATCGAATTACTTAAATAAAAATTAAAACTATCATATTAAAGTATTCATATTGTGTTTTAAATGCATTGAAAGTTGATTTGTTTTTCTTTTTTTAAAAAAAAAACGGCACCAAAATAAACATAAACAGGGACAAACCTTAAAAATGCTACCTAAGACACTCCAGATATCCCATCACTAAAAATAAACGTCTCTTGTCTGACTTTCAGGAAGGTGTAAGGTTATTTTCCGGTCAGCAGAGATCAAAGCCAAGAGTAGGACTATTAGCTTTTAAGTTTCAAAAATATAATCTGACAGGTGTTGGTTTGAAGAGGCTGAAGCAGCAAATAAGCAGAATTTTGAAATATGAGGCACAGGAAGCAAAGAAACAAAAACAAAAAAAACCCCAGATAGACTGCATCTGCATTTGAGTTTTATTTAAAATCCACTGCTTTCCCATGTTCTATTAAATGTGTGTATTTGCAGTTGCTTCCTTTTTAGCACTAATGCAACCCCTGGCCTACAGGACATCTGTTAGAAATACTTGAGAATACATTAAAGGTTTCCACTTGGAGTTTTATCAACTGATTCTACCACAATAATTTCTATTGGCTATTGAGCATGACTAGGTCAAAAATAAGATTCCTACCATATTAAGAGAAAAATGACTAAATATATAAAATGCACAATGTATGACACAGCAAGCGTCCAGGAGTTGACGTCTCACATCTCGGGTTTCCAGAAGCAAGCCAAAAGCACTTTGATTCCACTATGCCTCTAGGTAAATATTTTGTGAACTTAAAGTTTATTTAAGTTTAAAATATCAGCCCAGTAGTGAAGAACGGTGGCAGAAGCGTCTGGGTCTTTACAGCTGGCCTTCGACGAGAGGGAAGTAAATTCCAGACGTTGTTGACAGAATGTCATCCGGAGGGCTGTCTTGTGGGAGCTGGGTGGTGCCGCAGGACCACGGACCAGACACGTGAAAGTAAATCTGTCACAGAATGGCTTCAAACAAAGTCCAGGCCAACCCCCCCCCCCAAAAAAAAAAAACTGTGAAATAAATTTAAACAACTGTTAATACAGAAAATGAAGCAAAAGAGGTGCACTGAGGCACATTCAAGAAAGGAAAACCAGTCATATACAACAGGAAACCTAAAAAAAAATAACCATATCTGGTCAATTTGTATATTTCTATAGGAACTATAAAGGCGGACGACTAAGCTTAACAAATAATATTGTGAGTCCCTTTTGTTCTTTTCAGGACAGTGTGGAGAGCAGGTCATGACACACTGGGATAAACTAGTCTTTTCTGGTGTGTAGCAAATAGAGGTGCTGCCTTTTTTCCAGGGTGACAAATCTTATTTAGTGCACTAAAGTGGGAAGCTGGTCAGGATGCTTGCTTGACTACTACAAGGTCAGTGGTTGTAGTTTCTGAGTGGAAAGTTTGCATTTCCATTGTTCACATTGCATTTTGTTTTCCTCAGGAAACTCCAGGTTCTTTTCTCAAGCCCAGATTCACTGGGGATTCAATTGCCTTAAGGGTGTCTGCATTCACTGATGACCTGTAAAGGCTCATACACATTTTGTCAGAATATAATCACAAATTGCAATGTATTTCCTGAGCAAATGATGTCATTGACCAGCCAAATTAATATATGGATCGAAGGATTGGCTGGTTGGAAAAGATAGTCTTCAAAAGTTATAAAATAAATGTTGTGTATTTGTATTCAGACACGAGTAACATGATACACCAAAATAAAATTTTGTGCAACCAGTTATGTTCAGAAGTCACCTAACTAACTCTTCAACCCAATCCCTAAGTTCAGTTGTTCTGTGAAGCCCTCTGAGCTGCTGATGTGGAGGATGGTGTCGTCAGGACAACTGCTGGAAATGAACTCCACAACTCTGGCCTTGTAGAATCCTGAACACAATGAAGGGCAGGAAAAGAATGCAAAGATAAAAATCCTAAGAAGTTGTCATCAAAAGTTGTTGTGTTTGGTTGGTAAATGCGACGCTTTTACACAAGAAGCAATGAGCAGAAAAATGTCAAGATTTTCAACTGAGAACTACATTGCAAAAAATTGTTGCACCGACACAATTTTACGAATCAAGATTAAATTAATTAATTCTGTTCATTTTACTTATGCTTATAAATCGTATTATATTAAAATAACTTTTTTTTTCTGCACAGAACCAAGCTTTTTAAAACTTTAACTGTTTTTTTGCACACACTTTCTCCTTGGAACCTTCAGAATTTTCACCTGACAGTTCATCCAGCAATCCCTTTACAGCACAGCAGGCATATCATTCCCGTTTTTCCTCTCTCACCTCCTCTCTAATCTTAACAGAGAGGGCTTCCTTCAGGGGGAGCCCCGCTTTAATTCAGCCTTTTGCACAGATTACAGCTTGAAAGGGGGAAAAGCAATAAAAAAAAAGAGAAGAAAAAATAAAACAGCAAACTATGGGCCTTTTTTGATCCACCCAGCCGGAAGGAATGAAATTAGTCTGTTTATGGCAAGACATATGCACAGAATGGCATGGCACAGAAAGATATGGCAAACACTGAAACAAAACACACTTGATGTTTGAGACCTTGTGGGGGAGGACAGAGAAACACATTTACACAGTGGGAGCAAGTTTCATCCTCTGTCTGCCAGGGCAGCTGGAAAATAGACCCTTTATCTGAAGCCACAATTACTCTCTTCCTCCTCACCGCTGTGCTTCAAAGCAGCTCAGAGACACAGAAGAGCTAACTTCTCTTTTTTGTTTGTTTTGTTTATTTCATCTGTGCTCCAGCTGCTTTGTTTTCAAAATTCATCAGCTTTTATGAAATCTTTCCGAGACAAGGACAAAAGGACAGAGAAGAGAACATTTGACAAAAGGGTGTCCTGAGGGATTTGACAGGCTGATTTTTGGTCGGGTGTTTAGGTCGCATTGGCTCACCCAGAAGGAATCGGTTGAAAATAAGCACCAGCACTGACAGAATATACCTGACAGACCTGACAGCAGATTAATTTCTCATCCATTTTTTAATGTGCTCCCCCCCCTCCCTGGATTAAGAACATTAGTGGATTATACTCAGATTTGTCAAACAGAGGTTCGCAGTGGGACAGTCAGCACCTGGTTGAGGACACAATGCACCCAAACCTAAAAAGTGATGAATGCGAATTCCTATTTTTATTTGCCAGGCAGGTTTCTGGAGATTAGGGATTGAGTCAGTCTGGGTGAATCTATTAGACCTTCAGAAAGAGGAGCAGACTCTATTTCTCCTTCTCCAGTTGAAAGCAGATTTTCATATCCACTGTAAACAGGCACAGTCAGATCATCGTTCCTCGTAAAACAGACATTAGATTTGATGAAACTTTAACTTCTTTAGGTCACTTAGGTTGACCAAAAATATTTATATTCGCTAAATCAGAATAATGAGAGTTTTTATGACTACTGTCTTCAAATCTAGAAGTTTACAAAAAACCTGTCTCTTAATTGACACTGAAGCAAAAAGAAAAAAAAAACTGAATATTTTTATTTTTTTTCCTTGGGACATTTTAATCTCCTACAGATGACAGTTCTGTTTGAATATTCACAGTTTGCTAAAACTTTTCACATTTGCTCACCTCCTCTGAGTCCCCTAATAGCTTGTAGCTGCTACATGTGGCCCATCGACCCTGATAAATGTTTAAGTTCTGCACCATTACACAGCCAATAAAAATCAGCGGCTGGCAAGTCCTAATTGGACACAGAGCTATACGCCGGCCAGTTGGACTTACACTTGATGTACGAGGTGCAGTGCAGCAGAGTGCAAGACGGCTAAGGCAGACAGAAGATTTACTTGAATAACAGACATATACATTACCTGCTCTGAAATGCTGTAGCACATGAAGAAGCTTGTGATTCACTACTGTGCAATACAGAAGCACTCAGGGACAAAAGATGAGACTCCTATGGGAATTTTGTGGGTGCAAAATAAAGACTAAGTTGCTTGAATAGGAGCCAGATGAGTGGGAAGGCTGCTGCTTTACAAAAAAAAAAAGAAGAAAAAAAAAAAGAAAAGAAGAAGCTGTAATTCACTGTAATTCAGTTCGTAAAAAAAGAAAAAAAGCTTTTTCAGTACAAACAAATGGAAAGCTAAAAACAAAGGAACATATACTATCTTTGTTTTGAAGGATGAATTCAAATTTATATGCCAGGGGAAACCTAGGATTTCACAACGTGGGTAGAACACACTCACTATGATACCCTCAGCCCTTTCTTCTGACACTTATCCTGGAAAGTGACATTTTGCTAACCCTGGCAGGGGCGAATGTTGTCGTTTTGGGGCCAAGGGCAGAACAGAATCGCTTCACGCACTTTCTTGTCTGTTGAGTGCTGTGAGTAAGTTTTATCTCTGAAGTGACTGCAAATTGCTTAAAACCTAGAATGTTTGGAATATCCAGAAGAATAAGGAATGAAATCAAACACTTTCTTCTGGTCTAAAATTCACATTTGTAACATTTTTCTGTCATCTAAAAATACTTATCCACTCATGCGCTTGCAAAAATTTTTTGTAAGTCATGTAACAGATTGAAACTTGTGGTTGTAACGTAACAAAATATAACAAGGTTTTAAAATATTGAAATACTTAGAAGGTATTGTCATTTACTGGGAAGTCTCCCCCCACCCCCCAACGTCTCTTCTTGATGATGATTAAGATCCATCTTTAGCAGATGCCCAAACTATTTCAGTTTTGATCATTTTTGCTCTTTTCTGTCACTTCTTTGTAAGTGAAACAACAAAGGTCAGTGAAGTCTTCACCTTGAGGCAGAAGCACACCAGCAGCAAAGTTAACATGACCACATCGCCTGAAAGATGTGAAGGTAAATCAGACCGAAAACAATTCTTCCTACTTTCATCTGGGGTTGACCCATCTAATGTTGAAACTAGAGCTTTTTGTTTTTCCTCGTGCTGGTTTCCACATTTCTCTTGTGTTAATAAACAGTTTATCATATTCTTACAGTATGAGTTGCTCTTTTAACCTCACCCTTTAATTATTTGACATGTCTTGATGTCTTTCATGTGAACATGAGTCATCTGTGAAGTGTAAACAACTGTAGCATCTGAAGAACGACTCGGATCTTTTGGATATGTCACTGATCATCGACCAAGACAGCAGCAGCCTTCATACCGAAATATCCGATCATCCGTCCTGGAAATTGGCAACATGGTGCTGGTGGTAGAGAAGAAGCCCCAGTTCGCATATTGACATTCAACTACAAACACAATGCAGTGGCTGAATATGCAGCACTCGCATGCATTTGTTCCTTCATTTTCTAACGTCCCTTAAAGCATGCATGCTGCGCTGTTTCCTTGTCAGCTTTTTTCAAATGGGGGTGAAAAAAAAGAGCTGCTGGGAAAAATCTGTGCAGAAACGTATGCTGCTGTTGTTGCTGAGGCGTTAATTAGACTGAGAAATCCTATCTTCGACCCTCCCTTCAAGCCGTCCGGAGTCACACACCCACATAACACCTCCTCCCACACGCCAGGGATCCCACTCCGTGTGCCAGAAAGTGTCTTAGCTGTGAGCGACCTGAAATACGTGTAGAAAATTTCACCTGATCATTAAAAATCAATCCCACTGTGCAAAGTGTCGGCCGCGTGAATCATTCTTAAATTTTTTTTATGTCTGCTTATAATTAGGATCAAATGTAATGTTGACAGGATTTAATAACATGTTTTTGCAAGTTGTATTTAAAGTGAAATGAATAAAAATTTAAATCATGAAAGCAAATCGTTTTGTTTGAGGGGTGACTTGAAGACACCTCTAGGCTGTGAACATTAGAGGAGGAGATACTGTACTGAAGCCTGAGGCGACTGATTGTGCAGAATGAAAAATGGCTTAATGGTAATCTAGAATCAATACTAACAGATGGAGTCTACATTGTGGAGGTCTGTTTCTAATGACTTTAGCTGATCTAATTACTATGCAAAAAAAAAGAAAAGAAAAACGGCTTTGTATGTGCAACTCCTTGCATCCCTCTTCTTAGCGAGCGTGATTAAACCTTTTAACATAGAACAGTATAGAAATAGTAACTTATACATAGGTAAGCAACACGACGTGCATAACATGGGAATGGTAGACGTGTCCCAATCGGTTCAGGCTCAAATCACAGCATTTTTAAATTGCATATATTGGACTTGTCACTACACTAAAATCAATGCATGTCAATTTTGAAAAAAAAGATTGTTGTAAGCTGTAGACATGTGTAGATACTTTGTTCAAAAGTGATCTGAGTTTATAACTCCAGATCTAATGGCAACTGAAGATAAAGAATGACATGAATGATAATGATAGGCAGCTCATTGGAATTATATCATTCACATTTATTAGGCAATGATCCAAGAGACGATGACCTGTTTTATTTTTACACTATCACAATTTTTAGTTTTGATTTTATCTTCGCAATATGAATTTGCAACAACCGTGACCAAAACATTGTCGCACATGTCCAGTCTGGATCAAGTTACATAAAATTTAATTCAGTCAAACTTCAATTCAGATGAGTTAGGAAGCAATACCCATAACGCGATATGCAAACATACAACCAAATGTGGTGCTGCTGGTGCTTTCACTACCGTGTTTCAACACGGGGTTGGTATGTTCAACTTAGTATGTTCCAATCATGTATTTTAATGTACTTTCGCTGCATTGTTTGCTACATGGATGGAACAACAATAGCCGGTTTGCATTATACTGTTCTGTTGGAGAGGTTTTACATAGAGCCTGTCGCTGTAGAGCTGCTCTGGCTCAGGCTGGACTGGGAGCTCTCTGATGGCCTTAGGAGGCACAACTGGAGACAAGCTGGTCTCTCTCCAAACAGAGATTTGGGTTCACATGACCTGAGCGAGCAGCTGTCCCCGTTAGTCCTCCGCCTGCAGCACCACACACTCCACAGTGGGACTGTCCTCTATGCAGAAGCTGTAATTCACTGTAATTCAGTTCAGTTTTGATTTACATAATTAGATATTGAATATCTAAGTACCTTCTACAATCATGTCTGCTTCTATAACCTTAACGTCGTTGTCACTGTTAAGAGAACAATAAAAGAGACAGTTTGGCACTTATAAATGATAGCATAGCAAAATTAGAATAGGAAAAAAAATAACAAAGACACACACAAACAAAAAGTAAACAAATATATACCGTATACAATTAAAAGTCAAGTTACAAAAGAAAATGTAAATATGAACTGCAGTCTGCTATGTTCAGGACCAAAGGTTATTGTTGCTCCTTACTTTCTGAGGGATAAAACTATCACTTAGTCTAGCAGTTTTTGCGTGATTGATATTGTCTTCTGCAGGAAAGAAGGGAAAACAAAAGTGTGTCCTGGATGCAAGAGGTCATTTATGACCCTATTGCCTTTCCGATGAAGCCTTTTTGTGTAACATGTAACACACCCACCAACAGAATCTCTCATGAATGTTAAACAACTTTTGGTTTGTAGTTTTCAAAGTTATAACAAGGTTTGCAGATGAGACATTTTTGGCTGGTTTGTAAATTAAAACCACCCACACTGAATAATGTTGTGCTGCAAATTGATTAGACTCATAAAAGAAGGGGAAAAAAAGAGCACCTGCACCTTGCCACTTAGATCAGTGAGACATTAGGAAACTTGAGCGTAAAATTCTTTTGAGAAAAGCTGCAATCACTAACTGTTCCTGAACACAACATCTTTAGCAGACAAATAATTTGCCACTCCAACTCACTGCTGCTGCTGCATGGCTGATTCCTGCTGCAATTCAAACATTAGCTGCTGTCCCACCTCATTGCCTCAACGCCACCCGGGAGAAACATCAACACTGTCTGAATCTGAGAGACGGTGGCCTTCGATTGCATTCTCATTGCTTACTGTACATTAGAGCTAAACCTGTGTCGTATATGTTGTTGGTGTGCGGTGCAAAGGAGAGGAGGGCTAAAGGGGGGACTGGAATTGGTTATCCATCAAAGCTGTCGTCTCTCCATCATCTCCCTCGTTCTTTATCTCTTTGATTGCCAGGACATGAGGGAAGATTTTAATAATGTTTTCTTTTATTCAAACGATTAATCCTGCAGCACAGAGCACCAGGGTTCCCCCTGGGGAGGCCTCACACATCTGGCCAAACTGTGCTGCTGTCATCACACTTTATGGGTTACCTTTAGCTGCAGTTTGTCTTTGTAGAGATCTAAACTTTTTATACCCTTGCAGGTTTTATGTTTACACTAATAGATTAATTTCACCAACTTGTTTATCTGACTGGAAGTACTATTAATGTTTTGTTCTGGCCCAGCATGAATCCCGACTTGATAATAATGAAGAATCTGTGAAGGTAAATAATAGGATGATCAAAGGAGGCAATTGTAGAGTTTTCCATCTATTAATAAAAAGGGCATTTCTCATTTTTTAACCATTATTTAACATAATGCAACAACTTGATCCTTTTTTTCCCAAAACGATACTCCTTTTGCATTTATTTATTATCTTATGAGATGTGTACTTCTCATTGATTATCAGACATAAACTTCTTAGTTGAATCAAGTTTGACACCTGGTGTCACTGAGGCCTTGACTCTTCTGACCAAAACCTTTCCATTCCCTCTCCTTCTTATTTGTCTTGATCCAGTAGTATCTCAGGATATTGAGATACTACTCAATATTCACCACTCTTGGTGAAATATTCCAACTGCTTGACTGATTCCTTTCCACATTAACATTGCTTGCCAGGATCTTAAAGCCAGCTCTGTGTGCTTTGCTTTTTCTCCCGGCCCTCTATGTGGAACCTGCATCTCTTTTGTGGTGCTGAAAGTTTTTCTTGTCCTGCCCCAATGACTTGCTTCTGTGGTGTCATTCAGTGCAGTCCTCACAAGCTAATGGTGACATTCAGTACTGGTCACATCCTCAATCGGTTGGTGGCACATACAATGCACGGGTTTGTCTAGATTATTGGCGCTCCTGGTCATTTCTTGCACTCTGGGTTTCGGCTGCCCAAGACATTCATTTAGCAACTTATTACACGAACGTATATACACTCCAGGATCATTGCTGGATCCTGGAGTGGAAGGACTAGAAGATAGTAGTCCTGCCTCTTGTTGTAAAGTCTCAGGGTTTTGGATTTTGGAAGAAACCGTACGTTTCCATTGTCTTGACACAAGTTGCTTTGATCGCCTCCTTTGGACGGGTTGCTATACCAGCAGGGTGTCTGATGCCTTGTAAGATGTCCTTTATGTATTGATGGCTTGGACTTTGCCCTCACCATTTTGGCTCTTACTGCACCCACACATGACCAAAACGGTGTGACATTTCTGCTAAATCATTCATGATACCAGACCTGCATTACGTCACCACTGTACTTTATCATGGCTACATTAATCTGTACAAGGGAAGAACAAAACAGATCCAGAGGAAGATGTGCAAGTGGAAAGGAAAAAGTACCTTTGAGAGAGTGCAAGGCAGGGAAAAAAAAGAAACGAGAACAAAAGAAACAAAAGGAACAGTGGATGAGACCACTTGCATGCTTCGACATGACTTTGCCACAGCTTTCTTGTTTTGCAAATATGATCACACTCATGTAGATACAGCAAGCAGCATCAGACAATAAGAAAGGGGTGCCCAAAATGCTTTCATGCTGTCCTACGCTGCACTGCTGGAATCTGTCACAGTTATACAAGCTGTTTTATAGCCTCTGTTAAATCATGCAGTGTTTACTATTACATCTGGTACAGGGTAAAAAAAAACCCAAACTCCACAAATTCATGTGGGCCATTCTTTTAGCTGCATAATTAACCAGAGCAGTGGTTATCACTTCTCTAAACACAAAGATATCTGGTAATAGATGTTTTTACACGTTCAGAGCAAAATATTACATTTTAATAACGTTTTCTTGTTGTCTCTGTAAAATTTCTTTAGAGGTTTATTTTGTACAGTGCAGATTAAAAAGTTTTCATTCGCTCACCCTATTTTTTGTTCTTAGTAATACATTCACTGTATTCACTGCAAAATGATTTAAACCCAAACAACTTCTGTGGTTTTCATTAACCAGAGTTGTGTCCACAGGTTTAGTAAATACTAAAAAATCATTCTAATCCATACAGACTAAAATATACAATTACCGCATATAAATAACAACAGATAGGTATGTCTTAAAAGTTGCAATCTCCTTAAAGTTGGGAACCCTTCTGGGAACACCCAAGCATCTGAGCCAAACAGTGATCCTCATAGGAAAGGGAATTTATTACAATAAGCAGAAACTGCAAAGGCTCAAACCTATAAAGTGTGAGCTTTAGTCTCACTGTCCACACCGAGGCAAATTTCACATAAAACTAGAAAGTTTTAATTTATTTTTTGTCAAAGGAGACCAAAATTGAGCGAACTGGTCACGGTGAGAAGAAGAATATCTGGTACAGTCAAGGTAAAAAATCTGAGAACACTGAACCAAGGTAGAAATAGCATCATGATGAGAGTCAGTGAAGCTGCTAGTGGTACATTGAACAATATGTGTGTGGCATCCAATGTTGTAATAAGTTTAAACTGTCTTTTCAGATGTAATAAACCCAGTTATGTGATCATTTGCCAAAAATATAAAAAATGTTTTGGGTCATAAACAATATGTTGCCAATAACATAAAAAGCTGTTACGCTTTTGGCAGGTTACACTGAACAAACGCATGTAGGTTACATGATTACTGCCCTACATATAAATTGTGCTACTCAAAGTGATCAAAATGACAAATGCAGGTCATGGCATCTCACTGAATAATTGAATTGAACTGAAGGCTTTTGAGTATGCATCAAACAATTATGACACCCTCTATGCTTTCTTTTTGATAAACAAACTGCACAAAAAGACTCTTAATTCAAAGAAGTGCAGTCCTGTGTATTACAGTATTATAGCATGGGTTTATTCATCACATTTTTAAAGGATTTCAATATGGTAACATATTGACCCAATTACAAGCTATTCATTCACTCAAAAATATTTATTAGACTGTCAGAAAGATAATGGAAGGTATTACAATAATGGCCCTTGTTACATTACTGGTACATTAGTGGGATAACAATACCAACACAGCCTCTGACTTCACCTGAAGCCAACAGCTAGATCATTGATCATTTATAATCGTTTCATCCACTGAAACATCCAATAAAAGATTAATAAAAGCACTCATAAATGCAAGCATCACCTCAAACATCCTGTTGCCCTTTAGAGTTTGGATGACAGTGACACAGTTTACATGACCTTGTTTGTTGTCCTCATTCTGGCACGTCATTCTGGCTCTTCCCACTCAGCCACCTCTGGGTGCCTGTGTCTGCCAGCAAAGCAAACACTAACTGTCAGTCATTTTCTCCGTCAAAAGGCTAAGAGTGTTCCCTCAGGGCTGACATCTCCAATCAGGCAACCAGCTTCTCCCTTCTCCCTTCTCCTATGTCCCAATGCTTGTGTCCCACTTTGGTCGTTCAAGTGGACGGGACACAATTGAAGGGAAGTTTGCAATGAAAAAAAAAATAAATTGAAGAAGTTTGCTGATGCGGACAGACAACTGATGACCCAGGATGTCCCCAGGTCCATCTCCAGACAGATGGCTTTGGGTGGAAATGAGTGTCTGCCGTCAGGGAACCAATCACCTGGGTGTGCACTTACATACTCAATTTTCTTTTCCATTCTGTTCATTTTTGTCCTGTTTTATGTCTGAGAAAATCATGTGGTTTAATTCTTTTGATCAAAAGGTCATTTAAAAAAAATAGTTAAATTTTATTCTACACCGTGACTACATTTTGTTGAGAGACTCAGATTGTCAATTAACCAACTGGTTTGTTGTTCTTCAGGACCTCTGCTAAGTTTGTAAGAAAAAAAATTGACATTTTCCAAAACTCAAATTTAGTAGCTGTATAATAAACCTTACTAAGAATTTTACCAAGCCTGCACTTTTATCTCTAAAAACGGACCAATACCGACTCTAAAAACTGATCAATCTTTAAGCAATAATTTGCACAAATTCCCTATTAATTTTGGGTATGCATAATGTATGTATACATGCATGTATGGACATCTGGATTTATTTATTTCTGAAAAAACCCACTTTATTTACACACTATTTATAACCTTGTTTTACTCATACAAAAAGAAATCACCAAAAACATGCATTCTAATAGAAGTAAAGGTTAGAACAGCCTGTGATTCCTAGATCTTGGCAGCATTTTACATTTCTTAGTTTTTAGCGTTATAGTGGGTTTACTAACATGATGCTACAATCTTCTTTCTGGAAGCCTCTGACGGTTCTTTCCGTCTTACTGTACATTTTACAAAAAAACTTCAAACCTCGTTTTATTACAAGTCAGAAGTGTTATTAACAGGGTTACCAAATATGTCATAAAAACAAATAGGATGTCACAGGCTGCTCCGTTTTTTTTTTCATATGATTGAATGAACATCTGTTAAACAACAGAAGTATCAGACATCTCTTAACTAGTTAATAAATAGGCTTTTAACATCTACTGCATGTTTTTTAATGCAGAGGCAAGACTGCCTGACAGGCATTGAGCTGTACCAGCTCAGTGTTCTGTTGCTTGTGTCAGAAAGCTGAGATGCCAAGCTGCCGGTTATGGGAAGAAAACGAGGATTGCCTGAAGGGGTTCTCAAACCCCATTAGATGACTCGAGAAAAGAAATCTGGGATCTTTCCGGCTCTGTTTGCAAAACCGTAAAACACATAAACACTCAAAGCAAAACATGTCGTCAATCACACACTGTTGGCGTAATTATAACAGACCGCAAAACTGTTGTTTTTCTTTTGTTAATTGGTTCCGATCCCAAAATGCTGTGCGACTTCAACTGTGCATGTCTCTGTGATAACGTGTTTGGTCATCAGTGCCAGATCGCAGCTGTGTCTGGTGAGTTTTCTTCATCTCGCGCCCTCCTGCTGTGTATCACCTCGAGCCATCGAGACAGCAAACATACTACACTTCATAACACACACAAGTTGGCATTCAGCACTCGAGACTCATACAAACCCGTAGCTCACATGCGGTAGACCTGGATATGAACTCTTGTTATTGCGAACAAAGTTCCTAAGAAGAGGATATAGTAGATAGATGTAGCATTCATTCGCAACTATTGTCATTAGTTAATCATATTCATGTCCTAATATATAGAATACAATTTGGTTCTAATTCCATCCAATTTATTCCAGTCCAGTCCAGTCACATGGCCAAATTCAGATTTAATTACATGCTTTCTAGTTCCGTCCAAATTATAATATAACACAATCAAATTGCATTCATCTTTTATTGCTAAATATTAAAAATGTATCAAAGATTTCAGTTACTGATGTTGAAGCAATCCCTTATGCTGAGGAAGCACATGGTGACAGTAGAAACAAAATGAAACTTCCATCAGAATCAGACTTTGGTGTGTCATCCAAAACAGGGGAGAAACAAAACAAAACAAAATCACACCGAGTAAGTAATGCTTTCTACAAGTGATAAAAAATCTAATGCTTTGTAGAAAGCTGAACATTTTAGTTTATTTATTACATCATTTTAACATCCTATGCCATCTTTTAGCTAACCAACTCAAGAGATGATTCAATGTAATTCAAATCCCAACTTGTAAAATGTCGTGTGGAACATTCAATTAAAGAAAACTGTTTTCTGGATGATGTTGATGCCCTTTGCCTCGAGTCTTGCTCCCTGGAAGAGGTCTATCACAGTTAGTAACTTGTCAAAAACAGAGAAAGTCATGACGTCATAAGAATGAACAACTCACTTAAGTTATGGTGACAAAGTTTTAAAAAAACCTAGCTTGTTAAGTTGCATATTACAGAGAGATGGCCAATTTAGCCGAGTTATGTAATAAGACAGTCACTTTATACCTGAAGCAGTTGCTATGGTTTCCATTTTGAAAAGCGTTTCTAACACTTAACCTTTATTTCCTCCCTTACTTGTGTCTTTTCCTATAAAGCCTGTGTTTATGCACCTGCAGAAGATTAAAGCGTGGCTGATGGTGTGGAGCTCTTTTCAAAGTGGCAGGGTCGAGGCGCAGCCCCTTCCCATTAGCAAAGCTGGACATGTGTGCTCAGGACTCTGCCTGTTTCTGTCTCGTTGTCTGTTGTTTACTTTCTCTTGCAGCTTGTCTTCTCTTTAAGCCTCTGCTGTTTCTAACACACAAAAGGGCTAGAACTGAGTGATGCTTGTACAATATTACACAACCATTCTTTAAATGCTGTTTGTTTGCTTTTTGATCTTTCTAATTGGAATGATATTGATTTCTTTTCAATATGAAACACGCTGCAGCATTGCAAAATGTTGCTTTCTCCCCTTTTCATCCTAATACAGCTCTTGGTATTCCACACAGAGAAGTTTGTTTGTTGGCATAATGCAGAAATGTGATTCGGTTCCATGTTTTCTTCTCAGAGATTATCATACAAATAAAGGCTGGGAAAAGAGCTTACAAATGACATTCTACATAAAACACAAGCTACTACTAATGTGTAAGGCACTGATTTGAGTCAAAAAGGGACTCCAAGAATTATTCTCTTTCATTGCAGCAGATGGAATTAAATATAAATAAAGTTGGTCTTCAGGTTTTTTTTCTCTAGATATTCAGGATTCAGGTTTGAGGCATCAGTCTAGCCCTATAGAACTGGAAGAATTTAATCTATGTAAACCTATTCAAGTTTAACTTTGTTTGACTTTTTCCTGCATAAGTATATACAATGTTTGGTGGAAATACTGACTACTCTGGCAAAAATAACAAGCTTTAAGAAAAAAAATATTTACCGCAGTATCACTTCACTAAAAACTTTAAAGAAAACTCCAAACTTGAATTTGAATGCATGGATTCAGAAGGGGAAACATCCTACATTAAGAAGTAATTGTTTTCAACCAAATCACTGGTGACACAATTAGTGCAATCCCTCACAGCTGATTTAAAATAAATGGAATTTAATCACTTTCTTTGTTTAAGCATAAGTTGAAGTTAAGTTGATCTGAGTTTCAAGGAGCCTCTAATTAATAATCAGTGACTTCTTGTTTCCCTTAAGTATAATATAAATATAAGAATCTATATTAATCTTGCCACCAGAAACAATAAGAGAGGAAGAGGAAAGGAGAAAAAAACAACCTTCATCTCAGGGTCAATAATGCTCCATAATAACATTTAAATGCCATCTATACACCAGCTAGATATTTGGATGTGATACTAGAGAAAAAAAAATTCACTCCTGCCATTACAAACATAAACTAAGTATATGTGGTGTGAAACAAAGGGTTAGGTGGCTGAAAAGGATCTCATGGATAATCAGAAGGAGTGAGAGAAAAGGAGAATTCAAGGGGGTTTGAGTTGTTCTTCACCTCTTTTGGCATCATTTTTCATTTGCTGTGGTTCCCTACAGCTACTGTAATTTCTGGAAGTTGGGTGAACAACAAAAACTGGAATGCCTCATTAATGTTTAGATCAAATATGTGTCATAAAGCATTCAACAAGCTACGACTCCTGCAGCAGCAATCATCTGCATGTACAATTAAATCAATTGTCCAATACAAGCAATAAATGAATGAAACTGTATTTTGTTTTTTCATACACATAACTTTCTCTGAATGGGTGGTTGGAAGTTTTCTTGTCAAATGCAACCAACGTGATGGTTAAACCTCAACGCCATGCATTTAAGAAAACACTACGGCTATTTAAAAATGAATACTTTTTTCATTGTTTCAGATTAGAGCTTCATGAGGATTATCTTTGTCCAATATGGCCAAATCCATCATCTCCAAAAAGAATTCAGCACAATAGGCAACAAATTTTGCAGCTACTGAGACTTTATTGAGCTGTAAAATTTTGGGATTCAACACAAATTGTTTGATCCGCAATATCGCTTCCTCTCCTTATTTGGCGTCTGGCTTAACTGAGCCAAATGAAAAGCAACAGTGTCTCATGTTCCAAAAGGAGATTATCTGTGACTTCAAAACCCCCCACTTCAGGCAGTGCAACACATTGCTGCTCTGTATCCAAGCCATACGCCGTATCACACCATGAAAGGCTCTGAAAGACGAAGAGTGATAATCTCTTTCGGGATGCAAACCCGCTGGAAGAAGGTGTTTTTGTCTTTCAGAAAATCTCCAGTGACACAGTGTGTACCTCAGTCTTTCATTTTATACCTTACATGTGTGTAGTGCGTGTAAATGCATCATTGTATCTTTGCATATAGATGGGCTTGGTATTTGATAATGTGCCATAGATGCCCTTGAATAGTGGAATTGTTTAAACTTTCCCTCAGATCAAAACATTTTGATTGTTGTGTTTTGTTTTATGTTCCTATGCTTTACAGTTTCTGTAAGGTTTAAAGTACAATGTTGCAATTTCATAGCTAAAAGGACAGTGGTAGCACTGATGACAGAATCTGTTGTGCACTCCACTAATCCAGCCTTCACAGCAGATTGGTAAGAATGGAACAATTCTTGAAATAAAGTCACAAGGAAAAGCCATTTGCAATTTGCCACAATCCATGAAGGGGACACACAAAAAATACACAGAAGAAGAAGTTCTGCTTAGATGAGATCAAAATTTAACTCTCTGTCATATTAAAAAAAATGAGATATCTGGAAGAAAACTAGCAAAACACATTAGCCTAAACACCAACTCCTATGGTGAAACATGGCAGTGGCAGAATTATGCTTTAGGGTTAATCCGTCAAAAGGTGGTTTCACAAAGCCTTATGATAAATATGGAACATTGAGGATAAACTGACATTTTGAATCCATGTTACAATTAAGCTCTACTGTTTGTCAGTTTATTATTACTGTACATAAACTCCCTGCAGTGTCACAGAGACAAAAGTCAGATAAATTAGATACAACATATGCGTATTGTGAGATAAACATTGGGAGTTTTACAAGAAAATGACTCAGAGATTAGATTTGCTGTTTGAGCATATGTGGTTGACCATCTAAATTTAGCAGGACCTTCCTTCGGGTAAATCTCTTTAATTTTTGCCTTGACTTAAGTGGGCACTTTCCAACATAAAATTAAAGTAGACTAGTAAAAACTGTCACTACCTCTGTAAAAAACATGCTTTATATTTCAGATTGCCACTCCTTGCAAACTGATTAAACGACTGCAAAGTTTTGCTGTGTCACTCTGTCTCACCTCCTTAGGGCCACAGCTTCCTCCCTGCCTTAGTACCAGACACATCTTTATTCAGAACTGTCCCTGTCCAGGGGCAGAACATCAATCCGCTTTGTGTTCGCAGCCTCTGTCTCACTGCACTGCCCTGCTCTGCTTCTTGCTTCTCCAGGCGCGGCGTTATTATTGAACTGTCTCTGCTGGTCTTCCTTTTTTTCTCTCTCTCTCTCTCCCGCTCTCTCTCCTGCGTGCGCTCTGTCTTTCTCTGTGTTCCAAAATCATGGCCCATTTATTTTAACACAATTATTATTGAAGCCTGACTGAGCACAGTGATAGATGGTACTTTATTAGAGTGCAGCTATGGCTGACACACATAAGGCTCTTACAGGTCAAGCGTGGAGACCCCCTGATTAGGCACACGGTGTCTAGAATTATCCAAATTTACGACGGGTGACAACGTCGGTAATTAACATAACAGTGTGTGACTTTAACGGCGATGTTAACACAAACAGTGCGACTAATTGAGAGAGGAGTGTGAGGGAGGAATTGTGGTTTATTGTGTGTGTTTTATGTCACCACAGCACTTAAGTCACACCACAAATGGGGCAAAAGGTTTCAGTGGCTTGGAAAAGTGTTTGCAACCCTTGAACATTTCCAAATAATCTTGTCATCTTACAATCCCAAACTACACAAAGCACTTTTTGGGGATCCGATAGGATAGGACATAGATTGGTGCGTAATTGTGAATTAGAGGAAAATTTGTGCAATGATTATTTTTTTATTTATACTGTGTACCTTTTATCAGCAGTGGTGAAGTCATTATCTTTTTCCAAGATGTTAAAAGGGTTGTGAAACATGTATAATTGATACAATATCGGCAAATATCGGCTAGCCATAACTAACAATATTTATTGTGGATATCAATATTAGCCCAAACATTCAGTGCATCCCTACAGTTGAGCTGATGATGGGATTCCATTTCTGGCTGATGCATTTGTATAGAATATTAGGAAGCATTGATCAGTGTACAGTGAGACATCATAAACTATTGTGTAATGACTTCACTCCGCTTTAAAATTCTGCAAAACTTTGTCAAGGAAGAATTGAACAGTGCGTTATGAAATATGAAAGGCGTACGATATAGCTTCATTTCTTTAACATTGCTACTACCAAGGAACTGATCCACCTGCAGGGTTCCTTGGTTTTTGTTTGACCTTTTGCTTCCTAATATTCTATACAAATCTTCACAGTGCTGCTAAATTTCATAAAGGTGGAACTATTTTATTATTTCAGCTAATTCCGAAAGCATTACTTTCAATGGATTTCATTTTAGGGTTATTAGAGTAATTAGGTAGATTTCAAAAGCATACCAAACTTTTATTTGTTAAGTTTTGTTAAATTTGTAAACTGCACATAGCTTTCTTTGTTTTCGAAAATTTTGCAGCACTTGTTCTTAATCTTTTATGTAAAAAACAAACAAAAAAGTAAGTTTGGTGGGTTGCTATGTCAAATTTGAAAGATTTAAAGATTTACGAATAGTCCTCACAGCACTGAATGCACAAGTAAAACAAAATCATCTAACTTCAGAAAACCATGTGATATTTTACTGTGGGAAGACTATATCCTATTTCTCTTGTTCAACCTTTGAAAGGTACCTTTAATCAGCAGATTCCACTGACACACAGTCCCGCTGCACACGTTGAAGAGATTGTTCGCCTGTGCTAATCCTGCTGGTTGATCCTGCCAGCTTGTTCGACTCAAACTGACTGAATCACAGCAAAATGACCTTCTCATTACCTGCCCGAGCAACTGGCTCACCGTTCTCCCAAAATGAGGACACAGCCTACCCGGTATGTTTGCCACTGTCACCCATAAATCACATTGAAGCCTGTACATATTAAATCATCAACTTAAAGGCATCTATATACTGTACATAGTGGCATCTTGGGGCTATAATCTATTGTATCTTTAGTCTTTGTCTGCGTGATTATGTCCTGGTGTGTACATATGCCGACTGTAATCCTGATATTAACCTGTTCAAGGGCATTGCAGGGTGAGTGGAAGTTAAGGGGAAATGCACATATGGCCAGTATAGTTTGTGAGCCCCGTGGCCTTCCAGCCGGCTTCACAGTGATGCATAGTCTCCTGGACTGGAGAAAATGCACCGCCTGCATGTCAATGAGCTCCATTCCCTGTTAAGTAAGTATGTGCACGGGGTCTCTTGTATCGCACACACTAGCTGCCATCTGCACCCTGAATGGACTGCTCCAAGGGTGTGTGTGCATACTATTGGAGTGGGTGGATAGGAGGGAGCTGGTATGAAAGTAATCACTCTGAAGAGTATGGGCTGTGTTTAACCCAGTGCACATGCTTGTCTTACAGTCTCCTGCTTTGGGAAGCAGATAGATCATTGAGAAAAAAAGAAATCTATTTTTAGATGTGGAATAGGGAGGGGATAAGCATGAGCGATGTGCACTTGGATATGTGTGTGTGTGTTTATGGTTTTGAATCTATGGGTGAGAAGGATGCGTAGTGATGTTGTTTCTTCTGAGACAACATTGCAGGCAAGACCAAGCTTTGTAACACATCTCACGCAATCACATAAGCCACACATTAGTACTAGAGAAACCCACACACTCGCAGACAGACTCGCACTAGCAAATCTGGATATTGTCCTGTTGTGCCTGGAGCTGGCCCTGGCAGTACTGTTGGACGTAAATCACATCCACGGAAACACACACACACATGCATACACAACCTCCCTGGCAACGGGACACGTGATGCTAGTATTGTATGCCCAACCTTTTTCTCTCTCTCCATCTCTAATCCTTGTCTTTCATCCTGACAGGTGCCAGCGGCTGGTGAACCAAGCTGCGGATTGATGATTAAAGTAGGCAGAACGGACACAAGGACTGGTATCATTCTGAGGTCACAAATGAGTCTGTTTTTTTCAGCCGAGGCGTGAGATTTCAGTAAATAGATCGAAGGCTAAAAGTTCGTTTTGCCAAGGGTATGCTGAAGTCTTTGCAGTACAAATTAATCTATTTAAGGTTTTCCCCACATATTGCTGTGAAGACAGAAAAACCTTACTTCAGTTACTAGAGGATAGCTCTGAATTGCAAGGGCAGGATGGTACATACAGTATATGCCAGTTTTATCTGAAATTCCTGCTGGTGTCTTTCTTACTGTAAGGGCAAAAGCTTTTTCTACTTTGTCATAAGCACCAGCAGCATTCAATTCATTGTAATGCTGACAATTTACATAAAATGAACCTGACCTTTTAAGTTTTCCTTCTTTTTTGTGTGCAGTTTAAGGAGCCAAGCAGAAATGTTTCTTTTCGGGCAAGTCATTTAAAATTAGCACACTTTAGTTTGTAAGGATCAACTTTTATCTTAGCTACAATGTCACTTATTCATAAGTAAACTATACATTTTTTTGCTATGTTAGAAAGAAATTCAGTTAGGACTGTGGTGGTTACAATTAAATAAAACAGGTTGATAGAAGTATAATATGTTTTTGCTTTGTTTCAACTTTCTGTCTCTTGTAACAGATTCTTAGTCACTGAAGCTTTCTGGACTGTGGGTTCAAAGATATTATGTATCAAAAGATCTACTTTCACCCCATATAAAATCATACAATAGGATGTAATACATTAATATGTAGATACGCACTAATCAAATGTGGTAAAATCTTTATCTGACAAAAGCAGAATTAATTTCATATAAAATAATATAAAAATAAATCAGCTTTATTATTATTATTAATAATAATAATAATATATAATAATAATAATAATAATAATAATAATAATAATAATAATAAATAACATCGACATTGAAATTGCTTTCTTATACCCTTCCAGCCAGGAGTAGTAATAATTGAGCAGACGCTGCATCACTGGATTGACTATCTTGCAATAATATGTCAAGAAGCATTTTGCCTCAGTATTTCAGTTTACTATGCGTTTTGTTTTGAATATTTTATTGTATTTTCTATGTAAAAACATGAATAGGTGGATTTTGTGTGTGTGTGAATACCAAACTGCAAGAAGGCAGAGTTGCACTTCAAAACATCCAGGACGCTATAAGGGTGGGAAATGGATAACACTCGTTTAAGGTGCACAGGTATGTAAAATTACCAAGTATAATATTGATTGATTTTACCAGTTACTAATTGAATTACTTGTAGAAGAGAATTGGTGTTATTTGCACATCTTCATTGAAAGCACTGGTGTCAGGCGTTTTAACTTTATATATTTTTGTCCAGTTCAGAGTGCCCAAGAAGTATT
The DNA here is from genome assembly GCA_033032245.1 of Poecilia picta. Taxonomy (NCBI): domain Eukaryota; kingdom Metazoa; phylum Chordata; class Actinopteri; order Cyprinodontiformes; family Poeciliidae; genus Poecilia; species Poecilia picta. The sequence goes on from CM065374.1 coordinate 16,600,927, forward strand.
ACTGCATGATCGCCATCTTGAGGCTTCTTGCCATTCTAAGGTTTCCTCTGCTGCCTGTCATAGTTTTGGGTTTCTGAGCCCCATTGATGCCCAGGAAGCTTTAGGCTTTGCTAATAGATGTTTCTGCAAATCCGCTACCTCCCACTTAAATGGGCAAGCGCTGTGCTAGCCACCCACTTCTTTGGCATTCCTCCAGCACCTCTGCATATTCTCCCCAAATTCATTTCCCTGAAATCTTCCAACTATTTCTTCTACTTGGTATTCTGTCTTCATTTATGAAATCATTTTTTTGGGAGGAATTTCCAAACTTTAAGCCGCTACTTTGTTCACATGCTTTGAACACTCTGATGCGGCTGATATGTGGGGTTTTACCAATGGGTTTCAAAAGACTGGACTGCTATGTAATGAACAGGGTGGTCCAAGCCCAAGAGAAAATTTGCCTCGAGACAAAAGTGACATTGAGCGTGAAAACAAATGAGAGAACTAAGGAAGAGTGTGTGAGGCTGTTAAAATTGGACACTGAAAAAGACTAATTTAATGGTTTTAGTACACAGGAGGAAAGTGAAGATTGCAATCAATAACATAAGATGTTGTCTTTCTGTGACAACATCTTATATTACTGTTCTGAATCCCCACTATAAGGCATAGTTGGACAGACAATATTGAGTCAGGCAAAAGCTAAGACAGCTAATTGTACCTTGGGGTCCTTAGCATGTGCTATTTTATGCAGAGCCTCATTTTGACATTGCAGCACAGCAAGCAAGAGACTTTGTATGTTTGATTGAAAACATGAGTTTTATATTGTTTAATTTGGTGGAGTTGTCTGTTTTATAGTACTGTAAGGGTTTAAGTCCTGCAGTTTTTTTTCCCTGGATGTTTTGCTTGCATCCAACCCCTGCATTCAGGTCTCTGTTCCTGCTGAACCTGATCATGTCTCTTCTCTTATTTAGCTTTGGTCCATGGGATAATACTCAAAAAGATCATTATATTACAAATGTAGATGTAAATAAAGATATGCCAAATATCCATCCATCCAGTCATGAATCCATACACCCATTATATGAACACCCTGATCCTTAAAACGCCACCAGGGTAGCTAGTGCAGCCCTGGACAGAGGCGAGCTCTGGACAGGTCGTCAGTCTACTATAAAAACCAGACATGCATGTATAAAACTATATTTTTTGGGATTTGGGAGGGTAGCAGCTCAGTTGGTAGAACTGATGCACTCGGAGGCTGTAGTCCTCGACACAGTTGTCCTAGTTTCGAATCTCGGTCCCAGTCCTTTTATGTCTTCCCCTTCTCCTCATGTCCTGTCTATTCTCTGCTCAGTAAACACCACGAGAGCCTAGAAAACAATATTTTCGGGCTGTAAAACAAGCTTACAATAAAAACATGGCTTTATATCTGTACAGGTTATGAATCCATTGTGAAACTTAAGTCTCTTTAATTGAGTAAAGACTATAATATTGACTACCATCCAGTCTGTTTTACACAGGAAGGGTCTGGGAACAAACATTGGTCACAAATGTGCTTGTGTGTGTGCATCTGTGTGAAGATGCATTATTCTCAAGTTGAGGATAATGCATAGTGAGGTTTTTCTTTCCAAGACAATATTGTGCAAGCTATGTCAGAGTTCACACACAATCATGTATCCTGTAGAAACACACACACATAAATGCACACACACAGATGCAGAGGGATTTTAAAAATGGCTCATATCCCTTGGACTTTTCCACATTTTGTAAAGTGACAACCACATTAAATATATTTTATGAAGACTTGTGTTTCTGAAAAGTGTGTCATATTATTATACTCATCCCCCTTCACTCTGATACTCATAAATCCATTGCCAGTAATTGACTTATGTAGTCCACTTGTGCATTAAAGTCTGTTACAGAAAGTGTATGAACAAAGAACATCATCATATACCAGACAAGTTCTAGATAAATTTATATCCTACCAATATATGAAACAATCTCTTAGGACAAGGACTTCCACATTAATTGATCGGAGAGTTACGCAGAAAATCGCCAAGAGGTCCATGGTGACATTTTAGTTGCTCCAAACATCAGCAGCTCCCATGTTTAGATCTAAATGTATTCTTTACCTCTAGCGGCCTACTTAAAATTCAGACATAAATCTAGTTAACAAATCTGGAGCATAATTGTTTTTCCTAATATGTCTATGGTAGCCTGTGATGAACTGGTAATCTTACCCTGGCGAACCCACTTTTGTCTGCTGATTGTTAGAGATAGCAATCCCTCCCCATGGCCCCTACGCAGGTGCATACAAAAAATGGATGGATGTATCCATTCCCATCACTTCACATATACATTATTAAAATTCTCATTATCTTGTGTTTGTTCACTAAAGGTATAGCTTTAACAAAAGCTAGACTATACTTAAATGCACAAATGATGAAAATTAATCAATTATGCATATTTTTTTTAAATAATTCGATTTATGAAAAACTTGCGTTCTGATTTCGTCTTTTCATGATCATTTTGACTAGGAAAAAGTAAATCAGTGCATGACTGAGATGAAAATCTATTTTAAAGTACTTGAGTGGTGGAAATGAATAAGCACCACAGTGTTTTTCTTTGGCTAAAAAAACTGCCTTTGATGCATGAAAGGATAAAAGCCGCAGAGTCCATTATCTAAAACACAATTGGTGCTGCTTAGCAGCTAGTGACAGCAGCAGAATCACTGGGAACTGTTGACATGTTTGCATAGACTGCGTCTGACTCTACTCTTTTTCACTCAAATAACTGACTACACAGAAATATAATATGTTACATATAGACAGATAAAAAGAACCCAAAATCCTATTGATCTTGACATATTTGATTGATTAACCATTAAGTTAATTTCTTACCAATTATAAAGAGCAAAGCAGTGACACTTACAGCTAAGCCTGACAGATTAAAAAAAGATTATTAGCATTGTTGCATCCAGCAATGAAATGATAAAATATTCAACAAATGACATGCTTTTGGCCAGTAAAATAGATACTAATGACAACAAGATGTTGATTTCTTGTATATTTTATGCAATGCCCATGTGTTTTCACTTTTAAACAGCTAAATCATAAACAGTTTGTCTTTTTGAGTTGTGACACATTTAGACATAGGCTATAGCCACCTTTACAGCAGGATCCATTTCTAGCAACCTAAACCAGGATACTTTATGCAATAACCTCGAGAGACCTATCCGCCCTCTCTAAACCCATTTCATCTCATTTTAAACCCCTGTCTGGTATCCCCCTCCCCCCCCATCCCCCCGCCTCCTCGTCATCCAGTCTCAGCACCATACTTCTCTTTCATCTGTACACTGCAGCACCAGCTTGTTTTCATTCCCCACTCCTTTCAAAGCTGTTCAACCTTTCCCAGTGATTGTGCATTGATCCTGAAAAAATACAAATCAAAAACTATAAGAATTATCAAAAACCAATCACCAGAAACTACTAAACCTAATTATTCAGAGATTATTAGTAAGTTTTAGAAATAAGTAAGTCCATTTAAATTAAAATTATTGATACATATTTATAATAAACTTACTCTACTAAAAAGCACAAGTAATTAATAATCAAGTTAATAATTAATTATAAGTCAGTCATAGGTAACATTAAGCCAGCCGTAGAAAACTTTTCAAGAATCAATGCAGGCAAAATAATAAAAAAAATAAATAAAACAATGAAAATAGAGGGGTTTGTATCACTTTAAAACAAGCCCACCTTGCATGCTGGGTGGCTCAGTTGGTAGAGTTTGTGCTCCATCAATACAGGCTGTAGTTTTTGTCACGATTATTCCTGTTCTGGGGCCATTTTCTGCAAGTTCCTGTCATGTTCCCGTTAAACAAAGGACACTAGGGCCTAAATATTTTGAAAAACAAGAGCACGCTAAAAGACAACCGTTAATTCATTAATAATTTATCTGTTCGCGTTTTATAAGCCAATTAGAAATGGTCGCAGGGCAGGTATAAGAGATTTTACAGACACTAGCATGCAATTGCTATTTGGCAAGGAACTGCAAAACACAAAGTAAGAAAAATAGGGAGAAGGATACCGATTTAAAAGAGACCACCCTTGTAAAGGGCACATATATAAACATCAATTAGGCTGCTAACACTTTGTAAAACAATTAAAAGTAGTCTTAATGTATTAATTACAGACTTTTCCGACATGCAAAATCAGTTTTTGACAAGACTCTAGTCACTCTCAGCTGCTACTTCACCTTTTAATTAATGTACTTCACCTCTCTAATTATGGTGTACAAAGTCTTCATATCAATCTTAATAACTACCTTATAAACTAGTTGTTTATGGAGGCCTATCATTATTGCAAATAAGTATGAATGCTATTATTATCAGAAGGAATAAGCCAAGGGTGTAACAACAAAATTCAAGTCCTGTAATGGAAAAAAAAAAACCCATGCAATTCTTGGAGACTAGAAATAAAGTACAAGAGATCATTTAACTGTGGGTCGGAGAAATATCTGTCTCAGTGCATTTGACTTATATGAACTGTATCATTAATAATGCAACATGCTCTATGCTTCCTCACTGAATGCCAAACCTCTGGGAAGACATTTGAACTCGTCCAAGTTTAAAGAGATTATTTTCTACGCTGAGCAACAACCCGCTCCTTTCCCACTGACAACTGCACATGACACCTCCAGCAGCACAGCGAATTTAAACTCCTTACAAATTCCACCATTAGGCTGACAAATGAAATGCAGGCTTTAAGTCGGCAAAGCAAGTCTCAAAAAGCGGGTATGGAGTGGATGGAAGGAGATTATGGCCTCATCTCACTGATACAGGGCTAAAATTGCTGACAGTCGAGGCAACGCAAAGCGTCACGCTTCTGATGTGTAAAGTTTGGAAGTTCATTACCCTGCATATCATCACTGTGCACACTGAGGACCCCGAAAGACTCTTCATGCATTTTGGTTCTGTACCCCCTCCTTTTGTTGCCTCAACACCATCTTATTCCTCTCTTTGTCTCTCATTTTCTTTGTGCTGCTGAAGATGAAAGAGTGGGGAGCAAAAAGTCATCATTACACACCTCAAATCCCTACATGTGTCATGGTTTGGCCTGTCAAGCACAATAATGGCCACTTACTCAGAGAGCAAAACCCACACAAACAAGCTACACTGGAGATGTATGATTTCTCTAAAGATGCCAATGAATGGATACGGCTCTAAATATGTACTTTTCTGTCTAAGGATAAAGGAGAAACGCACAAATTATAAAACTAATTTAAGGCATCCCCTCCCTTGCCTGAAACACCTGCATGACCCCATGACTCAGAGCTTTCGCCTCCACATTGCCATGGCGACACCACTCCTCTCACCAGGCACCACGGTCACCCACTCAGGCAAGCTCATTAGGGCTGTTGTCACATTGGCTAAGTTGCTTCTGGGTGTCTTTGAAGATGACACTGTGTGTGTGTATGTGTGTGTGTGTGTGTGTGTGTGTGTGTGTGTGTGTGTGTGTGTGTGTGTGTGTGTGTGTGTGTGTGTGTGTGTGTGTGTGTGTGTGCGTGTTACAGTGAATGTGTGTGTCTGTGTGGCCTCATTATGTATATAGAAATAAGAGTGTGTGCGTGTGTGTGTAAAGATAATTACAGACAAGCAGATGCACTGGGCCAGTACTGTAGTTTTACTGCATCTTGACACTCAGCTCCACTTCTTTCACAAACACAGCTATGAGTGGGGGAAGGTTTCCTATGTAACACAACCCACCCTGTCCCAACCTCAGCCCCTCACCAGAGGCAGGTTATGAAATATGAATTGACTGAAAGTCTTTCCAGACATCCCTTAGCTATTGATAGCATTGTAAAATATTCCAACTGTTTAAAATTTAATCCTTTGTCAAAAACAGCTGTTCTGAGAATGTTTGTAAAAGAATATAACGGGGAAAAAAACACTCCGTTGTGAAGACCAAGGAGCACAATAGAGAGGTCAGATGTGGGAATGTTTAAAGCAGTGTTAGACTAAAAAATAATATCTGAAGATTTGACACATCACGTTGAAATCCTTCAAGCAATCCTCCAAAATCGGATTTCGTGTAACACATCTGTAAAGCTATAAAGTTTGGATTTCCGTCGATATATGCTTCTGTTTGAAGTCCTTAAAGATGCAAGATGCAAAGCTCCTCTGAGTTTATTTCCCATCTATTTTCTCAAAAAGTCTGCCATGACTCTAGAGTGGATCTGCTGTGACACTGTCTCTTCGAGGGCCGAGGGAAAGGAAAGCTCTGCTCCCCTCAGAATGGCCTGGGAGCTTGTCAGCGGGCTACCTGTCAGCACGCAGCCACACTGGGGACGTTTGATGCACCATATGAACATGGGAGGACAGATGGGAAGAAGGAAGAAACAGGTGAAAGTGGATAGAAAAGAAAGAAAACTATGGCCACGGCTCTCACGTTCAGTTATTTAATAGAGTTTTGCGAATGTTTAATAGAAATAAAAAAGAGAGAGAACTCATATTCAGTGCAAAATTATTAACTGCACAGGCTGTCTGTATAATTTCATGAATCTACTTTTGTGATTCATTTTCAAATAGCAGCGAGAAAATTTTAAAACGTTGCTTTTTACAGAAGCCTTAATTATCATTTCCCATTAAAAAAAGATGTTATAAAATTGCAGCAATTAGACATGTCTAAGTATTCGCTGCAAGTCCAATTTGGTTGTTGTTGTCTCTTTCTATTCTGCCCTAAATCAGGGGAAACAATGTCCCTTAGCACTTTAAAATGCCTGCATTCATGGCATCCTCATTAAATGAACATAAATTGTGGCATCAAACAGCTGTATACCCTATTATCCTTAGATGTATTAGAGTATTACATTCACATCCTGCTGGGAGCCTCGCAGTAATGGTTGTTCTGCTCAAAGCTTATTCTGGTAAAACAATACAAAAGAACAACACGCATTTCAAATTTGACATCTGTTTAAATTTGGTTCGTCGGTGAGAATACAACTACAAATCTGTGTCCGTGTATTCTGTGTGTGATGGACGCTGTAGAAGCATTTCTAATGTTTGCTGCAGCCTCATACAAAATTAGCTACAAAAAAAAGGAGTTTTGGGTGACAGGCCGCCAATTTCTGCTGCTGTGAGAGAGCTCTGGTCGCTCGAGAAGCACTGCACCATTTGTTGCCCTAATTAAGAATTCATTGCCCACTAACAATGAGTTCTGACTTCCATTTCCTCCACCTTTCTCTACCTTACAGCATAGTAAACCAGCCCAAAGTGATACGCTTGGCACACAAATATGTACCAAGAGTACAATTGGTACATCACTGCATGAGAAAGAAGAAGGAGGAGGAGCAAGGTAGGAAAGGAGAATATGAGGGACGAGGAGTAAGGCGTTACCACGGAGAAACAAACAGAAAAAATAGAGGGGAGAAAGAGGAGGGAATAGGAGAAATGTTTTAACCATTCACTGCAATGTAGAGACCCGTAGTGTAAGGTTACCATTAATATAGGACCTTGGGGGATACCTCAGACTCTGATAACATCTCTGTCTGAGCTCTGCTATCAGCTGCAATGCACCATTCTCATCTCAGTTGGAGACAGGAACACCACTAATCTGTCTCCGAGGTGCCACTTAAATCTCTGCATTCCCCAGATATTGGAAAGCTGAATCTTGCCCGATCTATTTTTAGCAGCTTGTGGACAATTACTCAATGCCACTGCATTTCAAAACAGGTTGCTACAGTTTGCTTCTTCCAGAACTAGTTTGGTCAAAGTTTGTGGAAACTTGGCTAAATTATATTGTTACCTTCGTACAACTAAGACAGATTTAAACTAGCTCTTTTTGTACTTTTCTAAAGCATTTGTACCCTGAATGTTTTCTGATATAATAACCTCAAAGGTTTTATTAGGAATTCAAATGTTAGAGCAGAAAAAAAAACCTTTTACACATTTGTTGTTTCCTACACGGTTTTGCAATCAGGGCTTTTTTTCCTAAGGATTGCAACAGGTTAGGTGTTGAGGGATTGTATGAAAGGTTTACTGTTATCAGATTTTTTTATGGGTTTAGGCCATCTAGAGTTACCACTAACTTGATACAAATTTCTGCTTTAAGGCAATCCACACTTTTATCCTAAGCTTGTCTGTTGTGTTAATTTACTAAAATTCTATTTCCTTCTCTGCTTCCTTCCACTTTGGACGAATCTGCAGCAGTTTGCTGTCTGTTAGGAAAGCTGCTACTTTTATTTCTGCAGATGCTAGAAACCTAACAGATACGGTCCTCAGCAAAGACACTTCTGCAGCCCAGACAATGTCAACCGATTGAAACTGCCGCAGCTCTCCTGTCTGCCTGGACAGGCTTGAGTAAATATGAGCAGGACAAATTGCTCATTCACGCAACTCTATGACAAAGACAAATCCTTCAAAGTCTCTCCCCTGCACATCCACCTCCAAATGCAGCACCCAGCAGGCAAACAAGCACTCTTCACCACTGACACACATACAGGTTCTGCTCACCATGATAGATGGGAAAAGACACAAAGGTCAGCAGTCAGCAGGGCTTCACTTAGACAGGACTCGGATTCTTTTACGTCACCTTGACTTAGACGATGGAGCTGACCCAAACAGATATTTTCGACAGTCACTGCACTGCAAAATGCAACACGGGTCAGCAACTGTTTTAAAGAGGTAGGGTCCTTAATTGCCTCCTGCGTCCTCAGTACTACTTACCGCGAACTGTGGCGTACACTGTCGCAACCAAGATGCTTTACATTCCCACAAGTGAACAACCCCCATGTGGCTGGGAATGACAAATGCATTTTTCTCATACATGTTTGCAGATCAGCACACCTGACAGTGTGTTGAAATATCTTTCCCTTCAGGTGAAGTAAAATGCAGCATGTTCCTTTACAAGCCAACCCTCATTAAAGGGGTTGGCATACCTGTAGACTGGAATGGACCAATCAGAATTCTGTGGATAATTTTCAAAACCCCTTTTACTTGTAAATCTTTGACCAACAGATTTTGGAGTATTCTTTTATTTATTTTTTTCAGAACTAGAATATAAGAACAACACAAAATACCTTAATGAGCTGCTGTTATTATTTTAAGATCAGACGTGATGTGTCCAGCATAGGTAAAACTGATATTTTAAGACAAATATTAAATGACTACATAGTCAACAGGCATTTTAATATGATTGAACTTAGCATGGCTATCCTGAAATAATACTGAAATCTTAAACTGAGAAATACATTGTGATTTATAAAATAATCTCCCAATAAAAATATATGTTTTTTATATTTATTTTATTTTCATTTCATGGGCTACATCAAGAAGGAAACGGCTCTCCATACTGTTCGACCTTTTTATCATGTCTCTCTCTTTCTTAGTCTGAACAGAAGACACTTCTTTAGCATGCACAAAATAAAAATAAATAGCTTTTGCATTTTCATTTTTTTTCAGCTAACTTTAAATCGCAGTTCTATAGAAGGGAATTTGGTTACTGGAAAAGAAAAATAATTCTGACATAAAGTTCAGAATTCAAAAATTCTGAGAAGAAAAGTCAGAATTCTGGACAAAAGCACGCAGCAAAGAAAAGGTTGTCTAACAGATTTGACAATATACATATATTTTTCACATTGTAACTATCATGTCCACTATATTGGAAATGGACCTCTCCACTTACCCTGGGAAAGAACTGCAACTGGAAATAGCTTCAATTCTTCTGAGCTTCCACAAGTCTAATTGGAGCAAGTTGGCAAGGGGCAGCTTCCATTTTGTAAAGGTAGGAATGTGGGTGTGACAACGTGTGTGAAAAGCTGCTTGCTTCAATATTTTTTTCCACCAACAGTAGTACTACAACATGTCTGAATAGATCTAAAACTTAACTTGTGTTGCAGTGTTACGCAACGTAGAAAACAGGGAGTGCATGCCAGCAAACTGCAGACCCACTGCTAGATAGGATTTTGTATTCATAATCTACATACAAGAAAAGACAGTAGATCAAATCAAATCATCCACAGTATCCAGAATACATATAGATGACAATATGTGTGTCACAAATCCACTGAATGCATGCCACTCAAGGGAATTGTGCCAAGAGTTGTTGCATTTGCTTGGCTGTGTGTTTTAATCAACTGTTGTCTGCAGCTAACAGGCCGGTGCTGGCAGCAGCTACTCATTTATTTGTTGCTTTACCAGCTATAGATTAGCAAAATGGGGAGCAGGGTTCTTCTTGACCGTGGATGTCACTGGAGCCGAGATAGACGGGGTAATTAGCGCTTAGTGCCAGGCTTCACTGATAGGAACCCAGTGGGAGAGAGAAAGGATGCTTGCTTGCTAAAGGGCCAGAGGCTGACTGACAAAGCAAAGGATTGGAGAGGCAGTGAAAATAGAAATGGGAACAATAAGTAGCAGCCGGAATAGCTCAGTGCCACTAAGTTTTTTTTCTTCTTCTTCTTGTTTTTCTTTTTGCCTCCTTCCAGGGGCCGCCAGTGTTGCGGTGTCACTTTTAGAATCCGTAAATGTCCATTTTGACTGAATGGCGAGGCAAAAGGAACTGTCACACAGAACGGCGCATTGCAATAGCCCCCTGCTTCTCATTCATTATGCATGTCCTGTCAGCATATTTATTCCTGATAATGGGAATGCAGCAAAAGCCTGCTCTAACCAAACCCCATGTGCAGTCAAGACAGCATAAGAGCCTCTGATCACAATGCAAGGAGACCATGTACAAATGATTCTAATTCAACCTACAGAAACTCTTAAAACACATTTTGATGGTGATATAGCATGTCAGCGTCCAATTATTCACATGAGCTATGCATAAACAGAAGCCTGTTATTTAGAAAAACATTTTTAAATGGCACAAAACAAAAGACAAGGTTCTCGCATAATTGCTAATTATTAAATTTTAAGATCCTGACATCGATAAAAATGCTCGTTAAATGTAATTTGATGTTACCAAAATGCATAAACAACTGTCTGCTAATTGCCTCATAGTACATTTTCCTTGGTACTAAATGCGTGTCATTTGTTATCACAGCCTCTCAAACCCACTTGATGACCTCTTTGTCTAGCTGACTTATAATTGTTAAACACTTCACAGGCTATTTTAGTAAAATTCATAATTATCCTATCCATGTATGGCTTCATGATCTGTTTAATTATTTGATCTATTCTCTCTTCCCTGTTTCCATCACTGCACCTCCAGAATAATTATCATCTACGTTGTGCTACTTTTACAGCTATGCTATTCAACACTCTCCATGAAGACACATGCAAAATCCTCATTAAAAGAGGGCGATCTTTATAGATTGCAACAGGCAAATACAGCGCTCCTTATTTGGGATCTTTGTAGATCAGGCCCACGGTTTCTTAATGTCCCTCTCCAGGGTGCCAGTTTGCAAAGTCTCTACACTATAATGGAAGACTGGAAATATACTTTATGGAAATTCAGATGTATCAAGAGCAAAGTGACAGGCAAGTGGAACATAAAGACAGCAATAACAACAAAGTTTTTCAAAGAAAAGGGACTTTACAGTAAGGTATTGTAACCTAAAGAAAAAAAAGGTGCTTAGATATTCAGAAACAACTAATACACGAAGCTGCCTTTACTTTCTCTTTCCTAATTGGACAAATCCCCATATAAATAAATTGAAGTGGTGAGGACTACAGCCAGCATAGCAACTAGAGACCATGGATCAAAATCCTTTTGAAGAGACAATATGATCACATAATCATACTGATTTCTTAGGATAGCTTTCCTGCTGCGATACATGCTGCTTCCCTCCCAAGTATTGAGTCATCTCCTTCATCTGAAGATAACATTAATAATCAAAATCTTGCCCAGGGAAACATCGTTTTGCACCATTCTATGTTTTCAACTACACGAAATGACAAAAAGATACATGGGCTGCAGTTTTAGAATTGGTATTTTTTGTAACTGGCAGCTATGAACAAACTTAAATTAGTAATTAGGTCATTTGTAGGCTTCTACTTTAAACACGGTGTAAAACGCTGCTTTAGTCATCAACACGACATAAACTTAAGGTAGAAAGTTAAAGTCATCGCTCGTTAATGAGGGCTTTAAGAAAGTACAGAATAGTGCTTTATTGTAAAACTGCAATCAATATAGTATGTTAGACTTGCAGTCACGCCAAAATAGGATCACCAGTAGTACCTTGAGGTAGGCCTATGGATATTTCCCCTAAGAGAATACACTCTCCCTGATGTGCTAATTCAGCATATTGAAAGGTCAGTGTAATAGAGACTCTCTCTTTTACCAGGGACAATCAAGGCAGGCAGTAGGAGCAAATGTCATATGTACTCTTTGTGGTGTGATCCACACAAAGGCAGTGGAAAGCATTTTATGTGGCCAGCTCCATGTATGAGGGGACGCCATGAAGGGTATGTGTACCAGAGGTAGACGTTGCTGTTGACGCCAGTCTGTCTAAACAGCATTTTGTGATTAACCTGCAGGTCAGACTGTTGGTATTAAAGCTATCATCACTTCAATCTCTGCTTATTCATCACAGGCTCTGGCTCTGGATTTACAACATTAGACCCAGTCTGATTGAACAAGACTGGGCTCCTACCGGGAAAAGGACTTGATTGTGACTATAACTTATAACATGCAGCGCTGTTTGGTGTAAGAATCATGACCCTCCTCTCAGCAATACTTCAGCGCTCAAGATTGATGAAAATCAGGATCGATAAGCAAATAGAAACTAAAATGGCAGAAACAATCTTAATTCATTGGACGGGGAGACTTGGACAGGGCATGGTGTGGCAAGACTTTGATATGCCATCAATCCTATGGATGTAATGAAGAAGACCTGCTCATTTAGTGAAAAGCTGGATGTGGAATGACTTTAAACCCCAATCACTGTTCATCAAATCTCACTTAGAAGCTAATGGCCAAGCATAATTAATTGCTAAGCAAAGATGCATCAGAAACTGAGAAAATGATATGAATATAACAACACAGAAAGCTACAAATGCTGGCATAAAAACTGATTTTATCTGGAGCAATAGAAAATTTATCAAAACTGAAATGATCACTAATTCCAGGATGTGTGGTTGGTCACTTTAATATCTAGAGCCCATTGCTATTGTCTTGGACAACCTATTGCCTTCAGCACTGCCTTAATTTTCAACAAGAGCTCAAGAATCATTCCTCAGAAATGTTGATACGTATTTACATGATCGATTCAAACAATAGTGGCAGATTTTCAGATGAATAATTGTCCTCCACCACATTCCACAGGAACAATTTTTCATTGAGGTCCGTTGTCTTTGCTGACTACTGGAGAACAGTAAACTCAGTCATGTTCAAAGAAGCAAATTATTGTGATATACTGAATTATGTTGCATCTTAAAAACATACACAATGGACACACACATACACACACACCCATATACACACATGTATGTATATATATATATATATATATAATATATATATATATATATATTATATACATGGAAATTACATGGATATTACATGGACATGAAATATGAGAACTCAAAGGTGTTTGGTATTTTTCACAATGGATTTATAAACTGAAACATGCTGAGAAGGTATTGGGCTGTATATAGATGATGAATATCAATCAGTTCAAAAGGTGACTATTCGTCTCCAACAAGATGACGGATTAAAGTAACAAATCACAGTTCTCAGAGCTCTGCAGGAGTCGGGGATACTAAATCAACTTGCTGAAGATTCATACACTGGGGAAGTTTTAATCTCTTACTCTGAAGATCACGCCGCTTGTCGAAAGAGATTTGTGTCAGAGGTCATAAAGAAAATCTGAGAGATGATGGATTTGATGCAAAAAGGAAAATGATGTAAATCAGATAAGTACATAAAATTTGCAACCTCAGTCTGGGATTCAGCTCTAACACTTTTATTTCAAAAATCTGAGCTCCGGTTTTATGAACCATTTGTTACATGGACATGCAATATGAGAACTCAAAGGTGTTTGGTATTTTTCACAATGGATTTATCTCATGACTCAACTTTAGCAAAGATTGAAGAAAATATATATAATTCAGTTAAAGTACTTTGTGTTTCCTCAAAGTAAAAGGTATGAAAAATATCCACAGTGATCAGCAGAAATATTATTATTCATCTGGACTTTCTGGAAAAACCAGCGGTTCTCAACATCTCACAATGTTGAGAGGTTTTATTTGGCTCTTTGCATTATTTAGCCTCTTCAGAGCCTCATATGTTATCAGTCTGTTAAAGATAGTATTACTGACAGCAGTACAATTTGCACAATGCCTGTTTTGTTTAGTTTTCTTCTTGGAAAAAGTTATTAAAAACAAGTTTTTGTCTAAATTAAGGTGAATCCATAGTTCCTTTTTCCATGTAATGTAACTGGTAGTGTTTATGATAAAAAAAAATAATTATGTGATTGGCATCGGTGATTGGCCCTCATGGGTGATTGGTATCGGCAGGAAAAAAACTGATTGGCACATCTCTAATATATATATAGGTATATGCTGCCACCCCTGAAAAAAATCCCTGCCCCCCTCTTGCCACCCCATAAATATTTTTCTAGATCCGCCCCTGCGTGTTGTCCAGCCCTGTGAACTGCTAGTCTTGATATGATTCATTGTGTTTGACATACTGTAAATGGCAGAAGGAAATGTAATAATACAATATGTTATTTCACTGCATTTCAAAGGTCAGCTTTCATCCCACTACCTCCCATCCCCTTATGCAATGTGAAAAAATATGAATAATTTAAACCCACTCATGAGTGAAATTTAAACATGAGGCTTAAACAGCCAAAGGATTCAGCTAGTCCAACTTAAATAAGGGAGTGAATTAATTACAGCTCAAAGAAATGGTTATAAGATCAAATCCCCCAATACACGACCGATGGCAACTCAGGGAATTAGTGCGCTCTCCCTCGCTGCATGTTGTGGCCATGACTAATTAACTGCCTTCAAAGAATTGTCAACCATACAGTCAGGGAAATTAATTTTTCTTTCTTCGCTTTCTTTCTCAAGGATAAAGCACCTCTCTCTCAGGTAAAGCCCCCCTCACTTGACCTTTTGTTTCAACACTATAGAGAAAGTTAATAAGATGACACTGAAGTTAGTTTTCGTAGCCACAGGACAATCTCTCCAAAGCTCTCAGAAACATTTCAGTTACTCTCATGGACATCTGGAAGTGCATGAAAATTGCTTTTAATATGGAATACTCTGTAGATTTTTATTTCCAGCTACCTTCATGACCTCCTGCAACCTAACGAAAGCTTTAAAGTAGATAGTTGTCTTGGGGACTTTATGGCTCCAATGTAATATTGTAAGTGAAGACAAGCAGAGAAAAGAGTGGAAATTAACTTAGTTTCGATAATAATAAAACAGATCGCTTACAAAGGAATACGCTGGGACGGTAGGACAAGGAATGCAGACGGAGAATAGGAGTATCAGAAAATGCAACAGAGGGAACTAATGAAGGACAAGGCAAGTTGAGGGATGAGTGTAGAATGACATTAGATGCAGGTGAAGAAAATCAGGTAATTGGAAATAGATGAGGAAGGGAGCAGACTGAGCGAAGGTGAATATGGGCATGTTTATGGGAAGATTTATTTTGTGTATAATTGTTCTTACTTTTAAAGATCAGCATTAACCTGCCTTACTTGGGCATGTACTGTTTGTCTTTTCCATTTTAAAGAGTGGCTATGAGAACCATTAGTCTTCAGTGTCACACCATCTTTACATCTGAGGTAGAAAATTGTGGCTTAATGAAAAGCATACATTTTACTGATAAACATGTACAATACAAATACAAATAATGCCTAGGTTATGTTTATTTTACAGAAATTAAGAGTGTCAAAAATATAATAGATGAAGAGAGTTTTTTGATTTTGGACAGAGAGGAGAAAGTTATGAAAGCATGATAGTACTGCATTGCAGACGCACAGATTGAGACATAAAACAAATAAAGTACAAAAGCCCCTGCAGTCTCCCTCACTCACTGCTCCTCTTTGCTTTTTACCTCCTGGCTCTCTTCCTTTCTCTCCCACTCCCATTCTCTTCCCTTTTAGGAGAGTGGATACATTTCTAAACATTATTCTCTAATTTATCCCACTGTGCTTTTTGTTTTTTTTCATTCGAGTTCACCCTATAGTAAGTTACAACCTTACGCAGTCTAATCGAGAGAAGGAAGAGGAAAGACGGATATGGAAATGTTCATTGTGAGAACAGAGGAAGGACTGGCAAATACAGTGGCCTGAAGCTTTTATTTCAAATTCAACTAATTTCAGCAAAGCAACACAAACGGTGAAAACAATAGATTGGCTCTGTAAAGCAACAGTCAAGACAAATGTACATAAAAGTTAAACTTTGCCTATGACTTTCCAATCTATTGATCAATCATACTTGAACAGCATGTTAACACAGAGTGACACCAACATTATCAGTAGATAAATATGTATTCATTTAAATCTTTTGCTTAGAAACAATCCTCTCGTTTCCTGACAGTAAGTGGGGCGAAATCTTTTTTGCTTAAGTTAGGATTACTAAGTTTCATCAGCTAAACATAAGGTGTTAAAATACTGAATCATTTGCATAAAGGAAGATATGGCCACTTTACTATTTCTAGAATAAATTTTTGACAGACTTACATTTCAAAATGCAATGGGTGAAACACTATGGGTGTCTTTCCAGAGAATTCTTATTTTAACCCATTTCTCATGAAATAACTGGTTTAAATCTTTTTTTACACTGATGCAATTTGGTAGTATATAGATAAAAACTAATTTGATTTGATTGATAAAATAATATTGAAGTGAAAGTTCTATTTATGTGTCCCTCTAGAGGGCCACATAAAAAGCTATGGTGGGCCGTGTTTGGCCCCCGGGCCTCGACTTTGACATATGTGGTCTAGATCCTTGTTCATACAAAGTTGGTATTCTATTGCAAAATGTCTTCAGTTGCACTGATGTTAACTTTATGTCATCTTTAACAAGTCAGAGAGAGTATATTGCAAAATGCTTTTCTTTAAAGGGGCTCTGCAGAATGTTCACAATGCAAAAAAGTATATGTACTGTCTGCAAAAATAATAATAAAAAAAACATTCAAGTACTTTGAAGTCATAAAGCACACTGAGAAGTAATGACTTATTTTTATAGCCTAATTGGGAAAATACCATGTAGCTCCACAAATAACCTTAATTAGGGAGCAGCAGGGCTTTGGATTCAGTGCGAGTTGTTCGTGGGGTGTTGTGATGCAGCGTTTTCATTGTGTAATTACCAGCAGAAATTAACATTAAAGGTCGACTCTGGTGTTTGGTAACATTTACAGATTTAATTCAGGTGAATGCTTCTCAAATTACTACTGCTCCCTGACAGTGAATTGTTGGATTTTAGTTACTTATTCTCATGAGATCAAATTCTGTGTTCTTATTGGCATTCATGTCGTCTTCATCATGAAGATTTTCCTTTGTGCAAGAAGCAATCTATATCAACAATTAAAGGTGTCCCTTAATTCCTGTTATTTTTGAACAACATTTAATTAGGTGTTCATTTAAAAAAAGAAGAAGAAGAAGAAGAAGAAGAAGAAAACAGTTCATGGATCCAACATACATGCGGAATAAAAAGACACATGATTGGTTTGCCTGGCCACTAAAAATAGCCAGGCAAAAAGAATAGCTAATGAGCTGTCCGCATTCTGAAAAAGAGGAATTCATGTAGAGATAAAGCTTCCTAAGCTGCATCAGACAGATTCAAAAGTGTAGCAATTAAATCATTGCAGGCCACTTTGAAGTGCATTATGTGCTGGACTGCTGAGATAATACCAGTGAATAAAACAATATTCACCACAAATTCATGAAATAAATGGAATTCAGACATTGACAGTTTTGAAAAACAATGAGTTTAGGCTGGAATAAACTTGTTCAGATGGGTTGGGCTGCGAAAATAGCATTTATATAGACATTTTTTTATGAAACTACCAGCTCTGCAAAAGGTGTTGAATGGGAGCATTAACACCACTTAGAGATGTTTGTCAGTTATTCCATCGTATCGGATCAAGCAGCTTATGATATCTCAGAAATAAATCTCAAAGAAAGAGAGTCAATATTCTCCTCTTAGTAATGAAATATCAGACCTAAAACAAATTGAGGGGTTTTTATGTCCTGGAAAGTCGCAGAAATGATTTGACTTACATTTCCAAAAAATGGTTTGTTTGTCAAAATAACTATTCGGCTGAGTGTTTCTCACAGTCACAAACGGCTCAATTCCAGGCGAATCAGACGACATCCATCAAGTTTCATTCAAGTGGACTTTTTCATGTTAAATTTGCTTGTCGTCCATCAAGATCTATTGATTTAGACTCAGCATGACAACTCTTGGAATTAATTATTCTCTCCTCTCTTTTGGAAACATATCATGCAAAATGTCATTTTTAGTTCTGCAGTAATTGTGTATTTTGAGTGACTAGAAGTGCAAAAATAATAAAATATATTTTCTCCTTGTGCTAGATATCTTTTTATTTGTTTTGGATCTTATTTTTCAGCCTGTTAATTTTCCTCTGTTCCATTTTGTTTCTTTTTTTTGTCTATTGTGTCAGTGCATTTGCTTTGGAACTGCTAAACAAGGTCATGGACATCAGTTTTGTGAATCCGCCATATTTTTTTCATCACAGTCCAGGTTGAAAGTAGAAAATGTTTGGTTCTAGGATGTACTAACCCACAAGATTCCAATCACCTCCTTTCATCAGATCTCCGCCCATATGAAGAGGGATTTTCCAAAATACTTCATCTGATTGAGGCATCAGTTCCTTTTCTGTTGTCTCTAAGGAAACAATGAACACAGCATAGCGGTAAGCACCAAATAAAACCAAACCTATATATAAATCTTTGTGATCTTGGAATCATTCACCAGTTATGCTGTTTATGTTGCAAAACTTGCCTGTGCTTTTTTTTTCTCTTCAAATGATGAACTGTTGATTCCCTGCTTTTCAAGCTCGTTTGACTGGTTTAAATTTATTTTCTGACAGCAGAGCCCGGGTCACCCGTGTCACTTCACACTGCTGATAGCTGCCATTTTTAGAGGTTACAGCCATGGCAGGACTAGAAAATGTCCGTGTGTCATAAGTTGACATAATACATCAGTAGTGACACTCGAGAGAGGACACATTCCAGAAAAATATCTGCTGATGCATCTAGCTGTCAACTTCCATCATGAAGCAGCTATTTCCACCAGATACCCAATGACTTCAACTGTCTTTCTGGTCTTCATTGTTTTTGTTATTTTGTTTTTCATTTTCTTTTAAAAT
Source organism: Poecilia picta (assembly GCA_033032245.1). Lineage (NCBI taxonomy): Eukaryota > Metazoa > Chordata > Actinopteri > Cyprinodontiformes > Poeciliidae > Poecilia > Poecilia picta. Next base: position 16,620,194 of record CM065374.1, read on the forward strand.
TTCTATAAAAAAATAAAAAATCTCTAGAAGACAGCGACAAATTTAAAACTGCAGTTTCCGACTGACTGGGTTGTATTTTTCGCAAAACTTTGCTAAAGTTCTTTATTTTTATTCTGTTTCATCACATATATTCTGTAACCAATGTGATTTTTTTGTAGAAATTGTTCTGTAGCATCCTTTGATTAATGTTTAGACAGCGTCTCCTAAGAGACACAGGACTTGGTGCCACGTTAGCCACCCATATGTCCTGATTTGGTTCCATCGTATTTGTGTTTTCACTCAGACAGTCATCAAAACATTATTTTGCTCCAAGAATACATTTAAATATGAGAGTAATTAGATTAATTAGAATAGTTAGAAAAAAAATAAAAATAAAACTAAACCTAGCACACATACATGAAGTGTTACAGAATTATGGGTATTAAATACAAGGTACAGCCCTCTTTGGGAATTGAAAGGTTAGATCCCAGCAGCTGCTTTTGGGTACAACCAGCTCAGCTCTCTCTGCTCACATCATTAATAACCTCAGAAAATAGGAGAGAAGAACAACAGTTACATTACATTTGATTTATGGCAGACGCTCTGTTTCCGAGAGTGGATTCCGACTACCATTGAGGAAGCCGTGGTCCCTGACGTGCAAGGTCAAGGTTTGTCTTTGGAGAGGGCGTCTTTTTTAGGAGCAGGAGCTGGGGCAAAGACGCCAATTCGTAGCAGGCGGAGGAAAAGGTTGCTGTGTTCAGAATGACAAACGGTTAAATTCTGATAGTTTACGGCTGGCTCCCTAACGATATTTGTCCCTCGAATGACTCACTTTTTGGTTCTATTTCAAGAGTAGTTCGCTCACGGCTGGATCAATGCATTCCCTAAGCAGGCAATCCTTACCGAGCAAATAACTGATCCTGCTGCAGTGCGGAGGGGCTCTGAAGCCGACAACGTTCTGAGACACGTTGCTTTATACCCTGGCCAAAAAGGGTTCAAAACAGAGTTTATTTCCCCATCCCCCTTCAACTTTTTTAAAGTCTCTGAATAAAAGGTGTTAAGACATGGACTTTAAGACGGGGATAAAAATAAATAAACAGAGCTGAGGGAATGGATTCTTTTGACAATCTGAGCAGTCAGAACAAGTTTTCAACAAGAGCATCAGCTCAGAGTCAGCCTCGATATGCATACGGAGGCAAGGATAGAGGAATGTCTGTCGGCTCTCGCTGAAAACTATGCTGTCATGTCAGCTATCTTCCCCATGGCAGCTTTTGAGGCTTACAGTGAAAGAAAAAAAAAGAAGAAGAAGCAGAGAGCAAGTGAAACGGACTGAGAGGCCAAGATAGAAAATGAGATATAAAGACAGAAGATACACAGGAACTGCAGGGTATGAGCAGAGTAAAAAAAGAAAAAATAGATAAGGGAATAAAATAACACCAAAAAGTTCTGAGTCATGGAGGAGTGGGTAGATAAAGCCGGTAAATGTACAAGCATCAGCATAAAGTTAGAATTTTTTGTTGTAACAGCAGATAATAAGCACTATCTTCATGAGCTGCTGCAGGAAGGAAAGTTAACTACTGAATGAGCCAAAACTGGTGGTTAGAGTGGATGTAAAAGTTCAAGAAAAAAATCCGATCCAGCCCCATATCACCAAGAACTATCAAGAACTTGCATTTTTCTAAGTTTTTATTCAAAACTTTGTTGGTTCGAACAGACTTTGACGTCTATTGCTGTTTGATATTTTACACCAGTTTTTGGCTCTGAGACAAAACCATTCTGGTTTATTTCAGGTACAAACCCCACATACTAGTTTCATGTTAATAATTAGGATCAAAAGTTGTGGATGCATAACTAGTTGAGCAATTAGCAGGTATATAATTAGACAACCTAGAACAGGAACGACTTTATGACTCTAGTTTCTAAAACTTACTACTCAAAAGAAAGGATATGGATTTTAGAATATTTCACAATATTTTACTGATAATAGATAATAATTGTAGTAAAGTATTACTTGAAGTTAACCAAGGATATATGGTTTAAACCAAGTTTTCCTTTATAATTAAATGTTGTGTAATACTTGTTTAAAACATATTACAAATTTGCAAACACCTACAGTTAAGCCCTAAGCTTAGCTCTGTCCTAGGAAACTTCCTCAACCCTACAGGAACATCACTGTTGAAAAATGTCTCCCACCCCACGCTGTTGCTAAACTGCATCCTAGATGCACAAAAGAGCCTTACAGCATATCCTGCCTCCCAGCAGCTCCCAGGAAGACTTTATTACCTCTACTGCTTCCAACAGACTCAACAAGTCTTTAAAAACTCTGCTGCTACTTGCAGGATTTTGTCACTTCAAATATCAGAATTGCATGTACTGACTACATCGTTTTTTTTGTGATTTTTTTTCCCACTTCTAGTAAATAGTTTGTTTTAATGCAGATATATGCAAGTGCTCATCTTGTAATTTGAGTATGCTATTTTTAATTACTACAAAGTTTATTTTTCTTACGTTGTGCGCTCTTCTCCTCCGTCCTACTCCCGCTCTGCCCTATAAATAGTGGTATGACACAAATTAATAATTGATGAAAGTATGAATCCTGCTCTCTTCCATATAATCCTATAAAAGAAAGTCCCACCATTGATTTGAATTTTTCCCATCAAATTTAATGTAAAAGATGTGACACAAAACCACTTGTAGGGGGTCAGATACCTTTCCATGGTGATTTTTTTTTTTTCATTGATGCAGTCTTCTTTATAAGCCCACACACATATTACTGGGATTTATCATAATTGTAAAAAAAATTACGATAAATCCCATTTTAGAATATTATCCAGTAAGTAAATCTTTAATACAGTCAACGAAGGACTTTACGTCCAGAGAACAAATCCTAAAGTGGATTTAATTTAGAACAACAGCGACCGTTTGCCAGGTCATTTCAAAGGTTCAGACAAACTAAATGCTGCCTTATTTAAGGAGTTCATCTCGACCAGAACACACAATTCTCATTTTACTCTGTAACAACAACAGTAGTTACTTTCTCATCACGTTTGTTGCATCAGTCTTTTTTTTTTTTTTACAAGGTCAACCGAGATGTCAGCTGTTCCTGCTTTCATTACATTCAGTATTATGGCTGTGTTGTAGTTCACACTGATATTGCATTCACTCTGTAGCTAGTTTAGACAATAGTGGAGATGCAAGAACGTTTTGAAAAACAATTCTTTCTTTTTTTGCCAAAAAAAAAGATATATAAGTTGTAACTTGTCTTTAGTAATCCTAAAAAATTAAGGCAAGTTTTGCAGTTGCATTGGCATGGATGTAGTATCTGTACATCCAGATACTAGGATGTACAAATTATTACGAGTTTTGATTTCATCAGATTTGCTCCGTTTCTTATCACAGCGTGTGTTATGGCAATGAACACACTCAACGAATGTATAAAAACAAACATATGAGTTGATAAACAAAACAATATGTGATTACAACATAATTTATGTGTGATATTAGGGTGTACAGTGTGACAAGTCCGATGCATCATTAAGCCCCTATATAGATCCTCAGGATGCTTTATGGCTCGTGTTTCCTGAGTGGAAGTTTTCAAGAGCTCTATCAATATCTAGTGGCAGCCTGAGCTCTGATGACAGCGAGGTGAGTTATGAGTGCAGCACTGTCATTATGCAGGGAAAGCCAGTCCAAAAAAACAAACAAAAAAAAAACAGTTCAGCCTCCGATCGTGCCCTGAATCTGATTAGATGAGTGTTGAGTTTGTGTTGATGACTAGAATAGGAAGGCTCGCACCTAAGGCGTCATGCAAGTACTATAAATAAATACTGTAATCTGTTGCCTGCTACTTTCTTAAAGAGCTGTAAAAGATTAGATTGAGCCTTCTGTTTCCTTGCCATGGCCTGCAGTGGATGGGGTGGCTGGCATGGTGAGAAAGTGGAGAGAGTAAAGGGTTGAAGGGGTCAAGGCTTCCCTCAGGGAGGGTGAGATGGTAATGTGGAAAGAGGCATAATTAATCTCTGGATGAGTGAGGAGGTGCTGGGAAACTTAACTGCTGTGGCCCTCTGGTACTGTGGTGTTTCATGATTACCCCTACATCCTCCTCACCCTGAGCCCCAAGGGTCATTGTTCATTCTTATGTATGAGTTTCCACATGTACACTCTCAGCTTTGCTGTACCACCTCTGCATCGATCCTTCAAGGTCGACAAGGAGCTGAGACTTTGCCAGATAGCGACTCCATACGAAGGAGCGATTTGCCATGGAAGGAGGAGTTTCTGTCTAAAAAAAAAGGGGGCCGGTTCTGTTGCTGACATTGTTTCTGTCTGTCCTTTTAATGGGGTGCGGAGTTACCAAGCAGGAGAATACAACATAGACACTGTTGCTAAACTGAAAATTTACAATTTTCTCACTGAACATGGTTATAAACCTTGAAAAGTAGCATACAACAAAACAACAATCTCATAAAGGACAAGGTCAACTGAACTATTTCTTTTAACAAGTGACTGCATGACATTCCAATTAACTAGATAAACTGTTAAAAGACTATTTAAAGTATATAATAATTAATTGGATAATTTAAAGTATGTGTAAATTTGACTTTGAATAGTCTATTTAAACTACTCTTGTATGTTGAAAAAGGCCTTCAGGAATAAGTAGATTTACTTGAGTTTAAAATAAAGAAATAAACATCAGTGTGCAAACATTTCATAATATGAACAGAATATTTCAACTGTTCTACTTTTTTCACATTATTGTTCTTCTTGACATTTGTTGGCGCTTCATTCCTATTTCACTTAGACATTACGTTTTCTATCCTACCACAGGATTGTGATGTTTTGTGCTAAATATTTGCTTTACAGAATAAAAAAAGGGTCAAACTATAGCTAATAAAAGAGAATTAATTTGCACAGAATTATTTTTGTTTTAAAAAAAATTAGTTACTGCAAAACAATTACTCTTGAAATATTTTCAGTATCACCATTTATGCTTAATATCCATTTGACCTGATTGATGATTATTTAAATTTACCTCTTTAGAATTTCTAAATTGTGCAATTTTTTTCTCCAATGATCAGACATCGCTGGGTCGGATTCTTCCATACTAGAATGTCTAATGTGCCAAAACTTGATCCTTGTCATTGACTACAGAGTCAGATGAGTTTTCAGCCGAGTTCATGTCTGCAGCGTCATTCCTCTCCTAGCAGAACATTGTGGCCTTCTGCATATCGACGGTCAAAAGTCAGTGGGGGAGAACCGAGGTTTGAGTTGGGAGACAATGTCGTCATCTATAATGACAGGATGGTTCCAGCTTTGGGAAATAGACTTTTTGTTTTCTGCTAGGGGCAGGGTGGAAAGGTTCTCATTGGGTAAATGATGCAGAGTTTATAAACGCTCCTGGACTGGGGGGGGATTCATTTTCTGATCTTACTCATATTGCTCTGGACCATCTCTTGTGACTTTCAACCCCGTGAGTCACAACTGACGGTTCCACTTTGTCTCCAGCTTTGACTTTCATGATGGCAGAAAATGATGTGGGCTTTCTTTTGAGGTCTCTGATTGAAATACTTTATTGGTATATTTTTTGTCCTAATTAGTTTAGAATAAATTAGTTTTGAGCGCAGACAAATCTGTCAAAACTAATCAAGAAATTATCACCAGGAAGCTAAAAGTAAATCTGACACCTTTGTAAAAATATTCAGGTGCCTGCTTACTGAGCTCTTGTTCCTGCACTGCACATTTGTACTGAAGACGTTTCCTAATATTTTTATTTCATTGACCACCCATTGGATTTACAGTGCATCTCAGCTTGTATTGATACCTCAACAATAAACCATAAATTTGCTCTTTACTCTTCTCAGCTTCCATGAACATGCCTGGGAGGAGCTGAATCATGTTGAGTGCTTTACAGAAACTGCAGCACAACTATTATTTTACTGCCTCCCAGTCCACCTGCTTACCGATTTGAGCTGCTGTAAAATCACCCTTGAGATTTATGATGGATGCAGATTACATGAACGTAACAATAAAGTGTTGGGGAAGTTTTTGTCCAACAATGTAATTCCTGAACAGCTCCATTGAGCGGCTTTGGTAACTTCCTCTTTTCATAGAGAATATCTTTTAACAAACTCATGAGTTCAGCTTGTGTTAAACACTGGGTGAGCAGAGGATTTAAGCCATTAGTTACATTTTTGAAATGTTAAGGAGTCACCATTACCTAACAATTTGTCTATGAATATTAGACAATGGTTTTCATCCCATCATAATTTTTTTTGTTTCTTCTACAATGCAGCGTTTTCTGGTCCACCCTGGAGGTCGGTGCTCTTGTACCTACTTCGACAAGATGAGTTAAATTAATGTTTGTAAGAAAATGTGGTGGCATAACTCAAAATGCCTGTGTGCCTCATTTTGGTTTGATCACAGGTTACAATATTTTATGTTTACCAGCATCTACAAGTCCAAATGGAGACTTCATTACCAATTTAAAATGAAAGTAGAAAAAATATTACAATGCTTTTAGAAATCACATGTGCCATTTGAATGTTTTTTTAAATTATTTGATAAGATGATGCGAGTTATACATTCTCCTCTTGCTCTCACTTTTACCCCTTGAATTGAAAGCATGACATTGACACACATCCAGATTTGCATTTGTTGTCTTTGAGTAATACCAATTGAGCACTTTGGTCACTTGTACTGATTTTGATCCCATCTATTTTAAGCCGCTTCTCTGAAAACAGGTCTTCCAGGTTAGGGAGGGAAATGCAGATGTAGAGGACAGCTTAAGATGTAGTTGGGACAAACCTCTCCATCTAATCCTACCATAACTTGTGAACAAGACACCAAAAAACTTGAATTCCTTTACTTGTGCCACAGACCAAATCTCATGCAAGAAAGAGAAGTCGACCTTTTTTCCTGTTCAGAACTGAAACTGGAAAAAAAGTTTCCGTCGGTGGCATGAGGACTTTGACAAATATTTTTTCACTGTAACATAGTCATCATGAACTATAAATTATGAAAGCATAGGAGGAAAGTCATCAAGTCTCACTCGCCGACATTGTTTGTCTGGATGTCAGAGGAAATGGGCCATAGCTGATGGTGTTTCACTGAAATATTTCCAACTCCAGGAGCAAAACTATCTGAAACATGAAGGTAAAGATTTAGTTGCTTATGGGAAGTGTCGTTAGAAAACAGTGCAGTCAATTTTTTCTTTGTTTTTTCTTGTTGTCACAATAATGTATTTACAGATTGAAATAAAAAATGATTGGGCTTTAATAAATTGATTTTTGTTGAGTGTTTTTACTGTGCAATGGATTCTTAATCGACTATATATTTTGCGTATAAATTTGCATGTTTCTATGTCACATTTATCTGATTTGATTGGATTGAAAACATAAATGGCAGTTGGGTGTCCCGTTTGAGAACAACCATAGGACATCCTTCAGAGACAAATCAAGACCTTCAGTGGTCATACTGTGAAATACAGGCCTCCATCCTGTTCATTCATATACAACACTCTCCATGCATGCCTGTATCCTATTACATCAATATCTCCTCTCAGCAGCATTTGATCTTGGACCGCAATATGCCGGCAACCAAACGGGCTTATGGAACCAATATGGCCGGAACGTTGCATAGTGAAAAGGCTGTGCTTGGAGGTTGAAAAGAGCTTTGTGAGGGAAATTGAAGAATGCTGAGAATAAATGTTTTCTCTATAGGATGTGCTCGCTAAAGTGTGCTGTGTTGGTGAATAAATGATGAAGAGGAAGAAGGGCCTGTCCTGCTGAGCTTGTCAGCTTTGAACAGCTTTGTGTGTGTGTGTGTGTGTGTGTGTGTGTGTGTGTGTGTGTGTGTGTGTGTGTGTGTGTGTGTGTGTGTGTGTGTGTGTGTGTGTGTGTGTGTGTGTGCGTGCTGACAGCATAGTGAGCTCTGGCCCACTTATAGTTGTCTAACGGCACATTTCAGTGTCAACACTTTGTGGGGACTGAAAACAATTTCTCTGCATATCAGCAAAGATAAGTGGACTTAAACACAACTCAGCAACGATTAACAATTTTTGGATCCTTTGTCCCAACTGAGTTCACAAGAGAGGATCTTGGGTTTAGATAACAAAATCAAACTGGGATTGATGCAGGAAGCTATTTGCAACTGCCTAATGTTTGCAAACCTGAGTTTGTTTGGGCTTCTGTTTCTGATATGAGTATATTTAAGTCTGTTCTCAAATTTCCTCCAACTATTATGATTTAAAAGTGCTTTCTAAATGAATTGATGAATTAAAAGTTGAATAGTATTACTTTATCAAATATAGACATAGACTACATTGGACAATGTATAGTCTACTAGAGGCTGTGGATCCCTCTGTGGGTGGTGGCAGGATAAATTTTAGATCCTTATATTAGATCCTTGTATGGTCTTTTAGCTTGGGGTTAAAATAAATGGGTCTCAGTGTGATACCATATTGATACCCCAGGAAACAGAAAGGCGTGTATTAATAATAACTTCTCAGAACCTGTAGCCTAATAAAAAAGTATTTTAAAAAAGTAAAAAAACAGTTACATTTATTTTAAAGGAATCGCTATCCAGCATTTCTTGCCAGCATCTTTAATTTATTGCAGCATGGAAGAACATCAAGGCCATTTAAGTCAATACAATTCTGTGCTGAGTCTCTGGAAGTACTCGTCTTTAAAGTACAAGTCATATACATGACTGTGCAGAGGGATTCTGTTGAGCAACGATGTGTCAGATGCAAGGTAGTCACCAAGGCCCTGAAAGGTTTGGGGTTTTTTCCCCTCTGCAGCACATTAAGCCAAGACACTGGACAGTCAAGGGCAACTTCTTCTTTCAAGAAAGTTGGGGATGATTTCAATATCATTTTCTGTGGAAACTGTAAAGTAATATCACCAACATCCAACAAAGCCATCTTTGTCCCTCATTTTCCAGAAGCAGGCAACTCTTGCAGGAATTTTCCAACAAACCATGTCTTTACAATATGGCAGGTGATTATAGTACCAACAAAGACACCAGTATACCCACACTGTGTGTGTGTGTGTGTGTGTGTGTGTGTGTGTGTGTGTGTGTGTGTGTGTGTGTGTGTGTGTGTGTGTGTGTGTGTTGTCATATGTGAAGTGGTGTGATGAGCTGTGGAGGTGTCACCTGCTATTGCGTTGCGCGAGGCAGCATTCCTCTGGTGTTGACAGGTAGAGGAGGGTTTCGGGATATGAGTGCTGACAGCGGTCTTTCAGTTTGAAGGAGGTGCTTTCAGACCATTGTGTTCCTTCTGTCTACCTCTTTATCTTTCCATCTTTCTACCTTCATAATCCAGATATCTTTGTAGCTCATAGCTTTTCTCAGGCTACAGATGGAGAGAAAAACGGATCAGCGAGATTCCTAATAGCAATGCTGCCTTAGCCAGCCTACACACAAACTGTATTCGTGAAGATATGAAGTAGCAGCTTCATCCTGTGAGTTTTAGCCATCGGACATGGAATGATGTCAAACAGAACAATTAAAGCTGTGCATATTTTATGCATCACAAAGGCTTAGATTGGTCATCAATAAACATCTAATTACCTTCGTCTGGTTTCCATTCGGTTTCTATGACTGTTTAATGCCTCACCTAATGATACCGCAGTGGTTTAATTGTAAACGCACATGACGAAATAACAATTCTGAGTTGAGTCAAGCTGAAGTAACAAAATTATGCAGGTCACCACAGTGTAAAAACTACATTAACGGCAGTGTAATTAAAACTAGGAAACATTCTTGAGTGCACCAACATTGCAGTAAGAGTAATAAGCAGTCGAGTGATTTGAAACATGAGTTATGTGCAGCTCTTGTCATAAATCACCCAATTATTTACACCTCTAAGCCACATTAGGCCCTCACACACAAAAGATAGAAAAATCTGAGCTAAAACCTAATTAGTGGTAGGAGCTCTCAACGACCACAAAAAGAGCATCCAGACAGAAGTACTCTAACTCCGAGGAATAGTGCCTTTCTGTTGTGTGAAAGGGAAAAACTAGACATCAAAAGGCTGTCTCCCTAATTTTCGCCTGTGCATTCTGATGCATCCTGGTTGGCATGTATTGATTTTATGAGAAATGAAGACGGGGGAAAAAAAATCAATAGCTTTCACATGAATGCACAACAAGCAGCTTAGGTGTGTAAATGTGGTATACAATAAGCACATTATGAATGCATTTACACTCAAACACATAATGTATATGTATGTTCCTCAAAATACTGATGAAATGGTCACCAAAAGGTCTCCATAAATTTATACAAATGCAGTTAGCTGTTTTTTTAAAATAAAAAATAAAACTAAAATAAAAGACTCTAGCTTTATTGATAATTATTAAACCAAAATGAAAATTTATCTTAAATCTAAATTGCCTAACTTTATAAAATTATTATAAGAAAAACAATTTAAGAGCAAAAATATGCAGATTTGCATAAGAAGGTTGTAGTTTTGAAACAGAAACCGAAGGATTTGAAAGGCACATGGTCTTTATACCTATCAGCGATATGTGTGCGTGTGTCAAAGAAGTGTGTGTTGCTTTATGCATTTATAGACTGGAAATGGTGGCTTATGAAGCTCCAACAGCTTTTATTTTGATCATGGTGGAAGACACAATGTCACACAGAACTAACAACCCATAACAACTGCCTACATAGTTGACACTAAAGCGTCAAATATTTCATCACCAAGCATAAGGGATGAAAAAGAAGCCAATGTTTGAGTATTCCTACACCACTAAAACAACACATATATGAGAGTGATAGGTATAAAAGTTTTGAATTTTAAACAGGTCGTACAGGTCTGTCATGATATAAATACATGTTGAATAAAGTTAAGATACATAAAATATCCTTTTGAAAAAGGGGAACATATCCACTTTTGGTAAGAGAGTCTTGAGGAGTCATTTCACAATAAAGCAGCCTGAGAAATGAGGTCTGCATTTAGATCCTTTGAAAAATGAGAGACGTGCAGAGCAGTCCTAGTTGATGATAGATTACGTCTAATTGACCGGTCATTAGATCTGAGCAATATGGCCAATAGAGAAAAACAGACAGACAGTCTGACTACATCTGATGGCCAGTGATTAAAAAGGGAAGTTTTCTCACAGCAGTCACCTGCCAGAGACCTGGTGTTATTATTTATCAAAGATTTTGATTATTTTTCACTTCATAGTTTAAAGAGTCTACAGCCACAGATGGATAGATTTAAAATAAAACTGAGGTTGACAACTTTTTTTTTAACCCATTTTGATTATCAATCCACAATAACGTTCACATGCTCCTAAAGATTTATCAAAACCTTTTGAGTTTACATTTGTTTTGCTCTGTCTGTTCACATAAGATTTACATCTCCAGGAAAGTTTGTCTTTAGGCATCTCTATGTGCCAGACCTTTTGCCTCAGGACCATTTCTTACAAAATACACAGAAATAGAATAAAAATTAGTAACACACTCCTGTTTTTTTTCCAGAAAAACACAGCTTAGACCAATATTTGGGACCGATCTTTCAATTGGCTTTTTTTACACACACATAATAAATGAACACATGCATGTTAAATTGCCTTGGGCTTGGCAGCATAGATTTGTGGGGAAGGCGTGAGCACAGCCAGCAACTTCGTATATCAAAAGCTCCTCTGAGTTAGCAATCGAGGGAGAACCTCTGCTCTGCCAGAGTGTGATTCTGTGAGTAATTAAGCCTTGCTGGCAATTCGAATGGGTGGATAAATGTTTGGGTTGACTAATTCCTTCGTTTTTCAATCACCCTAAACTTGTCAGAGTGCGTTCTGTGTGTGCATGACTTCTCCTCTTCTGCAGTCGGTGAATTTAAGCTACTTTTTCCACACATTTGAAGCGCGTATTGATGGAAATCTTCTTTTTTTTTTCTTGGCTAGATTAGTTCAAACTAGTACAGAGTGTCCTTTCTGTCATGAAAGGTGAAATCTGAGATAGTGACCAATTATCTTAGCATACTGGGGTCTTTTCCCTTGTTTGAAAGATGCCTAGGAAACATTGACCCCTGATACAGATTAACTAATAAGTTGTTTTTTTTCCATAACTGCTATATTTTCTTCCAGCAACCGTCATCTTCCCATCTATGAGAGTATCTGTTTCCGAAGCAGGATCACAAAAAAAAATGCAGCAAAATAAACTGAACTGGGATACCACCAATCCTATCACAATCCTCCCTCCTTCCCCCCTGCCAACACCTCCCACACACAAACACCACCCCCTGCCAGAATCTATGCGTGTTTCAGATGGATGTGACTGAAGGTCATCTGGATGCTGACCTGAAGCCAAACAGGCTCCGGCTCAGAAATTCAAATATCGGTTGTGTTGTTCCTGTTCGGGATCTTTATGCAGCAGTGAGGGCAGACAGCACAGATTTTCCCTTGAGTACAGAGATACTCTAAGATTTATGCAGGAATTAAGTCCACCTGGGTCTGTGTGGAATGAGAAGTTAAAAAAAAAGATAGAGAAAGCTGTTCTGTTATGGATTCTCAGCAGAAGTACACTGAAGCATGCTCTGCAAATAAAAAATAGTATACAAATTAACATTTTTCATTTATTTTCTTTGTGGGGTACATTTTAAAGTCTTTGCCTTGACTAATTGGGGGAAAAAATTTATGGACAAAATGAGTCTTAATAAATCTAAATCCACCAAAAAGAATAAGCTCTCAATCATATAACTCGCGGTTTTAATTTTACCCTCTTCTCCTCAAAGTGTTACGAGATTGAGCCTCCGGGAAGACTTAACCGATCTAGCGCTTTCACTATGTGCTCATCCAGCTTCCGTAATCCCTCTCACATTTCACATATTTTCACCGAACATTAAATTGTACATGTGCTCTCCGCAGGATGTGGTGTAATTCAGATTTTCTAAACGCTCCCGTCTTCTCCCAGATGGCTGCACGAGCACAGGCTCGCAGTCCAGCTTCTCCCATCACGGCGTGAAAATTCTGTAGTCCTTGGGTCGTTAAATGAAAACCATTTGACCCATCGCATTGTCTCTCAATGACACAGAACTACATTCAAGTTCTGCCTAAGGAATTGAGGCATTATGGTGATGTAAATGCTTTGTCTTTATGAGCATTTCAGCAAAAAGACCACATCTTGCTCTGTGTTTTATCGTCAACATGGTTTATTTATTGAAGATTTCCAACAAATATCAACTTGTGCCCTTTATGCGGTTCAGCATTAAAGTGTGTGACAAACAAAAACTTCACCTTAATGTTTGTCACAGGTTAAATATGAAGGGGAAAGAGCTGTAGATCGACATGTTGCTAATGAACCACCTGAGATATTGTCACATTATCATATTATTTCTTATTGCTTGTTATGCCATGTTATGCTGCTTCCTGTTATATGAAGCATGGCAGTGGTCCACAGCGCACCTTAAGTCCACCTTAAGCAGGTTTTGAGGTCATCAAGTCAAAGTATAACATTAAATACGACTGACATGCTGAAGCATTTCAACAACAGATCAGGTTTGCATGAAAACACTCTAATGTAACTGATTTTAAATACTTAGGGAAAGAAGAGTACATTGAGATTCTTCCACAATGACATAATAAACTCATTCCTTAGTAGGATCACAATGGCATCTCTCAACACAGTGCTACCTGTCAGCATTTAAAACGGACAGAGCCAAAAACATTAAGTCTCAGCATGTGGAAACAAATTAAAATCAGAAAGCAAAAATAACAAAAAAAAAACAACTGATGAAAAAAGACCAGCAAAAAAAAAAAAAAAAAAGCACACACAAGAATGCATGCATGGTACTTTGAGTACTTTTTTTTCTTCAAAATCACAGATTACAGATCGCTATAGGCTCATTGGATACTTCCGACTGACAAGTTGTAAAATTTTCAATAACACCGTCTTACATTATGGGACTAATTAAAACATTTAGGTTATTAAAAAATATATGCAATAATCTCAATGAACTCCACAGGTACACAAAGCATATTTGCCTCATTAATTTAAGCTTATTAAAAAGCTGAATCATAAAAGAATAAAAGCCATCTACAAAAAAAAAAAAAGGGTCTTACAGGAAAAGACACATTATCCGATGAACCCCCCCCCCCCCCCCCCCCCCCTCAATCCCCACTGTGGTGTGAATGTATGAATATGATTGTTATTATTACTATCCCGGTGCCTGAGGAACTCGCTGAGTAACATCTTGTTGGCTTGTTTAGCTGGTTGGTGACTGAAAGTGTAGCTTTCACTCTGTAAAAGATCATTTTATTGTCATTGCAGCTCAGAATTTAAACAGAGACAAAATTTAGAGACAAGCTCTTTTACTTTTAAACACTAGCAGTGCTCAAACTCTGAATAGAAGTACTCATACCAATCGCTAGTATTCAAGTTAAATCATAGGTCTCACATTTTAGAGACACAACATCGGCGCCAAAAGGTACACATAAAGGACACATCACCCTTCCAAAAATGACTTGGCATGAGATCAGTGCCGCTCGGCTAAAATAAGCTTCAGCAGTGACTGGGATTTATTTCAATACGACACAAACGTTCGCCTCAAATCGCTGTGACAACAGTTCCGCTAAAAAATAATATGTTCGGTCCCTGCAAAGTTTGTTGGTACTTTCAGTAAGAATGTGCAAAATGCTTTAAACCGGCTTGACTATTTGTGCAGCAGCACAATCTCACATGGAAAAAAAAAAAAAAAAAAACCTTAAAACGTAAAAAAAATTCAATTAATTTGAGAACATTTGAGTGGGGGGCGGAAAAAAATCCCATGTTTAGAAATAATTGTTTTCAACAAAATCCACAGTGGTGCTATTATTCCCATACTTTCAAAACAATAAACAACCCTATTTTATGAATAGGGCAGTCCGTAGTCTTTTTCCTGTAACATTTATGCTGTGTTGCATTCAGAGTAAAATACAAATTCAAATTCTAACAATATAAAAATGTCATTTGGAAAACGCCTTGCAGGTAGGCACACTATAACAATAAACTAACAGGTATTTAAAGCTCACCGTGTGACGAAGACCATCAAACAACTTAAATATCTGCCTGTCTTAAGCAGTTATGTTTTTTTTTTCATATGTTCATAAGTTTTACTTCATGGCATCTTCAGCTTTCAGACTATTTGTGTAATTACACGTCTCCCATGCAGCAAACACACCTTTTTTTCCCCTGAATGTGCAATCCATCAGTGTTTGAGCGTGCATCTGCACGAACCGATTGTACAGGAGCTTCTTCTTGTGTGTGCACTCGTGACATCCTGCTGCTCCTCCCATCGCTGTGCAGAGCCTCAACTCTTCCTCAAGGTCACAAATCAGGCCAGGTGGCCATTTGGAAAGATTAAGGACACATTCCTGAAGAAGAGGGGTCTTTGATTTATCACACACTATCTGTGCTGTGCTGTGGAAGGTGGCAGGGCGGAGGGGGCAGTGGTATAAGGGCTGGGATTTCAGCAGACACCCAGGAGGTTTCAATCTCTCTAAAGCCTTCTAAATGTTACTCACCCAAATGGCGGCAGTGAAACAGAAGCAGGGGAGATATGAGAGGGAAGAAAGTGATAAGGGAGCAGGGAGAGGAGGGAGAAGGGAAGCAAAAAAAGGCAAAGTGTAAATGAGACAGAGATATTAAACCCACACTAGGCCCTTTGATAAATGCTTGCTGGGGCGGCATTCCACGGAGTCGCGGTCTTAAGGTGACAGGCTCTGCCATAGTGAACAAAACTGATAATGCCATATGGCCATAGGATGGAAGCGGTGGATTCTAGTCACGCAGACGTGATCGAGGAATAATCCGCCCACCGCCTTTGCAGGTTTTCGCTCTCTGAAGCGTTGGAGGGAGGAAGGCGGAAAGGAGAAGGATGGCGGTGGAGGAGACAGCTGAAGGCGGGGCTTGCTGCAGGAAAGGCCACCCTGACAACCCCCCTCCTCTTCTTGTTGAACGAATCCTGTCCCTTTCCCCCCCAACTGTGTCAATTTTCATCTTACAAGAGCTGAGCTAACTGTTCCTTGGTCTCCTAAAATTTGGTGACTGCATTTGCAAACACGCTGCACAACAAGGATTATGTATCGTCAGCTGACACAAATACTTTACAGAGATGGCAACACCTTCAAAATGCAAACTCAGACCTACCTTCCTTCAAAGTACAAAAAGGAAGGTGCAAATTGTCGGGACAGCAGCAATTAATTTGGAACGGACAGAACCTGGAGCTGTGAGGTTAGATTTAAAAGGCGCATGGCAAGCGAAAGAGATTGGGGCTTAATTGTTTGATTGATTGGGTGTGACTGCGAGGCATATTTCTGAGGCCCCTCTGTGGCGATCAATGAGTCAATGAGTGCCTCGCCAAACCTAACAGCTTCCAAGCCTCGCAATTCAATTATGTGGAGGCCTCGGTGGTCCCTACCTGCAATCATGTTACGAACGCAGCTGACATCCCCTCCTCCTCCCTTTTCCTTCTTGAACTACGAGTTTATTGCTGCAGATACAGGATGGAGGGGGGGTGGCTTAAGCGGGGTATGTGAAGGAGAAAAAGGGCTGAAAAGAAGATGCAAAGGGGGCGGAGAGATTTGCTTTATTAGATTGGTAACAGACACTACATACAGTATTGGACACAAATCAAGTTAGCCTCCTAATCTGTCATTTAAACAAATTATCTTAGGTGGTGATGCATCAGCAGTATCGCTACACTCCAGGGGGTTGAGATGGGGGGGAGGGATGGAGGGATGGTGGGAGGGAGGGGCATTGATGGAGGGTTGTGTCCAATAGAGATATAGGAGAACAGGACACTTTATCAGGGAAGCAATGAAGGGGGAAAAAAAGAGGAGTTAATGGTGGCTGGAAGAAACACTTGAGGCATTCTTTGAAACATAGTGTTTTTGCAAGTATTGTTGATGTAACCATTACATACTGTATAAATAATATACAGAAGCTGGAAGTAGCAAGTTTTATATATATATATATATATATATATATATATATATATATAGCACAATTTCCGTAGTCAATTCTGCTGCTCTACCTGCAAATGGATTTTTCTTAGAAATGTGGCATCAACTAAAGGGAAAATAAACATACTTTCCGAAGCTTTGTGATATATTGCCAAGGTTTGTTACAAAATAAAATAAATCTACAAAACACATATTTCCTTAGTTTTGGTGCTTAACTGAATACCTCCGGCAAAACCTCGACTGACTGTTAAAATGCAGAATCAGCCCACTGAATAATTTGTGGTTAATTCAAATTTATCAATCACTTCCGATACCAATCTGACTAAGAGCAGTGCTGGAGTAGAAGAAGAGACACAGCTGGACTTTTAATGTGGCTGCCAGCTCTGACGCGTTTGGTTGAGGTCGGTTTCAAGGCTGAAGTCACCATTACCGAGAGTTCATTGGGGAATAGGCACGGAGATACATGTATAGAGAAATCTACCTGTAACTCGGTGCATTTATCCCTATACAGAGGTAGCCACACTGTAGAATTGACTACAATGCAATAATCTACTGAAGCTGAATTTAAATTGTAGAGTACTTTGTGTCGAATTGCACAAACTCCACACTACTGTGGATATTTACTTGTCTGGTGGCATTTCTAATGACTAAATGACAATATAATGTTAAAGTCAGGGTGTAAGCACTGGTTTTATATGCCTTAAAGTGATTATATCATTATATTGTTATTTCCCTGCTAGTTCATTTGTGTCATGAACATTTCAGAGCCTTGTAACAATGTAAACAAAGCGTTTTCATGGCTGTTGATGAGTAAAGGCTTAACTGAGTCAATGAATTATTTAACACTTCTACTACACTGAGTAAGAGGTTTAAGTAATCCTACAGCAAAATGATGGTTAATTGTAAACTGAATTTTTTTAGACATAAAATACCAGCATTATTTTTAATGTTTTGTGGAGGTGGTTTATCACAAATAGTCACATTGAACTAACGACATGTACGCAACACAAGAATTGCTTGAAAAAAGAAAAGACTGAGAGAGCCTCAGAGGCTTTTCCCCCATTGAACCTCTGGATCTCCTCTTAAAGAGTCCAAAACTCCTTCTGAATCCCACATGTTATACCTCTGTAGCATCCTGTGTAGCTGGTCATGTGCTGCTGAGTGCACTCTTTCCAATACTGCTGACACGGAGATACGAAAGGTCAAGGAGCAAAGTGCTGCTTTCAGTATATAGTCCCCGTTATTTACACAACCTCGGCTACCTCAGCAGAATCTGTTTCCTACAGGATGCGTCTCATTACGTGTTAATATACACAGACTGCTTTATGTATCGTTTCCAGTTTGAGAAATCCTGCAGTTCATCTGCCTGAGCTGGAAAGGACATTCAGAGGTGGGGCAGCAAGTCTAACACAAATCAGATGCAGAAGCAACAACTGAGAAATAGATTCTGTCCTTTTGTAGTTGTCTCTGCAAACACACAATGTTTTCTTCTTTTCTTCCTTCTAAATGCCTTTCAGCTGAATATGGTGACAGTTTTTCCATTCAATAATAAGGAATAAGTATTCCAAAAAAAAAAGAGTCTGGGATCAGCGTTTCCATGATCTCAGAAAAAAAAAAAAATCAGGGTCAATAGGTTTAAACATTCGAGTCATACCTGCTTACTCTAAATGTTACTTTATATTCAGAGTAAATGTTCAGGTTCATAAACCTGATATGTTATGTTAATACAGTAGATGCCAGAGCACAGAAACGTTGAACAGCATCATAATGTAGAGCACATCAGATGCGTCAGTTTACTGAAACCTTGAGAAAAAAAATAACCTGATGCATCTTGGGTTTTTTTCTGTTGATAGTAGCATTAGTGCCATTTTAAAACGATTCACTAGCAAAACAATGAAGAAGAACTGTATTTGCATTTTATCACAAGTAATTGGATATGTGTGCCAAATAATTTTGACGCTATTTTACTTTTTTACAAGGTAAAAAATAAAAATCAGTATTAATGAAAGTTTTGGCTCAGCTGAGAGCACAGAAACAGACTCCAGAGATAAGATGTCATTCAAACTGTCAAGCAGCAGAAAGTGTTTTCTAAGTCCAGTGGTTAGTATTTATGTATGCCTGCCTCACTGTGTGTGCTCCTCTCAAGACGAATCTCAGCCCAAGTGGCTGCTGAAATATGAATGCGCGATGTAAATGCTGTGCCATTCCACTTGCGGTGCCTCTGCAGTCGCCGCCTTATCGCAATGAGCTGTGACAAGGGAATTCAGGGAGAATGGGTTTGCATGAAAAGCCATTTCTGCTGCCACTAATTGTCTGTCACAGCAAGCTGATAGGCAGCAGGGCGCTGACAGCGCTGAACATGGAGGGACACAGTCAGATTCTGTGAACCCAAAGGAAAAAGTTAAATATTTAAATGTTCTGATTATGACCGTGCTCCATAATTACAAGGGGGAAAAAGGGATAAATGAGGAAAAGCGTGGAACTGCTACTGATGGATGAGACTTTATAACATTACACACATTT
Source organism: Poecilia picta (assembly GCA_033032245.1). Lineage (NCBI taxonomy): Eukaryota > Metazoa > Chordata > Actinopteri > Cyprinodontiformes > Poeciliidae > Poecilia > Poecilia picta. The sequence goes on from CM065374.1 coordinate 16,639,639, forward strand.
AGCTATGCCTGCGTCTCATCAAATTAAAGACATTTTAACAGCTTAATTTAAAATGCATATGCTTAGTCCTTAAAAGCCTCATCAGGGGATCACAATACAAATTCAAGTAGTAGTGGTGACTTGATTGAAAGCAGGGGTATAAAGTATAAATCATGTTTGAGTTCATTACCCTCATAATCAAATAAATTAAAGACGCTTTGTCCTCTTTTAACCTTGAAAAGTTAACTCAACGGAAAGACCTGAAAAAATTTGTTTGAAAATCCTTTTTTAGAAGATTGGAAAGCAGCTTACTACAAACGGAAGTGACGAGGCAAGTAAGAGCAACGTAGTTAACTCAGACTAAAACTTCCTTAACAGTAAGCTATTCTACTGTACTTTCTTGCCGGTTTTAACAAACAAAATAATCAATTGACTATTTTAAAGAGCATTTTGAGTTTTGACAATCTGAGACAACAAAAACACGAAAAATAAGCAATTTAAGAAAAGGTCATCCATCCATCTATCCAATGAGCATGGAGAACATGTAATTAAAGGTTCCCATCAACTTTAGTGGCCAAAGGGCTTCTTGTCAAATTATGTAAGAGAAAGAGTTCCTACAAAACCTGATCATCCTAAAGAAAAGATACATTTAAAACATATTTACGTTTACTTTTTTCAACAAATGACAGACTAAATATTTTCACAAAGCCTACCATATTTTCCGCACTATAAGGCGCACCTGTAAACCTTCAATTTCCTCAAAAGCCGACAGTGCACTATGTAATCCGGTGTGCTTTATAGTGCGGAAACTTTTTATTTCAGCTTGATAAATGTCAAATCAAAGGTTTTCAGTTTTCTAAAATTCTCAGCATGAAATATATACTATTACAATAAAATGGGAAAATATTTCAAAGCTTTATAGAAATAGTTACAAACAAATCTGTCCATTTTTCCTCATAGACCCATTATTTTAATGACAGTGGTAATATATTTTTTTTAATTCACCGTGCCATAAGAGTGCCATGTGTCTAAGAAATATTTCTAAGCCTTGAATAGCTGAATTAAATCATGTTTCTTAATTCTTCTATTATTTATGTTATGTGCAACCAAACAATGACTCAAAAGAGTAACTTGCCTATTGCACAAGACAATTATTGTTTCAACTACTTTTAATCCACATTTACATAAATGTGTCTTCATGTCTTTCGGTGATGTGACACAGGATGCTCCATCTGGCTTGGAAATTAACACAAAACTCCCAAAGTCAAGATTATATTTACACTCGGTGGTATGAGGTGGGAGCGGCGCAGCACCGCTCCACCTGCTGTGTTGGTGTGGGGGCCTGACTGAGGTGTGAGAGCGACAACAAAAGGACAATGCAGGATGGAAAACACCTGTCTGGATTGCTTACACAGACTGTTAGGAAGGAGGCTGATTCAACACTGCAGTCTGAAAATATCACTGAAGTTTCTGTTAGCAGTTTGGTGTGATCTCTATGGGAAATATGCTGCGCCTGGCAGAAGAGCAATGCAAATTTTGCCTCCTGGAGGTGTGAGAACTAAGTTAAGAATGGCTTCTCCGTTTATCAGATCTCCTTCCCTTTGTCTTTACATTCTTTTTCAGTTTCTCGGCCAAAATTCCTTTTTATCTCTCGAGTTATCTGTTCCTCTCTGCAGCGGTGCAGCCGTGCTGAGACGAGAGCTGTGCGTTTCCTTTTCTTCTTCTTTTCTTTGAGGGTCTGACGAACAGGCGGCTGACCCGATCCAATTCAGATTCTGAAATCAAAGGAGATCCTAAAACTGGTAGCAAGCCAGGATGACCATCCCAGTTTTTTTCTGAACTGAAATAAATAAAAAAAATCAGACCATTGCTGTTGTTTTAGCTGCATTGCAGTCATTCCATACCCATCCGTTTTACCACAGGGGAAAAGAAGCTAGAACAAAGAACAAAAGGGAGATTAGGATAGTGCAGAAGCTGTGAAAAAAAGGGGGTGAGAGGGAAACGTTTAATAAAGGGGTTTTTGTTATGCGCCATCCATCCCTTTATTCTATTGAGATGTGTCTGCCATTATTACTGAAGGCCACTGACAGGACATGTCCACATGTTGCAGTTCAGAGGCTAAGTTATTTATGTGAGAAAAAAAAATCCTCTGATGTTCAGTAATTTTTAACCCTCTTCAGATGCCAGAGAGTTATTAAATTTCAAAAACATTCTGTGGTTTGTGCCAAAGACAGCTGGACCATTTTATTAAAGACAACTTTTCAACTGCTTGTTAACAAAAACAGCCAATCAGCAAATGGCATGACAGCTACTAAGAGCAGTTGGGCATGGAGACGATGTGAAAGTCAAACTGAGCATCTGCAGAGGTTTTTATGTGACTTTGAAATTGGCATGGTTGTTGGTGCCAGACTGGCTGATCTGATACAATGAGATTTTCATGCAAAACTACCTCTGGCTTACAGAAAATAGTTCAAAAGACAGATGATATTTAATAAAAACAAAATAAAATTGTAGGCTACATGACAGTTGTACTATCAGTAAGCCTAGAATAAATGTAAAGCAGAAAATAATCTGGTGGCTTTCAGGAAACTAAGGAGTCAAAATTGAACAATAGCAAAAAAAAAAAAAACAAAAAGAAAAAAACAGTAAGATTGGAAAAACGTTTCCTGATCCAATTACTGTTGACTGGGTCAGAATTTGGCCTAGGCGACATTAATCTATAGATACATACTGTCATGTATCCACAGTTAAGGCTGTTGGTAGTGATGAGTTGGTGTGGCACCTGGAGGTTGGAATCTCTTCCTCACTTAGTATCATCTGAGCTTCAGTTAAATGTCAGACTGAGGGTTGTTGCTGACCGTGTCCTTTTGGGGATAGGGTGTTCTCGTATTCAAATGCTTAATTTCTGCAGGACACCACACCATGTTGCAAAGCTCAAATCTGGCTTCTTGAATATGAAAATTATTACTTGAATGTTCTCCAATGACCTCCAGAGTGAGCAGATGTCAACTCAATAGAGAAACTTGATACAGCCAACAAATCTGCAGCAATTATGCGATGCAACCATTTTTGACCAAAGTGTCTGTAGACGGGTTTAGACACTTAAAATTAGAGAACTTATGAAGGCAAACACATACCAGCAAGGTGTACCTAATAAAGTGGCTAGTGAGTATAGCAGGTATCCTAGTCTCCTGATACCTTTTGGAAGAAAATTAAACAAGACAGACCTATAATGGCCAGACTGTTGTCCTATAAACCCAAAATTGGGCCACAGGTGGCAGGGGGAAAAGGACAGACAGCAACAGCTGAAGGAGGAGTGAGATAGTGAGGAATAATCAAAACAGAGGGCAGATGGGAGAGGAAAAAAACAAAAAACAGAGACGCATAGGCTATAGGAATATTGCTTTTTTTTCCCCCTCTTTTTTTTTTTTTTTTTTTACATCAGCTGTCAGGCAGGACAAACACACCCACACGGTGAGTTGTGACACATGGGTGTGTCGCATTCGTCCCACTTTCAGATCCTGTGAGAATCTGGTTTTCCTAGCCCTAATCCTCTCACTGAGACTGACATTATTCCCCTCCACCTCCGCAGTGGACTCTCCCCCCTGCCCCCCCATCTTTCCTTTCTACTTTTACGGGATAAGTTAAGGTTAATGGAGGACAGGCAAAAGATGTAAAGATTGATTTCTCAAGTGGTTTGAAACCCCTTCGTTCTTTTTGACAATTACAGCTGAAAGTTGCCGCAGCCGGTTGACTCAGATTGAGGTAGGAGGCAAAAGAGAAAGAGGCTGTAGAGAAGCGTGATGAAACAAGTGACATTTTAAATGTTGAGATCAGGAATTGAAATGGACAACATTCGAAAACGCTAAGCTATACTGTGAATCTGATTAAAATGTTTGTGCAGTGACATCGAATATTTAACCCAAGCACCTGATGTCCAGGGATTTCCACCAAGGAAAGTCCCTCTTATCTGCTAATGGATCTTCATAATCCCTCAGACATGCATGCACTGTATGCTGGCGAGTTTTAATGAATGATAAAGTGTGAAAATTTGTCTGCTAAAAAAAAAAAGCTCATTATGCAACATCTTGTAAAAGTAATCTCATCCTTCAAACATTTCCCCTCTGTGTTACTTCACAACCTTCAAATAATTCTAGTGGGATTTTATAGGAGAAACCAATGAACATGGTGCATAATTGCAACGTGAAAAGAAAATGTGAGATGTTTACAAAATATCTGAAAATACACAAACGCTAAAATGTATGACATGCATTTGTTTTTCAGCCCATTCAAGAACTTGTTTTTTTTTTGGCACCGCTTTGCATATCTACAGAACGTTTGCCCATTTCCCTTTGCAAGTACCGTATTTTCCGCACTATAAGGCGCACCGGATTATAAGCGCACCTTCAATGAATGGCCTATTTTAAAACCTTTTCCATATATAAGAATAGACGCCACAGTTCTTTTGCCACCCGTCCGGTATTGAACGGGATATGATTTGTTCCGTTCACTACAAATATAGATGTCTGATAATTAAAAAATTGGTCCCCGAGTACTATATATAGCAGCCTGCACTAGTCATTGTTTCACTCATGGTTTTGGTGTTGCGAAATTTTGCCCAACTGCTTTCTGGTTAGCACAGACCAACCGACACGCTGCCGCCGCAGCCTCTGCCTCTCTTCCACCGACCCCCACGGCTTTAAATGTATAGGTGCTGGTCCCTTGGTAACTCTAGCCGAAGCTCCCCGGATAAATGTCTAAAGCTACTTTGTTGACATAAAGAATGTCAACAAAACAGTCCGATTCCGGTCGGCGAGGAGAACCTGGAGAGCGACTGGAATGGGGCGTCTGGGCCGGACGATGGTCACCCGTCTCCGTTCGCGCACAGCATGTTGGTGGAGAACGTGATGCTAGATGACCTGCAGACGACCTGATTAGGTGGGTAGGTAGATATATAGACATCGTCTATGGGTAGATAGGTCAGTCAAACTTTATTAACAAACCAGTTTTTTGACAACTATCCCAGCATGCACTGCGCGCTTCTTCTACAGGGAAAATGAAGTCGGCAGCTGCTTACCGTAGTTGCTAGACCTGTTGTGGCTGAATATTGGTCCATATATTAGGCGCACCGGGTTATAAGGCGCACTGTCGGCTTTTGAGGAAATTTAAGGTTTTTAGGTGCGCCTTATAGTGCGGAAAATACAGTACCTCAAAATCAGTCACACTACAGAGAGCATTTGTGAACATCAGTGTTTCAAGTATTTGTACAGATTCTGTATTGGATTAGGTCTGGACCTTGACCAGGGTGTTCTAAATAAAATCAACATGCTTCGATTTAAACCTTCAGTGGCCGTCATCCTGCTGTGTGGTGACCATCGAAGGTTTTGCTGCGTTTTCCCAGACTCTCCAACATTAACATCCCTCTGGCCTCCCATTAACTTTGCTTTCCTGTCTATTCACATGAAAAGCATCCCAACAGCTGCCATAACCACGCTTCACTGTGGGGATGACATGTTCAGTGTCAAATAGTGTCTCATCCAGTCTTGGTGTGCATGTCAAAAAAATACAACTTTGATATTTTCTGAGCAGAGCATTTTCTTGCTAATGCTAATCAAACATGCAACTTTATTTTTCACATTCTTTCAGAAAAAAAACTAAACCTGCTGAGTGCATGACTAATAGTTGTCAGTTCAGATGGCCATAGATTTAAAGATGTTCCATACTTCTTTCATTTGTGGATGAGAGAGTGAACCATATGAAGCCTTCAGAGGAAACTCATGATTCTGTGATTAAATTAGACATTTTTGATCATTATTTGACTTTTTAATTTGTCAGTGGAAATCATTTATGGGCTTCAGAACTCAAATTTATGCCACTTTTACCACTTATTTTCATTCCTTTTGGTCCTTCACATGAGAATCTAATAAAACGTAGCATAACCAAATGTGAAGCGACTACTTTCGCAGGTCTTTGTATGAGCTCAAAGGCAATTGCAGGGGTACTTTGCATGCCAAATTTATTATATCGTCAGGTTGGTGAAGAGAAGTGAAAAAATAACACTTAAAGTTTCAAGACACTTAGACACAGAATATACAGTAAGATTCAAATGTGTCATGTTTAAATAACCAGCCCCAGATTTAAGTTATTATTTGGATAGTTGTGGAAAAATTTCAAATACCGTCAGTTGCTCTGAGTGAGTAAAGTGGAGGAAGTGAGAAAGAGCAGGCTCCAGGGGGATTCGGAGGGAGGGAAGAAAAAAAAGATTGCAGAGAAAAGAGACTGCAGAGAACCAGCTGTGGCGATCAGCAGTGTGACCATAACCATAAAATTAGATTAACTGAATTAGAGGGATTAGGCTGAATACAGCTAGAGTTGGAGTTGGTGCCTGTAAGGGGGGTGGGAGGGGGGGTCGATATATGAGAGCAAATGAGAGGGAGAAGGAAAAGGGAGTGTAGGAAAAGGAAACTTTCTTTGGGAGTGGAGCAGAAAAGTCATATTGCAGCAGAGAGAGGGGCAGAGGGAGGAGACAGCTCAGCAGATTTAGCTATCTGGGGTAACTTTTAGGGACTGGCACTAAAGTGAGCAGTTGACGCTATCTCAGTTTAGTGAACACTCCCACTTGGGTTCCTGAGCTCCATACAACTCAGCTTAAGCTGCAGCACCCCTCAGTGGTGGACTTCAGGAACTTCTCAACATCGCTGGTCAAGAAAAAAAAAAAAAAAAACTAAAAGAAAACAGTACGACCAAACGGATGGCATTTGCTGGAAATCCTTGAAACTATATACGTGACATTAAATATGCAACAACACTAAAAGCCATTGTAATCTCCTTAATCTAAGGGAATTTGTGAAGAATTAGACGTGTGTGGCTGAGACTGTCTCTCCTCTGTACAGGAGGGAGAGCAAGAGATCTAAGCAGAGGAGATGGTGCCTTAATCAATCCGATTAATTCATGCTAATTGCTGCCCTCTGGTGTTGGTGCCACGCTTGTTGTTACTTTGCTGATGCACACATTTTTTTTTCTCTCTTTCTCAAGGCGCCGTTTTTCCAGAAGATAAATCTCTCAAGTCCAAAGAGAAACAGATACACACTCATGCTGCTTGCAGATCCAGACTGCAGTAACCTCCGCCTGAGACAAAGCACAGTGAAAATAACTGATCGTGTCTTACTGACCCCCACAAACTCCCACCACCCATGGTCCTCTATTGGAATATGGAAACATATTAAGCAGGCTGCAGTGATGGATCACAGACAAACAGGAAGTGACGGGTTTTGTTATGAACTCTCCCTCCTGCATATTCTAGTGTAATTTAGAGGCTTTGCACAGCATGCACTGCAAACCTGAAGGGCGTTGTCTGATATCCTGCTCACAGGATCCGAGGAAACAAGGGTATTAAAGGCTCTTCTAAAGAAATGTCTTCAAAAGACAAATGCACTCAAGGAGTGAGGCTGAGTCGAAGTGATGCAAAAACTCACTGATTTCTATAGCAGCATCTGAGGGAAACCTTATGTTTGTTATCTATTACCTCAGGTTATAGTTAGAGCTAATATGAGCATTTGATAAAGTCATCAATCCAGACTGTTCTATGAAACCATCAATGCACAATTTTGTTTCCGTTTCTTAATGCAAAAGCCACTTGTACAAAATGTTTTATTATTTTAAGCAAATTTCTGGATGTCTACGTAACTGTATTTTTGTGCTTAGCTAAATTATCCCCAATGGTGTCTAAGAAACCAACATCTGGAGCAAGTTCCCTTGTGTGCATGTGTATTCATGTTGTTTATATGGCAACGCTTCAACAGGACTAACTCACACTACCGTCCATCAGTCAGTGAATGTTTCCAGAGGAGTTAAAGATTGTATGTCAAAGCTGGTTTGAAGCCAGTTTGTTCCCTGAGTCAAGTCGATACCCACAAGGCTGGACTCTAGATTTAGTGATATAGACATATTGGAACGATGTTGTATTTGTAAGTGCAGGTGAATCTGATTAATATATATATATATATATATATATATATATATTAGAAAGCTTGCTTATACCTGTTCAGATCTGAGCTATGTCACTCAGTATGTCCCTACATTATCAGTTTTCAATTTTTGAATTACTGAAATAAATTCATTTTTCAATGATTTATTGAGCTGTGCGTGCACGATATTGTTTACCGAGGAAATTGTAATTTATCACATATTTCTATGCGTCATTTTAGCCGTTAGTAACCCTCATGGTTTGGTCCATGTATAGAAACAATAACAATTCACTCTGTAAAGTGAATTTAAATAGCATTAAAACTCAACAGAGAACTGGGTCACTGCTCCTCTTTTGCACCAAAGACCATTTGTCTTATTATGATAATTTCCAGCAGGTGCTGAGATGTTTTTCAAAATCAAAATGTTCCTTTTTGTTTTATTCATGAAGGTCAGAGGGTAGATATGCAAATTAAAGGCGGCAGACAGAATATGATAAAGACAAATAATTTGACCAAAAGTAAGAGGACCAACATTTGAAAGAATACAGACTGACGCAGCAGATAGTGTGAGGCAACTCTCATCAGCATAATAAATGATGATTCCAGCACACCTGACATTGCACACCACAGGAACTCAAAGGCAGAGGGGAGAATTGGAAGAATGAGCTGCTCAATTTAAGCAAGCAGCTGTTGTGCACTTCGCCTCACTACACATCTGCCAAGTCACTGTGGGGGAGAACTGAGGTGACCCAAACTGCACCGGTCTCCGTTTCTACCTTAGATCAAAAATAAATTCTGCCATTTTTTTCTCCTTCCCTCAGTGGGATTCATTTAGAGATACCAGAACATGCAAAATCAAGAAACGGATTTAAAACATATCTAAAGTGAGGTTCAGTAACACAGATCAAAAGTACTGACTATGTCTATACGGTGCAACACACTGTCGTTCGAACTGTGTGATTATTCAGATTAGTTCACCAAAGGTAAATAGAGTTTTTAAGCTAGCACCATTTTCTCAACTCAACCGTTTGGTTTCTTTTGCTTTTTTTTTGTACGGATTTCTCAATTATTTTTGGTTTGAGGGTAGAATAAAACCAAAACGGGAAGGTAGTAAAAACAACGACACGCCTTTTAAACATTAAATGTCATCTCGTAGAATAGATGACTGATGAAAATCCACAGGATTTGGATTAAAGTCGCAGACTGCTTAAATCACACAGGTTAAATATAACATTTAAAGCACATTCCCGTTTCCATAACTTAATGAAACTAAAAGGTTTAAAGTGTTTTCCTTTGGTCGGGATGGTGCGCAGCTCTTGGGTTTGTGGACATTTCTCTCGATCCAAGTTTCTAGAGTAAGTGTGGCAATATTCTCTTTTAGTCAACAAAGATTCACTTTGAGGTAAAAGTCTTGACAGATAGCTATTTCAAGAAACATCACAGCAGAGATTTGTATGTGATAATGAAAACTAGAAGTGTTGTTGAGTTCATTCGCACTCCTAACCTTTGGGTGTAGCCTGTAATTACTTCCGCTGAGCCTTTGGGGATGTTGGCAGATTAAAAACGAGCTGGCCCGAGGCTGGCTGGCTGGCTTCTCAGTAGACGGCCGGTAAACCTCTGCTGAGGCTCACACTTCCTGTCTGATAGGAATGCCAATGCATCCCTGAAGGTGACATCTGCTCACGCAAGCTTTCCAGTATTTCTACAAAGATTCTTCAACAAATAAGTTGGGCTCTGTGTGCCACTGATGGAAGTATTCTCTTTGCATGTAAATGTGAGTAAAGCATTTTTATGCCCTTGTGAACCTTTTCAAATTTAGTTTGCGTACACCCACAAATGCCAGCGTGAATCCTTTTATTCGGATTTACCCAAAGTTGAACAGGCACCATAGGCAAAATCTTATTTACTCATCCACTTTCAATTAGAAAAGTGAAACTAAACTGTATAAACCCACTTTATACAGATTCATAAACAAATGACGGCATACATTTCAAGTATGTGTCATGACGGCCCTTCGTACCTGCCTCCATTGATTGGCGTAAAGACTGAATGTCTTTCTTTTCAAAAACTGTGATTGGGAAAGTTTTTCTAATCACAGACACATTGATCAAATCATTATAATTCTTTAAAAAGTTGACATTTCAAAGTTTATTTTCCATCAAATACATTCCCAGGAGTTATATCCTGAAAAAAACTTACAAATACATTAATAATAGATCAGAATAATGTGGACAAAGTGTTTGTCCACATTATTCTTGTTTTTACTCGACCACTAACCGTAGTAATTACCACTACGTATGAGTCTCAGTTCTCAAGTTGTTCAGTTGATCCAACATGTCAATAAACAATGACGACATGTATTTTACCGGTTTAGTTCATTTTACTAGACTAAATTACAGTAAAACACAAATCAATGCTAAACAGAAACAAGACACAATTGTTTTGTTTTCCTAAAGACTAGTGCTCTCCCTAGTGGTAAATAAAGATAATGCAATAAAAAATTCTATAAAAATCAAGCAAAGAATTTAATAGATTTTTATTTACAGAATATTTTATTTCAGACAACCGGTAGTCTTTGCAGTAGTACTCAAATGAGCAAGTTTAAAAATGTTAACATGACTTGCTATGAGTTTAGGTAAAATAAACATGGAGCCTTCCTTTTTTTATGTTCCAGAGACGCAAACAACAGAAAGATGAACAACTGCAGACAGTTTTCAGCAGCAGGGAAGGATGACTCAAACTGGTTTGCAGAGTGAGTAATGGCAGCAGAGTCCTGTGCCAGGGTTTTAATGAGGCGCTTGCTTTGCTGCCATCTCCAGCACTAAAATTTATAGATCGTGTATTTCAGCTGCAACTGTTCTAACTACCCCCGCTTGTCGCATTGATTTGTATCATTAATAAGAACAGTAAAATAGGAGGAAGATTAAAGTTTGATTTAAACCGTTTCCCTCCATTAGATGGAAAAACGGAACGTTTCAGATGACTTAATATTAGTCAATGGTGTAACGCTTGCGTGTAAAACAACAGGTTTTTTTCATCAGTCTGACTAAACGGCAAAGCCACCCTTTGAAACCCCTTTCCCAATAACCCTTTACCCTTTACCTGGAGCAGTTAGCTTAAAAGGAGTGAGCAAACACATAGTACATCTGATGAAAAGGACAGATGTCGCTCGATATCCTCAATATAATATAGCAAGAAAATAGTTCAAGTGTTCAGTGGCCAAAAATAGAATTGATCAATTCAGGATAAGGATAAATATAACCGGGCTAGATCGAGCCTCATCAGAGCAACAGAGGAGCTGCTATAAGTTAAGACAGGTTTAACTAATCCTGCTGAAGAAATCTGGCCGTTTTCATAAGTCAGTGAGGTTGATCACAGCATAACTGATGAAGAAAAACTGACCTTATGTGTAACAGCAATTAGACTGAATGAGAATTTTAAATTCATAAAAACTGAAAAAATGTTGCTATTAAAATATACATAAAAAAGCTTAAATAAACAACAATTAACTTAAAACAGCTGCATCAAAAACTATTTATGAATTTATTCAAATAACACTGTCATAGCAGTGGATGCATTGCTACAATAAAAGGGTAAAATATTGCCCCCATTACGGAGGGGTAGTCAGCTGCATTCGAATAAATTTCTTCCCATTTAAAACCTTACATGGCTAAGGACTTCACACTTTTTACTTAGTATGTGTTTCAAATGCTCTAATTCCTACAATCTGCTTAGAAATAAGTATTAAATATAATGAGATTTTTTTTTTTTCTCCCCCAGCTCTAGTGGGGGGAACGGCGGGAAGGTGGGGTGCGAGGGAGGGGGAAAGTTCAACAGAGTGGGACTTGACCCTGTGATGGCCTCTGTCCACGAGTTGCTCATTTACCATAAGGAGACACCTTAAGTTTCCTGTCATGAACATCTTCCAGATCAGCTTATTCAGTTGTAGTGTAATCTAGAAACAAGAAAACAACTATAACATGAAAACCACATATGATTTTGCATAAAGATTTTATCGATCTCAACAATGATATCTTAATAGCTGCAGAGAAAAACTGTATGTCTGTTTTAATTAGCACATTAAAAGACTTAAGAACCTCAGCCGGTTAGCAGCTAGGAAATACACAAAAAAAGTTTATTTCGTTGCTATTGACCAAACTATGTCCACAGTACGTCACCATGGTAGCTGATTTACTGATGTGATTTACTTTGTGAAACGGATTAAAAGGATCAGTTAAAACAGATTAGCCCAGAAATACAGGCTAAATACAGTACCTTATCCTGTCTTTGAAACAGACCCTAGACCCGTTTTATTAGCTTGTTTTCAGAAAATATCTTACAGTACAATAAAACGGTCACCTAACAATTAGCAATATTTGTTTTGGGGTTTTTTTTCAGTAAAATTAACATTGTTTCTTTCTCAGCTGAAATGCATCCAGCAAGTTCATCCACATCATCAGACTCTCTTTATTAAAAGTTCTGAAGTTTATATAAATTTAGCCATTTAAACATGTGAATCTCTCAAGAAAAAAAAAGAGATTTTAAATAAGTTTTTAAAAGCGGCTCCAATTTACATTTACATATTTAGCAAAAACAAATATGTACGTTTTCTACAGTTGACTTAAAATGAGTAATTCATGTATATATTCACAAGTCTTCTGTTTTCACCCATAAAAATAACACTTGATGGAGATGCATCGTTCTTTGTAGGGTTTTCATAGCTCGTCTTTCTGCACCATTTGTATTTTTAAAATCCACCACTTGAGGGCAGCATTCACTTCTCAAAAGTCAAGGGGGCAGAATTAGTGGTCATCGCACACTGACTTAATCTTATATAGATCTGCAGACATTTACAGCATAGAAAGAGTATAGTTAATCTTCAAAGTACATAAGGATAAGTTAGCATGTTATAATACTTCAAATCATAAGCTTTAAACAAAACACACTGTAGAAGAAACACCAATAAACAATCATTTTACTGTAATTGTGGTCTTTATTTCACATGTTACAACCGCATAGAGTTGAAGTGGAAATCAGAGAAAAGAAGAACAAGTGTTAAAGCTTAAAGTGAAACTGAGCCCATCAAACAAAGAAAGCAAGATAATAAACCCTGGAACACTTAAAGCTGTTGGCACATCGTTTGAAAAAGAGAACAATTTTGTGAATTGACTATCAAAGTACCAGGTGTGCGTTACATTAGTTGGAAGCGTAAAACACAAACCTCAAGCTAGCTAGAAAAAAAAGGACTAATAATAGAAATCAATCTTTTTCTTGTTATTAAAAAGCTAAAACATCCAAGTGAGGCAACTAGAACTCATTATGAACTCAGCAGTGCACTGCAGGATTATTACATCAGTGCTTTGTAACATGACTTAGAAAAAAAAGCAAAATATAAAAACAATCATGTACATCCAAACTGTGACCTCAAAATTACAGTTAGTGTGGGAAAGTACAATAAAAAAAAGCAACAAAAAGTATCATATATTGCTGCTACTGAAGGAATTTATCCATGATCAGCTGTCACCTCTTAATTCCCAATTTAAATAAAGAAAAGCAAAGGAACTCAGTACGCAATGTTGAAAAGTGAACTACAGCAAGAATTAATTGTAATACCCCCCATAAAGGGACAAATTAGATCTACAGATGTTGAAATATCAGTATAAGAGGTTGTTTTTCTTTCAGACTGCAGCCTGGTCTAATGTACTGCCTCTTTGTAACATAAGTTAATACAATGTGTGTAATCAATATCCTTAGAAACAATGTTAATACTTCTAAAAAATGTTGCAGGCTTTTTTTTCTCCCAAAAATATATATATCCATAAGGTGACAAAGTGTGTTTATCATCTTTCTTCACTCCACCCCAGTTGGCATTGTATGAAAGGAAACGTACTGTCTATACTTCCTGAAGTCAAGGACAAAAGACGCGAGAGTCAAACTGAGAATGAAAATGCAGATTGAAAAAGGGACAGGCTGAAACAGCACTGTCCCACTGTGGTTCTACATTTTGCAAGGAAGACTCAACCTTTAGAAACGTAGGTGCAAAATATTTATATTTGATTTAATAGAGACACTCTTTTTCAGAAGGAAAACACAGACTACTGATTCATAAAATGAGCCTTTAAGTCCCAGCAGTGTGCATAAATAACTCCTAACAATCAGAAACAATGTATTACTTGCCTGGGAGAAATTGATGATAGTTTTCTAGTTTAACTTTAGTCCACACATTATTATCTCAAAAACACAATGTGTACTCGGGGCCTGTTACTATTAACTGTAGTCATTAAAGTTACATTTTTGGCAAACGGAAGCGTTAAAAGTTCTGTTCAAAGTTGTCCCTTCCTCTCCCGTCTTCAGGGTCTTTCAAAAGAACTCGCACCCCTTAAACTTTTCCACACCATCACAGAGTCGCATCACAAACTCAAGATGTAATTTTTTGTAACTGGGACCAACACAGAGTAGTATACAACTGTAAAGTGGATGGTGAAGGATACAAGTTGAATGAGATGAGCAATCTTAAAGTGGTGTGCGTCTGTATTCAACCCACTTTCCTAACGACAGTGCAATCAATTGCTGTCAGAAAGCACCTAATTGGTTAGCGTTATTCTCCGTTGCTTTGCTGAGGCATCATAGAAATGAACGTTACTGAACAAACGGCATTATGAAGACAAACGATAACAATAGACAAAAGAGGTACAAAATATAAGGTTAGTTTCCTTAAACACTTTCCCGAACTTTGAACGTCTCATAAAGGACTGTTCAACTGGAATCTGCTGACAATAGACAAAACAGGTATAAAATAACAAGGTTAGTTTTATAGACACTATTCCGAATTTTGAACTTCTCGTAAAAAGACTGTTCAAGTGGAATCTGCTGACAAGACAACTATTAGTCGGCCAGTCCATGAATCTGGCCTTTAAGGATGAGTGACGAGAAGAAAGTCATAAGAGGATCAAACATGTAGAAGAAAGGACACTGATTAGATATAAAGTGCTGCGTGTAGTAGAGAAGATAGTGCAAATCCATAAATCACTAAATGTGGTGGTAGTGTCATGATGTGGCGGATGCTTCAGATAAAAATGGAGCACAATATAGGAAAAACATGGAGGGAAAAAAGGTAATGAAGGCTGCAAGAGATTTGAGACCAACATGGAGAAGAGCACATCTAAACATACATGCATAACAACAGTGAAATGGATTCATATTAGAATGGTCTGATGAAAGTAAAGGTTTACATCCAAAACAGACCAGATTGGACCACAAAATGATGAACTACTTTGTGTTGGTTTATTATATGACTCTTATAAATTAGACAAAGGTTTGTGATTTTGATGCGACAGAACATGAAGCAAACTGCTACAGGGGTACAAGTACTTTTGCAAGTCACTGTATGTGCTGCAACTCCGTTATTAGGAATGACCACAGTGAGATAACCCAAAAGAGTAAAATGTTAACATTGTTAAGAAAGATTAATTATATTTAAAAAATGTAAAAACAATTAATGCTGGAATCCCTCTCCCGTGCAACGACTGGTCTGTGCTCACACCTCCAGTGCAGGTGGTTTGGGCAGTGGTCCTAACATTTGTGCTTCATGGCAAGCTGCAGAAAAATTGGAGGAGGGAGTTAAAGAATATTGGTGAAGAAATTCAAGAAAAGCATGCTGGTGTATTAAATCCTACCATTAAAGTTACAGACTCCTCAATAAAGCGGAGTCTATAACGAATCACAGCAGGAGGAATCAGGTTGCATCGTTTAAGTTATTTCATAAAAATGAAAGCTGCCAGGTAAACTACTCAGGCTTGTTATTTTCAAATTACGCCTTCTGGAAGTTCATCTATCTTATTAATAGCAGTTGTAATTGGCTTTATGGAAGTCTCATTAGGGAGGTGATTAGGGTCACCAATCAAATGCTAAGCCACGGGGTGGAGAGATGTGGAAAAACAAAACGAAATACACATGCGCACACACACACACCACACACACACACACACAACACACACACAACAACACCCACCCCACACCACACAACACCCAACACACACACACACAACACACACACACACACACACACACACACACACACACAGAGACAACAGATGGAGCATGAAGCTTTGTGATGTGATGAGAACTGAATTCTGCAGATCGATCCAGTGGGGGCAGCAGAGCACCACAGACAAATTAGCACTTTTGATTAAAACTGAGCTGTGTAGTTAAAACCATCTGCAGCCACAAAGTGAGCTGCAGAAATGAGACTGCAGAAAGAGACCATGAGGGAAAAAAACCGTCAAGGTGACCTGCTCAGTACTGCAGATGTTTTCTTTTTTTTCTTTTTTCTGAAATTTCTTAGAAAGCCAAGATTCACAGCATGAACAGGTAACCCTAAAACAACAAAGAAGACTAAAATGCATGTATGTGCCAATATTATTAAAAATATTATAACAATGATGTTGCTTACTAATAAAATATAACATATATTTCATTATTTGTAGAATTTAGTATTCATTATGGCACGGTGCATTTATTTTCTTCACAGCAATGCCCTACTGTGATGTCATTTCAGACCACCCAAGCCAAGAAGGCAAATTTGAATGAAAGATCTAGACAGATTTCCTTGCTTGAATTTGCATTAATCTCTCGTCCATCAATCAAATGAATATACTTTACAATATTAGCTTAAGTAAACTAAATCTGCTTTGCCTGCAAGCAGTAACTTTGCCAGCACATCTGAATGTGTTGAAAATTAGGAAAACTCGAAAGGTTTCACACTGCATCCAGTAAAAACAGCATGTGTTTTAGTAAAAAAAAAAAAAGTGCAAGCCATATAAGCTTTGAGGCAAATTGGATCAAGGGGGATGAGAAATGGCAGCAAATGAGTCATTCACTGTGGGGTTTATGTAGTAATTTTCTCTGGAAAAGAAACAAAGCCATAGCATTTCTCTCTGCTTGTCAAACTTTCTGCATCTCATCACTGCAGGGAATCTCATCTGTGAGCAGCAAGAGGGGTCAAGCAAGCTTTTGTAATTTACACTCAATCATTGTACCATGCCTTTTACGATGCATAATTTAAAACGAGTCAGTTTATTCTGAAAGTTAACAGCAACCTGTTTTTGTGTGCTCTTTTCAGAGAACACCTGATTTTACATTTAATCGGCAAATCTTAGGTGTGTGATTTACCCAGTACTATAATATACACATTGATTTTTTTTTTTTTAGCAGTTCATCTTTTTTTCCCACTTAAGCAGCAAGTTGGTAATTCTTTATAAGAAATGAAAAAGCAAGAAAATAGTAAAAAGAATCAATATTTTATTTGTTGTGCAGAAATCATTACGGCTAATAGCGGCATCAGAGTAAAGCATAACTTATAAGAATCCTTCAATATAGGAGAGATATTTTTATTTTAAAGACGACAAACTGCTATTTTTACATCAAAGAAGGGAACGAGCATCTAGAATTTTCTCAAGCATTAATAAGCGTCTAGTTTGACTCACCTTGTGTGCTGTGACAGCAAACTGTTCAGCACTGTTCATCATGTCTGCAGTCCTCTCCTCTGCCCGACCTAATCGCTCACCTCGCTCATTCAGAGCCTGGCTGGCCTTCTGTACAGCACTGGTCACACTGCCTGCAGCTGAGTGGAGTATACTGTTACCTGCAGAAAAGGGCAGCAGCAAAGCCGTGAAACAGGGACACCAACAGGAGGCAGGAAGTGAGGCGAAACAAAAAGTGGTGAAAAGAGAAAAGAAGGGGAGAAAGAAACTTTGGTTACTTCGGTAAAGAGAAAAAAACCTGTGACATTACACATGGTGCAATCAGTGCCCCTGACCAATAGTGTTAATGATGCCAGACAAAGTAATAAAAAACAAAATGGTCTCCAGCCGGTGCAAAGTGGGCGGGTGGCTAATGAGTTTTTCTTCAGAGCTGATTTTATTCATAGTAACATCAGAAAAAGTCAGGAGTCCTGTCATGTGTAAAAATACTCTGAGGACTCTGCAATTGCCAGGTGTGTCAGATGTGGACTGAATATGCTGTGTGGGGTGGTGTGGAAACAACCATCTCACCTTGAATATGAACAAGACAAACAAGACGACTGCAGATTTCAGGGGAAACGGGACAATCTAACACGGTTTCATTCAATGGAAACAAAACAGGAGGATGCGGAGAAGTAAAACTATTTTCATGTTCACACACAAGCTGCATAAAATAAGAGACGGAGCAGACTGCTGCAAATGCTGATACTTCCTTCAGCATTTTACAGCATTTCTTGCTTTTTTGAGAGAGTATAATTTTTTTCTGCCATCACCTCTTATAATGTGGGACATAATCTGTGTTTGGGGCTAAAGCCTCTAGAAATGACACTTAATGAAAGGAAGAAAATAATAGGCATTCTAGAGCACCATCTTTATAATACAGTAATGCAACACATTGTTCACCGTCAGGGGCTCCACAAACTCTGCAAAAGAGACTACTACAGAGAATTATTCTGTTCCACAGCTATAATCGTCTTCAGTGGCTCTATGAATTAAATTAGGCCTAGTTATGGCATTTAATTTACCACTGGGAATCTTTTACTGAAATCAGTGGAAGCTTGTTTCAGTCACTTGTTTCTGGGATCTTCTGCTTTCGGTCCTGATCCATATCTTGTTATCATGGGTGACAATAAACACCAGAGCTTCACTTTTGGCTCAGCTCTTTCGTAAAAATTGGAATCCAAAGAAGTACCAATGTTACTGCTGACGAGGCTCCAGTCCTCCTATACATCTCCTGCATCATCCTGCCATCACTCATGAACAGGATATGAACTCCTCCACGTCAGACAGACTGACGTCCACCCAGAGTGGACAATCTACCTTAAGAACCATGAGGTGACTGACTCATCCCAGTCACAGCTTTGGATGTAAAGTTTTGGATGTAAAGTTTTCCAATGTACACTGCTGGCCATGGCTTAATCATGCCAACGGTGCCACATAATCTGCAAAAGATGAGGTTCTCCATGACTTTTGTTTGAGAATAGGATCAATGACAAGGGGGTAGCAAGTCTAGCCTGTACTGTGAACAAGCTTAGTAATAAGTCAATAATACCAAAACACCTGCCACAAAACGCATCAGCAGACCCGATCCATAAACTGGACAACAGAACCAATACAATTGTCTGCTTTTTTCGACAATTTCTAAGAGTGTAAAAGAAGGGCTTGCTACTTTCCTTTATTTCATTTTGAACTTCTTGAGCAAAACATTTATTACTCTATTTTCTAATTTACAGCATGATAAAGGACAGCTGGCCTCCTGGGTTGCCCTGGAAACCCACAGGAGGATTAAAGACAGAACAAAGATAACTTCAGATAACTTCGGCAGCCCTGCGGATGTTTCCTTTGATGAGGCATTAGTCTCTTACTCGATGGGAGTTCTGTTAGGTCTGTACCTAAGGACACCTTGTCAGTTCAGAAAAAAACAAAACAAAAAAAAAAAAACATCTGAAATGTTTTTAGGTTGTGACCTACACATACATTTTATGGCTCACAAGGGATATACATATAATGCAGTGGGGAAACTCGGTGCATTTGGAAACTGACAACCTGGATTCTATTATTTCTCACATGAAACTCCAATATAGTAAGTGTATGTCCCTCGACAGGTATGGTGAGTGACAGATAATTGGGTCAGCTCCACTGCACTGGATTATATGACAGCCCAAAAGCAGACGGCAAGGCCACCTGGTAGCCCTTCAGAATTAGTCACTTTGTTAAAACAAGATCTGCAGACGCGGATAGAGGCACATATTTACATTAACGCTCATAAAAATGAAGACACAGACACAAGATAATATCCATTGCTCAATTTTGTAAAAGCAAACTTTCTGTTGTAGGTTTTGAGTTATTCATAAAAAGTTGCAGACCTTTTAGGCCTTTAACACATATTTTTCTTAATTCCCTTCCTCCTTGTCATCCAGGGGAGCCCAGGGAGTCGTGCTCCCTTCACCCGCTGTAAAACCCCCGCACTCATCTCCTCGACACTAAAAAGAACATCTCCATTTATTTGTCTGCCTACCATTTTCTTTCCTCTGGAGCTTTCCCTGCTCTATTCACAGAAATCAGTGGCAGGCTGTTGCACAGGCTACCCCCAAGTGTACTGTAGAATGTAATTAGAGAAATGCTGGGTGGGGAGGCTGTGCAACGGTTTCAGAGGAGGGAAGGGAGTTGGAACATCGCAACTCAAAATAGATGTGAAGGAGCAGAGTGTGTTATGTGGCGCAGTTCCTGTGATTCAAACCGAATGCTGACATCTCATCTAACAGTGGAATAGGACTAGCAATCAATACATTCACATAAAGCAGTAACAGCTGTAGGACTCCAGAGGCTATAACTCAAAACAGTTTTCTTTTAGGCAAATGATTTCCCCCCTGCCCCCACAATCTGGTCAAGTATGTTGAACAAAAAATTATAAGAAGAAAGTTGTTGAAAAGATTTTGTAAACCAATGTTTCTGTATCCATGACCCAGCTCTCTAAACAATGAAAGTCCATTTTGTATCATAATTAACATTCTTTGGGCAGCAAAAACTCAACAAATAAAGAAGTTGTTTTCAGTGGGGAAAAAAAACTCTTACAGAATCCAGAAGCTTTCAACAAAGAGAAACAAAACCAGGAAGTTGGACAGTGGATTCCAAGACAAGAGTCCGAGCTCCTGTGATACTCAGAAAATGATCTGATGGTTATCAATGGAAACCTCATACTGACAGCTGAGCCACATTTCCTGAGGCTTTTATGAGATTATACTGTAAACTCTAAAAACAAACATTGCTACTTAAAAAAAATCATGGAAGAATACACACTGCAGTGTATTTCATCCTGGAAGGGTATCAGAACATATGAGTAGTGAGATTTTGTACACTCCAAGTAAGATTTTAATGATCTTATAGTAGATATTGAACAGATTATTTAAATCTCTAGAACTGAAAGTTAGTCTTGTTTTTATCACAATAGCCCAGTCTTTAGTTTGGGGTAAAAAAAAAAAAAAAAAAGATTATCACCACATAATGGTGAACAATGGTGAACTAAAGCCTGAACAAAGAAGATCCTATTTCCTGCTTTGTATGGAATTTTCAAGCTTAGCAAAAAAAAAAAAAATTATATATATGAAAATATCCAACTTAAAATGCAGTCAAATTTATCTCTATCTTGAATAGTTATGTAGAGGAGTAAAATGTAGATTATTTAGAGAATAGAGAGGGAGAGAGAAAAACAGACATGACAGGAGCCTGTCGGTATACGCTGCTGCAGTAACCTCCTGCAGTTTAATTAATGCAAATTCTGACAGTACCAGCAGCAGCATAATGAAAGTATAGGAAAGGTTCAAACATGGAGGGAATCTCTCCAAGCTACACCCTGTTCCACTCCAACTAAATCTGATTCCAATTGTTTTCGTCAATGGTCTCCTGAAGTTTTTTTTCCCCCCATCAAAGTAAATTCACTGTCTTTTAGGAGTTGTGTTTAATTCTTGTTTTTAATCAAGCACAAAATATTCCTCTAATCTCAGAATCTGTGTATTTTCTACGGCATTTTCTGTAACACTTCATCCAGACTTTGCATATATAAAAAATATTTTTCTTGTTTTGTTTTATCAAACAGGTTTCTCTTTTAAATGACATAAACTGTACAAAGATAAAAAAAATATCCATAGACAGTCAATGTATTCAAACAAATATAACTAAGATTTTAACATTTTACATTGTAACTTGTGTAATCAAGAAGTGGCCTTTGAAGCTGTTCTACTAAGAATAAAGCAGCATTCTGATAACACTTAAATGTCAGCTCAAACAAATATTAATAACCTACTTCCAATGATAAATGATGATTTGATTTATTGAAGGAAACAAAAACTATCAGAAACAACCTTGGCCCTTTGTTAAAAAAAAATCATCTAATGATTGAGAAGACAATGATAATGTTCAACATGTATTAAACGTAAAATGTTAATTTATTTTCAACATTGTTTAATCTCTTGAGAGACTTGTGTCTCATTTCCTATCAGATAAACATAATCTCTTTAAATCTGAACCTTTCAGGGATTTGAATAATCTTCTGCTGAATGATGTAATAATGGGCCGATTAGTATGTTTAATGAAAATGAGCATTTATAAACAGTCTCTATGGTGCGTCTCCAAATAGCAGATTAATGCCACTATCACACAATCATTTCCAAACAGGATAAATGTTTTGATTGTTACAGGCAAAAAGAATGATGCAACTTTTGTCATTATTACCTCAAGAAAGCACAAATCATAGTCTGAGACAATCTAAACAGTACAGAAAACAGCATTAGTGAGGATGCAGACTGTAACTGTGCTGTCCTTGGACACCAGATCATGATTTACCTCTGAACACCCTTTTATTAGCGAGTCTGCACAAAGTCTGACAGTGAAGGGTGAAGGCAATGAGTTCTTGGCTCGCAACCTTTGATTATCAGCATTTGCATTGCTTCTGCAGAGCCACATGTAAAGTGAAAGATGTCCTTGTGCTTAAATGAAGCACTGAGCAAAAACAAATGGCTGCAAGTGAACTAATCTGAGAGAACAAATCATAGTGGTTTTGATTTTTTATTAGAGATTTGTGCTTTTTCCCAAGTTAGGTTGTCTTTTTCACTTTAACAGCTGATTTCCAAACATTACATTAAAACTCCAGTCTCATATCCTTCTTTTGATAGAAGACATTTAACAAAGTTAGCCTATCCAAAACGAACAACTGAGATTCTTCTTTTTTCATATCTGTAAAATAATGTATGACACCGGAAAGTCAACGTATTGTTATTAGTAGATACATATTTTTGTTTTTCAGTGCTTACCTTGTTTTTGAGGAGGACCACGATGTGGCACTTTCCTCATTCTGTTGAAATAGACCTTGCAGTGGTAAATGACTGTATCTAAGCCTTCTGCGATGAGAAAACATCAGCCAGAAACAAGTTTGATTTGTATTACAGTTTGTTACTTTTAAATTAGTTCTATTATTATTATCATCATTAAGTTAAGGGTAAATAACTTTGAAGTTTAGTTCTCCATTAATGCCATGCAAGTCAAGTACATAAAAGTAGTTATGTAGTTAAGTAAAATCACTCCAACTAATTTAAAAAAATGTTTTGATGATAAATTGTAAATCTCTAAGCTTCATGTCACATTTCCAGCGTTTTATAACTCATAACAAAGTCCAAGCTATTTACAATAACCAGTGAGGTGAGACCAAAATATGTTTTAACACATATAAATATAGATTCTGCTAGCACACCGCCCCAAATACGTTTCCACTGTATAAGTAGATTCCTAAACAATTCATCAACGACCATGGCTATTTGTTTGGACATTGACGCATTTTATAGCCTTCATACTGTATTTTGTGCTGCATAAATCTGGTATACTCTTGTTTTCACTGTGTGGCACTACAATAAAGCAATTAGATATCTGAGGCTGGTTATCATTGCTGTGGGACAATAAATATGTCCTTGTTCCCTGTTAGGACATAAAACCTTTAATGGCATCTTTATAGGCAGGATGAAATAGACATCCACAGATCAGTAGAACACAGAGAAACTGGCCACAAAAGACTTACAATTGTACAGTGACTGTCTCAAACAATACCATGATATTGACGTTGCTTCTTACATAAATAACTAATGGCATCACAACTGGAAAAATATTTTTGAATGGTGATCTTTTTTTATAGATTAGTTTTCAAAAAGAAATTGGAACCTGACTCAAGTTAAACTGTGTTAAATCAATTCTTCTTTCTTAAATAGTGAAGGAATGCTCTTCTTGCACTTATTGACATTACTTTCCACTCAATTCAGTTACATTAAATAGTATTTACGCCATTTCTAAGCTTATAAATGCCTGTCATTCCACATGTTTCTGCAGATAGAGCCCATCCACAGTTAGGGTCCCACACCTGAGCAGCGTCATGATTTTTGTTTTGCACTGGTGTGAGACTTAAACTGGAGTAGACAAAAACCGGCACCATGGGATTCTCCTCAATCTTCTTGTCATTATTTGAGTGATTTATAAACATCTCCACTATCAGTCATGCTAAACAGATTCAGAGAAAGCAGAGCTGATAATCTTTGACAGATTAGCAGTCAAAGATTGGATTTACTGCTTGACGTCTACCGAGAAGCAGGCTGGGTGCACAGATTATTTTTTTAATAATAATATTTTGAAAATTAGCATTTTCAAATTTACTGCTTGTAGAGCAACTTTGCTCTACATGTTTCATTGAAAAGCATTAAACAGCTTTTGCTCTTTGGGAAACCGCTACTTCCCCACCTACACATACAGACTTCACACTATGAACTAAGGTCATCTGAAAAATGTTAAATATGGACATGGCCATGAATGTAGGAGGGAGGTCAAAGCAATGTAGAGGAAGGTTGGGAAGATACGGCAGTTTTATCATCAATGGATAGATGGTCAGTTCCCACACACATCGACAAACATAAAAAACAGTAATAGGATGAGTGACGACAGCCTCAACATCTCGCCTCACTGCAATGCAGTGCATATTAAACAATTTCTTAACAGCGGAACAAATGCTGCAAACCTCTCCCATAACCGAGTCCTGAATCTTGTGGAGCTTGCAGGAAGGTTTTGGACATTCAGTTTTCAACAAATTATTTTTATGAATACGGCAAACTGATTGATGTTCTGAGATGGGAATTGAGGATAATCTGATGAAACCACCCAGAATTATATTAAAAAGCTCCATCATCACTTTAACAACGCGTTTAGCATGAGTGTAACAATTAACACCAAGACATGTTCAAATGGATTTAAACAAGCATCTTTACTTACAGAGCAACACTCGAAGGAGACATTTTAACTTGTTTCTCTGGTTTCTTTCAATTAGTATCAGTATGAGAAAGAAGCAGTCATGTCAAACAGCGTAATTTTACATTAATAAGAGGAATGCTGCATCAAAAAAGTATTTTACAAATGGCATAGTTAATGATGAAACTGGCTGACTGTTATGATGAAAATTAAATGTTAAAATTTTAAGTATTAAAGGACGTGTTTGTGCTGTAAAACCACCTTAACCTTGAAAAATGCATTTAGTCAAAGATGACCTATTCCTTCGCCTTCCTCTTTTGACAAAGTATCAACTGAGCACACAACAGATGCTGGGTACAAGTAATAAGCATACATTTTCATACACACCAGGTGCTGGTTGTCATCACACATAACAGGATTCTGGCTTACAGCACAGGGTTACATCCGTGAATCTGTCACAATATGCCCATGGCTTTGACTAGATTTTAAAAAATTAGTTCTTTTACTTTGGAAATATCTTACCACCAAGCAGCTTTGACTGACAGTTGATGAACTCAGGTTTCCGTGCCGAGCAGTAGCGCTGGCAGGTGTGATGAAGAATTTGGATGAAGGTGCACTTCTCTCCTGCTGAACTGGCAACCCACTGGTCCAAACCATTGTCAAACATCAGGTCAAATTCTGGACAGTCCTTCAAGTAAACAAGTACAGTTATAGGTTTGACATTAGATAGTGTTGTTGTAAAAAAAAAAAAACAAGTAAATAAGACAAAAACAAATTAAAACATTTTAAATTATTGCACATAGCCACCAGTATCCTCAGTATGATCCTGTATAGACCTATCAAAAAGCCAAAGCTCAAGAAAGAAGTTTTATGTTCATGTAAAATGCTTTATTTGTTGGCAGGGTTGTAATTACGTACTTTGTTGGAGTCGATGCCATTAATCTGCCGTAGCTGATCAATTGTCCACTGTGACCTTTTGACAAAGGCAGATGATCCTTGGAACTGCTTCACTTTAGTGAGGGATACATGGGACGGTTTCTTGTTTGTCACTGTGGAAACAAAAGTAATATATATATATATATATATATATATATATATATATATAATATAAAATTATGTATTAAAGATACAACAACTAGCAACCAAAAATCTAGAACAGTAACCGAATAAAATATCTATACTTGACAAAATTATGCGCAGAGATTCCAGAATTTAAAAAAATTAAGGGGTCATTACTACAATACATAAATTGAAGTTGTTTTGAACAGTTAGCTACATGAGTTATTTACATAATTTGTGGCTGGAAGGTCTATATATATATATTTTTTTTTTGACATGTCCAAATGATCTGTGGCAGCTTGACTGATCTGGTAATCACATTTTATATCCTACAGTGTTAAATGCATTGGAAAGCAATGCAGAACAGTTATTTGTCTATAATACACCTTATATTTTGAATAAAGACAGATCCACAATAATACCATGGTGGCAAGAATGAAATGAATAAAACATAAATAAAATCAAAGAAAACAACTTTTCTGGAGAGTTGTGTATGACTTAAAAAAGTCCAAAACCAAAAAGCCAAAATTACAAGTCAGTGGAAGGAAGACAAAACATCAGGACAGAAACAGCAAGAAATATAGCTTTAAAACAAAGGACATAAAAACAGAAAGTATAGCAGAGATAGGAATCAGCAGGGAAAGAGTATGGCTGACAGAAAAAGATGACAACTAAACATCATTAAGACATAGAAAACCTACCAAGCAGTGACCTTAAGGGAAGCACTGATGGACTGGATAACTGCATGCCAGGATCACATATCTGAATGTGACTGAGAGACCTTGCAGAAATTTTGTGTGGCAAACTTCAAATTAATCATACAATTTACAGTATCCTTTTCTTTCTCAAAACTGTGAAGATAAAGTTTTTTAGCTTTTTTTCATTTAACTTGCTTGTTGAAGGTATTATTCTTGTTTTTTTTCCCTATGAGTAAGAAAGTGGTAAGTGTGAAGTATATTACAGAATGAAAAATGTTAAACACATCATTCAGCTTACAGCAAAACAAGAGATCACAATGAACAACTCACTTTAACCTCACAACCATCTGATTTATTAGTCTGCTCAAACATCCTACAGTGAACCTACTTGTAGGATGCTGCACATTAACTTTCTGTACTCCAGCTATGTACATCATTTCCACACAAAGATAATATTTTTATTAATAATTACATTTCAATAATTTAAATTCAGCAGGGTCAAGAATGCATGAAAAGTATCTCTCGAGGACCAGATTAGGGCACACCTGCTCTGCTGTACAGACAAATTGTTTGTTGCAATATTTTTGATTGCTTTAATTTGGTATGTGTTAATCTTTTCATCCCAGACCAGGAAAAAATGCATGTGTTATGTTATCTCTGATACAAGGTGATAGTTTTCTGCCATTTCTTAACACAACATTAAAAAAAAGAAAAGAAAACATCACTAACAGCTGTCGGATATTATTTATTTTTCCTCTAGCTGCGACTCAATTCACTCGGCGCACTGCACCCATATTGAAGAATGTCTTACAAAGGTAGGGCTGAAATAAACTCCTACAGCTTAAGAGATGTATGGTTGTGTTCAAAGTATCCATTTTGACAGCTGCAGTTAATACTGGAGGTACAGTGGAAGGAAACAGGCGTACAAACACACCGACAGACAGAATTATAGAAGCAATCACTCATTGCTTCCTCATTCAAATAGTGGCAGCGAGGAAAGGGAAATGAAATCAACGATCAGTGATCCTGGCGGTAGTGACACTGATGACTAATAGCTTTAGGAATGAGAAGATTTCATAAAGATGTTGACAGTAGGGTGCAATCAACCACTAGGATGAAGGACAGAAGACCATCTACTGTCTACAGTCTGCCACTGGAATAATAATATGTCTCCAAGAAAAAGAAAAAGAAAGATCCATGACAGGCTTTATCCTACATTCTCCAGTCAAACTGATTTAACAGAAATTGCAATCAGGTTTTATTTCATAAGTCATAAACTGATAGTTGAAATTTATCAAGTAAACTTTGATATGAACAAGAAATTACTAGATTTCATAAAAGTACAACAATTTTGTATGCTGATAAAGGAGAGGTGTTTTGTGGGAGAAAGGGGCCTTGGATTCACGTAAACACAAAGTTTTAAGTTATCTGCAAATGCACAATTTAGGAACAAACATGGTAACCAAACTAATTAATACCCAAAATGAGTCATATTTTTATTTCTCTCCAGATTAACTTTTATGTTAAGATGTAAAAATAAATAAATAAAACTTTTTATTTAATGGCATAGCTTTGTGATTTATCCATCCTTATAAATAAGGAACAAACATTTCAAATCACAGTAGATGGATCATTTTTCTTGCAAAATGAGAAAATATTAAAAAGTACTTCAAAATTCAGTGCAGTCTTTTCGGCAGTACATCTGTCATTGCATACAGCCTGGGAGCCACAAACAAATAATGCTTAGCACTTCACATCCTTCACTCTGGCATTTAATGTAAGAGACTGCACTGGTTGCTGCACCATTGTAACAGTGTAGTATATAAAATATTTTACTAAACACCATCAAAACTACTTTTTAAGCAAGTACATAACACTTCTTTTAAGTAAAAAAGACTGTCACTGCTAAATTATTCTGATCAACTTACAGGAAAAAAAAACATCTGAAAATTTCAGCCTTAAATTTTACAGATGGTAGAGCAGTGAAAACTTTGCAATGTGAACAAACATTATGGATAGGACTCTCAAGTAAATCCAAAAGTTTTTCTAATGTCCCTGCAATCCAGTCACACTTTTCCACAGTTGTTAATCAGAACATCTGTTGTGAACTAAAGTAAGCAGCCAATCACAGCAGGGCAAAAGTACGGAATATGTGATTGGATGTTTATTTCACTATGATCTTGTCTTGGCAGGCAAAAATTTCAGCAGCAGGTTTGACTGACGTCCTGGACCAATGGCATTTTTAAACCTTCCAAAACAATCAGAATTACTCCAAATATGAGAAAATATTGCGTCAACCACATTTCATAAAAAAATTTGAGATTCATATTAAACCAATCTGTGTCATTTGCACATTTGTAAGCAAATCACATCAGTCAAACTATTTTGTGGCTTTTAGTATTTTTAAAATAATTTATGATATTCTATAAAGACCAGATCACCGACCTGCATCAGCAGATCTGTGGAAGACAAAACGTCTCAAGGCCACGAAGTTAAACTGTTGACATATCAACACAAACATCTTAATGAAGCTGCCAGACACTTCTGAGGCTCTCAAATCAATTTCGTATTCAGCTGTTCACTGCCGTCTTGTCAGGGTATCTCCCTTGAATATTAACACAATTATTGACAGTTCTAAGGCTTTATTGAAATAGCAATCAAGCAAGAAGAAAATGTTCAGCCAACCTCTACAAACATTTAACTTACGCGTTGCTCTGACGTCAAACTGAAATAAATTGATGCTGTTGGTGTGAAAACAAAATTGTAGAAACAATATTATACTAGAAAATTTCTGAAGAAATTAAAACAGGGTCTGCTAAAGTGTGCTTGTTGGCTGGAGCCCAGCATTCTGATGTTAAAAAGTTATATATAATTGTCTGATAATTTCAGAAGCCCTTACCAGCTTGCTTGGCAGCGACAATGGGTTGTTGGAAGTTATTGCTAAGGTCTTTCCTTTTTGCCATTGGGTCAGCTTAGCTTCAGCTTACACAAACTCCTGTTTTTTTTTTTAGAGGTAGTTCACGCTGATGTTTATTTAAAAGAAATTCATTTAATTCACAATACATTGATGCTGCTTTTCTTTCCATGTCTTTGGTTTAATCTTTTTTTAATCAACAATGCCTACATCAAGTCTGATGTGGGCTTTTATCCAATTGGATTTAGATACATTTACAATCTGTTAAAAACCAGATTATTTTCATCCCTATACATAAACTACTGGATTTGAAAATAGGAGTACTTTATTTTAACATCTCTTTGTACTTTATTTTAACGGGTTAGGTCTGTTTTTATTCACAATGACTATTGGAACCTTTATCCGCCGGTTTGATAATGATGGAGTTGAGATTTTGGAGTTCTTCAAGTGCCTGTTTCTTCTTGTGTAAGGTTGTGTTTTTCTGTTTCTACTGGTATTTTTTGGTTGTTTTTCTGTCTTGTTCAATAAGTTCTAAAATAAGGGGGTGGATTTTATCAATTGGTGGTAAAAAAAAAGGTGGGGGTGTGTCATTTCTTTTGTTGTTCTGGAAGAAGTAGGCCAGTTTTAGTTTGTGGTGGTATCGTTGGATTTGGCTGTAGAGTAATTTTCTTATGTTTGGTAGTCTGGTTGTGGTTGGTATAAAGGTGAGGCCTTTTTTCAGTAGTTTAATGTGGTTTTTCTTCAAGTGGAATGTGGAGGACAGGTTGAGGATTCCGTCCTTAGTATTAAGTTCATTGTTTTCTAGAAGACTAGTTTTTAAGGGATTTGTTCCTTGTTCCTCGAGACTAGGCTTCCGTTTGACCAAGACGAAAAGCCTAGTAGTTTACCAATGTTCCCAAATGTATTGTGCTGTGGGGGGTGTGTCCAGTGTATTTTGTCTTCTGTTGTGTGGAATGTGTGTGGAATTGTGGTGTGATTGGTGGAATAGTATGGTGTTTAGTTTTGGGAAACTTTTGTGATGATCCATTGATCTTTTTTAGATTTTGTTTTTTTTATGAAGTGGAGTCCTTCTGAGTAATTTAAAAGAGGGGTGTAGATATCTGCATATGGAAAAGTATCTTGTGCTGTGTTTAGGAGTGTAGTGAAAAGTTTTTGTATTGCGTTTTGATTCCTTTGGTCTTTGTTGTTTATTCCGAATGAGAGTAGGACTTTTGTGGTTTCACTGCATGTTTTGGTTTTTCTCAAAATCTGATATGCATGTATGAATTGGGCCCCTGGGTAGCAGTCAATTTGGATGTTTGGATTGGTGGGCATGGGTAATCTTTGGAGGTTCAATCACCATACGCCCTCGCCAAACTTTGGCCCCCCGGCGTGATCAGTTTCCGAGATCGAGTTCTGTGTCCAATCAAGAGGTGATTTTGGTAATTTATTAAAGTTAGAGAAAAAAAGAAAGGGGGGGGGAAATTGGCTATCGATTAGGAGCGCAAGTATTTTTAATTATCTTTTCAAAACGAAGTCAGTTTAATTTATCATATTATTCATATATATATAAATAATTTATTCTCTATCGTTTCTTTATATTAATTAATTTTGTCTTTTTCCGTTGATGTCGGTTCCGAGTTAAAGAGAAGGAGGGAGGTTGTGTAGTGGTTTTTTTAGAATGTCCTTAAAGTTTTTTATTTATGATTAGGTAGAACTTGGGAGGGGTAATACGTACCCGACCCTTGGTCTCAAAAATTAGCACTCTGTCCACCCCATCAGGTGGACTCAGCTAGTCGGAAAAGCAGAAGCGACTCCCCGTTGATTTTGTGGTACGCTGCTCGGTTCTCCAGTTCCGGGTGACTGTCAAAGGTGTAAAAAGGTGAGGGAATAAAAGGTAAAAAAAATTGGGCAGTGGTAGGGATCTTTTTTTAGAGAAAAAAGAGAGGGGGGATGATAGTCCTTAAAACAGTGGTTCTTAACCTTTTTTGAGGTACTAAACCCCCAGATGCATATGTGCATTCACCAAACCCCTTCTTATTCCAAACAACCCCCCAGGCCACGCCACTAGAGGCAGTATCAACCCTGAAAAGATGCGACTAAGGAGCAGATTTAGAGAATAGAATTTGAAAAACTGTGAGCTTTGCTGAAGTAATTAAAGACAAAAGTTCAAATCCCTGCTGAGAGTGGAGCTCCTCCAATCAGTGCTCCTCCAAGCTCTGATTGACTAAGCAATGTAATGTGATCCTCTGCAGCAAGTGATGGCAAAGCAGGGCGTCATCACGACTTTACACAAGTGTGTTTTACCTCCGCGGCTGAGGCTCCGCCGAACCCCTGAGACAGACTCACCGAACCACTGGGGTTCGATCGAACCCAGGTTAAGAACCACTGCCTTAAAAGAACTGTTGGTTTTTATTTGCCCATCTTTCTGCATGGTCCCCTGTTGTGTTCCGGTGCTCACAGGATGTGATTCCGCCGGCTTTACGCAGCACCCTATATAGTGCAATATTGTTTTATTGGTCGGTAGTTCTCAGGTGGGGGCCGTGGGAGTGTTGAGGTGGGTTGTTAATCCTTGTGTGCTTGGTTGGTTTTATTCCTTGTATAAATAGGTTTGTTAATAAGAAAGGAGGAGGGTTAGAGAGGAGTTTTTCTAAAAAATTTATTTTTTAATATTATTTTTTAATTTTCTTTGTATTTCCTGTGAAACTTTGTGTTTGGTCTATAGTGAGAAGAGCGCGTCAGGTGGAAGGGAGAGAGAAGGAGGAGAAATATAAAAAAAATGCAAGAGGAAAGATGGAGGGAAGAAAGGGAGTAAAGAAAAGGTGGGAATTAGATTATAGAAGGTATGATTTTTTGTTGTTATGGTGGAATGAGGTTTTGTTTTGTTGTTTGTAGGTGTGGGTGTAGATAGTCTTTGCATCTTGGGACTACCTGAGGCTTCAGCAAATGGATGACTGAGGATCTGGCTTGGTTAGGGATGGTGAATTCACTCTTTGAGACTGTGGGCTTCCCACCAATGGTTCACAGCCCATTTAGGTTCCTGAAAGGGTATCTACTCTCACTCAAGATCAAGAACCATCCTGGGCAACAGGGACTATCTTTTATGGTTGGTTGGTGGTGCTTGCGGTGTGCTCCAGGATGCCTCCTTTTGGTCTGTCTGTGTTGTGCGGGCTGCGTAGAATATGTCTGATATATTCCAGTGGGTGTAGTTGCTTCATCTGAGTTGTGTTCAGTGGAGCTTGTATTGAATAGATTATGTTGGTGTTCATATTCAAGGAAGGAGGAAATGATCTGTGGAAAGGAAGACTCACGGTGAAAATAATTAACAGATATAGAGTGATTGTCAGAAGATAAATAGGAGTGCGAGAAGAGAAGGGGGAAGGGGGAAGTTAGGTTAGGCGAGAAAAGGGAGAGGTTAGATTAAGTTTAAGATTTGTGAGGGGATAGAATGGGGAGGAAGAAGGTGGTAAGAAGGGTAAGGAGGGTCAAAGGGGGAAAGGTTAGGTTTAGGCAAGAAAAGGGCGAGGTTAGATTAAGGTTTAAAGATTTGTGAGGGGATAGAATGGGGAGGAAGAGAGGTGTAAGAAGGGTAAGGAGGGGAGCAAAGGGGGAAGGTTAGGTTTAGGCGAGAAAAGGGTGAGGTTAGATTAAGGTTAAAGATTTGGTAGGGGATAGAATGGGGGAGGGGGGAGAGAGGTGGTAAGAAGGGTGAGGAGGGAGAGAGAAGGGGGGACGGAAGGTCAGGTTCAGGCTTATTGGCTGGGAAGCGGGACTAATTTGGAGGACGAAGGGCAAGAAACTGTAGGACTATGAGGAGACTCCATGGTGATTATTAGAACTTTGGTAATCTATTTTGGGGACAAAATCATCTAAAAAGTGCAATAATTTAAATGTGTACCAACGTCAAGGGACAACTGAAGAACCAAGGGAGAAGCTTTCGGTGAGCTGGATCCTGGAAGTCTGTACAGACGTTTGTGGGGAGGAAGAAGCTAGTTACACAAGCGAGAGGTACGTATTTTCGGATTTGAATTAGTTTACCTCCACTTTTATTGAGAAAGGTATGGATTAGTTGACTGTTATCTGGAGGGACAGTCACCAGGACTTTAAATAAACCAGTCACTGTGGATTGAGGACCCGTGGTGGATGTCGACATTATCCTGCCTGCAACGGGGGTTGAATAACTATACTGTCAGCTTTTATTTGATTTATGTTATATTCACTAATTAAGAACTGTCATTTATTTTAAATGCATCTTATTCAGACTAAAGGATTCTTATGTGTCCGGGACTGTTTTAGAAAAAAATCAAGTTGGAACTTTATAAATGTTTTTGTGTTTTACTTTAATTCGCATTCTAAAGTTTGGCAAATAAGTGAATTGTTTTAATAAAATCTCCTTATTCATGGGTCAGATATTTGCTGTTAAATGAGTAAAATGTTTTATATTAGTGTTTTTGAAAAATGTATTAAAACGAGTTTCTTTGATGTGTAAATTTAAATAAATAGAATCCAGAGCGCTAGATCCAGTCTAAGACCCCAGAAAACCCTAACATTTATTTTAATTATTTATTTATTAGGGTTAGGGCTAGGGTAGGGTGTTACTCTTTTAAAACCTGACTAATTCCAAAATTTACTATGATGCACCATTGTTAATTTATTACAATAAAGTATGAGTAAAGGATCAAAGATAAACAGAATGAAAAAAAAGAAAAACTGAAGCTCAAAGTGACTGAAAGGCAGCCAAACATATTGTTCCTAGTGGGCTGGCTGTCCAAGAAAGACTATGTTGGTGTTCCTTTCTTCCCCTTTCTCATACTCTCATGGTGACACACACTCAAATCCTGCACTTAATTATCTCTTATTATTCTTTACTGTGTGTGAGCGCTGCAGCTGAAAGGGAAACATGTACAGCCTGCAGACAACATAGAGGAAACGTTCCCTGGATCAGCTAACACTCAAGGAATTGTTATCACAGTCGTGGTTGTTAAGATGGAAATATGAGATAGCAGATTAAATTGACACCATGAAGGCAAATTCTGCTTGAAGGACCACCTACGTGGAAAGTAATTAAAGAGACCCTCATGCTTGCATAGTACCACCAAATACTGTCTTATGTGATGTGATCGTTTATTTAACACCACCATCAATGGCAATTCATACATTAGTAGTTACGCCTTAAACGGGAAAAAAAAAAGCAACAAAAAAAAAAACAATGGTCATCATAGGATGCACAGAGAAATCTGTTTGTAAACAGAATCAGCAGATTTTATATTTGACCAATCCTAATTTGTAACCAGCAAATAAGAGAAAGCTAAACATTGTACAGATATCTTATTTGAGATTTTGACAATCTACTGCGAGACATGTGAGGTGTTTAAAGTTGTTTGGAAATCCCAGTTAAAATAAATATCAATATACTTCACAGAAGACAAAAACAGGGAAGGCTGTTAAAAATGCTAACCATTCCAAATCAAAGGTTTTTCATTTTAAATGTTAAATTGTATACCACTGCAATTTACTTTAAAGTGCTCTTATAAAGTAATTTACAATCTTATGATATGGAGCCCTTTTACATTTGCAGGTGTGCAAAAAAAGTTAGCATGGCAAAGTTAGGTCCAAAGTTAGATAATCCTTCTATAGCGATCTTTTAATTTTACAAATGTGTTTCTTCCCACTGGACGTAATATTACTCTTTTAAGCGCGCCCAGTCTGAGTCTTGTAACAATTTTGATAATCTGTGGGAGACGCTAATGGCATAAAGGCCTTCCTTTGTAGTTAAAGAGAATGTTAAAAAAAAAAAAAAAAAAAAAAATCGGACAACATTATGGGAAAAGCTTGTTGCTGCTCTGCCATTTGAGAATTTTCCAATAATTTTTGATAAAGAAATAATTTCAGACATGCAATTTTAATACAAAGTAAATAAAACTGAGATGCCTTTATCTCATAATCGTAAAGTAAGGTGATGAGAAATACCAAAATCATACTGCTACTGATTGATTGCTTGGTCAAGACTTGAATTTTACCCGAGAAGGTAAAATTCAAAAGTTAAACGAAGGCATATCTGCCTCTTCAAGATGTGCAAAAGTCATGTTGGCACAAACATGTTTCTGTCACTCTGTCATTTGTGGTTAAAGGTCAAGAATACCTTGTTAGATCACTGGGAAAAGATTAAGCTGTTTCCTGAAAGCAACTACTACTGCAGACATCTTCAGGACCTCTTGCAAAAAAAGAGAAGAAGATCAAGCCACTTCCTTTAACAGCAGATCTGTTCTTCACTCCATCATTGAATAAATGCAGTCACCATGGTAATCTCATTTGATTGGGACAAAAACATACACACAGAAGCAGATGATTATAAAAGGATAGCAAGTTATAAGGGCCAAGGCCAAGTTTGACGCATTAAAATCCATTTACATATCATTATGAAAGCAGAAGGAACTAATGGAAGCTAAGTGCTCCACAGCAAAGAAATGTCCTGGTGTTTGGCTTGACGAGAAGACCTCCTCTCATTATGAAATATAAATGTTATCAAGGGATAGATTACAAATCCATTATCATCCGTGTGCACCAAATAAATCTGAAAACAAGTTTTTTAATTTGTTCAAGTCAGTATAATACAACATAACAAGAAATCAAAATCTGGTAAGTTTTTAATTCATTTTGCAACGAGTGTAATTTAATAAGCAAAAGCTGTCTATGATGACACATCCAAAACCCGCAGCATCTCTACAACACTCACTATTATTTACATTTACACAGCTCCCTCAACTGGTTAAAGGCTGAGAAACCTTTATTTTCAGAGAAAAAGTTGGCAATGCAACAAACCACAGCACATGCTAGGCTAGCAATCAGCACTCTAAAACAAAGGTCTTTGTAGTCCATTCATGGGATGGAAAACACTGAAGCTGTTGTGTTTGTGGAGTTTGGTAGGCAGGATGGTTACCATGCAGTGGCAAGACACCAATTGAATAATGGAGGACATTTGTCATCGTAAACAACAACCGTAGGACAGGGATCAAAAAGCAAACCATTGAAAAGATACAGACACCACTGACTTAGAACAGTGACCAACTGGAGATGGACCAAGAAATTGACTGGTAAACAAAGAAAATAATCCAAAAGTTTCCAGCCTTGACTCTGCAGGCAGACATGAGTACCAAGAAGAAAAAACTCAGTTTTTCATTCGTAGTATTGCAAATAAACAAATGTAGTCAGAGGAAGTTCAGAGATTGAAGACAAACAAATTATATTTTCTATGTCTTGAGGAATGTCTGTTGTTACAACCTGGTTAATTCAGGCTGCAACAAAGTGAGAGACAGTAAGGCTTCATCAGACAATAGGGAGACATAACAGAGGACAGTAATGTCACTCTGTTTTTTCCTTTCAAGTTTTCAAACTCTGTGCATTATAAAACATTTGCAATCTGGAAGTGTAGGCAGCCTTTTGGAAATCTCCAGAGGGAAGGTAAGGATTCACATTCTTTATAGCATACAACTACGTCATGCCCAGCTAATATATTCAAAAGTGTGTGAGATGTCTTCATCCTTTGAAATTTGCATCAATCCTTTTCTCTGAGCAGCTTTAAACACAAGACTTCCAAAGCGAAATGAGCTGTTTACTACATACGGCTGTATCTGCATTTTGCCTCCTGTCACATCTGTTATCCATCCAATTATAATACTCACCCAAGGACAATACATTAAAGGGATATTGGAGGCCTGACAAATCCTGTGAACAAGCCATTGAAGTCATAGAATCTCTTCTACAACACATAGACTTTATTAAAGTTCACTTCAAATTAAAGCCACTTGGATAGCATGGCATTTCAGAATGTGGTTTAAATTAAATCTTTTTCCAAAGTTCCATATAATTCAAATAAAATGTTATGTGCTACATTTATTATGTGGTGAATATGTGAGCACATGAAAAAGCCAGAGTTTTAGCTCATTGTTTAAGCTTATTTTCAGTAACTTTCATTCTGTCTTTTTAAAACCAAAGTAAAAACTGATATCTATATCTTAGATTCTTACAGTGAATTTCATATTAGGTCACAAAATGAAAGCATTAGATTTTAAGTGGCTAAATTTTATTTCCTGTCCATCTATTTTCTCCTTGAAATGTTTTAGCAGAATAAAATCTGTCTGCAGAACATAAACAAACCCTAACAAAAACTACTCATATAATTTATGAAAGGCTCATATGTTTCTAATCAATGTGTGTTATTCTTCTGTCTGAGCACAAAATAAGTGTCAAAGAAGTCATACTGGATGGCACCCTACAACAGTCTGTGTGTTTTATACACACACACACACATATGAACACAGATATCTAAAATCAGCTTTGCCAATATTGAGAATCTGAATATTGTGTTCCTCAGAGGAGAAACCACTTTACAAGAGCCGTGTTCACTGAAAGGCGGTGGCTCATGGCAGTGCTATCCTCTAGCTACAGAAGACAAAAATCTACAGAGGCGTTTTCCCCTCACGATAGCAGCCATTCTCAGTTGATCAGGTGTACTGATATGCTGAGGGACACTAGGCCTAATCATCCAGTGTTATGCCACCTGGAGGATGAAGCAAGAGTGCTCTCATAATATGCTTCTGCAGCCATATTGTGAATGCTTAATTCATCAGAGTCTGACAAGAAGGACTCCGATTATGTAGAGGGTTTCCAAGATTGCCAGAGTGAGATTAATGAACTGACGTGTCCTTTCAATCTGTAGCTTTATTTTAGTTTAATTGCTAAATATTACTTTTATGCAATTTCTTCTGTCAATTAAGCATTTGCAACACACACAGCACAAAATAACTCCAACTACTAAAAAAAAAAAATGTAATAAAACTGCAAAGGAAGGAAATAGCAAAAGAGGAAAATGAAAAGCAAAACACAACAAAGTCAAGTGAGTTTATTTATGTGGGAAAACTTTGGCCTGTAAGAGACGACACAGATCAATAACACACAGTGTGCAGTATTGATTGGTGGAATGTGAACTCAGCAACTCCGCAGATCTGTGCAACCACCTGAGATTTAAACATGGAGCAATATATGAGAAAGTGCTACAGAAATTTACTTGAATTAATTAACTTATTCTCCCAGAATGTATATTAATATAACTTGGTATTTTTGTTATATGTTCTTATTTTTTATGCTTTTTTTTATTTTGTAATTTGTTTAATGGATTGTTTTTAAAAAGTATAGATGTCACAATATCAGGTTGGATATTTCAGGAAGACATTGATCCCAAACACACAGCCAAGGGAAGTCTCAGTTGGTCTCAGAGAAAGTAAAGAAAGTACTCCAGTCAATCACCTGACCTAAAATCAATAGAAAATCTATGGAAAGAACTAAAGCCAGGATTTTACACAAGGGGCCCACAGCTCCTGTACTTTTTGATAAACGTGGCATCTTAGGTATAAAGAAAGAAGACAAAACATAATATGCAGATGATCTGATCTTGGCACAAACAAAGCTCATCTGGAGATACAAATTCTTTCTTAGTCTCAAAAGCAAGACAAAACTTACTTAACATGCAGGAATACAGTTCTAGTTCTTTTTTGGGTTTTTTTGTTGTTTTTTTTTAACTGCTGTTTTATGAGAGACTAGGATTATTACCAAAAAATGCTTGGGAGATTGAAAACATACCACACAGTGCTGCAGTGCTCTAGTAATAAGTGTTTCTCCAAGGGGAAATAAATTAGAAACTACAACTGGATGGTTATGAAATTATGGGCTTCTGTTCACAACTTTAAATCGCACATATGGTGTGTATTTGTATCCAGAGTCCTAGAATCAATACTTTGTAGAAGGACCTAATGATGCGTATAACAAGTGCAAGTCTTTGGGAGTAGAATCTTTAGTATCTTTGCACATCTAGAGATTGAGGTGCAATTTTTAGAAAAAATTGCTCTAACTCAGTCAAATTAGATGAAGATTTGTGAACATAATTTTTCAAGCATTACACCAGATTCTTACTGGGCAATTCTAAAATATTCAAACCCTTTTATTAGCTCTTACTGTAAGTTTGGGTTTGTTATTCTGCTGCTTTTTGACAGCCTTCATCACTTTTCATCCATCTTTTCATCAATGCTTACCAATGCCGATGTCCCTGCTGAAGGAAAGCAACCCCCCGGCAAGCTGTCACAGCCATGTTTCATCATAGGGATGGTGTGTTCAGAGTGATATGCAGAGTTAATTATCCGCTTCACATATTTCTATTTTCCTCTTATCTAACCAGATGATGTGCTCGCACCCATGACCTGCTGTGTTCCTTGGTCTCAATGATCCTGTTTGTTTTGTGAATACTGTCTAAATTACCCAGGGCTTAATGGAACATCTGTATTCATACAGAGAATAAATTATAAATAAATGGACACTATTCGCCATGTTCTAAAGGCAACTGGCTGCACTGAGTTTTATTTAATGGCGTACAATGGGCTAGTTACAAAAGCAAAATTTAAAATTTAAAAATAATTGAAAACCATCCATCCTTTGCTTAGCATCACAATTATGCAATACTTTATGTTGGTCAATTGCATAAAATTAAAACACATTGGATTTGTGGTTGTATGTACAACCGTACATAGAAACAGTGTCACTGAGGGGTGCACATCGCTGCTCTGTCAGGATGATTCATAAACAGGATGGAAAAGTTTCACTTGTTCCCTGCCTGGGTTTCCATCTGGTCTTTCCATGAATTATGTCCCACATAGCAGGAAAACAGCTGGCGATCATAAGATTGATAATATACTGTAATGTCTTTTCTCCTTTTTACATCTTTGTCCTAAGGGGGGGAAAATAGACAGCTTTAACTATTTCACCAACCAACTCTTTTTTTTTTTTACAATCACCAATAAAACTTACCATTTAAGAATGTTAAGGATACTGCTTTCATTTCTTATGACTTGACATAAAAACAAAAGTACAATAAAATTTCTAACAAAATGAAAATGTCTCATTTAAACTAGACTTCTCGCTAATACACAGCATGTGCTGAAGCTTTGTCGTGGAGCCAGCTGGGATGCTAAGCCCTGCCCTTAATGTAAAATACCAGAGCACATCCCACACAGGGCTTGACAGAGGAGGTCTTAGCCGTTCCCAATAGAACCCCTGCAGTCGACTGCCACCAGGCCTGTTCAGTCACGCAGACGCCTGGAGAGAGTGAGATGCCAAGTTGCCAGTCTATATCCTGTCTAACCTTTATGGCCGTACAGAGGCTAAACGTTAAGATATCACATCACATAAGAGTTGGCTTGTAACACCTGCAACCAAAGCTGGTGCAGGTGTTACACCAGCACCAGCTTTGGTTGCAGAAAACTAACATTTTATCAGTTTTAGAAAATGTTAAGTTTTCTAGCATTTTCATTTGAACAGCTTTTGTGAAATAATTGCAATCATTTCCATGTTGACGCAGAGGTTCAACAAGATCTATTACTTTCGATTACTATTACATCTATTACTATTAAATTAATGGATTTTTTTTTGCAATGATTTTACAAAAGCTGTTTAAATGAACTTTGTACCAATGGAAATGAGTTAACAGACCTGCATCTCACACAGCTGCAACACCTGCTTTGTCATACAGCTTGAAACACAAAACTCTAGATAATATTTTACTTTGTACAAAAACGTTTCTTAAAGACACTTTAATCAAAAAACAACTGAAATTATGAATAAAAATTAAAGATCAGAATTATGTGGCCAATATCTGATCTATTTTTTTGTGAAGCTACTCATAAGTTAGTCCAATTCTAATTTCCAATTCTAAATGGAGTGGGGACATGAGGCAGAGTAGAGAGACAACCAAACTATGGAAACTGTGATGCAGCTGTTTGGTTCTGACTTCTGACCTTGAGACATTTGCTGTATATTTTCCCTCCTTCTCTTTCTGCTTATTTACTGTGTCACTACTGTCAAAGACCAATAAGGCCACAAGAGCTAAAATAAATATAGACCACTCTATTTCTCCAATTTCTCTAATTCTGGGACACAAAACTATTCAACACAATCAGTAGACATCTTGATTGTTGACTTTACAACAGGCCACTTAGAGCAAATCCAACTAAAAATCAGATGATTCCTGTCACAAGTCAACTGCTTGGTGCGTCTCGTGACAAAAATGAAAATTTTACCAGATTACTAGGGAAAAGATGAAAGACGATCCAAACCAGAATTAATAGTGCAGGGTTGAATCAGGAAAGCAACTTCAGCAGAGGAAGCACAGCACTCTAGCATTATGACCACGTTTCAGATATATGTAAAGTCAACACAATTAAGAAAACTAAGAAATTAGTTTCACCGCTTATAAAAGTCATTACATGACATGATTCACAGCACACTTAAATGGATCTGCAAATATGGCAGGACCATCAATATTGCACATCAAGCTCAAGGGCTGTTGGAAATGTCTGCCTCTTCAAGAAGAAGTCATTGTGTATGACTGATGACGTAAGTGACTGGCACTATAATTAAAAATATTAGGCATTTATATCAAGCTTTGCCTCAATACATTCTCGTAAGGTATTTCTGCATAGCTCAGAAATACATAATGCAAACATTCTCATAGTAAGAGTTTTTCCCACTTTTAACATAACTGTAGTCACATTTTGTTAACAAGCCAAAAAGAAATTTGCAGTTTCAAGCACAAAGCTTTTTTTTTTCCTGATGCCTGGACATATATAGGACACTTGTATCTGATTTAACCTTATTTTGGATAGCAGACCTTGCTGGACGCCACAGATCTTCACTGGCTTTGAGCTCCATGATTGAGCTGCCCAGTGGCAGGTCCAAGAGGTGTGAAGATGTAGGTGGGGAGCATATGGTGTTTTTTTGAT
Source organism: Poecilia picta (assembly GCA_033032245.1). Taxonomy (NCBI): domain Eukaryota; kingdom Metazoa; phylum Chordata; class Actinopteri; order Cyprinodontiformes; family Poeciliidae; genus Poecilia; species Poecilia picta. The sequence goes on from CM065374.1 coordinate 16,681,861, forward strand.
ATCCTGGAGAGAAATGAGCCAAGCAGCGACTTCCCTACAGAGAGTGTTGAAGACACAGAGAGGGACTCCAGCTGGTCCTCTGGGTGACCTTCATTACCACAATTAGCATGCATGTCAGTCATAGACACACTAAACTCCATTTAATGTTGCTCTGTAAGAATGGCCTGAGAAAACAAAAGCAATGACCACAACACAGTTGTCCAGTGAGAAGAGAATAAAAAAGCCAGCTTATGAAATGAGGTGATTAAACTGAGGATCTATGTATTTTTAATGCACAAGTAACAAGGTCTGGTTCCCATATTACTTTATGATTAACCACCTTATAATTCAGTTGACTATTATGTTGTATATTCCAGTGGGTGTAATGAAGCAGCAAAGCAGATGGAAATGGTAGAAAATACAACATTCTTCTGTCATTAATTTGACAGACAGGAATCCATATTTATTGCTACATGTCTCAGCTTTCATGGGGTGAGTCACTGAGGTCATCAAGTGTGCAGGTCCAGTGAACATAAAACACCCTTACTTACCAAGATGGCTGAACTATACTGTCTTTTTAGTGTTGTAACGAAATGAGTTTCTACAATAAACATTGCAAAGGGCAGTCGAGTAAATTCAGATTCATAAAACTGGCAGTTCCGTCTCCTGCTTTGGGTGCAGTTTAGAGATGAAGCATAATGTAGCTTAACATGCACACAAACACACGGAAATAATTAGAAAATATATTGTTTTAAGGAAAAATAAAGTGAACTGGAGGTGTTCCAACTTCAATCGTGTAACAAAGCTGGTGAACAGGTTAATTTTGCAAAATGGTATATCTTTAGTTAAAGGGAAATTAATTTATACATATATTTTTTAAAATTTAGTTGTGAAATATCAGTGCTTTCTTTCAGTTACTAATTTCCCATAGGCCATCAACAAGAACACATACATGTTTTTGGAAATTTTATTTTCTTATTGGGAGCAAAAATAGGTTCTGCAAATAATAACTACAAATTGAGGTTTATGACTTTAGTGTCATGCAAAACGTTGATTGAGACCCAATTGCTTTTAAATTACACTTTTTCTCTAGAGTGTTGATAAAAATGGCTACTGCTGATGTTTTGTCAGTTTCAATAGGATGATTCTTAGCTAGAAGCGTAATTTCAGCTTAAAAGCAAATATTTCACATTTATTTCCTGTGTTTTTTCCTGAAAAGATCAACAGAGTGTGACAAAAAAGAACAACCATTTCCAACTGCTCAGCCTTATAATTAATGCTTCAAAAAGTAACAAAATATAAATTTTCTGGATGGATTTGTGGCTTGTCTGTAAGGGGGGATGATTGGTCCGAAGCCCAAGCAGGTGAGAACCACAGAGATTGTGTCATGAGGGATAAAAGTTTTAGGAGGAAATGTCAAACATGCCTCTCCCCAGAGACACTCAATTCGCATTCTGAGAGATCCAAGTTGTTGAAATGAAATATACTGTCACCAGAGTTAAAGGTCTGCCTTGGGGTCCTCTCACAGTGGGACATGGTCTGAAAACCTCTAAAAAGGAGAACACACACTTTAACCAGCTCAAATGACTTCTTTTGATTATCGTCTGCCCCCCAGATGAAGAAGCTTTATCACAGATAAATTTATCTTTTATCTGTGTTTCTAAGTTGAGCCAAGCCACCCCATGGTTAAAACTCACTTCAGTCACTTGAATCTGGGATGTTGTACTTTCAGCCGAGATCCATATTTCATGATCAAAGGTATGGATCAGAAGTCAGACCGAAAGACAACTGAAAACCTTCATTTTATAGCTGAGCCCTTTATTTATCATTACAAACTGAAATCTTTGGGCCTCCAAATTTTTGGAGGCCCAAAGAACTTGGAGACACACTGTTTGGCTATATTGTTCTTTTCTAGATACAAGACAAGAGGAAACATTCAACCCTGCTGCTGTGTTTTGATGGTGATTGAGGCTGACTGACAGCTCTGAGATCCTCTTCCTGGCTTTGATTGGTCGTTTCTGACTAAGCAGTGTATTTCTCAGATTAAAGTGGAGCCATAAGGAAAAGCGGCCTCCCACCCCCATTAAAACAACTGATACTGAGCTCTTAATTTAAATCTTTGCATTTTTTATTTAGGCGAATTGATTTAACAGCCAGGATCACTGCCTCGAACGTCTTCCACCCGTTTTCTTCACACAGTCTTATTCAAATATATGCCTGATTGTATCCCTTGGTGAGGCTAACAGCACAAAGAACATCACTGTTTTAAGATAAAAGCTTTCCCACATGCATTGATCTCTGTCACTGTACATAAACCAGTGTAACTGAAGCTAATTGGAACACAATTATCTGTCTGCGTTACCATTAAATTTTACCCTCACAGCGCTCAATTTTAAGGCAGCAATAACCCGGAGAAAATATTACAGACCTGGCAAATCTGAAAGAAATCCCATAAATATCAAAATATTTACATTGAAACATATTGCAGATACTGAATTACAATTGATTATGCACACTGTTTAAACAGCGACCTGCGTTAATACATCATGCACAGTCGATCCACCGCTGGATGAAAGCCAGACTTATTGACATGCTTCTGGTCGCTGAGCCAAGAAGACAATGTAGTGATGATGTTTCTTGTTGAGAGGTTGATATACTTTCTGAAAAACAATAACAATAATATTGCAGCTATTTCTGTTTTATTTTAAGCATGTGATGTTTTGGCTTTTGAATTCAACTGCACATCAAAAAAAATGATGCAAGTTTACCATCTCTTGCAGGGAGATAAAAAAAAAAAGTCAAATCAAAAACAAATGCTGCAGGTACAGCATTAGAGAGCTCTTTATGAAAAGTACATGTTATGTGTTGGTTGCAATGATGTTCTTTAGAAATGCAAGCAAAACATTGAGACTTTGCATCACCTCTTAATACATTTTTAATTAAACAGATCATATTCAAGATAATCTCCATTTATAATAATAAAAGATTCATAATTAAAACATGATCTGATGCGAGAACAATGAAAAGGAGATGTGCATTCCAGTTTCTTGGTTTTACATCAAAGACTCCAGTTTTCCACAATGACAGAAAAACAACTAAAAGAATTACATGAGGGTAAGGGCGAGGTGACATACTGCATTCAAATACTGATAGCTCCAGCAAGTTCAAAACTCTAAAAGTGAAGTACATAAGAATGCATGGTGGAAGAAAAGGATGAACCATCACAAAAAATGAAAAAAAAAGTGCAGATCAAAGTTTTAGGGAGTTGTGGTTTTGACTGCAAAATACACCCCGTTCCAACTTTTATCATTTTATTCCATGAGCCCAGCCAAGAAAAATCTATAATATCGGGGTAGGAACATAGCAAAGTGAACCACTAGAACAAAAAATAATAATACGAACACTAAAATAATATGACATGTGTAACTTAGACATTAAAAACACCGAAGACTGGATGCTATCGACATTTCTAATAAAGGCTGTTCATGTCAAACCTTCATTCGAATTCTTAGCATGAATTTGAAAGTTAAACACTGGCTACAATAAGGAAAATAATAATTTTCTTCTTTGTTTTTTTTGTCTTACAAGCCTATTTTTAGTCAAACTAATCTTTTTAAACCCCCTTAACTATCACCTCAAAAACACTTGCATGTCATTGAATGGGTCTATGAGGACACCAGCATCCTTGTGACAGATAAGGGGTTAAATTTTAATAGCAGCATGTGAATTTAGGAAACTGACACCGGCACTAGTACATGGCAGTAATTTGACCTGCTTGCAGTAAAAACATAAAGGAAAAGCTAATGCAGAACCACAGAATCAGCAGTTTCTAATCTGTAATGGTGTATAAACAAGCAAGCCTGGGAAACAGGTTGTCACCACAATGTGCTGTACATGGTTGTATTAACTGATTTACATGAAGGTTCTACAATTTTAGCATTTATGGAATAACATAGCATCTTTTTTTTTTACTTTGGAGTCAGCAACACTTGACAACACATTGTTTTGGGCTTTGTTAAATATGAATGAAATATAATTTAAAGGCAAAGTTTAGAAGTTAATTAGATAATAAATCATAGCCAGTGAAATTGTGTAACGTAAATTAACAGAACGCTCTATAATTAAATATGTTTTTAACTAGGCTACTCATAAAAACGTAATTTTCATACCAATGCCAGTAAATCAAAGATTTCGTGGGCCAAATCTGATCTTAACAGTTTTCGTCATCCTGGTTTACCACTGATCCTTTTAGCGTTTTCCTCAAATGTTTTTTAAAGCTTGTCATCATGAAAGACAGCTGAAGGATCTGCTTTTAAAAATACCTCTTCTGTACTCCTCACAGTGTAATTTAAGTGTCTCTTTTTGCAAGACGTAAAACAGTGACTAATGAGATACTTCACAGTACAGCTCTCCACTGTCTTCTTGCAGACAGCAGCAACTGGACTCAGATGTGCTTGGAAGGCAGAATTCTCCATTCTTGTGCCATAGATAAATCCACTCCCTGCCCTTAAAAGAGACTTATAGAGTTAACTGCAGACACACTAGGTCAGCAAATCTATGTGCTTCTCTTCAGAATCAATACAAGCGGTTTTAAAATGACAGAAAAAAATCCTCAAACTCAGCAAGCATAGATACAAGTCTGAATTAATTACATCAGGTGACATTAATTTACCTGTTTCACTAAACCTTTCCTTTTCTGAAAACGCACACACAAAAAAACAACAGAGTTCATTTTAAATATTTTCCAGGTATATGCTTCTGACAATAGTTTCCTGGAGTTTCGCTCATTCCTCGTGGCAGAACTGATTTTACTAAATCAGGTTTGTAGGCCAACTCGCTCAAACACAAACCTAGAACACCCGTTTGTCCCCAAGCTTCAACTAAGTGCCTAATTTCTAAGATCTTCTCCAAGAAATCATACACTCTCTGCACAAAGCAGCCTAAATATGAGGCATTAAGCTTTTTATCCAAAGTAGCAGTGCATTCACTAACATTTCATTTAAGTTTCATTAAACCACAGAGTATTTCTCTAATACAAAAGTCTCCTCCTAAGATCCCCCACCAATAAAAATGTTTCAGTACAGATTTGGTTCCCAACCTGAGCAGTGGATAAGCCAAACAATTTAATCATTACGACTGTGGCTCTGTGGATAGAGTAGTCATCTCGTGATCGGAAAGTTGCAGGTTCGATTCCAGCTTCCTCCTGCCACATGTCGATGTGCTCCTGGGCAAGGCACCTAACCCCAAATTGCCTACCAAACTGCGTATTGGTGTATAAATGTGTGTGATTTGAGTATGTGTTTGTGAGTGCGAATGGGTGAATGTGGCTCTAATGTAAAGCGCTTGGAGTGGTCAAAAATTATTAGATAAAGCGCTATATAAGTTCAGTCCATTTACCTTTACAACGAAAATTAAAAAGGGATTTTAAGGAAACAAAAACAATGAAATAGAAACAAAATTTTGATTTTGTTTCTGTTTCAGAAGCTTAAGTTATTCTGTCTAATCTATTTTACCAAGTAACCAGAGGTCTTAACACTTGGTAAAATTGTTGTAGAGTTTTTATTGCCAGAACAGATCATATACATTTTAAATTATGCACCTTGTCATCACATGACTTAGGAAAACATATTTTGGCAGTAGCAGACAGAAGGATCCTACTAAACCAGCACTTAAGAAATTGAAGCCTATTATAACTTTTTTATGTCAATGTAACTGTAAATAAGGGCAACAGAATGTTTAAAGACATTTTGATCCTGTAGCAAAAAGAGATTATTCAAGATACTTAAGCTATGTAAAGTAATTTCTAAATCATTTGCAGTTTAAAGACCAGGAACACTCGCTGCCTCCTTTTCCAAATCAGAACCGACTTCTTTCCAATAAATTCAGAAAGTGAGAACACTTGGGAATTCCCTCCCATTTACAGTAATATCTCTCCTCCTTATGACCCAGTACTTCCTCAGGGTATCCTCCAGGTCATTACATACTGCGCACTGAAATCTAAACAGTTGTCCAAATTTACCTCCAGCATGCGACTAAGATTTTTTTGTCTTTTTTTTACTGTGTTGAGTCCACGTTAAACTAATTTACAGGCAAAATCTGTAGATAAAAACTTTGAATCCCAGCCAAACTCTCATGTCATACTCAAATCTGTTTTTCTTTAGATAAAAAAGTATATTTTTTTTTAACTTTCAACATGCACAAAAAAATCTAAGTTTTGAACATGTGTCAAAAAAAGAGAAGAAAATAGGAAGTGGCAAAAATCTGTACAAAGTTTTATTTTTACTTTTCAAAAGGTATCAAGATTACATTACTGCTCAAATGCAGTTATGTTTTACAATAAAATAGTATGGGAATGACTAACTTTTTACATTTGCACAAAAATATATATTGAAATGCGAGTCATTTCAATGAAAGATATGCATTTACAGGAAACATGCCTGCCGCATTTGTTTTACAGCTAACTTTTGCAGACATTCTCGTTTTATCAGGCCAAACATAACGTAACTAAATTAAAAGTAAAAGGCTACAATGACCCATTTGAAATTAGCCAACAGACAGTGTGATGTGACTGAACAAAGAATAAATAGAACAAAGAACTACAAGCAGCTATAACAGAGCCTATTGTTTCATTAGATCTCAGCGTCGCTCACATCCTGACTCTCCTAGTTCACAGAGGCCAAGTTTGTTCCTTTTGACAAAACCTTCTCACTGGGATACTAAAAATGTACTGGAGATTTAAAAAAATAAAAATCAAAAATCAAAACTGAATGTGCATGGCAACTTGTGTGCTGCACCAAGGTGTCAAAAATAAATGTATATTCTGATCTTTCATTTTTAAAATTACTCCTGGCTGTCTTCACACTGTAATGCAAGACTTATGTTCACTCATGTCCACTTCTTTCTCTGTGAATATTCTTCTGATTGGAGATATTAACATTAAATTCACATCAGATGTTGATGATAAACACACATATCAAAACAATTTAGTTAATAAATTAAATGTAATGAAGTCCAACCACAGGGACAGCTATTGAACCCATCAACACAATGTGTTCAAACGTGTCGACCATGCTTTGACAATGCTTTGAAAGCAACAGCTGAAATATATTATAAAGTGAGGCAATATACAACAAGTTTAATAATATTAGATAGCCTATTAAAAAGATTTCTCATTACCAAGATATTATACAAATAGCATTTCATTATGGTTGGAGAGTTCTTTCCTTTGTAAACTTAATGTAATTATACTCGTGCTTTTGTTTTTAACTATAAAAACTGAATTGGCCCCAAACGTTTAGGACCTGAAGGTAGTTTGTATGTCAAAATGGCTCAGAACAACACCTGAACGATGCTTACCAAAGAAGTTGCATCGATTTCATCATTGTTGAAAATGTTTTCCAATAAAGTAATAAATACATTTTGGTAAACGTGTTCAATACTCATTTCAAATGCCATTCAACTTCATTTCACAAACTGTCATTTATGGACTGATTTGTTACAGCTTCTGTGAGCATCAGTTGGGTTGATACTGATTTAGGATAATTGGGATTTTAGGTGTAAATTAATTTTACAGGCAATTAAGTCAAATAAAGTTGATTTACAATTTTACGTTTGAATGGCTGACGAAGCATGTGCTCTTCATTATCTAGGGTCACTTGTTCGATATCTTTTCTATCTTTCTTCCTCTACATAATGCAGCTCAGATGAGAGGAAGGATGTGGGGAACAAGCTTTGTTAACACAAAAACAACAGCTGGAAACAACGCGATTCCTTTTTCCAGTACAGGTCTGCGGAGTGTTGAAGTAATGCATACAAAGGACCCTGGATCAAAACATGGATGAAGTGATGTTGTTCTCAGAATATTACTTCCCTAATGGTAACAATACCTCATTTACCCAGGCCATTTCCTGCTGTAATTGTGTGGACAACACTTACACTGCATTCAGAAACTAGCACACACCCTTGCATAGAAATCAGAAGGGAAACGGTCTGTCTAATCAAATATGTCTAAACTACAAGTCATGATGTGTTCGAGTGAACAAGAATACTGTCTTGTATGAACATTTATTGTGTTGAACATAGATTGTGAACAGGTCTTTAAAATTAAGTAACTTTTTTTTTTAAAAAGGGGTTTTACTACACATTTGATCCATTGCACTCAAAGTATTGTTTACTCTTACAAAATTTCAGAAATATGTCTCCATGGGAAATTTACCGCACACCCAACTCCTACCAGAGGAATGTAAACAATTGAACTCTACCACATATGTATTTTACTAGAATATAATGTAACCATCATGTTCACAGGATCTGACAATATTTATTTTGTTTTTTATTTTTGTTGTACATTCCTTTATTTTGTCTGCTTTGCCTCTATACTCATCTTCTCTCATTTTCCATTTTTAACAGTAACATCTGTCTCACATACAGGACCTGAAGAGTTTTGTAAATTCCCAACATCTGCCCTAACAGCAGAATCAATCAAATTACAATAGAGAGTTATCCTAAGATTTCTGCTGAAAATAGACTCCGAGTGCGGTTTTACATAGACAAAAGAATAGGAGATGTCTGTAAGAAATAGATAAATGAGAAATTAAATAGATACTAACAACTTCTTACATCTTGATGATGAGACGTAAGAAGTGTTTGATGCAGCAGTTCTTTATTTTACCAATATACATGTTTGATTTCTCGTGTACTACAGATGCTGACGTTCCACAGTTTGCATAAAACAGTTAATGAATGGGAGCGACAAATTATTACTAGTATGTCGAAACGACTCATCAACTCCTGACATTGACTTTGAAATTAAACCTACCAATCATCTTATTTAAGGGCATAACTGAGCAAAAACACTGTCTCTCTAGTGTTTTTCCAAGAAGATATTTTGAATGTGACCAAGATGAGTTCACAGGCAGTGGGCAGAAGGAGCAGCTCATGGAGATAAACTGCTTGGGAGTTGCACAGAAAAGTACAATGAAGAGAGCGTTGAGAACCACTGAGGTATGCACAAAATTCCCAGGGTACACACACAGACATGCATACTTCACTCTGATCGAAACAGGCTCACCATTTCCACACAGAGAGGCATTGTATGCACAGCCCCACTCACAACAAAGGCGACATGCAGCGAACCCAAGCTTTTCATCTACCATCTACACCTGCTGTGAGCTTCTGTGTGTGCGCTGTTGGAAAGAACAAGTGACAGAGAACAAGACCAACTGATCAGCTGCTAGGACACAAAATATTTTCCATTCGTTCGTCTAAAAAAAAAAAAAAAAAAAAAAAAAAAAAGATGCAAGACAATTCAAAAGAAGAAAAACTTTCAAAGTGAAATAAAAACTAGTTTTATTATACTTTGAGTAACAATGTAATTTTGGGAGTCTTTCTGTTGAGGCCACAACAGAGGAGACTGAATTCCTGAAAAGATTAAATGTTTGGGTGCAGCTGGGGGTAGAAATGCCAAAGGCGAGTAATATGATCAAATGACAAAGCCACATCTGCTGGTGATTTAGAATAAAATTTAGATGTGTTGTAATGGACATTTACTTTGTAAACCAATCGACCAAGTAAATCATAACTAGTCGCAGAACAACATTAGATGTTGATGCATAAATGAAATCGTCTTAACCTGCTGGGTCTCATTCCATCCAGCCAGCAAAAAGGAAATTGTTGCAAAATTTAGAATATTGCTATCCAGTAATCCATTACAGCCATGCTCAGAAAGTTAATGGTGGGAGCCAATCACCTTGCTTCATTGGATGCAACAAAATAGAAAGCACACACTTTTCCAGACTATAAACATGAAATAACACACTGTTCTTTCCTTCAGTTTTTTTTAATAAAAAGAATGTAAACCTTCTACCCAGAAACCAGCAGCACACAGCTCCTTTTATGCATTTAGATGTTGAAATAGAGCAAAGTTTACAGAAGAGAGTTCAGATGAGTCAGAGCTTTGAAGGAAAATAAAAAGTGGGAAAAATAATAAGTCAGGTTAAACACAAAAAAGCAAATTGGTGACACTTGGTAAAGGTTTGACTGGCACAGCCCCCCAAATAAAAGTAAAACCTTTTAATAATTTGCGAATAGAGCTACTTTACCTCTGGCTTTAATGATATGTTGTATGCGCAATATGAATGCATGAATGATCTCTTTGTATCATTCATGCATTCGATGAATGCATGAATGATAGGGCACTCAAGCACTGCAATGCTCAAAATTAATTACTGACCCCTACATAACAGTTTTCTTACTTTTGAGCAAATGTAGACAGTTCTTACACAATCCCAATAATCCTCTTTTCTTAGGGTAACTCCAACTTTCAGAGTTCTTGTCCTGAAAAATTAAGCTCTAAATATTGTCTTAAACTTAAAAGATGTTATTCTTTGCCAAAGTAAGTTTAAAGGAATGATATGAGGAAAAGGTTAGCATGGACATCCGGGCAATCCAAGTTTAAGAGGCTCGTAAAACACACACAAAAATGAGTTCAGATGGCAGAATCAAATTACAGTAGATGAGGTCTGGTATAGCACTGTATGGCACTAAGAGGAGCTGGAATGCACGGTATACAGAAATGAATAGGAGCACAAGCATATAATAATAATGCAGTATAAGTGCCACTCTGGTGTATCTGGTTCTGGGCAAGTCCCTTGCCTCTCTGAGTACCATCAGTCACCTCTAATACACAACTGACTGAAAGAATACAAAACACCTGCAGATGGCTATTTAGCGCACATCTGGTCAGACCAGAAGGTTCAAGATATTACAAATAACACAAAGAAGTGCAAAAATACCAAGATCTGACCTTCTAAACTGACAGGCTTGAAAACAGCAGTAATCATCACATGAGCAGCCAACAGGCTCTTATTCTGGAGCAGCTGCAAAGATGCTAGGCTCAGACTGAAAGAATCTGTTGATAAGATAAATGTTAGTCATGCTCTTTACAAGTCTGTGGTTTAGGCAAGGAGTGGCAAGAAGAGTGAGACCAAAACACAACTTGTTGACCTATATGCAAAAATGCTGTGTTTGGAGGAAAAACAAACACAACGAACCTGCATGATACTTAAGATTGCAGTGGAGATTCACCTTCCAGGAGGACAACCTATATAGAATATGGAATCATTTAAACTGAAGCATATATACAGAATGGTTTAAGAGCCAAAGACCTAAATCCGAGTGAGAATCTGTGGGAAGAGTTATAAACTTGATGTTCAAATCTCATTTCTACCAATACAATTGATGTTGTGGACATAATTTTATCTATAGATATTCAAAGCTGACAAAGATATTCCCCAAAAGATTTACAAGTGTAATTGCAGGAAAAAAAATCATCCTACAAAATGTTAATTCAGGAAAGCTGAACATAAATGCACTGCACACTTTTCATGTCTTCATTCATAAAATACATTTGTTGTTGGGGGGTTATTGAGCTTTACATTAAAACTACCAACTGCTTTGTGTTATAGCTAAAATACAGTGAGGTTTGTGGTTTTAACCTGACAAAACTGTGAAAATTTAAAGTACTTATGTAAGGCGCTTTTAAGGCTAGTAAAGAGTTAAAAAAAAAGAAAAGGAAAAACAATGGGAAAAAACAACTACAATAAATGAAAAATTTTAATGTGAAAGTGCTTCAAGAATGAAATTTAAGGAGTTGCCAAGGTCATAAGTGTCGCTTAGTCGCTGACCACATTAAGCGCTTTAATAAATCAGTGAGCTACACGTTCATCTTCCAGCCAATCAATAATCCCAAGACCAGTCAAGATGAGTGGCATTAAAAGTACAGAAATGCAATGCACAACCTTATGCAGTCACAGTGGCAATCTATAGTCCAAAGGGCCTTAACAAGAAACACTGAATTCACTTAGCAGTGAAAATAAATGGAAAAAAAGTAATTTGCTGTCTCTATAACAAATGCACCACATGTACAGGACAAGATCGAAGATGTTAAAACACACAGCATCACATAAACATGCCGAGCACAAGAACACTGATCATCATGCCTACAAACTAATGTGGTTTGTTTTTACTTCAGAAACCTCCACTGCACCAGAGATGATGAGGTGTGATCGCTAAAACACAAAAACATGCACAGAAACTTCACCACAAAAATAAGAAGTGAAAATGTCAACATATGTTAGCTTGAATAAGAAAAGGAGATACAACCAATCAAAGATATTTTTCTATCAGATACGAATATTGAAAAAAAATAAATAAATACAAAGCTGACTAACAAGCTGCCTCCACTGAACCTTCCACGTTTCTTATCTTCCTCAAATGGCCTGACATCTCTGCTGCCAAACATTCAGTGGGCGGCCCAGTGTTTGAGTTCTGAAGTCCAGCCGTAAAGGCACCACATGATGTCCAGTGATCAAAGAGGAATCTCACCGACTGACACGGCCCGGGTTCTGGCAAACCTCCAGCATTCTCTCATGTCATCAAGATTCCCGATGTTGTTGAAGCATTCACACATGGTTCTGTGCAGACAGATCAAAGACGACTTCCGAAGCTCGACACCCAACAGGCAACAAACCAAATTATGTTGGTCTTAAACATAATTTAACTGCAGTAGCAAAAAGTTATTCCTTGCGCATAAAGTAGAGATAAAATTCAAATTTATGTGCAGCCTTTTCACATCTGAATGTCTGTTCCTACTATTGAATAAATAAAAATGGATGCTTCTGCACACTGGCTCGTGACAAGTCGGTTATGAGGTACCTCCAGAAACTGGGCTTGCAGGCTGTTTTTCCCCTGCTGGTCATAAAAAGCTGGGAATAAAATCAAGAAAAGGGAATGAAATTCTGAGGCCCGACTGCTGACTTTGAGCTTCATCAGTAGCAGCATCAGAAAACAAAACTATTCTGAATTAGATCTTGTAGCAGGATTAAACAGACTCCAGAGCATATCATTGCCCTGTGACAGAAAAATATTTGTTTACCACAGCTCCTTGTAGCTAAGGTGAGACTCTTTTTCTAAACTTCCCCCTGAAGGTAAACATCAGTTTGCCAAGTCAGCAAAACCAGACCAGAGCCACATGTTATCCTGACAGCATGCTGCCCACCAGCCGCAACCCACCTAAGCTATTTGTTGTGCATTTCAGTGATAAATGCAACTCTTTATAGAAGACAAATGTGCCTTCAGCAATTAGACAATACAAAGCCTTACAAATCCCCACACTGACAAGAAAGCTAAAGCTAAACGCTGCACCCACAGGGGGAAGTTGCATAATTTAAACTACAGGCAAGAGGAAGAGCCACTACAAATTATTATTTTAAAACTGTGTGCATGAGACTTTTTAACATATTATCTGAAGATCCTTCGATTCTCTCTCCTGTGACAGCACCTCAGCTGTGAGATTAGAAATTAGAAAAGCAGTGATCTCCCGGTGCTTCATCTGGCTCGGTTTGATGGTAAGGCGCCTGTGGGGGTCTTCACAGGACAGCTTCTAACACTGTGGGTTTTCTTCAGTAATGACATCCCACAGATTGCATAACTCTGCCACTGTACAGCCTTCAGGCGTCAACTCTCTGCTACTGTAACCATGAGGCGTCAGCGACTCCCATCCCCCTCTTTCTCTCATATACATGCAGTGTGCTCTCACAGATAATCGCACACATGCTGCACGCTCAAGGTCCCATTGTATCCGACGAGCTCTGAGGAGGCATGAGCTGGCTGCCGTCACACTCAGTTTCAATGTGCAGTACACACAAAGAAATTCATGAGTAAAGCTCAGAACAAAGCTTCATTGGCTGAAAAAAACAAAACAAAAGAAGCAGCAGTCACGAGACGTTGTGATCTTAGACACTGCGATCCCACGTGTTTTACAACACATCAGCTGAGTCAGGAGATTTTTCAACAGAAAGCAGGAAATCAATACATTTGGCAAGCCTGGTGGAGTAGCTCTTTTATTTAGCAGATAATTCTCAATTTTACTCACATACATGAGATGGCTCCAAATACAACAAGAAGCAAACTCTTACTTCTAGTAAGAAGTAAGAAGGTTCTGTCAGTTTATTTAATCAGATAGGGACTTTTTTTTTGACTGGGGAAAAAAGAACGTCCAAGTCAGCCTAAACCCATTAAAGAACAAAACTGAGAAAAAACAATTCATCTGTGCTGCATAAGCAATAAATAAATGCCTTCAGTCCTTAACTTCACACATCAAACTCTTCCATCCACCCAGCTAGGATCAACTTCATGACTCCAGTGAAGACTCGTGAGAATACAGCTATAAATCCTCCACTAGAATAACTTGAAAGAAATGTAAAATTGGTTCCTAATAGCGAAATCATCAGAGACATATTGGCAGAGCATGTGTGCTCACATATGAGTTGTATTTGAAAAGTTGGGAAAAGTGATGCATAAGCTTTCTGTACGTTTCCCTGCCTTCATGCCACTTAAACAAAAACATCATTGAACTGGAAGGATTTTTTTAGTTTTCAAAATGTTTAAAATACAAATCTAAACAGGATGACAAGCAAATCTATTCAAACCCCTTTTAATTTGATGCTCCTAAAAAAGGCCAATGCAACAAACTTTATTCAGACTCATCAAAAGAGTCCGAATAGAGTCCGATTTAATCTCAGTGTAAATCCAGTTCTTTCATGAAGGCCTCAGAGGTTTGAGAGAACATTAATGAACAATATCATAAAAGAGAATTTAATAGCTAGAATAGCATGGTCAAAGTCTAAAGCTGCATTTAATTGAGAATTTTCTAGTTTCAAGAATTAGAAAATTGCCTATTTCCAGGTGCTGTCCATCTAGTCTGGCTTACTTTAGGAAAAAAAGACAGACTAGACAAAGGCTAGACGAACTCCAAATAACTTGTGGCCACAATTGAACAGACAGGTGGTTCTACTAAGCTTCACCAGGAAGCTGAACATAGACACATCCAAGTTTTTAATAAAAAAATGTATAATAATTTTCTTCCACTTCACAATTGTGTGCAAATAATACACTAACATTTGTGGTTGTAACAATGCGAAAAAGGTCATGAATACTCATTGTATTGAATACTTTGTCAAGGTACTGTAACTGAATACTACAAAATTTTATACCATCATCATAAGGAGGCAATAAAGCCTTTGTTACACATGGTTGCAATAAGCAGCGTAGTGGTTGCTAACCAGACAACGCCTTAAATAGGAAGACAAACAAAACAGAGGAGTCTGCCAGAAAAAGTGAGAGGAATGTTGTAATCTTTCTTTCATGTCAACTCGTAGTAACTGTATCTCCTCCAGAAGTGGAAACGGCCTATTCAAGCAATGAGAACACAGTTTTTAATGAGCCGGGATTCATTTGATGATTTTCTAGAATGTAATAATAAAATGCATATAGTACATAAATAAACCCAATGTAAAAAAATAAATAAATGTGAACATTTTCTGAATGTGTGGTCAAATTTTGCTATTTTAGGCTAAGATGTGTTAAAATAACAGATGGATTCCAAACTTACTAAATTATAGACTAAAATCTTCCAGATGTGTCTGGCCATTGTTCAGTGATTCATACGATGTTACTCCAAATGCTTAATTTAATTCCATTGGAGGGGTGTCAATTTCCAGTCCTCTGGGGCCTGTGTTAGTTAACCAACTTCTAGATCTGACTGTTTAATACTGAAATGTCTCACTTCAATCTCAACTTGAGTTCTTAGCTGCAAAAACACCAGTGAGGAACACATTTAAATTTCTGAAAGTGATAATAGAAAAGGTAGCAAAAAACCAGTCCTAAAGATCCAACAAGGTGTGCCAACAAGCGTGAACATTAATAATTTCCACATGAAAGGAAAAAAGACTCATCAGTTTATAGCTTGGGAAAAAAGTCTTTCTTTTAAAATATGTAGCCAACTTCTGAGCTGTAGTGTTAGAGTAAAGGATCTCTTGAACACAACAGATAAATAGTAAGTAGCTTTAATATCTACAAAGTATCTGTTTCAAGTCAAACCAATACAGTAATGTCTACAGCTACAGGGTA
Organism: Poecilia picta; assembly: GCA_033032245.1. NCBI lineage: Eukaryota > Metazoa > Chordata > Actinopteri > Cyprinodontiformes > Poeciliidae > Poecilia > Poecilia picta. Next base: position 16,697,809 of record CM065374.1, read on the forward strand.
TTAAATGGGACTGCCACCCACCAGCTGCTGGAAGAGACATCCTCATGCTGCTCTGTTTGGTAAATCACTTATATATTTATCACTGTGTGATATTTATCCTGTACAATCCAACAGAAAAAGAAACATCGTTTAAAAACACAAAGTATTTAAAAAAGTCGAATTTCCTGGTCGTGCAAGTATGCGCATCATTAGACTAACTTTGTTTAATCGCCTTTTTTTGTTTGTTTGATTTAGATTTTTTCCGTCTTTGACAGTGGTTCACCATGCCACATCCTGACTAGGTCACATACATTCACCCTGCTTGCAAAGGTTTTTCTAATCTACCAAGTTGTGAGGACATCTCTTGTCCACAGCCCTCCTCAGGCGACTTAACAGATTTTCTATCAGATTCAATTCTGGGTCTAGACTAGACCAATCCAAACTTTTGTATTTCCTCACAATTCACTCTTTTAATTCATCAGACGTGTTCTCAACTTCATTGTCATGGTGAAAAATAAAACTCCAGTCAATCTTGCACTTTCTAGCACCTGATTGTTGGGTCAAACCGGCTGCTATTTGAAACTTCAAACTTTAAATCACAATGAACTTTGGCTTAGTGCTGTTTGGAGGTTTACAATGGACTACAGGTAGAAAACAACTATTAACAATGAAGCAGTAACACAACACAAACCATGTTGCAAACCTGCTGTAAAGCACATGCTATGGTGGAGCTGAGCTGCCTCGGAGTGAATTATGAAAAGCGGGAATGATGACGGCTGCTAAGGAGGAATAAGCCACAAACAGAGAGTTCAAAGTTAAATATTCATTCCAAATTCAAATCTAATCCACTTAAGTAGGACTGACAACTTGTCTTTTGGCTGAATTTGTTGAGAATGGCATTATCTTGACAGCAAAAATAAACGTGCCTGCCGGTAAAAATATCAGAAAAACACTTAGGAGTGCCATGCTGCAAATGCTGAAACGGGTGCAAAAGCACAGCAATATGGAAGGTGACAAATGTATAGATAAAAGTAATTTAAATTAAAATACAGAAAGAGAGCGAGAGATGTTGCTACCTGAGAGGCAGATGAAAGTCGTGTAATCTCCCTGGCCACCAGTGGCCAGGAAAGGTATCTTCTTCTTTGTCCTCCTCTTCACCTGTACACCAGCGAGCATCTTCTCATCGTGAGGCGTGAAGAGCTCCTTGTTGATGGCCGACTTGGCACTCATCTCCGACGCAGGCAGAAATAAACCAGTGAAAAACGACTAAATGGAGGGATCCAATCTTCACTGAAGAGGAGAAGAGAAAAACAGACACAGCAAATTTAATTAGGCAGAAAAGGGATATTCTGCATATTAGAGTCACATTCTAATTCACACTTCTGGAAGTCCATCAAATACAACCACTTTTTTGTGTATTTTAAATATTATCATAGTAAGAAGAGCATAAAATATTAGTTAATTGAGTGTTAGTTTTAGCTTATAGTACAACATCCACAACATATACTTGGTTCATCTGTACAGTGTTTTGCACCAAGTGAAGAATCATAATTGTAAAAAATTGAAATTAATCGACTCTGAAGTATTGATGTTTGACTTTATAGAAGAAAAAAAATATTAGGATTATTGAATCAGAGAACAGGATGAACAATGGTGAGCAACAGTTTCATGGTTTGCCAAAAAATGTGATTAGCTTTTAGGCATCACAAAACTGCATGCACATAAATGACATAACCATAATTCAGCACTGTGAAAACGTGGTGCCAGGACCAATCTCTGGGGATTAGCTTTGCCTATTTTAAGGTAGCTGAACATAACCTTTTTGTAATTCACACAGCGAGATCATTTTTAATCTAAGCTAAGAATCGCCGCGATCTAGCACAAAAATATCATCACCTCATTCAAACTGCTACTACTATCTTTTAAATGGGTTCTAGCTTTTGTTAACTTTTTGTGATGGGAAATTGCCAACTGTGTTAACACATCTCTAAATACTTTACAGAAAAAGCACTGTTCAAGAAAAAAAAACTCAGGGTTGCTGCACCAGCTTTCTGTCAAACCACAAATATAGCAGACATTCTGGCTGCATCTTAAGGTTGCATATCAACTCAAGGCCAAGTTTTCACCGAAAAAACAAGCAAGAATGGTACGCTTCAATCAGAAGTTATATACTAACTTTATTTCATCAATCCATTTCCAGTCATGGTGCCTCATTAGCACCATTTCATTCTGTTTCCACAGGAGAAAGTCCCTGCTATGTGAAAGCCACGTTTATCTTCACAGGTTTAAAATGCTGGTCAGCATCATTAAAAATATTTGCAAACACCAACTGTTGTGTAAAAATAAATTAGACTGGTGAAAGAGTGGGTGTCCTGAAGATGAACACAAAAGTCCTGATCTGGTGCTAGTTTTATAGAAAACAATATATATATATATATATATATATATATATATATATATATAAAGGCCACGGATGTTAAGACTCGGAAGTTACTAACCATGCATGGAGGGTTCCACCCCAAATCCAGCACCCTGAGACTGTACACGAGCCGTAAGGAAGGAGGCAGAGGACTAGCGAGTGTGAGAGCCACTGTCCAGGATGAAACATCCAAGATCCATAAATACATCAAGGACAAAGCCTCAACGGATGATATGCTCAGCGAATGTCTCAGGCAATGGGGAACAAAGGATGAGGGGCTAGAGGTTCCATCATGGGAGAACAAGCCCCTACATGGGATGTACCACCGACAAATAACTGAAGTGGCTGATATCAGGAAATCCTACCAATGGCTGGACAAAGCTGGACTCAAGGACAGCACAGAGGCTCATCCTGGCTGCACAGGAACAGGCCCTAAACACCAGAGCAATAGAGGCTCAGATCTACCACACCAGACAAGACCCAAGGTGTAGGTTGTGCAAGGAGGCCCCTGAGACAGTCCAGCACATAACAGCAGGGTGCAAGATGCTGGCAGGGAAAGCGTACATGGAACGACATAACCAGGTGGCGGGCATAGTGTACAGGAACATCTGTGCAGAATATGGACTGGAAGCCCCGAGATCGAAGTGGGAAACACCCCCAAAGGTGGTGGAGAATGACCGAGCTAAGATCCTGTGGGACTTCCAGATCCAGACAGACAAGATGGTAATGGCGAACCAACCGGACATTGTGGTGGTGGATAAAGAACAGAGGAAAGCCGTTGTGGTGGATGTAGCTATACCAAGTGACTACAACATCAGGAAAAAGGAGCATGAGAAACTGGAGAAATACCAGGGCCTCAGGGAGGAACTGGAAAAGAACTGGAAGGTGAAGACCACAGTGGTGCCTGTGGTCATCGGGGCCCTCGGGGCAGAAACCCCCAAACTGGAGCAGTGGCTAAAACAGATCCCAGGAACAACATCAGACATCTCAGTCCAGAAATGTGCATTACTAGGCACAGCCAAGATACTGCGCAGAACCCTCAAGCTCCCAGGCCTCTGGTAGAGGACCCAAGTTCAGAGGATGAAAAGAGACCACCGAGGAGGGTGAGAAGGGAATTTATTTTTTTTTTATATATATATATATATATATATATATATATATATATGTGCGTGTGTTTGTGTGTGTATAACCAGTACAAAATCTGAGCTATCAGAAAAATAAGACTGACCATGAACAAAGTGTCATGGTCAGTCATTTAAAAACCACATCTGAATTTTTACACTAGCATCTTGCTATATCTCGTATTGCTACTTTAAAAACTAAAATGAAAATTCCAAGAAAGGAAAAGTAAAACAAGCCTCTGAACAACGAGAGATGCATTTTTGTTACTCTATTGGAGCCGCATTCTTCAAATTCCTTACAACTACATTGTTTTTGTGTTCTGGCACTTACAAAAATGAAATTGTTTCATCTAAAGCTAAAGCCATTTGAAGAACCGTCGAGTTCCCCTGATGCAGAACAGAAATTGTCCCCCCATCATTACGCACCAACATCTACCAGTAAATGTATATCTTACAGACTGGTGGGACACATTGGAGACAAAGCATCAGTATGCCTGATGTCAGGATATACTATGCTACCTTGGTTTCACTATCTGCCAGTACAGTATATGGTCATAAAGAAGTGGGCTATTTGGATCTAAATGCCCTCAAGAGTCCCGTGGAACTTAATCATTGTCTAAGCCACAGGCATTCATTCGAGACATATAGCAGCTAACATTATATACCACACATATGCCACCTTAATGCTGACAAACCACTCTGTCAGTCTCAACCCGAGGATGAATTACTCTACAGCAAGGCATACCACTAAAGAGTCCCCTCATCAAAAACACTTGCTCACATAAACAAAAGAGTTTTCTAAACTTCTTGTAGGATTTAATTCATTTCTGTCAGGGAAGCAGAGCAAAAAGTCTTAGAACACACACTGATAAAAATCACAAAACCATAACCTACAAACATGTACATATAGGTACATTTGAACGTGCTAAACTATATATACACTGCATCAACTAGTTTTTAAGCATACTGCTGCTTAACTGAGATTGTTCTTGAAAAAAGAGCGTTAATTAATACATGGTGTGGTTAAATGGGCATTCAATCTAAAACTAGTTTCAGTGTCTTTCGGTATCAGAGCATTCATTTCTTTGACTGCATTATTCATAGAGCAGAATTTCAATGCCCACATAAAAATGAACTGAAACTTAAAGTTAAGATTTACAATCAGTCCCTCAGGCATCTTGTATCCTGAGAAAACAGATCGATAAAAAGCAATATAAAGTTTTCAATTGTTTTTCAGGAGCAGACAACCTGTGAGTTAGCTTGCTCTGCACAGCGCAGCGGGAACTTGGATCACAGACGTCCATGTTTCAAATTATCAACTGAACAAAAAGCCAGACGGCAAACTCTGAACGTGACATTTACACCGTTGAATTCTTCCTTCTACCCTTTAGAGATTTTTATATAACAAAGAACAGTTCCTTACAAGCAAATGTTTCCATTTAATTAGCCTGTTGGTAACCAAGCTGCACACGAAAGTTAAAAATCAAAGAAATAACTGGTCAAATGGCCCCGGTCTCGTAGCTCCTATGTTACCCCTGAATCCATGACTAGCGCACATCTTTCCTCAGCATAACATCAGGGAGAAGGGATAACACAACAGGGACACAAGGAGGAAAACAAGTAGGAATACGAGGAGGAAAAGACTGAAACCTCCAGGCACTGAAATGTAGCCAGCTAGTGTGCAGCTTACGGTTTGACTTTGCAAAGTCTTACACAACCCGAAACAGCACAAGGCTGAGCAACTGTAGCCAAGGAGCTACTGTGGCAGTGAAGGCAATGCACATACATCCAGCACCGTTTGTCACCCCATTTTCACCCAAAACACTTCATTAACTGAGGTTAGGAGTGAAAGGCAGGAGTGAAAAGGCCGGTACTTTTTCCTTTTGCATTCCTTTTTCTCCACTCTCACTTTACGGGATAACGTTAAATCTGTTCAGGCAGTGCTTACTGGTCTCCTGGGACCTCACTGAAGTGAAGGTCTGTGGGTTAGACTGCACAGTCACTTCTTTAACAAGTACACAGTCCTGCTCTCATGACCGGGCAACAGACAGCGTAGACTTCAGAAGTGAAGTAATGATCGAAATGTTTAACTTATAGCAGCCAGCACATAGCAGGTACATAACCGAAGTATTTTTTTAACCATGTTCCTTCTGTAATTAGGAAATGTTATTTAAGAAATGGAGAAAAAAAATCTGTCAAGGTAAAAGATGACAAATGTTTAAAGTAGATTTGTTGTGATTTAAAATTGATTTTTCTGACCCTGATCCAGCAACATTTTAGGTTTTAGAGATAGACATTATTAGTTATAGGTCCCGTCAGAGAGTGCTTCAACTTTCAATACACCCTTACTAAAAAACAAGCTGCAAAAATAGAAAGTAAAAGAGGTATTTTGACAGTTCTCCATATCTATCAGATTGTGAGGGCATCTCTTTTGATCAAGCTCTCTTCAGACGATCCCACACATTTTGTAAGGAGTTTACTTCTGGATTCTAGGTAATTCCAAAAGTTAATTTTATTTCTCTCAGTCAGTCATTTTGACTGACCTCTAACCAAATAAGATTGTTTAGCAGACATACTGACACACTGCTGGTACGTAAACAAACATCCCCTTTCCTTTCTGGTAAGGCTTCAGCTATGCTAAGAATTGCTGTATGTTTGACCAGCAGCAGGAATCAAGCGTGAAAGTGACAGTGGAAGAGGTGTTACTTGAAGCGGGGTTTTTAGCTTAATTTGTGAAGGTAATAATGTCTGCAGAAAACTTTATCTGAAAGTACAAGACATAATGATTTGTCCAGATAATCTACTAAAAAAATGATTAATTGTATTCTTCAAGCTGCTCATATCTACTCCTCCTACTCATATTTGGCTGGCTTTGGAAACTTGGGAGGACAAATTAGTTTCTGTCATTCTGCACTTAGCTCTGCGAGATGTATGAAAGACGTAGCAAAACACTTTGCTAAATCTGTAGCCTTTCATGCATGGCTTTCATGTTGACTCAAAGTTCTGAACAAGACCTGGGGGAAAAACTCCCTCGGTTTCCTCGTGTCCATGAAAACAAATAAGCAGAGGTTCATGTCAGTAAGAGTAACTGTGAATGAGTCTAGTCCAACATTACCGTATGACTAGATATTAAATGTCACAGGTCAGAAAACTGAGAAATTATTTTCTCAAAATTTGTTTTGAAGTTTTTCAGTGCCAGTCTGTGACATGTCTCCATTTCAGTTATGCAACAGCACAAATCTGCTGTAACGAACACTGAATATTAACAAATTATTTGCTACATGGTTTGTGCTTATCTGAGAGGCACAAGCCTCAGATCCAGGAGGCAAAAAACTCAATCTCTTCAGCTCATTCTTAGGGGATCCCAAGCTGTTTCCAGACCAGAATGAATACCAAGTCCCTCCAGCAATTCCTGAAGTCCACCCGCAAATGTCCAAAGAGAGGCGCCCTGGAGGCATCTTGACCAGAGACCCAGACCACCTCGACTGACTCCTTTTGAAGCGCAGGAACAAGTTTGCTCTGAATTTTCCCAGGATTAAAAACCCATCTATAATGTGGAGCGCAGCCAACATACAGCAAAAAAACACTCATTTCAGCCACTTGCCTGAATAATGCATGCAGGGCAAGAAGTACATAATTTGTCTTTAAAATTCAGTGATAATGAATGCTTTTCTGCTTAAATCTTCTATTTTGTCTGGGAACACAGATCCCTGCCCACTGCAACAGACAAGATCCTGTTAAAAACAGTAAAAACAAGATTGTTTTTTCATAACAGTCATATTTTAAAAGAAGTGTTACACCAAACCTTATGGAAAGATTCAACTAGAACTGATTACCACCCCTCACAAAACCCAAGATGGAAAACCGCTGGGAAATATTGTAATATTGAACATGCAACATTGAACATGAATTGATGGATTTTACTGCTGTAAAGTCATCAGAAAATATAAGCTCTAATTGAACTCAAATATGGAAGGAAATTGAAAGTAATTTCTGGGAATATTCAGTCATCAGAAACATTCGGCAGCCTCCAACAAAAAAACACCATGGGAACCATTAGGATTAGGTCCATCCTAAATGTACAAACTCCATTTAAGGACAAGTTTCTGGTGTAAGCATACACTGCTGATTTGGTTTGCATTTTTTCTGCAGCTCAAACAATTGAGATTAAAAAAAAAAAACTAAACTAAACAAAGATGCCTCTAGGTAACTACCCATATTCCTGAAAAAAAAAAGGTTCCTGCAGTGGAAATGGACCTAAAGCAAATGTTCAAACAATTTCCTATTTGGAAAGCCTACTGTCCATTTCAGAAGTCATTTTTACATTTTTTTTTAAATTATTATTGAGTATATACCCTGTTTATCCAAGAGAGACATACCTCTCATTTTTATGTGCCTCTGAATTTGTCTCAGGATTTTTTTTTTTTTACATTTACAAATAGCCTTATTATTTTATTTTTATTTTATGAGAAAAGTAATTTCAGAGAGATAACCTGTTACATTTCCATTGCACTGTGTTGGACAAAACACAAACAACAAAAGATGAGTAAAGTACATTCCAATGGTGTGCATTGTATATTACAAAAAAGAAATCTAAATCCTTCAGAGGAATAGCACTCCATTAAACTAACATACTGAACAAGACCAGAGTCTTTTCCCTTAAAGAAAAAAAAAAAAACACGTTGAAAGCATTCATTCAGTTTTTCCCAGGTGACTCAGCCGATGCTGAAGGTATAAAGCTGAGAAGGATGTGGGCTAAGCTAAGCATGCATCACTGAAAGCATGGCAACCCCCCCCCCCCCCCAAATGAGCTCATTGTTTACAGGCACCTTACAGCAGTAAAACATTTGGGATGGAACTGGGTAAATAGTAGAAAAAGCAAATGCAGTGCACTTACTAACCGATACCTCAAACAGTGCAGGGATCATTACCACAATGACTGTTATATGGTGAGGCCACAGCATGAGGCATTAACAATACAAATGTGAAAGCGCATTAGGCAAATGCAACAAATGCAGGCCCACAATAAATAGCACACACAGGAGCATGTGCATGGAGAGGAAAAAAAAGCTACAACTCTGTGGTAAAGATGATGAATTTTCATATATGCATGTTGTTAATTTTCTATTAAATGCATACAAAAAAAAAGATGAGTTTCAGACATTCACAGAAAGGAAAACTACTGCTATAAGACAGGAATGGTGATTACAGCCTCAGAGATTTTGCTTCCTCCAGGGCCTCAAATATCAGTGTCAATTTGCAGGAAAACAAGCATGCCGAGTACACTCTCCCTTTTCTCCATAAACTGACATAGAAAAGAAGATACATTTATTTCTGTCCACAGGAAAATGTTACCAAATGACTTCAAGTCATGGATATGCAAGGGCAAAGCCAGCTGAACAGGTCACATAACAACGACTCTAAGTGGACAAAGAAGGGGGGATAGTATATGGTTGTGTTTTATGGCTTACGGAGCAAATTAGCCCCCGGTTTCCTGCATGAAAAGAAACAATTTATCATTTTGAGTAGGCAGTTTTACTGAAGAGAGGTACACCTAATCTGACTTTGGTATACACATAAACACATCCATATGTTGCAATAAACTTGAATACTTATATGTGTTACTGTTGCTGAGCGTGTCTAACAGCTAGTGGAATCACAGAACGGAGTTTTTCAGAAAATCTGAGTAAAGCACAAGATTAATAAAAAGATAAGTTAATAGAAAGTTGAGTGGTAGGAAAAAATGTAGCTAAAGACAGGAAGGCTCTAATAGATGACCACAGTTTCTAAAGTATTGTGAAGCACTATTTTGCACCAGGGTCCTCTATTCAAATATATGATAAAAGTTAGAATTGATTTGAAAATTAAGATCCCAAAGTTTGGAGGGTAATTGGAGAAATACAAATTGCTTGAGGTCCAGTTGAAATGTTTCCTCAGTGACTAATGATGTAGAAGAAAATACCATGTGCTGACGTTTTTCCAATTTGTCCAAATTCAGTGAAGCCAGTTAATGCTGCAATACTTTACGCATACCTTTACAGACAAGCTTTATTTTAATGCCATTTCAATTTTCCAGCAGGACTTAGCCCCTGTCAACACCACCAAATGTACCAACACCTGGTTTAATGTCCCTGGTCATCACTGCACTTGATTAGCCAGGCTTGACATAATCCCCATAGAAAGTCTATGACAGGTTGTCAAGAGGAAGATGAGAGACGCCAGAGCCAACAGAGCAGACAAGATGAATGCCGCCTCTCAAGCATCCCAGGCTTCCTTAACACCTCAGCTGAGGCGCAGGCTGAATGCTTTCAAACCCCCTGCTACACTGATGCAGAAATTCATGTGCACATTTTTTTTTTAATGAAATTAATTTTGGGTTTTCATGCTGATAGCCACAATAATGGTCAAAATCGTACTAGTCAATAAAATTTGAGCTCCATTTCTGTAAAACTGCATTGATATAAACTTTTTAGCAACTGAATGAGATTTATAAATTCTTCTCTACTTATTTTAAATCTACTTACGAAATGCAATAAATGTTCCAGATAAAACATAAGTCTATAACCTAAAATTGCAACTCATTAGACCAGTAATATCACACCGAGGACGCAATGCACTCAATTCTGTCTTAAATAATTTCAAGTTAAAACTGTGACTGCAGGAAAACATTGCCGTTATTGTGGAATGACAGAAGCACAGCCTACAGTAATGGCAATGAACTATTCCGTCCGTTTGGACAACACCCAGATTCACTTCGGGCTGGCAGGAATTTTCACTGTCTGGGATATTTTTCTCCTTCCAAGTCACATATTTGACAGGGACATCTCTCGGTCTGTGCAAATACTGGATGATTAAAACCCGGGCGCTAGAATTTAGTGTGCCAAAAAGGAGCGTGAAAGCCTGCAGAGATAACGAAGACTAAAGCGTTGAGGTATGGCTGACCTTTAGGAATTCCCTGATGAATCATTAACGTGGATTATCCGGAGTTTGTCAAAAAGAAAGAACGAAAAACAAACAAAAAAAAACAATGACGACTTTCTCAGCGTGTTTGTCTTCTCCGAAGCTGATAAAGAATATTGACAATTGCTCATAAAGTCTACAGCGTGAGATTCACCAAGTTTTATTAAGAAACACCATCACGCGCACTGTCCGTAGGCGAGCGCGTGCATTCGCTCTGGAATCACCGCAAAGTGGCTAAAGGTTGCTGACGCAGTCGCTTGTTAAAACACAAAGCGAAGGTAGAAAAACCCCAAAATAAAGTTTTGCCATTTTCTTTTGGGTAAAACGTCGTGCTTACATGCAGTTCTTCGGCAGGTGGGGAAGCTTCGCGGAACTCACCTGATGTGTTAAAGCGAGTCCCTTTTCTCCACGTGCGGACGTCTAATCCCTCGCTTTATGTATCCAGCTGTCACTGCTCACCCACTCCTTACTTTCTGCAGCCTCTTCCTTATTGGTAGCAAACTAAACGGTAGCATTTCGTGCTTGACATCGCGTCGACTTCACGGCTCTGATAGCTGTTGGTTTCTTAGTGGCGAGAGGAGAGTTTTTTTTTTTATCTCCCCTCCTCTGCTGCGAAGCCAGTCTGTGTCTGACTCTGGTCTCTGAATGGGAAACCAGTTAGCAGGTTTGCCAGACACACAAACATGGCACGCCAATCACGCAGCCTGTGACACAACCCCACGCCTGCGTGAGCTGTCTTTTACATGTCAACAAATAGTTCTTTTAAAAACTTTTTTATTTTTGATTAAAGATGGGCAAAATACCTTTCTAACTCTTCATCTATTTACTGGATAGAAAATAGCTTTAGCAGTGGCGGTTCTTGCATTAATGTTGCCCCTGGATGGGGGAACCTCTCCTCCTCATATGGCATATACTTGGGGGGGGAAGAAAAAAAAAAGTTAATTGTTCAGTTTTAGGAAATATAATCAAATCGATGTCTAGCCACGTTTTTAATCCTTTGGAAAATTTTGATTGGACTGCTCTCAAACAATAAAAATGACCTTGTCACCAAACCCTAAAGATGAGCTTTTAGCTATTTTTATTTTTCATATATATTGAGAAGCCAATATTTTTTTATTTTAGGACTTTAATTTTGATTAGTGGTCAGTTATACCGGTGCCAAGCTATGCTGTTAGGCTCTCCTATCAATGTAATTTAATGTAATCCAGGTTTGATCCAGCCAAATATCTTACTTTTACTGTTTAACTCAATCTTAAGGTGTTATCAAAAAAAAGAAAAAAAAACATGTGAAAATGCTATTTTGGGTTTTTCACAAATAGGTTTCATCAATCCCATGAGTTTTTGAGTTTTTGTGGAAATCCACAGTCTAAGTTTGGCTAGTTTTGGTATTTCAGATTATGAACTTGGAGGTGAACAAATGCAGGCCAGATTCTTTAAAATCAAAAAGATGGTTTCCTAATTAATATAAATTACTACATGATAAGCCAAATTGCTTTGTGTGTTGTCCTACTTAGCGGGGCATCCTGTACATATTCAGTCCACCTGAAAATTAGAAACGCATTTGAACTTAATATGAAACTATTGATAAATATGTTTTTTGTTGTTTTTTGCTTTGAGTGCTGCTGTTGGCCCTTGACACGGGTCCCATGAGCTCAGAACAATATTCCCAACATTATTAAAGACTGATGCTAAACATTGATTTGCTTCAAACATGCAACACCTTTTAACCTAGAATCTCATGTTGACATCCTGCATAAGTACACAATAAAAATACACTTTCAGTATGTTTTTTTTTTGTTTGTTTTTTTTTACCATTTATGTCCACAACACTGAAGCACTCAGACTACAGTGGCCACAAAAATGAGTTTTCTAACTTCAAATGACATCTTTGGAGAGCTACCTCAGACAATTTTAAGTCTGGATGATGTGTGCCAATATAACTGTAGTGGTACTGAAACAGTGTACTATTCCTGGCTGTATGACTCAACCTCTAAATATACTGTATAGTAGGCAATTCACCACCAGTGCACAATGTCACTTAACAGTAACTGTAACTTTTCCTGAAGCCGTCTTAAAAGTAAATACAGCTCAACTACTGCAGTCACATCTTGTAGCTTGTCACAAGACTTGTTTTATTGTCACTTTATGTTAGTTTTATTGGTCATCACCGCATTAAAGGTAATATATGACCGCTAACACCCCTCCTTTGTTGCTCAGCCTTTACTTGGAGTAGCTTGGTGACAAGTCAAGCTTCGTTCAGCCACTAGTTTAGACTTGCCTACACTACCTGAACATTTTCTAGCTTTGCTTATTTTTGGACCAGTGGGCGGCACCAGTATAACAAGGCTGTCAGCTGGAGACTACCATCTACATTACATCAGAAAATATCTCCACTGGAATTAACAGAGAAATGCACATAAACCGGTGTGGGAGATTTTGTCCAGGTGGTGTTTTGATTTTTAGGCTGTGAGTCAACCGAATTCCTCCGCTGATGGATGACGCTCCATTCCCCAACCTCTTCTGACTTTATTGACTGACACAGACACGATAGCTGCACCTGAAGAAACTCTCGTTTTATGTGCTTTAGATTTTTTTTTTGTTTTTTTTTTTACTTTTACCTCTGGCTTATTATGCGTGAGAAGAATCTGAAAAGCTCTGGGAACTGAAACCATTTCCTCATACATTAATAAACATTAGGTGATCACAAACTTGAATCATATAGTGTAAAAACCTGTCTGAATCAGTTATGCTTTCACAGCTGTGCACTTGACAGAGGAGAGGCAGTTTTTCTCTGGTGAGTACAGTATATGTACTTTCATTTCATAAATAAATAAAGCCAACAGACAGATGAAACTGACTTGGCAGATGGGAGATCCAATAATAAAATCAGAATTTTACTTCAATTTCTCTGGAAACGCTTTAGACGTTGTTGCGTTTTTTGTTGTTGTTGTATTTCCAATTCCATTCGCTGCGAGCTGTTCAGCCATCTGGTGCTACATGAGGAAATATTTCATTCCAGGAATTTGGGATTGAAGCACACATTCGCACAGCCTCCTGAGACCACCTGAGACTCTGCAGATTTTCAGACAATTGCCCGTGATTTACAGACGCTTCACGACCGAGAAGAAATCCTCGTTGGAGGGGAAAACGCTTTAACTGCTCTTGCAACGAGACCTGTGGGGCAGCAGCAGGAAGGTTTTCCACCACTGTAACGCCGAACTTCACCTCCGAACTCCCCGGCGTGAAACACTTCTGCCATAATGATTCATTTTTTTCCAGGTGGACTGAAAACGAGTCGGTGGCCCAAGCGGGAGTAGGCAGGTGGGGGAAATGAGGCAGACACAAACCCACACGAGCTGAGTGGACTCCAAGAGCAGTAGCAGCTTCCTGTTGGTGAGTTAGGGATTTCAGGCATGACTCTCTCCCCGGAGAGAGCCCGGTCGGTGATTTGCCACAACGCAACCGAACCGCAAGATTTTCTGGGGTACTGCCAGTCTGAATAACAACTTAAGATGGATTGCGTAACAGGCGTGTTGAAAGCTTGCCTTTGGCCATTGCTCAACTCATTGCTGAGGTTAGCAGTGAGGTTGGGATGCATGACACATCCCACGGCCTGGAACACACTCGGAGTTTCCAAGTTGTGTTGTAGTGCTGAAGTCTTTTGGGGAGAGGAAACAGAGCGGGACTACGGACCAATCACAGCTCTCTTGGGGAATTATTTGATGATAAGAGGACAAACATTGTTGGTTGCCTGGCGGAGGTGACGTGCTGCCTTGCGTGGTGGTTCTGTGCCTCGAGGGGCTTAGAGTCTATGAGGTTCACCTTACAAACACACATTTTGAGTCCGGACATCAACCTGCATTTCTTCTAAGTGTAATAGATACGATTGCAAGTAATAATTTCCACAAATGGATTTCATTATCTTTGCAATGTCTAATTCGTTCAACAGATATAACTTTCCGGGTTGTAGTCGACCTCATACCATAAGCTTGTAATGACTCCAGACGGATCTGGAGAACATATTATTCCACTGTTAGTCCGTTCTCCATTCATAAAACAAGGAGAGGAGGGGGTGGAAAAAAGCTTTTGTCAGTTCTGTGTTATCGTGTCTTGGCTACATATTCCGTCCCTCCCTGTCTCTGTATGCTCTCTTTATCTCTTCCACGAAAATTACAAACATATATATATATATATATATATATACTGTATATACATATATATATAAAAATCCTTCCAGCCTCTCAGTTTTTTAGATTAACGTATCTGGCGGAGCCTGATGTGATAAAAAACAAGGGTGAAAACAAATAGATCTGATGATAGAGGAGGGGAAACGGTGCAAGGAGCACCTTTACTCTGATCGTCGGCTGCTTCGCGTCTTCCCACGGGGCCAGGCGTTCGCCATACTCTCACACACTCTTGACTACAAACTGTTTTCCCTCCTCTGTGTCTCTGCTGCACTAATCAAACGTTGGAATCATGTGGTTTTGTTGCTTACGCTGCACTTGGCAGACGCAGAGAGCGGTTTCAGTGTTGCATGACGGTTCACAGAAGAAAAAAAAAAACCCAAACAAACATGTGTCTTTTTGGAGACTTAAGAGAGCGAGTGACCAAAAGGTCAAACATGTTCTGCGCATTTTTAAAGGAGAATGTAACATTTTGTGTATTTTGTTCTCCACAAATCTGGAGCTTTTGAAGGAACAGGCCATGTGTTTATGGCAGGAGGCGCATGAAAGTCCCTGTTTAGATTTTGCTTGTCAAACAGTAAAAATGTTTTGCATGTATGTGCATTTTGCAGCTGTCCCTATAAGAGCTCGCTTCGCCTCTCTGAAACAGTGATTATTCGTAGTCGGTGTTAAACAAGAAGCCGCAGAGCTGGTATGGATTTCTACTTGGCGTCTAATTACATTAAAGAAGCAGATCCACTTATGGTTTTACACATTTTTATACAGCGATACATTGCCTTTCTACTTTGATATTGTCAATTTATACAATGATGCTCATTATTTCTACCCTATGAATGTGGTTGAGCTGAAGCTACATAAAGTAACTATTTCAGAAAAAGCATATCTAAGAGATAATCGCACTATGTTAAATAAATAGCACAACTGGGCTTAACTGCTTAGTTTGTGTATGATTTTTAAAACTTATAAATGAAAATTATAGCGTTATACTGGCATTCAGCCCCTATTCTGATACATCTAGTAAGTAAATATGGTTCGCCGAAGTGTAGCACAATGTCAATATAAAAGTAGCTGCTCTGGATGGAGAAGATTGTCAGAACTGATGGATGAAGCTAATGATAGGGCAATCCTAGAATAAAACCTGCCAGAGGCTAAAAAGAAACCTGTGGTTTCCCTTTTGGCAGAAAGACAGCAAAGATACAGTCGGGGGTAATGGTGGGAAATGGCTTGGATCAAAAACGACCCTGTCAAAGTTCAGACGGGAAGATTTCAAAAACTGTTCCTCATAAATGCTTTCCACCCAGTCCGACCGAGTTATTTCGCAACCACTGGACAACAGTCTTGGTCTGTAAATGTGTGAAACTGATTGAGACATGTAGCAAAGGCGCTGGAGCTGTAATGGCAGCAAAAACAATGTTACAAACTGCTGTATGCAGATATTGCACATTTTGGATTTTAAATTCCCATTTTAAAAAATTGCTTTGCATTTGACAAACGTGAAATCTCAATAAAACACGACAAATGTGAAAAGGTTCAAGGGGTACGAGCAACCTTGCTGTGTTAAAATTATAATTTTAAATCCGATTGGTAGCTGAAATTGGGAATTATCACCAGTTTTATGATCATATTCATTTATTGCTGCTGTAGAACAAACTTCACTCCTTACAAAAAGGAGAAAAGCTCAAGCTAAAGACCGCTGCCCTCCTCCCACTCACTTTTTAGACCAGCTGATTGGTGCATATTAATTCACATCGACCTCAAAACCTTTGAAGATCAGAGAAAAGTGCTAAATATGCAAAGGATGCTTCAGTCTCAGTCATGCATGTAAATATCTTCATTTTGCATTAGATATTAGCATTATAATAAACGGCATCAAAGTAAGTAGTGCGACATCAGGACTGTGGGCTGTTTTTGCTATTTGCTGAACAATAGGTGTAGGGAGAGCGTTTGTGATCATCATAAACGAAAACCATAAGTCACCACCATTGTAATAAAGCACCGATGCGACAGTTTCTCTCGATATTGAAGAAATCGTTCAATATCTAATTAACCTGTTGCCTAACTTTATATTTTTCCTGGCTGTACAAATATTAGTGTATGAGGACAGCTGTCATATTGCACAGAGCCTCTGTGAACACAAGCTGTCGATCTTTTCAGATTTTCAATTTGAGCTCCCCAGGTTCATGTTTGCGGTTCCGCTGTCCGCAGTGGCAGTTTGTGTTTGTTCAACTCCCACCCAAGCACACACCCACTACCCCATTCTGCAAAACACTGTTAACTTTTTAATACACAACAGGAAACATTGAGAGATGAAAGTTTTTATATGTTTAGTCTAAGTTTTTATATTTTATAGATCACTTGAATTTATGTTGAGCTTTTAATATGTGTTTTAATCCAAGATGTTTCAAAAGCCGCAGAAGAGTTTTGTGTTTTCAGAAACAGAGCAAAGTCATGATTTGACTAGTGTAGTATTTTGGTTTTGGAGAACAAATGTGCAGATTCTTAAAAAAAAAGTCAAGAAAAGAAAACACCCATGAAAACAGTCCTTTAATATTGTGCCAACTTGGAAATTGCAGTATTTTCCTACCACTGGATATATAAACCACCAACAAGCAACTGGTTTTGGCTGAAATAACGTCATTTTTTTAAGTGCTAATTGTGTCCCACTGGCCAAACCTCCCTGACTTGAGAGACACAATTCAATCAATCAATCAAATTCAATCTTCTGTGACTCTCCACCCCAGTTTCAAGTTTTTTGCTCCTCTAAAGTATTTTGATCCAAAATTTCCCTAAGTAACTTTGTTCATATTCTGCTTGAGCACTTGCCCCTTTTGCTCCTTGCCCCCAAGTGCCCTTTTGGTCAATTTCTTTTTTTTTTTTTTTGGCATTATTATTTTCTAAGCCCTCTTCTGACATAATAGCATGTACTAAAATTCTTATTATTTTCTATACAACATAATAAGCCCTCCAGTCTCTCATTGTGACATGCATCAACAATTCAATTTTTGCTTTAGTTTTTTTCTTCTTTCTGCAGTTCCAGCAGAGCTGTTTGATGCAGCTCTGCTTTCCTGAATGGACCGTCTTCATCTCCACTGCAGCAAACAGGCAGCTCTTTTTTTATAGATCACAATACACTAAAAGGTTGCATTGTGCCCTTTGTTTATAATTTTATTAGTGTAATTCTGTAAAGACAAAATATGTAAATCAGAGTTAGACCACCAGCTCTTATTTACATACCTTGCTAAATTGCCGGTTTGAATATTGCAATACTTTCCTATAACAAAATAGACCTGCAGAAAGAAATTACTAATAAAATATCTTACATATGCATAGTTGTATGCTCTGTATAGAGATTTCCCTTAGCTTTGATTGTATATCTCACAATTTTGTAATTTATCATTGTTTATTAAACTCTGAAAGCTGAGTGGCTTTAATATTCTGTCCTAGAATGCGGTTAGATGTGCCCTTTTTTTGAGCATCTGCCCCTTTAGTGGTCTCTGCACGGCCCTGCCTATTGTTGTAAGTTTGCTCAGGCTTGATTGTATTTGAGAGTTTACTGTATAGTGCTTTTACTTTACACAAGAACACTCAAGTTAAGCCAGCTCATTCCTGCCTTAATTGGTTCTGCTGGACTCTACCTCTTTCTCGTGTTGCATTTGCTTGCCTCCCGCCTGTGTTCAGCAGGAATCCGCTCTGCCCTGTGGTCTGTTTCATCTCACTGGGAGATAACAATCAAATGGCTAATATGGGTAATAGAAGAAGAGAGCTCCCTGGGCACCACTGAGCAAATATTTCCAATTATTTTATGCAGAAAACGCAGGATTGTAGACGTGACCACAAAGGTGTAACACAAATATCTTAACAAACTGGTCCCAGAAAAAAATTATCATTTAATCAATAGTCAGGACCCAAATGAACCCTAATATGCAAGGACTATGATTCTACTTTAAAAGCATTTTACACATTGAGACTAGTTTCTCAATAGCTTCAATTTCTCAAAGAAATAAAAGCCTGCCACCACCTAATAAATCTTTAATATTCTCTAAAGCTCTCCGTTTCTAAAAAGAAAAACTGTTATTAGTTCTTGAATATAAGATTATTGAGCAAATTTTTCCTGAATTTGGTTTCTTCATCAACCTGAACGTGTCAACCGAACAAGCGCCGAGCGCTCACTTCGCGCTCCAGGCGATGACAAGTTCGTGCACCATCATGGAAAGACAAGGAATAAACCAACGTGACATCCCCGTTTGCGCTCAACATATTCCCCAGCAAAATCAGCCTTTTGAATTGCATTAAGTCAGCTACAAAACAAGATTCAGCCCCAACAAAACAGGTTTTAGGGCACGAGGCAATGCAAATTACCCAATTTTGTGCTACAATGCTTAAAGCCAAAAAGGTCCTCGGGGATAAACGAATTACTCTGGAAAACAACTCCACAGCAAACAGCCTGGGATCAGATTCAACTTCCCGAGTTGGAAGACACCAACTCATATAGCATTAACTGCAGTTTCTTTCCATCAACAAAAAAAAAATCCTTCTACTCACAGTTGTGTTTGTATGCATTTACACACAAATCTTGTGTCCTGCAGAAAGTCCCAAAGCGAGCATGTTGGCTCGCTCTGATCTCCATTTCATCCCAATAAACACCACGTGACATGATCTCATCAGCTCAGAGGAAACCCTCCCGATCTGACATTAATGACAAACCCGAAATTTCTGTAGCAGCTTGTGTGATGTCCCATAAGGACAGCAAGACTGACAAGGTGGTGAGCCTTTACTTTGAGGGTTCTGGAGGCAGATGGGAAGCAGCTGTGCCAGATGTTGTCATGTGCTAAGGAAGAGCAGGTGGGATAAGTTCTTTAGGAAACATAACCAAAGCTCACCTTTAAAAAAAAAAAAAAAATTCTCCGAAGTTACAATCCTGACAATGTCTGATCTCTTACACTGGTATCTTAGGAAAGATACCAAATAAGTCAATTAGCCACGAAAACAGAGATGACTTTGAAAGTGCTTTCCAGCTGCGTGTCACCTTTGGACAGCGCAGAACCTTTTCCAGATCCTATAAACTCCGTTTAGCGGCCCTGGAGAAGTTACTGTGACATCAACAGAGGAATCTTGGCACTCGTTGGTGTTTAGCTCAGTCTAAACATTTTCCATGAAAACATCTCTAGACTCAACTGTGAAGATAATAGGAATGACGTACGTGTGGAGCTGCTTGGCCCCATGTCATGAAACCGTTGGGGTCGAGTTGTGTTTCATATATCTGCAAGAGTGAGGATCCGCAGGGGAGAGGCAAAGAGAAGTCTTTGGGGTTTTTTGAAGCCACCTCTGCACAATACTTAACACCAAACTCCACATTGTGCTCCCAAGTTACAATGTTTTTGGGTCAATGACAAAAACAATATGGTATCTTACTTATTTAACTTTTTCTACACTGTCACTCTGCAAACTTTAATGAATTTTAGTGGGGTTTGGGTACAAGATCTGTACACCTCGATATTTCTCCAGTATTATTTGCACTTAACGGAGGGCACATATGTCTTCAAACGTAAAACGTTTGAAATTTATCCTCTTTTTTTCACTTCACATCCATGGAAGCTTGTGGGATGTGGTGTGACAAAATGTGAAAAAGTTCACTGAGTGTGAATACAGTTTCATGTCACTTCTAAGGCATAGAGGCAAAAATTTATAAAAGATTTCCATGTAAGCTTTACTGCATTTGAACAACATCTGAAATGAAATCTCAGAAAACTCCTGAATGTCCCAGTGGAAGAAGGAGATTCTTCGCAACAAACCCAGCAATGATATTTTATCTTAACTCAAAAACCGGCAGTGTAAAACATTTGGCTTATATTACTGTTATTACAAGATCACAAAACATAACTTTAAAAGGTGAAAGCATCAGGTAATCAAAAAGAGATCAAAATCTATCACACACATAGTTAGCGGGATATTTGTTCACTTAAAAAACAAAAGCACTATTTCTGAACAGATTAATTTTCTCAATACCCAAAATCAAAACATTCCTCACACAAAATGAAAATGTAAAAAGCTGTTCTTCCTCATTGAGGCTTTTCCACCCACTTTATTTTCTGACAGGATTCACCCTAAGAGCCTACTATTGATTCTTGCAAAATTACTTTTTTTTTTTACATAATATCTCCCTAGATTCCTTTGTCTTCTGGTGGAAAAATCGATAAATCAGCCTGACATCAGCCTATGTTTCAGAGCAGAAGATGACCATGGATGCCAGAAAATCTCAATCCAAAACAATTTAGTGTAAAATCTTAAAATGCGTTCACAGAAACCAGATCGCAGTGAATAAACTCCAAGTGAAGTTATTAAAGTATTCGCCGCACGTTGAGTGACACAGACTGAAATATGACTTCTTTTTAAAACAGCTGGACAAATAATACCACAGCAATACACTCGCATATATAATTGGTTAAGCTCAAGTTTCCAAAAAATAAAAAAATACTGCATCTTTTAGTGTTACAGGCTTTCTGGCAAAAATGGTGACTCCAACATCAGTGACAAAAGAGAACATGAAAAAAGAAACAAAAGAAACAGACCAAGGAGAAAACTAGTGAGATGTTTAGGAATGTGTCTTTTTGACCCGGAGAACAACATGTCGAAGGATGCCATCACCTACGTGACAAAGGTGTGGGAAACAGAAAACTAATTCACCTGGAGAAGGTCAAAAAAATTTGTCTGCAGAGAAAGTAGGATTTTCATCAGGAAGATTTCAGCAGTGACTTTTCAAGTCAGCTCATCAGCGCATCTTCCGCTGGTTGACATTATCCGCGGCGCTCCCTTCACTGCAGGGGCGAATGTCACAATCAGTTTCTTAGACAGGACACTCTGTGACATTAGGAGTGACGTTAACCTGCTGTGAACTACAAGACAGCAGAGCCCGCTCTTTCTTGTAGCTGAACCCATTGAGCTGCCTCCGGAAGCTGCAGCGTCTGAACGGCGACAGGTGCAGCTTATGTGCTCCATGGATTGGGGGACTATAGTTTTGCGTTTTCACTTCCTGAAATATGCAGGAACTGTCCACCCCTCAAGGCTTTCCCCTCTTTTTTTTTCGTCTCCCACATTAAAGCCCAAATCCACCCAGCATCCTCCCCAGGGTTAGCAGGAATTTATGACAATGGGTGAAGTCATTAGCGAAACGTCTCTAGCGCTCATTAAATTTAGGAATACAATAGGCCAAACCCCGGTGAGACCTGGACTTTACGCAAGGAGAATTAAGGATTCAGAAAAGCAAAGTAGTTCCATTAAGACATACTTCCAAATCTACAGTTTGGATGACTGTCTATTTTTTTTTTTTTTTTTGAAGGTTATAAAATCCCATGTACATTTTCATATTTAGGAGCAGAATTTTAGTCTTGATGCCAGAGAAGATATTCAGATATATGAGAAGGTTCCCAGTTTTTCATGGGAATTGAGAAATATTAATAAAAACTAAAAGTTTTTATGGGTTTTTCTTTTCATCCGAGTTTTACGAACATTTATTTTCAAGAGAGCTGAAAGTTTAGTGATAATGTTTCAGTTGAACCACCAAACTATGGCAGGAATGCAGAACAGTGTCCACTCAAGAGAAAATGAGTGATAGTAAAGTCTTCCGCTTGAATCCGAGTTGAGTGAGTTATGTGGTAATTTATCCAAAGGAGGAGAAATTTAGAATTGTTGTCTAAAAGTTTTATACACTGCTGGGGGATTCAAAACTACTCTGCTGCTAGGCTAGTCTGGCCTAGTAGCAGACTAGCAAATGTTTGATTCCTACAGGTTCAACTACAACCCAATATTTAGATATGAAAACGTTATTGTAAAAACAACCTCCATCACATCAGCTTAAAGTTTAAATACTGATGTACAATTGCGGATAAACACTCTCATTCATTTGGCTCACACACAGAAAAAAAGAGCCAGAACTGGAGTTATTTGGTGTGGCTAACAGAAGAACACAGAAGCTGTTGATTTAACACAATCTGGAGACATTAGCAGATGTTTCTTCTTTCTTAGAGAAGACACAGCCGTCCACTTTCTCCATCTGTTTAGTGCTTATGTTGTTGCCAGGGTGACCTCTGCCCTCTACTTAAATAAAACATAAAAACTGATCAACTTTACACTCACAACCCTCAAAAAGTTGCGTTGTGGTCCACTTGTTTACTTCCTGCTAGAATCATCTGTCCCGACTGAAGCATAAACGTTTTTTTTTTTTGCATGCTCATTGCTCAAGTTTAGGTTGCTCCTTTCCTTAAAAGTCTTTCATAATCCTTTGACAAATGAAGATTTGTTCTGATAAACTCTTCATGGTGGATGAGATGAAACACATTTTCTCACCCGTTTAATTCCACAGAGGTCACTTTCTGCATCAAGCGTTGACTTTTTCTTTTTTTCTGTTGGCAATCAGCAGAATCACATCCATTCAACATATTCCTGTTCATAAACTCTTTATATACATAAAGAAAGTAGTCGGTGTCCTATGTACAACAGTATCAGACACTGAGGATCCAATATGTTTTAAATTCTTCAATAGATCTAAAAGAGGACATCTGTAATTAGGTGAATCAGATAACACACATTAGCAAATCCATCACTACTGCATTATTTTCTAATTATCAGCCTATTTAATAGATTTCCTGTCTTCCCTGATTAAACCATTTAGATTTTTGCTACCATTTCATAAGATGATGAAGTCATCATCAGGTGGTTTTAGGGGGTCCTGATTCATCATCGCCCTCCAGATTTCAGCTGTTTCACCAGTAACATGTGGCTGTCCACTGAAGGGGAACAAGCAAAAGCCTGAAAATAAACAGATCGTCAGGGGGCGTCCTCAGATTCGATCTCTACCTCCATTTGGCACCACCTGGTTTCTGCTGGTCAGACCGTTTTCGTCATGTTTGGATTGCACCAGGCTGAGACAGTCACATGGAGGCATACTTCTGGTTGAACTCTGTCATCTAGTGGAAAGATAAAGCCAGTGCATACAGAGCTTTAAGAGCGGCTTCAAAGAGACTTCCAGTCAATAATTGTACAGCCTAAAAAAAAAAAAAAAGGAAGAGTTACAAAGTGCAAATGTCATACAGATTTAGTCAAACTCATTGCAATAAACTGCTTAAAAAACTTCGTAAGACAGCATTTTACATGAAGTGACAAAAAAGTGAAGGTGTAGGCAATATTTTATTCAGAACTGCCTTCCAGCAGTTTAATCCATCAGTCCATATATCTCCTGTTCGCAAGTGAACAAGTACACCATGATGACTTGTCATTCTCTCTGCACTCGGCTGCTGTCAGCAACTCAAGAACTACTATGTATGCATTATTAGAGTCTATATCGTAATACACAAATGCCTCTACCAAGAGGTATGAAATGGTCCAAAAAGAATGAGATCTCTGCAAAAACCGGAGTCAAATAATTTAAATAAAAATTACTTTATTATTTTTTAAAATAAATGCATTTTTTTACAGTCAGAAAACAGAACAGCAGGACATGCACAGCTGCTCTGGACACTGGAGGCAAACAAAACAACAAGAACAAAAATATATATATTTATATATGCTTGGTTTTTTCTTCTCTCTTATTTTTTTTATTAATATTATTTTTTGCTGAACTGTCTCAAACTCCAGGGTCATCTTCTTCACCACATTATATGGTACTCTTAAGTTGTGACAAGAAAAAGTTATAAAAAATGTGAACAAGCTGAATATAAGGCAGAAATGTTTGTAAATAATTGTCAGTTCAAACAAATAATAAATATGGTTCTCTTGGCCATTAATTGATAGGTTTTTTTTTGCAAATGGGACAAGAGAAGATACAAAAATAAATGGAACAAAATAAACTAAGAATAACAATGACTCAACCTAGTGTCTGGCTGCACATAAGAAAAAACATCTCAACCAAGTCAGGAGTTTGAGGCTAGTGTTATCTTCATTTAAAGTCGTATGCATCGTCATGTGGGACCTTAGTAAGACCACAATGTACAGACACAGTTCTGAAAGCTACACACGTCGACTGATGGCTTCTGTAAGGAAAAAAAAAATCCTCCAAATCCCCAAAGCAGAAAAAAACACTGTACAATTTTATAAAATGTTTGCATTTTTACATTAGTTACAAAAAATAACAATACTTCATTTATCAATCCTTCATACTGAGAAGAGAACAAAAAAAAATTGCATATTCATTCTTTAAATTCTGTGACCTTTTGCTGGTGTGTATTGATAACAATATAATACTATACGGTGAGAAACAGGACTTCATTAACATAGGACATGCTTCGAGGGACTGTGATAGTGTTCCTCCTGTTGTGTAGTGAACATGCACTTCAACGTCACAGCTGTAATTTCAAGTCTCCGGTTGCTTAAAACTCGTAAAAGCAGCTACAGACGGCCACATCTCTTGTTTTTACAGTTTTAAAAAAAAAAAAAAGTAGGCAAGACAAAAAAATTGGCGCCCTTGCATATAACTCAAACTGAATAGGACATTTTGACCTTATTTGGTACACCCAGGTGGTAAAACCCACAGGACGCTCATTACAGCGCACTGAAGTGTCGCGCTTTCAGAAATGTTTCCTATTCAGTAAGCTGAATACAAATGAAGGCTTACAAGGGTTGCTAATACACGGCCAACAGGGTGGCTCAACCAAACAAGACGAAAGGTGTGAAATAAGAAAGCTAAAGAAAAATTTAACAGCTTATTAATAGAGAGGAATCTAGAAATCAAATGCGTTTCCATGAGACGTAAAGAAGAGTAATAGAAAGGAAAAAGGTGGGCGTAAATTTATTGACTGACTCATTCCTTTATATGAAATAAATATTAGTTAATATGTTAAGATTTTAGCTCCTTCAGTCCAGGTACAGACGAGAATGCAGGGCTTTTAAATGTGCCCTGTTTTGAACTTTATCATCTTCACTCATTAGTATTCAGAATTATTTGTCAAAATCTTTTTGTCAGTCCTTATTACATTAATATGACCATTTGAAAACAAAATGTAAAAGAACTAAACTACTTCAGTCACCTTGAGCATTTGGCAAATTATAATTTAATCCATAATACTTAAACAAGTTATGACATGAGTCAAGATGTAAAAAAGCTCCTGTAAATGTTACAAAGATTAGTTACAAAGACTAACCTTAGGTAAATGTCATTATTGAAATAACTCCACGTTATGAAATTTGGATTTTTTTACAAGTCCTTTGTATAATTAAAAAAGTCTGAAAGAACATTTCCTCTATATTTCTCCAGAATTGGCAAATGAAAAACTATAATGCCATATTTTTCCAGACTAAGGAAAAATACGGAATATGATTAAGAGAGACAAGTCTGAAAATATTCTTTGGGATTAAATCTAAAGGTTGATCAAACAGTCATCATGGATTTAAATTTGTGGCCACAACTCTAATAGAGGAAAAGATAAGAAATCAAAAAGGAGAATAAGAAGGTGGTGGTACAAGATATTATTCTAAGGTTCCTACTAAAACACAAGGCTTCATCTGGATTGTACCAAGCAAAACATTAGTGACGTAACAAATGACTGTGAGCATTAATGCAATATATATATATATAAAAAACTAGAACAATAATTGTGTCAGTCTTGGCAATACCTGTGCTAAACTTTGACTTCTTCGGCACAGTTTCAAACACTTAAAACGACAACAGAACACAATGAAATAAACCCATACAAGCCTGCTCCTCTTCCCGACCCCTGACCTAAAAATCATCGACCCCTGCTGGCCTGGGACTGCTCAGACCCAGCCGCTGGTAAGTTTATAGAACATTTCCTCATCTAGCGACTCGTTCTGGTCCTTGGCGCGTGTCGACAGGAAGATGTAGCCGCCGATGAACTCATGGACCACCTTGCAGTCCACTTCGGCACAGATGAAGGACAGACTGGGCTCGTCCGCAAACTCCACAGTCACCTGAACACACAGGACATGATGCATCAATCAGACTACACACAAACAATATATTACCCTACTTCGAGGAACTCAGAAAATTTTGTTTGCCTCATTCCTCGTCAGAGACATGGTTGAAAATGGAGAAGAACATGTTCTAGTCAGATGAAAACCTAATGCCGAACCCAACATTCCCATGTTATATGACATGGTGGAGGACGAATCATGCTGTGGGGATACTTGGTTCAGCAGAAACAAGAAAGCTAGTGGGAAAAAATGTTAGGTTTGTCTCGTCCCGAAAGATGAGCAGATAGAACTGCTGTAAATTGCATTTCTACAAAGTATTGACTAATCAAGGATTCATAGCAATAAACAAAGATTTTTATTTGTAAAACCTTTGGCTTTTGGAAACCTCTACATCACAATTATGTGGTACACTGTGTTGGTATGTCAGATGAAACACTAATAAAATACACTGAACTAGGGATAAATGTGAAAAACCTCAAAGGGTGAGGTCATTTCTTATAAGGTATGAAAAAACAATTTTAGTGACTTTCGTTGGTCTCCCTACCATCTTAATCTCCCAGTTGACATTCCACTGTTTCATGTTGCTGAAGCGCCAGGTCTTGATTGCGTCTCCAGTGTGGGCGTCCATTCGGATCAGGCGATTATAGGTGATTCCGATCAGCTCTTCTTTTTTTCCTCCTTGGAATCTGAGGAGCAAAAAGGGAAACAAAGAGTGAGGGTTTAGCTCAGCAAACCACAAAAAATACAGATTAAAAAGATAGATCATGGTGATTGAACTATGTACTTTGCAAGGAAGTGAGTGATTCCAAACTCTGGCAAGGACTGCCATGCCTGAATGAAGCGCATCTTGGCCTCGATGAGACTCATCTGGGCCACGTTCTGATGGGCTTCAAGAATTCGGGCGGAAATCTGCCCAAAGACAAAAATCACACACATAAAAAACGGATTTTTGGCATGGTGCTCTATTAAAGTAACACAAACTAAGCCCAGTCCAACAAAGTCGTCCCGTCACCACATAACACAACAACTACCCCATCAAATACGAATCCACACTTGAATATAAACTGTTGCAAAGACATAGGAAAAATCAAGGTGAGTTTACAGATATGTTTGTGGTGCATTTGTGTCCTAAAGAAAGATACCTCTTTAAAACCTTGAGTATTCCAAAACAAGACATCAAATATAGATAAAGCCTTACCATGTTCAAGATGGCGCATGAAGTGACTAGTAAATACATCACAGAGAGGGAATGCAAAACTTACTGTGTGAATGCAATACTTTTGTAAGGGAATGCAAAAAGAAAGTCCTGTCACCTAGGGGGCGCCATATGTTACAATCCAATGGTTTTTCTAATGACACGTACTGATAACTCTTTAATTTAGTTTTAATGTGGTGGTAATTATTTTTCCTGTGCCTTTTATTTTTATTTCTGACAATACCTGGCTTGATGTTGATGCATAACAACTGCAGTGAACCTGAACAACTCTTCTTCTCTGACATCAATGCAGTCAACACAGGATCATAGCTACCCTAAAAATTGTTCCCGTCACAATTATGTGTATTTGAAAAGTACCGTATTTTCCACACTATAAGGCACACCTAAAACCTTCAATTTCCTCAAAAGTTGACAGTGCGCCTTACAATCTGATGTGCCTTATATATGGACCAATATTAAGCCACAACAGGTCTAGCAACTACGATAAGCAGCCGCCGACTTCATTTTCGCCCGTAGAAGAAGCAACGCGCAGTGCATGCTGGGATAGCTGTCAGAACACTGGTTTGTAATCTATTAATAAAGTTTGACTGACCCATCTACCTACCGACCGTCTAGAATTAGATCGTCTGCAGGTCATTTAGCACCACGTTCTCCACGAATATGCTGTGTGTGAACGAAGAAGGGTGACCATCGTTCTTCCACCGCCCAGTCGCGGAAGGTACTCCTGACCGACTGGAGTCGAGCTGTTTTGTTGACATTCCCTTTAGTGCAGCTCCATCTAGTGGATGCATAACGTAACTCCAGCCTCTACTGTAGTGTCTGTTCTATGTGACTTATAATGCGGTGTGGCTTCTAGTGCGGAAAATACAGTAACTATGGTCAAAACACGTTTACTGTGGCCAGTCACTTACCTCCAGTTGAGTTATATTGGAAACACACAAACTAAAGCAGTTTAAATTACTTAATCTAATCCTAAAGTAATTTAAACACTTATTAATCTATTATGAGTGTTAAATGGACTAAAGCATGCAGCAGAACTCCATGTTTTAGTCTGACATATTTGTTAAGATTGTTGTTTCAACATGAAGTAGAAGCCATATCAATACTTTCACATGTGATTTTATTTTCCTCATTACCTCTTAGAAACTTGTTATAGCTGAAGACAAACAACACACATTAGGAATTATGCCATCTACTTTCTATTGTTAGAGAAGCACCCAGAAAAAAAAAAGAATATACACAAACATGCAGAACGGCTTAAACCCAGTGGACACACATCACTTACCAAATCCCTGACATAGCCTGGCTGAAGAGAGGAGGTGGGTATGGAAAGATGCAGGAGTTTGACAGAGATGCAGAAAAAACAAAAGAGGAAAAGAGTTGGACAACAGGCAAAACAGATTAGAGTCAGGGGAAGAAGGATAATAATAAAAAAGTAATGCTGGAAACTGTGGCATAACTGCAATGAAAGAGCAGGACTGTGGGGATGAGGTATCATGCAGTATTGAGCCACAATGGAGAGTAGAGCTCAAAAAAGAAAAGAAAGACGGCAACACTGTTGTCAAGGAAAACATCAGTCAAATAGAAACTGGAATTGTATATTTAGCCTTTGACTGTGTTTACTGTGTCATAACTTCCACAGAGACAATAAAATATCAGAGCTCCTCATATATTGTACCACAAGATGGCGTTGTGTACCAACTTCAGTGGGGCTGAAGATTAAAGTCTTGAAGCTTTAGGAGCTGCTTTTCAACTCCTAGTGTTTGCTTTATGGCTAAATTTGTACAAGCAGACCAGACAGCACTCTAACCCACGTAATGCAGAAATTCCTGTGTGTACATCCGCTTGGAGCAACAGCACGGAAGTCTCCCTGGACGAATCTTGCAACAGGAAGCCTGATTTGAAGGGAGATGGGGAGGGGCCGCAACCGGTTAGAGGGTTTACAGGTTTTTCCCAGACAGTTTTCCCGCGCAGCATTCCCAAGCAAGGCTCATTTCCTGATGCCCCAACGCCCACTACACAAGTTCACGTGTGCATGGTGTGTGAGCATAAGGCACTCACTGTACATACAGTACAGCATTACCCTTTCATGTTGAGTCCGTGGAAAACATTCATCACACAGGGCTGGTGTGAGTTTTGGTGATGTATTTGAAATACAACTAATAAGGTTAAGGACACATTAGTTTAAATTCCTGGTAAAGATGTGCAAAAATCCTTAAAAACAATTCATATTTTAATGAAGAAGCATGGATTCATATGGAAAATTCAACATGTTTCAGTAACTAATACTTTGGAGGACTTGGATGATTATGCCAGAAAATTTATTTTGTGTCTGGTGTACCATTTGTTTGATTGATTTGGATCATTACGCAGTGATCTGCCATTTTCTAGTCAAGACAGAAACTAAACTGCATACCAAAGTAACAAAACGGCAACATAAAATCCATTACATTTATCCACAGTAGGCTTCAGTAACTTATTCTTTTACGACTCATAACTAAATCTCAACTACAGTCAGTTTTGAACAAAGGATTTTAAAACAAAGTTTAGTTTTCTGTATTACAAACCACAACTGTGATATCCTTGGAACCAACACTAACTCTGACGATGACTCAATGCTTCCTGTTTTATAGCAATTCGTGATTGTCTAATCCTCGTTCTCCGTCTCCATTTCTTTCTGGATATCTGTGATACTCCAGGCGGCGGTCCAGACTCCTTGAGTCATCGTTTACTGTATCAGCTCCCTCCTGACATCCTTCCCCTCTGGCAAAACGCCACATTTTTACTTCCAACTTAAACAGCTCCAGATTGAATGACTAAGCTAAAGTACAGAGGTAAGATCCTGCCTCATCCATCCCTAACCAACACTGCCATGGCAGCTGTGTGCTCAGCTGCTGCAGTGTACACACAACAGCCTATTTGTTTGCATGCAAATCTGCTGAGCAAAGTGTAGAATCTTCCTAACATCTGAGAGAGAATTAAAAGGCTGGTAGGGATTAAATGTCAAAAACTTCACTCCTACTGCTGAAACAACTTCAGACACAACAAATTTGGAGACTGAACAAAAAATAAGAGAATAAGTTTTTTCAGCTTTGTGTCGCCTCAACATTAGATCAGTTCTTTTGTGAGGATTTAAATAGAGCTTGTATATAATTTTAATTTACAGTGATTTCTAAACAGAATGTAGGAATTATGTGATGAAAACACTGATGTAGCTAAAACCTTGAGTAGCCAATTCAAATCCCAGGCTTTGGTAAAGATTTCACCTGCTGATGCTAGTTTTACATTTATTAGATTTTCCTGTAGAGAACTAAAATATAACATGTATCAAGAAGAGCACTAAAACTCATTTTTTGTAGCCATCCTGCTATGAATGCTAATTTTTTGTTAGGATCCAAGCTAACTTCTCAATAGTGTGTAACAAAGTAGCGTCTTATTTTAAAACCCTGACATTTTAAATTCCTATTAGCTTATATTAGAGATTAGTGCACATAGCTTGTCTTGCATTACTAAAACAGCAGCCTCCGGTCTTTACCTTGCCTGTTATTTCCCCAAACGGCTGGGAACTTTTCCAAATACTGGATGAAAGGTTAAAACCTCAAAAAGTACTTTTAACGTAATCTACAAAGTTTTTCTGTTATCTGCTGATGTGCAAATACTGAGAAAACGGTTTCCTTTTTAAAAAGCTTTTTTGTTTGCGATTCCTCTGGTTCCCTCACCAACAATAAAAATTACCCCTTTGGGTTTTTTCAAGTTACAGCATCCACATTAAAGAGCAGAGGTAAGATCCTGCTTGAGCTTAGTGCAGTTCAACCAGGGCCAACTAAGCTGAAAATTAGCTCAACTTTTTTGGTGCATTTAATATTTAACCATAAGAATTCTGATTTGCTGCATCAGAGGATAGAACTAAAGTTTAGCAAAAGCAGCTGGGTGTTGTAAAGGTTGTGTTTTAGAAATATGATGTAAAGTTGACTTTGTGACAGAGGAAGATATGTACGGGAAGCTAAGGTGAAAAAAAAAAAATACGGGAAACTGTGGAGTAAGAGCCACTGATATCTGGGCAGAAAATGTTTCACCAATCAGCACAACTAATAAACTGCACAGTTAAACAATCTATAAAACAACAAATTGTTTGAAAAAACAAACAAACATTTGTTTAAATATTACATTAAAGCTTCCAGCAGAACCTGGGTGGCTTACCTGCTTGTTCTTGTACTTTTTAAGATACCGTGGTGACACCAGACACTCTGGGTTGATGTCAGTGGTGATTGGTTCAATGAACTGAGGATCGGGGTTCATGTGTTGCATCTTGAGGAATGAGAGAATGTTCTGGACCTCCAGGTTGTATGAACTGTCGGCCATGGTCTTCCCTTTGGAGGCCAGGCGACATGCTGCCATCCAGTGAGCATACTGTTTCTCCTGCAGACAGAACAGTGGAATTAAAGAGAGCAACAGAGAGAGGAGAAATCTGGAGAAACGATCTAGCCTTACTGTGTCACACCGAAGCCAGATCTCGTTCATCCCATCGGCCACGGGAATTAGCAATTTGATGTTGAATTTCTGACCAGAAATATTCACATCTGGCGTTACCTCACAACCTGAGCAGACGGGAAAAGAGGACAAAAGGTTTCCGTCATTCTTTTAACACGCCACCTTCCATAACATTATTAAAGCAGATAAATAAACATTCACATTTCATGATGAAAATCATGCAACACTTTAGGCATGTTTATGTTTCTGCACCTCTGAGATTCATTTGGTGTGCCGGTGTCCCGAGTGCTTCCTCTTTACTCTTGTAGCAGGAAATTGTGATGTCCTTGAACGTGCACCAGTACTGCTTATAGCCCTTCAGCGTCAGCTTCTTGGGTCTAGAAATGCACAGCAGGCAGACATATCAGGGTTCAGCTGGAAAAATGCTCAATACTCTTTAGCAGGAAGAGCGGGGGAGAAAAGATCATAGGCAAATACAAAGAGGAGGAAGAGAGGAAGCTGCTGAAGTGTAAAGTCAGTGAGGTGAGGAGGAATGGAGCCGGCACTGTGGAAAACCATTACAGAGGAAATGCTCCTCAATATCACAGCCCCCACTCCAAACAACTTTATACTGCATATTTTATGAGACAAGCACCCCAGGAGGCAACATTCTGTCAGCAACGTCTTTGAGCCAAAAACGGATTGGATTCAAAATGCGGTTCCACCAACTAATCTCCCTAAAGAGAACCTAAAAGCTCCCTCCTATTTAAATGGTCTTTGGTTCTGGCACCATTAAAGTTTAGCACAATGTTGGAAAGAGAAAATATTTCTTTAAAAAGTTAATAGAAATTCTCTTAATCAGATGTTTCTGAATTTATGAAGAGTTACTTGCATTTTGTATGTCAGAGAAAGAGTAAATGCTTTGGGGAAGTGTTCCTCTGAAAATACACTTACTTGAAGACTTTGACGTAGTCTGCCAGTTCTGGAATAGATGTGATGTCACCCTGAGAGGAAATGGGGAAAAAAAAAAATCCATTAACATTTATGCTTCCTGTGTCAACAGTTGAAGTAGCAACTCTGAAGTGAGGAAGTTTTACACCAGAAATATGCCAAATCTAACTTTTAGACCAATTCTTTGGTTTAGAATTTATATGACTTTAAATGCATCACTTTTAAAGAGCTGACCAATATAAAAAGGACTAAATAAAAGATTTTATGGTTCGGTGCCCAAAATCAAGTTATATGTGAAGAGAATAAAGTACAAACTGCAAATGAAGAAAATGCGCACAATGACGATGGAAAACAAAAGAGTGATTACTTTATGTACGCAACAAAAAGGTGACAAGCACCTCCCTTAAACCAATGGCAATTTTTCCGCTGAGGAGTAACACACTGCCCTCATACCCAGGGATTTAACAGAGCTCAGTGGAAGGTCCAGCTTACTTGTAATCCATTACACTGATGAATGGCTACTTGTGACAAAAACTGTTAGAAAAAAGAAATGAACTAGACGTTATTTCTGCTCCAGTTCTGACCAGCATTCCCACACTGAAGTCCAAAGGCCCGCACATTAATAATTGTTTCAATTAAAGTTTATATAAACAGGTTCATATAGCCAAGCAGTATAAAAACAGCTGATACGCCTTAAAACTTAATTTTCAGTTTTAGTCATGAACTGTTTCAGTCACTTTTGAGCTTGCTACACCACTCAAAAGTGTCCATCAGTTTACATGTTGGGCCCTAAAAATGCACTTAAAGTAAATGTTGGCAAATGGCATTGAAAAGCAAATAAAAGTAGCTATACACAATTTATATGACATATTTACTGAAATTCTGAGTTTATAGTACACTCAAGTTGTATCTTATTTTTCTTCTTACTCCTTTTTGTGTCCTTCTTAACTTTATGTGAAGTGTATATTAAGCTCATGAACTCCAAAACTGAAACAAAAACATGAACCAAAACCTCAGAACTGGGGGAAAAAATTGGTTTCCCATTGTAAGTTTGGAAAATGCACTTCACCAATAAAAAAATGCAGCAGAGTTTTTCTCATACCAGTGTGCTGGAGGTTTTCCCTCCCTCCAAAGTAATCTCCAGGTCAGACAACGCTGCGTCCACCTCATCCACCTCCTTCTCGACTGTTATTCATGTGGTTGTCTGAAGACATGCCTGACAGCTTGTTGATGTGGTACTGAGGGAAAAAATGCTTCAGTTCAGACAACTTTAATGACTCATCGTTTCTTCATACAGAACAATCAGGAGTATTGAAATGTTACTCTACAAGTAAAGCTGAGAGATAATTAAAGTAGAGAGAAGAAAACCCATAGTCATGTTAGCTGATAAAGTTAGTTGCCATTCTTGCAAAAATGCTTCCAAGTTCCCTTTTTTACATGAAAGCCGGGCTGCAATGAATGTTATAAAAATACTTGTATGGTAAAGCTTATTGCAACTGTGTACCATTTAACGTAGCTCTATGATTGTTTAAGAGGAAATTGAGGAAGTTAAAAAAAAAAACATAACACGATAGGACAAAATGACAGATAATGCTAATGCACCGCATAATAAGCGATGTGGTCAGGGAAACAGTCATAGCACGTCTTTGAAGTTTAACAACAAATAAAAATCTCTCACTGGGTTACACATGTGCAAGATGAGGAAACATGTGTCAGTAACAATGGAAACAGCAGTTCAGAAGGATAGCCTCATTACAGAAAATCCTCCAGTGAGTCACCAAAACTAAAAACAGCTCGTTGACAAATGGCATTTTTCCATGTCAACTCATCACCAGCCTCCTTCACCGATATATGAATGAACAGCTGCCCAGAAAGTGAAAGCCACAGAGCTGCGTTTAGCAGGAATATGCTGCATACAAGTAGTAAGGCTGGCAGAAAGAGTTTGATCCGATACATTTTATTCTGAACTGACATTTCTTTTCAAAATATGCTAAATAACAAAGCTTATTTTCCCATTTTTGTGGCTCTAGGTTTTATTTCTGCGTAAACTCAAGATGACGCCATGCAAACGCCCAGCGGAACCAGACTGGAACTAAACGATCACTGCTCCTTTTTTTAGATGTCTGCTTGCCTCCCTCAGCTGTGAAATCTTATGCTCATAGTAAGTGGATGAAACGCAGCACAGCTACGTGCTAATAGACAGGTAGTGACAGAGCCTCCACTGGTCGAAACACCAAACGTCCATCAACAACACTAATGGCACAGCAACAAGAAACCATTCAAGTGTGATTTATTACCAGTCTGATAAAATACACGTTCACACCTCAGACTGCAAGAGCTCTCAAAGGAATGCCCAGCAGGACTATGGGAAGGTATCTTGTTGGAGTGGGTGGTCTGGGCCAATGGATGGAGCCCTGCAGCCAAATACGCACTATAATTACCCTCGGGGGGGAGGACAGAGTGGCGTCCTCAGGTCTTGGCACCCAGTTTATGATGGTCAGAAATAGCTGAGGGCACCATGTGGCAACTTGAGGAAGCAAAAGGGGCTAACATCTGTAGATCATTTCCACTGCTCCCCTTTTACTAGTGGCCTGTCCAGGGATTACCCCACTACTTGACCAGCAGCTTGGATAATAGGCTTGATTCTAGCCTACTGTAATTCAAAACTAAAAGTAACTGATGGATCTATGTAAACATACTCAGAAGTCCCATAGAAACAATACTGAAAATGTAGCTTATTGTCAGAATGCAAACAAATAGACATTATTTATTTGACCTTCCAATACAAAGTGGTGCATAATTGTGAACTTCAAGTAAAACAAAATGGATTTTAAGATGTTTTTACACTTATAAATCTAAAAAGTGTGGTGTACATTTGCATTCATCCCCTCTTTGATCTGACACACCTCTATAAAATCCAGTTGCTTTCAAAAGTCGCCTAGTTAGTAACCTGGGTGTTTGTGTGGAAATCAACCTCAGTATAAACCCAGCTGTTCAGTGAAGACCCCAGAGGTTTGCTACAGAACATTAGTGAACAAGTAGTACCATGAAGACGAAGAAACACAGCAGCATTCAGGTTGTAAAGCAGCATGAACACTAAGACACTGTGTGTACTGCCCAACTGGCAGCCATATGGCTCAGCTTTTAACTGGGATCCAGTCCAATTAATTAGCATCAGGTAGTGAGTTACAATATCCAAAGACAAAAATGAATGCAAAGCCCTTTCCATATTACAGATCTATATACCCAACAAGGACAGAAAAAAAACAGCCAGGCTTTCGCACAAACACACTGTTCTTACCTGCAGGGCAGCAAACATCATCATTTCCTCCTCTGTGCACTCAATTTCCTCCAGCAGGATGGCCCACTTGGCCTGTTCGTAGAGCTGGTTGACTCTGATGGCATCATACTGCGGATAAATACAAACACATGCTGAAGGGAAAGGGCATCCCAACACGTGTTAAAGTCTCAGAACTCGAAATGCTCTGTCTGAACGACCAGACTAGCATTAAATCACTGAATTTGATTAGATTCAAACTCGAAAGAACGCCACAAATGTTTCTTGAAACATGAAGACGGCACACATTTTAGTGACTATATTTTCCCTAAAATATCACATGACTGTATAGTACAAAGAACTAGCTACTGCTTTACTTGTGATTCCCTAACGGCGGGACATACCTTAGGGTTGAGATCAAAGAAGCTGTGATATTTAAACCTCAGCAGCAGCACATCGTTCTCCTTCACATCCTGCTCCATCAGAGACCTGGATGAGTCCAGCCACCTGAACAAACATGAAAACTACAATAAAAACCCGCACAGATCTAAACGACGTAAAAACAACATATTAACATTTAAGATGATCGGGCTTTTTTCCAAACTACTAGGTCAGCATCATCTCACCCTTGATTGATCTTGGCTTTGTCCAGCAGGGACTGGGGTTTGTAGAGTTTAACCAGGATGTCTGGTGAGGCTATCGACTGGCTGACAGCAAGGATGCCAGGATTGCCCTCTGACAGGGGGCTGTCCCCAAACCAGGCTGAGGTGGGCGACAGGGGGCTGCCATCTCTGGAATCGTAGGTGGGGGTCATGGTCTTACTGTACAAGCCTGGACTAGAGTAGACACTCCCTGCAATAGAAAAAACAAACCCAAATCTCCAGTTAATCCACCATTATCCACTTACAAAGAAAAGCACACAATGCATAAAGAAAAACATTTTCACTACATAAATGGTGCTTTGCAAAGCTTTATTTTTTTACCATGATCTTTTTTCCTCACGTAGAATTAACTAAACTGAAAGTAGTGTATTATTACAAAGCAGAATGAAAGTGAAAGAAGGCTTTCAAACTTTTACAAATGAAAATCTAAGAGGTGTGGCTTGCACTTCTCCACTTGTGCTGGAATTTATTTAGCAATATCAGAGTGAAAGGGACTTGATATGAAGGCATTTTTTCCCCACTTCACAATTATGCCCCACTTTGAGTCAATCACATGAAACCCTAATGATATCCTTAGTAAGACCAGTTAGCATTCAACATCACTATACAACTTCCACCCAACAGTGTTTCCAATGATGCATCACAAGATAAGCAGACCTGCTGAAGTACAACCACATACCGACGGAATTACACTGCTGCAGCAAAATATGCACAGGCAAGGCAAGATTCAACAGGCAAAATTAACAATATGAACAAATTAGTTGAACAAAATATTATATTTAAGTGCTCCAAACATTGATTTACATGTACAATTTTTTCCTTTAGGTTTTCAGAGTTGGAATCCGACACACACACACACACACACACACACACACACACACACACACACACACACACACACACACACACACAACACCACACAACACACACGTCCCTGGGGTAAAGCTGTTTGCATTTCCTGTTGAGAGTATTTTTGGCAATCTCGCCCCCTTCGTTCCCTCTCTTCCTCCTACAGCCGTAGGTCAAGAAGTAGCTGACTAAACCACTAAATCTCTTCTGAAACAAGGAAGTGGGTTTGGTTGGAGTTTGTGAGCTAAGGTCATGAGAAAGCGGTACCGGCTTTGACCACCCATTTTATGTGGGGGAGGGTGTTATCCAACGGATCCTCCAAGGTCTTCCTCCTAATGCAGAGTTCACCAGGGCAGGGAGAGTACTCCCATCTCCCATAGGGTCTCACGAGGAATGTCAACCATGTAGTGTAAGAATGTAGAAGGCAAAGCAGCCAGTTTATTGAGAAACACAAATGAGCTTCCTCCATCCTGTTTACTGTTTAGTTATTGCAAAATGGAATTCTCTTAATTTCCTACACTTGGATACATGCTGCAGTTAGGACCTCAAACAAAAACAAAACCGGATGACTTTTCTATTTGGGTTGTTATCTGAGCCATAAAGACAGAATAATAATGTATGTTTAAACTGCTGACTGTCCTGCACATCTTTAGAGAGCAAATTACAAAAAAAAACACACAAAAACTGAGGTTTGACCTAATAGGATGCATAAGTTTGTATCATGAGACTACTAATGTCAGGTGACTGTCTCTTCAAGAGAAGTCAGGTGACTCTACTGCCGGCCTTCAGCCTACGGATGAGGTCTAAAGCGCCGATGGAAGGGAGAGAAGGATAAGGAAGCAGCGCAGAAGACACGGGACAGAAGACGAAGGAAAAGCTTACCTTTCACTGGTCCGATGAAAATTATCTCAGAGGCTGGTGTGAGAAAGAAAGTAGGAAAAGGAAAGACAGGAAAAAGTGAAGGAAAAAGGAGTGGAATAGTGAGAAACAAAATTAGTAGGATAGATTCAGGATGCTTCAAACTGTTCAAGGAAAGAGGAAACAGAAAAATAAAACAGGAGAAAAGACAAAAGATGAAGAATATTAAAGTGAGACTATGTGGCATTTCCAGAGACAGTGCCAGGGCGAATGAGTCAGTTTGTCCCATTTTCAGAAGGAGATAGGTTGACCACAACTAACATGGTTCCCTCCATGTATGCATAATCATTCAACACAGCAACAGTGACTGCAAACGCAGACAAGGTAGTGGTCAAAATGACCACGTATCCTGAGTGTACAGTTTAGGAACAATTTAATCTGATTTATGGTCCAATTCTAATGCTTTGAGTAAAGTTTTCCAAAGTCTGCCAAAATTTCCAAATCCAAGATTTAGATATATAGGCAATATTTATTATAGACAGAGGTTAATAGCACAAGATAAAATGAGGAGAAACCTTGCTGTAATATGCACAGCCTTGCTGTTGTCTGCTGAAGTCTCACTCTCCCTTACTCTAGCAGGCTTAATAAATGTATACTGAAGTCTGGCTGTTTTCTACTCCACTGCAGCTTAAAAGCACCTTCATATTATCTAATGAGGTCAATTTAGGGTCAAGTTCTCCTCTTTACAAAACTGCTGAGACATCAAAATATTTGAACTGTCATCCTCCGGCAGACGTATTAGAGTGTGTTTGTACCGCAGATCAAACTGAAAATTCTCACTAATTTCTCAACCAGAAATCAGAGTTTGAGAAATCAAATTCTGGAGCATGTCTGGTATGCAGCCCTAATTATCAGAGGTTTTGCCAACTTAGGAGAAAACTGTATAAACACATCTCAGTTTATGTCATAAGCATGACAAACAACAAAACAATTGTCTAAACTTTTAGCTCCGTTTATGTAACCAGTGATTTCTTTTCTTATAACGTTAAGATAGTCTCTCAATTTTATAATTTACTTCTACAACTGGAATACCTATGCACATTTAATTTTGCTAATCTGTTGTAAAATGGAATAAGAAACAAATTAAATGAATGGCATAACTTCTTATTTTCATATATTTTTTGCTTTAAAAAAAGAGGAAGCATAAATCATTCACAAATTGCCGTTAAATCCTTTTCAGTTTATTGACTGATTAACAGCAGCACTACATGTGACGAGTCACACTGATAGAGGGGTGAAAAGGGGAAAAGAGCGAACTCTGATTGCATCGCTGCCTCTCTGCAAAGCCTTGTGATTTTGATCAGGAGACCTGGGCTACGCGGCCACCTCCTCCCCTCAAGGGACAGAACATCCTACAATCTGACCACGAAAAAAAGCCTTAGACTGCAGCTTGTGATTTGAAAGGGAGGCCCCGCAGGAAGCAAACAGAGCAGACAAGCCAAGTAGATTTTGCACGTGTTTGTTGAAGCTCAGCTCCGCCTCGTAGTGTGACCACACGCACCCACTGGGAAATAAGTACATCTTGAATGTCACACACCCATGTTATGTAATGATGTGACTTTGGGTGTGATCATCTTTGCTATTGTGAGGTGGTTCCTTTTTGCGTTTTCTGGGATTAATTCTAATTTGACATGAGCTTTTTAAAAAAGCTTTTCTACAGAAAGGATAAAAAGAACAGCAGTGGAAATGGAGCAACAGTTAAGTAGACTCATTTACTCCGTCCCATAAATCAGTGACAGCCTGTTTTGTTCTGCTCCTCCTTGCTCATGTGGTTGCAACTCTCCATCACTCAGTACAAAGAGAAGGAGGAGGGTTATAATAACTGCACTCCTCTTCCCTGGTTTGGGCTTAAAATGGCAGCGTGACCAGCTATGTGTGGAATCTCAACCATTCTTAGTCCTCCCTGCTCAAGAATTGGGAGCCATGGCTGTCAATCCCTTGCAGGCCTCAAATTCGCACATTCACATTTGGTCACAAGAAACAGCAGCGTGGAGTTATCTCAGTGGTTTCTCAACCACAGGTGCAGTCAAGCACAAACAAAAAGAAGGGAAGATGCTCCGTGTGAGCCAGCAGAACCTGCTGTTCAACCTGCTGCTTCAGGACAGTGTCAGATTATTTTAATGTAGAGAGAAATACAAAAGCTGTCTGTGCCTCACCAGATCCAGGAGTCAACAGGGGACCCTCCAGCTCCAGACTGTCCTCTTCTGCCTCCTCCAACTTTTTCTTTTTCTTCTTAGGGTCACGAGGTTTGCGCAGTAGAGACAACTCCTCTGGGTGGCGGATATCTAAGGTGGAAGACACAGAAATGGGAAGCAAAGGTTTTTTGATGTGGTATAAAAATAAAGAAGCCAAACAAAACTCAACAAAAGGGAGACGGATTTTGATACTGCAAGGAAACATCAAATCTCACAGGCTGTTGTGAGATTTGACACATTATTTTGATCAGATAATGCTGGGTGAAAATACCAGGTCTGTTTCCAAAAAAAGGAATGGAATAATTATATGTACTGCAGCAAAGATAAGCCATACTAAGGAATACTCAGTGTTAACTTAGTTTTGAAGAAAGGAGCAAAAAACAAAAAGAAAAGTTGGATGCATTTTCAATTAAACATTGCAAAGTACACTCTGCCATTTTCCTATAGTGTTATAATGCAACACTGGTGTTGCAATGTTATCTGCCGTTTAGTCAGACAATCTACTTGTGCAAAGCCAGAACTTTTATTATTTTTTACCGATAACTGCTGGTTGCATTTGATGTAGTTGTTAAAGAGCCTATTCTGTCCGAGGGAAATCTCAAAACATTATTTTATAACCTTGCATATTAGGTACTCCAAAACAATGCTTTTAGACTTTGTCTTTCATTTCTCACCATTGATATTTGAAATATTGCCTCCACTTCATTTGTGAATTCATTTTAAATAACAAAAAAGTCCCCATGCAGTGTTGCTCTAATAAGCTTCAACTGTTCCACCGTTATGCACATGCTGTTGTTGCACAGTAGCACATGGTTGCAGCATATCAGCTAGCCTGATGCTTTTACATGGTCTAGACACCATGTACACCAAGAGGCGTCTGAGATCTTGCTTTCCAATATTTTGGAATGCAGTCTGCAGGATTGATTTAAACTACTTTTAAATCTTTAAGAAAAAAAGGTTCTTTTTGTGATTAGTTATGTATTCACAGTCTACATGCTAATAATATATTTGGTTAGCCCTTCATGCCTAACATTTATGTTAATAATAAGACGCTTAAGCTCACAACAAGTGTTTAGGAATTTTGATGGAACCCTCTGAAACCGTTGTATACCTTGATACCAGTAAATGGCCCCTGTCAACATGAACAAACAGTAATTAGTGCTTTCTCAACTATGGGCCTTAAATAAACCATCTGGCTTCTCCTAGGGACCAGAAATAATACCATGAAGCCACACAAGACCGGAAAACAGGGATGCCGAGTCAACATAAAGTGTGAAAGACAGAAAGGAGGAGGAGCAGGAGGGGGTAGATTGGTAGAACTGCAAACAGCTGTACACACATGGCGTGGAAAATTGAAATTCATTTTTCTCATGACCCTCAAAAATCTCGCTTTACTGTAATTACCAATTGAGCCATGGGAGCCACAGCCTTACTCCTCCTTAGCAGAAACACATCAAAGATGTATTCAGTTGGTGCTGTTGGTAAATTTTAAGGAATGACATCTTTTACCCAAGAAGCTTTCTATTAATTTGAATAATGAAAAAAAGAGTGCAAGAAGCTGACACCACGCAGAGTAGACGGACTCGAGCAGCGGTCCAGGCTTCTCTTATTTTCTCTCCATCCCTTGGAGGAGAAAGCCAACATTCAGCAGCAGCTTTGATAGGACGATTCTGACGAAGGAGGTGAAGGAGCCAGAAAGTGTCAGCATTAAAACAGATGGGCCAAACGCAGAGGGAGCACATCTGGACTCGGCTGGATTTGACTTTCCTCACAAATTCCTTATAAATCAAAGAGTA
Organism: Poecilia picta; assembly: GCA_033032245.1. Taxonomy (NCBI): domain Eukaryota; kingdom Metazoa; phylum Chordata; class Actinopteri; order Cyprinodontiformes; family Poeciliidae; genus Poecilia; species Poecilia picta. Next base: position 16,740,728 of record CM065374.1, read on the forward strand.
TGTCGATATTAGAAAGACATTTCTAATTATTTTTAATTCGTCTTAGTACACAGCTGATCGTCGTCTCATTTCCACAGACAAAGAAAAAAAAACCTCCACAGATGAAGGCTTTTAACAACTGTGGCAGACTGATTAAGGAGGTCGCTGGAGGTGTTGAGGAGAGCGCGGCCAGGAGGCTCGAGGGGAACATCTTGACTTTGTGAGAAGCTTGTTTGGCTTGTGTAACTAAAGCAAAAGCATTCCAGGAGTTTTAAGAACTACCAGATGGGAGTTGGTCCTCTCTCCCCGTCTCCCTCCTCCCTCATCCTCGTACTGTTGCAGCACTGGAGCAGTCCCTCTGCCCTTATACAGCCATGTGAGCTCCAAGCGTGCTCCTGAGCTTTAACCTGACTGAACTATGTGGAGGGGCTGGTTGACACACAAACACATGCACTGTGTGACGTGTTTCAGACTGTGAATACTTGGACAGGACATGCGTCTAGATGAGGCACAGCAGAAGCATGTGGCATTTTACTACACTGTCGTTTTAAGAGTTTAGCTCATACACACATAATGGAAAATTTTCTGATTCACACAAGAGACATTTTGTAATATTGTGTATCTGATGAAACTGAAAATATGTCTTTAATTTGTTGTATCATGGGTTATATTGTAACCCTTGTCTGTGTTGTTCAGCTCAGATGTTAATGTTTATTTTTTTATTAATCTGTTGGAAAACTTGGTCAAATTTCTTGAATTATACATCCAGATTACATGACAAAATGAAACAGATGTGACCTTCTGGTTGGTAACAAACATGAAGGTTATTTTAATGATTAGTGGACATAGTAGAAATAAGCTTGCGCCAACAACACCCTCTTCAGTGTGGGAGGCGTTACTGAGGGAATAGTTGGTCATTCCCAGTTTCAGTTAGGTGTTTAAAGAACAACAGGAAAGACGTAAAAGCTGTAAGATTCTGTTTAAAAAGGAAATGGTATTTTCTAGGGAGGCATGTCAGTTTATTCTGGCTGCTACAAAGGAGAGCGAGAAGCTTTCCATCTCTTCCCGTTATGGAAGTGACTTGATTTGGAAATGTTGTACCAACACGTTCTGTGCCCCCTCAGATCACCATTAAGTATCATAAATTTTTCCCTCCGCTAGCAGCAGTTCTGCCCTTTCATACTTTTGAACAATGATTAGATCTCAGGATTTACCAGCTTTCTCCACTGTGAATGGTATTATATCATGTTGTCTCTTACATTATGACCTTCTAAGCATCTTATTTTAAAGAGATGCAGCACTTCAGTGATTCCTCATAAATCTCAGGAATAAATCTCCCTTCACTGACATACCTCAACTTTAACAGTTTGTCATCTGCTCCAACAGGGAGAAGCACCCACTGACTTATTTCCAGTCGAACAGTGTGAAGCTTGTGTTCGGTTCCAACATGCAAACAACTCACGAGGTAATTTATGTTACAAAATTATTATATATATATATATTTTTTTTTTGGCCATTGCATTGGACCCCCACCAATTCACAGTTCAGTAATCACAGATTCATTTCTTTGGAGAGGTCTCAAATATTCACAGACATTTGCAGGTGATTGTGGGCCCCAAACTCCACAATGCATCGGGTCAACTGTATTGTGTTTTTGTTATTGTTCTAAAGACAGAATTTCCTTTAAAGACCATGCAAAATATTAATCTAAGATTCTTTAGATATGTGCACATAGTTGCTCAAACATCTCAGACAAGACATCTGCATTGCTTTATTCTACATCCTACTTCTATAAAGGTAGAATTACCAGGAAACAGCATAATAGAGTAAAAATAACAATATAATTTACTTTTGTGAAACCACATAGAAATAAAGCAGTGATATTGCTAAAGGAGCCTGGAAGAATAAAGTAAATATTTTTAGACATTGGAAAACACTTGTTTTTTACTGACATAGTCAGTGGTCTAACTGTGTGCCATTGTGTTGGTTTAAGACTTCACCTTAGAGAAATCAGTTCTTCTACACTCGCCACATATCCTGGGATGATCTTGTATGAAGGAGATGTAACTAATGAGATTTTTTTTGACAAATGTTTGTCACTTTTCTGTCAGCAGAAATGGCCCAGGAACAACAAGTCCCCTATCTTCGATCCTACAGACTTCTGACAGCAACCAGGCCTGAGGTCAGAGGAGCTGGGTTGACAGGGAGCCAGCTGGATGTGAAAGATCTGCTCCTTGGAATAGATGATTCAGTTCAGTGTGTAATACCCGCCACAAAAAAACAGAAATGTTGTCACAGTCTAACTTTACAACACCAGAATTTACAGTAAAAAACCCTACATGGACATTCATGAAGACAAAAATTAAGGATTTACAATATGACATGAGCTCATTCGTAAAAACAGCTTGCTTTATTTATCAGACAAGGCCTAAAGTGTAGTAAATAAGAAGACACTTTGGATTTAGGAGTCGGAGTTAAGTCAAACCACAGTTGTTTTATATTATAAACAACACTGGCCAGTACATTTAGGCCAAGATAAGTAGCCCGCAGCTTGATGGGCCATAAATCTGCTGGAGCTAAACAACAAAGCAACAGCCCAACTTATCAGAAACTTTACTGAAAAAGACCATCAAAGTCATAGTCCCAATACAAAAGTGCTGCCTTAAGCCTTTGTTTCCACACTCATCTGGATCCGTGCAGATTTATTAATTCATCTGTTCGTTTTCCATCCCTTACCCAAACACCAGGTCAGAGGTTATTGGTCCACGAGGGAAACGCATTCTTCCTTCCCGCCAGAGAGACCAACTCATTCTAGGGGTTTCCAGAGAGAAAATACTCCCCACAGCTGGTTATGAGTCTGCCCTGGAGTCCCCTACTAGATAACCTCCACAAGGAGGCATCCAGAAGGTATCCTGATCAGACACTCATACTGATTCAGCTGTCTCCGTTCAGCTTTACTAATCAGTGCCTAATCTGCAGGAGGAAGCTCATTTCAGACGTTCTAAATCTATTGGTCATGATAAATATTCCCTGGCCAAAAGTGAGGACTGTTACATAAACAGATTGGTTAACTGGGAACACAACCTTTCCTTTCAGTTCTTTCAATCAAACTCAAGCTCAATCCTACAATCACTTGTGAACACCAGGGTACTTGAAAATGACTCTGCTTTAGGCAAAATCATTCTCCACCCAGATAAAGAGCATCTTTTTCTGGTTGGCAACTATGGCCTCAGAGAAGCTGATCTATGTACTGTAAAATGAGTTGGTACATATGAAATCCTGCTTTTGTGTATCTGCTTACTGTAATGAATGACTAAATGTCATAATTAAGTGGAGAAACCTGACTCTTGTTACCCTGCAGAAAGGAGGCTTTTTTTAACATCACAAAACCCGTAGCAAAGTGTTGGTTAGATGTTGGAAAGTAAATAAATCCTCATGGTGGAGGAAGGCAAACAGGATGCACACCAACACAAACTGGAAATGTTTTTATCAGAACATTATTATGGGCTCTCTAGCACTTTAACCAGGGTTCATGAGAATTCTCATTACTGTTGACTAAAACAAAAAGCACACATCAGCTTATAAGCAGAAAAATCCCTAAAGTCATCCATTCACTATCAACTTAGCAGCACAGAACAGGATGTGAGAGCAGCCAAATAGCAATAGTGGTCAGAAATAGGAGTGGTGCAAAGTTATTTTTATTACAGTGTATTACAGTACTTCAACCTTTAGCTACATTTTTTCCTCAATGTGTCAGTCCAGATGGGCTTTGTCTAAGTCATAAGACAACCTCCTACAACAGTTATATTTTGTTTTCCCCTTAACTTGGAGTGTTAATTTAGTTAGTTAATTTTCTGTATGTTGCTCCTGTGCAGTATAAGGTATTAATTATAAGAACGATTGTCTGACAACGACGATAAGCTTGGATACCAACATTTTTAGTATGATTAAAAAATTGACCAACAGTCAAAAACAACACTAAAGGGCTGAGCGTCTGTGCAACCAGCTGACCACATAAAACAGCAAAATCAAAGAAACATATCAGTGCTAGATAACCTGTTATCAGAAAACAAATGTGGTCATGTCTTCAATACATAATGGGGTCCCTCCTTTTCTGCTGTCTGGAGTGAAGCCAGGCTGGACAGACCTCATCTCTTCCTGTTCCTTCTGATTCTCTATCCTTCTCAGCTCAGCAGAAATGTTCAGGAAACTGTTAAGCTAAGAGTTCCCTCTAAAAACAACATACCCAGACGTGAATGTTGCTGTAAATTAAGCCAAGTCAGCTGTCATAAAACTACAGTGCAAAATTGTCTCTTACTAATGACCAATAAAGAAAAGTGATGTTAAGGGAGCATTTAGAGTCAGCAAACAATATCCTGACACATACAAAGTCAGCCAAAAGCTATCTGCCTTCAATCTCTGTGAAGCTAAAATATTTTTTAATGCCTGACTCACAGAAAAGTTTTTATTCTGTTCCCATCAGCAGGCTTCAAAAACGGTGGTTGTTCGATTTAAGCTCAATAAAAACAACTATGCAGTTTAAATTAAAAACAAGAACATTTGCTGAAATGAAAACATTCAAAAAGGAGAAAAGCTGCCGCTTGAGTTTCTGTTATCTGGCTCAAAACAGTACTGGGACAAAGATGTGCGTTTTGACCATATCCATGAATCCTTCATACATATTCTTTAAGTTGTTTTGCATTTTTTGATGGCACAACAACAAATGTCTATGGATCTTGGGGAACAAAAGTTATCCTGTCAGCCGATTCTTCCACCTTATCTATGCATCTCTGTAGCTACCCTAAAGTAACCATGTCTTAGTAGTTTGATAAATCTTCTCCTTGCTTGACCTGCAAGAGTAAGTAACTGTGTATATAGTGACAATGTTTGGAGTCGATCCAATATTATGTGTACATTGTGTACTATCGGGTAAAATCCCAATTATAATCAGCCAAATCTTTGCTTGTAAAGTGAAAAAATGTCAAAATGTTTATGGATACATTTGCAAAGCAATACATGTTCTCCAAGCCAGCGAAACATGGATGAGATTGGTGCAAATTGGCCTTCTGGAAAACAGTCTTTTAGGTAAGGGCTCGATGGGATCCAGAATGTGACCTCTGACCTGTCTCTCAGAGAACATAGTGGAGCCAGGGGTATGAGAAATCCACAGAGGGAGCATAAACATGAGCAGTCATGTTTTCTTCCAGTGTTTTCTGTAAGCCTAACACAGATTGATAATCTTTGTATACTAAACATTAATCTGAGGTAGCTACAAACCTGAGTTCAAGGACATAACTTCATACCGAGGGGCGTGCAAAGAGAGAGTGTTTAATAAACACAAGAAATTACTACATAAAAACAGAGCAACAGGAAGGGTGTGATTATCAAAGCTCAACGTAGAATATTTCCAAAAATACCATCACCAAAGGAAGTTTTCAGTTCAGCAGGGTGTGTGCCTTCAGCATATCCTTAAACACTCCAAACAATCAGACATCGTAAAACAAAAAAAAACGAGCAGACGATTCACTCACTGAAAGTCTTGCAGATGTCCGACACAGCCTTGAAGACCCGGTCTGAGAAGTTCACCTTGACCTTCATGTGCTTCATGTTGGGCAGCTGCAGGCGCAGCAGTTTGTGCTGCGGTGTGAAGAGCAGCCTGGCGTCGGCCTGGATGCCGTACTTGTCCAATGTCCAGTGGGTTTTCAGCAGCCATGTCTTCTTCTTTTCCCACCACAGGGCATGGTCTGACCAGTCCTTCTTCACATCTAAAATATGGAGGAAACAAAGAGATGAAAACACTTAAAACGTTTACAGTAAAAAGAGTTGACTAACAAATAAATCCATGTTGTTTACTTTGAGACTAAAAAAAGAAAAGAAGTCAATTTGCATCTTAAGATCATTAAATATGCTCCTTCAAGGAAACGAGTCATAATTGGGAAGGACACTGTAAAAGGGTTACTGACAAAGCTTATAAATGGAGCAGCAAAGTCAGAGTGTAAAGGGTGAGAGGAGCGTGTGAAAGATGTGGCTGTTTGAGTGACACTGTGGGAATATCGGGTTCATACCTCCTTTATTCCCAAGTCACACTGTGATCCCTTTTAAAACAAACACAAGGCACCCAAAACCCCACACAGCTTCTAGGCTTTTGCTCAGGAGGAGCTTAGCACAATAACGACAGGCCTGTGGTCTCATGGTCTACGTGTCTGACTTCAAGGTGGAGGTGAAAGCCGCAGGGATATTAAGGGAGCACGCAGCATCTGTTTTCAACATCGCATGGTTTCTATTCAAGCAGTACAGCCATAAGCTGAGGACTTTTAAAATCCCTTCAAAGTAAAATGTAACCAAAAAGCTATACATAATTTATTAATATCTTGCATTTCCTTCAGATTTATGCAAAAGAAAGCAAAATCATTTTTAAAGACCCCTTTAAAATCAAGCTTTTCTTCAATTATTGTTCCTCAGTTCATTAGAATTAATTATTTTCTGTTTTCCTAGGGTATCCAAAGCACACTAGAGCTCTGTATTTTCTTCCCACTAAGCAGTACATCGTGTTACCACACACAGTGAGCTTGAATGGCAAGGGAGAGTAAAAAATAAACAAAGACTCATTAGTGTCACAGAGCCTCTATAACAAATGTAATGTACAATTACTTCTACATTCTGGTTACTTAGAAGAGATGCAAGGAAAAAAATAAAACCATTTTCTGTCCTACTACAGCAAAAGGAAATGTGTAGTTTTCCGTCTCTTGTCCATAGCAATACGAGTTGGTCAGATGGGACTGAGGTCAGGGTTTTTAATATACATATGTGTATGTGGAAGAGCATCTCATGCCAGCTGTTCACAGTGTGGTGGAGGATCTGTGGTGCTCTGGGCGTCTTTCTATTCTTAAGGAACCTTATGCACCAATATGAATTTTGAAATACCAGAAGATTTTAAATGAGCGTTCTCATTCTGGACATATCCCGTAGAAAACTTGTATGGCATTTACAGAAAACCAATGGTGACTAGGGATTTTACGGAAAATACTATTTATTTACCCCAGTGAATCAATGTTCTCAAATTAAATGTTGGACTCTCAGTCAGAGATCATGTTCATTTTAATACTTTTTACACATATTTAACAGGTGTGCCAAAAACTGTATTTGTACACATTAAGTAAATAAATAGAACAATGTAGTAAGTCCCATCCATATATAATCCACTCATAGGACATAGGCAAGAACATAACAGTTCTTCACTTCTTCTACAAAAGCAACAGTTTACAGACAGATAAATAAACACGATGTTGGTTGTTGTTTGTGCCCAATTCCCATGCACCTGTCAGGTAAACGGCTTGTTGCCATGACGTCCGAAACCCGACATGGCCGTGTTATTTCAGAGTGCTGCTGTTGTTTTCCCTGACCTTTACATGGGGGCAAATGCATGCATTACTGGCACGCCTGGTGATTTTGTCTGAGAGTTGAATGAATGGGATTAGTGGGTGTCTGAGTGAAAACACCAGAATGTCTGTTTAGACCAAGGAAACAAGGCTGCTGTGATGAGGGAAAAGCAAACTGAGCAGAGGAAGGATTTACAATAACGATTAAAATGGAGGGTAGGAGGGGGTATGAGAACTGGGGGGACCCCATCAGCATCTCAAAGCTTTGAGGACCATCTTGGAGAGGGGTTGGTTGTTTGTAAAGCTGCTGGCTTGTATGCCGTTTACTCAACAGGCAAACACTTGGAGGCCGAGTGAAAACATTCCAAGCTTTCCGAGTCCTTGTGCAAGTTGCTCCAACAGCATGGGGTCAAGCTGTCACCGCTTCATTCTGATGCCTCAGCTGTGCAGAACACGGCTTCATTGCTACCATCAGCATAACTTTGCCTTCAAGTTTGGTGCAGCTATTAAAGGCAGAACTAATGAGAGGGACTATGGAGAGAAAACCTGAAAAATAATCCTGAATGTATTTTCATAACTCTGCTCAGTTTTTCCCCCCTCAGACAACCTTGTAATTTCTGGTGTCTGGGAGCAGCCAACAATAACACTTGGCACTAAGGTTTGCACCACACTCATCCTATAGAAATGCTCTTATATTCATGCATTCCTGAATACATTGACTTGGCTAGTCTTAGACACTCTTAACACACTCTAGAGACTCTGCTTCTTCATTTCCTTATAGCCACCCAATGCTGAGCCCACAGTGAACACGGCCTTCTGCCCTATCTCTACGAGAGTCATTATGCAGTGGTTCGATGCGAGTTGTGATTGGACAAAGGCAGCTTGGGCAGCCTTCTACTGGTCCCCTTCAGCAATAACAGGGTAACTCAATCCACACAGAGAGGAAGAGAAGGCCAATGGCGTCTTACAGCTAAAAATATAGCTTGCCAAGGCTGACGTAATGCAGCAGCCAGAGGATTGGGGGGCCTAAGTAATTGGGTGCATTAAATGTAGACCCACAACTCCTGATCTGTGCACATGGACTGAGAGGGAAGGGGAATCAGAATGAGAAAACCATGTTTTATGACCTCCACATGACATGACAAATGATAGAGAATCTATGTTATGTGCTTGTGCATGTGTGTGTGTGCTGTTTTTATTATCCATTAACTACATTAGCTCTAAGTGTGCTGTGCATGAGTGTGTCTGGGCTTTAATAGGCTTAATTAATTCACAAATTCTAGCAAAATAAGTACTTCACATTCAGCACCATAATTTCTTAATCTAATGTATGCATAAATTGCCATGAGCAGAGATACAGGTTATAAAAAAAAAAAAGGCAAATCACTTTCCCAAAAGCTTGATCTATCAAGGAGGAAAGCTAAAAACCATTAAATGTTTCTGAGCAGGTACAAAAGTACTCAGTCTGAAGGGCTTTCTTTGGGATTTGCTCTTCTTTACATACTCCCTCCATACCTTGTCTTCTGCTCTGAATATCTTTTTGTTTACATTGGGAGGCTGCTTTGTTTATGAACGCCTGTCTGTAAGGGGGAGGGTCAGGGTAGAGGGATGATGAAGAGGATGAGTAAAAGGGCATGAAAACGATGGGTGAGCAGGATGAACTACAGACGGGGAGGAGCAACATCAATATGACAAAGCAGGTGGTAAAGCAGCAAGGACATTCAAGGTTAAAACTGATGTTAGACCACACCTTCAATTTATTGGGAATAATTCAAATTAACTAAGGAAGAATAAAACCTACCAACTGTTTCACAACCAATAAGGTGCTCTCTGCTATGTCATATTAGCCAAGTTATCCACGTTATTCCAAGCTATATTGACATAGCATGGATTCGTTTTGCAGCTTCTGCCAATGATGTGGAAGTTACACTAAAGTAATGGTTACATCCTTTTACTCGTCAGTGCATGACATTCTAGTATTTCCATTCCTGATCATATTCTAACCCGAAACAGTCAAATACATAAGATTTAAAAATGTGGAAAATCTCCAGATCCATATTGAAATAAATAAAGATTTCTAACTCATTCAACATTGCAGATGAAAGCCTGCATCTCCCTGGTCCAACCCACTGTCTGAAGTTTTTCAAGCAACAGTCTCTTGCAGGTCCACATATGCCCTGCAAGAGATGAACATAGACTGGTGGTGTGAAAGTCACAAAACAATGTGGATAAAAGCTTGTGTGTGTGTGTGTGTGTGGTATGCAATAAATGAAAAACTAAACTGCTTTTTGGACAAAAGAAAAGATTTTAAAAAGCGAGTCTCACCGTCAATGCTACTAAGGGCTGAAATCAAAACTAAATCTAAAAACAAATTTTAAGCACAAAAGAAGTATTGTCTTGCAGCTTTAAAGGGGAGATTGTGGAGAGTGAACTCAGTGACATGATGTAGCATTTTTTTTCCAGTGTTTCGCAGCAGTAGACATCAGCTGGCAGCCAAAGCCAAAGCCACCCTCATAAAATGATTTAAAGGGCTGTGTGTGGAGCTTTTGTGAGGCTTTTTAACCCCCATCAGCCAGTGCAACCAATATGTCAGTCATCACTAAAAACATGTCCGTGCACTGAAAGGCTGTGTCACTTTCAGCCATCAGTTGATAACATTACAACCGGGTAAGACTAGTCATGCCGTTTCCAAGGCGACTACTGTCTGACGCCACAGGGGCTGCAGCGTGATGACTTGTTTTCAAACACAACAAAGACGAAGAGCAAGGTTTGTTAGAATTAACCTAGCACATTCACAAGAACACAGATTGGACAGAAAACTCTACAATAAAGATTAGGAGAGCATTGTTCTTAAGTTGGAGATACTGAATACATTATCCATAATGCATTCACAGCACTTCACTTTTTCCAAATGTTCTTTTACTTCCAAATTCTAAACAAAAATACCCTTTTATAACAATGTGAATTTTTTTTGGGAGATTTTTGCAAACAAATGTCAAAATGTCCTGAAGTGGCCAAGCAAGACTCCAAGCTTGAATTCAATAAGCCATATCTGGAGAGATCTGAAAATGCCCAGACAGACGTCTCCCATACAACTTCATGGTGATTCAGAAGTTCTGCAACAAAAAAGGGGTAAAACTGCCTAGAAAAGGGGAGCTAGGCCTGTGCGTCATATTTAAAAAGGCTTCAGGCTGTGATTGCGACCAAAGGTCGATCGACAAACTACAAAATGTTATTTCTTGGTTTGTTTGTTTGCTTTTTTTAATTGCAAAAGTCTCAAGCATCTTTCTATTTTGTCATAATGGGGTATTTGTAGGGCTGTAGTGATACAATAATCTCACGATACCATACACGATATTCTGCCCACGATACGATACACGATATTCTGCCCACAATGCGATATACAGTATATTGCGATATTCTGCAAACAATACAATTCAGAACACTTTTGCGATTTTCTGAAAGATTTTAGAGGCACAGAGTGACTTTGGTGACATTTTGTAACTGTTATAGAGTTGGATTGAATTAATTTAACTGAAAACTGATTAAAAGCACCAACTACACAATACCTGGCTCTGGTTGGACACAGGCGTAAAGTTGACAGCTGGACAAAATTAATCAAAGTGGTAAGAAAACATGTTTCTTTTAATTGAAACAGTACAAACTGTAGCTTACATGCATTTGTAAAGTAAATAAAATGCACCAAGTACCTGCTCTGAATAGTTTGATACCTTTTAAACCTTGACACTTAACTTCTGAAGGAATCACTCTAAGCCTGATGACCTGGTGCGAAGTAAGCAATGAGTGAGCAAGGTGACAGTTGGATGTTACAATACTTGCAGATGAATATCAATTTTTTTCTAGGAAAGAAAATATCAATATATATCGCGATATCAATATTATAATACAGCCCTAGGTATTTGTGCATAGATGTTTGAGGAATGAGATGAATTTGATCCAATTTGGAATAAGGCTGCGACATAAAATTTGAAAGAAAAAAAAAACTTAAGCCCTGTGAATACTTTCAACAAATGTTTCCAAATATATTTTTAATGTTCATGCATACAGAATCTTAAAATTCTACTAACATTTATCCCATAAATCCACATAAATTTAAAGCAAGTAGTTAAATCCGGCAATGCTGTAATGCTGAAGTGGTTTTTATTAATAAGGTTGAACTGAAGGATGATATCTAAGCTTACTTCCAGGCCCCGGTTATATAACAGTTCAGTTCTCTGCCAAGAGTCTATCAAACTTAGCATTTATCACATAAATTAAATAGGCAATGCACACAGAACTTGAAAGGGAGTCAGGGAAAATTCTCATATGTTATTGATTGTAGTGCTTTGATACCCCTCCTATTCCTGCTACTACTACTAATGCTACCTCTGTGTCTCACACGCAACCACAAACCAGCCAAAATCAAGGTAATGTCTTTCTCAGGACATAAGATTTCGTCATTACACAAACAACCCAAATTCACTGAATGGAGTATTAAAACGTTTTGACTATTGTAAAACGCTAATCTACTAATGTTCTTTATTCCAGTTTTAAAAGGTTAACAAAGTTAAAAACTTTCGTTTTTATTTTGCAAAGCATGGATTTTGAGATATTGCAGCTGTAGGTTTACATTTTATTTGTGGTTTCTTAAAAATAATGACGCAACATGAGCAGAGCTAATGTCTGAAAGGCACATGAATAAATATGCTGTAAACTCCTCTTCTCGACTTTTGTTTCCTTTGCAACTTTGGCTGTTTAAACAAGATATACAAGTACTTCTGCGTTACTGCAGAGGTCTTGTTAAAACAAATTCTCTGTAACAACATGGAAGCACTAATGGTTTCCATCAGAGACTGGCAAATGGTAGAAGTCAGGCTCAGATGAGATCAAATACATTTATTACAGCTGAAAAGATTTTGTTCAAATGCAGAAGTATATGGAAGACAAAAATACCGGCTCAGTCTGAGATGGCAGAAAAGCCAGGAAGCATTGCCCTTTAAAGTATCTGAAACCTAAACCAGACATGTCAGAGTGGCCAGCCTGTCCAAAGAACAAGAATCCTACATTTCTGGCTTTGATGAATCAGACGAAAAGCCGGAGGGCTACAGGGCGCCTCCTAAGATGCAGATACTTTGTATCCATTTGTGTCATAATCCCAACAGAGCAAAGCAGCTGGGATAGTAGTCCTCCACCCTGACACAGCTTTATACAATTAAGTATTCTGGGTCCTGGTGGAATAATGAGATTACAAAGAAACTCTGGGAATAAGATCAATGGAGAAGATATACAATATTCATCTGTTCTTTCTTCCATACAGGAACCCAGTTAAATATCCCTTCAGGATTTTGACGAGCTGCTCCACTGAAGCGTCTTTGCAACGGACAACAGGATATTGTTGCAACAGTTTCAAGAAGCCCCAAGGTGGGCATAAGAGGTAAAAGGAAACCTGAGAATACGTCATGCAGCTCAGGACGGCTGCTTCTAAATGAAATGATTTAGTAAACCTTAGTACACCTAAATATTCGACAAAACATCTGGTTCCACTCTATTATTGCCAAGTGCCTTGGTAGTGAAAACAAACTCCATGGTAGGTTTAGAAATGAGTGAAATGAGGGCCGAGAAGCTGCACAAACCCCTCCAGATCATTTTACTCTATTGACACAAAGGTTTGTGGTGTTATACCAACAATGAGCAGGTTTAAGGTTTCCTTGCTCTAAATCTACTGTGCTATTTGTACTAGAGGAAGGTGAAAGGAACAAAGCTATTTGCAGTGGATTCCTTAAGGAACCAACGAAAGGATTTTGCAGTTCATGGTTTAGATGCCACATATGATTAAATCATCCTCAACAAGCACAGGAATGTACAAGAGCAAAGCATTCCTGAATTTCTTTGATTCCACAGCTAAATAATAATTTAAAAAAAGATTAAATTTTTCCATATTTTTCAGAAGCTGATTCATAAATAGTAAATTTCTACAGCAATGACTGTTTATAATAACACTATTATCTGTTGCTTGAATAATCAAGCATTGAACAGTAAAATGATTCAGGAATGAAACCAAGAAGTGTCAAAGATAAACAATAATAATCCTTAATAGAAGCTTTTAATCCACTTAGTAAAACAGAAATGGAAAACTACTGATAATGTCTGTCCATCAAGCCTTCTCCTCAAAATGACCTAATGGTGTGTTTCAATAAATACAAAACTCATTACGAGTCTGATTTTATGTTAAATAAAACCTCAAAAAATGTACTTAGGACTTTCACTTTATCTTCATAGAATAGTGGAAGAACCCAGATAGATAAAGTAAAGAAAGAACTAAAACAAAGAACACAGGCACAGTAAGTGCCAAAAGAATGAAAGAAGGGAAGAAAGTGAGGAAGGAAGGACAGAAAAAAGACAGATGAATGGAAGGAAAAGAAACAAATTGGAGATGATACAGAGAAGAAAGGACTCCAAGATGGAAGGGGAAAGTAATGGAAGTAAGGTACAAATAACACAGGGGCAGAATGAATAAAGGACACTGAAGGAAAAATGAAAGTAAGAAAAAAACGAGGAGAATGAGGAAGGAAATACGTCTACAAATGTGAGGAAGGAAATGGGATGACAAGGACGCAAGCACAGTTGGAAGGAAAGAAAGACAACTTCAGACAATGGGACAGAAAAAGCCAAGAAATACAAATTTTTCCCTTCATGCTTTGCTTTCTTACAATCTTGTCCACGGCTGGAAAATATCTAAAATTGAATTCCCTACTTTTCTGAACTGTGCAGGAAACCTGTTTCTTGGTAAGTTCCCACAGAGTCTTCAGCTTAAACTTTCTGCATGCTTGTTGTGTATGAATATATTAAACAGCCCTTGAAAGCAAATGATCTGATTCTATCAACCTGTGTTCACATAGGAACGCTGAATATGCTTCCAGTTCTTCAGGGTCATAGTTTACGTGAAACCACAGATCTACTCTGAATGCTGAGTAGCACAATCACTGTAGCATCTGAAACAGGAAAGCTCTAGCCTGGGCAGGACCACTACTTAGGCTAACTACTTCCTGTCAGAAAGATTAAACAGCAAGATGATTACATGAGCTTGCAGACCATTTCTCACTTCGAACCGACAGACTTAGAACAGCTTGACGGCCACAATCAATGAGACTCCAAGACATAGGAATATGTCTCTGTATCATGCTTTAGTGGAACAAAAAGGAATGCTGAAGCCACTCAACACAGTTCACATCTGCAGTAAAGGGAATAAAATATGAGACCCGTCTTTACATCCTCAGGAAAGATATGACTATCAATATCTCAGACCGATCTTTCCCTAAGGTCCTTACAAAATGTCTGACATAGCAAGAGGGCAGGAAGGCGGGAAAGAAAGCTAGACAGAAGGTAGAAGGCAAATTGGAAAAAAGAGGAAGTTGAGCATCCTGTGTTAAACAGTAACCATTTCCTAATGAAACCTGGATCTATTGTCAAAGAAAAGCCACCTCCATGTGGTCACCACAACCTGTGGCAGAGTTAGGCTGACATTGCAAAAAAGAAACTGCAATAAAACAGCTGTTTAGATGAAGAGATGCGTTTAAACAATGAAAAAAGCTTATTCTGTAAATTTACTTTCTATAACTATGTGCTGGTTAAATTGTAACTGGTGAATTGACAGTAGTTTTGAGCATTACCCTTCAGATTTAAGAGATCTGTATCTTGGCTATTCTCCCTGATCTTAATGGCTGTTATCAAAACTAATGGCATAACTCCTGTCAAACGAAGGTGCTCCATGTCATTTCAGCTAGTGCATATTTAGTAAAGTTGCCATTCACAGAGTAATCGTTGCTCGGAAAAACAGGAGGAAAACAGTGAGGCTAACATACACAAAGGGTATCCATGGTAGAATATGACTGAAGAAGAAATGCCGCAAAATGTTCCGTAAACAATAACCACGCTAAACGCAAAGCTAAATTTACTTTCCTATTGACTCTTCTGCCATCACCTATTTAATAGAGACTATTTTCTTTTAGTAGAGATATTAACTGTTTAATCAGAACTAATGCAAAGCCATGGCCATGTTTAAGTGCAGGCCCTTTTAACGCCAGTTCTGGCATTAACATGTGTGGGGCTGCCTTTCACTCTGATGCTTCAGATTCACTTCTGTTCTCCTTTTGAACAGTAGATGCCAAGTCAGGAAAAATCTATTTGTATTCAACATGTAGTAGCAGAAGAAGAATCTAGAGGGAGAATATTTTTCATAAATATCCCAAAATGAAGTATTTGGCATTTTAAGGTTCCGTGATATTTTGTGTCATTCAACACACCCAGACCATCTCTGACAATCTTATAAAAATGGCACGCAACAGGCTCAAATGAAACAACATGCAACCACCTGACAGAGGTTTGGAAGGGTTTTTTAGTGGTCTGTGAGGACAACGGTAAGCATGAGCTTGCATTCAACGATGCAACCTTCAAACTGACTCGAGAGGTTGCTTCCAAAAGGTCTTGCTCTCAAGCATACCTGCAGCTTTTGCTGAAGTTTTCTGAGAAGCTTTTCAATTACAAACAAATGATGGAAGAGACAGCCAGTTAAATTGAAAAAGGGCAGGAATTATGTAGCAGTTTTAGAGGCTGAGAAGACAAAGTGCTTTTACAAAACAAAGTCAGCAATGTTAAAGTTCTTTAAAAAAAACAAAAAAAAAACATGCAAAATGCTTTCTAGAAATGAAAAATATTCATCTGATTGGATGCTCTAAGCAGCCAAGCCAATCATTGCACGAGAAAGGAAGTATTCATGTGGCTAGAAATGAGAAAATAAATACTCTGTTTGCTTAGATAGACTTTTTCCCCTCAATTAAAGTAGAATAAAGTTTTACTGTTTTCAGTAAATTAGGAATCACAGAATAATTTTATTTGATAGAGGCCAAAAGAAGAGATTTTATTACTTTTTCTTTCCAATTCAGAAGTTTACACACATACACACCAAGATTACTTTTGTCCGTAAAAAATGTGGGGAAGCCCTGAGGCACACTTTTAAATTAACCGGCGGTACACATGTGGATGCATTTTAAGGCAAAACATCAAACACATTCCCTTTAATGTCTTCTTAATGTGCTTTCTAAACTTTATTACATTTTATTTAAAATTTAACCCCATGGAGGATAAATGCAAAGACACTGAGGGCAATACTGACGAATGGTACGGCAGCTTTACCTCCTGTGAAGAAACTGAAACAAGTACAGAATGAATACATTTTGCTAATTTCTAGCAAAACGAGTATGTAGGGCACAGCAAATGCAGAACACACATTATGTTTTCCATGTAGGAAAAGTTCTATGTGGCAGGCCAGTGGTACGGCAGCCAAAACCTGCATGCCTTGCACTGGAAACAACCACATGCGCTAAAGAGACACACCAGACCAATTAGTTTGCTCAAGTTCTATTTCTGGAACACTGAATAGTCAGCGTACATGAACCCAGGTCAGAAACAATGAAAGAATGAACAAAGCTTAGTTTGGAGTTTCCAGTTGATCTTCTATCGGCATCTTGCTATATTTTAAGTCACGTTATTCTTGGTCATAAAATAAGTCTGAAATACTTCCATAAAAACACAGTTATTTTAGTGGCAACTGGAAAAGAAGGTGAAAACAGGGAGAGAGGCAAAGAGGGAGGGGTTTACAAAGAAAGTGGGAAGAGGATGAAGAGCGCAACAGAGACTCCAGCAATGACGGCAGCCACCAGAGAGCCACATGCCAATCCCTGGAGCTCATTTCCTGCTTCATCGAAGACTTTTATGGAATTGTAGTAGCATGGCTAACGTCACACTGAGGGGAGATGGCAAGAGGAGAGAAAGATCAGGCCCTCTACTCTCTTCTCACTCATCTGTCTCTTTTTATTTTCTCTTTTCTTGCGACGGTGCTTTGGAAAAAAAAGTATTTGACTATTTGCTGATTTTTTTCTGTCTTTGATCTGTTACAATTAGCTAAGACAAAGGGGTAAACAAATTCTAATATTGGAAAAAGATAACCCAAGTGAAAACAGAAGTTATTAAATGGGGATTTTATTCATAAAGAAAGAAAAATTTGTCTTGGCCTCTAAGAAAATATATTTGTCCCTTATAACCAGTTACTGGCTTTACCACAGCAGTAATGTTTGTCCTCTCCTTATATTTGAACTCATCCACACAGGAAGGTTTTCAAGCATTCACAGCCTGTTTTACGCCACAGCATCTCAATTGGATTCAAGTTGAGAGCACGTTTGGTTCAGTTTGACTTTTTTTTTAGCTATTCAGGGCTGGATTTTCTGATATGCTTTGATAATTAATTTGCTGCATAGCCCCTGTGTGCTTTCCCTTAAAAATCACAAACTGATGGCCAGATAGTCTCTCTCACGATTTTCTGCTAAACGGCTGAATTCTTGATTTTATCAGTTCAGAGCAAATCACCCAGATCCTGATGAAGCAATGTAACCTTCACACTACTACTACCATGTTTAACTGTTGGAGTGATGTTATTTTTCTGAACTGCTTTGCTACTGCCAAAAAAGGCTATACTTTTGTCTCCTAAATCTACAAACTACTTCAAGTGTGAAAGGTTATCAAGATGTTTTCTACAAATAAATTCAGTTGTTTGTGGTCAGCAGTGATTTTATCTTTTCTTTCTTTGGCAAGTGAAACTGAAGCAAAAATAAGTGTTCATTGCATGAAAGTCATGAATTAACATAATTATATTCACATCAAACAAGTTAGGTTTGGATAATCTTTCTCTTAATAAAGAAAACCACTGATATTAAGATTGTTTGATTATTCAAAAAAAACAGAAGTGTGACTTTTTTTTCCCAGAAGCACTCATGTCTAAGTTTGGATGTGAGAAGCACACACCGATTATCAAAGCTAAAAACCATCCAACTCAAAAAAAAAATTGCTTTAAACTGAATCAATCTCATGCTGCTCTCAGAAATCTATACAATATGTTCCCTACTAAATGGAAACGCTTTCATATAGACAGATTGCTGTACGTTTAGATAATATGAACAAATTGAAAGAAAGCGCCAATGATGGAAAGCAACGAAGGGATGAAAGGATTACCAAACTCAAGGACCGAGAGGCGGTTAATCGGTCGCCTTTTAAATACGGCTCTCTTGCAGTTTTGCAGGGGGAAAGTGGAAGCAGGATCCGTCATTGTGATCAATACCTAAGTGGCTTCCTGGCATTTGTCTATTTAATCCATTATCAAAGGCCATCTGAGCCTGCAGCTCACAAGAAGGGTCGAATGATAGCAGGAGGATGCATGTCGAGGAGACACGCCCACCGAGCCAGACGGCCACACTCACGTGTGGGAACACATGCATGTGTACGCCTACTGATGAAATCTCATAATCCCAAAAATACACCACACTGAAAGGGAATACCGCTCTTACCTGTACCCAAAACAAGTTCATATTCTCAAAATGTCAACCACCAAAAACAAATTAACCAGAAATCTTAACAGAGTGAAACAAGACATTAATCATTAAACCTAGGATGTTCTTTTATGTTAGACTGTTCAACAAAGGATTCTAAAGCATCCCATGCCTGTACAATAGCATAATAGAAGTCCAGCTAACATGCTAACAAGTGTTTAGAGACTAATGTCCAATAAATAAGACCAGTAAGGTGAGGCCTCCAAGGAACAGTCTGGTTACTAGTAACAGGAAAAGATGTGATGAGTTTAGTTTTAAACAGGTCACACTGGGGTTGCTCCAACTACATGGCTGATGACCAGAAATATTCCTGAATGGAAAGTTTATTTCTTAAAGAAATAAATTTTTAAGAAAGAAAGTTCTTAATAAAAAGTTATTTTCTATATCACAGAAATTAAGTCTGAGATATACAGAAAGTCATGCAAGGATTTTATGTGAAGCTGACATAAGTGTTGTACTCCAACATCATTAATTAGTTGAATAATCAGAAGTGGTGGTTCTAGTAGAAGAGAAATATAAACATAATGAAACAACTTATGCTGACATGACTTACTGAGCTGGCATCAGGATGGAACCAGTAGCCATTAAAAGATGTAATAGAGGCTAAAAAGATTCCTGTTTGTAGGATAGATGTAACTGAATTCTTTTAGGTTGACTGGCATTAATTACCAGTGACTATTATGTGCGATAAAGTCAAATTAAATTAGACTGGAGCACTTTTAGAAACATGCATCAACTCCTTGAAACACTTGCCTTTTAATAAAGTACATGTTCATTAACAGGGGAAAAAATTGAAGTAGCTAGGCTTAAAATGAAGTTACATTTTAGCTGGGCTATTTCCTTCCTGTGCAATTCCACTTGGAAAAAATATTCTCCCTTCCAGCATAGTCCGAGTTTAATCCCCGCGACTCAGATTTGTTTCTGGTCAATTTTTGACCGGGCCAATCAGCGAACAGCAGGAGAAGTTGTGAACGATGACAATGATTTTCTGCCCCGTTTTAGAATTGTAGTCTGCCTGTAGTTTTAGCGATGGATGTGGACGGTTGTTTACAACGCAGGCAATTTTTTCATAAAGTCGAACTGGTGCGTTACAGGAAAATGATTACAATTGGAGCACCAAAATGACACAGAACCACCACCCAAAGTAGATTGGAAGAAAACAATTTATTCTGAAAATGATAATATCTAAAATATATATCTGATCTAAATATTAAATATCTAAATATTAAAAACAGGCTTGTATTTTTGGTAATATGTCAACACTAAAAGCACATCAACATGAATGCACCAGCCAGAAAAACAATAACTTCAAACTAAAATGTCAAATTTAAGTCTGCCATTCTCTTTATACCAGTCTCAGCAGCACAGGTTGTACTTCATTTAGTGCGACAAGCTTTTACATAGAAATTCAAAATTTATGGATATGCACTTCTTAGCCTTACGATTTGGCCAGCTCTATAGTTTCTCTTTACTGCAGTGTCTTCATACAGAAAACCTTCTAACTTCTCAACGATTAATAAATGTCAAAAATACACATATCTACATATCTACTCCTTGTTTTAAGAATAAAAATGTGCTGCATGATCTGTATACTCTCACCAGCACTGTGCAACCTTGTGTTAAATCCATATTTTTGCTGGATTAATGATTACAATTCATGACAACCTTATGACTCAGTGTAGCAGAAATATTTCCACTCTTAAGTGTCAGTTGCACAAATATTCTGCAAAACTTGGAGAGAAATTTAACAGCAGCACATTGTTCTGCTACTCAGTAAAGAGGAGTCTCTCGAATTCAATTATACTTCAGACAGATGAATACAGAGCAACACAATGGTCATCAATGCCAATGGAAATACAGGAACTCTGAAATGAATGAGTGGCCTAAGCAAAGATCCATAAACATATTCTGCTACATTACCTTTTAAAGTAAAATTGTTATCACGCCCGTCAAACAGATCATGCATTTCTAAATGTGGCAATGCTAAGACTAGCTAAAGTACAA
This sequence comes from Poecilia picta, assembly GCA_033032245.1. Lineage (NCBI taxonomy): Eukaryota > Metazoa > Chordata > Actinopteri > Cyprinodontiformes > Poeciliidae > Poecilia > Poecilia picta. Next base: position 16,761,528 of record CM065374.1, read on the forward strand.
AAGAACTCCACATGGTTTACCAAGGGGAGGCTATCCAAAATAAATAAATAAATAAAATGCTCCAAGTACATCAACACAACAATAATGGATAAGGGCGGGTCTTTGTCATGTGTGGGATGACAGGAATTGCATCCAACACTGCACTTCACTGAGCATAGATGCATCCCAACACAGACGACCACAGAGAACAAAGACCTCAATTATGTGGAGCTCCAACAGGAGAGCTAAAAATGGGACCCAAAGGCAGGGAATAAAAACCTTGGAGCGCTGGAGGAATTCTGAGCATCTGAGCACCATCAACACACAACAAGCTGTCACTCCTAAATTGTGCTGCCACTGCTGCTGACCTTTTCTCCAGGCTGCATGAAATGAGCCAGTGTTCAAGTGGGTGGAACAGTGGGCTCTTATGCTCACGGGCACCCGAACGTCTCCAGAACATATCGCTGCTTACAGAATCGTGCATGCTGAATAGAGAGAAGGGACGTCATGGATGGTTTCAATATGCATCGAGCTGCTTAGGCAAAATACGCTGCAAGGAAAGACAAGTTCATTCATGTAGCACCATTCACACAGATTGCCAATTATGAATCTTTGCAAGAAAATAATGGAAATGAGAAATTTAATAGAATTAAAAACAAAAATAGAAGCAAAACGTGGAGAAAAAGAGGCGAACTGCACATTTAAAACAAACAAAATTCCAAGGAATGGTAACTAATATAAGGAACGATTTACTTTTATAGAAACATTGCAGTAAATACTATTGTTTGCAGTCCAGCTTTAGCATAACTGCTTTTCATTAAGTTGGTTTCTCTTGTTTAATTCTAAGTGGAAAATTGAGTGAACAGTCTGATGACTTGAGAAATTTAGAAGGTTCATACCAGACAAGAAACTCTGAAATGTATCCAGGCTCTAAACTATTCAGAGCAGTACAAGAACAATAATCTCTTATTTTACAAGCTGCTTTTTAACTTTAGTCAAGTTCTTCTATCTGGTCTCAAATCATGGATTTCTGGATCCCTCAATCCCCTCCAAAATTGGAAATTCAGGACCTTTCATTCGTCATTGACTGAAGTGACATAGAAATACAAAGTTTTGTCGTCAGCATACGTATGATACTATAATCTGAGCAACAGATAATGAATTTTAAAAAAAATATCCCAAGAATGAACCCTTGAGGAGACCCAAATTATATACAGTAGTCCTGATCTGCCAAATACGATCTGAACCAGTTTAGAAAAGTATCAGACAAGCTCATCTGCATTTCCAGTTTATTAACCAGTATGTTACATTCAGCTGCGCCAAGTTCCAGAGACACCAGCTTGGATGTGTTATATGCACTATTGTAATTTAAAACATTTATCAAAACAGTGCCAGAACTTTGATTTGGTAGAAAACCTGACTGAGAAAAACTACAGTTTTGGGGTTTTCTTAATCAAAAAGAAAGGAAAGGTAATATGAGCTCCCAGTCATCACGGCGATGCAAAACGTCAGCTGCTGACTCTTGCTTTCTGAAACATTTTGTACTTTTCCAATCTTCATGGAATTTAGTTTCTCACAGTGGTGCCTACTTGGATGAGGCTTTTACTGCCCAACAAATGTGAACAGATAACACAAGCCAGCTTCAGAAACACACACAACTCTCTCACACGGCAAGGCAGAACAAGGAATAGGTTTTTTTGTAACTGCTCCATTACAAATGGAATGAAACTGCTATTTGAAGGTGTCGTCGTTTGAGTCATGTCAAAATCAGTCAGGTAGTTATCCACACATCACATGACACAGACTTTATGCGTTTTCTGCAGACATAACAACATGTACCTAGCTTCTCCACAAGTTTGAGCATAACTCCACCAATGTGGATTTCCCCAGTGACTCTCAGAGACACGTCCCTGTGGAGATCGGTGACATGCATCTTCAGCTCCCATGTCCCGTCGGCATAGCAGCCATCGGGCATCCGGATCCCATCCAGTGCCATCCTGCTGGAGAAAAACCAAAAATAGGTGGTGAAACAACACAGCCAAAACATACAACACACATTTAAGGTCTTGGGAGGGACAGGGGGGGATATTTAATCCCCAGTTTGATAGTTCAAAGACCGCCCCCACCTCCAAAAGTCTGTTATATTCTTTATTAATATCCAACCATCACAGCTGATCTTTGCTACTGCGTTGTTGTTCTCATGCCTTCTGTTGCTCTGGAAATCTTTTGGAGCACATAGGAAACACAACCCTGATGTCATAGTGGGTTTTCAACCAAACCCTCCGGCCCCCAGGCTGTTTGCTCTATAAGCACAAAGTTTCTGCTGAATTTCCAAGAGTTTACCAAATTCTACGTTTATGCCTGTGATAGTGGGACAGAAAAAATGTTTGCAAGCTGGCATCACTGCCAAACTAACTGACAAGCTGACCACACCTAATGTGTGTACTGAGAATTGTTGACCTCAAGGTGCCAAGATTTGCTGCAATTGACAGATTTGGAAATTGCATAATTACCTCACTATACGAAGGCAAGATAAACTAGGTCTTTGTTCAGCCTTGTTTGTCACAATCCAGTTAAATACATTTTTAAATTGCTCTTACTGTAGGTATAGGCAAGATTAACAAGGTAGCCAGTTTTTAGCAACAATCCCCTGACTTGTGAAGTTCAACACATATCTGCCTTATTGGACTTGCATGTTTTATCTTTCTCATTTTGAAAAGCAGACGCACAAAATTTGTCTCTGTGTCACGTTAGAGAGCTAGATTAGAAAGGTATTGGACATGTTAATGAACTTTAAGAAATCTACGTCTTAGAACAAAATTATTCATGCGTCAGGCAGATTTAGACTGAAAATATATATTTTTTTTTTATTTTATCAGTAAACCGATTTCTGATGGGTCCGGAAACTTTCAAAGCATAATACAACATCAAAGAAATATATTGGTTTTACTCACATTTTATGAGAAATATCTCATGTGTATATGCCTTTTAGCAAGCATTGGAAAAATCTTCATTGGCATTAGAGCAATCAAATCCTTCTGTTAATATTACTTCCAGTCAGAAAAAGCATATAGGTAAAATTCTGAGCCCAACTATCAAATAAAAGAAATACTCAGTAACATTTACTGTAGGTTTTTAAGAAATACAAATAATTGTTCTCTAGGAGACTTCACAAATATTTTTTCCATCACTAACTAATTAATATCAAATGTAAGGCGGTATATTTCCAAATGTTTCCAGCGAAGGACCAATTTATTTGAAAGGTTTTTAACCATCGTTAGCATCTTATCCTTACTCACATCAGATGTTTTAAAATAATGTAACCTATAGAACAAAAAGATACAGAAAATGTCATATTATTGATAAAAAACCACAAATAATGTGGCAGGAGTCATGTTTTAGCATCTCTCCCTACAACTTTAATAGTGTAGCCCAGTTTCTCCAGCTCTGCTACACAGCCATGGCCGCTTAACAGTTTTCAACATCTCTCAGTGCTCAATAACTCACTCTAAAGCATTAATTTATTATAGAGGCAATGACTAGAATTTCGTTTATAAAACATGCCCTGTTGAACAAAGTGACCGCCAAAACGTTACCACCGTCTCTGTACATGTCACTCCATTATCTGAGGCTCTCTGTTGGAGTGGCCTGGCTTTTCAAAGCAGCCGTCCAGTCAATAAAAACACGGCACGACAAACGCTATCTTCCCGCGAAGGCAGCTTCAATAGAGACCTTTGGCAGCTGTTATCTACGCCAATGTGTCGTTTCACCTGTTAAAACTAACGGTAAAGGCTGGCTTACAAATAGGAGTTAATTATGTAAGCACAGCAACTCCCCGGCTGCTGTTGCATGCAACATACAAACCACTCAGTCGGTTCCCCTGAAGAAATAAGTTCAACTAAAAGTGTAGGAGAAAACAAAACAACCCCTAAAACCTCACAGGGAAATAAAAAAGTGGGGTTTTAGTGAAAAGTAAGCAAAGTGAAAAGAGGTTTTCATATATCCGAGCGGCGAACGAGGACAGCTTTGAGGACGAGCATTTAAATGTGCACACTCACCTTCAAAAAGACGGGGGGGGGAAAACACACCAAAAGAGTCGACTACACGGCACAGAACAAGCCCCCCTTCTTTAAATCATGTATATATTCTTGACTGGGTGCTAAAAAGAGAGGAAAATCCCCGAAGAACTCGCCGAAGAAGTGAAGTATCCCAAACACTTTTCCAAGGCAGCAGGCTTCGCATTAATGGAGTCCAGCCCTCCCTCTCTCTTTCCTCCCTCCCTCTTTTCCAGCAGGGATAACGTCACCGCCCCAATCCCACTTTTCCTTTCTAACCAGGACCGTCCACTGCTGGACTCTTAACTATTATTGGGTGGATTCTGAGCATCTTCCCCCCCAGTTCATGCGCTTTGCTTAATCTACAAAGGCGCATCTAGAATATTTTGTAAGGAGTGTCCAGTGCACTGATGATGTCGGGGTGGCAAAATTGAGAACCAAAAAGCCAGATCAGAGTTTTAGGAGTTTCATCAAAGAAAGTTGCTGTGGTGAAAATTGAAATTGAAATCCAGGTTTGTTTAAAAAAATATTCACAGTTGTTCCCAGCATTTAAAATAAACAGTTAATGTAAAATTTTATATAAATAAATGTAACTTTCATTTTTAAATGGATGGATGAACAGACATTTAAAAAAATTGTCAAAGTAAATCCTAACTATACAGGAAAGATTTGCTTTCATGCATAGTAAAATAACCAGTCATTCAAACCATTTACCCTTATTGTCATAAAACAGTTTCGTCCCAGAAGAAAGAAAAAAAAAGATTTTTGCTCACTTAAATGTAAATCTATGGGTAAAGAACAATGTTGAATATCTTGAATCAGATTTAAATTGAACAGAAAGCCTCCAGGACATTCAGCAGCCTGTAGGGTTAATGGAGACAGGAAAGATTTCAAGCTGCCCTTTTATGGCAGGAGTGCAGCTGAGCCTTGCATCAGTAGCCAGGGACCAGGAGTTCATAGATTTAAATAACCACACAGAATGACAGGAGAGTTCATTCTAAAACACTTTCATATCTTAAATTCTTTTCTTTTTTCTGTAGAATGTCAAAAGATTTTTAAGTCTTAAATCTTCTTCCGCTACACGAGTCATTGAATAAACTCTGTAGCTCAGAAAGAACATCTAATATGAGTCCCAAGATTTCTCCTGGTGGTATTTACACAGCTTTTCTCATTTTAAATAACATTTCTTCTCCCTGTTGTTTTGCACAGTTTAAGTTCAAACAGTGGATTCTTTTGTTTTTAAATGTACAAATATGCACACATATTTTTGAACATTTTCTTTTCCATTGCCCTACTCAGTTGCATATTTCTTGGATCAGTCTGCCATTTTTGAATACTGCACAGTATGTTATAGTGTAATTTTCCTGTTATTGTGCAGTATATTATTGTTCATTTAAAAAAATATATATATTTTCATAATTTTCTGTGTGACCCCACATGCCTCCACTTCCTGCCACTTTGCTGCTTTTACAAGTTACACATGATTTCAAGTTACACATGAATTTCTGTTATAAATTTGCCAAACTACATTGCATTTTCTGGAATTTAAATTACAAAAGTAGTTTGGAATTGCAAAGCGGAAAGAAAACGACTTGTCTTTCAGACGTAAGCGTGAATGACAGCCTGGAATATGTGGCATGCTTTTGTATTCTGTCTCACTGAGTCGATACAGTGCAGAACCACCTTTTATTACAATCACAGCTGCAACAGCTTTGCACAACTAATTGAAATTGTTTGAAAATACCTCTAACTCAGCTAATTTTTTAAGTCTTGTCAAAGATTCTCAATTAGATTAAGATGTGAACTTTGACTGGACCATCCTAACACAAACCATTCTAATATGGCTCTGGCATTATGTCAACTGTTGTTGTCCTGCTGGAAAATAAATCTCCACTCCGGATTTTTTGCACTCCAGCAGTTTTTTTTTTTAGCTCCTTTGGGCATCCTGCAAAAGAAAAAGCCTCCCTGCAGCATGATACATACACATTTAATGAGGACAGTGTGTAATATAGTTTTACTTCATAACTAAAAATTTTTATTATGGTCTCATCGGTCTATTCTTCTGCACACGTAGTCCTTTACATGGCTTGTGGCAAAATTCAAATGGGATTTCTTGTCGCTTTTTTAAATAAAGGTCAGATTTTGACATTTTAAAAACCTTTGAATCCTTCCAAACTTTCTCACAATTATGCATTACATCTCAATAAAATGCTCTGACAATTGTGACTGTAATGAGAAAAGGTGTTGAAAAAGAATGAACAACTTTTCATATGCATTTTTTCTTAGTATACATTTGATTGAAGTAGCTCTTTCAAATAATGATACTTATAGTTAGTCTGGATCACAAGAAGCAGATGACAACACAGTCTGCAGGCCTCCTCGTCTCACTGTTGTGGATGAAAGATAACAATTTACGCAACAATGAGCGACTACACAAATCACGTCGGGGGGCTGGGGGGGGAAAAAAGAAACAAAAAACGTCATGAGCCTCCCTGAAGGGGGACAATACGCACTCTGCTGCACGCTCTCCAAACGATCAGCGGCAACATCTCATGAATCATGAGCGTTCTTGGCCTGGTCTCCTGGTGAACTCACTCTCTTCCAGTCCTCCAGCGAAGGAATCTGGGCCTTCAGACCCCAGGTCTGCATCAAAGCGATTTATAACCCATCTCCCTGCTGCTACCCCCCCCCACCCCCCTCCCTCCCCTTCCATCCTCTCCCTGTCAGGATCTGGCAGCAGACCCCATTGCCTTTTATAGGCTGTGTTTTAATTGCAGAGTAAACAGTTCGGTCCGATGCAAAGCAGAAGAGTCAGATAAGAAGTTGGCTCAGCTGCTGCTGATGTGGACGAGGTCGGAGGGGGGGGGGGTTGAGGTACACAACGAAGGAGAAGCAGAAAGTTGAAAGAGACGAAAGTTTGATCATTAACATAAACTCCTGTGTTGCTTTATTGTCGTACATGCCCAGTCTACGTGTCCAGGCGTCACTGATCAATGACAGTTACAGTTACGAGAACATCTGTTAAAATGGCTCATTGTGCAGACACAGGATGAGACCCTGTGCACTCAACAGATGGTCACTGTGCCTTTGTTTCAACATTACCAGTGGTACACTGACCTCTGCTGGTCAGAGAAACCATGGCCTCATTCCTTATGTATGACCCAGCTGATCCTATTTGTTACTATGTTGCATAAAATAGAAAACACACACACACACACACCATGAGCTCATGTGGAAGCCATCAATGCTAATGCATAACAATGTGTCCCATTCATCAACTCTGAGTTAAAGTCTGTTCAGGGGGTGTTGAGGAAAGAATCCAGTCTGTGTCGCTGATGAACAAACACACCCATTGTCTACTGAATTGAGTCTAAAAATGAGAGAGGAGGGCATCTACATGCTCCTGCACAGAAGAGGGACCAGTTCAATGTTTTCCTCCCTTTAGTAATGGACAAAACAGGACCAAATGAGAAAAGGAAATGATTTAATAAAAGGAAATAAATACAGTGCTTTGGATGGCAATTAGAATCCATTACAGGCATGGGTTATTGCACAGCTCTAAGGACAGACAAACACTTTTTATCCCCTCCCAAAGACATCTGCTCAAAGTTCAAAACAAGAATAACATTTAATTTGCACCTCCTCCCAATTCAAATGTTTATTTCCCTTATCCTCTTCCTTAAGATTTTGCAGAGCATAGGCAACTTAAGCATGAAGCTGCTATGTTTTACAAAACAACAAACATCTTGAGCTGGATCATAATCGATGGCTTCGATCTGACCCCCAACCCAAAGTGGAAGTTCTACAAACACGTAGCAGCGGAAAATTCCTCAAACGCCTTTACTACGAAAAATATACTGTCATCAGTCAAAAAAGCTGTACATTAACTGGACGTAGAGTCAGTTAAGATGTATGTTTCGCGAAAACTCTCCCCAACGCTTTCCTGTGAGCTGTCAAGATTCTAAAGCAAGCAGAGTGAAGAAGTCTGGGCTTGAACTAAAAGACTGAGAAATGTGCCAGTTTGCACATATTTTACTGAAATACTGTCAAACTACACAATTGCAGCGCCACCCAGTGGAGGTTTTGTTGCTATTACAGTACAGATTGAATTAGTCACTGCATGAATGAGACGAGGCCAGGGTAGAACTGCATTTCTGTGGGTTGAAATTAGCTTCCTGCATGCGTTTCTGCAATGTTACATCGCGCTAAGCAAAAAAAATAAATAAATAAAACAAACTGGAATTTTTAGTAAAGATTCTGTGCAATTCTTAGCGATGATTGTAAGATTTCCAATGGATCAAATCAATAAACAATCTCAGATTACTCTGCCTTATTTGCCCCAGGCAAAGCACCAATCTTGCCATCATGTCAGCTTCTCAAGGCAAAATGGTTTAAGCAAATTGGCCTTTGCAAATGTTAACAGTCATTTTACACTTATAATAAACTGATTCCACTCAGCAGCTGAGCACAAGGAATCAGACTTAAAGTGGTGCAGTTCAGCTGTGTACACCAAATTCAAACGAGCTCCTTTATTACTACATATGCACCGCAAAGTTATAACAAAATCAATAAGTAATTTGCTTCAGTAATGCAATTCAAAAAGTTAAATCCCTACACACAGAGTGCTGTACCTCAGACATTATCTCTGTTTGTTTTGATCGTTATGGCTTAGAACTAGTGAAAATCCAAAATTCAGTTTCAAAGAACACTTGCATATCAAGTCATGTATATATATATATTTTTTATGTAAATATGGTCTACATGATGAGGTTCTGTTGACTTGGAAGGTTTTCTAGGCGGTAATCACTGACACTCTCCGAAGAGGACAGACCACAAAAAGTTTATTGCTTAAATATCTGGCTGGTCACAGAGTTCTGAAACCAAGTAAATCAATGGAAAGTTAAGTGTAAGAAAAAAAACTACCTTATGTGATACTCTAATTTTTGTAGAAACCAAGTTTTAGATTTTCATTGTATAAACCATAACCAATAAATCACTCTGTGCAATAAATCTACATGTTGTAAGAGTTTAACTTCTAGAAGTGCGTTACTTAAATAAATCAATTATTTGTTGATATTCTAACTTAATGAGATGACCCTGTATGATAATGCAACAAAAATGGCTACATTAAATTTGACACTTTTCAATGCTTGTTTCTTCATCCTTTGCTTGTGTTTCAAATGAGTCATTTTGCAGTGTTAAAAATTCTTGGATGCACACAGCACTATTTTTCACTGTTCCGACATTCATCAGCTATTTATCTGAGACCATGCAAAGTGCAAAAGCATTCTAGTTTTGCAGAAATATCACTGGGACTGGAAATTAAAGAGGGATCTCGTTTGCACCTACAACCACAGGTCATTTTTATTTTTTAGAAAATAATTACTTACCATATCCTGTCTTTGTTTTTTTTATATATATCCTTTTGGAATAAATCTAGGTTTCATACAAGCAGTTATACTTTAAGTGACTTTGTTTGACTATTTGACTGCAGCTGGAAATGTTCATAAATAAACACCAATATAACATCTGGCCAAAGGGGGAAAAAAAAGTGCACATTGGTAACAAAAAGGGGAGAAACGATAACATATGCATTGTCTTCGAAAACACCTAAACGAACGTACTTGTTTCACACCTTGTCGATTACATTTTTCCGTGGACCACAGGCAGCAGCTTCACTACAGCAGCTAGCAACACTGGACACATAAATGTTATTTGGCCACATGTCTGAATCCCACTTTTCACATGATGAGATTCAGGTTTATATCCGCAACCGCCTGAAAATCATTATGAAAATATTTCTGTTTTCCAATAAAAAATACATATAGAACCATTCATTTCATTTGGACATCAATAAAAACATATAGGCAAAGATAAGGACGATCAGATGTATCTCCATAAATTAATACAAATAATAAAGAAACGATTTCAGTTGAGCAACAATGAATGCTTTCAGGAGAACTCGCGTAAATCATACCATCGAGACCTTCCCATTGTCATAAAGCGTAAGAAAATAACTACATGCTTTCCAATCTCCCTGTTGTGATACAAGAGGTACATGTCTGAAAGGGACATGGAATTCAAACGGGAAATATTTAGCTGCAACTGCTGAAAGAAATTGTCCCCAAAAACTAAAAGTGTTTAATTTTAGTGTAACTAAACCAAGAAATCATACTTAACAAATATACAATATGCCGAGGTTGTATTTGGTTTACGCCTTTCAAATATTACTAATCTTAAAAAGTTGAAAGCAAACAACTGAATAAAACTCATATTGCCAATATTATTAAAGGGTTTATGCCCTATTGTTTTTTTTGTTTTGTTTTTGTTTTTTGTGAAAATAGTATATTAGTAACATTTTTGGGCTGATTTCAAAAGGCATTTCATTCCCATGTAAGCAGTGGGTTTTTCACATTTTGGCTAAATGTTTCATAAAAAACCCCCCCAAAAAAAAAACCTTTTTGTAACAATCATTCCTTTTATAAATCCAAAAATACATCAGAAGGCTCCAGAGTGAGTGTCTGCAGAGTAAATGGGCTGATAAAACATTAAACTTGTAGATAACCAAATAAGCCGAACAGACTCGATTTTGGGATGAAAACAAAAACGCTTTTTTGATGCTTGAGGAACCTCCATGATTTAGGATAATTGCCTCTTCCTCCATGGTACCGTGAGCATTCTTACTGGCACAGAGTTTCCTTCTGTAGGGGCTCCTGGTCCATCAATGGCTACATCTCGGAATGAAGCTTTCTTTCTTTCTTTTTTTTTAAACCAATGATTCCCAAATGCAGCTGGATCATAAATAAAGACAAAGGACAGGTTGATAGTTCATGTATTTGAAAGGTTGCAATGGGAGTGTCAAACAGTCACTGTTTTGAGTTTTGTCAGGAAACGACAAAAGCTTCAGCAGTTACAGGACACCTCCTCAGGCGTACGTGTTGGAACAAACGCCTCAGTCTGGTTCCGGAGTCTGTTCTGCTGAGGCAGGGGGTGTCGACTTATTATATATGAAGGTTAGTAAGAAGAGCGCAATGTCATGTGAGCACCAGTAGCCAGTGTGTGAGGTCACAGCTGACCAATAGCGGCTCTCTACCAGACCCTCCCTCAGCTCGAAGTCGATGCGTCTCTCCAGCTCCACTGCAAGAGAGAAACACAGGATTACAGTCATAACATGCCAACAGATACCCTGCTGGCCCTCCTTAAACGTTCATTAGCTTTTATGTGAACTTATAAACTGCACTGTTTCTTTTCTTTTCAGTTTCCTAAAATATATTTTGATGAATGATTTCAAAACAAAATACAATACTCTTTGTATATAAAAGTAAACATAGGAAAAACAACAATTACTACCAAAGATGATTGCTGTTAAAATAATGATGCTGACTTGTAAGCTCAATAGGCATTAATGAGCTGGTGTTACAGACTTCATCGTTTCTCCAGCAGCCTGTAATTATTTCACCCTGGGTCTCCAGATTCTATATATCAATGCAATGGATGGCATGTAAAAGAACAGTCTTCTTGCTCTCCAGCGTTGTCCGCATGCGCAAAATTTCTGTATGTATACAATAACATGCAGGAGGGCCTATGTCTATTAATCTGATTTTGATTAAGTCCCTCACCAGCCATGAACCTCTCCGCACGTCACTGATACACACAAGCACACTTTGGTTAATGCTTTGTACCAGAAAGAACATACATAAAGTGTCACCAGTGGGAGATGTTGGTCGAGTTATTGTGGAAAGACCGTAAGACGACTGGCTTTCGGTGCGCTTCTCCTCTTCTTCCTCAGCATTCGCTCCTCCCTCAACTCCTAAGGACACTGAAGGTTGGCTGTTTGATCGGGAAAACCGGGAGAAGAGGATGCCCCCTAAACCCTTTCCTATACTTGCTGCACCTGCAGGTTGACATGAAGGAAAGTTTTTTGAAAACAACGCATTGTTTTCCATATACGTCAAAATGACAGCTTTCTCCCTGTTGGTCACTCAGCAGTCTAATAAAATAACGTTTATGAATATAACATGATCATACCCTCTTTTCACAAGAGGGTATGACTACTTCTTTAAATGTATCATTTACAGTATTATATATACTGTATATACAGTATATACACATTTTTATATATATAAAATATAGATATATAAAATATATACATATGCTTTTATATATAAGAGCAGAGCAACAGTAGATGCCCTTTATGGCCACATGATGGCACCACTGACTCAAAGTTGAGGGAAGGAAAATTCAAACCGCTGACTTATACAGTCTGATATTTTCAACAAAAACAATTACTGTACATTTTTAGAAAATTATAGGGTATGTGTAATTAGAATCAGTGTGTGAAATTTGCACTAACCTGTTTCATTTGATGAAATTAAGTGGAACAAAGTAAAGAACACACCAATAAAACAATAAAACCATGCTAAATTTACCTAGTATGCTGGCCTTGCCCAGGCTGGTGATAGACTCTCCATAGTGTTTACGGGCCAAAACAGGAGACGTACTCGGACTGGGAATGCTCTCTGTGTCCGAAGCTGGATCTTTAACTGGATTGAGGAAGGTAGGCCGGACCTCATCATAGGACGAAGGGTTAGTGGCACTACACCTGATGATGAAAACAATTTATACATTTGTTACCACTTTGTGCTAGTAAAAAATAATAAAAGTGTAAAACTTAAGCTTTTACCAATGTATCTGGACAGGTGCAACATTACTATAATGCTTAAGGATGAGAGGCTCCAGTCTGTAAGCCTAAACACAACAGAAAAGAGTTAACTCCTAAAAAGAAAAGATGCTGAGCATCATTTTCTAAGTTATAGGCATGTATCAGGCATATCTGACCACAGGGTCTGTTGGATGGAAGACATTGAAGAGCCGGCTGCAGATGGAGGTGGGCAGGATGTGATCCTGGTGGCCGCTGGTTCCTGGGCGAATCCCTCGCAGAGCCAAGAAAACTGCCAGAGGAGACCCCATGCAGAAAAAGTTTTCTACCTGTGAGACAAAAGGTCAACAAATTGATAGTAAATCCCCCAACAAGAGCTTTATATATATATATATATATATATATATATATATATATATATATGTTTTTTTTTTTACATATACAGAAGTTGTTAATTGTTATGAATAACAATTTATATTTTTAAATTTTTCCTTAATGCATTAACATGTTTTTCATTGCTTATTTAACTCCAGTCAGTTTCTGTTCACATTAAGCTGTTCTTGTTTTACAGCATTGTTGTCTTTCTGGTTACCAAAGTGCCAAAACCCTGAGCCAGGTTTCAACCACCAGTTTCCACAGGATGATTCCTTATTTAGCAAGAACACATGCAACCACCACACCCGGCCATAACTGCTGCACCTGGAAGACGGCCTTTTGAGTTTCAAGAGTTATAAACTCCTGAAACTCATTACCAAGGCAATCGGTAAATAAGACTTCATCCTCTACACAGAGCAGACGTCAGTCCTGTTTGCTCTGCAAAGACATACACTTGGGGGGGAAGGGAGGGTGGGGTATTTCACCAAATTGAGGGATGTTGTCGGACATTACACACAGTCGTCATCAGAAATGTGCTTGATCTACATCTATGGTTTTCATTTTTCCCAGGGTGTAATGATATCCTATCAGTACTATGATATATGTCCATATTTTGGCTTGTATGTCAAAGGAGCCTAGATCAGTTGGATAAACTCTAACTCGGGTGTGAATTTTGCTTCCTGAAATGTATTGTAGCACACTACCACCCTTCACGATGATTGTATGTAATCTTCTGACTACAATTGCAAAATACAAGAGTCCAAAAACATATTACCTTGAATTTAAGAGCTGGGGGAGCTGAAGGATTAGAGGCCTCCAGTTGGACCAGTTGATTTTCCAACTCTCTTAACCTGGCAAAAACAAAAATAAAACCAATAAAACTTTGCACCACACCACACAAGAAATAAAGATATATTATTCCTTGACCTTTTCCCATCCTTAGTCAGCAACATATCCTCTCCCTTTGAGTCCCTGCTCTGTATAATTAATATCCCACCTATTCTTTGTGAGCCTCAGCTCCTCTAAAAGCTGCCTCTCTTCGTAAGACATCCAGCGGAAATCCTGCTCCTCCTCTACTGCGCAGTGCTCCTGCAGACAGAACCGTACGGGATCCCATCCTGTCATAATGTCGTAGGTGATGACACAGCCGAGGGAGTGAGAAACAATGGACACTTTTCCACCCTGCTCTTCAAAATCAGGGTTCCGCGAGCAGAAGAGCGAGTACAGTCTGTTCAGCTCTTCTGTGAGCCCCTTGGTTATCTAGGAATAAAAAACAGAAGGGAAGAAGTTATCTTAAGGATTTAAAAAAAAAAAAAACAGAGACGCCTTTTATAATCTGTAACTGTATGATTCTCACTTCGTCGCGATATAGAGGACTGTTGTAGTACATGATGTCCATGGCACTGCTGTTGAGAAGGTCACGCAGCCCTCGCACTTTGTCTGGTGTGATGGAGTCAACCGTATCTATGGAAACGTGCCATGTATGCATCACCCAGAACACGCTCGAGGTCATCAATAGTGAAACCACACTGCAATCCTCACATACCTCCATCCAGCGCTAGTTTAGAGCGCCATTCGACAGGGAGAAACTCTACGTGTTCATCGTTGTGCTCAGAAAAGTGCTTCTCCTCCATTTTCCTCACGCCTTCCCTCAACCTTGAGGACACAACGGAAAGATGTGAATAACGACAGCGTTGAACAGCTGTAATGACAGAAGTCTGACGTAAGAAAAACAGTTTGTGTGCATGAAAATATCACCAAGGTAAGTCAGTGGTGACTGACACTGAACCCCCATTTTATCTCTCTCCATTTCTAATTGAAGAAGTTTAAATGTAGGATGTGGCTCTTGATGGAGAGGAACCCACATGTCACATGCCTGTCTACAGGGGGAACTTTCATGATCCGAGTTTAGGGAACTAGATTATTCATTTAAATGTGGTGTGCACGGCACAATCTTTGTTGATGTAGCAACATTTTTAATCTTTGAGAAACAATAGTGTCAAAAACTCAACAGTTTTCCCCTTTAGTTGACGACAAAGAACCCATCAGTCACGGTGCTGAAATGATACAAAATGTAATAAAGAATCAAAGCAAAAAGTAGAACACTGCTTTGGCAGATCTCTTCTTTTGGCAGTGGAAGGTGTGTGTAATGTAATCCACAAGAAGATATGAGGCAGGCTCAACATGCTCTGCAGCCTGACTTGTTCTACTTCGGTTACTGAGACGGTGTGAGCAGGATCAATGTGTAAGTGTAAACTTTGGGACACCGTGGAATGTTGCGTCATGTTTATATAAGATTACGTTAAATATGAGATATGACATGAAGGCAGCAATCGAGTACCGGTATAGAAATATGTGATTTGAAAACTCAAGAAAAAGCTTTAAAATGCGTCTTTCTTGTAAGCAAAATGAAGACATAGAAGCTTTCCTTTCCCTGCTTGTTTCTGCATACTGCCAGCCAGACTGATAACCTAAGATTTATTTTTTTCTTACTTGCTGTGAAGTGGCACCACCCACCAGGATCACTGAGGTAAATCTGTTTTAAACACCAGCACCAGATGATAGTCCAACTAGTTAACCAGAAAATAAACTATGAAGACAACATTAAGGTATAAAGTTATACGATTCTGCTCAATAAGCAGATTTTAGAGCAATACTTACAAAAAGCTACTAAATCAGTGGTTTATTCTAAATGAGATTTCTATTTTAGCTCACGAGTCAAAATAAGAATAAATGCATATTATAAACATTTTTTTATACTTGTAAAAATGTGTTAAATAATTTCAACAGTAGTAGGTGTAAAAAAATCAGTTGGCTCATATTTAATATGTTTGTTTTAAATAATTGTAGTAATGCCAGGATATTGCATCATCTTTACATTAAATAATCACCGCGTCAATCTCACACCCATCCATGTCTAATGGCATGAATAATACATTACTCTTTTACTTGTCCTATATAACTTGTTATTTTTGGGAGATTTTGGGCACATTGTACTTTCTGGGCCACCATAGTTTGTATGTTCCCAAAACAAAGCGTGAAGTCAGCTTTCCAGGTGTAGAACAGAAGACAAATGTGGGGAAAAAAAGGGGAAAAGCACGAGGACAAAATGCCGACTGCAGCTGCAACACTATCACTATTTAAACTGCAAATGCCCGTTGATAAAAAAAAAAAAAAATAGAAAACATTAATATTTCTGGAACATGCCAACAATTTTTAGATTGTTTGGATGTTTTATTGGCCTGAATATAATATAATATGATATAAATAAGGATATCACAGGCAGAGAGGATGGATTTATACCTTATCTTCTAGACAGCCTTATGAAACATAGATCACTGTTCATGAAACATTATATTCCATCGTAACAAACATCTATTCTCTTTCTTGAGAAAGAGATTCTTAATCTTAATGGCATGTTCCTAGGTAAACAAAACATTTCATAAAAGAGCAAAAAGCAGCCCAACAGGTTGATCTTTGAATAGAAAGAACATAAAACTCATGTTTAACAGGTTTGGACAAAAGGCCAGGCAATTATCACATAAAGCCAGCAGTCAGTGTAAAACCCTTTGGCAGAAAATGATGTCATCATTTCCACAGAAAAAATATGAGACCAGTGCAAGAAGGTGAGTAAAGTTGGCATCTTAAAATAGAAACAGAAAGGAAACATTAAAAACACTTTGAGCCAAGACAAAAGCTTCATTCCTCCTCACTGTGTGCTTGCATCAAAGTATGGTGGACAGAAATCTAAAACTGAAGCTTGACTTGAGATTTTACAAATGAAAATGCAGCTAAAAGCAGGTTTTGGGGGACATCTCAAATTACAGTAGCCTTAATAAAACGGACCACTCACATTCCAGTGTTTTTGATGATGCGGCCCTGGTCCATCTTCTGGCCAATCCCATGCACCACAAAGACAACGTGGGTAGTCTGAGGGGGCCGGTCTTCTGGAGAGGCCTCCTCCACATAACCTCGATGGAGCCGTGTGCCGCTGCTTGAGGCTGCAGCAACAGGAAATTCAGATTTTCATCGTCACTTCTCAAACAAATAATAAACTTAAGTTTGATATTGAGCGTACAACTCTGGCAGAAACAAAAAAAGGAAGACTATTAATAGTCCAACATGCTGTATTGATTCCAAGGAGGTCAGTAGGCGAGACATGGACTCCTGCTGTGGCCACAGACTACATGGGAGCATGTGTGAAGTACTGGCAGGTCAGAGTGTGTGTCTTTACTTAAAACCTATAATCTGATCAGGTTGTGTGCTAAACAGAAACGTGATAGGAGCCGGTGAACTCGCACTAGGGACAGATCAGTTCGCAAAGCGTTGGGTAACCAGGGAACGTTGAGGTAACCAGTCAAAGCTCCAGAAAATAATGTGGAGAGAAAAATGAATCCTGGAGTTATGGCAGTGTTTCTCAACACTGGTCCTCAAGGCACACTGCCCTGCATGATTTAGGTATTTCCTTCCTTCAGCCCAGCTGATTTCAATCAATTACTGATTAACAGGCATTTGTTGAACTGCAATCAGCTGAATCAGACACATTAAAGCAGGGAAACCTCTAAAATATGTAGGACAGTGTGCCTTGAGGACCAGGGTTGGGAAACACTGAGTTATGGAACTGTGCACCAGATCATCTTCCCATACACTGATGAAGGTCAGATGTAAAATTGTACTTAATTTGCTCCTTTTTTTCCCCCAGCAACCACAACCTTCAATGTATTTAAGACCAAAGCATAATGTGGATATTACCAAATAATTCTGCTTTCTTTTATCCTTCTATGTTAACCAGTTTGTAAATAAAACACCATTGCATTGCTATGTCCATCCCATATACTAAAGTGTGATGTAAGTGACACAGACCTTTGGAGAAGCCCAGTTTCTGGGTAACAGTGCGAGCAATTTTTGACGTGGTAGCGTCGCTGTAAAGGTAGACTTCTTCCACGCTGTGCCAATCTACATGCGTCCGGCTCAGCTTCAAATGGTGGATGGCTGCAGCAGTGAGAGAAAAGTCAGGCACAGTCAGAAGGAACTGAGATCACTTTCTGACAGAGAAATGAGAGAAACAGAAAACAAGAGAGGCTAAATATAAAAAAGAAAAAGGTTTTCATTTTAGGGTTTAGGAATCATACATACTTCTGAGAAATATAAGTAAAAAAAAAAAAGATTTACACCAAGTTTGTTAATTTAAGTAGCAAGGACACAAAAGTCCACAAACTCTTTTCAAACGGCTCAATCAAAAGCTGTCTGTCGCTTTGATCTGCTTAAAAAAAGGAAAATAGAAAAATCACACAGCATGATCGCATACTTCAGCTCTTGCTTGTCTTTGTAGCTTTCAATTGCTAAATGATATTTTTTAAACTCAAATGTCTGTCCTCCAATTTTTTTTCTGGTTTTTATTCAGTGGTAAATGCAGTGGCTAAAGCAAGTAAGAGCAAAATTATGTCTTGAGAAAAACCAGTTGATACCTACAAAGGAAAAGGACCAATAAATGAAAATAGTGGACTAGAGAGTAGAAGCTGAGCCGCTTGTTCCTGTTCAGTCAGGTTCATTTGGCTGAAATTGTTGAACACGCTGGCATTTGTCCAAAATGTAATTATAGATTCTTTGTGCTATTCTGAAACAAACAAGGAATTTAAATCCTTAAGGAGCGGTTATAGTTTCTGGGAAAATGAGGTGTGCTGGATTAGTTTTATTGCTGGAAATTCAAAACAATATCTTCCCACAGAGGAAAACTGTTGTTTCCTTTTGGTCAAGCACAGATTTGTAGGACAAATAAGTTCCCTATCAAGAAATTCCACTATTTGTCCCGTTCATATTAATTAATGAAACAAACAAAACCTTCACGTGTCCCATGCAGCTGATGATTCTCTGTTGTCTGCCCAATAAATGCCCGGAACCATGAATTTTTATACTCCGTAACTAAAAATCATCAGTCAGTTCCTCTTGTATGAAGATGAGAACAAGTTAAACAAATATAGTGACAATCACTTTTTGACACTGAATCCTACGAAACTACAACTTCGGCAACAGGATTTTTGTTCTGTCACACATTTAGCTTCCTCTTTGTAGATAATCAAATGAAATTACTCCACGGCAAAAGAAACATAATCGCTATTTATCACAACATGGCGGAGCACTCAACTACTCTTGGGACAGCAACAGTAAGGAGTAGCTGTTAGTATTTCATGGAGAAGAGTTTAGTGTGCGTCTGCTGGAAGTGTGGCAATGGTCGTTCTACTTTGTAAACAGCCTTGGAAGGACGAAAAGATCTCTTTATAGTCAACTTGTTGACCCTTATGGTTTGGTCGAGCAGAGGTTAGAGTCAAAGGTTACTTCAGAGATGCATCTCAATAAATTAAAATATCAAAAGAGTAATTTAATTATCAAAATGAACAGAAATGTTTGAAATATCTAAGCGTGCATCTGATGAGTATTTATAATTGTTACTTAAAAAAAGGACTTACTTAAAACATTTCAATGATATTATTATTTACTGAGATGTGCCTGTAAATAAAACATAAAATGGAGAGCAGGAAAGTAAGAAAGGATTAAAGGGCCCCATAACCTTTGCAGTCAAAAAGAGAAAAGAGATTTTGTGACATAAAAACCAGATAAAATAAAGTAAGCTCCAAGTTGGGAAGTGATAAAGGTGAAAGCAAGAGGCAAAGAGCACCTGCCAAAACTATCATCAAATTTGGCCCTGCACTATACAGTATATTGTGACATTGAAGTTAATGTCTTTCCAGAAGGCTCCATAGCACTGCAGTATTAAAAGTGAGATTGTCATCTTCAAATACCGCGCGTCTTTTAGGGCTGCTGACTTTCCCACTGGGCTTCGGATCAACAACTATTTCATCCTCCTATGAGACGAGGAAACAAACAGAGACGTCTCTCCTCTGTGAACCCAGAAACAGGACATTAACAGACTTCAGAATGAATGTACACAGCATGCTAGCGATGTATCACAGAAAGACTACAACAATGACTCTTTGTTCCAGCTTATGAGTTGTGCTCAACTCTCAATACAAAGCGTTGTTCAGACGGCTTTATTGAGCTGGTGTTACTGGTCGAGTAAAAATATAGCAACAGTGTCAGAAGGAATTGAGAAAAAGAAGCTGGGAATTAAAAAGCAAACAAACTATGTTGAGACATTTTGATAGTCATTTTTAATTTCTGATGTAGTTCTTAAAGAGTCTTGCAATTGTAGTTGAGTGATCCATGTTGTGTACTTACTATTCCAGCAAGGAAGCACGCAGGATTCCCCAAAAAGCAGCAATAGTAGTAGAACCAAACTCTAGACCACAGCACTAAAAAGTGAGTTCTAGCAACTAGGCTCAGTTAAAGCTGCAATGTAAACCAAGGTAACAGACTAAATTCAGTTTTTCTAACTGAGCCTAGGTCTAGTTCCAAATGGAAGGCTTCAAAAGGTTTAACCCACAAAAGAAAGGAAAAACTAGTCCAACAGAGGCCTACCATCTAAAAGGATGAGGGGTAAAAAGCTAAAGGAGCTAACACAACAGAGAACGTAGGATTTCACAGTACCTTGGCAGCGTTTGCGCTTGTGACCTGCCGTTTTAGCACCCGTCTGATATCCACTCCATTTGAACAGAAACGGGAGATAGAAAGGGGGCAGGTGGGAGAGAACTAACAACCAACAAACAGTGAGTATTGCCCAGTTCAGGTCACATAAGACTTCATTAGTCATTAATCCTAAACATGGCAACTTATCAAAAGACACTAAAGTTAACTTATTAGTCCAATGAAAACTGCTTTAAAATGTTCAGGAGCTGTACTCTGTGACTTCTGAACAATATATAGGAGTTTAGCTGCAAAGCTAACTCCTATATATATATATATAGATATATATATATCTATATATATATATATATAGATATAGATATATATATATATATATATATATCTATATATATAATATAGGAGTTTAGCTTTGCAGCATTTTGTCTGTTTATAGCCACTTATAAAAAAGGAAAATATATCTAAAAGTTTGTCTTTATTTAAATATCAAGAGGTTAAAATAAATTTAAAAAAAAAACAAAACAAGAAAATCAGACAGACCAGAACATTTACATTTATTATATCATAAACAGAGAGCATAAAGATATTTTGAATGAGAAGTCAATCTCAGATTTGACTGGCTCATTCATGATAACAAAGCAATCAGACTTGCAAATATTGGCTGTGGTTGTTTCAGCTGAGGTGAACGGCAGAGGATGAGGAGGAGGGGAGAAGTGCTGAGGCGCACACTAAGTGTGATTGCTGTAAAAGCGATCGGTACAGCACTGATGGAGCTATTGAAAATAAGTGCTCTGTAATGCCTGGGATATCCATCGAGGCTTATAAAAGGTCAAAATGAACTTACTAGGTTGTGTTTTTGTGCAGCATATCATGATGTGCAGCTGGCCTTGGGTCTTTTGATTCCTGAAGAATTATCAAAGTAGCAAGTGGATTTGGAGCTTTAATATTTATTAAGCCCAAGAGGTACGCAAGACGGTTAGTGAACAATTTAGATATCTTTTGGATGACTTCCAATAAGTCATCCAAAGCGCTCTCGTGCATTTTCTTTCCTTTAAGATCTTTCAAGTATCTTTTTTTGTCTATAATTATGCGTAATCATAGGCTCACCAATGTCTGAAATAAGAAGGCAGATTGCAAGGGAAAAACTACTGGGTCTTGCCCTCGTCAAAAACGTACAGAAAACAAAGCTGACGACATGGCTGGCCTGCTGGATTTAATTTTCCCTGACGTCTTTCAAGCCTGAAAGATGAGTCCACACCCTATTGTCTCTACAACCTGCTTAGTACTCTGCATAGCCAAGGTAATGGGGGGAAAACAACAAAGTAACCTTACCACGAAACATTACAAATTCACTATTTAGGCTTTATTCAAGTCAAACAGTGTGAAAAATAATGTTGAAAAAGACCAGCAACTAGAATCTGACCAGGTGCTATTTTCACTTATTGGGGATATTTTAAATTTTGGATTACTTATTTTAAGTTCATCATTTAAAACTGGACCCTCTGTATCTGGATGCAGTTCAAACCCTGCCATGTCTTCTGTTTCAGCTAACTACTGCAAAATACAGCACTGCAAATCTGTAAGGTATTAGTGCGCTTATAAAATCCTTGTATTAGATGTAATGCAGTTTAAAACAGCCTCCATATGGCTCTGAGTGCTACAGATTACTAGTGTCAGGGCAAAATATTCTTCTGCAAGAGGCAGAATGCAACATTAGCTCAAGGATAGTGAATTAACAAGATCCATCATTCACTTTGCTTTCAGGCTCAGCTAAATATAGAGGTGGAAAACGAGGTACAAACAGAGGAGGAGGTGGGGATGGATGTAGTCTGCAGTCACCAATACTGTTTTCCATTAGGTAGAACCATGAAAAGTAAGAGCAGGCATTGCTTTGGCTTATTCTGTTTTGCAGGAGTTCAGCTCATCCATTCAACACACTGAAACTGCGTGTTGTGTGTGTGTTGTTGAGTGAAACTTCATCGCATGTTAGAAAACAAAATAAAATGTCTGTATATTAACTTTCACACAGCTTACATTTATGGTGTAATCCTTCTGTAACTTGATCTCTCTCTCTCTCTCTCTCTCTCTCTCTCTCTCTCTCTCTCTCTCTCTCTCTCCTCTCTCTCTCTCTCCTCTCTCTCCTCTCTCTCTCTCTCTCTCTCTCTCTCTCTCTCTCTCTCTCTCCTCTCTCTCTCTCTCTCTCTCTCTCTCTCTCTCTCTCTCTCTCTCTCTCTCTCTCTCTCTCTCTCTCCTCTCTCTCTCTCTCTCTCTCTCTCTCTCTCTCTCTCTCTCTCTATTATTTTTTTCTTTTCAAAAAGTGTCTGAAAATACCAGCAATTGTAATTCTAACTTAAACTTTTAATTTTTAGTGAGATACAATCAGTTTACTCTGAGTAAGAGTAAGGCATAAGCTTACAAGGGAAAAAATGTGTTCTATTGAAGTCCAAACAAATCAATTTTAAAAAAAAAAAAAATTCTCAAATGAAAATTGATTATATATAGGAATATATTTCTGTTATATTCTAAACTTTATGGACCAAAGTTTAAATTATGTTTCTCAGAAAATATCAAATAAATAATACAGAAATACTAACACAGAATTTTAATACTGGAATGTCACCTTGTGGCCAAAACACTGCTGACCTAACAAGTTTTCACCAAAACGTTTTTTTGACCCACTTAAAAAAAGACTCTTAAAGCATCTAGCTTTATGCAGAGTGCCGTTTCCAGAAAATGAATGGAAGTTTAAGTGGAAGGAAAACACGCCAGAAAAGGGAGCACTCCTAAAACAGGAAGTTTTAAGAGACATCCATTGGCTGTGAGCCTTATGTAAATAATATTCAAATTTGTTTTCATCAGCTGTAGCATGTAATGATCAAAATAAGTAGAAATAATTGCTTGTAAATCATAACTCAGGGTAACTTTCTGAGTGTTTGACTTTCTTAACCAAATTCCCTGAATAAATTATTATGTATTGGCATTCAGATTTTTTGAAGTGATTCCTCAGGGTTACATTTTATTTATAACGTTAGGGTGTGTTGTTGGGATATCTGGAGACGATGTTGCTTTTGTCTAACGCGACTTTCTCCTTTTTCTACATACTCAATCTCACTCTTTTGCAGTATTTCAGTATCCAGTTCACACAACCAGACATTCATCAATCTGGCCACCTTAAGGAGAGCTCTGAATCAAACAACCTTTTTCTTACTGCTATCCACAGCTACAGGTTGTGACATTTTGCTTGAGCCAGCTCATCAAAGAGGGTCATACCAAAATGTACATGGAGATCCTGCTTTACAATGGTGGCACACCTGCAAAGTTTATTTCTAACTCTCACATATTTCATTACTAATCAGTAACTTGACCTTTGGTTCAAAACACAGCAAAAATGGAAAAGCCCAACTTTTTGTCACTATAAAGCTATTAACTGGGTTCACAAAGAGAAATTAGCAACAGGAATTAACAAATAAGTGCTGTCTGACGCTTTGAAGGATAAACTTGTAAACTGTTATCCCCTTCCCCAGCACTTACCATCTTTGCTGTCAACGGTCTTCACCACCAGATCCGTCTCAAAGGTGTCCTGCAAATGTTGGCCTCGGAAATGGTTCAGGTGCTCCTGCTCAATGAGGTCGCTCTCTTCTTCCTCCAGCGGCAGCCAGCTTCCATCGATGAACCACTGGCCTCTCATCACAGGGATATGGTCTTGTTCTGATGCAGACACACCTCTGATTTAGTTACATAGACTCTAATAGAAAATATCTGTATAGTTATAAATTTGATTTTTCTTTCATTACAGTTTCTGTTTGTATCATAAAAGTTTTTACCAATTAGCATTACATGTTCAAATGACTGATTACACTGCATTATAATTTGTATTAAATTGGACTGTGTGCAATGGGTGTTAATTTGACAGGCAATAAATTAATGCGTACTATATTGGATTCAAAATACTATAATTATGTATGAAGTGGAACCATTTGTCTAGCTATTTCTCTTACCTTGACATGACTGCTGTGAATTGATGCTATTTCAATAAATCTTTTTCTAGGAACTGACTCATTTTCCCGTGGCACCTTAGATGACGTACGGCAAACTGATTTCCATTTAATTAAATAAGTCAGTCAGATCCAGGAGGACCAAGCCTCGGTGTTTAACCGAGCAGGGCCAGGTTTCATTACAGTCTAGAATCAAATTATGAACACCATTCTGACTTGATTCCCAAGAGGAGAATTAGAGCGAAATAGCTGAGCCTATATTAGCGACACTCCAAAAACGACAAAACCTTTTTTTGCTAAATGAAAACGATGATACTGAAATACACCAGTATTTCTTTTCTTTTTATGTCTTACTTAAATTTAAAGCAAACTCAAACACACACTGAGATAACGGCTCAGGAGATAATACTGGGTCATCAGTTGAGTCCATTTGCGACAGTTCTGAGAAGATAAGCTTAGAGAACCTTTAATGTCTGAACTAGTTCATCATGTGTATTAAAGTCCAATATACAATACATATATTCTCCTGTTGCTGCTTACTGGCTGTCAGCTGACTGAAATAAGGCAACTACACTTTTCCCTCACTTACAAGATAAAAATGGGTGGAGTCTTTGTGTGAAAACAACCAGTACCAACCTCCTATATCTTTTCTTAGGGCAACTTGTTTTAAAGATATAGACGCTCTGCAATGATGTTTGCTAAACTGGATGTTCCCCAGCAGATAGCCCACAAAACTAAAATTTATGAGAACACTTTCTCTATTGTTGATGTCTGTTTAAATAAAAACTATTTTCTTCAAAGGAAATACCGTGACACCCACCAAGGTTCTCCTGGTGGGTATTTAATCTTGTTAGAGAGACACATATTACTGAGGGACAATAAAGATGACTTGTATTTTATTCTAAAAAGACCAGGGATCAGAAATGATTATTATCCATCCCATGTCAAATGCCAAACAAAATCATATTTTCCCCTATTTATTAAATTCATCAAAACTAGGAATTCCCATGTTTAGTCTATGAACATATTGTATATGTATGCACTTTTCTGAATTTAATTAAAATTCGATCTTGTGAAAGTCATATTCCTTCACTTTTTATAGGCCCTGGTATCTTTGGTATCCACAGCTCCTGTCTTTCTTGTATGCTACATTAATTGGAAAAATGTTTTGAATTCAATACATTACTGTAAATGTATACTTCAAAAATCTTCAAGTTCCATGTTATGTGTGACAATATTGGCAACAATCGTATAACCTTTTTCCCCCCTAAGAGTGTAGTAGGTTTGAATCAAGAAATTAAACAATAATCCTCATCTATGCATTAAAGTGTAAGATTTGCCTACTTTTTATGACACAAAAAAGAACATCGATGGCTGACACGTTTATAGGACACTTGCAGTTCTTTATTGAGAGGATTTAATGAATAGGCTAATAAATATCTAACTGTATTTTTGACCTGCTGATGAAGGGAAAATTGACTGATTCCAATTTGTGGCTAATTGATTGGAGTAACTCTACAGTTCAGAAAACCTAAGTGGGTTCTTGGAATTTAAAAATGGCCCAGCAACTGTTTTTACCAGCCAACGGTCACAGATGAATTTCAAACATAAACTGTAACAGAGTGAATGCAATATAATGAATGGCAACCAGGGGCGCCGCCAGGAATTTTGCGCGCTGTGACGAAATATGAACTTGACAAACCCCAACCCTCAAGCGGCTCCTTCCACCATCTATTGAGTCTATCTGACCAATTAAAAGCTTTAGATAACTAACTTTAAAAACTTGCTTCCATTGGTCCAATACTGGTAATAGCACATTTACTGGTAGTAAATTAAAAACATGACAATATGCAAGTAAGAATTTGAAGCAAGATTAAAATGACTGACAACATTGTGTCCGATAAAAGGCTTCCATTCCATTCCAGTCTTAACATAGCAATACCGCAAAGCCTCTCGAGGCCTAGCCTCCAGCCCAGACAGGAAGCTGTTTTTTATGACCATTTTATAACGCTTGTTTAACATTCTCTCAGTAATAAATATGTCAGGTTTTTTTTTTGTAAATGTAAAAAGAGCAAGAGAGACAGAGAAATCCCCATACATTCCCTGCACTGATGCTAACTATCATATCATTGAACAGTATTGCTCACCTTCTTCACTGGGACAGGGAGGAGGAGTTATGCTGGTATGGGAAGTTATGGCTGCTGCTGACTCTGAACCATCTGTTGTTAAGTGCGGTAAAAGGTACAGGGACAAGTTAAATTTTATAAATATCTTGGTAAATATTTAAGGGATTAAATGCTGGTGAAATGGAGACTAGGTCGTCTGTAGCTAAGCTAATGACTGAAAATCACACTCTGTAGTCTACCCACCTTTCTTGGAGAAAAACTGGGCTACAAATTGACGCCTTTCTCTTTTGTCTGCCTTCTTTTTCTGTTTTCAAGAACCTGACTTTAGTCTTGGCAGCATAGTTATTATCACCGACTACTAAACACTGTCACTGTCAAGTGCGCAAAAGCAGGCAGGGACAAACCATCTTATGCAGATACAGGCGGGTGTAAATATGGATGTTAGCTATTTTTGATCTGGGAGTGCTTGCATTTAACCTTAGTATATACTTTAGTAGATATATATATATATTTATTTTTATTTGTTGCGTTTTTGTTCCCCCAGTCCCCCTGCTCCTATTGGTCAGGGGCCTTTACAATTGTCCTAACTCCCCCCAGGTCCCCTAAACGGCGCCCCTGATGGCAACTGATCATTGCCTGTGTGGTCCAATAATCTGTATGCTGCCTGTCGGGCATTATACTGCAGACTATTAATCCTATACGATATGAATGTACACAACACAAATCGGCGATGAACGATACGATATAATTCAGAGCGGACCCAAAAATTAGCTTGATCGATTGTGTGTGAGTGATGGAGGAGAGGAAATATACTCACGCTTCCAGTAGACAGGGTAGCATTTTCTCTCTTTTATATCGACCTCATATAGGCCTCCCCGAACACACACGGGCTCTACGTTGATTTCGGTGCCGTCCGGGTCGGTCCCGTCAAAGGACACAGAAGACGTGTCGAGAGAGCCGCGGCCTTCGTCCACGCTGCTAGTGCCAGTGTCCACGGGCACTGCGCCGTTCTGCCCCGGGCTGTCCACGCATTTACCGCCGGTCTCCTCCTCTCCATCGCCGACCCCGGAGCGCAACGCACCGGGGTTCAGCTCGCAGTATTTCCGAAACATAAGCTCAATTTTAAGAGAGTCGTGTCCGATAAAGGGCTTCCAGGTCTTCTTGTCTTCCTTATAGAACCACCGAACCTCCTCCGGGACTAGCTCCGTCACCACCTCGCTAAACCGGTGTCTGGAGCTGTTGGAGCGAGACCTCTTCCTCCTCTCGAATAACGGGCCAGCGCCGTTCCCGTCGCTGTCCCTGTACTCTAACGGGCTGCTGTCCAGGTAGTCTTCCGGGGAGCCCAGCTCGAAGAATATGCCATCCTGGGAGCCGTGGTTCGGGGCGCGTATTAGCGGCAGGTGAGCGTCCAGTCCCGGTTGGACCGACGACATCCCCGCCTGCATCGAGTCGTCCACGAGGCTCATCTCGTGACAGCAGGAAAATACATCGCTTCCCAGAACCCAGTCCTCGTTCCCGGTGTCAGCGCTGACCGCCGGACCCTTACCGTCTGCGCTGAAGGACGAGCTTATGCGGAGGTTTTGATTGAAACTGCTCATAACTATTTGAGCAGGGGCTTCATCTTAGACACGCTAACGCTGCCAGACTACAACTACCACTGGAATCCATGTTACCAAGCAGTGCAAACAAACCTAAATAAAACACCTCTGCAACACCTTCCGACGCATCTCCATTAGCGCCCCACAGCTGTTGGCACGTATGCTAGCTCGTCAAGCTAATGAAGCCGGTTAGAAAACTACCCTGCGCTGATAAAACACACAAAAAAACTGTAGTGTCTCTGTTTACCCCTAGCGGCGTAAACTTGATTCGAACTTCGCAGATGACACCGAGTCGCTTCGGCCCAGCTTAACGGTGCAACCGCCGTACTTTGAGTATTCCTGGTCCCATCGGAATATCAAAGACTCCTCCATTTGAAAACAAATCTCGCATAGAAACAGAACTGTAGCGCGAGCGCGCGGGGCAACGTACCAGCTGACGCACAAAGCAATGTGAACGCGTACGTCGAAATTGAGCAACTATGACGAGAACGGTTGTATTTTCTTTCTCCGGTATGAACCAAACGGCACTATTCGCACGCCACACTAGAGGACGCCAAATACTTATTTTTGTAGCACTATTAGTCTAATATCGATTAAAAAAATAAATGGATTTTTTTTTTACTGGTTAATACTTTAAATTTGTAACTTTTATATTTGTATTCTACATAACATCTTAAATCTCCCAAAGATTTATCTGTTTAAGATAATGTATGCTAAATGTTGCACAATGAAATTCGTCCTGGAATTAATAGAGGATATTTTTATGTAATTTTATCACAGGTAGTTCAGCAATTTTCTATCTAACTTTGGACTTCTCCATCAGTATGAATATTGGAGGGACTTAATAAACTATCAAAACACATATTTTAATACATATTTCTTTGATGTTGCAATGCATTGTATACCAATGATTTTTATGTAACTATATAAGGACGTAAAAGGACAACATTTTTGGCATCCTACAAAATTTGTTTGCATACAAACATACAAGCTTCATTTTTGAATATATACTTGGTACAATAATGTTGAATCGTTTTAAACCTAAGAATGACAAAGACTTAATTTACCACTAGAGGTCAGCAAATGTCTATTTTAAGCTGAAGACTAATGAAGACAGCTGAAGACAAAGGACTACGTTTATTTTGCAAAAAAAGTAATTTTAGTCACTTAAACTAACAAAAATTAATAATATGCTCAGCAACAAATACATAAAATGTCTAAAAAGAAGACAATTCAGTTAACGTGTAGCGAAAATCTATTTCAAGATTAACATCACCAAAAGCGAAGTCAAAGTACTTACTTTTATTTCCTTAGTTTTCTGTCAGCAAGGCATTAGTGTCCATGAGCTAAAAAATATGTACATATCTTTGTAAATAACTATGAGTTCGTGTTTGCATCTCTGAGGATGTGCATTTGTTCCTTGCTGTTTATCTGTACACGTTACTTGTATTTAAACAATATGCTTTTTTGTGTATCCTGGTCCAGGTGATTCTGAGGCCATGGTGTGACCTGTGGGGAGAGATGGAGAGAAGGATAGAAGAGAGAGAGAGAGGGAGAGAGAGAGAGAGAGAGAGAGAGAGAGAGAGAGAGAGGGAGAGAGAGGAGAGAGAGAGAGAGAGAGAGAGAGAGGGCCAAGGCAGCTGTATTTGGAATAAACAGACATTACCCCGCTGTGCTCTAATTTACTGCAGAGTGGGAATTAAACTTTGGGCTCGTCCCACCCCTCCGCGGCCCAGTGCTCTGCGCTTCTGGCCATCAACAACTACTTGCACAATGTGCGTTATTAAAGCGCTACTCCACCCAAACTCTGTCTTTTTAGTGTCAAATTCGCACCCCACAACCGTTACCCCCACCCCACCCCACCAGAGGCTGTGAAAAAAGAAAATGCTTGGCTTCTGGAGGAGTTTAAGTTTTTCAAAAGGCAACATGCAGAACCGGCACTCATAGCTGCATCTAAATGAGACTCTGACTGTTGCAATGGTTCACAAGAGATTTCTCACAGACAGTTAACACGCTAAACTCAACAACCAACTCAACATACTTTTTGGACCGCTGTGGTACATAATGTTAAGCAAACAAGATCATCAACAGGTTAAACATGGATCTGATTATGCCAAGAACTTTCTCCCAGCCCCCTTGTACACTAAAGGATGACATGTGGCTTTTATATATGAGCTTCTCTCTGGCAGTTGACTCAGACAGGTTGGCCTCATTGCTCTCTTGTGCTCTGTGATGTTTTGCAACCGCCAGGCCCACCACCTGGATGAGTGGATGACAAACAAACTGCAAATTTTCCTTCCAGTAACTGACCAAATAGATATTTATAACCAGCTGGCCGCCTCCCTCGTGCCCACTGGGCCCCCCTTTCCCTTGTTCTGTGGAACCACGGCTGGGAGAGCTTCCTTTAAAGAGCAGTTGTGTCACTTCTGGCTTTGTTCTTCAACAAAGAGAACTGCCCCTCATCTGCCCGTAATTGGGTTGGCTCTTGGAATGTGCTTGATGTCTCCTTGCAGGCTGGCAAGGTATGTTGGAATATGGCAGACAAAGGAGAGAAAATGTAGACGGCCAGAGCAGAAAGAGAATATTTGTCCTATAAAATTAGATATATTTAAATGAGGCACATTAGTTTGTAAATTAGATGTTCAGTAAAAGATGAATTCCAGGATTACTAACCAATCCTAACTGAATATTTTGGTTGGAGATTCAATTAGCTGTTTTTCTCATGGTGAAAGACAACATATATCTCCAGCAAGATGTGTCAAAAACTGCTCCTATAAGTGTCCATTACTAAACAGTGTAGGGTTATGTGAACTTATTGTCATGATTAAGAAAGTAGACATAATTCAATATTTGTGATGATAGATTTGTAAACAGGGCCAAGTAAACCTCCAACATACCACTAAATCACCACCACCAGTCTGAATAGAGGGATGGACAAAACCCATTGATGGGATTCTGGGTACTTTGTTTATAACATCAGTTTGATAAACTAGTACCTTTCTATAATCTCCATCACTTTTACCCATTCTACTCTGATCTCTGACATCAACAAGGCCTTTTGGTTTACTTAACCTTCACTCACGAGATATTGTATCTACTTCTTAGCTTTCTCTGTTAGCCAGACTGATGGTTATGCAAGAAAGTCCAAGTGCATCATTCTGAAGTATTCAGAATCAATTCCTCTGGCACCAAAATCCATGTCACAATTCTGAACCCCTTTCTAATGCATGGTAAATTGTATGATTTAGGATTCTAGGTTTGATGTTTTAAGTTCATAAGGAAAATAATAGTAGATTGAACTTTAATTTAAATTGTGATTTAAAGGTATGCTATTGTCCAAAAAAGTACTATGCTAATATGAAACATAACTGAATGAGTAACTGAAATGTTAGTCATCAGTCGTATCAAATTTTGTTGAAGAGTACATTCTGAAAAAGGGTTATATTTTAAAAGATTTTGCTAATTCCTACTTAGAGATACATTCAACGGTACCCAAATAAAATAAGTTTTAATGGTCAAACTTTGGTTCATTTGAAACAACTTGTGTCAGAGCACCTCCTACCTTTGTACATTTGTTGTTTCCCGTCTGTCTTCTTACCTCTATTTCACCCTCTCTTAGCCACAATTTTAGAGAGATTAATCCCCACCCTAAACCAAAAACTCACCCATCCACCCACCCACCACACACACACACACACACACACACACACACACACACACACACACACACACACACACACACACACACCCTCGAATGAAATACAGAAATCCCACACTCACCGTAAATGGAACAATCTGTCGATTTTCCTGTCAGGGTCTGTTTGGTCTCCGTGACTTGTACCTCCACATTAAGGTGGGGTAGCTGGAGGCACAACAAGGCCAATCAGCGGCACATGTCACCAGCAGTTACTGTGGTGATGCTGACCATGCACAGATAGTTGAGAGGGGATTGGAGGGTGTTTATGGCATTGTTACTAAAAGGAAGCAATTTACTGAGCTCAAATTCCACTTCCAAGGAGGGAAAATGTTGAAACAGTAGTTGGCAGGCTACCAAAAGCCTGATCCCCTAATTGTCGTCATTAATAGCAAATAATCTCAAAGTACTTACTTTGTATTCTGGGTAACATTATGGTGCTCTGTTCAAGACATCTGGCAAGGCACTGGGGATTAGTTTCGAAATTTGTCTGCAGCAATCAAAAATAGTTTTGAGATTTCTTTGGCCCAACCACAAATATGTTTAGTTTCTTTTCGGAGGTGCTGTGTAGTTTTGGTCTTTAGGCAACCTTGTCACCAGATTCCAATTCTTTGGTTTTGGTCATGACTCATTTACTCCTGAATCCTTCACCTTTCACCCCCAGACCCACTCTTCATGTCACTCACCGGCTATCCTGGATAAGTAAATACATGATGTAATGTGTGGTTTTCCCCTCCACCTTCCATCCCGCTCCATTGCACCAGAGTTGATTCAACTGGAGGCCAGTTGGAAGAGACCCTGAAGTTGTCCACAAGGCCCTGGAAAAGGAGGACTCTTGAAAAGTTGAACAAGGAACGTTTTTGGTGTAGGTATGACTGAAAACGGAGTACAAGTCACCAGTACTCACAACCGTCTGATTGACCGTCTGGACAAAGGAACCTAAATCTCACCAGCGACTCCACCTCTCCCCCTGGCTGTCTAGACTACAGGTTTGAGGTGGGAGATTGGGACCATTGACTCCCGGCACACAGCAGTCACTGCCTACCCCTGCTGTTCTTACGACCTCCTCCAGGGCTTGCCAACCCGTTGTCATACAGATCAACCGCTACAATTCACAAGTCTGAGATCCTTCCATGCTGGTGCCTGGACTGTGTGTGAATGACTTGCCTAACTGCTATCAACATGTTTGTTTGCGTGAGTGTGTGTGAGCTTGTCAAGAATAATAAATCTTTACATGCCGTGGTATTTTAATTACACTGTGCTCAAACAGCAATGTTGCTTTTAATAATCAAGGCTTTTGTTGGGCCTTGTGTCTCCTTTTGTTATCTGACATGGAAAACAAGAAAACTGATCTAATCTCTGGATACCAGCAGGTAAGACTTGAGGAATAGCAGCACTCGGCGGATTTAACCTCAGTGGATTTAACACATTTGCTTTCACAATGGTTTCACTGTTGAAAGAATGGATTTTGTTCTGCATTAAAAGAAGAACAAGTCTTGTGTTAATCATTATGTTGAGTACCTGGCAAAAGTAATCAAATCTTATTTACTTTTATTTTTTACATTATGCCACATCACAATCATGAACACACTCCAAAAAGACAATCTCTTTTAGGATTATCATTATTTAGGTCCATCCACCACCCACTTTGAAGAATAGCATCCTCACAGGATGATGCTGCTGCCACCACAATGAGGATTGTGTGTTGAAGGTGATATGCAGTGTTAGTTTTGTTGTCCCTGTCACCTTAGGTGGGACTTCAGAATTTTGCAACGATTTTTGTTTGTTTGTCATACCCAAAAACTACGATGAATGGTACGGTTGTGTTATGGGAAAGATGGGGAAAAACGTCAAGAGACATAAATACTTTTACTGTCTCCAAAAATCGGAGAAAAACACACATAGCTCAACTTCTCTCATCAAAAACTTAAGTCAGTACATTTTCTTGCAAGACAATGTTTTGATAGTGAAACTGATCAGAAAAGGTTTTGATACCTTGTCATCAGGATGTCGTAACAGACCAGCCTGGAGGATAACGACAGTCTAAACATACTACAGATGAGACCAAAGGCCTAGCAGTAAGCATTTAGTAGTTAAGAAAATCCCGGCAAGGTACAAAAGTGTGCAAGTGATCACTTGTGGGTGATGTTTAACATTTCTCATTGCATTTTAAAAGCATCTATTTGAGGATCTGTCACTTTCACCTCCACGTGAAAGTAAACTTGGTGGTAAAACAGACTGCCATAGAGAAGATTAATGAGGTGTGCCTTTTCTCTCTCTTGCACTATCCTTCTCTTTATCCCTGTGTTTGACTGCGCAAGCTGAGGGTCAGACTGTGCTGGAATCCACTTAGGTCGGCGGTACGGGGTAGCATGTTGGAGTAAACATGGAGGAGAGACAGCAAGTTACTGTTCACACACTTGGGTTTACGCACATTAAACAAGGAGAATTCTTCACCTTATTTAGCTTATTTCTAGAATATTTCCCTCTTGTAGTAGAGTAATCTACACACTAGGGGTCATGAAGGGGTTAATAGTCACATCTATTGTATCAGAAGTGAGGCTAAGTGCTATATCGAATAAAATCTACAAACAATGTATTTCTCTTTAGCACTCTAGGAACATACATTATTCAATGGCTGAGGTCGGAGTGTAATGTGTAAGAGGTAATGGGATATAAATGAACAGGATGCAAATAAATTTCACTGTGACTGTGTATTTATGTACAAGGTAGCCATGTTGGATTTTAATGTTTGGCGAGAAACCTTCAGTTTCCAATTGCCAGAAACATTTCTGATTACATTGACGCCTTCAAAACTTGGAGATATAAGCTTTTTGTTAAAAGCTTAACAGATAATTACCACATATCTCTCATTCAACTATTTAGTGCCAATAAAAAACACGTTTTTTATGCTTATGTCACAACTTGAACTGAAAAAGTTCAAGTTCTGTCACTTTTCAGATTTAAGAGAGTTGGGTTAAAAAACAAACAAAAAACTACTGAGTTAGATGAAACTAAATATTTGTTTTCAACTCATTTTGAAATTGAGCATTTAGGATTACAAAACGCACATAAAAATCTTGGCAAATCTGCTGCGCTGTCGAAAGCAAAACACAGTGAAAACATGTTCAGTGAATAAATTATTGATAAAAAAAGAAATGACATGACTTATGAGTGCACATGGGGTTTTCCTCTTCCAAGAGAATGAATGTTGTAACATGGTTGATCATCACCAGTTTTCAAGATTTATTTCAATTTACATTTCACTGTTTTTTTTATGTAAACCTGTTGTATAATTTTCAAACATTCCTCATTTTTATGACCATAATAATTTTTTTTTCTAGTTTACAAAAGATTCTACTAAAGTCTTTCCTACTTTGACATTTACCAAAAATAGTTTAATGGGGCTCTCAAAATGTTTGCAACCAAGATTTTTTAATAGCATTTGGGAAGCATGAAAGACATGAACATTTCCGGTTTGATATCTGATTCATACATTCCTATTTGATGCTAAGCTAAATGGCTGTTTCATGGGTTCTTTTTAAAAGAAGCATTTAAGCAGCTGCAGCCTAAAATTTAAACAGCTTAAATTGGTCAAAGACAAACTGGAAATAATTTCACTGACATATGAGGACTATCTTTACAACACAGTTTGGGATTCATGAAACCTTTATTTCTATTTGTGTAAACACAGTGTTTACTTAATGTTTCATCACATTGATACTGTAACACATACAGACCTGCAGATGGAAATATTAAATCATATCTTTTTTTACATAAAGACCTATGAAGTCACAAACAGAAACGGTTTTAAGCTCACTGATTACATGTGTTGTAAGTGAATTATTTTACTATTAACAGTTTAAAAAAACATCAAGAGTGTTTTTTATTTTTTATATTCAACTATGATAAGTTGTTTCCTTTCATTAATGGTGTATATAGTTGTTGAATTTTTTATTTTTTTAATCAGAACCAACCATCAAAAGGGTTTAGAGCCACGCAAAAAGGATCCTCTTCGTTCTAGAAATATTTAGCAAATTTACAGAAATCACAGAAAAAGCCTTGCTGCATACATTGCTGATTTTACTCAGGTCTATCATATCACACTTATGCCTGCACCTTCCACACATTGGTAGCTTTCTCTTGCAGTCACTTGTAGGGTAGGTGTTCTGCTCTCAGATCCTGTTCAGATCTACATGGAGACCTACACATGTTTGGCCGGTTCTGGCTGTTTTTCGATGATGTTTCACACTGTCAAGGTTGACTTATCTGAGTGGGAAACAGTGTCCAGGGAATAGACTTATCCCACAGACAGCACTGGAATGTTTTTACAGTCTGGCTTTGGGGAAACCCTTAAAATATGGTTATTCTCCAGAATGTGCAGAATGTGGCAACTAGGCTGAGATCTATTTGTGCATTTTGGAATTTGATGTTTTAAGAAACACTTGGAAAATTTAAACTGGCTTTTGCATTGAATTTTTTTACTTAATGAGGTTTGTATGTACTGTTCATGTTGTACACATATTTGTGTGGTGTGTTGGCTTAAAAATTGAGTGCATATGTTTATGTTATCTCTTGAAGAGATAAAAACATGCACTTCAGACCAAATTTGAACCCTTTTTTACATAATAAGTATTACCCCCTCCTTTTAATCTCTTTCATCTTTTATTTTTGTCCCCGTCTTTTAGTAAAGAGCAGAGAGATGGGACTGAAAGTCCCCTCAGAGGCTTGGTCTTCCACTGGCATCCTTAATGGATGTCAGATGTATGTGAGAGGAGGCCATAGCGTGAGTGTGTTTCATGTTAGTTCTCAGCATGATGAGCAGTGTAGCAGCTGGGGATGAACAGAAACGGCCTGAGCCTCCTTACAATAACTCTATTTTTCATCCCCCGGTTCCGTCCTGGCTCTGCTGTTTTTCTCAGCGTAATATATTGGTATTAATAAAGGCAAACAAAGGCAAACATTCTTTAATGGTGGAAGAAGATATGTTGGGTTCCCTGAGAACCAGACAGCAGCCTTCTTGCTTCTTCTCACAATAAATCTCTTGGCTGTTTCAGTGGCTTGAGAGCCAGGCCCTGTGTTAATGTTTTCCCAAAGTTGATTACAGAGAATTTTCAAGCAGCTGTATTGTTTTTGCAATCAGTAAATCTTTTAAAACTCAGCATCAATTAAAAGTTGAAAAATAATTTGTTCTGAAGCATCTGCTAAACAGAGGTGATTCTTTCCAATAACCAACATCAGATTAAGCAAAACTAAAAGCTTGTCTCCCCCCCAATCCCTCCTGGCAACCGGCATCCCAAATTGCTTAATAGGAATTTGAGTTTCCCCACAAACTTCTTTGTTGGAACGACACTCTGTTACCACAACCATTAAACACTTTGGCTCCCATTTCCACAGAGTGCTCAGTAACATTAAATTTGAAGCACTTGAGGGTTTTAGTTTGCACTATTGCTCCTTGGGGAGACGTTGGACGAGGGACAGTGTTGAACTGCCAAGCCTAATGAGTGAATAATACAGCATGACTACACACAGTATGGCGTTGGTTGCATTTCATACGGTGACTCAAGCCAGGTGTTTTTGTAAAGGGGAAACCAATGTAAAGCAGGGGTTTGAGTGTATTGAGTTCAGCAGACAAAGATGTGATGGTGTGGAAACCGGTTCAGCAAGGGTTTTGGGAAATGTTCCCTTTTTTGTGCACTTTAATCAGCTTAGGTACCGTAAAATTGCCCAATGAGGCACAATGGTAAAATGTAATATAATATTTCCTCTTTACATGTTTTCACTCGAAAAAGATCTTGATGTGGAAAAAGTGGAGTAAATAAATGAGTTTTTCCCAAATTATTCCTGTGAGATTGTTAGGTTATGAAACCCATCGGCTGAAAACTTGTGAAATTTTCTGACCCAAGATGGCACAGGACCCTGGGCAGAATTTAATTTGATAATCACCTTCAGGTTTGTTATATGCAGCCAGTTACCAGAGCACCTCTAATGTCTATTTGCCTTGACGTCTTAGCCTTCTATTTTCCCCACTACTTCAAAATCATCCTGAGCCGCTAATAAACTTCATAAAGCTACAGTAAAGAGTTAAAAAAATAAAATCTCACTGGTCAGTGTTGCCAGATTGGCCAGGTTTCCACTAAATTGAGGTTCTTCTGAACATTGGGCTGGGTAAAAACCTATCTCTGGCCTGGTTGTTCAAATTTGGCCAGCTTTTTACAATATTTAGTGAGCTTATAGAAAATATTGTTTTTTAAAATTCAATCAAAATTGTTGTTATTGTTGCAGAAAACAGTAAAAAAAACGTCTCCTTGCACTCATTTTATTAGTTCATTTGCTTTAATATGCATAGAAACTATTGAACGTGACATCGTAAATGAGTAATGGTCATTCATGACAGTTTTTGCGGGGGGGAGGAGGTTTTTACATTTTGGAAACCACATTTGTGTTTCAGTAAATGTCATTGTTGAAAATGCAGCAGTGATTGAAAGAGTAAGAAATCAAGACTCTTTTTGCCTAGGACAGATCTTTAAACATAAACATCAGATTCAATAGTGTGACAAATTTGTAAATAGCATTCCAAACAAATATTTACATCATTACACCCGAGGCAGTGTTGCTTCCATTTTCTTACCCTTTTGTGCAGAGAAATGTTTGTCTATGAAGTTGCTGCAGTTTTTCTGCAAAATATCAAAACATGTAAATGATAATGTATTAAGCTTATGTTTGTGCATGAGTGAAAGACACTGATTTTTTTATGGTGTTGTTTTGTTATACTTTGTAGCAATATGTTTGGTTTTCACAACTTCCTACGAATAATGACATAAATATGGGTTAAGTCTCTATAGAAAGTCACAATTGAAACCAGTTTGTTGAGTGAAAGTCAGTGAGCTCTTTTTTATCCCTATCTGAAGATAAAATTTGAAATTACAGTCTACTAAAAATAGGACTAAAGGAGTATCTCTCTGGTAAAACATGTGTGGCAAACAGTTTCTGCTGAAATTTTATTATGTGGCAATTTGGGAGAAGAATGTTGTCCCATGCAACATGTAACAATAACTTTCATGCCTTTGTGTTTTTCTTTTTTTTCAGGAATGTACTTCTCTGGAAAACCTGAAATTTCAAAAGCTATTTGGACCCTAAGAGCAGCTAATTCTCTTTTTTTTTTTCTTTGAGCATTTCCATTGTGGTGACCCGGAGACCAAAACACGGTCGCTACGTCGACAGACACTAAACACCAACACCTCCCTCTGCTGAAGCATCATTCAGGGTCATACTCAGCAGCTGAAATAAAGAGAAAAAGGCCCCCATTGTGGAAGTAGAAAGAAAAAGAAAAGAAAAACTTAATAATTTCATCACGACTACACTTTGTATCTGTACAGAATTGCCAACTTTGCATTAAATTATCATAATTTACAAAATCATGCAAAGTTGGCACTTTTAATGGACTTTTAATGCAACTTTTAGACCAACTTTGCATTAAAAGTGCCATTATTTATCGAATGACACTTCATGACAACTGTCATAAACATTCATAAAGACTTCTTTATGTTCATGACAGGTGCTAGTCAGTCTTATGCACACACCTTCAAATAAAGTGTTACCCATAAAATCCATAAAACACATTGAAGGTTGTGGATTTAAAGCATTAAAACACTCAAAGCAAAACAGGTATTAATACTTTTATACAAAGCACTGCCTGTGTTAATGTCAAACTGTGTGTGATTAAATAACTTTCTCACAGTCTTAATCTTGTCCTCCTTTTAGCACATTACCTGCCTGTTCTGCATATTCCTGATAGATGTTTGGATATGTTCCACAAACAGGGCAAAGTTTAATTTATGAGAATCAACCTCTTCTTCTACTTTTTGCTTCTGAGCACAAATTAGAGAAAATAAATTCCTTCTACAATTTTATTTCTGCACATGCCACCCAAACTCTGTTATTGTTACATCAGCAGTGAATGTCTTACCTCTGCCAGAAAGCGAAATAGTGCCAAAAATGTGAAAGCAATGAGAGAAGAAAATAAAACAAAGCAAAACAAAGAAACGTAAAGAACTGTGTAAAAGGGGTTCAAAAGCTGCAC
The DNA here is from genome assembly GCA_033032245.1 of Poecilia picta. NCBI lineage: Eukaryota > Metazoa > Chordata > Actinopteri > Cyprinodontiformes > Poeciliidae > Poecilia > Poecilia picta. The sequence goes on from CM065374.1 coordinate 16,801,631, forward strand.
TGTTGTTGGGGAGGTGAGGGCAACTGAGGTTGAGGCAGGTTCACTGATCATTGGGGAATTTGAGTGGGCAGCCAGTTGGTAGCCTTTCTTTTGCTCCGCGGGATAGGGGCGGAGAGCCTCATTAGATCTCTCTCCATGTTGGGGCCTTAAGTCCATCTCCTCAGCGCCTGTTCTGTTTGTTTAGAGAGCCAGAGCCTTTTAAAGCTACGTTTGGCCTAATGAGCCCATTATCTGCCAATGATCCACAAAGAGGCCCTCCTCTCGCTTGCTCTCCTCTCCTGCTCTCACCCTATTTCTCTGCCACCTATCCCCCTGTCATCTCTCCCACTTTTTTTTTCTTCTCCTCCCGCACAGCTTGCAGTCTTTCTCATTTTACCCTGTTTAGCTCATTTTCTCCTCCCCGCTGGCCCGCTCTTTTCCCAAACCTGTCACCCACTGAGCTCATTTCATTTCCTCAGGACAGCAGAGGAACCTCCTTCCTTTCAAAAACACCCACCTCCCCCTCCTTTTGAGGCTGCGTGTTTTATGCTGTTATTGGAAGTGCTTTGGTCTGGTTTTAACTGCCTCACACCTGCAGACATTGTTGACTCTCTCCATCACAGCTGACAGTATGAATTAATAGTGCAGCAACAGAGGTGAGTTGTCTTCAGGAGAGTGCTGGAGAAGATTTGTGGACGAACATAGGATGCTGACCTTCCCCTCAGGAATAAAATGATGTGCACCCCTCTGCTGTTTCAGATGACCTTGTTCATCTGCGCTGCCTCCTTTCTAATAGAAGCAAAAGCATGGATCAGAGCTCTGCTTGGGCCTGGCTGCCTCTGTAGCTCTGAGGACTTAATTATGGTGATCTGGCAGCGGTGAAGAAAATGGAAGGAATGCTGTCCTCATGGCCGTCCTCGCAGCAGGATTAGGTGCACGGGCTGCACTCTTCAACCTCCAGAGGCTGGATGGCTCCCCCCTTTCGCAGCTGCTTTTGTTTTGCTCTCCAGAGGAAGAAGGGCATAAGGAGGAGGGAGGGAAAGAAGAAAAGAGAAGAAGAAGGAAAAAAAAAGACAAAGAAAATTAATCTGCCCAGTGCAGGATCTTAATTCGATTTAATGAAGGGAGCCAGAAGCCCGAGAGACTTTTAAGCTCCCACACCTTCAGTGGACACGTACACATTCACACACGGTCGGCACTCTCTCATGTAGGTCCTATTGATCTGTTAGAACAAACCCTATTAAAGGCAATTATGTTATTCAGCAGCCATGGCAAATCCATTTCTTTGCTTTATTTTCTTGCTAATACTTGAAAGGGAAATGTATTAAGCTGGAACGTGATGCTTCCTGCTCATTTTTGGTGTGAGATCGGAAATCTTTGCTTCCGTCTTGCCATAATGCTATTGTCTCAAGTTTCTTTGAAGCAAATGCTTAGACAAAAAAAACCCCACCAAAAAAACAAAACAAAATCATAAAACATGTCCCGCCATTTATTCTTTTCTTATCCCTGTTTGTTATTTGAGTAATTTGCATTATCATGTATTTATGTGTCCAGGGAAGAAAAACTTGGTTGAGTGGGACACATTTAATTTCATGGTTGATTGTCTTTCCCTTGGTTGTACACAGTTTACATAAGCATCACTAAAAGATCTTACCATGCACTACGATTAGCTAATGAGGTTAAAGTAATAGATTTGTGTACATAGTAGATCTCCATGTCCACAAATCTGGATTGCTTTCCATTTTCTCTTGCTTAAGATGCAAAGTTCTTAGGGCTGGAGCAAGAAGGCCCCAGGTGCAAATCCAGTTTGGGGTCTTTCTCTGTGCAGTTTGCATGTGCTCCTTCATCTAGGTAGAGCAGCTTCCACTTCAGTTGGTCCGTGATTTACGGGACATCTCTCGAGGGTGTGTGCAGCCTCTTGCCCCATGGACCCTAGATTTATGCGCCAGTTCACCTGACAACCCTGCATTGGTAAACCAGGTATTGATCCTGCCTTTAAAGTATGTGTGTGCTTTTTTTGTGCTATATCTGTTTCCAGTGGAGCTTGTGAAAAGGGATCATAGGTGTGAAATTCACAGTATTCTGCTGCACCTGCACTGGATAGATTAGTTTTGCTGTGATTTTTTCCCCCTTTTTTATGTTTAAGAATCAACAGATTATTTAGGAATGACTTTTCAAAGCTCTATAATGATCTACAGTGATTTCACAGTGTTGAAACACCATATAGAGTAATACAATTATTATTAAATGTGTTTTCTATTATTTTTTTTTCAGCATTAAGATAGTTTTAGATTGAATCAAGTGTTGGGAAGGTTAACTATGACCAGATTATTCTACACTATTCATAGGTTCTTTGAAATACAGTTTATAATCTAAGAAATCTCCATCTGGGAAAATGTCGTCAATTTTAGTTTTCAGAAATATTGTTGAAATCTTTATCACTCTTTGTGAGAAATGAGACTAAAATCAATCATGGTAATGGAAGAACTGCTTATATGACTCAATACATTTCTACAACCGAAGTGCTGTTTTCATTAAAATATTCATTATTTATGTATTTGTTGCAACCTGTGTGAAAATTTGCCTTGGTGGGAACTCTCTGCCACACACTGGTCCCCTCCATAAAGCAAAAACAATAACAGAAGAGGGCTTCTCTTTCCACCCTTTTATAGTTTCCGTCTTAAAAAAAAAAGAGCAAGCAAAAGCAGCCTTTCTATCCTTCCTACCAATGCAGGAGAAGCCCATTACAATGTTCATCTTCTCAGCATTTGACAGGTGGAAGTAGAACTTTGGGGTTTATGTTTTAATTATAAAGAATTCCAGATGTGTAGGGGGCTCATAAATTAGAAGCAGGGCTGCTCAAATGTCTTTTTTCAAAGGGACCAAGCGGGTCAGCATCTGCTTCTCGTTGTAAGCAATGTTATTAAGGGCCCTGACTACAGAAAGGCCTAAGTCCCCTGTCTGGCCCTGCAATAATTGACACTATTAAATGTGCCTAAACAGATTTAGAGCATTCAGAAAAGTTACATTTGTCTTACAGATTGACTCTAATCATCTATTTCAGATTGAAAGGACCAAAGGAGAAGTAAGCAATATCTCAGTCAGCTGCACGTTATCAAGGTAGTGAGAAAAAAATTGGGTAAACCAGAAAGGTTACCAAAAAAATCACATAACATAGAAATTAGAATACCTCTAAATAGGAAGGTTTGTGTGTGTGAGCCTGAGTGGATGAGAGTGGGATAAAGATCTGACCTGTATTATTATTGAACATCATGTTACACAGGCAAAAGTGAAGCTGAAAAACAATTAGATTCAGTTCAGTTCAGATGATTTATATATAGAGCAAGCACATTCGCTCTAAAAAGCATTCCATACACTATGAAGTTTTTCCCATGCACTTTATTCACATTACAAACACTAAGTGTCATGCATTTTATTTTGCATTTGTGTGACAGACAAACGTAAAGTTGCAAATAATTGTGAAGCGTTGTGTCTGCAATAACAGTGGTCGAAGTCGTGGCTGGATATCGCAGGTGATATTCAGTTTCGTTTGCAGCTTCTGATTGGCTCTTCTTCCAGGAAAGCCCCGGAGCGCATAGTTTTTGGGTTCCTGCTGAAGAAATGCGTCTCCAAAATATGATGCTGCCGCTACTATGCTTCACTGTGGGGAAACAGTGCACAAGGTGAGGTGCAATTGTGTGTGAGCAAAACATGAATTTTTTTTTGTAAAATTATATTTTTACAACTCCATATCAACCCCCCACCCCCCACCCCAGTCAACAAATTTATTCATTTTGTCTTGCTATACCACATAAAATCCTAGAAAGACACCAATGTTTGTGGTTGAAAAGGGACAAAAAGTTGTTAATTTTGGCTACCCTATTGAAATCCCTTTAGAAGGCAGATCGTAAGCACTGTAGAGATTAGTGTGAAGGTGTGTTTTCCTAAATGATTCAATTAGTAAAAGTGTCTGTAAATATTAAAAGATTTTTTAAAATTACCTATAGGCATAAGTAAATTGGGGCAGAAACTCTCAGGGGTGTGATTGAAAGGGCGAGAAGTTAATTTGGCAGCTTTTCCTCCTCACTTTGCTAATGTTTCCTCTCAGGACTAAAGTCCCTCACCACCTAGCCCCTCCCCCACATCTCCTAATCTCTCCAAGCTCTCCAAAACACAAACACTTTGCAGCCTCATCACTTAGCTTGCATTTCTGACCAGTTTCTTAAGTCACTGCTCACATTTGCATGACTGGTTTACGTAGAATATCATCTTCACCTTTTCTTCTTACCATTATTATTACAGACTCCCCACACATCCCGCACCACACACAAATATTCACACACACACACACACACCACACACACACACACACACACACACACACACACACACACACACACACACACACACAACACAACACACACACACACACACACACACACACACACACACACACACACACACACAAACACGTGCACGCACACACCCTCCATCGCTGAAGTGCACACTGACCCAAAGCGAAACCTTTTCTCCAAGGGAAACATCCTGCTCTGCAACACTTTGGCTCAAGTGTGTTTTCTCTAGGGGCTTTAAGGGTGCACGGGTGGGCGGCTGGGCAGGTTGCAGGACGAAGGGGGCAGGAAGGGTGGTCCAAAGTGATGGCAGTGTGGTACTTGAGCTAAATGGAGACCATGTTGGTGTATCTTCACGGACTGTCAATCAGAGGGCTGCTGATGTGTATGGGGCAGGAGGCTCTGCAACAGCTCAGGAGAAGATGAAGGGTCATAAAGGGCAGTTGTGAAGGTGGCGGAGGTGGGTAATGGGCTTGGCGTGAACATAAATGTGTGTATGTGCACGTGCATGGTGTATTTCTCACTCAGTGGAGAACCACATGGGATCCTTACTCTGCTCACTCCCCACATTCAGGCTTGTTTCTTTAAAGAGGAGTGTCGCAGGTTGTGTGAAGGAAGAGAAAATTATGCTTGAGAGACATATGCTGCCTTTGGTATTAAAAAGGCATAATATTTTCTCAATTCTGTGAATTAAAAACAAATATGCCCCACACAGATGTACTTGATGATAGAAGTTGATCTTCACTAGTATAGTTTTAGCATTTTCATTAAAGCCTCATTTTTTACTCTCAGTTTCAATTAATATGATTGGGACTATGTAGTAATGCCAGCTTCTTTTGGTGATAAAAACCCACGTATCAAGAAAATCGGTTACATAAAAGACAAAAAAAGACTAGTCTGCATTATACAAGAGGATGTGTTTTGATAGGAACAATAAATAACACAAAATATTATGAGTCCATTTAACACAAAATCCACAGTAGCAAGGAAAAATATCTTACTTTTTGGAATGTGGCACCACATCTGAAAGGTCTCAAAATACCTCAGGTGGAAACATTTGTGATAAAACCTGATAAGATAAAATAAAAAAAAGTCAGTGCCCGGAATACTTTTTTTTTTTTTTTTTTTTGCAAAAAAACAAACAAACAAACAAACAAACAATTATTTAACTTGAGCAGAAACCTGTGCTAGGGGTACGCTTTTTACACAATGTAAAAAAAAAAAAGTTAGGAATGTTTGAAATGAATCCAGTCTTAACAAGGTCATTGAAAAACTATCAATTTGAAACAATTTGAGCATTTATATAAAGTATACAAAATAAGCTGCAATCTAAAGCTTCAATTCATTTAAATAGGTAAATATATCTAAGTAGGTATTTTTAGTAGACTGCATTTGAGATGTTTAATGTGAAAACAAAAAAAATGGTGCATTTGTGCAAAACCTTGCAACAGGGTAAGTCTCCAAACTGTTCCCACAAGGCTGTGACCATGAAATTGTCTCAAACCCTGTTGGCATGCTTATGTATTAAGAGTTCCTCTGACTGGAACCAACTGGTCAAACCAAAGTCCTGAAAAACACTACTCTGCATCTCAGGGTCCGCTGTCTGTGCTCTGTGTTTACATGACTTGTGCCATTCCCAATCATTCCACTTTGTAATAACTCCACTAACGGTTTGCTGTTGAATATTTATCAGGAAGGGAATTTCATCAGATTTTACATAGGTGGCATACTATCAATGCATCATAGAATTCTCTGAGTGACCTAGTCTTTCATAGCCAGTCCACAATTCAATGAGAAAGGTAATTATTTTGTCAAGGATATCAAATGGTGGGTATAACTTTTTTTTTATAGTGCTAGGATAAGTACTTGGTGGTATTCATAAGAATTGTTGCTAATTAGTGAGCTACAGCCTTGGATTAACAATCAAAATTGTTTTAGTGATTTGGATACACGGGTGTTTAAATCCTTGGCCATCCACAATACCAGGGAATTTTGGAAGGCCACAATACTGGAGGTATAAAGTGAAAACCTTTCACCAATAAGTACATTTGGTGCACTACAACATGACAAATATGATAAAGAGGATCCCAAACTGTTCAACAGCTATTACTCATCAAGAAAGAAAAGGGAGGGTCTTCACTTTCACAGCTACAGTAAGTGGTGACCTCAGTTTTTAAACTTGTAAAGACAGACTTGTAAAACAAGATGAGCTTATCCAGCAAAGGTATGTGCACAACATATTTGAGACATATTTTTAAAAATCAGTTCAAGGTCAATTACTGTACACATACCAAGTCTTTGTCATTGTCCTACTGTATATACAAACCGGGGCAGCTTGAGTCTGTTCAACTACAGAACATTGTTTCATGTGCAAACATTGGGGGACATCAGTTTAACTTTTAACTTTTGTGACAAATTGGTTGGTTGTTGTAAACATTCCAAGTCATTTTAATGCAAGGGTGGGGCTTTTAGAAAAGGGTTCCAGTAGGACTGACATCACTTTGTAGCTGTAACTTTCATTACAGCAGAGGCTCTTGCATAGAGTCACACACTATCCTGACATTCTTGCTGGCTGAGGCTAGCTTACACATAGACCAATGATCTCAGAGGTTTATCTGTGTTCACGCATGCAATTAAGACACGGCAGTGTACTGAACAAAGACCATGAACACAAACATGCATGTCCTACAAGCAACGTCCTATGATTTTGACTTTCCCTCCTTGCCCATAAGTTCTGTTGGGATCCCCATTGCGTGAACACTTTTCTTGGCTGCAGTGTTTCTTGACATACCGAGACCCTGTTATGGAGAAATTACTTGAAACTGACAATGATGTAATCAATGGTGACACGCTAACAGCAAGTGCAACGAGTGCCATTTTCAACCTCTGACGATAAAGCTAATCTTCAGACAGAAAAAGGGAAAAGGTTTATTCTCAAAGTATCAAGCAGGGCACAAAAAATTATCTTCTAAGGTAAAAAAGTCTGCATGCAAGTGCAGTGCAATGATATGTCTGCCAACAATTTGTATGATTTTTGTGTGTGCATGTCAGGTCATGTTTGTGTGCGTGCGCTAATGGACCTCTTCTCCAAAGCCAGCTGTGTCTGCTGGCTCATGCAGGCTAACACACTACAGGTTGCTGTGTGAGACAGACCAGGTCGGCTGGTGACAGTGTGCAGCCCCTCGCTTGCCTCATTTATCTGCTGTGGCAGAGGACAGAATGCAATTTCCTGTGAGGGGGAGGCCAGGGGAACGGAGCTGTTAGGGGGCCGGGGGATGCAAGGAACATCAAAGGCCCCTGAAAGCTATCAGGAACTTGAGTACTGCCAGCGCTGCGTGCCAACTCGCCAGTTCTCGCTCTCCCTGTGGCGCACCCGGACATCAGCCGTGACTATACCCCCTATTCTGTGTTTGTTAATATATGTGTGGATGTGGGTCTGTGGGAGGAGGATAAAAATACCCCTCCATTTAGAGGCTCAGACACCTTGAGCTGGAGCACTCAGAGCAGCCATTAGGCATGCTGCAGAATGAAGAGAAGGTCACAGTTTATCACTCCTGCCACCCTTCCTCTGCAGCAAAGACACCCCTCTTGCTTTCCTCTCCATCCCTCCACCTCTCCTTGACGATTCCGCTTGCTGGCTGAGCATCCTCTTGTTTGTGTCTGAGAAGAACAAGAAGAGAGCTTGGATGCTTGATTTGATCTGGTTGGTGGAGTGCACGTGTGAGTGCTGTTAGAGGAACCCTCTAAATTAGAGTCAGATAGATTTTGTTTGCTGTAGCTGTGTGTGTGTGTTTATATATTTTTGGGCTTCTGTGCACATGTGCTTTCTTGTTTCACGATTTCTCAGTTTTGAATGTTGTCAAAACACTTCATGTGACTTGTGAATAAGTTAACTATATAAGCTCCAAACTGGTCTTGAATAAGTCGGGACATTTAGGAGAGAATTAATTATATTACAGGAAGTCCTAAGACTAACTCACTGGGAGTTTTATCTCTGTCTCCATGTGCATCCTGCTTGGCAAATATCATCTCTGCTTGGCAAATACCAGCCTAATTTAACAGAACCAGTCCCACATGGAATCTAGCGAATATTTAAATATTTTTGTTCAGTTTCTTATCCCTGCTGATATAAGTGATTGTACAATAAAGCACCATTTCATGTCTCTCCCTCAAATCTCTAACTCTTTCAAATGAATGAATGAATAAATGAATGAGCACCTCTGAATGACACAGACCCAACTCTCTGATAGTGGTGATCAGTCATGCCTGCCACATCTGCCATCATTTGTTTGGAAATCTGTGTGAATGGAGGGAAGTATAATTTGTAAGTTACTTTTTGAGCTCTGGAAGTATTGACCAGTGTATGGGTTCCTTAGCAGGATTTGAGTTATGACCTACTACCAAGATCCATCGCCTATCACAGCACCCAAAATATTGTGTTTCCTTTTAAACTGTCTACGCTTCATTGGCGAGTGGTTTATCAATCAACAGTTGTGAGTTCTGCATTCAAAATGCCTGTATCCTTGTCTTGATGGTCTATAACAAAAAAACATACAACTGCCAGCTCCATGGAGCAGAGTGCTCTGTTGGGTCTATCTAGAGCCTATCACTAACAGGATGGCTGGTGCTGCCTATGGAATGCTTTTGTGTTGCTATGTACATTACTGTGTGTGGGAGGTCACAGACGTGAACTCCACTCATTGCCTTCTGCTTTCACCCAGCCTGCTGGATTTGTGCATTTTAGCACAAGGCCACCTTACTTTGTCTTTCATTACCAGCTCTTAGAGACACATTTAACCTTGTTAGTTGAAAGAGTGGAGCTGGAGGTCTGGTCAAGGCTGTAAGGTAGAACACCGGGGGTGGGATATCTTATCATGGGCATCAGAAATGGCTTGTCGGCAGTCATTCATTGGGCTTGGGGAAATAAACCAAACCTCCTCCCTTCAAAATGACTGAGTGAGACAGATAACAGCGGACCAAGGGGGTCCCCTCTCCTCTTTCCTCGATTCTCTATCACTCTTGCTCCACATCGTTCCCTCTCTGTGGCTGGTTTTATTGGGAAAGAAACAAAACAGAAAGCCTCAGTGTGGGAAGCCACTTGTTATCTGAGAGTCTTGGGAATCGAGGCCCGAGCAGAGGCTTCACTCAGCGCACTAATGAAAGCAGAACAATTTGGCTGCTTTCGTTCCCAACATAGTTAGACCTCTCCATTCCCATTTCAGTGCAGGTACTCCCACTTCCATGTGCCTCCCATCTTCATTTTCATTCCTCCTTTTCAACCACTCCACACCTTAAACTCTGGTTCCATCATCGGGTTGGGTAATTCTGTGAGCCCTAACCCTAGCCCTGCTTTGGATCAGCTTGGTAAGACTTATCAATCATTCTAACAACAAATATTTGAGACATTTATACCTCATATCAGTAACCCATGAGTGCAGATGTCATGTAGACATGTATATTGTTAGAATTTGAGAGTTATGTTTTGCTAGATTTGTGTCTAGAGAGCATGATGGACAGGTTCTCAAAAGTCAGATATGATCCTTTTAACGGGAGAAAATCCTCCCTATTCAAAAGTTTATTAAGGCAAGAAGATTTAGGTTTCCACATCTTAACAATGCAGCGGAGAATCACTAAGTTCACCTTTGTTTGCCGCATAGCTGAGGTTTACCATCCCCAGGTGAACGACTGAGAGCGCCTCTCTGTTCTTATTTTCTCCATCCTGTTACTCCCAGTGGAGCCGGGTTAGGGAGGCAGGAGGGCCATGTGAATGCCATATAGTAAAGTAAGACTTGCCCGCTGGGCATCTGCAGAGAAGGCTCAGCTCCCTTTGTCGTCCATCCCTGACAAGTTGAGGCAATGCACAGACCAACTCCTCCCATCCACTTTCACCTGCAGTATTGTCTCAGGTGGAGGGCTTGCAGGGGTAGCACTGAGATGTCCCTGTAGGGCATGGCTTCTATGTAGCTCGATATCCCAGTGGGCTTTGCCGACCTCCAGAGAGAGGTTAAATGAAGCCAGGGCTGTCTGACGGACAAAGGCCGCAGGTCAGCACCCAATCCTTTGATCCATTTCTGCCCTCTTCAGACCAGAGAGCCAGACCTTTTTGTTTCACCATGCTTTTCTATCCCTTGGGCTAGTCCCCTTTTTTCCTCTCAATCTGCCCCCAACAATGGAGTCACTTACAAAGCTCTGTGAGTTGTATGGTCTGCCAGTCACCAGAAGGAAAAGGTTTCAAAAGGAAGGTAGCGGGGTTCAGTATCTCCCAAGTCCCCTGTGAGGAGATAGATACCTACTCTTTGAATCCCCTGCACTGGGCACAACCCCACGGTTGTACCCAAGTTCTTTACCGGGCCTTATGTGACATGGAGAAGATCTGAGAAACTTATTCATAAGGGTAAACATTAGCAGAAAGGAGCTGGAAAAGTTCTTAGCAGAGTTGATTTCACCTCAGCTCCTAGTTTAAGAGAAACAATCTTTTAATTTTGAAAACCCCAGTTTGATACCAACAGTTCTGAATAGCACCTCAAAAATCACCTCACAAAATCACTTTCAAGCATTTAAAGTCATAATTCTTTGAGTGAAAAGAATTAAAATTAACCTACTGCTATGTTAACCTGTGCCACTAAGTGCAGGGGTCACAGACCCATAGTGGTCATATTATGTAATAGTTAGTCAAATTGTCTAAATGACCAGCTGGCCACTGAATTTATGGCAAAAACACATTATGGCCATCATAATGTGGACTCACGCACAACATTTATTGCCACTGACCTAGAATGAATGGATTGTGAGGAAGCATTCAAATTCAGAACAAAAAAGCATGCACTATAAAGGAAAATGCATTTACTTCTCTCATATCAATTGATAAACCGGCACATTATTTTTACCTTCTGGAATAAACCACCTCTCAACTTCTGAATGTCTATTGACCACCTTTTGTTGGATTTTGAAGAAAGTCAGTCTGGTCTTTCTTTAAAACACCAAAACATGTTGGAAAAATCCAAAACAAATTCAGTCAAAAATAAAAACAATGAATGACAGCCTTGGTCTTTTGATGCTTTAAAGGCATGTTTTCACTTTTTACATTCGAACATTTATATGTTGTTTTTTTAATGATGATTTTATAATCAAATTGTGTTGCACATTGAACAAAGCATTGCAAGATTTCCTCCAGTCAACTGTTCAATTCTATTGCACTACACCATTCACCATCCACAGTCAGGTAAGATGGCTGAATTACGGGGTAACATAAGTTGTGTGGCTAAATCTTAAGTGTATATTTTGGGGATTGCTATTGTTTGATTTGCCAGAAAAAAAATTGCTCCAACACTTCAATTTCAACTCCAAAAAACAACTTTGTACCCATCCCCTCAAATCTGTACAAAGCCAATTTACTCACAGGTAGGACCCCAATCAGTAATAATTTGATCACAGTGGGTTTGTGCAACCAGGCACAGAAAATATGCAGAAAGTTTCAAGCAAATGTATTTTAAATACATCTGCAGCCAAACATGCTTTCATAGCAGAGACTACTTGACGTAGGCTATTTCAACTCCAAAAAACAACTTTGTACCCATCCCCTCAAATCTGTACAAAGCCAATTTACTCACAGGTAGGACCCCAATCAGTAATAATTTGATCACAGTGGGTTTGTGCAACCAGGCACAGAAAATATGCAGAAAGTTTCAAGCAAATGTATTTTAAATACATCTGCAGCCAAACATGCTTTCATAGCAGAGACTACTTGACGTAGGCTAACCATCCCAGTTCTTACATACTCCATTGTGCCTAGACCCTTTGAAGTGCATGTGGCCTTAAATGACAAGCCAGTAATTGGTTGTTGGAAATGTCAGGAGAATCTAAAGGAATCTGCCTTGACACAGCGTCAGAAGATTTGTATACACCTAAAGCTTTATCTAACTGTTCAGTTGATGTTGACTCTTTAGTTTAGTTAATGATTTTTCTAGTATGTTATTGTGATGCATAGGGAACTGTTGTCTTTTGCACCACAAAGGCGCAAAAGATCTTGACTTGGCACCCATCAGACAACTCAATCTGATGTAAGCAATTTTAAAATTTGGCTAAATCTCACCACAAATGCACATTTGTGATTACTGGGTTAGTGAAAGAAAATTACTTCAGGATTACTTTGAAAGCTATTAAAATGTCATTCTCATGTATCCCATCCATTGCCTTTACTAATGGCTTTACCACCAGGTGGTACATTTTTTAATTTAAAAAGGCAGTTAATTATTATTTATTTTTATAAAATGGCACATACAACATAGTAAATTTTGTAATTGCTTTAAGTTACTGTGTGCACGTGTTATTTCAGTGCCTTCCCATCAATAGGCGTAGCAGTCAGTATTTGTGTGTGGCAGGAATCTTTACAGAGGGCCATAAGGACAGGAATGTAAAGACTTCACTAGGGCCCTCTGTGGTGCTAATGGATTAACAGACCAGCTTGGCATGCTAATGGAGATTGTCTGTGATGTAATGAGCTTCTAATTAGGTCACCTCTGAGCTTGACCCCCTTGTAATGAGGGCGGGGGCAGAAGGGAGAGGAGGGGCCAGGCCCGGTGATAGCTCCCTGACCTGCAGGTGTGAACCGGCCTGGGCTGTAAACAGGGCTGGACATTCCTGGCATTCTCAACTCAGCATCCCCTCCCAAAACTCCCCTCCTCCTGCCTGCCAATAACCCTTCTCCAGAGCTATGGGAAGATACACACACAGAGAAACAATTGGAGCCATATTTCATGCTCTAAGGTGCTTCCCAGTTTGGTTTGAAGAAAAACGGTTCACTTGACTTTGATTGTGCGACACTGCTCTTAAAATATCCTGTGAACATTGAGATGTTGGGACATTATAAGATATCGTGTCTTAAGTCAAACATGAGGAAAGGAGAACTATTAGACTAAATGTTGAAGAGTTTAATCACTCAGGTTTTTTTAGGATGTCTTATTCTTACCCAACTTATCTGTCCTTGCAGAATCATAAATGGCGCTGAACTTTTCATGCTTTCTGTTTCAGAACCCCTGATTTTATTATTTTTTTTGTAATCTGCATCTGGGGAAAAAGCCTCAAAAACACAACATCTTTATTTGTCTGGTACATAAAACAGAGCAAGCTAACAAAGCAAGGGACAAGGTAAAGTGCAGTAATCTCCCCTTTTCTGCTGGTTTTCTGTGAAAGTATTCCAAGACCATTGCCAGGGCTTTTATTGCTCACTTTATGGACATTGGATTATAATTTACATTACAGTACTGGTCTTGCAGGGTTTATGGAAAGTGCACAGTACTGCACTGAGTGAAGTGTAAATGAGGGGAACTTTGTTGGTTTATTTCTCCTCCTCCTCGACACATTGAATTAATTTTAACTATTCTGAAAATGTCTCTCTACGGAGCATTTGTTTCCAATTAACATTATGGCAGCATGTGGGCCGGGCCTGCATGTATTCTTGCATCCTAGTTCTTCTGCATACTTACCACAGGTGGGTGTGCAGACTCGCCTATAGGTGTGTGTGTGTGTGTGCGTGCACATGTTTTGTGTGTGTTTATGTAGCTTGAAAAGAGTCGGTGTGAATTTGTAGCATTTGTTGTTCTCTAGGGGATAGATAGGATCAGAATAGGTTATCAGCCTTGGAGGGCGGTGACCAGGATGCAAGGAGCTTTGGGTGGGTGGAGTGGTATGATGAATGACCTGTAGGAGCTTATCGCTCTGTTTGTAATGTAGAACTTATCAGATGTTGAGGGCCAGTCAGTCACTTGGTTGGGAATCAGGCTTTGGCTTGGAGGTAAAACAAAGTGTGGCCAGTTGTGAAAATTCTTGTAAGGATTTATTTAATTGAGGTTGTGATAACGTCAAGCTCTTTGTAAAATAAAGGAAAAACGCTGGTGTGCAGTCAACATTTAGGTCATCATTGACCAGAATTACTCCTGCTTTCTGGTTGAGGTGCTAAATGTCCTACAGCATTTTGGAATTAGTTGTTGAAATAAAGTCACCACCAGTACGTACAATGCCAGCAAAAAAATAAATAAAAACATACTGTGAAGCTTTAAACACACTCTACAAAAATCAACAAAATACATTGTCAGTTATGTGTGACAAGATCTTTTTCTAGATATTTGTCAATTTTAAAATACTATTAAGTTTCTTGTCAAAGCGTAGCAAAAGAAGACCTATTAAAATTTCTCAGCTATAAATGTGTTCAAATTGTACGTGTGGCATCATGTTAAAGAGAAACACTGCTGGTCGATGAGAATACTATTGTTTGCATCCGATTCAGAGCTTCCTATAGATTTCTATTGCTACATTAAGACTATTTCATAGTTTTCACAAAAAGACTGACTACTCCTCCCTTATGGAGGAATAGTTGGTAACACTGTTGCATTGAGTTTGATTCTCAGCTCAGGATATTAGCATATAGAGTTTACATCTTCTCCCCTTTGGGTACTCTGGCTTCCTCCAAAATTGCCCTTGGGTATGAGTGTGTGTGAGTGACTATCTGTGCTATGAGTCTGTAGTGTGCCCTGTGATGGACTGGCTACCTGTCTATGGTGTTCAGCCCAATGACTGCTGGAGATAGACACTGGCACCCCTGTAATCCTACACAAACAATAAGGTATAGACAATGGGTGCGTGGATGAATATATATTATTTACTTTACAAGTAACAGAGATTCTTTAAGAAGAATTTGAGATTAACAAAATGCTTATTCTATTTGTGAAAGCACATAAAAAGCATTTTCTGTGCTTATTTGTGTTAAGACCAACTCAGAATTAGAGAAACTTGTAAAACATTAATTAAATTACTGTACAGTGGGTGCAGATTATTTAAAACACAGTTTATAATATGTGAAACTCTCATCACAACAATCATACAAAAGTTTTTTTTTTTTAAATTGCATGCTAAAGTCTAATTTTGTCTTGACATGACAATAGAGTGAACTTCTTCAGCTCGCGGTGTATCACTAAAAAGAAAATTACTAAAGTCAACTGTTGGGATCGGTGTTCTTGGCCAACATTTACTTATGGGTATAACGTCTTCAACAAGTCCTCTGAGGGCAGGGAGGTGCTGTAAAAGGAGCACCTAAGCAGTAAGTGGAGACTCTCTTTATCAGTTTAAATTCAGTGTTTTCCTTTTGTGGCCTAGACTCATTAAGCCATCTATAAATGGTTAGCGAGTAAGGAGAAGGCTTTTATGGGGGTTTTTCTGAGCCTTGAGGGGATAATCAAACTCCAGTAGTTGTAGGATGATTGTCTGGGTTGATAGTGTACCCTCTATTCTCCGTGGTGGTCCAGTCAGGCTTGTTCCACTTCACAAATGGACTTCAACCCAGCAGTTTTACCTCCCTTTAACCATTTCTTAACCTCTTCTTCCATTAATTTATATCTCCAGTGTTTTGCATCTTCAACAACAAGAAGATATATTCTAGCCTCCAGGAAGCAATTACAGGTTTCTTAAATTGTCTCTTTATTTCCCTGTGCCATAATTGGTGGTGAGTTTATGAGTCCCAGCCACTGGACCCAATGGTTAGCTAGCACCACTTCCAAGACATTGGTGGTAACACAAAAAAGAAGGCAGTGATAAACACTGACATAGTAAGCAAAAAATCATTTCTACGTAGGAATGAAAGGCTATAGTTTAACCAACTTTAACTTTGTAATGAAAAGGTTGTAAGCAGTTGATGTTTCCTGCATTGAATATCCCTCTTGCAATCTTCATTTAATGTAAATCCAGAAGTAGTGGAGCTGACTGCTAGTCATAGTCAGCTACTAGCTGTCTTAAAATAAGTCAAACTTTAGATACGCCTCTGGACAAAGAAGGCAGTTATTCAGTTTTTCAACAGGAAACTAAGGTTTGTGGTTGTCTGTAAAGATCATCCCCTGTGAAACACACTCTAAGAAAAGTCATAAAAAGTCTGTTTATTTATAATAGTCTAGAATAGGGTTAGGGGTTAGGGTTAGGGTTTGAGTTTGAGGCTAATGGTGTTTATTGATTTCTTCACAGCTCCAAGGGGAAGATCATTGGTTCCCTTTTCAGTCTTCCACTGTAAATAATATTTGATTCTTCTGTAAATAGCAGCCCAATTCAAACATGACAAAGCTCTAAAAGTTTGTGAAATAATGTTCACATAGAAAGCGGTGAAGTTTGTAGAATAAAGTTGTTTTAAAATTCGCTGAAGCTAGCCCTTAGCTTCAGCCTTCAAGACAAGCTAATCTGGATTTACACTAAAGCAGCATCTACTTTGTGCAACTGTGTATAAACTTTTCAAAAGAACCATTCACATTTATCCTTACAGCTTAAAGGCCTGGTGTATTTCTCTGCTGGTTAATGGTGACAGACCAGGTACGACCTGAACATGTTACCAGGCCATCAAAGGGAAACACAGCTGACAGACATGCATGCATGCATTCCCTGTCTGAGCTGTTTAATTTGCTGAAATCAAGTATAAGCAGTCTGTTTCCTTCCTTCCACTCACACCAATATGGCATCTTCTTTTTAGACAAATATGAGAACTATTTCCGATGATAACCTCACAAAAAAAAAATTCAAACTATTCATTTAAACAACTTTTTTTTTTGCAGAGTTTTCCCTGTGGGCACTCACCAGGCAGATCGGTTGCCATGTTTTTACTTCAGTTACGTCGGTAATGAAGATTCATTTTATGTTCTACCTCTGGTGGTTAAAGGTGTATTCATCACTGTCATCGCAGGCGGTGCTCGAATGAGGGTGAAAGCCTATCCATGCGCAGATGTTTACCGCTGAGGTCAAAGAGCATGGCGTGTTTACATCAGTTGGTTTAGGATGGCCATGTTTGGAATGGGAAAAGCTGCTGTGGGCAAAGAATTTTATCGAATTACGTTTCCCCTCTTTCTGTCTCGATCCCCCTTAACTTTACTGCCGCTTTTAAGAGCTTTCGTCTTTTGCCTTGCAAGATTCAAAACAACTGCTGCCTGAGCGTCACGTCTATGTCACTTCCTGCCTTAGGGTGCTTGTGGCCTCCCTACTTCCTCTCTTATTCATTCCAGAGGTGGGCTCTGAAAATGCGGCTCCAAATGAGCAAGCAGAAGGCCCCTTGGGGGATCTCTAAAAGGCATGCAGTTTGTGATTTGGAATAAGATATGTAAATCTAGGATGGCCTTTAGTACGTTTCTGCGAGGAAAGTTACTCAGCAGCTGCTTTTTGTAACTGTGTCTCAAGTCTTGCCTTTTAACTCTTGGCAATGGATACAAAGAGAGGTTGAGGAAAGAGAAGGGAGAGGCCTGGCTTATGGGAAATGGAATGATAGCTCAGACCAAAACAAATTGTTTCTGGTTTCAGTTGAGCCTGACCCTATTATCAGCCTGTGTCAGATCAGACAATTGCTGGAGCGGAGACAATCCAGATGGGAAGAATATATAAGACAAGTTCAGAATAGTTTGAGCCTGTGAGTAAAGTATTTCTTTCGTTAGGTTTTTAAATAGAAACGCACCATCTCTGTGTGTACGTAAGATGGTGGTGGACTTGCATTTAATTTCTCCTAAGATACTTTCCCGGTACAATCACAGACACCCCAAAAACTAAAGTTAAATTGAATGATGATTGCTTATAATTTTCCCATTTAATCATGTGGCACAAATTTAAACAAACAGATGTTAATGTGTTGGATGAACAAAAGTAAATTATGTAGTTCAGCACAACAATACGTATTTATTTTAGTCAGAGCATGCAGGTTTAGGCGAATCCACATGGTAGATACAAACTGTATCTTATGGGATGTACGGTTCAGTTGTAGTAGACCGTGATTTTTAAAAGTTGGCTCTGACTTGTGAGTTGAAGTTAGATCAACCAGAAATAGTAAAACTAGTGTTATAGTGGATCTCAGCAGTGTACATACACTTTGTGATGAAAATAAATCATTTGTGATGAAGATAGGTCATTTCAAAACCTTTTCCACTTGTAATTAATTATTTTGTGTTCAAATCAACTGGAAAAAAAAGCAAGTATTTGTTAAAAAACGGCTGAGTAACCAGAGAAAGCAAGTATTTTATTATTCTATTAAGAAACATGTTTAAATTATGTAAAAGTATTTTGCATCCTGTTAAACTTAAAATATAATGAAGTAAATACAGTTAACAGAAGCAATTACAAACAAAAAATGTTCACTAATCTAAAAAAAATGTATCTGTGACTTTGGCAATATGAAAGAATCATCTAAAACTATAGATTTTCCAGGTATGTGTTGTTCATTAACAGGTTGCAATTGGATATTAAATGAGTATAAAATTAAATTCTGCTTGTCAAGGAGCCTATGGAAATGAAATAAATCAAATTGTCATAATTTTAGACAACTGCAGCTGTACCAGCATTTTATTCCACATGAAAGAAAAAATACTAGGTGATTTCCATGTAATAGCTACTGAAAGGCAAGAGCACCACATAAAAAAACTAAGGTGTAACAATGTAAATAGATAATAAAAAATTGTTTTTAACCATTTTTTGTTTTGCCTGAATTGAACTTCACTGAATAAATGCCACATTACTGTGAGGGTTTCCCCCAGTGTATTATAAGCCTGGCAGCCCGCCATGCTTTATTAACCCCGCCGCTTAGCCGGGCTGCAAGCGCCTCTTTTGTCTTAGCATTTCACTAGCGGAGCAGATTTATTCCTAAAGGATAGGTTTATAATAGGTAGGTTTATGGTTTATGCATTTAAACGCGACAGCGCGCGGACCAATCACACAGCAGCGGGATCGCGCGCTGCCGCCTCCTTTCACTCAAACTGGACACAGGCTGACCTGTATGGATGTTTACATCAACCTACTGTGAAGAATTATGATCCCTTGGAGGTAAGACTTTAAAACCCGCTGCGTTAGCTCTGGTTGCATAGCTCTATGTGAACCTCAGGAATAACTTGTAGTGAATTCAGAGGTCGCGTTATGAAGCAGTGAGAATGATTTATCTTTGTGAACGAACAATTATATGCGGCGTTTACGTCTCAACTCGCTGCCCAGCGTGTGGCTCTGTGTCTGTCTTCCCTGTAAAGTTTCTGTCTGTGGTCCCGGTTGGCCGGAGCGTCTGTGGATAACGAGCAGCGCTAACCTGATCATGCAGGTTCAGCTTTTCGCGCTCTCCTCGGAGTCACACATCACGCTCATTTTATATTATTTCATTATTATTTTTAGTATTATTTTTCCGGTTACACGATGCATCAAACCATTTGAAATGCGTTGTGTACTTAGAGTTAATACGCGGGGAGATCTGAGAAACTCGTCCCATACCAGAATCTCTGTGACGATTATTAAAAACTCATCAGACACAAAATGAAAGAGCTACTAAAGCCATAAAGCCACATTAGCAGCATTGAATTAAATCTCCCTTTTGTTGCGCATTTCTGCGCAGTGCAGCGGATTTACTCATCGTGCAGGGCCGGTCCAAGGCTGGATGAGGCCTGGAGCAGAATTTGATTTAGGGGCCCCTTTTGTTGCTAAAAATATTAGCACCTCTAACAGCTTCTGTGTTAGATTTAGTGAAATATGGGAGAAGGGAGTAGTTTAATTGGCCAGCCTAAAAAGGCATTTGTAAATTCAAAGATTAAACTCACAGCATCAGATTGTTGCTATGGTAACAAAACAATTTAACTATGAATATTGTTCTTTGAAGTTTTACAAAGTAAACTTGCCAGCTCCTTAAAATCTTGTATTTAAATGTTAAACAATTTAAAATCATTTAATTTATGTATACCTAAACAATTGTATAAAATGTAACAGCATTGATAATCTCAATAAACAAATGTTACATTTATGTATCTGTGGTCTGTTTTAAAATATTAGCATTTAAGGGGCCCCTGAAGCCCTGGGGGGACTGATGGCGCCGCTGACTTAATTTGGATTAAACAGAAGTTAAAATTTGTTGTTTTTAGTCTAGTTGTGGGTTTAAATAGCATTTCACTGGAGATGTTTTCCCATACATTTCCTGTCACCTTAACATCTTTTAATACAAAAACACGGTGGACCACCGATGGACAGTCTCGACCCCCGACCACCGGGCTTAGCAAGTTTTCTGGGGAAACCCTGCCCTCCACCACGATAAGGTGGCAGCCCAAGGAGGAGCATACAAGCAACATCCTAAAGAAAACATAATTTGCAGTCTTGTTGTAAACCTGGTTAAAAAAATAAGCAAATTAGGCATTTCCTTGCCTCAACAACACAAAAGCTTTATGTTTATTACAAAGTATTCATCCGAGAATCGATTTCTTCCTGAAATAGAAATGATTTCTGATAAAGTTCTCTGTTTTCATACTTACATGGATTGTTCTTCATTTTTCCCTTTTCTGCAGTTTTTTATGTTAAATTGCACTTTTTTTAAGTTTGTTATACTATCTTGAATCTGTTAATCTAAATAATAACAGAAAGATCACACAGTAACTTTTATTTTTGATAAAACCTGTTTGCTTCTTATAAAAAACAAACCAGATATAACAAGTTTGGACTTCTTCAGGGTCCGTACTGAAAAGGTCCAAACGTGTTAAATCAGCTTTATGTTTGGTATAAAAACAGGATTTATCAAAGAAAAAAGGTAAATGGACTGAACTTATGAAGTGCCTTGCTGGTCACGTTGACCACTCAAAGCGCTTCAGTCACATTTACACACCAACATTCAGGTCGGGGGGCAACTACCGCTGGGTGCCCTGCCCCGGGGCAACTCAGCATGTGCCTGAGGAAGCTGGAATAGAACTCACAACCTTCAGTTCACAAGACGACCACTCTACCAGAGCCACAGCCACAATAAAAAAGCCACCGTATGATCCTTTTGCTATTCTGTTATAAAAATTGAATTTAAATGCAATTCAATATAAAAAGTGAGTAGAAAAGGTAAAACTAAAGGACAAACCATAAAAGCACAAGTACAGTGACAATAAACAGAAATCATTACTATTAAAAGAAGAAATTTAATGCTTACATCAATACGTCGCTATAAACATTGAGCTGTGTGTCGTTGCGACATCGAACCGTCTGTCGCTAAAACAGGGAAGGGAAAAGGTATAATTTGGAGTTTCACTCTTTTGGGGGGCAATTTACAGTGACCAACTGACCTGACTGGCATGTTTTGGGAGATGTGGGGGGAACCGGAGCACCCGGAGAAAAGCCACGCAAACACGGGGAGAACATGCAAACTCTACACAGATCTTCGCTGTGAAGGTGCAGCGCTAACCGCTGCACCACCGTGCTGCCCACGTTTTTTACAATTGTGGGGGAAAATCTTTGTCTTTTCAAATTTCCTCTTGAAGCGTCACCCTGATCACTTATGATCACTTCTCTAAAACACAGTGCTTAAAAACGGTGTTTTAGACAGGAAGATGCGTTTGGTTCCTGTCCTCGGTTCCTCTCTCGCATGTCTTTCTCCATCCATCCAGCCATCCATCCATCCATTTTCCTCCGCTTATCCGGGGTCGGGTCGCGGGGGCAGCAGCTTCAGAAAGGAGGCCCAGACTTCCCTCTCCCCAGCCACTTCTTCCAGCTCCTGCGGGGGAACCCCAAGGCGTTCCCAGGCCAGCCAAGGGACATAGTCTCTCCAGCGTGTCCTGGGTCTTCCCCGAGGCCTCCTCCCGGTGGGACGTGCCCGGAACACCTCACCAGGGAGGCGTCCAGGAGGCATCCTGACCAGATGCCCGAGCCTCAACTGGCTCCTCCCGACGTGGAGGAGCAGCGGCTCTACTTTGAGTCCCTCCCGGATGACCGAGCTTCTCACCCTATCTCTAAGGGACAGTCCGGCCACCCTAGGAGGAAACCCATTTCGGCCGCTTGTATCCGTGAGCTTGTTCTTTCGGTCATGACCCAAAACAGTTCAGGGTGGGAACGTAGACCGACCGGTAAATCGAGAGCTTCGCTTTTTGACTCAGCTCTCTTTTCACCACGACCGGTACAGCGGCCGCTTCACGGCAGACGCTGCCCCAATCCGCCTGTCGATCTCCCGCTCCCTTCTTCCCTCATTCGTGAACAAGATCCCCAGATACTTAAACTCCTCCACTTGAGGCAGGATGACCCCCCTGACCCGGAGAAGGCACTCTACCCTTTTCCGGCTCAAGACCATGGCCTCGGACTTGGAGGCACTGAGCCTCATCCCGGCCGCTTCACACTCGGCCGCAAAATGCTCCGACGAGAGCCGCAGATCACGATCTGATGAAGCCAACAAGACCACATCATCTGCAAAAAGCAGAGATGTGATCCCAAGGCCACCAAAACGGATCCCCTCAACACCTCGGGTGCGCCTAGAAATTCTGTCCATGAAAGTAATGAACAGAATCGGTGACAAAGGGCAGCCTTGGCGGAGTCCAACTCTCACTGGAAACGAGCCCAACTTACTGCCAGCAATGCGGACCAGACTCTGACACCGGTCATACAAGGACCTGACAGCCCGTATCAAAGGGCCCGGTACCCCATACTCCCGGAGAACCCCCCACAAGGCCCCCCGAGGGACACGGTCGAACACCTTCTCCAAGTCCACAAAATACATGTAGACTGGTTGGGCGAACTCCCATGCACCCTCCAGGACCCTGCTGAGGGTGTAGAGCTGGTCCAGTGTTCCACGACCAGGACGAAAACCACACTGCTCTTCCTGAATCCGAGGTTCGACTATCTGACGGACCCTCCTCTCCAGGACCCCTGAATAGACCTTACCAGGGAGGCTTAAGAGTGTGACCCCTCTGTAATTGGAGCACACCCTCCCGTCCCCCTTTTTAAACAGGGGGACCACCACCCCAGTTTGCCAATCCAGAGGAACTGCCCCCGATGTCCATGCAATATTGCAGAGTCGCGTGAGCCAGCACAACCCTACAACATCCAGAGCCTCAGATCCACTCCCGGGGCCCTGCCACCGAGGAGCTTTTTAAGCACCTCGGCGACCTCGTCCCCAGAGATTGGAGAGCCCGACCCAGAGTCCACAGGCTCAGCTTCCTCAACAGAAGGCATGTTGGTGGGATTGAGGAGGTCTTCGAAGTATTCTGCCCACCGACCCACAACATCCTTAGTCGAGGTCAGCAGCACACCATCCCCACTATAAACAGTGTTGGTACTGCAATGCTTCCCCCTCCTGAGACGCTGGATGGTGGACCAGAATCGCCTCGAAGCCGTACGGAAGTCTTTCTCAATGGCCTCTCCAAATTCCTCCCACGCCCAAGTTTTTGCCTCAGCGACCACCCGAGCCACATGCCGCTTCGCTCGTCGGTACCCATCAGCTACTTCTGGAGTCCCACAGGCCAAAAAGGCCCCATAGGACTCCTTCTTCAGCTTGACAGCATCCCTCACCGAAGGTGTCCACCAACGGGTTTGAGGGTTGCCGCCATGACAGGCACCAACAACCTTACGGCCACAGCTCTGATAAGCCGCTTCGGCGATGGAGGCACGGAACATGGTCCACTCAGACTCAATGTCCCCTACCTCCCCCGGAACGTGTTCGAAGTTCTGCCGGAGATGGGAGTTAAAGCTCCGTCTCACAGGGGACTCCGCCAGACGTTCCCAGCAGACCCTCACTACACGTTTGGGCCTGCCAGGTCTGACCGGCTTCCTCCCCAACCACCGGAGCCAACTCACCACCGGGTAGTGGTCAGTGGACAGCTCCGCCCCTCCCTTCACCCGAGTGTCCAAGACATACGGCCGCAGATCCGATGAAATGACGACAAAATCGATCATCGAACTGTGGCCTAGGGTGTCCTGGTGCCAAGTGCACGTATGGACACCCTTATGCCTGAACATGGTATTCGTGATGGACAAACCGTGACGAGCACAGGAGTCCAACAACAGAACACCACTCGAGCTCAGATCAGGGGGCCGTTCCTCCCAACCACGCCCCTCCAGGTCTCACTGTCATTGCCCACGTGAGCGTTGAAGTCCCCCAGCAGAAAAAGGGAGTCCCCTGGAGGGGCACTCTCTAGTCCCCCTCTAAGGACTCCAAGAAGGGTGGGTAATCTGAACTGTTGTTCGGCCCGAAAGCACAGACAACAGTCAGAACCCGTCCCCCCACCCGTAGGCAGAGGGAGGCTACCCTCTCGTTCACCGGGGTAAACCCCAACGTACAGGCGCCAAGATGGGGGGCAACAAGTATGCGCACTCCTGCCCGGCGCCTCTCGCCGTGGGCAACTCCAGAGTGGAAGTACGTCCAGCCCCTCTCGAGGAGACTGGTTCCGGAACCAGAGCCATGTGTCGAGGTGAGGCCTACTATTTCTAGCCGAAACCTCTCAGCCTCGCACACTAGCTCCGGTTCCTTCCCCACCAGAGAGGTGACGTTCCACGTCCCAAGAGCCAGCTTCTGCAGCCGAGGATCAGACCGCCAGGGTCCCCTCCCTCGACCGCCACCCATAACACATTGCACCCGATCCCTTTGGCCCCTCCGACAGGTGGTGAGCCCATTGGAAGGGGAATCCACGTCTCCTCTTCGGGCTGAGCCCGGCCGGGCTCTGTGGGTAAAAGCCCGGCCACCATGCACTCGCCATCGTGCCCCACCTCCAGGCCTAGCTCCAGAGTGGGGCCCCGGTTACCCGCGTCCGGGTGAGGGAACCCCAGATTCAAAGTTTGTCTCCATCATAAGGGACTTCAGGCTGCGCTTTGTCTGGTTCCTCACCTAGGGCCTGTCTGCCTTGGGTGACCCTACCAGGGGCATAAAGCCCCAGACAGCATAGCTCCTAGGATCATTGGGACACACAAACCCCTCCACCACGGTAAGGTGGCAGCCCAGTTTCTCCTTCTCCAAATATCAAAATCATTCCTACTCCTGTTCTCGACTCTCTTCACTCTTTTGCTTTCTTTCTTTCTCGTGCTTCATCTGCTGGCGATATACCTCAACAGTTTCTCATTGTTTTCAAGGAAAGCTATCTTCTCTGACATTTCCTTTAACATATGGTCTTTCTCGGCTCTGTTTGTCAATGAGCTTCAGATTCTCTTTTGTTCTTTTAGAGTTGGTGCCTTTCTCTTTCTTCACTTGCTGGCGATATGCTTCCATGTCTTGTTCCAATCCAGAAACTTCACTTTCATACTTGCATATGAGATCATTGTATGAAAGCTTGACCTGATTAAATTCTTCCTTCAACAGCTTCTCATTGTTCTTGGCCTTGTTGTGTTTGTTAATGAAAGTTTCTTAGAGAGCTTTCTCTCTTCTTAACTCGAGTTTGGTTTCTTCTAGTTCTATCTCCAGGTAGGCCAATTTTTGGTGGTCTTCAAACCTTCCTGCTCTCTCCATTTCCAGGAGAGAGAGCACAGTGGCTGGATATCCCTGTGAAAGGTGTTCGGGTCCGCAGGAGGGCACCAGCCGTGGGGGTTTTGCTGGACTCCACTTTTCATGGAGTGATGGGGCCCCCTCACTCCACTCTGGTATTTCGGATTATAATGAGACATCTTCTCCTAAATACTCTAAATCGCTAAAATCGTTGATCGGTAAACTAACTCTAAAGAGCTTCACACACGTCTGAACGGGACAGTGATATTGCAAGCAATGAAAAATATGCAGATTTGTGTTTCATAAAATTCTACAGTTGATGACATCACAGACCTCATCGCCTGTGACATCACAGTGTCTTACTTTGCTGTGACATCATTCCACCATCAAGTATCTCACTCTCTATTCTTGTTTACATTCAAAATGGTCTGTGATTCACTTATTTTTATCCCATATATCAGGGGCATCAAACTCATTTCCATTTGGGCCAGATCAAAAACCTGAATGTTCTTAAAGGGCCAGATTGTATTGATAAAAACCAATTAAAATGTTAAAATATCAATAATAGGTGTTTCAGCAGTCAATAAGTGTTTCTTATTTAACATCTTTTCACACCAATCAGTCCATCCTGGATTGTTTTTGTGGTTTTCAGCTATCAAACGTCAGATTTTGTGATGCTAATTTAGAAATATTGGTAAGGAATTTTTATATATGATGTTAAATGTGACCTTTTATTAATCCTCTATTGCTCATGAACTATAACTTAAAAAATGTTTAGTGCTTAAAGTCTGAGAGGCGTTTCCTCCATCAAACTATTTATTTTTTCCTCTTATTCAGTGGAAATATTGATGTTGATGAGATTTTCTCCAAAATAATAATCTTTTTCAACCTTTATAGCTCCAATCTTGAAAATTAGGCTCTAACATGCACAAATGACATTGAAATAAAATCCAGTTCAACATCTGGTTTGAGGTGATTCCTCTGGAACCTGTTGGAGGAAAAATATCCCAACTTCAGAAGATGAGCTTTAACCTAACAGAGCTCTGTTAGGAGCTCTCCTCCTGTCAGTATGAGAGTCAGGGTGAGGAGGCGCAATATTAGGAAGAGATGTGGAAGCTGCAGGATCTTCAGAACAAACAGGTCATGATTATCCCTCTGTCTGACAAAGGATCAATATAACCAGTTTAAAAGCTAAAATGAATGGTGATATGCCAGACATAGAAAACTGGGATGCACTCCATGCCATGATGTTCAGGATTTAGGTCACATAGCATCTCAAGGTGTCTACATTACAGCCAGAGGGTTGAGGGAAATACACCTTTATTTTGTAACAATGCAAGAGCTTCCAGCTTTTCTCGCTTCGCAAAAAAATTAATCAGCACAGAAACACCAAAGCAATATATATATATATATATATATATATATATATATTATATATATATATATATATATATATATATATATATATATATATAGTATATAATACTGTATATAGTAGTCCCCCAATAATTTAAAACTACTTTCACCTCTGTTTATAACTCAGTTTTTCTCCAAGAGAGGTGGGTAGACTGTGTGAGATTATCAACCATTTAGCATAGTTAGCTTAGCTACAGACTACTGTTTGCCTCCTTTTTCGCGACCATAAATTAAGGAAAAAAATTACCAACATATATATTTAACTTGTCCCTTGTACCTTTTACCACTTAACAACAAAGGAGTCAGTTAGCAGCAGTTTTAACCCACGTCCCTCCTGACCTGTTCTCTCCTAAGTGAAATTAAAGCTGCAGTATGTAACTTTTATAAAAAAAAAAAAACATTTTCATGTATTTTTTAAAATGGTCATTATGTTGTGACAGTATGGTATGAGAGGTAATCTGTGAAAAATCTATTTCTTCTGTTTTCTCTCAGTGCTAGAAACAACCAGTCGGTGGCAGGAGAGTTTCAGTGCTGTCAATCACAATCTCATGTGGTGCTACCCATCCTTCTTCCTCCTCGATTTGTGCCGTGCTGCAACTAGCAGAGCACAGAACTGTGCAAATTCAAACTGAGAATGCTCAGTTTAGTTAGCATAGCTACCAACGATGGCAGATAAATAGTTTCTTGTAATGATAAGATGTTTCTCCACCATTAGCATATTTAGCAGAGAGTGAATGAGGATGATTGACAGCGCTAAGAGCGTTCTACTGGTTCTGATTGGTTGTTTTAGTCAGAACAGTGCATTACTTTAACGGAGGTGGAGGAGAATGATTGTTTTCACTGATTATCTGTCTCATAAACTGCTACAACATGGTGACAACTTTAACAAATATGGAAAAAACATATTTTTTATTAAAGTCATATACTGCAGCTTGAATAAAATGCAACTACTAGCATTTTTGAGAAGTCTGGATTCACTTTAAAAAAAAAGCTGCAAATTTAACACAAGTTTGCACACCGCACTGAGACCCATTGTGGAGTATGGTTACTTACAGGAGTGGCAGACAATATAATGTTCTAATAGGGACAGAAATAAAAACAGAAACCCTGTGTGTGCATGTGAACCATGGCGGGTCAGTTGGTTGAAGGTCAGGTCTAATGCCATGGTCCTCAATGGGGGATGGGGTCGTGGTTGGATTGCCGTTACCATGAGGGGAAAAGTGAAAGACACTCACGCATCCTAATGATGTTTTCTTTTGCTGTAAAACATCTAAACATGTCCACTGCTCAATAATGCGACCCCCTTGTGGGGTCATGGTCACCGCAGGAAAGACTTGCGCTTCAATTAGTGGAGCTGGAAGCAACTGAAACGCACTCCAGCAGGGCACGCAGGCCAAAACGAAAAGGTTTTCAAAAGCAATTCCCCCGTTTAAATTTGGCATCGGACGTTGAATTTCAGGATATTTGCTGTAAATGAAACGGCTGGCTCTGATTGCTCGGTGGGGTGTGCCTCCCGAGCAACACGTCACAAAACAGCCAATGATGCTGATTTATTGCTTTTTCGTCAGGGGCTGTTAGGGTGTGTGGGATCTTTTTTCCAAAAAAAGACTCCTGCGGTTGTAATTAGGTTATAGTTCAGTAAAAGGATAAAAGATAGAGCCACACAATGATTTTTAAACTTTTTGTCTTGTCCGCCACCTTATCCTTTCTTTTCTTTCATGTCTTATTCCTGTTCTGTTACAGCATCATCGCCCCCTCAGTTTTTGGCTTCCTTCCTTCCAGCTCGATTCTCTTGTGACACCTCCGTCTGTCTCACGCAGCGTTATCGTGGCTACCGAGCCGAGCGTCTTGGGTGAGGCCCAGTCTTTGTTGTTGACAGGATAGCGGTGATTAACGTGCCTTCTCCTGACCCCAGCTGCTTGCCTGCTCCCTCAGTTGTTCCTGAACCCTCAACCCGCAGCCCCCCCCCCTTCTTCCCCCCGTCGTGCCCCGTCCATTTGGCCGGCTGCAATGACGTGTGAGAACAGCAGGAGTTTATTCAGGTTGCATAATTATCAGCTAATTGCTTCCTATAACTTTATAGTGTTTCCACAGCTTTACTGAGAATAGCCTCAGTGGCTTCTTCTCTTCCTTTTCATAAGGAATTTGCCTAAATGACGCAATGTCACTCTTCCACGCCCCTCCGTCCAATTTGGCTCGGGGGCACCACAGACAAGGAAAATTAGAGGGGAACTTTCACATGAAAGACGGAGGCAGAGATGGCTTTTAAGTGAGTCAGGTGAGCTAAAGGAAAACAGGTACTCAGAGGCTGTTTTCCTTTTATGTTGCTTGGTTGCAACAAATTCATTTTAACTCGCAGAAAAGAAACATCCTGGAAGCCATTTGATTTTCCAGGCGGGCACTGTAATTTACTTCTGTTTAGCTTGGTCTGGTGGAAGAGTAGTTAACCACGTTCGAGTTGCTTGGAAGAGATGTTGAATAAAAGAACAGGGCCAAAGGGAGCACCTCGTAGTATGTCTTGTAAAATGACATACACAATGTCTTGCGAAATATGTTCTATAAGGCTTCACGCGTTTTGTCACAAGATAATCACAAATCTCAATATTTTTATGTGATGTTCCAACACAAAGTAGTTGCTGAAGAAAAGGATCTTTACAGAATAATGGCACCATCACCACGTTTTCCCATGGGGATAAGTCAAGATCTCTGATAAAAAGGGTTTTGCATTCATACAAAAAGTTCATTTTCCATCTTATCTAACCAGAGCTTCTTCCTCCACACACGGCTACGTGGCTTGTGATGAACACACTTCTGTCAACAGTGACTTTCTTCCAGTCACTCTTTCAAATAGGCCATATATATGGAATACATGACCAGAAGGAGTTCTGTTGGTGGATACTTTGCGTTAGTCTTTGACCGTGTCTCAAGTCAATGGCCCCTCAGCTGTATTTTTGCCAGAAGATTTGAGTTGATTCCATTTTCAGATGATGGATATAACAAGTTATTGACTAAGCTTCAGATATTATATGTTAAAGCTGAGATTAAGTTAAACCCAATTGGATTGTATATCTGAGCAAAAGTGATGAAATACCAAACTGCATGCCAAACATTTTGCATTAAAAAAAAGAAAACCACGTTTCCTTTTCCTTTCCTTACGACTCACTGTTATGTGCTATTTTATGTCGGCCTATCCAAATAAAATGCCTTAAAATGATTGATTGTAATGTGTCAAAATTTGAAAAAAAGTATGAAAATTACATGCACTTGCAAGGCAAACGTGCATCCAAGTGGCATGTTGGTGGAACGTGGATTCGGCTAATCGACGTAGCAAATCTCCCACTGCCTCAAACCGCCTTGAACTCACTTCATCTGGCTGTGACTCAACTTGCTTTTCCTTCCTCCTGTTTGCCTGAAAACAACCTGTGCTTCATTTCTCAGCAGAAAACAAATATTAGGAACAGAGCTCTCTGCTCCACCACTGCTACTGTGTATCTGCTTGGCCCTTTTGCTCGCTTCTGTTCCTTCACGTCCCAGATATAATTATAGCCGTCCGAGGGATGATTATATGTTTACTCTGGAAGCTGGCCGACTGCCTGTCCCCAGTCACAGCAAAGCTGCTTCTCAAAGGGGTTCCTCTTGAAAAGCACCACAAAAAGTGGCTTTAGCAGGGCTCAAACGCATGATGGAGCAGATAGAACAATTTAGGACAGAGAAAAGGCAATGGAAGTTTAGGCCACGTTATATTAGCTTATATAGATCCGAGTGCCACACTAGCCGCTCTGATGAGCTCCCTCTTCCGGATGTCTGGTTTACTGGGTCTGGCCAACAAGTAGCAGACAAAGGGTGGAAGAGAGATTTTGGGAATTACAAATTGATTGTCTGTGAAAGGCAACAATTTTGTTGTTATAATTGCTTAGCATGTTATTGGCTTTGGAGAGAGACTTCATTTTTAGCTCCAGCCTACGTCATACCAGTAGATGTGGGTTTTTTTAAAAGAGGCAATATGGCACTTTGTCATGGACAATACAAGTACTTGTGAAGTTGGTATCTAGATTAAGGTTTCTATTTGTGTGTAAATTGAAGGGCTCTTTCTTCTTTTTTTTCCAGGAGTCTATATTTGTCTTATTTAGCTAGCAGGTTTAAGTTGGTCAAGCAGGTCTTAGGTGACTCTGCAGTGAGAAGATGATTGATCTAAGCGTGAGAGAAAACCATTATTCTGTTTCGTAAAAATGCAAAAAATATGTTTTCATTCATTTTTGGTATCAAGTAAACATTAGCATAAATCAAACCAGCATTCTTATTCTGATTATATCAATATTGTGGATATATGTGGGCCAGTAAACTCCAGGAGATGTTAAGTGCTTCAGATATATATTTTTTGTTTGTTTCCATCCCCTGACTAGTACTTTTCAATAACCTTTTATATGTTTGGAATGGTCAGTATGGCTGGAAAAGTGCTAAATAAAATCAGTCCATTTAATGCTGACCATTTAGCTGTGGCTGAGCACTGGTGGTCAGCTGTCTGAGAGACCACTCCTACACTTTTCTCAGATAAAAAAGGCTTTCATTTCATATTTCTCTGGCCTTCGAAAAACACAATCATGGTGTGGAAACTAAAGGAGGTCCATCTATAACCCTAATGAAGATAACTCTCTTTTAAAGCTACAACTGGCAAACTATGAGTGCCATGTCTGTTAAGCAGCTGACAGCAGCAGGCTCCAACCCTGCAGAAAGTAGTTTGTAATAAGTCATTAATCTTCTTATTCTGTCTGCCTTCACACAAGAACTATGTCGACCTTTACATCATCAGCAGATAGTTTCACGAGAAAACTGAGCAATCAGAATTAAATAGAAAATATCAAAGATAAACTCCAATGAACCGCATGCAGTTTCAACGCAAAATTTCCAGTCCACGCATCCATGTTGCTTAGCAATCTCTATTAATCTTTCCATGTCTGTTATGAATGGAGGTTCTTTTAGACCAGGCAAAGGTCATCATTCCACAGCTAATAAACCCTCCCTACACTACACTACACACGCCAACACACAAACACACATTTCATTTCTGCTGCTTCTTTAATTACAACTGCAGGACAGCTCCTAAAAGAATGAAGCAGGAGACACGTTTACACAGAGTTAAAATTTGTGCAAAGGGATGCCGACGTATTTACAATTTGGCATTTTTGGACATGGGGCAGGTCTGTCCAGTCACTGTTAGTCGACTGCTAATCCGTGGGGAACTTGCTCCAGCTAATCACCTCGGCTTAGAATCGAGCGCCACCTCGACAGGAATGAGGACAAATGTTGCACACAATGAAGCAAAAGCAGGAAATTCAGCGCCTGCAGTCAAATAGTTTCTTAGCAGTGTATAAACAAATGAAATAGTTTGTTGCCGTGTGTTGGGAGGACGGAAGGACACGCCAGTGGATGACTCTGCAACATTATTATTTTTTTCTTTGAGTTGTAATCATCAACACAACGTCTGCCCGATGGGTCTACGCAGTACGTCGTGGCCCCAACGAGGTCAAAAGTTATATGCAGACAGTGTGTATATTTGTGGATGTTTAGTTGTAAACTGTGCTTGGTTTCCAGTTCCCTAATTTCCTGCATGAGAACAAATAAATAAATACACACTTACGTAAAGCGACCAAAGACATCTAAGAACACTCTGGTTTTATCGGCCTACGGGAAAGCACTCAAACAAAGTTTAATGACAGACACTCCACTTTTTGCAGCAGCAGCAACACACGCATCCCTGCTCGCCTTGGGTGCTGTCCTTGTAATGGGTGGTATCAATGCTCTCTGAGCCCAGGAAAAGTGATAAAAGCCAGAGGAGCTGGGTTTTATCTGTTCTGCTGAAAGTCAGCCATTGACACTATGCACTTTGGAGGAAGTATCACTCAGTCTAAGGACTCATCCGTCTTCTCAACTCCTCAGTGACAGTTGTGCTCAGAGATGAAAATTGGATTAGGTTTTTTTCACGTGCTTTCAGATGACTAAAGAAAATAATCATCAGTAGACTTGCAAAAGGATTCACATTCTGTCACTTTACAAGCACAAAAGATCCATTGGGTTTAAATGTAGCAGATCAACAGAAGGTGGTGCAGATCTATAAAGTGGAAGAAATATAATGCATCATTTTTATTCACCAATTTTTAAAAAATGCATATCTGAAAGTGTGGCGTGAATAGGTCTGTTGCACTAATGAGGGATAATGAGAATGTAACAGAAAATATGTATTTTATCACTATATTGTAAATCATAACATTATGTTACTGGAATATACATTTTTAGCACTATAAGAAATACATGTCCTCATATCGTCATCATAATGATAATAATGTAACACGAGTAAGGATTGCATATGATGAGACAAATTCACATTTGAAAAGCATTTAGAAACATTTATTTATCTACACTTGTATCAAGTTATTATTATTTTTATATTTATAACAAAAACCATATCAAAAATAACAAAACTTTTGTATTGTGAAAATATTCTAGGACATTTCACAGATATGACTGAACATGTTTATATATATATATATATATATATATATATATATATATATATATATATATATATATATATATATATATACTGTATATACACAGTCCAGTCACATTAATGTGACCACCACGTACTTTCCACTTCAGAGTTAAATAACCAATCACAGAAGGCAGGTGGCAGCACAGTGCAGTTGAGCGTATATAAAGGGTGTGTGTGGGCTTCGGAAAACATTTCAATCGTTGGCGTAATGCAGAAACGAAGCGATTTATCCGACGTCCAAAAGGGCATGATCATTGGCTTTCGGGCCAAGGGTGGAAGCATTTCCGAAACGGCTGAGTTTGTGAACTGTTCGCGTGCCGCCGTGGTAAAAGTGTACCGTGCATGGCAAAATGGGACTGTCCAAAATCAACGACGTGGCAAATGTGGTGCACCACGGGCCATAGATGACAGAGGCGAACGACGGTTGCGGAGATGCGTTCGGGCAGATAGACGGGCTACCGTTGAGCAACTGACCACTAAAATGAACCAAGGGGCTACCACAAGTGTCTCCCAAACCACTATTCAGCGAACATTGCTGCGTCTGGGCCTCCGAAGCGGACGCCTGGTTCGTGCACCTATGCTGACTGGTGTTCATCGACGACGAAGGCTAGAATTTGCACGCCAGTACAGCAGCTGGACGTCCACTGAGTGGCGACAGGTAGCGTTTTCAGATGAATCGCGTTTTATGCTCCATCGGACAGATGGACGTTGGCGTATAAGGCGTGAAACCTCTGAAAGGAACCACCCTGCAACCATTGCAGGAACGGTCCAAGCTGGAGGCGGGAGCATTATGGTCTGGGGAATGTTTTCCTGGCATTCTCTGGGTTCACTGATTATTGTGGAAGGCACGATGGATCAATACAAGTACGCATCTGTCCTTGCGGACCATGTCCACCCCTACATGCGCATTGTTTTTCCTCAGGATGATGGCATCTTCCAGCAGGACAATGCGAGGTGCCATACAGCTGCCAGTGTACGTGCGTGGTTCGAAGAGCACCAGGATGAGTTTACCGTCCTCCCCTGGCCAGCAAACTCACCTGACTTAAACCCAATCGAGCATCTGTGGGACCATCTCGATCGAGTTGTTCGCGCCATGGATCCTCAACCGCGTAATCTAGCGCAGCTGGCCAAGGCATTAGAGTCGGCATGGCTCAACATCCCAGAGAAGACCTTCAGGGACCTAAGTGACTCTCTTCCTGCACGTCTCGTAGCAGTTCGCTCTGCGAAAGGTGGTTATTCTGGCTTTTGACAGATGGTCACATTAATGTGACTGGACTGTGTATATATATATATATATATATATATATATATGGCCTGGCGTTTCATATTCAACAATAGAAGTGACACATTAAAAATATTGCAATGTTATTATTTTGATTTAATGTGTTTGTAAAATACATTCTCAGGGTATTAAAATATATTTGTTGTATATTTTCCATGATACATATATATTTAGTGGCTATGAGATTAAATTTCAAGAGTTAAAGTTATCGCACATGTTTAATTTGGACTTATCAATGTCAAATTATGTGCTCGCATGTCATAAATCCAATGTCAAATAAACAGCACAGCAGTTTTTTTGCGTTTTAGTGAATACACAGAAATCTTTTTTGATTTGGTTTTTGGTAATGAATTACTCACAAACAGCAACATATATTTTCTCACACAGGCCTTTTGTCCACACAGAACTGTTGTGCTTTGGTTAGTGATTGAGCAAATATATTTTTTTTCCTTTTCTAATCCTTCATTTCTCCAATAGCAACCTCAACCAAAAAAAAAAAAAAAAAAAGCCAATCATAGGCAGCTGTTTTTATTGACCAAAATTGAATTTGTCCAAGATCAGTTGATGGCTGACAAGTGAGGAGAAAAGAGCCTGTCAGCTTAGTATTGATACCAAACAAAAGGGAAAGCTATTGTAAATCCTGTAGCACTTGATTTCTGGATGACGCACAATTGAACAGCAGGCAGCCCTGGGCATGGTGAGCAACCCTCCCTGTGGCTCTCTGCACCAGAAATGACAGACTAAGTGCCAACAGCAGGTGTCTTTCATTCAAAGCAAGCCAGGTTATTAAAGTTTCTCCCTGAAAGTCAATAAACAAGAGCTTGTTCACACACTGGTTAATTGTGCCCATTCAGCCTTTCTTTCTTTGCATCATCATAACCCTGGGTCTTTCGTTGCCTATCTGCTCGCTCCCGTCTCGGATGAGAAGAAAAACTACTGAAGAAAATACACAGTTTATGCTGAATCTTATATTATTTATTTATTTATTTATTTTTTTTGTTCAACAACAACAAAAGTCTGGATTTAAATCATATTAAAATCAGTGACGATAATTTACGCTGACAAGCTACAACGTATTTCTGCTCAGTCAATTATTAATTATTTCCTCTCACTTTCAGACTTATCCTAACTTTCTGTGTGGCTTACCACAAGAGCTGCAGACCGCCGGTGTGGGAGAGCAACATTTTCAGACGGTGATGTGTTCATGAAGTATAGGTTTAGTCACCAAGGTGCCCATAAAGGAAGCAGCTGTCTAATGCTGGTCACTTTATCACAGCTAAACGGGAGTTATGTCCAGACTGGATGAGTCTGACCATAAACAAAAACAATACATCAGTGCAGAAAGACATGTCTCGTTTTTAGTGTACCATAAGTACAGGAGGTGGGAATGCAGACAACTGCACTTCTGTAAAAAGGCTGGAGCTAAGTTACGCTTTGGTGTTTACCTTAGCATAGAGAACTATAATTCTCCCTTAACTGTGGTTAAAGTTTCCTAACTTTACCATAAATTATTTTAAAAAACAACATTTTTTATAGTAAACAGTTTATTGTAAACTAAGAAGGATGTATACTGAATTACATTATTGCTACAGTATTTGTGATGCCAGTGAGTAATCCAGTGTCTCTCCTTCATGCCCTAATGCAGGACTCTGCAATTTGTGGATCTTTGCACAACAGCTGTTAATAAATTTTGATAAAAATGACGAACCAAAGTTTTAAATACAGACACGATCGCAAGTTAAAGCTTTCTTTCAGTTTCCTCGTGGAATAATTGCATCGAATTTCCACAATGGAAAGATCAACATCACGTCAAAGAAAAAGGTGTCACTCTTCTTTTTGCAAAAGTTTTATGTTTCTCCTTGTTTTACAAGCTACAAATTAAAACTTTTCAAAAACTTTTTTAATGAAACTTTTTTCAAAAAACTTTTTCAGAAGGTCATGTAACAACTGCAGCGCAAAGCTCGTTTAGCTGGACTGAGGGCTGAAGCTTAAAGCCCGAAATGAGGAGCTAAAAGTAAAATCAAAATAGTAGGGTAAGAACAGGTGCTGGAAAATGAGTCCGGCCAGCTTCTCTGATACAGACTACAAAAGAAATCTCAGTGTCAATATTTGTGCTTGGATTGGGACATCGTTTAAAATCCCTTGCTTTAACTAGAAGATAGAGGAAACTATGAGGCTTCATATTTTTTTTTAGACTTTTTCCAAAGTGGTTTTATGAAACTGTTTGGCTTTCTTGCCATGTTGTCACGTCACTATAAACAAATCACCCAGTAAACCATTGAATTTTGTAGTGCCCGAAGACAGTTTAACAACACTAATACCCAATATAGCCAACTAATGCTGTTTTAAGCAACAAAGGCTGTTTGCAAACACTTCATAATCTCAATCTGATTATCTCTCTATACCACCAGAAGTGCTGGAAAACTTGGGTGTGCTTCATTGTAAGAGTCCAAGAGGCAGAAAAGAAGGACTAGAGGCAAAAGTGCTTCAAATTGCAATCCTGCATGTGAGAAAATTGAGCATGCATATCGTTTCTTCTTCTTCCATTGAATTTGCGTATTTGCTCAAAACAATGGAGGCTCCTGATACGGGAGACGTGGCTCAGCACTGCTCAGGGAAAATTGTGCTGAAGGGTGTCAACGACACTTCAAACCAAAAACGAGGCTTTTTTTTTTTCAGTTACGAGTCAAATTATTTTTTTTTAACATTGATTAATTCAATGCACGGTCATTGCTATGTTTAGCAAAACTTACTTCAGGTACTCTGGGCTGCAATTACCAACACTGAAAAGAACAGGATTGTTCTTCCCTAAGAAATTCCTTACACAAATCTTAAAGTATTCAATTCTTTCAGTACGGTTTAGGATTTTCTAGACCTTCATCTGTGGAGAAAACAAACAAGGATTCTCAAACATATTGTTGGGGAGGAGCTGCCCAGGGCACTGCTCGTGGAAGAACCGCCACTGTTTGAGAACACGGAGCAAATAATGAGAGAAGGAACTGAATAAATGGCTTAAACTGCTCCCTTCCTGAGCCGTACGTTAAGGATATAAAACCCTTTTGGAGAACGAAAGAAGGGAGGAAAGTAATTCTGAACAGATTTCCAGGAAGAAGTAGGACCAAGTAAGGAGGAGGAGGGGAGAAGGCACAAGATTCTCCCACAACTATGTAGTAAACTAGTTCTGTGCACTGAACCTGTGATCCTCGTTTGGGCAACCCAAATGCAAAACAGGAGGAACATGAAATGACATCTCGGTACGTTCATCTTGATAAGAGCGGAGGATGTTGAGGCGTAATAGGAACAATATGGTTTGGTAATGAGAGGAACAAGGCACAAAGGAGGAGTGTATGTGGATTACTGTCATTCCTCCTGATGGGGCTTTATGGAAGAATAAAAGAATTGAGCTCCCTCATTTATTTGATTTTAGGGGTTGCGGTTTGGGGGAGGGGGAGAAAAAAAAAAAGCAGATAAACGCATGTTTCATCAGAGCTAAATATTTCCACACTGCAAAAAAAAAAAAAAAAAATGCCAGAAAGCAAACACAAGCCAGATTGCGGACCGGTGGCAGGACGATTGTGGGTATTTGTTTACACGTAAGTTGGTGTGTGCGTGCCTGTGGTTTTCCAAATAAATTTGAAGCTTAGCCACCCTACATGGCAAAGCAGGTGCTTCAGAAACAAAGGTAGCTTAAAGTTACTGTTTACCGAAGCCGCTTGCCCTGAAGTGCTCGACAAATAAGAGAGGAGAGGGGTGGGAAAAAAAGAGGGGAACATTTGTTAAAGGTGAAGGGCTGCAGTGGATCGTTTAAGCCTGAGGTGAACACATTCATCCCTGACAGGTTTGCTAAAAGGCTTCCATCAAAGTGAAAGATTTCTTCATAATCTTTCCCCATCTGTGCGCAAGCCAAAAAAATCCAGAGCTCCTGCTACGCTTTTCTTTCTCATCTGCAGATCCTCAAACTAATCTCAGGCATTTAGATTTTTCCAAAATCTCTTTAACCTTTATTTTTTTTTTTTTTTAAGTTTTGGCTTATTCTTTGGAAACGATTTAGTAGTTAGACAGAGTATCAGAGTCTCTGTGTGAGGTCAAACAGACACAATGGTAAAAGTAGCTCTGTTATGTGCTCCTTTAGTTAGGTTAAGTTGGGCTTGCTCACATTTCTGGGATAACTTACATTTCTCTGTTCTCCTTTTCTTTTTTTTTTTTGCCCCATCGTTGCACCTTGCCATCAAGTAAAATGTAATAAGAAACCAGAGCAACATTTTCCACATGTTTTCTTTGTCACCAAACAGGCCCTCTCTTGGTCTACCATCCAGCTTTAATTTACTTCTTGCTGGTGCTCCATAAAGGCCCAGAATTTTGTTGCGTCTGGCTGAGGAACATTGTTTGTTTGTGTAGAAGAGTCCAGAAGCAGGACAGGTTACCGGTCTCTTGCTTTCAATAGTTTTATCAGAATGTCTGTGGACACAGAACAAACTCTCCAGATGTGGATAGTTGATGATATTAGGAGTGTGTTTTTGGTCTGATGTCCCAGTGCTCTTCCGCCTGAGCTGTGGATCTCTGCACCTCCTTCAGATGTTGTTACTCTGATTATTGTTCCCCCACCAGCTCAGGCAGACATCCATCTCTTGGCAAGTATGGAACTGCTACACACTTTCCATTCTTGTGACGATGGACTGAACTTTTTGTTTTTTTTTATCTCCTAGAAATGTATCCACAACTTTATATCTGGCTGTCTGCTGTGTTCCCTGGTCTTAAAGATTTTTTATTTTTATTTTATCTAAAAACAAACCAGTGAGAAATTTAAAAAAATAATAATTTGGTTGAATATATTTAGGCCACTTCTCAGCTAGATTTAAATTTTTGGATATTGTTAAGAGGGTTTAATAGTAAGATGTAGTGCACATTGGAGATTTTATTTGTAAAAAAAAGAAGAAAAAAAAAAAGCATAATTTTCCTTCCACTATACAATAGTGTATACTTTGTGTTGGTCTGGGACAGAAAATCTAAATAAAATACATTGACTTCTGTGAGTGTAACGTGTCAAAATGTGAAAGACCAAGGCTCTATAATGCTTCCCAACTTCTTGTTTCCTACACAAGACCTAACAACACTTAATACCCGCATTGCCTATTAGTATTTGTTCAGGACAAGAGCCAAATCCAAAACTAAATAAACTGAGATTTACACAAGTAGTCAATTTAATAATTACTGTTTGCAATAAGTATTTGATTATAGCTACAAAACTCTACTGTATTTCTCAGATGTCACCTGTTTATATTAACCAAATCCTCTTCCTTAAACACTTGAGCACCACCAACATTACATCCGTTCGTAGAATAAGTGCTGGGATATGGGAACATGTCAACATGGATAGGCCCAACGGAAATAAAAAAAATAGGCTGTATACAGTCCACAAGACAGGTCAGGCTTTGGAAATGTTCGTCATCGTCTTTCGTCTCACTGGAACGTAGACGGTATAAAGTAGGGGCGGGATTCTCAGTCTTTTTGGACAGTGAACTCAATATTTGTCCTTGTTTTGCTTTCAAAATATTTCGGGGCTTACCATAATGTGAGGTTTTATTGTTACATCACTTTAAACAGAAGTCAAAATCCCAATGAGAAGTTTGTTGAAATTAAACATAAACACCATTACATTTTCTGTCTGCACTGCAGAGTTCGATTGTTTGCCCAGTTCTGAAAGCCAAATGTGAAACTGACTGCAGTTCGCAGGGGGAAAGGAGAGCCATTTCTGAAAAAAATAAAAATAAACATCTACATCTTTTTTTTTGTCCCTGACATATGTAAGAATATCTAAAAAAACAAACAAATAAAAACTAATAAACTCTCTTTACTTTGTGTAAGAATTAGAAGGATAATGATAACATTTCAATAAACATTTGAAATGCAATAGACCTTTGTACCGCCTTTCTTATAACATGGATAAAACCGCTAATTTATGAAGACTGGATGGGGATAGGTGGGTACAAAATGGGATAAAGATGGAAAAAAGGGCTGAACTGACCAACTGACATGATGAATATCATAAAAATAAACAGAGAACAAGTTCACCAAAAGCAGTTATCCTTAATGTTTGTACGTTGTGAGCACTAAAAACTGAAGTAAATCCACAGGTTTGCACACACAATCAGCTCATTATGATTCTAATTAAGGTTAATATGACTTCAGTGGACAGCAAAAGATGGAAACAAACAAAACACAATAAATAAGTGTTTCAAAGTGCAGATAGAAAATTAAATGTTCTACTTGGCTGATTAAATGCGATGCACGTCAATGTGTTGGAGTTAAAAAACTGCAGAAAAAAACTTTTAAAAGTCATTTCCCGCAGGTAGGCGGTAGTTGTTGTTTAGGACCCACCAATTACCTCTGCTTGTTCTAAAATTTAATGCACAAGAAAGTTTTACTGGGTGAAACAAAAGATAAATCCCAGGTGCTGCACTATTACAATTACAAACCTCAGCTGCGGTTTAATATTGGCAAAAAAAACAAACAATAAAAGGTAATTTTATATGCAGATTCAATTTGTAACAGCCAAAAATAGAAATGCCATACTTCAGAGAAGGACCCCCAAAGCATTACTGCAACGTTTTTAGTTGGGTTTTATTAGCAATTACATTCAAATGAAAAGCAAAAGTGCCAATTAGACATGGACAGCTTTGAAGCAGTGACATTGGGATTTGAAAGGCGAAAATAGGCTGTCCTGTAACAAAAGCTTCTAGGTTCATTCAGAAAATATTCCACATTTAGTTTGCATTAGTTTAACGTCAGCTTTCTGAAACCTAAATTTATTCAAAGCTGGTATAAATCTTCTCCGAAACAGTCCAAGAAACATCTTAAGCATTTGAGATTTTAAGCATACCTTCTTTCAACAGTTTAATCCCTCCTTTCTCTCAGTTGTTACCGTTTTTTTCTCCCCCCCCCCGCCCCCCTTCCTTCATCTCTTTTGCTTGATTTCCTCCAGTCTGCCCCATTGGAGACTGAGCCAGAGCACCTGCAAGTGCTCACTTTGAAAAATGTTGCAGGCTTAAGAATGTGTGCAGTAAACACACGAGAGCCGTATTTATAATAAATCAGCTTTATGGCCGTCCGATAGAGGTGATATCAGCGAAATTTATGCCGACAGACCTCGCCGTCCTCAAGCAAGCAAACAGCTGCGAGATAGCGCCGCACCCCTCCCACCGACCCCCAACTACACAACAACCACCGTCACCCCACCTTTCGGCCGACGGTGCCCCACCCCGCCGCTGCAGCTACCCGGGGCTGACTGGGGTTAGAGAGCCCAGCACAGTCCCTCTCTATGTGGTGCGGCCTGTGGTCTCTGGAACGGTAAAGTCCAGACTGAAATAGAGTGTGGGCAGAGAAGCGGTAGCGGGTAAAAGCGCTGCATATGCGGGTTTGTGGTTGTGTGTGTGTGTGTGCGCGCGCCGTTTTATGTGCGCTTTTCCGTTGGGAGGGGGGGGGAATGCACAAATAGCACGCGCCCGCCATGTGCGAGGCACTGAGAGTCCGCTCGCGCTTTAAGGTGGACCTTCGCTGATCCGTGCTGTCGAGATGTTTCAGGATGGACTCGGCGTTCATAGAAAATAAAATAAAATTAAAAATAAAGCTGTCGTTCCTCTCAGCTCGTTCCTTGTAAAAAATTGTTCTCTCGCAAAAGAATTTACTGCTTGGATTTAAAAGTGAAACGTAAAGCAATCCCACGTGATCGACTCAACAAGAAAAGAGAAAAAAATAAAGCTTTTAACAATCCCAAACTGGTAAAAGATTCACGTGCTCCATCGTCACACACATACTCCGGCCTTCCTTTGATCGTCTTCTCCCAGCCTGACCAGATGGTTCCTGTCGCTGCTCGCAACGGGGACAGAAAACACATTTCCGAGCAGTGATGTCACGGCCGCGCTCGCGTCGCGAGGTTTCGCGTTACAGGACCCGTTCCCATCATACGGTGATGAAAGGTGACCACCCGTCTTTATTTGGAATTCAGCAGATGCAGGTAATAAAATGGCCCCTTTTGAAGCCCCCTGTGGTTAAGAGTCGGTCCGAAAGCTTCGAAAACTCGGTGGAGTTTCACATAATCAAGCAAAAAATAAAAAAAATAAACCACGTAAACAGAGAACGGCCGTGTTTTCCCTCTGATGTAATCCCCCCCCCTGCTCGTTTGGCCAGGGAGGGGGGCAGCGGCTTCTGTAAATGTTTGCTGTCCTTTCTGTCAACAACCCCCCTTCCAAAGGAGGCTTAGTTCAAACATGGCTGCTAATTTGGTATCACACCGAGATGAGCTAAATGTGTGACATAATCCGCGACTGTGATTCCAAATATGAAGATGAAAAAGCTTTTGACTTTTTTTTTTTTGTCTCAAATTCTATTGGTGGCTTTCAGCGTGAGTCTCATCTTTTTGCTTTGGCTGAAGAGAAACACTTAGGGTGTGACCTGAATCTTTACGAGCCCAAGTCCATGAAATTTGCGTATGCCAACAATCCCTTCAGGATACTGAAGAAGACATATCCTGCCTCACAAAGGTATTTACCAAACTGTTAACTGTTTTATCACACCTTTGTCCTTTCTGGACCACTGGTGTTTATTTTATTTTATTTTTTTTGCAGCATTTTCATCTAAATATTGCAATATTCGCACTAGTTCCATTGGCTGTTTGTGAGTCTGGATACCTGCCCCGTCTCCTGACAAAGGTAGTTCTTTCCTGTGGTCCATGAGTGAACCGGTCCCAGCCAATGACACAGCTTGCAGCAGAGGGAGCATAATTAAGTGTTGCTAAGAAAACTCTAGCACCATTTTAGCACTGGAAGGAGTTTTGGTGGAGGCTGCAATTAGCTTGAGTCTTTGGTGGAGGTTCACCTTCCAGCATGATAATAACCCCTAAACATAAAACAGCTGCCACATTTTCATGTGTTCAAACCGCTTAGTCGAATCCAGACACAAAATCACAGTTTCTGTTTTTTTTTTCCAGAAATGAATTGCAGATTGTTTTATGCAGAATTAAACCAGACTGTACTAAGAAAATCTAAAATGAAACGTCTGATATTCTCTCCATTCACCAGCTATCCACTGTCTCAACCTATCCGATACAGTTCTATGAAAAACACTCCTGTAGCGCTAATAAATTGTACGGAGAGAAGCAAAATTACATCACAGATGATTTGAGGATTGTGAGGTGGATTTTGGCCCAAGCTGCAAAAATAGTGTCATCTTTCCCGTCTGGTTTTATTTTCCTTTCCTCCCCTGGTTCAATCTCTTCCACATGTTCTCACCTGTTCACCCCTGCTGCCATTCAAGCTCCTGGAGCAAGAATATCAGAAGAATACCAACACAAACACAGCAACCCTAAAGTGTCATTTGAAAAGTTGCTGAGGTAAGGCTGCAGCAGTGCTGCTTCTCTCACTTTTTTTTACACTCGCTGGTTAAGACGGCAGGAAGCAGCTTTTGACGAAAAGGTGATTTGTTGAAGGAAAGAGACTGATTTTAGCTTGAAATTTCAGTTCCAATATCCTTGTTGACATGGAAAGTTAAAATATTTTGAATCTTGTTCCTTTTAATCTAATTCAATTTGTTTTCAATCTGCC
Source organism: Poecilia picta (assembly GCA_033032245.1). Lineage (NCBI taxonomy): Eukaryota > Metazoa > Chordata > Actinopteri > Cyprinodontiformes > Poeciliidae > Poecilia > Poecilia picta. Next base: position 16,845,999 of record CM065374.1, read on the forward strand.
AAAGTTGGTCAAAGTTTTACAAAAAAAAAAGCCCAATTAATTGTTTTGTATTTTTTATTTCCTTTTCCCTACAGAAAGAAACACTGCAGAGGACATTTTTAGGTTATAAACTTTGCTTAACAAGACAGCCAAATACTTTTCGTCACCAATCCAGGAGTCCTTTGAAAGCTGAATCCATCATTGCACTCTTTACACTACGCTACTTTACAGCTGTGCTCCTCTGGTTTTATCGCCACCAGTCTCGATGGTTCCATCTCGTTTTAGAATTGTACCGTTTTATTATATTGTCAGCAGAAAAATCTGTGTCATGTCAGTGGGCTCAGGGGATCAGTGGTTATCCACAGTGACAGCGGATAACCAAACCACTTTTCCCTCGCCTCTCCACGTTCCCTTTTTTAAACAGTGAACGCTTGTGAGGAAGGCAGTATATTTTTTAGTTAAACACAACTAACTGTTGTCATGTAATTCATTACATTGTTAAAATTCATACACAAATATGATATATATGTGTGTGTGTTGTGATTAAGCCCTGTTTGTGCTTCCTTTTGGTTCTGGATTTTTCAGTGTTATGAGCCTTTAAAATTTCAAACTGTAAATATTTTTCTTGTATTCTGTCTTATTTCAAAATCACATAAAATAGCTGAAGACGACTTCCACTGTAAACGGTTTCTTAAGTTCTGTAAAAGTGTATTTGATCATACAATTTCAGCTTATTTTAACAAGGATTGTTCTTTCCTGAGACTGTAGTTCATGTTGTCACTGTATTATCCCAAGTGGACAATGTCTGTCTTGCTATGTGTAATTATAGGAAGTAAGGTACTAAACATATTACACAATAAATCTGCTGTGACTTTCCTGCTTTTTAACTAAAAAAAAATACTGCCTGTTAAAAAACCCCAAATACATACAAAAAAATAAATATAAAAATCAAACTGTCAGGAAGATTTCTGGATCTGAAGCCTTTTTCAAATGTCATATTTAAGAGAACGATCTTCGTTCTTTGCTCAAAACACATGCCTAGCCGTTTTAGTTACGCTAGCTGTGCTCATTGCTGTTATAAGATGCTTCCGACAATTCAAAATCCCTCCTCCCTTTTTTTTAAACAATACATTCCTAATTTACAAGAACTGCTCACCGGCTCACACTGTGCCTCTGCTTTTGATTTAATAATTAATGACCTTTTGGGGCAGGTAAGCTAAAATCATTATCAGCTAAAATCAGTTTAAACAGTTCAAAGATTTGATTGATCATCAAAACAATATAAGCTTCTTTATTAGCTTTGCTGTTCTTTTAGGGAATGCATGAACATCGCAATTGGCCTCTACCCTGGCTCTGAAAGGATTGTTATAAAATGTTTATATAATGTTCTTGAAAAGGAATCGTTTGGAGCAAGAGTTTGGGATGTTGCTCGGGCCAGACTATTATTTCATTGAAACACACTCAAGTCACTCTTTACTAACTCTCTAACCCCGACATGAATACGCTGAACATAATAGTATCCTCATCCTTACGTAGTTGCATCATGCTAAGATGGCTTTAAATTCTTCTCTAAGATCCATAAACCTATGCCAATTTTGTACCACACACTGATTTCAACATGCACGTTTTACACATGGAAAGCTGATCCCAAAACGCAGCTCTCAAGATTCCTGGTTTTGCTAGGAGACTAGTGATCTAATCGCTTGATTACCTGCTGCTTCGTGCCAAGTCCCGAGCAGCAGACCAGACGCCCCTGAGAGTACAACATCCAACCGTACAGTGAATTATCACGTCAGGAGTGAGTCATGGAGATCACGAGCCAAGCTAGAAGCTTTATGGCTTCAAGAAACCTGCCACTTTTCTTCAACGAGATTAAGCTTGCTAATAAACCGGAAAGAGCTAATTGATGACAGTGTACAGTATGACATCACGGTCGACGTGTGCTGTCAAATACCGACACGATGATTAGGAAAACAGGAAGGGGAAACCAAATGAGACAGCACTATAAACCTAACAGCATTACTGCTGCCCGTCATGCTGAGGCCGTAATCCAGTAAAGTTTGAAGTGGTGTTAAGACATTGGAGGGTGGTTTTGATGCTAGGTGAATAGGACATCAGCAAAGGCCTCTTCTGATTTTTACCAAGAAATCTGATGAAAGATTTTAAGTCTATCGTCTTCTGTTGACACTTTGAAAACCCTAACAAGAAAACATTGACCAACAGGTAGATTGGAAAGGTACATTTGTCTCTACTCTAAATGTTTAATCATAAACATTACCTGCAGGACAAACGAATAGATTATGGAATTGATCAATCATGATGGTAAAGCTTTTGTTAAATGCTAGATTTTTTTGTGTTGAGGGACAAATAATAATAATAATAATAAAAACATTACACCGTAATCTGTGGAGCTGATTTTAAAATGTCAGTATTCTCTTCTTGTCTCAGAGCCCATAGTTCGCCCACACAGGGATGTTAGCATTTCCCAGCTGCTTGGAATTCTTTCCTGCTGTCTTGGGAGCACACAGTGCATTTTAAAACTTGTTGAGCCCTTTCAAGTTTTATTTGAAAGTATGTTATTGCATTCTTGAGGGAATAATAGGTTCCCAGAGTGATTGACGTGTTGTATTAAACGCCATGCTTTTAAAAAGACGTTGTGTACACTTCTCTTTTTTTTATTTGGCTCTTTGAATACTTTGTAGACCACAGATAATACAGTTAAGATTAAACAAAGGAGTAATAACTTCATTTATTGCTGGAGGCTCTTGAGTACAGTGCAAAGTATTTCCTTAACATTATAATATTTCATTCATTACCTAAGATACTTGTGTCTTTTATTGGGTTTCAGAGCACTTGAAACTTTTCACATTTTGTCACATTACAAGTACAAAGATTCATGTGGCTCCATGTGACAGATGGATACAAAGAGGCACTTAGTAAATAAGTTGTACACCAGTCACTAATTTGGTTAATGATGGTGTTATTTAGGTTTTGAGAGATGTAGTCTTCCTCACCCTTCCTGAAGTAACCCTTAAGAATGATGCTGCCACTCTGCCTCACTAAGGGGTTGGAGTGTTAAGGGTTATGTCGAAAGTTTGCTTTTCCTGGGCTGGGGTAAAACCTTAAATAAGACATTTTACGGCTTTCTTTTAACAGCAGCTCTCCTCTTGCCACTCTTCCATAAAGGTTTGTCCACATGACCTGTTGACCTCAGCAGCTCTCCTATTTACCCTTTTTGTACTCTTTTATTAATGCTCTCATTCCCTGCGATGTGTTGGCAGGTTTGCACAGACTTCACACTCTTTCCGTAATTTAGAGGATTTAAGTGCTCCACGAAAGCTTGGAATATTGTCTTTATGACACAAGTCTTCCTGTTTTGCTTTTCTTGTGTCGTTCCTTGGGTTTCAAGATGTTCTCTGACAAACCCGAAGACCTTCCTTCACAGCGCACACAGCTGAACTCTGTGTTTCTAGTGCTTTCTGAATATATACAAATGCAACTTTCTAATGAGGATTTAAATTATTAAGGTAAACAAAACTATTCAATCCAAAATAATCATATACGTTAAGTGCCCTCTTGACCTAATGGCACTCTTATTGCAACGACTGCCATCAGGTTTTTGCTATAGCTGGCAATTTGAGGAGCTTAGTCCACTCATTTTGCCCATTTAACTGAATTTAGCCACATTGCAGGGTTTCTTATCAAGAACATCCCGTTTAAGGTCACGCCACAGCATCTTAATTTGATTTAAATCTGGAATTTGACTTGGCCAAACTCAAACCCTTAATTACTTGTTCAGTCCATTCAAAGACATTGTCTCTGGTTTGTTGTCCTGCTGTGCAATCAAAGGTTTCCAACAACAATCAAATTTGATGGTTCCATCAATCATTGCAAGTCTGTTGACTCCCGAAGCAGCAAGGTAACCCCGGACCATTACACTAATCCACCGTGCTGGACAGCCCATGATGATCTGTTGTTGTCAATCTGAAGAATATTTTTCCACACTTCTTTGAGGTTATCAATATAATTTCAAGGAAATGTGGAACGAGCCCTTATGCACTTTTTGGTCTGCAGCGTTTTTTTCTCAGAAACTCTGACATTGAAGTTGTTTTGCCTGGTTTCTTCATCATTGTGCTCATACAAATAAAACTCACTTGTTTTGGGTTCTTTTATAACTTTCTGGATAAGCTGTTTTTGATGAATGTCTGGGAATGTTTTTCATATGTTCATGAATTTGCTTAGATTGGGGCAGAAAGTGCGACTTCTTGAGATTGTTCAGAAGACTTCATGTCACTAGGTTCCGGTTAAGTGAGTGTCGCTTTTTCAGTTAGGAATTCATAAGTGGGTGTGAATGAGTGGCTTAATCACTTTTTCACACAAAACCAGGTTGGTTTTAAAATCCTTTCCCCCTAATAAATTACATAATCATTTGAAGTTTTTCTATCTATCACAGGTAGGGAAAGAAGAAAATTAGAAACAATTGGAAGGAGATAAATACTATTTTATCATATATCTAAAATTCCATTAAAACACATTTAGGTTTGTGGATATAGTGTGACAAAAAAAAAAAGAAATTCAAGTAATTTACATAAGTTGGCAGGCCGGAATAATACCACAGATTAAAATAAAAGGCCACACCATATACTGGGCATAATAATCATTTTGTAAATGTTTCATTTTCTCTATTAAAATTAATCTGATCTCCTGAAAGTTGAATAATGAATTTTCAGATCCTTCTTGCCATGAAATAAATTTTTTTCCGCTGGTTTCACAACTTTATTAAGGGCCTGTTACAAACTGTGACTTTTCCACTGAGTCCAGACATTCAATTTCGTAGGCTCTGGTCACAGGATGTCTCAGGGCCCAGTATCAGTCTACTGTAATGCATGACATTTAATTATGTTCTATTCTGGTCCATTACCACCGAGTCAGGGCTAATCTGTTTTCCTCTTGAGCTCCACAGCATAGCCCTCTTGAGGTTCTCCATCAAGACGTAGAGCCACCACTGGAGAACTTGCATGTTTTCCTCCTTAGCTCGGCCTCTCAGGGACTCTGGTGTGAGCAAAGTCAGATTGCAGGAGTGTCTTCAAGTGCCTATCCAAAGTGCGATAAAGAAAGCTTTTTAATCCGTTGAGATGATTTCTCGATGTAACCTCCCCACAGCCCCAGCAGCATCAGGTGTTGCTCCACTCAGGCTGCATCTGGACAGTGTTGAAGCCCAAGTGTGTCTCCCCGCTCTCTGACAGATGGAAAGAAAGGCATTAAAGCCGCCCCCCCGCCGCCCCCTCCCTCTCCGCCCCCGGTCCGGCTCTCTTGACCAGCTGCCTTTGATAATATCTGGCAGGAGAAGGTGTGCACCAGTGACAACAGGAGATGGACAAACATTAAAGTCTCATCACTCACAAGTCCTGATCGTCTGACAGACTCAACCGCGTTCACTGGAGTGTCTTTGATGATGTTGCTTTGTAATGGAGCTGGTTATGTTTTCCAGCAAGTGTTAAGGGAAGAGATGGCTTGGAAAGGTCAATTTTTTTTTTTCGATAGAGATATATGTTGAGAATGTACAACCAATTAAATTCACGATTAGTGTAAAACAGTACATTCTGTTTTTGATTGAAGATCAAGCTAAGAAGCCTTTTTTGCTATAAAAATTAAGATATTGCCATATCCAAATCTTTAAAAATATATATCGTTGGGACTTTTAAGGGAATACAATGAGATAAGTAAGCACATTTTGGTAAAACATTCATTTTAATTGAGTTAACTTTACCAATTAAAGACAGAGAAAGAGCCATCCATCACTCCAGCTCTGCTTTAGATGATGTATAATTCTTTAGGCAGATTTTCTCATATGAAGAAGTAATATTGATACCAATGTTAAAAAAAAATCAGCAAAAGAAAAGTAAATCCTTCAGAAAAATCACAACTGTCAACCTAACTTAGGTTTGATTGTGTTTTTAATTGATGACGTATGCATGATTTGATTTGATTTATTTCAAACATGTTTTTAAAAGCAAGTAGGAATACGTGAACAATCCTACTGCTTATCTCAATTTAATTAAATATACTACTTACTGACTCAATAATTATACAATTTGTTTATGTAAAACCGATTAAAACTCTGTCCCAATGGAGCATCACTTAAAAGCCAAGTATTGCTGTCCGCCATGTCCATCCCTTCATAAGCATGTTGTAACTATGTTCTTATTTGTATGTCTAACAGGACAAGGCACCACAAAGCTCCATTAATCTGGACCTGGTTTCATGATTATGACAATGAGTTTGATAAACTCATCATCTCAATCTAATCAAGCAGCGTTGGGATGTGGTAGTGCAGAAGATCTGCATCATGGATGCAGTGACTGTGGGGTGCCGTCTGACAAATATTTGTGTCATTTGGGAAAATTAAGGCAGTTTTGAAGACAAAAGGGTGTCTGGTACAATTTTAGTGATTTGTACACCAAAGTGACGCGTGAGTCCAAACTGGAGGACAAGAGCTGAGAAAGAATTTCAATGTTTCTTAGGGAGAAAGGAAGGCTGCAGTCGGTTCAGTGGGGGTAAGAAGGAAGTTTTCCACACTGATCATGTCCAACCCTCTCCATTTCTTCATGTTTACTTCCATGTTCAGGAGTTTACATGCCAATTCCATTACAGGGATTAAAATAGTTTGTTTGAGCCGTCCTCAAACTCTGCTCCCCCTGTCCTTCTTAGTTCCCTTAACCCTTTGCACCACTTGCAGAGTTCCACGTCTCTGGAATGCATTTGGGGATTACAGGACAAGCGAACACGAGGCAGCTGGATGTGAGGACTGTTCCAAAATGAAACCTTTGATTGAGCAAAAGCTTGGGTTTGGTCCATGTTTGTGGTGGATGTCTACAGCGGTGAAAAGAGGAAAAAAACGCTGCAGTACCACATCCTGCTCATGGGGTGGAGGTGGCGGGGTCGCCTTTGAGCTTCTGCTGATTACTGGCTGGCGTCCACAGGTGAGTGACTCCGAGCAGGACTCAGTGACACTGTCACAGAAGTGAGATCAGCCCTTTCATCCCGAGAAGCGACAAAGTACTGCTGACTTACCCCCCCCCCCCCGCCCCAAAAAACATCCAAAGGCAAAAAGTCTAAAGATCAGAGAGTGTTGTTCAGTCAGTAGCAAGGAATGGAAGGTGAGCTTTCCAGATACACAAATATAACAAAACAACTTGACATACACAGAATGCCCTCATAAGGACATTTCCTAGGAAATTAAAAAATGAGAGACTCGTAGCATTGTTAGATAAGTTGAACGTCACTCACTCAGCAGGTACTGAGTGGGCTCGGAGAGGCTAAACCTGGTCAACAACAAGGAAATATCAGCATCGTTGCCTGTACTCCCAACAAAGCAAAGCAAAAAAAAAAAAAACCTTAATTGAGCCGCAGTGAAAGATATGTTACTTGTGATGACTTGAAATGTGATTTTGTTTCACCCTTTTTAACTGGTACATGAAAATGATAGGCCGATCTTTATCTTATCTGTTTGCAACAAACTGTTCCACAAGGGCGCTTTGTTTGTTTTCACAGTGTGTTTCTGTTTTTCAGCTTGCGTGGTTAACGGGTCCAAACTGATGCTTGTGTGGACTTGCCTTGGCGGATGATGCATCGAATAGGATAAGCACATCGTTCTGAGGCAACGTTGGAATATCGTGCATTTGAGCCTCAAAGTAGAAACACCCTGCTGTGAAATGAGCTCAATGTGTTTGTTGTGTCGCAAATTAAAGAAGAGTAAAGCAAACTGGAAGTGTTTTTTTAAACAATAACTATATTTTAAAATATTTTTTAAATGACCCATAAAATTGTAAAATTTACCTTGTTAGAAATCAGTGAAGATGTTTAAAAAGACCAACTTTAAGCACCACTAACACTTTTTTTTTAAGATCAACAATGGTTTCTAAGCATTAGCGATTAATTGAGACTGTAAAGTTTCCTTTTTTGGGACTGTTTTGTGCTTGTTTACATCAGCCCTCAGGGTTAGATTATAGATCATTTAAAAAATGATCGGTCAATTAAAATAGCCATAAATGCATCTCTGCCTGATTGAGTTTTGGTAAATATAGCACTTGCAGTTTAGTTTATACAGTATGTGTCTTTATGTCTCTACAATGTGACATCTGGTGGCAAAGTGTCAAGTTGCAATCAACTGAGCCCCGACTGGCTGGGCCTTTCGCTTTAGATAAAATAAAGTTTGATTGAAACAACAACTTAAAACAACAGTTTTTTTGAACCAGACCATTTTTGTTCTGGAACAGTGTGGTTAGTTGAGATTAGTGATTTTAAAATAATAATAAGAAAAAATATGAATCATTAAAAAATAAATGTTAGAAATAAAATCTGATCACACATGGAAAAGAGTATCAAAAAAAGAAAGAAAACAATAAATTATTTTAAAAATTGTATCGTTACCACCGCTATGGGTAGTTTTGTAATATTAATCAGGATGCAATTTATGTTAATATAATGTGCCAATTATTACTTAAGATAATTATAACAATGAAGTCTGCCAAAGTGGGGGGTTTTTTCAGCATCCCAAATGGCTAGGAGTGTTTGATGAACCTATGTTTTGGTACACACAGTGCTATAAAGACTAGAGCTGGGGGCCTTATGCACACACGTTTTGTTTTACAGAAGCAAATTACAACAGATTGATAGATAGTTAAGTGACAGCAAGTGTCTTGGAAATGATCTTTTAAATTGCCGTTTTCAAACAATCCCTCATAAATGCAGCAACACTTGCAAAAATCTCTTTTGCAATGAGTAGGGAAAAAAACAGCCAAAGTAGTGGGCAGCGAAACGCAGATATAGATAGATAGATGTAGATAGATAGATAGATAGATAGATAATAGATAGATAGATAGATAGATAGATAGATAGATAGATAGATAGATAGATAGATAGATAGATAGATAGATAGATAGATAGATAGATTCTCCTCTTTTAATTGATCAACTCTTCTTACGTCTCAAATTAACCCCAGGAAGAATACATGGAAGCATATAGTTGCATCAAGTTAATTATGATCAAGTGTCACCAAGCTTCGCATGTAAAAATAAATAAAATAATAATAAAAAAAACTGAACGGCTTCTTATATCCAAGCGGGGGAGGAAAGAAGGTGGGTTATCCAAGGTGTCTGAGACAGATGAGGGAGGTGGGGGAAAGGGACGGAGGAGGAGGGCAAATTGGGCGGACACATAAAAACTGTAGGAACCGTAGATGCTGGATCATTTGGAGAGTTTGCCCGTCCTCTGCGCACCGACTGTTCCGGAAAACCCGCCGCACAGCCTGAGAGCCGGCTTTTAGAGCTTTCACTGAAGGATAAATGTGCTGAAAAGTCACCCAACTTCTCCAAGGCTCAATTTTTCTTTTACTTTCTTTTTTTTTTTTTTTACGGCGGAGCGCCTGGACTGTTTTGAGTCATCTCTTTTTTTCTTTTTTCTTTTTTTCTTTTTCATACCAGGATACCTGTACCTCTACTGATGGTAAGCGCTCCTCGGCTGCCTGAAACACTCACACTTCTCGCAGATTTGACTAACAGAACATTTCAGAATTTATACGAGGAACTTTAGACGATTTGCGGTATTTTTATTGGGATATTTATTCTCTTGTTTTGGGGCGTCTGAAAAAGCCTGAAAACAATTCGGAACTAAAATGCGGTAATGAAAACAATTTCCCTTGCGCTTTGATGATCCGATTTGAGATGAAGGGAGATGAATGTGATCATTAACATGCAACAGGTTTTGTTCCCGAACACTTATGGAATGACACAACCAACACAGTGAGATCTTTTCCAAACAAAGAGTCCGATTTTCCTGCGCTTCGATTGTTTTTTTTTTTTTTGCCCCCGATCCACTCAAATATGTTTCCACATCATGGTCTGTATTGATTAAAAATATTTATCTAAATAATAATGCAATAAGTACAACAGTTTTTACTTCGGTGTACAGAGGTTCACGCAGTGACAAAAAAAGGAAAATAAATTCATTTTAATTCAAATCTATATTTAGCAAATTTTCCATGCGCAGTTACAATCTGTGAAAAATTTGTGTGCAACTGTAATTCATTGACTGTGAACTTAAGCATTCTAAGATGAGTTTCAATACTAATAATAACAGTAATAAAAATTACACAGCCTCTTCATTATGAGGTGTCGGAAGATAAAAGACGGGGAAGTTGCTTCATTAAAAAAAATACCATCAATCTCTTTTCAGTGATCTCATGGACTATAAATATCTGAATTTTAAGTACAAGAAAAAACAAAAGTAAAAAGTATAGGGCACTTCTGTAGCTGTAAAGTCTCTCTCACTGGCAACATCTGATCAAAATGAATCCTCATCTACTGTTTTATCCCCCATCCCCAGGCCTCAGATACATGGTCTTTGTTATTTATTTTCTTAGAAAAGCAAACAGTCAGAGATCAGAACTCACTAAATTTTGATTGAAGGTCTTGCCAAACACTGAAGAAATTTTTTTTTCTGTCACATTTATGTACTGCATCAAAAAATCTTCCAATGTCTCTTAACCAGTAACATGTTTTTTGACACACTTTGAGTTTAGTTAAACATTAGGAATATATGTGTTAATGCTTTAGTGGCATGAACATGTAATGTGTTTGTCTTCTGTTTTTATTCAAAACGACTATACCTATCAAAGAAAAATGCAGGACGTTTTAATGTGTTTCAGTTCTTCAAAGGAGCAACTGTCTTGAACTATTTTATTGGAGAAACAAATCTCTAAATCTGGATTGTGATTGTTTTCCAAATCTTTCATAAAATTGGGAATTATTTAAAAAGCAAATCTCAAAGAGGAGCAAAGAATCAGCCAAGGAAACCACAATTCATGGTGTGAGTTTTGTGCTACCATTGTTTGGTAATGATAGTCTGCCCTAAACTCCTACAACTCTACAAAACTCTCCATTTGGAAGGCCACCAAAAATAATAACGCATGTAGTGTAATATTGCTTACGTGTAACTACAAGGTGAAAAACACAGCTTCCATTTACGACAGACATGCTGCTGCAGACGCCTTTAATTTTAAAATCAGGTCATAGATCTGTTCCCGTGGCAACTTGTTGCACTCTTCCCTCCCTCCCTCCCTCCCCCGTTCCCATCTTCCCTCCCACCATCTCTGTCAAATTCCTCAGGAAACACATCTGAAGAGCCATGTGCATAGTCTGATCACATTATCTGTGGTCAGAGAGAGACGGAGAGGGAGGGAGGGGACGGAGAGGCAGGAGCAGGACCGAGCAAAGCCAAGGGCAGTTTACTGCTGCGGCCTAATTGCACCCTGCTCTGCATTTGTCATTGCAAAAAAAAAAAAGTGTTTGTCTGCTGCTTGGTTGGAGTGATTTTTGAATCCAAAGCAACTTGATCAAATTTATAGTTATAGTGCTTTGGATTGATTGAGAGGAGTTGAACAGGAAAATTTTGAAACTTCTTTGTTTTTCCATCTCCCAGATTAACAAACATGAAAATGCAAAACTTTGGTATTTTTTCTTTTCAAATTTTGAAGGATTTTCACTGACTGTAATTTTAATTCCCCTTTCTTCATCTTCACCCCACTCTGCGTTGTCTGTGTGCTGTGGCCTGCAGCTTTCTCAGTGGCTGGTTACAGTTACAAGATGTCCTGTATGGTCACTGTTTTTCACTGCTATGAATCCCTGTAATCATGGGAGAGGCCCTCTCTGTACAATGAACGTTTGTTGTCAGAGATGTGCACTCACTGAATCACACTCACACACACACACACAGACGCGTTTATCCCAGCACCCCATGGGTAATAGAGCTGATCATGTTCTGACCCCTCCTCTCCCTGGCTTCGCCACAGTTCTCACGAATATGCGAGTGGCGGCACACATTTAGTGCAAAAGCGCAGACGGAGAGTGCACGGGCGTGCTCGATGTGCCTCTTTTTTTTTGTGTATGTGTGTGTGTTGTTTTTTTTTTTTCACACACACTTTGGATCCAGTGTCATGACCGAGAAAGAAGGGTCATGCCGAGGTCACCCTAATGCTGTTAGGGAAAAAAAAAAGATCTTTGATTGCATGTACAGTGAGCCATGCAAGGGCTGAGATAATCACACAGATACCAAACCTGGCACAGTCGTGTACAGGGAAACTACGCAAAAAAACAGAAGTGTGCATACGCTGTTCTTGGGAATATAATGCTTTGCAGGAGTGTTCAGGCCCCAAGTTTTTTTTTTGTTGTTGTTTTTTTTCCACCCCACGTTTTGTCACATCACAGCAACAAACTCCAATGCATTCTGTTCATATTTAATGCAATAGTGCTCGGTTGTCAAGTTCGAGTAAAAAAGGAAAAACTCAAATAAAAATCTGAAAACCTGTGTTTGTATTCTGGCCCCTTAACACTTGCACTCCAAATAAAATCCAGCGCTGTCTTCACAGTTTACTTAAGAAGTCACCTAATTAGCAAATCCAGTCCACCTGGAATTTAAGCTCGCTAAAAGTAGAGCTGTCCTCTAAAGGCCTCTGAGATTTGTTGGAGAATAACCAGAGAAGTTTCAAACAGATTAGGTTGTTAAGTAATACGCCGCAATACTACTTAATCATCATCCAGAAATGGAAAGAGCATAGATCAACTACAAACCTACCAACACACGGCCATCGATCTAAGCCAACAGCATCTAGAGGAGTTGTAGAGATCCACGGCTCTGGTTTGAGAATCTGTAGGCAGGAAAAGCATAAGCCATGCCCTCCGCAAATCTGGCCTTTGTGAAAGAAAGCCACTGTTTAAAGGAAGCAACGAAAAATTCCTGCAGTTTGTTGCAAGTCATGCCAGGAGCAACATTAAAAAATGGTGTCAGACTATCACAATGAGCGCAAAACCCATAGTGGTGGCAGCATGATGCTGTGGGAATGCCTTTCTCTAGGAAGTATGTCAGAGTCAAGAGGTGGCCCTACAGACTCTCTTCTTCAAAGAAAAATAAAAGTTAAGGACCACGTATCACGTTTTTCCACTTCACCATTACGCACTTCTTCCTGTTACTCTTTCACACACATACAAAAGAAAATAATGATATTAAAGTGAGGAAATGTGAAAACCTTTAAGGGGTGCGAATACTTTTGCAAGGCACTGCATGTGTCACTCTCTGTATACTACTGCTTGGATGTGCAACAAATGAAAAAAAAAGCATAATTGAAGGCCTGCACTGCTCCTTAGTGCTCCCTCACAAATTTGGCTCTTTTATAAGTGTGACTCAGCATCAGATAATAAGTTAAATGACCTCTTAGAGCCAAACGGCACGTCGTTTTATGTAGATTAAGCAGCTCTGTATTATTTCCCTCTTTAATCCGCGTCGGACGCAGTTATTGAACAACGTCTGTTTGCTGTCTGTGTTGAGGTTAGAGCAGTAAGTGATCAGCTGTCTGTTTTGTGGCACATACCTCCTTACATTCCAGTTGCAGCAAATAGCTAGCTTACCCACAACCCAAAATGATAAGCCTTAAAGAGACACTGGGTCTCTCTGTTACACACCCACACACACACACACACACACACACACATTCTCATGTGCTGGTCTTCAAGTAAATGCCATGTAGCAACCTCAAGTGTTTGCAGCCGCGTTGAGTTTACAACCCCCCCTTCGCCCCCCTCCCCGTGTGTTTTCGTCTGTATCTTTCAGGAACAGGGTCACTCCAACGCCCTCTTGCAGCCTCCCAACACCACCTAACATTTCCTGGAAGAACGTGTCCATTGCGTGCTCCCAAGAAACATGGACTGTTTTCCCATGCTTTCTTTTCTGTCGGTAAGTTCATGGACAGTCCTCTCCCCTCACAGGGACCCTCAGGGGTTTTTTTTTCTTTTCTTTTTTTATGGCATTAGTCGAGAACTGAGCCAAAGGTGTTGGGTAGCATGTGTGCACGAGGAAGGGTGCCTCTTTTTCTTTTCTTTTTTTTAAAAATGTGATGCCAGCAAGCAATGAGAAAGCTCTGAGGTTTGCTCCATGAGTTACACATTTGCTATGACCCCAGGGCTGCCTCTTTTACTTGTGCAACTGTAGTGCAGGAGACAAGTGGAAAGGGGTGGAGGGAAAGAGGATTGCATTTAAAATGCTGGAGTCTGGAACCAGCTGTTTACATTCGGAGGATGTCACCAAAGATAAACAAAAAGCAGACTATCTGATGGGAGTCTGCTTTACTCTAAACATGACTGCATTATTGAAGGTAATTAGTCTGCATTTAGCGGGAATGGGTAAATAAGAGGGTGGGATGCGGGAGTTTGTGTGAGATGCATTGTGGAAAAGGAACAAGTAACCCTTCTTTCTCCTCATGTCCTCTGACCCACCTGCTTCAGCTCAGACCTGTCCTAATCATTTATCGCCCTGTTCCATCTGCTGCCCCCGCCAGAGACATCATGATTCCTGGTAATCGAATGCTGATGGTCATTTTATTATGCCAAGTCCTGCTGGGAGAGAGCAACCATGCCAGTCTGATACCTGAAGAAGGGAAGAAGAAAGTACCTGGCCTGCAGGGTCGTTCGGCCGCTCAGAGCCATGAACTGTTGCGGGACTTTGAGGCCACGCTGCTGCACATGTTCGGCCTCAAGAGGCGGCCCGCGGCCCAGTCGCTCCGTCACCGTGCCCCGCTACCTGCTGGACCTCTATCGGCTGCAGTCGGGGGAGGCCGAAGAGGCCGGAGTTCACGACATCGACTTCGAGTATCCCGAGAGGTCGGCCAGCCGGGCCAACACTGTGAGGGCCTTCCACCATGAAGGTAGGGATGCCCGTGGGGAACGTCTTCACAAGACAAACATCGAAATTAGATGTTAGTTAATGCACAAATTATGACGTTTATGTGAGTGTTCTGTTGAGGAGCTTCAGCGGCAGCGATGTGCTTTATAGCATGGCAGCAGATTGCAGAGAATTTAGACTAAGACAAAAAAATGCAAGAGTGCTCCACCCATCTCGCCATGACCAAGGAATCTAAGGATGTGGTCACCAAGCACAGTCTGCAGAGAGTCATAAAATTCAGCTAGACAAGCTCTCCAGAGGCTAATTTGACAGAGCTCTGTGTGTTTGGTTTGTAACTGAAGGAAAAGACATACCTTCATATTACTGACCTACACTTCTTGCTCCACCCAGCAGAACAGGGTTTTTAAAAAAAGCCTGTTCTTGGCGTCGAAACCTAGCGTGATCTTCTCTCATGTCCCCAGTTTATATGCAGGGCTCTTTAAGAAAGATCGTCCTCGACGTGCAATTGTCTTTAATGCTACTCCGCAGCCTTCTAAATAAAGGCCTCCGCTGCAAACAATGTAGGTGCTGAGAGAAAAACGCTGCCGTTCTTTGGGGCCGAAGGGCAAAAGCCCGTCTCATGAGCCAGTGGGTTGAAAAAGACGAAAAGATCAGAGGGAATTTCTGTGCATTGAGACGGCTACGTTTTAGCTCAAATGCAAATGGTTTCGCTTGCATTTTACAAGAAACTAGCTTGATAGAATTAAAAATACATATATACAGATGTAGAAAAAAAAGCTTCAAAGCCATATTCTGTTTGAAAGAAAAAGATTCAGAGTTTCCAAAATAAGTTAAAATTTAATTATGGTAAATGTCGGATTTAGGAAACTGGGAGTTTTTATGACAGAAGAACAATGACTAAAACTTTTTTTTGTAATTTCAAACACACTTCAGAACCACACCGATATCAATCAAAAAACAAAAAGCTATGGCCTGGCATGAGAGCTGTATGACATGATAACGTAGAGTAAAAATACCCAAGTGTCACTAAACAACTAAAAAAATTTAAAAGTAAATATTTAACATCCTTTAATAAACTCAAAAAGCAAAAATTTTTCTGTCTATAAAAATAAAAACAATTATAAAGGTGACTGTAAAAATCAGAATTACGGTGTTTAAATCAACATGTATATTATACTATAGGACAAATATACACACTAAATGTAGTTAAATATTTGAAGTATTTATTGTGCCATTATTCTTCTTTGTAGCGTTTTGCTCTTCGTAGATGAATACAAATATAAGAAGCTAATTTTAGCTGTACAATTAGGCAGGCTGCCTGTTCCTGTGGGGTCTTCTCTTCACCTCATAGCTATTTTAAAACATTACTTCATGATGCTCAGTCAATGGCCAATCATGAGATTCCCATGAGCTTAGGTAAAAAATACAACAGTTTTAAGATCTTAAGATGTTGATTGTCACTGTTAAATTATTCATTTCTATTACTTTTATTTACTGTTGTTTTGGATGCTAGTCTATAGACTTGAATAAAAATCTAGAATAAACACTAAAGGAACAGTGCAGATTTCCACCAGTTTTTTATTTCCACTTTAAAGAGAAAAACAGAGTGTAATAGGCTGTTATTAGTCAGGCTGTTTAGGTGGAGCTGGATCAAGTTGGGTCATAACATCCAATTACAAGTAGAAAAAACGTTTCAATTTGTGTTTAAAACAACACAGGTGCAATGTGCACTTGAAGTAATCCTAAGCTGCAAGCCAACTCCTTGTCAGTTCACCACATGCAAGTCCAGAGTGTCCCTTCCTGCTTCTTTTCATGCCTGAAAATAAATAATCTTTTTTTTATTTATACTTCATTCTTTTTATCAGACTTTATATTTCATGCTATTTTCACTCGTTGTAATTCTAATCTTTGCAAATACAAGAGTATATGATCACTGATTTATGAAATAACACCTACTGCAATAACAAACGTTATTTTCTTACATCGCATGATTGCATTGGTATTATATCACAGCAAGTAGGAAGTGAGGTGTTATCAATATGTTCCAAGACAGATATTTCCTTTTTCCACGGTGGAGAGAAAATCATGCTACGGGTGTGTTTGCCACCAGCGGTACAACTGCATCAGACACAAAATGACAAAAAAAAAAAAGCCATTTTGTTTGCAGTCATGTGGTTCATGCAAGAGCCGGAATGACAAATATTGCGTCAATGATTTCATTACAGTCTGGCTATTCACGTTACCCTATGAATAGCTCAGCTTGTGCATGGGTCTGTGCATCTCTACAACCATCTACCCTCACCTCCTTTGCTGAACTATCTTAATAACATGCTTTGAAGCATTTGAAGTGGGAGAGCTTGCTTTCATGGAGCACTGTTGTGTGATGGTGTGTGACTCAGTCAAGTTCAAACCACAGGGAGGTATAAGAGCCTTCAGCAGATGGATGGTTAGATGAGGAGACATGTTTACAGGAAAGGCAAAGCATTCATTGTGGACTTCAGCCTGGAAAATTATCATTTTTGTTGACCAGGTGTAATGGGGAAGGGAAAAAAAGTCTTTTTTTTTCTGTTAAGCTACAAAGCAGACAAGACAAGAGAAGTGTGTGTGAGCGTGTTCAAAAGCCTGAATATCCTTTGGTTTTGAATGCATAGCATTCCCACACAGTGGCCTTTTCCTCCCCCTGGGCTTCAGATATATGAGATTCTATCGTATTTGTCTGACTCCTTAATGATTATTCATGATGAAAATGATAAATGTCTTAAGTGGACAAACTGCGGAGGCAATCAAAAGCACAGCAGGTTTTAATAATAAGAACCACCTGGGCCAGATTAGGGCCTGGGTGTGAAATAACAGGGGTGGATTGAGCAGGAAAATAGTAGACACAACATTCCTTTCCCCAACAATGGTGATCTTGCCAGAAATCTGCAGACTGTGAGTGGAACAGGGAGCCTCCACTGTGTTTATGCTGTAGCTGTGGTACGTTAATCACCACCCTCGGTGTAATGCATGTTTCAGCAAAGTGCTCAAAGAAAGGCACAGGGAGATTGGCAGGATGATCGTAAAAGAAAGGTAAAGAAAATGTAACTAAATTTTGACCTACTTATGATTTCTCCTGCCTCGGAGATCTTAAAAGGCATGACAGGAAAGTGATGTCATTCGGGTAAGGAGGAGGGATCTTAAAAGATTAACAGATGCATTTATTTTATTCCAGACTTTCTAAGCGTTATCCTGACAAACATCCCACGCTTTTTCTCTTCCTTATTTTTAGAGCACATGGAGAGGATCCATGAGCTGGGTGATGGAGAATCCATGCCTCTCCGCTTCCTGTTCAACCTCAGCAGCATTCCAGAGGATGAGCTGCTTTCCTCTGCAGAGCTAAGACTCTACCGTAGTCAGATTGACGAGGCCGCCTCCGACGACCAGAGCCTGCACCGCATAAACATCTACGAGGTCCTGAAGCCCCCGCGGCCCGGGCAGCTCATCACCCAGCTTCTGGACACGCGCCTCGTTCGGCACAACGCGTCGCGGTGGGAGTCCTTTGATGTCAGCCCTGCCATCTTGCGCTGGAGTCGCGAGGGCCTCCCTAATTATGGTCTGGCTGTGGAGGTTCTGCACCTCAACCAGACCCCACGCCACCAGGGCCGACACGTCCGCATCAGCCGTTCGGTGCACCAAGAGCCCGGGGTGGACTGGGAACAGTTACGCCCTCTTTTGGTTACTTTTGGTCATGACGGTAAGGGTCACCCGCTGACCCGGCGGACCAAGCGCAGCCCCAAACAGCGGGGCCGCAAAGGCAGGCGCAACTGCCGGCGCCATGCACTGTACGTAGACTTCAGTGATGTAAACTGGAATGACTGGATAGTGGCGCCGCCTGGATATCAGGCATATTACTGCCATGGGGAGTGCCCCTTCCCCCTGGCAGATCATTTAAACTCCACCAACCACGCCATTGTTCAGACGCTGGTGAACTCTGTGAATAATAACATTCCTAAGGCCTGCTGCGTACCAACAGAGCTCAGCGCCATCTCCATGCTCTACGTGGACGAACATGACAAGGTGGTCCTGAGAAACTACCAGGAAATGGTAGTGGAGGGCTGTGGCTGCCGCTAAGCGCACAACATCGCAAAAACACTTGGACAAAAATAACGCTTTGAACAAAGCAATGTGGACACTAAAACAAATCAGAAGGTCGTTTTTTTTCTTTTTTTTTTTTTAAATGTTCACTTGGACCCTTATTTATAACTCTAATGAGGTGTATGTTTGTCTCACTTTTATGTTTTCTTTGACAATATGATCATATATTTTGACAAAATATATATATATTTATATCTACACATTAAAAATAAATTGAGTTCTTATTTTAAACATAAAGAAATTGTTTATCCTTCCATATTGTATATTGGATTTTGTAAGTTGTTTTTTTTAATCAAAATATAGCAACAAAAGAAAAAAATAAACACCCCCAAAAGTATTAGGTTATTTGCTAGAAATATTTATTGCTTTCATAATAAAATGAACTGCATTCTACCACCTACAAGCCATGTCACAAAAATATTTTTTCTTTATTTAGCAAATACAATTTTGAAGTTATTTATTGACTTTTTTTGAACCAGTTAAGAACCAAATTAAAAGACATTAAAATATACTTAAAAAAAATAAAAGAAAATTATCAACAAGAAATCTGTCAATCTCCATTAATCTTTGTGGAATTTAAACTGGAATTAATTCAAAACAAGTTTAATTATATGAATTACAGTTATGATTTGTTTTTCAATTTGGATAGATCAGTTCTGAGTCAAAGAATGGGACAAGAGAAAGTATGAAAAAGCAAAGATAGAACTGACCCAAGCAAACATTACCAGAAGAACATCTGAATTCATAAGACAGGTTTATAAATGAATACACCAGTTTTCAGAGTTTGAAAGTTGTACAAACCATCAGATTTTAAATATGAATGTAGTCATTTCCACCTGGAGCCTCTACCGGATTCACATAAAAAAATTGATTAAGTGACATCACCCTTAAAAAAAAAAAACTTAAAAAATAAATTTAATTTGTACATTTATTATTTCATTTTTTTAATGAAAAGCTCTTGCAAAGATATTTACAGAGGATCTCAAAGCTGGTAGGTCTTTATGTTATTGAGCTTTAAATTTCACTTTAAAGTCAGGTAAGCTCACATGTGGTGGATGTGATACTTGATAAACCCATTCCAACCTTGTTGTGTTCAGCCTGACTGTGTTAGGGTGACGTTTTGTTTTCTTTTTGTTGTTGTTGTTGTTCCAGATGTCCCCACGTTGGAGGCATGACTGTGTCTGATGCCCCGATACAACGTGGCTGAGTCCTCAGAGAGATCAAAGGTTAGACGCTCTGTCTCCTGCCTTTGTCTTCTCTGGCTCATGCCGGCGGAGGAAAGACGGCTGTCTCCAACGTGTCCCCTGACAGACAAAAGACTTAACATAACTTATTTACAAGCTGACGACTGGCTCAAATTATATGATAATGTTTAGAGAGAATCCCTTTGAACTGCTGAATGACACTCTGGCCTGCATTGTCTGCTAGAGACAATATTTGAATGAAAACAATGCAGTTTGATAATAGCATAACAATATTTTAATGCTCTTGTTCCATAGTCCTTGAACTATACCAGGTTACTTGGTGGAATTAAACCAAGCACATATGAATACCAAGCACATGTTCCAGCTAACGGATCAATAATTGCTTTAAATAAAAACTACAAAAAAATGGCAATAATTCAAAGCCACAGTTAACTACCTTCTACTTCTAAGTCAGAAAACCAGTGGAATATGCTAATTATTGTTCTTAGTGATCAGCCAGATAGAAGCTACAAGCTAACCGCTATTACCAATGATACAATAATTACTAATAACAGCGGCAAGCTAACTTACATTACCAGGTGAGCTCAGTTACTATTGGGAGTAACAGCTGTTTGCAGTGAGAAGCTAACTGACAAGTAAACTTCTATTAGCATTGTAAAGAAAACTATGATTAGCCACACAAGCTAAAAGAGGATGCCTTTTTTTGTTGCTTTTTTTATTGCATACTTAAAAACTAAAAGGACATGATCGCCAGCAGCACTTTGTGTGAAGAGGATGTAACGAGACAAACTGTCAAAAAGTGCAAATAAGCAGTTCACTTCTGCAGCTTGCTGTAAACACTCAGCAGGCTTATTGGATTTTAAGGTTTGCTAACCATTTCTGCTTGGATTTGGCCAAATATTTTTAGCTGACTGCTGATAACGACCCATTTTAAGTTTTCTGGCAGAGTCCAGCAGAATGTCCTGGGATTTCACAGATTTTAATAGTGCCTTGCCTCTTAACAACCTTCTCAGGGCCAGTGGAGGGAATGCAGGCCAAAAGCATCACAAATCCTCCACCACACTTCACAGCAGACACGTGGTATTTTTCAATGTATTCATCCTTGACAAAAGAAAAAAAAACTAACCTGGAGTGTTATTGCAGAAAAGCATTTTCTCCATATTATTAATATTGATATGGATAAAGATATTGACATGTTTTAAGCATGAAGGGATTATGACAGAGTTTAAGATTCTGATTGAGAATAAACCCGTAGTTTTCCCCTTTATAGTGTTAACCATAGGGGATGTTGTTTGAAATTTCAGAGAAAAAGTTTAACACTTAATCAAATGTCAAGGTTCAAGCAGAAATACTTCCTTCTGGTCTTTAAAAACAACACAACATGTTAACGTATAGAGGTAGGTTCAAACTTTCATTGGCAGATTGTATTTTTTTTTTAAGTTGGAGAGTCACTGTTGTAGTTTGTGTCAATGAACACTGTGGGAAAATTTAAAGTTTAAAAAGACATAACTTGCAACATGCATCACACCTAATTTTGTTTTATTTATTGAACAAATCACACAAGTTTGATTTTATCCTAGTGCAGGATCCTGAAGTGCCCTCAGGCCAACTAATTGCCCCTTTACTTCTCTTTGATGCCTGCATATCAGCATCAGAAAGAGGGGGCTCCTAAACGAAGGGCAGACAGAAGAATTGTATTTTGAAGTGTTTGAAAACGGGGGGGGGGGGGGGGGGGGCTGGGATGTGGGAGGTTTTTTGATCCTCTTTGTTCACTTTCTTGGGAATTCAATTGCAAAATCTCAACCAATCCATGCTGATATTTTGAAAGAACCTGCTATTTATAGTGACAGTACATATTACGTAAACAAAGGGAATGGTTGGTATTCTGAGGCCTTGAGGCTAATATTTAAAACTACCGAAGCACCTGTAAAGCTGCCATTCAGTTTACTTGCCTGCCTGCTTCAAGACAAGCCATTAAAGTTTAGGTTTCGTGCAGGAAATCCACGTAATCCTTTAAATGTTCTGAAGAAATTCAGGAAATCAAGGAGCGTGACTGAGTGCGAGCGTCTGGGAAGATAAATGGGGGGAGATGGGGTCAATTACAGAATGACTCTTATAAACAGATTCAGGTCTTTGTCATTCCAATGTGACGTGCCACTTAGTCTCCTGCCGAAACTTGTTCTCACGCAATTACAGGTGAGTCATTAGGCAGCGGATCTATTGACACTACTGGCCTAAGTGATGGGCTGGAGTCTTCAGAAAGGCTTTTTACTCTGACATTCCATCGTAAAGTAGAAGGCGAGTGTTTACAGACAGTAAAAGCACCTCCGAAGAACAAAGGACTACGAGTTCCAGTCGCATGGCTTTGTTTTAGTGGGAGCACTCGAAGACTCTGTTGTAGAAATGTTCCTTTTACTTCTAGACGTCACAAGATGTTGGAGATTTAATTGTACATTTGTGTGTGTGTGTCTACATCAACCTTCCAGGAAGTCATGTGACTTTTACTGATAAGGATCACCTTAATTAGAAAGCACTGGAAAGCATTGTAATGGTAACAGAAGAAGGCAGTTTCATGCAAAAAGTGGTAACGACACGTATTCTTGTTTAACATTTCGTCAATGGCTGTAATGCTTGCAGGAAACCAGTGCAATTTTATGGGAATCCTAATAATATCAAAGTTGGAAAAAAATGATGTGAGTAGAGAGAGCTTAACATTTTCAGTTGTATAACTTTATGAAATGTTTATATTATGTCAGTTGGACAATCTCTGATAAACATCCCGCTTTCTCTAAAGCAAAGCATGTTGAAAATTTGCATTCTACCTAAACCAGATTAGCAACTTTTATAATGTAAACAGCCGTTATAAATTACGTTCATTGAAAACCATAAAAAAGCTAAATACTTTTAGGATATAAATATTCGTGTACCTACTTTGTTTCGAGGGCCACTGTTAGATTTTCTTCTTTGGAAACAATTATTGTCATATGACAAAAAACAGCAAAATGTGTTAAAACTACCAAACACCTTTTTTTTTTCTTAAGCAAAAAACACGCCAATATAAATGAGAAGTGGAGGTTTAGCAGGGTTCTGAGGGATTTATTGTTTTGGTCTTTCACCACACATCCAGATTATGGTGAATGTACATGAGCTGCCAGAGTTTTGAGTTACAACAGAGGAGATCCAAAGTAAAGCATTCAGCTTGGATCTTTTGCTTCCCGCGGTAAATGAAGAATACTTTCTGAAAACACGTGCTGCTCTGGAATGTTTCAAATATCATTTTGAAAAGCCTTCAACACCACATACAGTGCATTGCAAAAGTATCCAGACCCCATGTAGTTTTCTAGTTTTTTTGGAGGGGGGGGTTTCTCACTTTTTTAACCAGAAGGGAAATTATACTCAATTTTCAACTGTTTTTACAAATAATAATCAGGAAATTGTGGCTCTCCTTTAGGATATACCTCAAGAAAGTCTCCACCTACTAAAGACATCTAAATTCAAAAATATTTGATTGTTCTTATCTATAAAACAGCGTAAGTTCAGTGCAGTTGGATGAGAAACATGCAAGGACAACAATTTACAAATCTTTCCACTAATTTGTAACTGGATATAGGTCTGGAGTTATTATTCAAATGCATTAGTTTTTATGTTTGTTGATTTATAATCTCTAGCAACACAGTTTTTTCTCTATTTAGTAAATAGGTGACTCCTGAAAGCAATTAGTTGCTTGCTTTTAATTGGTGTGAGAGTATAGGAGGCTGAATACAAGTTCATGCCACATTTTTAAGATTTCTATTTTAAAAAGTCCAGAAATCAAGTATGATCCTTTACTACTATCCTATCAAACGGGAGTAGATAATGTGGAAAATATTACTGGCTCTAGGTGAATGACTGCACAGTGGCAGCAAAAACATACAGAGATATAATTTTTATATGCATATTTCTCTGTAGGTTTTCCCTAGTGGATATTTGAAAATTAAAATAGTTTTATTTTTGTAAAAACAAAACAAGTTAGTTATTCTCATTTGTCCTTTATCTCTAAGAAGCAATTATCATCATTGCAGTAAATATTAATTAAAATATTACTGTGTCTGAGCTGCGTGATCAGGACTTATTGCTGCACCTCAGAATATCAGAATATGAAAATAACGGGGGGGTGGGGGGGGTGGGGGTGGGGGTGGGGGGCTTAAAGAATTTTGAAAACCATATGAAAAAAAATATAGGAGTGTAATAATTTCTGCATGTCACGTCTTCAAATTGTTCAGGGGCTTAATAATAAACTGTTTTCTTGGTTCATTAAAACACGCAGGACTCTAACACCCTGGGAATGACTTGGACAGCGCTGCCATACAGGAACAAGTGCACTTAGTCTCAAACTTGAAATAATTATTCAATACTCTCTCGTTCATCTCTCCGGCATCAGGAGTGGCTATCTCGATGACAGCTCATGTCAGTGCTGCACCAGGTCAGGGCCTCTGGTTTCACTCTCACACACATGCATGGAAACATACACACATTTCTTTATATACTCTTTTCTAGGGTATATCATTTTTACACAAAGACCATGCACGCACACACACATTCAGATTTGAAACCTTAAACTCTCCCCGCTGTCCTTCTGTAGGGGTTATCTGTGTGACACCTCCTCTCACCCTAGCCTGTGACTCATCTCCTCTCATCACACACACCTCTGCACTGGCACATGTTAGCCAGGACGCTCAGCGGAGCGTTGAGGGGGATAAGGCTGTCATCGATGGAATACTTTGACCTCCAGGTCGTCGACTCAAACTCACGCAGATGCTGAAGCAGGCTGGAGTCTGGTAGGAATGGGCAACAATCCAGGTCAACGCTCATATTTCAGAGACATCAGTCAGATACAAAATCGGCAACATTAGTAAGAAAAAAATAAAGAAAAAACAATCGGACTCGGTGCAACTCGTAATATATGTTTGTAAAAATCAGCTCTAGCACGTTTCATCAAATTCGTTAGGGCAGATATCTTCTTGACCACCCGAAGCAGTCTCTTTGTGTTTGAAAACTTTTTTGGTCCGAGGATCTTCTCATCAAGAGAAGCAACACACCAAGACAGAGAGGTGAGGATGCAACTGGGTTCATGTTGCTGCAATCACAGCTATAAGCAGAGCTAGCATGAAAAGAGAGGCTGCTGCAGCGAGCGAGTTCTCTCTGTCAGAAGAAAATCTCCACACGTGTGACCACACATTGTCATTTTATGGTGCATTTAAATGTTAATTTTGCATGGATTTATCCAAAAACCATCCAAAAAATATTGATTTGTGACTTAAAACTGAGAATTGGTAAAAATAAAAATAAATAAATGCAATTTAAAAGTTAAGTTTTCCTACTCAGAGCCATCTTGGTTCTATTATTCTTAACATAAACTGTGTGTAAGCACCTGATCTGCGGCTCTCGCTGAAACAGTTCGCGGCCGAGTGTGAAGCGGCCGGGATGAGGCTCAGTGCCTCCAAGTCCGAGGCCATGGTCTTGAGCCAGAAAAGGGTAGAGTGCCTTCTCCGGGTCAGGGGGGTCGTCCTGCCTCAAGTGGAGGAGTTTAAGTATCTGGGTATCTTGTTCACGAATGAGGGAAGAAGGGAGCGGGAGATCGACAGGCGGATTGGGGCGGCGTCTGCCGTGAAGCGGGCGCTGTACCGGTCCGTCGTGGTGAAGAGCTGAGTCAAAAGGCGAAGCTCTCGATTTACCGGTCGATCTACGTTCCCACCCTCATCTATGGTCATGAGCTTTGGGTCATGACCGAAAGAACGAGATCACGGATACAAGCGGCCGAAATGGGTTTCCTCCGCAGGGTGGCCGGGCTCTCCCTTAGAGATAGGGTGAGAAGCTCGGTCATCCGGGAGGGACTCAGAGTAGAGCCGCTGCTCCTCCACGTCGAGAGGAGCCAGTTGAGGCTCGGGCATCTGGTCAGGATGCCTCCTGGACCCCTCCCTGGTGAGGTGTCCCGGACACGTCCCACCGGGAGGAGGCCTCGGGGAAGACCCAGGACACGCTGGAGGGACTATGTCTCTCGCTGGCCTGGGAACGCCTTGGGGTTCCCCCGGAGGAGCTGGAAGACGTGGCTGGGGAGAGGGAAGTCTGGGCCTCCCTTCTGAAGCTGCTGCCCCCGCGACCCGACCCCGGATAAGCGGAGGAAAATGGATGGATGGATGGATGGATGGATGGATGGATGGATAAACTGTGTGTAAGCACCTGTGTGCTTAAAGGGAGAACATGTGTGTGTTCTCCCTTTAATACCAGCCCAGGCTCACAAATTTGCAGTTTCATGCCCTCCTCAAAATGTTAAATGTCTTGGGTGTCTGTCAGTGGTGTCCCACAAAAAGGCCCCTGAAGGAAAGCTTAATAACAATAATTGCAGCCTATGTGATTAGAAAGAGTATCAGATTTTTTCATCTTGACAACTGCTCTCAAACAAAGCACGCAGGAACGATGGGTCAGGGGGCACAAAGAGTGTTAGTGCACGTGATTAAAACTCCCTTGAAAACAATTTTTTTTTTATTTAAGTCTCCCCGCCATGGGAAGTGCCCAGAGTGGAAATTTCCACCTGTCAACGAAACAACCTGCCGGTTTAAAATTTGGTGTCAAGTGCCAGTGTCGCTGCGTGGACGGAATGCTTCCTTTGTAGGAAAGTCTCTGGTGTAATTTCGGGCAGGGCAGGGTGTCGCTGCAGTAGGCCTTTCTTCCTCAGGCCCAGTGCAGTTTCATTAGATACGGCTAATGAAAAGATGTTTGGCCCCATTGCTTGGCCCCCAACCGACTCTGGCCTGTAGTTAGAGTTTTTACCTCCCATCTCCCATCAAACAGGTGTGCTGGCTTGCCCTCGAGCTTGAGTCCTTTTTAATTTCTGTCTCATTTGTTTTTTTATTTTGTGACAATATAATATTAAAGTAGCATTTGTTTCAATCAACTGAATGTCAAAATGTTTAACTTGTCCTCTGAAAACAGGCACAGGAGCCTGTTTTTATGAACATCTCCACTCATTAACTCTTCATAAGGATGATGTGTCATGTGATGGTATGCATATCCATTAAGTGTAATGTTGCTTGGTCATGTTAAAACCACAGATTTTAACTTTTTACTTGATTTCTTTTTTTGTTTGTTGTTTAGAAATAGCCAACATAACGTAGGCCTAGTTTTGCCATGGAAGAGGAAGTTTTTTCCTTTTTCTTTTTCACAAAACAGCACTTTATAAGTTAGCTTTGGACCACTACAGGTGCAAGAGTCATTGCTGCAGGATTCTTCTGCAGCTGAAGTGAGGGCTTGCAGGATCAGAGAGACTTGTTGACCTATAATCACTTCAACTGGAGAAATGTTCCCTGATTTCAAAACATTGGTTGTAATTACAGTCTTCTGTGTGGCAGCAGAACACAAATTCAGCCTCCAGAATTCCCCCCCACCCCTCATGACAGTAATCTCTTCAAGGCAAAAGTCCAAAACCTCATGCAAAAATCACAATTTAGGTCTAATGGCACAACTTTTTTAGCTTCGATGTATTGAATATTGGTTAAAATAAATAAAAAATAAAAACTATTGAAAATTATTGTCAGTTTAATATTTAATGGGTTGAAATAGATTATTACAGAATATTTTTCACATCAAATGACAGATAGCGAAAGAGTCTAGTTCAACATCTTCCCTCTGCTTGGGATATTGTATAATAGCAAACCTGCTTCAAATGTAACAATAATCAAGTAAGTTAGACGGCAAAAGGTTGCATTGTTTTCCATTTATGGGCATCAGAATAATATGCAATCACACATTTTGCTTTTACAAATCTTTTTGTAAAAAGCAGAAAAAAACACAGCTACCTTCTCCTTCCACCTTGTAGTTATGCACTACTTTGTGTTGGTGTATCAGATTAAAATCCCAATTCTTTGAAACTTCAGTCTCTTTTCTGACTTCATGTTAGCTAAAAAACTGTTGCCGACTTCTACAGACATCACCTAATCTTTGGAAGTTGGAAATTTTTTTTGAGTTCAGCCTTTTGTTTAACCACAAACATTTTTTTTCAATTTTGCATCAGTAAATATCTTATATCCCTTTTTTAAAAGAGAAAATATAATCCAGTGTCATTTCTAGCAGATGGAATACAAAAGTGTTCACGCACACACACACACACACACACACACACACACACACACACACACACACACACACACACACCACACACACGCACACACAAAAATCACCAAAATAATACTTCAGTTGGAATAAATATTTATTGTAATGCAGATGTTTTGTGAGTCTGCTTCAGGAGATCACATAGCAAATAGTCTTTGCACATAAGGAAAACAAAAGTCTGAGCAGAGGTAAGGCTAGAGCTAAGTTTACTTGGATCATAATTTCTGGGCCCATGAAAGAACTCAGAAGTCTCTGGCAAAGTGGGAAACTCCTCCAAGATTCTTGTAATTAAAGTTATTTATACATCTCTGCTCTCTTTCTTTCCTTCCCCTGTTAAAGTGTCCTTTCAGCATGATAATAGTTTATACACAGCATGGTGTCAGCTGGTGACAGTTCGTTGTTTAGTTACAGATTCCTATTTGGGGTTACGTGTGGTGCCTCCCTTTCAGCTGCATGATCTCTGAAAAGAGAAGCGGTGTTTGGCTATATAGCATGGCTGGAGTTAGATCTCCATGTTTATTTGCTAACAGACTCCCTCTGTGTCCATACGCAGAGCCTTTGTGTGACTCTCCGAGAGGCAGGTGGATTGTGCCTTGGGCTTGCGGGCTACAGTTTGAAAGCAACAACGAGTAACTGGAGACGTAACACGACCCCGAGGCAATTAGGCCCACAATGTGGACGGTCTTTCGCATTCGCCCCTTTTGTGTTGCTAAATACTGTTTAAGAGCAAATAAAATGTTGAACTTTTGGTGCACTGGTGGTGTGACTGAGGGGGAAGTGTAAAGACAGCAAAAACAGGTTTGGTTTTCTTTCGTAATTTTTACCTCTTTCTTTTTTTTAAACATAAATTGCCTGAGTGACTTCAAAGTTCACTTTTCAAAGTACTTTACTATGGGATTTCTTTTGTAATGCAAGCATGTGAGGGATTTAGGCGGAGTGGAAGTGACTAATGGGGAACATTTAGCAGACCCCTCTCTGTGTTCAGGAACCAACTGCAGAAAGGTGTAAGGAAGGCCGGAAGCAACCACAAACCCTGCATCTACCTCCTTCCCTCCCTCCCGCCGCTCTCCCACCACCCACTTTTTTTTTCCATCCTCCCTTCAGTTGCAATATACCCCTCTTTGAATGGAGCGTGTCTACCGGATCTACCCAGGATGAAATGTCATATCTCAGACTGATCCTTATCTCTTAATCGCTTCCTTTGTCTCCCATGATTCCCCAGACCTTACTCGTTGGACACTGCCCTTTGATGTGTCAACCACAGTTAGGAACGCTGGGGGTGGGATATTCTTGATCTGTGTCTGCGTGCCTGCGTGTGTGTGTGTGAGTGTGTGATTTGAAGAGGCAGTCTGGTTCTGCTCTGTGCTAACAAAAGCCCCAGAGGTTATCAAGATTCTGCAGTAAAGCAGATCACTGGACGGGTTTAGTTCTGTGCCAGACGGAGGCTCAGGTCTCCTGTGGCTTTGATAGGCTAAATACAAGAAAGTAGGAATGTAAGTTTTTAATTGCATACATGTGCATGCTGTTACTTATGAATGCACCAGGAGGAGCGCTCGAGGACAGGAATAAGATTACAGCTTGGTTTTGTTTGTACACTTTGTGTGACTCAGTAAGAGACAAAACATACTGAGAGCAAATACACGTCAAAGTTTTAAAACATTATGGTTTGACAGTACCTAAAGTTTCCCTCAGACTGTTATGGCAATTTAAAGTCATGACATGCCCAGGAGAGAAGTCCCTCATCTCCCACTTGTTGCTGAAAAAAGCTGGTCAGCTGGCTGAAAGAATGTTCCAGGACTTTGTGCTCTCTCAAACATGATATGTTTGGATAAATTTCCACTCACAAAAAATAGATGATCTTGCTGCAACACTGTTTTATCAGTTGACATGGTCAACATGTCTGTAGGCGATTGGGATATCTTCAGGTCAAATAACCTTACCAATAGAAGTACTTCAAAACCTTTAGCAGCTTTTGGACTTTTTAAAAAATGTTTTTTATCATAAATCTAAAAATTTAAAGTTTTTAGATTTGGTTCTGAAAATACATTCAGAAACAGAACATTTGCGATACCTAGGAATGAGTCTTTCATGTGGCTGTGAAGGAATGGCAGCCTATGTTTACAGAATGGTTTCAAATCATACAAGATGGATAATCTTTGAGCATGATGAGTCTATTCAAGATTTTTCAATGGGACTAAGGTCTGGATTGTGCAACTTCAAAATGTTTAAAGCTTTTGAGTCCTTCAGGGATGGATTTGCTTGTGAGCTACAAATCACTTCCCTGCTGTTTAATATTGCTTGAACTTTACGTGAAATAAATAAATAAATAAGAAAAATGTTCGGAAATTCTACAGACGTCTTTTTGTGACTTTCTAAACGGATTATTGTTGATGTGCTTTTGGATTAATTTTGGTCACTCAGTCACTTCTGGGAAGGTTCACCACTGTTCCATGTTTTCTCTATTTCAGGATAATGGCTTTTACCGTGGTTCTTTCCAAAGCCATTGAAATTACTTTATGACCCTTTCCCCACTGATAAATGTCATCCACCTTGTTTATCATCTGTTCCTCATTTTTTTTTTTTTTTAGATCAAGACAAAAATCCTCCTGGTGAAACATTTTTGCCTGCTTCCTAGTGGCAGTAATCAACTCAGTGTGTGGCTTGTGAAACGTGTGAAAATCCGATTAGTCACAGTTTAGGCATGTTTAAAAAAGCAGTTGATTACGTTTTCACATCAGGCATGGTTGATTTAGATTGTATTACTTCAGGTGAGAAAACAATCACAAATTAAAAGCTTAATTTTCAATTGAATTTAAATGTCTTTATTATCAGAGAAAAGGCAAAAACAGAAGAAACTTGCACAATTCTGCATTGATGATTTTTTTTTTTTAGAAAAGATTCTATTAATATTTCACATCAATAATATTTAGTGTAATGAAAAAGAAATTAGATCATGTGAGGTAGTTTCGTTTTTATGTAATCACCATGGTGTGGTAAAGTCATGATATTGTAATAGAAAAATGATCTCTTGAGAATCTCATACTCGCCTAAGCCCACATGCGTTCAAATGTGAATTATATATTGAATCAAGCGCGAAACGAGCATAAAACTAATTTAACAACCTGCGAGTTTAGGACATAAACACAACCGTTGAGCCTCAGACAGCTGTAGCTCTTCTTTCTTAGATTTAGCTCACATTAACAAAACAAGTGTTGGAATATCTGTGACATCTTTTCAGGTTCAGACTACAGAACCATTACAACTGAAGCATTCACTCGTCCTCACACAGTGGATCCCGCTGACCCTGATTGTTCCTGAAAAAAAGGATGATTGGGGCGTTTGTCCCGAGACATGACATGAAGAGACAAGTCGCAAAGCCTCAGGGCTTGTTGTCAGGCCTGGAGACCAGACCCAGGACCATCGGGTCAGATCAGGTCTCCTTGCTGGTTTATGTTTGCTTTTTGTTCCAGTTGTTGGTTTGACTTTAGGTCTTTTGGGTTTAGCAGTTTAGAAATAGTGACGGCAAGTGGTGTGTGTGTGTGTGAGTGTGTGTTTTTGTAAAGCAGAGGAGCCAGAACAAGACGTGCAAAAATATTTTCAAATACACACAAAATGAGGCCTTTGAGGAGAATCTGTTAGCACATCTTCAAACAAATACATGAGCTCATACTTTTGTGAATAGATATAAACTTCACGTCTGCGTCTTCACAAAGCTTACTTGTCCTGGCGGCTTATTTTGTCCGCCAAACATCCGGAGCTTCATTCTTTGGTCCCAAAGGAAAGTTGGTGTTGAACTCCGGGGAGATGTGGGTTCATTGTCTGCACCCTCTGGTGGGCAGGGTGCGGCAGCACAACCTGCTTCTTGTGTTTGTTCAGAAAAGGATTCTCTGTCTGTCTTCTGCACACAGTAAAATAAAAAAATAGAAAAAGAAAAGAAAGAGGAAAAACTTTACAGGTGAAAGCACAATAGTTTGTTTGTGTGGGCGTCCGTCCAACCAGAATCAGCTGCACATCCAGACAAAGATTGGAGAACAAACTCACAATTTAAAGGTTGTTTCTACAGGCAAAGGAAACATTCTTCATTTGTCTGAGAGAGCAAAACCCACACTGGTCTCTCAGCCACCGGAAGATAAAGAACAAAGGTGAATACCAGTAACGTCAAAGAGAAGCTGTCACTATAATATTTGTCTGTTCCTATTATCTACATGGATTTGCAAGTTGGTGTGCAATATAAACAGTCTACTTCTTGTCCAGGATTTAGTCGTTTCAAACTTGTCCTCATTTGTGATTGCTTTTAGTGGACTGTTTGTTGGTTTTGGCAAAGATATATGCAACTTAATACACTAAAACATTCAGAAGGAAGACTATAAACATATGATTTGAGCCAAAAAGGACTGCTGCCTCATTTCCTGGGGGACAGCTCTGCTGCTCGAGGGAATGTTGATCATAAACTTTATAATATTTCTTCAGCTTGTGTATAGTAGGGCCTTCATTAGGTACTTTAAACCAGAAACTGAGCTGATGATACAAGCAGCTCCGATAAGATGCATTTGCTTCATCAAACACTTCTCTTGTGAAGAGAAAAATAATCCGGGCCTTATCTCGTGAACTTTTATTTTATGGATTGAATTTAATTTATTTCAGCTGAAATCAGAATGGAAATCAAGAGTCAACATCAGACTGTTTTCTGCAGACTGTTCTGCCAAGGAAAATTAAATGCACTGAGTTATGCTGTTTGTATGTTGTGGCAAAGGCCTCACATGATCAAATAAACGATGGGCTTAAATTGAGACAATAAGGTTATGTTTGTACAGAGTAATAAACCCCAGAAGGAAAAGGCTCATGTTGAATGTCAATGTTCAAAAACTTGTGGAAAAAATTAAAAACAAAGGGAAACTTTGAGCTTGCAGTGGATATTTATTGGCTAAGGCTCGTCGGGGAGCTTCATTGGCTGAACAAAAGCAAACTGAGGGTATTCACAATAGCCAGAAAAACCATCCATCCATCCATCCATTTTCTTGACACCCTTGTCCCTTAGTGGGGTCGGGAGGGTTGCTGGTGCCTATCTCCAGCTAACGTTCCGGGCGAGAGGCGGGGTCCGGAAAAACCAGCAGAGCATAATTAAAACAACGAAAATGGCTAAAATATCAAATGAGAATGAGTGTTTGAAAAAACGGATTCAAGAACACACATTTTCATACTTTTCTTTAAGAGGCGTGTTTGTTACTGTTGCAGAGAATAGTTATTATTCAGTTCCATGTTTGAAGACAAGTTAGATGTAAAACAGAGCAGAGAAGAAGGATGAAATTAAAGAGCGTCAGAACATACAGCCATAACTTACAGAGGTGTGATGATGCTATAGAAAGCCTAAGATGGAGCTCAATGCACAAACAAAATTACCAGTCGAGAAGAGATAATAATAATCATCCAGCACCATATTGAGTTTATAACTCAGAAATTTGTCTAGTGAGGTGGATAATAGCAGGAGAAAAGTCTAAAAGTTGGAGCTTAGAAATCCAACAAACTTGCATCCTACACAATAATTTAAAAGGACAGTGGTCAGGATTCACTGTAATTAGCCACTGTGATGAAAAATCCCCTGAGTGAAAAACTTTAATTATAAAAGAACAATTCCCTCTGCCCTCAGGAATCATTTCCACTCTGATTCTAACCCAGAATTTCTACCGAGTTAGAAGAAATACTAACCCAGGAGTATCCTTCGATCAACTCTGTAATGCTTAAGTGAAACATAGCGCAAGTGAAAGGACGCAGGTAAAAGTGTCACTTTTCCATGTCAACTTAGTCTGTACTTAATATGAACTGACTTATCTGAAGTGCAGCAATGTTGCTGTCAAAATGTTCATGTCTCATCTCGTGTTACCCAAAGTGCATAAGTCATGTGCAGATAGATTTCTCACCACATATTGCCCGTAAAATTAATTTTAAGATGCAAGTGAAGACAAACTACTGATCTGCAATCTGTCCTTCATTCAGCTCAGACACTGACACTGACACTGACACTTAAGCAAAGGAGCAGAAAATGGAGAATATATCAAACTCCTTTTTTTCACTACATTAATGCACAGGCCACTCGAACAGAACCACGCTTGTTTTACATCGTTATGTTACAGAGTAGCATTAATTTCATTACTTTTATTCACGTAAATGTTTTAACCTATAGCTAACATTAATTTCATTTTCGCTGGGGTGTGTGTGTGGGTGTGTGTGTGTGTGTTTTTCCCTAGATTTTCCGGTAACGATTGTAAAGTTGTAAATTTTTCATGTGTTACTTTCTCGTAGCAATTTGTTGCCATGGCAGTGAATCACCGCCTCGTGAGGACATACAAAAAGAGGAAAAACTGTGAAAGTCTACAGCTAAATATTTTGGTTAGTAATAAAAAAAAACGGAGATGTGGAGTCACACCAAACAAACAGAGCTGTTGTCTTGGCAACGGTCAGAGCCCCTGCTGCGTTACTGTGGAAAGGCCATGAAAATGAGCTACATCTAGGAGCAGACCTCCCAGAGGTGGGTCGGCTTGGAGTGCTTGACGGACGTCAGTTAAGGAAGAGAAACATTTTTTTTTCTCTTTCTTATGGCTCTGAGGAAACGTAGGGAAGAATACCGTACTAATTGAGTGCAGGTTATCTCAGAGCGTTGGACACTGTGAGGGGGTTTCCAAAACACTCAGTTATTCATCCATTGCATTTGGGAGATGATGTACACACACGCTCGTGTTGACTTTAATTCACACATGCTCACACATATGTTCACCTCATGCTACCTAATATGCAAGATAACTTACAAAAACCTTTTATAGGAGCCAAGTTAAGGCGACACTTGAGTCTGTGGCGTGATACGATAAAGAGGAAAACAACGGATAAGTATAACGATTGTTTAAAGAAAGACGAATAGCTAAAGGAAACTGTTTGACTGGTCAACATGTGGTGCCTGCATCTGTGTGTGTTTGTGTGAGGCTCGCGGCCACAGTCATGCCCGGAAAGGCTTGGAGCACAACCAGTCATTAGGAAGTCAGGCCGTCTGGAGCGCATTATGGGCTGGGTACTGTAACTCTTACAAGCAGAGAGAGGCTGCTATCAAATCTGGGATAAGGGGTAGGAGATGGCAATTGGAGACCAGAGTGTAAAATGAAACAAATAAATCATGATGTTTCTGTAAGACAATTGGTTTAGAAAAGGTTGAGTTTCATGCCTTACATGATTCAGAGGGTTTGTTTTTCTTATTTCAGAATTTCAGACCCTGGTTACAATGCTCCACATGGATTTTTTTCTTCCGTAAAAAAAAAAAAAAAATATATATATATATATATATATATATATATATATATATATAATATATATATATATATATATATATATTCTATATACGTATATATATATACGATGACATAATGTTAATAGATTATTAGACAATATATCCATAATATATAATTTTATTATTATATTATTTATATTGCTGGCACTAGGATTCTGATGAAAAACGTAGCAGCTGCGTCAATCACAGTGGCATCGACTAACTTAGAATATAAAACCAACAATATAACTTTGTAGACACGAAGACACCAACACCACTCTGATGTCCAACGCTCCCGCGTGGCTCACATGTTTTTTTTTTGTGGTTGGTATATGTGTACGTTGTTATCCGAGTCATGACTTTGTCAGGGCTATGGTCATTCACACATGACCATATCCAACCTATGGGTTTTTGCAAAATTGCTTATTAAAAAAATCTCCACTTGAATATCTCTGTTTTTCTTTCTTCTGTGTTGTTTTTCTTTTTCTTCTTTTAAACAAAATCTTATTTGAAAATTGAAGAAGCTGGAAAAAAAATACTTCAGCAAAAATATTTCTCTATTAAACAGAATTGTTCCTTTTAGGTACTCCGCACCTTAAGACTTAGGTTGGCAATGAAAGTAGAATTTAAAAAATTTAAATGAAAAAACTAAAAATGAATTTGACACAAAGATGGAGGGGAGAACAAAACGGCAAACAACATGTGCATCATCTTTTAGGATAGCATGACTGTTTTGTACCATTGGAAGCACAGGCTTAAATAAGCAGATTGCAGACAAAAGTGTTTCAGAAAGTATCTGTATGACAGAAGTATGACTGCAGTGACACGAGGCCTGCATAAGCGCTGAGACGAAAGCCACAGCGGCACACGTTTTTACTTTACATCACAACAACTTGACGTGTTTTGGTCCGTCTTGTCAAATCAGAGATTAGATTGGTTCTGTTTAGGTTTTGGAATTGACATCAAATGGATATGATTCACTCCAGACCATACACAAGATTATTCAGTAGGAAAAAAAGAGGAAAAAAAAGCCTGGGAAGGAATGTTAGTGTACAGCGGAGGCATAACAATGTTAGAAGAGAAAGACAGACTCCACATAAAAAAATCATCTTTGTTTGAATTTTAAAACAAGTGTTTGGTGGAAATGTTAAGAAAAGCTCAAAAGTTTTAGGATATTAGAGCTATTCATTCTGAGTGTCTGAAAAGTCTGGGAAAAGTCTTAATTTTATTCATCTCAAAGATAAGCCTTGAAAAGGCTTTAATTCTCACTGTTTTTCAAATTCAGATCTTCATTGGTTGTGTCTTGAAGTCATTCATTGGTGCCATTACACTTGAGAAACTACAATGCATAAACATTCACCTTTTACAGCCAAACCTCAAAATAATCATATCCTTAAAATTGGTATCTATAATCTATGTCTATACATATATTTATGGTTGGGACGTAGCAATAATGCTTAACACTGTTCTGTTTTCAAGTAGCAGATTTTTTAGTAAAACATCTTAGCTAAACTCTTGTTACGTCTAAGTCTAAGCTAAGTGTGTTTGTCCTAAAGGAGTATAAGGTTAAGGTTAAGGTTAAGTAAGGTTGTCCGGTTGTAAACTCAGTGTCAGAGCAAAACTTCCTAACTTCAGTAAATTCAATTAAACAAAAATTCCCCATATGTACTAAGAAGTAGGATTAAAGGTTGTTGTTCTCTTCCAAATAAAACACACAGACCTTGTGAATTTATCCCCAAGTCTTGATTAGGAATGTGTTATGGTCTAATGCAATGGTCCCCACTGCTGGTCCTCAGGGTCCACTGGCCTGCATGGTTCAGATGTGTCCCTGCTCCGGTACAACTCATTCAAATCATTACGTTAACTCCCTGCCAATCCTCCAAGAACCCGAGGATCCTAATCATTCATTGGGTTCAGAAGCAGAAGCTAAAACATCTCTGATCCTCACATCACCTACATAACACCATATCCACAGGAAAATATGGTTTTGGCAGCGTTACACTTTGAGGTAATTTTTTCGGAAAAGGAACTGAACTTCTTGCCACTTTAGATTGAAATATTTCAGAAGATCTGCAAAATAGTCTTAAGATTGTAAAATTTGAAGGATTTGAGCAAAAGCAAATTAGGAAATTAGTAAGTGTTTGAGATCAAGGTTCCTACCTAAAGCACTACGTCTGAATATCTTGAGTTCAATTAGATCTTTTGTTGTTTTGGGGGTTTTGTATTAAGCAGCAGGGTATGGAATCTGCCTGGAACACATCTGGCCCTGGTGTTACAGCAGCTGACATATTGAAACACCTGTTTTGATTTATCTTGTTTGGGTAGTTGGCAACAGATGGGTTCCAGCACACAGCTTCTTACTCACAGTCGGCCAGAAACTCATTCATTCTCCCAACAAGTATATGCTTTCCCACAACTGAGCAAGGGCTCGGGTTCGAATGCACCTGAAAGAATTAGCACCAGCCGTACATTTTCCCTAGCCCTGACGAATGCACGAGATAAATTCTTTTAAACCCAAAGAAATTAGATGTTAGGAGAGATAAATTATGGACACCAATGTTTTTCAAAGTCTGTTTTAATGTCTTTCATTTTTCAACTTCTCCCTGCTGAGCACAGGTGCACTGGCACACGAGAAAGGACGAGAGATCACAAACAATTCAGGAAGAACACACAAAAAAAGAAAGAGGAGAATATGCATCACACTGCCCTGATATCACCTTTGTGGCACAGCTGCACCTGTTAGTGTGGACCTGAATCAAACCCAGCATTTCACTGAACCGGAGAGCATAAAAACCAGAGAAGCAAATCCGAAGCACAGGTTTTTTCTGGACAAGTGCCGGAGTTTGTCTTTCTGCCTGCCATATCTGGTGTAGAGGGTGAAGTTAAAGGGAGGCAAATAGATCCACCATCTGGTAGTTGTCTAGCCTCTGTGGTCTGCGGGACATATGATGAATTCTATGCAGTATAGACGCCAAAGACATAAAATGGCTGAGGTCAGTCAGTTTAGGAAATCCCAGAAGTGGAAGAGGGCTAAAGATATTCACAGCTTAAATGTTGTTGGAGAGTTTTGTTTTTACAAGAGGCTTGCTTTTTTTTTGTAGAATACCTGTACTTTCATTTCTGGTTGCTGTCATTGCAGACCATGTATCTACTTGCCTAATCAGAGCACTGGACTCCACAGATCATTATTCCCCAAGGTCAGACAGATTACCCCTCCCCTCTCTTTCTGGTCTGGAAGTATGTCATCACAGTCTGGTGTAGGACAATGTGATTAGGCAGGACATGATGTGTTTTGGGAGGAAACCTCAGGCCAGTGTCACAGCACCAGTTCACCACAAGACCAGGTCTGAGAGGAAGTAGCCCATGTGCCAAGGAAGTGTGGGCTGTGCCACTTCAATCCAGGAATTCTTATCATCTTTACTTTTCAAAAGGGATTCACCGCAGTGTGGTTTTCCTCACAGCTGGGACAACAAAGTGATGAATAAAGCAGCAAGCGAGGAAGGATAATGCCCACACATTCACCTCCTCCCTCTTTGTCTTTCCCCTTAACACCCTCGGTGAACTCACCCACATGTGCATACACACACCGGCCTAAAATCCTGGGGCGACTAGGAGAAATTTGTGAGCTGTGGGCCTCTGCTGAGCCACTCTCAAGTGCCGTGGCCATAAACCAAAAAAAGCACTTGCAACATGAAAGAATTCCTGCAATTTACAAGAGGAAGTGGAACATCTGAGAGAAGATGCTTGAATCTTTAGTTTTACTCCTCTGGGTTGAAGTGTTAAAGAGGGAGTGGATTTTGTGACTTGATTTCTCCCAACCCTCATCTCCAACCGGGCCACCTTCAAAACCCTAATTATCCTGTTATCCTGTACTCTACTTCAATTAGGCCCGTCTCTCAGCGCCGAATGTCCGTCGGAGCTCCAGGGGACATTCCTGAATGTGACTGTTTATTTGGTTATCTCTGCAAAGGCCTGCGGTGAACATACTGTAAGTAGGTAAATGTATTTGCTGTAAACCAGTCGAAGGCACGTATTATCCGATTGTGAACCAGCTGAGGTTTTTGCTGGAGCTGTGTCTTGGACATTGTCTGCCTTCAAGGCAGGATTTCTCATATTTCTGAATTTAGTGTGACTTTTATGGTTTCACGGCCTCGTGTGGTGCAATTTCATCACATTACAACCAACTGGGGCAACGTCTGAATATTTTATTGGGATTTCATGTGGTAAGCTACTTTAAGTCGTTTTAAAGAGGAAGCTAAATGATATGCTTTCAGTCATTTTGTAAATAAATATCTTGAAAATTTGGTCAGTATTTATAACCAATATTCTGTGGAACCCACTTTGACTCTCACACCTCTTTCCCTACAAAACACAATCCCCTCAACATGATGCTGCCACCAAAGGATGGTGTGGTCAAGGGGAAATGTAGTGTTTCTACCAAACCACTTTACACACAGGTCAGAAAGTCTACTTGTGGTCAGAGGATCTGACCACAAGTAGTTTTCCTATACTTTTGCAGTTTTCCTACTGCAAAGGCAACTTCTTATTCTTTCAACATTTTCTTACCATTCTTTGTCGCAGAAAGGCCAGATGTTTGGACTATATCGTTAACACCAGTGCTTTTGACAGAACATCCTGAGATGAAGATCTCTACTGCTTCCTCCATCTTTTCCATCATTGCCCAGCCTGTCAGTTCAATTTGATGGGCATGTCTTGTTGTGGCATGTCACGTTCACTAATGTTCTATAACATTAGTGAACAAATGAAGGCCTCAGCTACCCTCTGAGGCCTTTGTAGAGGAGCTGAATTTAAACTGAGATTAAATTACATAGAGGTGGACTCTATTCAGTGGTATCTAAGTCGGAGGAGCTGAATACAAAAGCATACGCATGTTGGACCCATGCATACTTTTTCTTTCTCTTCACAGTTATGCACTGAAAGCTGTAGCTATAAATTTAGAAAATTTGAAGAAAACAAAAAAACATTATGAATACTTTTATAATGCACTGAACATATAGACATGTGAAGTATGCAAATTTACAGCAACCCTTTGGTGGAGTATATTTAGTGTGCATGTTTATGTGTCTGCAGGTTTCCCAAATTTGGGCTGCATTCATGTGGATAATTATAACTTTATAATGATTTCTTTTTCCTCCTCCCTTCCTTTCGACCACATCTGCTTTGGAGGCAAAAGTAGGAAAAGGGTGGAGACGAAACCTTCTGGTTCTCTCCACATTTCCTTATGATGCTCATCTTCCTGCCGACTCTGGACCACCTAAGTTAGAAGCCTTGCGTGGACCCAGAACCATCACTATCAACGCAAGTGTGCTCAAATGTTCCATAATGACTTCCACAGTCAGTCCATAAACACTTTCAGATGCACAGAGACACCCACTCTGGACTACACAGCGCTCCACTCTGCAGAGGTTACATTTACATTGTCGGTTTCCATAATTCCCCCCTAACATGTTTGTTTTTGTATTAGGTTGTTGCTGTTTGTTTGGCTGCCTGTTTTTATGAGATTTCGTTTTTCCGTCACAACAGGAGTTATGCTAACCTCATGTATGTGTGTCAACATTCACATGTTAAACTCCAGGCTATTTACGGTAAACGGTTGAGTTTTCTGGCAGTGGTTACGGCTATGTCAAGGGTAATACCTCTCTGAACTGCTTTAAATGGCTTCATGATTTTTGCAAAATCCCCAAAGTTTAAGTCCACACCTTATAAACAGTGAGATCACACACGGTTGTGTAATTACGCTCCACTTTATGTTAAATGCCATAAATCTGATGTACGTGGCGCGGGTGGAGCTGACACGTTCCTAAAACTTACTGAATGACCTCAAGCTCATTTAGCAGCTTACAGACTGGTTTAGTACTACTGTGAAGGGAAAGTTGTGAGATTATGTATGTCATCTTGTTACACCATTTGTTCTCAACAATGTCTCTTTTAATCTGAGAAAGCATCAAGTCGATGTTTTCATTGACTCAGCTGGTGAAAAACAGCATCTATCTGTTTTCTGTTGGTACGGGTAAAACAGGAAAGCCTCATGGAGGACCTGACATGTTGCACTGTGGATGCTTACAACACAGTACAGAGCTACAAGGCAATCCATAAATGACTTTGAATGAGTCGAGGGCTGCACAGTGGCGCAGTTGGTAGCACTGTTTCCTTGGAGCAAGAAGGTCGTGGGTTTAATTCCCAGCCTGGTGTCTTTCTGCATGGAGTTTGCCTGTTCTCCCTGTGTATGTATGGGTTCTCTCTGGGTACTCCTCCTACAGTCCAAAAATATGCTAAATTATCCCTAGGTGTGTGTGTGTGTGTGTGTGCATGGTTGTTTGTCCTGTATGTCTCTGTTTTGCCTAGCGACCTGTCCAGGGTGACCCCGCCTTGCGAGCGTTAGCTAGAGATAGGCACCAACAACCCTCCCAAGCCCACTAAAGTACAATGGTGTAAAGAAAATGGATGCATGGATGGCATATGACTGTGTAACAAATCTTATGAAGTAACATTTTACTATTTTAATTAATTTACTACTATAAACAGAATTCATAATTATACAGTAATTTATTGCAGACTACTTGTATTTCATGTAAAAAAAAAAACAAACAAAAAAATTGTCAATTTAACTTCTTACTTACCCTTGGATATTTTTCCCAATATGAACCATGCCTTGGCAGCATCAAAACTTATTTTGATTAAAATCTTACACGTGAAGCATCTTGACAAATGGAGACACTGATGTGGACTTGATTGTGGCAAAGAACCCCAGTGACTTTGATGCAACACCTACAGTTTATCTCTTGTCAAGATAAATGTGAATCTGTGCAAACCTCCTAACACATCACATACACCCTGTTGTCAAAGATTAGGTAGACTGTCTATCTACTTGTTCTGACAGGATATAGAGATTGATCTCCAGTAGTGACATTTTTGCCAGCAGACTGTAAAAATCTGTTACGTGACAACAGAGCATCTCCTGTAGATGTGAGAAAGAGCAGAGGACAATAAAAGCAAAGATTAAGATCAGGCTCTCAGCAAGTCTGCTAGTATATCTTCAGAATTGCCTTAATTGTGGATGTTGATATTTCAGTTTGTTGAGAATATCTCTGCAAAGAACAGATTTTAATTCCAGCTGCACTGGATTTCCAAACCCGACATGAATAGACCCTCATATTTTACATAAATGACGTGTGTGGTGTGCATGTGTGTGTGTGTATTCACGTTCCTGCTAAAATGTAGAAATGAATCAAGATGAAAACATGCGTCAGCCTCTTTCATCTGGTTTGTTTTGCAGTCCCTTCCATCTCATGTGTTTCTGTCCTGGATGAAACTATGCATCAAGTTATGAAATCAGCTTACTTTAATCTGTTTTGTCTCTCCTTCCATCAGTACACAGCCGAGCTATCGCTGCAGTCCTGCATCCTGCCATGCGTGGGGTTTCACAGCTCACGGGCCGCTATCTGGACTTGCCTTGATCTGCCGTCTCCACATGTGGGCAGAGGGGTTGACATATCTACATGTCACAAGATCTAACACGGCTATGCTGATCGTGATACGCCTCCTCCAAGGCGATGTTTCGAACACCAAAAGATTTCAAGACGAGCGTTTCGAGATATAACTCATGCAACTGAGAAGGTAGCTTTAGATTTACAACACTGAAGGCAGTACGGCTTAATATCTGACAAATGATAAACAGATGCAATTATTATATTCTATGTTGACAGAGTTAACAAAACAATAAAATCTTCACAGATAAACTCAAACTTTACATTAATTTCAGATTAACATGTAAATATAATCTAAAAAGCATTTTAAATACAATTTACATGGCCCAACATCATAACATTCATTTGTTTTTTGGGGTTTTTTTTGTCTTTCTAAAATTTTCTTTTCTAAACAAAATACTTGTCAGGTTTTGGGCTTTTCTTTAAGAAAGGCCTCTCTCCCCTTCGGCTTCCCATGGGGGGGAGTGGCCTGGAGTGGAGCTGCACGCCTGAAGCCAGTTGGATCATCAGTTAAGAGGATTTAAGGAGCCATTGGACCTCTCCTCTCTGCCGGATGATTATCCCTCCACGGTAGTCTCTAGCTCGTTAACGCCTCCTTCAGAAACACTAGCGTTTGTGATTCTTTCGAGAAAGACCTCTGCCTGTTGACAACCCTCACCAAGTTCTCTGTTTCAGGTTCAGGATCTGGTCCATTTCCACCGGTGAATCTGTCTGCAGCTCTGAACCTCTCCTGCCTGCCCGCTCCAGCCCACTGCTCGTTGCCTTCCCCCCTCCGTCAGAAAGTCTTCCAAGAAGACGTAAGCTTTAAACCCTGGTTCCCCCATCGCACTTTACCCTCCTCTGGCCAGACCATTAACCTGTTCTCTCCGCTTCCAGACGATCGGGCCCAGACCCACGGATCTCCTGCAGGACCTTTGATTGTTGTTTTCTAATAAAAGTAGTAACTCACCAGTTGTTTCCGGGTCTGATTCTGCATGTGGGTCAGAAGTCTACCCTCAATCATGACAGAATCATCCGGCCAACAGTCTGACCCAGCAGGATCTCGTCCAGACCCATTAGCAGTCTTGGCTAGACACGACGACCTTCTAAACTCTCTCTCTAACCAGCAGATTCAGTCTAACCAGCGGTTGGATCGCATGGCACAGCTCTTCCAGGAGATTGATCGTAAACTTTCTGCTCTAAGTTCGCCTACTGCAGCAGCCGGCGGAGCAGCGGGCGGGGCAACAACCAGCGCAGCAGCCGGCGAGGCGGTCGGCGCAGCGGCAGTCCCGGCACAGGGTCCATCTCCATCCCGTTTTAGAGATGCTGTCTCTCCCACGCCAGAACCTTTTTCGGATGAGATCGGCAGATGTGGGGGTTTCCTACTCCAATGTTCACTAGTTTTTTCTCGTTCGCCCCAGTCGTTTCCTGATGACTCCTCCCGCATTTCCTACATTGTTGGATTACTTCAAGGAAGAGCATTAAGGTGGGCTGAGGCCAAATACTCT
Organism: Poecilia picta; assembly: GCA_033032245.1. Lineage (NCBI taxonomy): Eukaryota > Metazoa > Chordata > Actinopteri > Cyprinodontiformes > Poeciliidae > Poecilia > Poecilia picta. The sequence continues at coordinate 16,890,505 of CM065374.1, forward strand.
CAACAGACACTGTTACAGAGTTCATTCACTGATTTTATTTCTGAATTCAAACAGACTTTTGGTTATGCTGAGTCAGGTTCTGAGATCACCAAGAAGCTATGGAGTCTCAAACAAGGAAGCCAATCTGTAGCAGACTTTGCGATTGATTTCCGCACGTTGGCGGCTTCTTCTGGCTGGAATGATGAGGCCCTTAAGGGTGCGTTCCTTCAGGCCTTAAATGAACCACTAAAGGATGAGTTGGCCTATCGTGATGAGCCTGAGACATTGGAGATTCTGATCTCCCAGGCGATAAAGATTGACAACAGGGTGCGAGAAAGATCTCGGGTTAAGAGGAGGCCCCTCCATGTTCCTGCACCAATTTTTCCTCCCAACCCCTCATTTTCTGACAGTGGCTCTGAACCTGCCACAGAGGAGCCCATGCAAATTGGCCGAGCAAGGTTGTCACCCGAGGAACGACAGCACCGTATGAAGACAGGAGCTTGTCTTTATTGTGGTCAGTTGGGGCATTTTGTGGCTGCTTGCCCGTTGCAGTCAAAAGGCAGAGCCCGCCGGTAGGCTCGGGAATACTGGTGGGTGGAGTAAAGAAATTTGATTCCCGAGTAACACTCTCTTGTGCTCTAATTAATGAAAAGACCCATTTCCAGACCTTCGCCCTGGTTGATTCAGGGTGTGAACAAAACCTCCTGGATGAAGATCTAGTAAAACAACTTCAAATACCAGTTATCCCCCTTCCTGCTCCCATCCAGGTGGCTGCTCTTGATGGAAACCCATTGCCCAAGATAACGCATAAGACCAAATCCATTAACCTTCTAGTTTCAGGTAACCATTGGGAGTCTCTAACATTTTTTGTGTTTCCTTCCCCCCAGGCACCTGTTGTCCTTGGTTTTCCTTGGCTGTCCTCGCATAACCCTCATATCAATTGGCGAGAGAATAGGGTGGAGTCATGGAGCACCAATTGTCTGGCCTCCTGTCTCCAATCAGCTTGGGGCGCGCCCCAGGTCCTAAACTCTGAGGAGCAGGTTAACCCTTCAGCGCTCACAAATGTACCTTCTGAATATCATGATCTGCACAGAGTCTTCAGTAAGTCTCGAGCTTTGTCCTTACCACCACACAGACCCTACGACTGTGCTATCGACCTCTTACCTGGCGCTCCACTCCCCTCCAGTCGCCTCTACAACCTATCTGGACCTGAAAGGGAGAGCATGGAGAAATATGTTAATGAATCTCTTGCTGCAGGTCTTATTCGCAAGTCCTCTTCACCTGTAGGTGCAGGGTTCTTTTTTGTGGGGAAGAAAGATGGAACTCTCCGCCCTTGCATTGACTATCGGGGACTCAATCAGATTACAGTCAAGAACAAGTATCCGTTGCCACTCCTTACTGCTGCTTTTGAACCCATCCAGGGGGCCACCATTTTCACTAAACTGGATTTGAGGAATGCTTACCACCTCATCAGAATAAGAGAAGGTGATGAGTGGAAAACAGCATTCAAAACCCCCCTAGGGCACTTTGAATATTTGGTAATGCCCTTTGGTCTCATGAATGCACCAGCAGTTTTCCAGGCACTCGTAAATGATATCCTTAGAGACTATCTGAACCATTTTGTATTTGTGTACCTTGATGATATACTCATATTTTCCAGATCTCTTGAGGAACACAAAAGACATGTTCGATTGGTCCTTCAGCGCCTGATGGAGAATCAGCTGTACGTCAAAGCAGAGAAGTGCGAGTTTCATGCCTCTTCTCTCACCTTTCTTGGGTTCATCCTCGAGAGCGGGCAGGTGAAGACAGATCCAGTGAAGATCCAAGCCGTCCTAGACTGGCCCACCCCATCAACCCGTAAACAGTTGCAACGGTTTTTGGGTTTTGCCAACTTTTACTGCCGTTTTATAAGAAATTACAGCCAGACGGCTCTCCCACTTACCAGCCTAACTTCCATTAAGAGGCCTTTTGTCTGGTCCTCTGAGGCTGACGAGGCCTTCAAAGAACTTAAGAGGAAGTTTTCTACTGCCCCCATTCTCATTCAGCCAGATCCATCCAGACAATTCATCCTGGAGGTTGATGCCTCAGATACTGGCGTGGGGGCTGTCCTCTCTCAAGTGTCTGCCCCAGACAATAAGCTCCATCCGTGTGCTTTTTTTTCCTGTCGGTTGTCTCAAGCTGAGAGAAATTATGATGTGGGGGATAAGGAACTCTTGGCTATCAAGTTAGCCTTAGAGGAGTGGAGACATTGGTTGGAAGGGGCCAAACATTCCTTTATTGTCTGGACTGACCACAAAAACCTGGCCTACCTGCGTGAGGCCAAACGCCTCAACCCACGACAGTCACGTTGGTCACTTTTTTCTCTCGTTTTGACTTTATTATTTCATATAGACCTGGTTCTAAGAATGCTAAGCCTGATGCCCTTTCGAGACAGTTCTCTGCTGACCATGAAGAAACTTTGCCAACATTATTCCTAAGTCTTGTGTTTTTGGGGCCCTCACATGTGGATATTCAAAGGGAGATTCTGGAAGCCCAAAGATTAGAACCGGACCCAGGATCAGGGCCCCCTAACAGAATCTATGTTCCCTCCGCAGTCAGATCGAGACTCCTCCATTGGGCTCACACTGCCAAATTCTCATGCCATCCGGGAGTCAATCGCATGCTCACACTTATCCGTCGTTCATTTTGGTGGCCCAACCTTTATGCGAACGTTAAGAGTTATGTACTCGCTTGTCCGGTTTGTGCCAGAAGCAAAGCCCGCAATCAGCCCCCCAGTGGGCTGCTCCAACCTCTCACCATCCCAGGTCGCCCCTGGTCACATATTGCTCTCGACTTTGTCACTGGTTTGCCACTGTCTAAGGGTTTCACCATCATCCTCACTATAGTAGACCGTTTTTCTAAGGCTTGTCACCTCGTCCCATTACGAAGACTCCCCTCCTCACAGGAGACGGCTCAGCTACTTATTAAACATGTTTTTCGTCTTCATGGAACCCCCCTTGAAATCCTGTCTGATCGAGGCCCCCAGTTTGTTTCTAAGTTTGGAAAGAGTTTGGAAGGGCTTTAGGGGCCAAGGTGGCGCTCAGTTCCGGTTTTCACCCTCAAACTAATGGCCAGACTGAGCGATTGAATCAGGAACTTGAGGCCTGTCTCCGTTGTGTCTGCTGCCTCTGATCCCACCTCTTGGAGTTCGCAGCTTCACTGGGTTGAATATGCCCATAACTGTCATGTTTCATCAGCTACTGGGTTGTCACCATTTCAATCTTCCCTTGGCTACCAGCCACCATTATTTCCTTCTCAGGAACAAGAACTCTCTGTCACCTCCGTTCAACACCATCTCCGTCGATGCAGGCATACCTGGAATCAAACCATCGCGGCCCTGAACCGCTCCGCGGCTCTGAATCGACGCCTAGCTGACAGAAAGAGAACTCCTGCACCCTCATACCAACCTGGTCAAAAGGTATGGCTCTCCACCAAGGACATTACACTGAAATCGTTTAATAAGAAGCTTTCTCCCAGGTTCATTGGTCCTTACGAGATTTCCTCGATTCTCAGTCCCACCTCAGTTCGTCTCAAGCTACCTGACTGTTTACGAATCCACCCAGTTTTCCATGTTTCTTTGATTAAGCCCGTTGTTTCAAGTACCTTGTGCCCTCCTGCCAACCCCCTCCACCCGCCCGGGACATTGATGGGGGCCCCGTGTATTCGGTTCGCCGTATCGTGGGTGTTCGACGTCGTGGCAGGGGTTTCCAGTACTTGGTGGATTGGAAGGGTTATGGACCTGAGGAACGGTCCTGGGTCCCTCGGTCCTTCATCTTGGATTCGCGGTTGCTCCGCGATTTTGAGGCATCTCGTCCATCCTGCTCCTCTTGGCCGCCAGGTGGCGGCCGTTGAGGGGGGGGGGTAGTGTCAGGTTTTGGGCTTTTCTTTAAGAAAGGCCTCTCTCCCCTTCGGCTTCCCGTGGGGGGGAGTGGCCTGGAGTGGAGCTGCACGCCTGAAGCCAGTTGGATCATCAGTTAAGAGGATTTAAGGAGCCATTGGACCTCTCCTCTCTGCCGGATGATTATCCCTCCACGGTAGTCTCTAGCTCGTTAACGCCTCCTTCAGAAACACTAGCGTTTGTGATTCTTTCGAGAAAGACCTCTGCCTGTTGACAACCCCTCACCAAGTTCTCGTTTCAGGTTCAGGATCTGGTCCATTTCCACCGGTGAATCTGTCTGCAGCTCTGAACCTCTCCTGCCTGCCCGCTCCAGCCCACTGCTCGTTGCCTTCCCCCCTCCGTCAGAAAGCCTTCCAAGAAGACGTAAGCTTTAAACCCTGGTTCCCCCATCGCACTTTACCCTCCTCTGGCCAGACCATTAACCTGTTCTCTCCGCTTCCAGACGATCGGGCCCAGACCCACGGATCTCCTGCAGAACCTTTGATTGTTGTTTTCTAATAAAAGTAGTAACTCACCAGTTGTTTCCGGGTCTGATTCTGCATGTGGGTCAGAAGTCTACCCTCAATCATGACAATACTTTTGAGCTACGCATCTCATTTTCTACACGTTCAAATTGCACATCTTCTGAAAGTAATTATTCCTTATTTCTTGTCTGAGGTTTGTTTGGCACAAATTGAGATTTCATGTGACTGGGGGATTGTTTTGTTTCTGTACGACATCCAGCATCTAATCTATGAGCTTACATATTTTTTAAACCGCTTCCTAAACAGAGAGAAGCTACATGTAATCTCAGCTTCCCTCCGAGGGTCATGCAGAGTTACAACTAGCGAGTGAGTCACTGTGTTTGTGATTCATTTTGCGAGTCTATTTTCTCTGTGTCACCTCAAGGGGAATGTTTATTCCCACAACGCAAAGTGATTTCCTTGTTCTTTTTCAGGTAACCACAATCAGGATGCAATACCTCCCTTAATGGATGGCTCTTTGAAGCTCCCGGTTTAAAGTATTCTCTGTAAAGTGTCACTCAGCAGGCAGCAAGCACTAATGACAAACTCTTTTGCTCTCAAGCATGGTGGGTGTTAAGAGGTTTGTGACAATTTCCCTCCAAACCAGAGCGCAGTTTTTGATCTTAAACTGCCTTTTAAAAAGAAGAAAAATCACAGCATTAGCTGGATGAGTACAGGATGGGTCATAAAGCCATAAGCCAAGTGCGTAAGTAAACAGTCACTGAAACCACATCCACACCAAGGTGGATACATCTGGGAACCTCATTTACGAGAGAAAATTACTTCCAACCATAGCACAATTTCAAGTTGTTTTTAAATGTTCTCTGCTAAAAATGCGGAGACGTGAGCCAAATGGGCAAACCTGTCCACATCTGCAGGAATGCTGAAGCCACACAAGCCTTTTCGCTTGAAGTCGGGATCCAATTATGGTTGTAATTAAATGCTAAATAAATATATAATATAATAACATAATCTGAAATATTAAAGCTGCCAATTTAAAACCTTTAGTCTCAGGCTTCTTATTTGATTTTGGGCTTTTATAAAAAGTTTTATTATAAACAAATCAGTCTTTTCCACTCTATAAAAAAAGTGTTAATTTTGTCCAAATTGATAAAGTCAGCAACAGCTCCAGATACAGTTTCTGGTATCAAGATATACAGAAACTATAACTGTATGTAGTTAAATAACTGTATAGTGTATAACTGTACACATTTATACACTATATAAATCTATATACTATACACCTGGTTACACATGTATATTTATGTTTTTAAAGATAAAAACATAAAAAACAAAAAAGGAAAAGGGTCTAGTTAAAAGAAATCCATCCATCCATACATACATCCATCCATACATCATAAGTTACTAGTCCATCACAAAGACAAAATCAAAGTCAAAGGATAGAAATTAAAATAAAATTAGAATTATTATGCAAATGATGAGTTTAGTTAGTAATAATGTTGCTTTTCTGTTTCAAATAAACAAAAATCATATAGTTTTATGTTTTCTTTTTTTTTCATGTATTTTATTCCATAACATCTAACCACTTTCACCCAATTTTGTGGCTGGATGTGCACTAGCTTTACATTTTTAAAACTCTTAAAATGACTCCAAGTGGATATAATGTAGCAGAAATGGCTGGTTTGGAGGAAAACATTTATCACCCAACAACAATGAAAGGTTTCTCATGTAGGTAGACGTAGAAAGATTTGAGAATACCGTGTCATCTTCAAAAGAAACATAGTCGTTTTGTAAAAATTCATTACACACAGAATAAAATATTTCAGGCTCTTGTTTGTCTGAAATGTTAATGATTATGGCTTACAGGTAAATAATAAAACCAAAATTTTGCGTTTCAGGATATTAGAATGTCACATAAAAACCAATCAGAAACATGTTTTAGGCACAAACGCACTCAATACTTGTTTGGGCCTCCTTGCATCTGAGGTCCTGCATCATTGCGGTGTGGAACTGAGTCTGTGGTGCTGTGTAAGAATAATGGAAGCTGCCTTCAGTTCATCTGCCTTGTTGGGTTTGCTGTCTCTCCTCCTCCTGACAACAGCCAATAGATTTTCTATGAGGTTGAAGCTGCACCAAGCAACTTTTACAGAAATATGTTTTCTATTATTTATTTCTTACATCTGTTGCTGTATCCTGACAGCAGCAGACAATCTGTGACAAGACTGATCTCCTCCACCTCCTCCCAGTGCTGCTGCCTTCTGGAGAAATACACCTGGTTAGTAACAACCAATGAAAGCCAGGAGGAAGGTCACAAAGTATCTTCGACTGGTCATTGCTTGATTTTCATCTCCCTGCATTGCTCTATCTTGGATTTCTCCTATTGACTTTGATTTCTCTGGTTGAATTTTAACCTGGCTAATCGCAAAAAGAAAAAGAAGTTACAAATGATGATAATGTTCTGCACTGCTTTAATAGTTATTTGGTCGAAATCATTTTACAATTTACAGTGACTACAATTTCACATATGTCACAGTCAAACGTTTGTAACTGAGTAAAATCCAATCCAATCGTATAAAACACAGTCGACGCCTCCAGCAAGTAATCATTTCTCAACAGCTGAGAGTCCGCACCTTCTGCTCAAAGAAAATAGTACAAGAAGCTTGTTAAAAGAAGGTTAAAAAAAATCTCAAAGATCAACTCATCATGCCCACAAGCAAGAGTTCAGGAGAAGACAGAGCAGCATCCAGCAGCTTCCATGATCCATTCACATGCATTCATGGCTGCTCAACACACACATCCATAAACTTCAAAAGAAAGCAGAAATTATAGCCTTACAATCTAACTGGGACACTGGCTCACTTTTCTCCCTGGCCCTACTTCATCTGGATTAAAAACACCCACAAATAGAAAACCAGCAAAACACACAAAAGTAGTAGAGCTGTTCCTCTTCCTATCCATTCATTTAAAATTTAGTGCAAGTTATGTCAAATTAAGGAAACATTGAGACGAGAATGCTTCACCTTTACCCTGTGAAGATTCCACGTAATGTTGTGTTAAATATCTAAATACCCTCATGCAGCCTCACATCTGACACCCTGAGTTTTTCCCTCTGGGATTATTTGTGGTGTGCAGTTCCAATCCCGATAGCAGCAAACGAGGGATCAAAAAGTTAACATCTGCATCTTTAACCCCCGTCACTCTGCTACAAACCACCATTATCTCGTTTCGGTTCTTAAGATTTGATAGTGATAGTTTCACCGTAGTTCCCTTCAGATACGAGGCAAATGTGGGCATAAAATTTCCAGGGATCGTCATAATATATTACATTCTCTCTGCAGGCGATGTTTAACCAAACCATTCCAAGGATTCCTGGGCTCTTATTATCTCTTCGGACCACCATCCAAGACAAAATAGCAGGCAGTGTTTAGCCATAAAATGAACCTCCAAGTGCTCAAAAGTTTCACAAAATGTTTTTTGATATGTGAAGCTGAAACATTTAACAACTGAAGAGGATGGTATGTTTTTTAGTGCGGGGCGAGCTATATAAAGTACATCTGCTTTCTTTGTTTGGAGAGAAATGTTCTCTCTCATCTTTCTCTTCCGCTATAAATCAGAAACCACAATGGCTCACTGAATAAAAGTCAGGGACGGCCCCGGCTCTGTAGTACGTCTTCCGAGCAAAAGTAAAGTCTCTGTTTATGCCTTCATACATTTGTTTGTGCTGTTTGCCTGTCAGCCACATCAATTCATCATCTGAAACGTCTTTATTTTTAAGGCTCTTTTCGTGTTTGTGTCAGGAAGTTATCTGAACAGGGGGAAAACACGCTTTTGTTAGTTTAAATGATTAAGCGCGAGCCAGTTGGGGGATTTCATTAATTTCCTCTCTGTAATTAATCATCTCGGGTCTTGAACAAGTCTGATTAGTATTAAATGTGTGGAAAAACGGGACAAGCTGTTAACTTGGTTGTTTTTTTTTTGTTTGTTTTGTTTTTCCCCCATCCCCAACAAATGTGAGGCTGTTTTCAAAATCAACCATAAATGAGTCTGTTCCAAAACACACACACACACTCTCCCGTACACAAAGGGCCAGCTGGGTGAGGCCCACCCTGCAGCCTGATCTTGTTAGTGGGTGCAGTGAAGAGCACATCCACACCTCATAGGAAAGAAAGAAAAGATGGAGTGGGGGGAAAAAAAAGAACAGAGAGAGAGCATTGCTCTGGATTCGACCCCTTGTTTTTATGGTTTTTTTTTCTCACGTAACGCTGGTGCGTGGAGTGAAAGAGTGCGGTTGTTTTCTGTTGCATGCCGGGATGCATTCATGTGGTATATGGCTGTCTGATTGGATGATTTCTTAATTAAGCCAGAACAATAAAAGCCATGCATTTAGTCTTTCAAATGATGCACTCTTGAAACACGCTTTCTTTAAGGGGAAAATAAGAAAGCACGCTAAATTTTATGTCTCCCTCGACCCTCCGGTCGATGTCGGAATAAAAAGTCTAGAACTGAGAAATATCAAAGAAAGTTTATTATTAAAAATGGGAAAAAAATGCAGTAACATCAATGCTTGCATGACTAAACTTAATCTGCAGCATTGCCTGTGCAGAAACTCCAATACGTCTGATTTGATCCACTCATTGCCTTTGCAGCTGGAATCCATCTTTTTTGTCTTATTTCCCGTACCTTTTCTTTTATTCAGATTATTTAAAAACTGAACCTAGGCATAAAAATATAAAACCGCAAGTTCTTAAAAACGCCTGTAGTTTGGTCCCAAGAAAAGCATACACTCCTTACTCACATGCTGCTTTTACAGTGTTCCATTACAAGACACCCTAAATCTCTCTTTGTTGTTTTGTGTTTTTAGGACAGGGAATGCAACAACCTTCACCCAACGAGTCACTAACGTTGATCCATCTAGTGACTCACCATTGGCCCAATATTCCCCGTCTTTTCGCCAGTTAGATTTGTGATTACGAACAACCTGGAGCAGCTTTAAAGTGAGACTCGTCTAGTTTGTGATGCTATTATTTTGTGGCAGTACCTAGCGGTAAGTGTGGTGTCATCTATAATTAATAAATTCAGGAATATGTTTATTTACCTCAAGACTTGATTTATAAAAATCTGTTGTTTTGTGTTTTTTTCACTTGAACTCTCAAACATGTGCTGGAAGTTACGTGTTGATGACAACCAGAGTCTGAAAAGTGACTCAAGCGGCCATAATTAATGTCATGCGGTTAAAATACAAAAGCAGATGTTAAAGAAATATGGTCATCATTTTGAAAAGAATGCAGAAAAATGTGGCTGTTGGTCGGACGATGTCAACGTATTTTGCATCTGCATGACATCTCTGTGTTTGCATGTAAAAACATTTCACCTCCTATGCAGGTCTGCATGACAAATCAATACAGCACTTACTTTTTATCACCAACATGCCTCCACATGACTAGCAGCTCTTTGAAACAAAGATATAAGATTTGTCACACTCTGTAGCCCTTTAGAGATTAAATCTTTTTTAAGATTTATTTACACACAAAAAAATCTTTGATATGAATAACATTGTTCTGCTAAAAATGGGATTCTCAGTGGTATAACTCAGAGATGGGGACTCAAATCTGAGTCTTGGATAAAACTCACACTTAACTCGCACAAACAAAACAAGTCGACTCGGACTTTTATGCACATAGCAGAAACCTGACTTAAAAGTTTGGGACTCAAGTCTCATGAACATATCTGATGTAATCAAAAATGAAAAGCTATTTAGTAATACTGCTTCAAATTTGTCTCACAAGTTGGAGTTCAGGGCTTGGAAAGATGTCAAATATTGGGATTTGTTCATTGATGGGGTGCCATTCACCAGCTGCAAAACAAGCCAAGAATGATGTATTTCTCTGTATCTAAAAAAAACACTAAAAGAAGTAGTAATAAGCATTTTATACCTGCAACTTTTGCTGTGTTATATGTGTATGAGTCAATCTCTGACTGGGAAAGTTGGGTGAACTTATTGAACAAGAAAAATGAGAAAAACCTGACTTTGGATTACAAAGAGAACACACTCCAAGACACAGACTGCAGCTCTGACAGGGATGCACATCTACTCCTATCAAAGGCTTCCTTTGATTAATTAGCCAGGGTCACTTACATTATAGTGGCTATTAATGGCTGCAAATGTCTGGCTATTTCAAGACAATCTGTCTCTTGTTAGTTCTTCATGATGTTACTTTATTTTTTTAGGTCTCCTCTGGGCTGTCTCAATCACTTTGGAGAACCTGTTTGCAACAGTAAAACCTTAGAAGTAAAAGTCAAACGAATATAGAACCAAGTTGGAACACATTAAGCCCTCCCCAGCAATGCCTTAATGGCTCCAATGTTATTATTATTATAATTATTATTATTATTATTATTATTATTATTATTATTATTTGCAGTAATCACACAAAGACGCTGTCAGGAAAATTCCTGTTTTCGGTTTCTGCACAAAACAATTGCTGCTTTTGTTTCTCAGGAGAGGGCAGTTTCGAGGCACATATGTAAGAGCAATTTAGTGAAATCTGATTTAGATTAGTCTGTACTAATGCATAAAGGTTACTGCAGAACACAAAGGAGCCACATATTGCCATGGAGGGGGTTCAAAAATGTTGCTGGTACTGTGCTACACATACATATACGTACATATAGGTATGTGTGTGTGTGTGTGTGTGTGTGTGTGTGTGTGTGTGTGTGTGTGTGTGTGTGTGTGTGTGTGTGTGTGTGTGTGTGTGTGTGTGTGTGCGTTTGTGAGCATGTGTCGGGGTGAGCTGGGGCAGAACTCACAGCTGGGAGGGTGGTGTGCTAACACTGCCAAAGCCTCAGCACATGACTCCCACCACTTGTCAAAATCACCATGTGCGCAATAATGTGATTACAGTCTGGTTACTATTTTGATTTAAAACAACAGCTTGTACAGAATAGAAGAAACAAGATACCCCACAGAATGTGTCTGCATGTCGGTGTTGAAAGGCAGGACAGGGTCTGGAACTCAGGGGGAGTGTGCTGGATTTGTACCCTTCCATCAATGCCCCACAAATGGACACTGGGTGGGGGCTTCAGGGTGACTCTCTGGCTCTTGTCATGGATTTACAGGTCGGAGGAACACTTTATGTAATTTTCTCCCCCTCTGCAGCCCCTTACACCACTAACAGCCCCCCTCCCTTTCCTTTCATTTTGGATTACACAATCGCTGCACTACACACAAGGGGTTGTCATCACAGGTGCAGCCAAGACTGACCAGGATAAAAAGACTGCTTCTCACTCAAGATGTTTTCCTTTTAGTTTACTTTTTCACAAACAACTCTTTTACATTTATTTTTTTTTCCTGCCTCTTTACTAAAAACTAATTTTACCCAGCTCTAGTATGGTTTTTTTAAGAGAAAAGTTTCCAGATATGCCTCTTGATGTTGCCTGGCCCTTGGCTAACCCTCGGCTAATCCTTGGGGGACGTTCAGGAAGCCAGTGGAGAAAAGGTGTGAGATCAACAATGCCAAAATCTGCGCATATAAGTCTGTTTGTAATTACGCTGCGTGGTTTTACACACTGGGAATGATGAGTTTCCTTTTTGATGGTACAGTCTTGGCCGGGTGACCAGATGGAAAAGGGAGAGGGGAGAGATGGGAGAAGAAGGGAGGGAGTAAGGGTGGAGTGTAAACTGCAAACAGGCATCCCAGCATGTACGAAGCTGGACCTTATCCACATGATGCTAGTCGGGCATGAAGGCAGCTCTAACGATTCCCTCCTGGGCATCTGGAAGACGGGGAAAGAAAGAATGAGCGAGGTCCAGAACCACAATGCCACCCATCTCGGAGCTCAGTGAAAGAAAACAAATGCAAGCGGTCACAGTGAAGGGATTTCCGGTTTGAGCCTCCCTGGAATCTCAGAGGCTTGGAACATTTGTTGAAGAACCTTAAAGCATCAGGCCTGCTATGAACCTGACTTAGCATAATGCTTGATACCGATAATAAAAATAACTGTAGTTCAATACAAGAACACAAAGACAAAGCGACATTGTTTTTATTCTATGTTATAACTTTAAAAAAAAACATGTGCATCAACATCCTCCCTTGTTGAGATTAGACCTGTGAGATACAGTAAACTCTAGCACCTAAGACTTTGTGATGGCTGTCAAAAGGTTGTACTTTTGATAACCTTTGGCACATCTCAAAAGGTCATCAAAAGCACAACTATTAAGCAAATGTTTTGCATGTTTGAGGTTCGCTACTTTTCTCATATTTGGACCAGAAATTGCAAGTCTTCACTACAGCCTCAAAGAGGTGTGCTATAGAGCTTATTTCTAAGCTGTAACCTGAGGAGAAAATAAAATAAAGTAAAAGACAAAGTTCTTCTCTTAAAACATTTAGTTTTAATCTCTTCCTCATTACTGGAAAATTAGCTGTCCTCCAGTGTTTTAGGATTTCTACTGCTTTAGTTAAGCAGGTATGCAGGTGCACTCTGCATATTCTGTGGCAAAGCAGGGACTTTCCGCGGACAGTTGCGATTTCATATTCACTCATATTGATTGCCTACATTTCTCATGATGAAATCAATCATTTCCCACAATCTGAATGAATACTAGCAAGTTTGATGAGCTACTTGGGTGCCTATCCCCGTTTCTCCTCCATCAGAGCAGCTGCCACACAAATTAGCAGCCCGGCTCATGTTTTGTCCTTGTGACTGGTTGCGTCGCCTCTGAATCTTACCAGCTTGGTGTCGCATACAAATTTCCAGTTTGATGCGGACATCGTTTCCCACCGATCAGTTTACTGTGTGATACTGAGAGCACAGCCATAACAACGTCCGGTCTGAGCCCACATTGAGTCAGCGTTGAGTGTGCACGGACCTCCACGGGATGAAGTACATCTGAGTCATGAATGTCATGAATTTGTGGTTTCCTGTCATATTCATGCTGGTTCTGTTCACAGCCTCTCCCATCACTAATTACTGATTGTTTCTACCTGTGCTATGCCTTTATCTTCACTGGATCTTCAATTCCTCAGATCGAGATTTTCTGTCATTATTCCGTCTCACAACCTGTAAACGTCCTTGTTCCTAATCATTCAAGAGCCTGAACTGCCTCTTGCCTGTTCCCTCGTTGCACAGTGAGTGATTCTCTCTTTGGCTCTGAAATTCCTCTTCTGTCTCAAGATCCTGATAACTGCCTTATGGACATTAAATTTATTTTGCTTCTCTGGCCTGCCCTGTTCATGACCTGGACAGTTCCCTTGGCTGATCCTTTCTGGATTGTGGATTTGTGTTCACCTGTCTCCTTCAGGATTTAAGTTGTTCAATGAACATTTGGCGGAGTACATTTGGAGAACTCGCCCTGTGTGATGTCTTTACCCTGGGATATTCTCTTACAAGGAATCCATCTTTTCATAGTCCCGCATGTGTAACAATCCCCCCTAAGTGGGCAATCTTTTTTCCCCAAACATCCTACTAGGGCGGAGTTTCCATCACGGTTGCATTACATGTCTCTGTGGTGTTTGTTCCTGAATTCCACCTTGATCGGGTAAAAATCCCATTTCTAGTTTCCATAGCATTATCCTTTCTTTGTCTGTGTTTTGCACCAGTTTGTTAATCCTGTAGTGGTTCCAGAGGAGAAGCAGCTGATCACCTTGCACATTCTGGGGGATGTGCAAGGTGATCAGCTCTAAACTCTTACTATTCCTTGGTTGTGGTCTGTATTTTGGTTTTGAATCATACCAGAACTTTTTCTCTTAATGCTTATCTGGTTCTACACAGCTGTCTTTGTCCATATGTTCTGTTTTTCCACCACCAGAATCTCCTGGGCCAAATTAAGACTGAGCAGGTAAGCCAAGTGGGTTCTTTCTTTCTAACCTGAAACTGGCTAATAAATCAAATAACTTCATGAATTATGCAAATATTTTTAATGTGCACACTTTTTGCAATTAAGTCATCTTAAAAAGGAGAAAGATAACAATCTGGACTTGTCATGGTTTGCGGTTTTGATGAGGTGAGTAACGCAGTCAGACCCAGGATGACGTGGTGAAAATGAAGGATTTAATGAATAAACTCACGGTAGTGTTGGTCAATCTGAATCCAGGCTTCGAGGCTGGTACCGAGTAAAAATGGGGCGTATCCGATGAAGCCCCGCTTCAAGGCTTGTGTTGTCTTGCTGAAAACCACGTGACTGGCAACAAACGAGGCCTCGCGTTGCATGGGTCAGTGACTGCTTCATTTTGCGTGTCGATTTTCAAAATAAAAGCGCGTTGAGCAGCGCTGTTATTGTCCATTTGGTCGCATCAGAAGAAGATATTAGTCTTAAGTGTCCAAATAAAATAAATCTTGACCGACATATTTGATGTTTATTGATGATGACACTCATCAAAATGTAATGTTTGTTACAGGTTTTCTCAATTGTAGATTGTTTTTTATATATAACTATACTTTTGTGATTTTATGATGTAAATCTCTTTGAACTCCATTGTTGCTGAAATGTGCTACACAAATAAAGTTGATTGTCTGAAATGGAGCCAGCAAGAGGAAAATCTCTGACATCTGGGAATATTTTGAGATTATCCTCACAATAAAATTATTCTTAAATAATAATTAACCCTTCACCTCCCAATTTCTCACCTTCTGCAAAGTTCCACTATTATTTGTAGTCTGATCAGCAAAAATATATCAGATTTAATGGTGTTGCATAACTAAAATTCAACATGTAGCCAAATATAAGAGATCAGAGCCAATTATAAATCCATGAAAAAGTGAAGCCCCAACAGGCCCTGCACTCCCAAGACACCAAAACATCAAATGTCTTTATTTTCAAATCAGTCTGACATAAAAGAAAACCCAACACAACCATTGACGTTCAACATATACCAGGATTAGATTGGTTACAAATAATTGTAATAATTAAAACATATGACAATTAAATATTGTTTTATTGATTCTTCTGTTACTAAACATGAGTTTGATGAAAACTTTGTGACAATATTGCATTTAGTAATTTTTGGAAGTATGATCCAACTGAACGATAAGGCTGTTACAGTTTCACCAGCAGATGTCACTAGTGAGTAATGAATGAAGCATCGAGTATGAACCTTTTTGCAAAGCAAATGGCTGGAAAGCTTCATTGCTTCATGAGGCTTCATTTGCCCATCACTAACTCACGGAACTGAACAACGAGGACCACAATGAGACAGAGTGGTAACACGACGAGGATCCGACACAGACAAAGACAACAAACAGGTGGACTTAAATACACAGGGAGGGTAATCAAGAAACTAGACACAGCTGGGATCAATAAACAGGGAGGACAGGACAGAGACTCACAGGGAAACAGGACTAAATGCAGAAAATCTCAAAATAACTATACTGAAAAACACCGATCACAACAGGACTAGTGAAGGAAACACCTGCTGACAAAAATTCTGATCATGATTGTCAGATCAAAATGTCAATAAGATTTAGATTAACATTCAGTTTAAGGCAGAAGATACTAAAAAAAGGTAGCAGAATCCCCTCTGAGTCCAGAGGTATGAATTCACCCTAACCCAGAAAGCATGGCCTGAGCTCTTTCATCAAATCTGCTCCACAACAGATGTTGTTGAGCAGACAAACACCGGACTCCTAATGCAAAAAGTTTCAAAGAAACTCCCAACTGGCGTTTTAGCAGGGAACGAACCAACTGCTAGTCATGAGTAAGGTCGTGTGTGCAATGGATTTTGGTCCAACAGGTTTTATGACTCTAGTTTTGTGATGAAACATCTGTTGAGATTCGTGGACAGGTTCCAGCGGAGAAGAACGGGGAGTTTACATGTCTCATGTGTGCTAGGTGTGGCCCAAGCTGTTTAGCTCTCTCTCACTCTCTCTCTGCACTGTGTTTTCAGAAGAGTGGTGCATGTTCTGTAAGCACTGCGGCCTCATCAGTGTGTGACGATGATGGCCAAAGTGGTTCCTTCTGTGCAGCAGAGCTAGACATTTATGTGCTCTAAGGATACTATATGAGATGAGGCAGCTGTTCAGAGGACTGTGTGTATTTACAAAAAAAAAAAAAGAAGACAAGAGAATGACGGGTTATTGCGTGAGCAGGTTGCTTTGGTGCTACTCATAACCCATGAGACCACTTTGCTCCACACACACCGTGTGTGACGCGTGAGGTCACAGCTAGCCGTAGCCCAATGGGAGTTGAAGCATCTGTCTGTTCTGACAAATAGCAAGCACCTGCAAAGAGCACAGAACCTACTAAGACTGGAAGGGACTGAAATGAGGGAGGAAAGAGACAAAGTGCCCAACTCAGAAAATTGGCAACCAGAGACCTCACCTGCTACTAGGTAAATCCAATAAAGTACCACCTCCATGAAAACCTCCCCTGTTGCACCTCTTTGGAATCTCACAGGACTTTTACTGTCCTACATAAAACACACATTTATACTCACGGCATAGCAAGACCAGCTTTATGTGGGATGTTTTTCTTACTAATACGCAGTCCCTCAGGGAGAATCCGACTCATTGGAAAACCACAGACTCTGCTTTTTGAGGTCTTAAAATGGACCACACTTGCAAAAGTTGGCCGGAGCCGTTTTCTGAGTCTGAGGGGAGAAGACTAGTGGGAAGAGAGAGAAAATGAGTGATGGTGAAGAGAAAGTGGGGAATGGAGGAAGGGAGCGCTTGGGATGGCAGGAGAGAGAGGTCGAGGATTGTTTTACAAACAGAATTCCTTTAATTAATCACCCTGTTTGAACAGCTGGCCTTCTCAAGACAGGTCGTAACGGGATCCCTACGTGGAAGTGCGGATTACAGACATGGATTTGGCAGAAAAATATTAGCTGTCAAGTGTTGCAGGCAAAGAGGTGCAAAAGAAGGCCCCCGCTTCCTGGTGGTGAGAGAGCCACAGACAGGAGTGGGGGGTGGGGTCGGGGGGTTGCTTAACATGGTTCCCCAAGGAACAAGGTTGCTCAGAGCGATGCTTGGGCGTGCAGAAAGAGGCCAGGGGGCAGCCACCAAGACCAGCACTCATACCACATGACTGAGACATTGCAGCCACCTGGGAACTGGGTTCAGCCTTAGGGGTCAGGCTGTGATAGCGACTGGAAATTTGGAGACCCCCTTGTAAGCATTTATTTACAGGCTGGACATAAACAACCGAGAGCAGCTGTCAGGAGAGAATGCAATGTCCTTGTGGTACGTGTTTATTATCAGTGGCCCAGCAGAGGGCTTGACATCATGGTTAAGAATGTGGCTATGAAAAAGTTGGCTACCGGCACTTTGTAAATAAACACGTTTTGTATGTGGGTCAGATTGTGGACAGGACATTGGCATTCTGGAGGAAGGTTGGGAATTACATGTCTTCACAAATATTCAGCAGAGAGCGATTTCTATTTGTGTCTGTGGGGTTGAGTTTGTCTTTTTGCTTAAGGGCTTCATCATGACAGAAAAATGTAAGCACCATTTTAGAGAGTAACCAAAATATTTTAACTGAACTGCAGTCCAGAGATTCTTTAAGCTGAATGAAGAAAAACAACACGATAGATAAGACTCCCATGTCTCTGTGTCTGACTTTTTTTTTTTAACAGAGATTATTTTTTTTTATTTTTTTATTTTTAAGGATGAAGTGGGATCCTCCAAAGAACATGTTTTACCTTCAGTAGAAAGCAATCAGAGAAAACCCAGATGAAGCATCACTGGAGTTTCAATCTAATTTTTAGACTAAGACCTGTCCAAGTAACAGACGTGACTAATATATTAACACCTCTGCAGGAGACAACAAACCTTATGACTGTGTCACTCAACTGAAAAATATTTCTGTTGCTACGGACTGCATGAAGTGTCTTGACGCTGACTGATCCTGTGGAGAGATAGTAGGAGGGTGGAAGACACCCACCTAGACAGTCTAATACAATTTGGCAGCAAGTCGCAATTCAGAACTCTCTGAATGCAACAGATGTTAATGCAAAGGCAGCTGTGGTAACAATGTTTTTGCTGGAATAGACTAATACAATCAGCTTTCAAAATTTTTCAAAGAGATTCAGCCAAAATCCCCTGCATGGGAGTTTTTCTTGATCAGCCACCCAAAACCTCTGCAGTTACTTTTATTTGAAGAAATAAAACCCCACAACAAACTGGCATATTGTGGAGTATTGAAGTTTGAAATGATCTGACAACAAGTATTTTCTTCTTAAGGTAAGTATGTTCACAGACAAAGCCAAGGCCCACAATATGGATAAACAACGGACCAGTTTTGTGCTCCGTTGTAAAGACAAGATTAACAGTAATTTCAGCTTATTTGAAATTTGGACTCCTCTGATTCCTGTTGAGTCCTATGTAGTTGAAAACTGGCATCATTCTACAGTCACTGTTTGCTCCCAACATAGCAAAACACTGATGTGAGATGCTCAGCCATACTGTTCGTACATAATTATAAAGATAAGGAAATATTGAATTGAAGAAGGTCTCAACTCTCAGTTTGGATTGCTTTGACCCTTTTAGCCTTTTGCTCTACATTTTGGCTTTTTAGATTTTAAATAAGAACATTTTGCATGGCTGATAATCTTTTATTTTTTATTTTTCTCCCTGATGCAACTCTTAAGTTGTACATTTGTGTTTTTTTTTTTGTTTTTTGTTTTGCTGCTAGTGAAAGGTATTGTGATTCAAGAAACCAGGCACTGAACAGATTTCTGCAATGAAAATTAGAAAATTGAAAATTTAAGGAGCATAGAGGAAGGTTGGAGGCATTCAGCTGAAGCTACGGAAAGCAATTCATGTGTTGGATCCAACAGTGAATGAGTTCGACGGGGGACTAGTGTGAGTTCACAGGTTGTCAGGTGTCGCAGTCCAAGGTATTACTGGTGTTGTCATAGTGGTAGAAGTTGGGCAGCAAACAGATACATATGAGTACACTCAGAAAACCAGCAAAGAACTCTTCTGAAGGTTGAAGGAGTTTCAGGTCAGCTCTATGATGAAGAAGCAGATCATAGAGTTTCCAGAGGACCGACATGACACTCTGGAGTAAAGACATGGTGATTTCCAAGTGACTGATTCTAGAACACAAGGAATAAGCAAAAATGGGCATATAAGCAAGTGGTGGTGAATTAACAGAACTAATAATGAGGGACTTGAGAGAATCTGGCCAATGTTCTTGAGAAGTGAAAGAACATGAAGGACAATTCAGGAAGGACAGACACGGAGCACAAACGTAACCCATTCAGGAACATTTTAAGCCTCTACCACAATGGAAAAATCTCTCCTGGATCCAACATCTGATTTAGATTTTAAAAATAGATCCTTCCCACATTAAACTATGCACCGTTTTATGAGCACTTATTTGTTATGAGGAAACTTATTTGTTTTTTTCTCCTAAAGAGTTTGCTTGGATTCAGTTCGGTGCTTTTCTACTGCACCAATTCACAACAAATGTCGTCTCAAGGCACTTCACAGAAAAAACTCAATGCAATCATAGTTAGTCCGGCTTATCAAAGAGTCCAGCGTGGTCAATTTTGCAGATAATCGCTGTCAAAGGTGTCCGATAATAAATCTCAGAGTAAAAATGCCACCTACGCGTTTCTCCTTGTTGAAAACAATCCTCACATTTAATTCAGCACGTGGAAATACTAAGAATCACCTCTGTGATGATAGAGCCACAGTTGCTACAATAGACCCGCAGGCAGTGACTCCAGACTATCATTTGCTTTGTTTGGGTCCACTGCAAACAAGTAAAGGCAAGCTAAGACAGACAAAGACTTCTGTTTGTGGCATGACTGCCTCAACTCTTCAAAGAAAAGGCTCCAGAGACAAACGGCAATGAAACTAAGAGTCATCATTGGAAATCTATTATGTTTGACTTGACATTATAGCGCTGTAGGGACAAATGTCATTATGACAGTTGTCCAGCCTGGTATGAGCAGATCATTTTAACAGAAAATAATTAGTTTGTCTTTGAACTTATCCGAAAGACAGATAAAGTAAATGTTTGGTCCAGATGTTTATTTGAATAAACCTTAAATCCAAACTGCCAAATCCAGTTTTCTTCTCGTCATTCTCTCTCTCTCTGTGTCTCTGCTGAAGTCTTGATATCCCATTTTATCCTGATGCCAGAGAAACAGAAAAAGGAGTAATGTTGCCTCAGGTGGTCGATTGTCAGAACACTTACTCACATTGTATTTGCATGCAGGGTGAGGAGGAAACCAATGTTCTCAGACCACACACGCACACAACACACCATACACACATAACCTTGATGTATTACTTTAATTGTGTAAACAGCAATATTACTCTCAGACCTTCCACCCACCTCCACTTGGCTTTCGTTCATCGCTGTGATGTGAAAACCCTGGCACTTAATCAGTCATTGGGATACTGAAAGTGGGAACAACTTGCAAGTTAATTAAATTTACCACAACATGAGTCCAAAGCTATAGAGCTTAATGCAACTGAATGAACTTTTTAGGCATTTAGTGCCTAAAAAACACTGAATTATTTTCATAATTCAGTAATTGAATCCAGGAAAATTCACAGACAGCTGATGAATGTCTGCGCTATCACTTGTTCTAAAAGAAACATTTTCAACCAGCTGTCTAACTTATGAAAGCCTCATAAAAATGTAACCCCAGAGTTTTGTGGTGACTTTCCGATTTTCCCTGTCTATCCAAATAGGGAGACAGCAGCTTGGTCCGTGAACCATGACCACTTCAAAGCACACAGAGGAGGCTGGAGGGTTTGGGGGGAAATGATGTATAGCAAACTGGACCACCAGGTCTATGGCTATTTTGAGCCAGCTTTCTGTGTGAGAAGAAATTTCCCACGCGCATATGGGCAGCCCAGTACAAAAACAGAGTGATAATTAACGTACCGACAGCACAGATGAAATGGTTTCTGCAACAAGGTGATTTGTTTTCTGCAGATGCTGCCGACTGTCTGAGATCAGGTCACAAAGGTAGCTGTGCATTGCTGGGCAAGAAGGAAAATATTGTCCCTCGAGAGAGTCCTAGGCCTGCTCCCGGTTCTCCTCCCAGAGGGAAAACGTTTTGAGGGGAGGCGTGCAATACGACCCAGTGCCAGAACCACCTCAGCTGGAAACTGTTTTCAGATGCCTGTATCCAGAATCTAGTTCTGTCTGTCATGATCAATATTCTCATCAGAAAACATCTTGATCATGTGCTTGAACCAGTGAATCTCTATCTTCTCAGAGGAGCTTCTCTCTCTGTCTTCAAGCTCAGCCTGTCTTCACAAAGAGCTCATTCTACCAATACTGGGTTATCACCAAGTACTACTTTATACTATTTTATCTAATTTTCATGAATGTTCAACCTCAATTTCAGGTGGAGCACTGAGGCTGCCATCCTGGCTGAGGAACAGAGGTTCCTTATACTGTATATTGTTTTTCGGGCCAAAGAAGTTTGGATGTTCACTCTACATGTTTTGTGGGTTTTAGAGATTGCTTGCATCTGTACACAATGTCCAGCTCATTCTGGTGACTCCACCACGGCCACCCCTGGCCTCTGATCAGGAACTCGTCTTGGATCATGTTCATGGCATTTTACTACAGGGATGCAAATTTAGTTTTAAGAAATGAAGGTTTCTGGTTGGGGAAATATGGAGTCTCATCTATGCTTTTTGCAGACAATGTGTTTTCCTTCTTCACCCCCTGGCTGTTTAGCTTTTCTTATCCAAGGGTTAAGTGATTCAGATCAAAGTCAAGCCCTCTCAGTCTGACGCTGTGCTCCTGAAACAGAAAGAAAATGGGAGTCCGGATCGTGGCTCAGTCTCAACCTCAATGTCAGATTGAGGCCTCAGTTACAGTAATGAGGGAATTTCTCTGCTCTGAACTGAGACAAAAAGCCAAGTCTTAGATTTAGTAGTCCATCTGCTACATGACCCTTACCTCTGGTCACGCCATATGGCTCACGACTAAAAGAACGAGCTATAATCATGCTTTAAAACTGCTTCTCCTCCACATCAAAATGAGTTGGTTGAGGTTGTTCACTTTCAATTTGAGGGTTTTTTTTTTCAAGCAAGTCACTCTGGGGGAAAACCCTGGGTAGATTCAGAACTCAATGCTTCTGGCCTGGGATCCCGTTGGGACAGACCTGAAAGAGCTGGGAAGCATCACTGGAGGAGAGAGGGATGTCTCATCCCCCAACCCAATCTCAGATAACCCAATGATGGAAAACAACAGCAAACGTTTTTACACAAAACATATCATAGTAGACTTTAAGTCAGATTTAAGATTTTGCTGGGAAAAAAATTAATTTTGGAAAGTAACTCAATGTCACACTATGGAGCTTTAGTGCCAACTGGTACTTTTCTTGCCTCCTTCTGCTTCCGAAGCTCCTTCATCTCCTTTGTCACGATTCAAGTTCTGGTGCAACAGGAGCAACTTTTCAATAAGATAACGTGGCAACAGTCACATTCATGAGTGCCTGTACGATCTCATCTGGGAAGCGCCTGCACATCCTGTTAGGCCTTTATGTTTGTGGGACGCTGATTGGGCTAAAATAGTCGCATGGTTCCATTTTCATCTTGAGCAAACATGAGTTTTTCTTCATATACTTTTTTTGAGTGTGTCTAATCTTATTTATTATCTTTATAAAAAGCATTAGTTTAGAGCTATTGAAGTGCTGTGATATAAAAGCACCAAAGCAAAATTAAACTCAAACAAGGTGTAATGGAAGAAATAAAACAAGAGGTGAAATATATGAGAAAGGTTATAAAGATCAACATCGCATCAGCAGCTCATCTGGGAGTTTTGAGTCGCTCCCACGTCTCCCTGCTCCCTCCCTTGGTCATCTCTCCATCGGTGTTGGGAGAAAGGAAACGGACGAAGGATTTACTGTTGGGTCCTGACTTGTACACATTCCTAGTGTTGTTTTTCTCCCCTCGGCCTCTCAGCCATACCAAAGGCCTCTAAAACAACAGGCTGTCAGGTTGTGACAGCTGGCTTCAAACGGCTTCTACAGCAGCCCAGGTTCCCAGATTGCGAAGCTGCGTGCGCATCGGATGTGCATGCGATCGTGGCGCTAAGTGTTTGTTTGGTCTGTAGATGCAGACGTATAACCACTCGTGTCAATGTGTGTGCGTGCATGTGTGTGTTTGTGCATCTATGTCTCGGAGCTGAGTGGGAGCTGAGTTGTTGAGACTTAAAATTTAACCCTCTTTGGTGGGTGTGTGTGAGCGTGTGACACATCTCCTCTTATTCCCAGCAATGAGCCCAGGTGGCAGAGTGGCTTTGAAGTGCTGAGAGCCCTCTTATGATTGCCCTGGCCTTCCAGGTGTGTGTGGGCTGGCCCACCTGTCTCAGCTAGAGAAGGCCCTTTTTGTCTGGGGTTTGTCAACCAGGAGAGCACCATTGATCCCCGTGACCCCCCCGCCCCTCCATACTCATTTTAGAGCACTACCACACCTTCAAGGTTTTCCCCAGGTTCAGATGTGGAAGATGAGAAAATCCCAGAGCGTCCCAGGGATGGAGGGTTCCCGAGGAAGGTCAGAGTGGTTCAGGAGTGCCTTTGAGAGAGCATGGGGCGGTACTTACTGCTAATGAGACCTTGGTTTGGCCTCCACAGGTGCCCACCATCCAAATTAGGTCACAGCTTAAGAGTACTTTGGAAACTCAAACTATAAATTGGATTATTGCACTCTACTGATACACATTAGAGCCTGATTCCTGGTTAAAAGTAGAGAAACTAAACACATCTTCTTTGAGCAGTGTTTTCACATCTGTCGACAAGCCCACAAATTATCAATTGACTGGTCCGCCTAAATAGCTAGGCGGACTTATTAACATCTGTATTATAGTTGCTGAATTTGCAGCATTCAACACTACATACAAAATATTCTGGGAATTACAAAAAAACTTACAAGAATTTGTGTGTAATAATCTTATAATTAAAAATTAAATACTTTTAATGTGATCAGATGTGATTTTAAAGTGTCTGTGCTACTGTTTATACTGCTGAGAAAAGGTGGTGCTTTTTCTCACCATTCACTTTTACCACTGGGGCAGCATAAGTGAAGCTTTGGTGCTTTCAGGTTTGTCTCATACTGTCCATTAAGCTGTGAGAGATTTTATGGCCGTATTGCAAGGTCTGCTCTCACAACAGAAAATCATATATAATGTTGCTTCGGCGTCCACAGAAAGGTCAAATTCCCAGATCGGCCACAGATCAGCTTGCCTGGAGCTCCGTGGGATTTCGTGTCTTGCTCTCTGACACTTTTTCGAGACATCTGAAAGTTCAGACAAGAGAAGGGAATTTACTCTTAACTGCTTTTGCAGTAATTTTACTCTGAAATATGTTTAGAGCACAGAAGCCCACTTTGGAAACAAAAAACGTGGAATTTAAAAACAATCTTTCAGCCCTGTCTCTCATCCAAACATTACTTTTAGTTCTACGCTGCTGAAGTCACAATGGGATACATCACAGAGTCACGGCCTGTAAATGTTAGCTTTAGTTTCTTTTACATCAACAGTTTACCCATCTCTAATTGAAACATGCCCCCCTTCCTACTCTTTCTATCTAAACACAAAGACCTGCACACCCATGCATCCATGCACTCCTTCCTATACACATCCACATCCAGTGGGATTGTGGGAACATCTGGAGGAACTCATCTGATACACAGACAAACGTTTCCTGGAGAGTACTGAAAGAACCATCGGAGATGCTTCAAACGGCCCGCCACTGCTAACACAAACACGCGGACACGGGGGCACACACCTCTTGGCTGCCGAGGTAAAGACTAGACTAGATGAGCCGAGAGAACAAAGACCATCTCTTTGCACTCTGCGACATTAAGGTTAACTCTCCAAGGACAAAGGATGCCTTTCTTTCCAACCAGAGAGTCTTTTATGTGTCCTCAATAGTTAGAAGAGCCTGTGAAAACCTGTGAGATTTTCCAACATATTTGAACATAATGATATGTCCTAATAATACAATAATGTGTATTAACTTAATGCACACACAGCATTAAGTTAAGAAAAGATCTTTCACGACTTTATGTAATATATAGTAAAGAATACTGTGTGTGCTGAGAAAAACACTGGAACATCCCAACATTTATTCCCACTTGCAGTAACTACAACCTCAGACAAGCATGTCATATCAGATGATAACATTGCTACTAAGTATTTTAAAGAGGCCCTGGCCCTTTGAAGCCAGACATTAAATTTGATGTTCTCTTCGCTGCTGAAGTGAAAATGAAAGTGAACTGTCTGAGGACTTCACAGAAAGATAGTGAGTCTTAGAAAGGCTTAAACTGGTCTCAGAATAATTTAAAATCAGCCAAAATAGGCTTAAGGTAGAGGACATAAAAACTGCAAGACCTTTCTGGCTCCAGGAAAGTTCAGCCGAGAGCAGAACATAAGGCTAAAATAAATAAACCTCCAAAACCATAAAACGTCACCAGTGGAACTGCAGCAGATTGCTGCTACAGCTGATATGAAAGTGCATGCCTGTACAATCAGAAAGAGACTGCACAAGGTAAACTTTCAAGATAAACCTTTGCTCTCTAAGTGAAAACACAAAGGCTGAATTTCTGGAATATTTTTTTTATAG
Source organism: Poecilia picta (assembly GCA_033032245.1). Classification (NCBI taxonomy): domain Eukaryota; kingdom Metazoa; phylum Chordata; class Actinopteri; order Cyprinodontiformes; family Poeciliidae; genus Poecilia; species Poecilia picta. Next base: position 16,916,421 of record CM065374.1, read on the forward strand.
ACACATTAGGCTGAAACTGTATCTGGATGCTAGAAAGGCATGTTTGTTGCAAACCAAATACATCTGGGACCCCATAACGATTGTGAAGCCAAGAGGAGAAAGTGTTACGGTGGTTTGGGGATACCTTACTGCATTAGGACCTGGTCAGCTCACCATCATGGAACCCAATGTAATTTCCGTCAGATGATTACTTTTGGAAATTTGAATCAGAACCAGAATCACAACCTACAACAGATTAGTCCACAATTCAGAAATAGAAAGACGTGGTCGGAGTCAAAACCCAGAATTTCAACCTTTAGATCAGGTTTGCAGAAACACAAAAGGTTACTTGAAATTTCTTGGCACCAGAACATGTTAGGCTGCTGGATGGTGACTGATTCATCTGACATCTGACTTGATTCTTGGATATTCAGTAGAAGAGAGAGGCAGGGCTTTCCATCTCTTCACTACCTGGTGAGTGGACCTGGTCAGACCTGGCTGGTCCAGAGGTGTCGTATGGGTCTGATGGGATGGGATGGGATTAACTCCTTTTGAACATGAAATTTCTTGAAAGAGTCTACTCTCAAATCATTCAGAAAGCAGAAAAATAGACATTTGTTTTACATGGAAATCAGACTCAGTCAACATCAGAAGACATCAGCTAATGACCGGGTGCAATTCCGATTGGTACCTTACGGTGTTTCGAATTTAGACTCTGTAGAGTTCAATATTAGACTCTTAAGTTTAACTTTCTGCCTTCACAAACAGTAAATTTGCGTGCAATTCTCTTTTTTCATCCTCAAATGGTTTTAAAGGCATTTCTTAAATCATCTAAATTCATCCGATCGAGTCCATTTATTTCAACAATGAAACTTTTCTTTTTCACAACCTTTTCCGGGGTTTCTGTCTCTCTGCCAGAGACACAAAAAAACACAGCCTATCATCATCACCCCCTCTCACCTGAGACTTCACCTCTTGTCTCCCCTCTCGCTCCACTTCCTGACACCCCCTCGCTCCGCCAGTTCGGCCCTTTCACCCCGTCTCTCCCCTGCCACGGCCCGTCTCTTCACACTACACCTCCCGCCCCTACCTCACCCTCCTCTCTTCGCTACCTCCTAGTGAGCGCATTTCCTTACTTCTTCCCGACCAACAAAGGGGGGAAAAAAGCTTTTACTCATTAGTGGATGACCCTTGGCCCCGGGCCACATTTTAAGAGGCTCTACTTGACTCCTGACATGGCCGTCAGCAATCAAAACATGTGCATTCAGCGCACATAGACCTGGATGAAGCCGGGGTGTTTTGATGCTTGCCTTGCTTTGTGTGCGTGTGTGTGTGACAGGAGTCTGACAGCAGACAGACAGTTTCACTAACGGCTTCACAAGCTTCCCCCTCCTCCGTCGCCATCGCCTGGATGTTGGCACAAGGTACCCACAACAGAGACGGATTGCGTTCTCCATCTTCCAGCTCGCTGCAGGAGCCTCAAACGCCTTATCACCAAATCGTGTGTTTACGCTTTGCGAAAGGTGAAGGGTTTAGGCGTAGCACGTCAGAGTCGGCGTGTAATGGCATCGATGCTTTTCTAATTGCTAGCAGAAGTTGGATGCGGTGAGCTTGTTTAAGATCCTGCGTGTTTGTTTTTGTAATTTTGCTGCGAGAATGCAAACATGCACACGCTGTTTATCTCGCTACTTCCACCTTGTTAACATTCTGCTAGACCTCGAAAGAGTCAAACATTGATGGTTTAGTCCAGCAGCGTGGACGTTTTTTTGGTAAATAAAGGCGAGCCCAGGAAGAGCAAGGGGGGCGGGGGGAATGTGGAAATGTGCATTATCCCGAGGCTCAGCCCTGCCCAGGTCAGCCTTTTAATGAGGAAGCTGACAGCATATTCCCTAAGGCCAGGCACAGCTACTGTAGTAATAGCCCCTCGCTGATGACAGATTCATGCGCTCACCTTGTTTGATGTGGTTCTCTCCTTCTGCTTCACCCTCTGCTTCTTTGTTTTGGGATACTTTTGTTTTCTCACCAAAATCACACTAAGGTGGCAGCTACTGAGCAATTAAAGAACTCTGCCCAGTTTTACAGATTCATAATATGACTGGTATACCTTCAGGTGTCCCTGATGACTGTTCAGTCATGTCTGCTCCTAATATTGCATGTATTAATATGCTGTCAAAGTAGCAATTGCTCAATTAGTGTCTAGATAACAGGGATGAGTCAGTTTTATGTTGCAACAGTGTTTGATTGTGAACACCTTGAGAGTTCAAATCAGTTCTGATGAAACGTAGCACCAAAGAGTAGGCTTATGCTTCTGGGTATATTTTTCATGCTTCTGTTGAAATATTTCCAGTTATTTTAACATCAACAATTTAATAATGTTAAATTGTTTGAGGGTAAAATATCTCATGGAATGGGAGTAGCCCAACATTCCCACCGCTATGTTCGACCTTCTTAAGATTTTAGTGTAAACAGGTGCACCTAACTATTATCCTGTAACAACTTGGATTTTGGATCTTACATCCCTCAGAGATGAAAATATATCTGAACAGATCATCGCATGTTATCACCGTGTCTGTAAAGTTTTTAAATAGATTCAATTCATGGGGAAGACAGACTGCCAGGCAGGAAGTTGGAAATCCAGAGTTAGAGGTCAGGATTGAAGCAGAACCTTAAAAGTACCAAAAGCCAGACTGATCAAGAGGGAAGATGTTGGTAGGAATCCCATCTGGATGTCTTTCTGTAGCCGTCAAACACCCAATCCTTGTGTTTGGACAGGGTCCGTTTCCAGCCGCCGTGTCAATGTTTAACGTGAACGCTTACAACACCCGAGCGCTGAGCTGCAGAGGTGACATGTGGCCTCCAGACTCTTTCGGCCTCCAACCTCCGACGCCCCTGCTGTTCTCCTGAAAACAGTGTGTCCCACGGCATGAGCTGACATGTTTGGCTGTCTCTCCTGTGAACATGGCAGCACAGCTCCCTCCTCCCCCGCCGCCTCCCTCCTCCCCAAGCCTCCTCCCCCACACCCGCTTATTCGTGAAGACATCCCGTCTGCCTTGAATGGTAACTCAGAACTGGTGAGACAACAGACCCTAAAGTTGTTGTTTTTTTTCAGTGACCTTTTAAAGGTATTTTTACAGCCCTACATCTAGCTTCTATTGGAAACTCTGTCAAAGAGGGGAAATGTTTTTTCTGTTTGAAGTGGGAAACAGCTAATCCTGTTTGAATAGGCCACCCTCTAGTGTTTAAAGTTATCATAACTAGTTGAGGTGGTTTGAGAGACATCTTTACACACACGATGGTGGATTAACCATTCCTTATTTAGTGCCACAAAACAACTCAAACCACACAACTTTCCAGCCTACAAATGCCTGAATCAAATCAAGACTTTCTAACTTTAAACCGGAATTGGTTTTATGATGTTGCAAATATTTTTTGTTTGCAAGTATGTGTCATTCCTGTATGACCTATTTTTTCCCCAGATAGCTCCACCAGTCTTTTAATGCACTTCTTTTGTTTCCTTATAGCGCCTTGCGAAAGTGTTTATACTGCTATACTTATTTCACATTTCATTAAATTGTAACCACAAACATCAAGTTTTATTCGATTACCATGCGACAGAACACAAAGATGTACATTAATTTAAAATTGAAAAAATATGCATGTTTTTTTTTTCTTCAAATGAACACAAGAAGATTTGAAAGTTGTGGGGTGAATATCCAATGCTACAATTACAACAACGTTGGACTAGTGTCCGTCTAGGTTTGTTGTCTCCTTTGCTCTCAATAAGGCTGACAAGAAGCAGAGTTGGGAAAGAGAAGCACTTTCTTCCAAAGAAAACTTCTATGCTGGAATAAAACTTATCAAAACCCTGTGAGAGAACATGTTACCATCTAAAGGAACCAAACCGAAGCTCCTGGACAGCAATACCAAAAGACGCTTTAAACAGCCCCCTCATCAAGAAGATCTCAAATGGAAGTAGCAATGGTTACTTTTCCTTCGTTAGAACTGTGGGATTCATGTGTCTGCAACAAAACTGAAAATAAAAAGAGGAATTGTATTTATTTACCTGCATTAAAGAAAGTAAAATCAAACACCTAACTGGAGACAAGAATAGCTTTCCTACAGAGTTCAGGTCAAAATCGGACCAAAACTCTCTGCGGTTGCCTGAAGAGGGCTGTGATCAGGAGAAATCCTGACACTTTTTAAAATATGTCACATTTTCATGACATGCAGATTCGGAATATGTCGCCAATCCAGAATAGACGTGCTAATAAACTCCAAAGAGAGAAGACTGAATGCGCCTTCATGTTTAGAACATTTAAAATGCATGCAGCTAGAACAAATGTGCTGATGAATAAATGTAAAAGGGGAAAGTTTTAATTCTCTCTCCTGTGTGTGTTTGGATTGGTCCATCTCCAGTGCTGGATCTTTAACAGCTGTATTGGACAATTCCAGCCCCAACTCTCCAACCAGCTGTTGACAGCATTATTGTAGTCAGGTCCCTGAATGGATAAGGTCAGTTTAGTAAAAATATCATTCAGTGTGGGATGTCTGAAGACTGAGTAAGTCTTTTCACCTGCTCGGCTCGCCACAGCATTTGGAATAGGAGGACGTCTTCGCAGTCCTTCATTTGTCTCGCTAAACAAAGAAAACATTGGAGAGAGTTATTGCTGGGAATGGATCAGAGTCATGCAATCTTGAGTTTTCGCTATGCATACCTTTCGCCAAATAAGTCACACAACATTAATAAGCTATCAGCATGTGAATGCACATGGTTTATCTCAGCAAACTTTGTTTTTTCTAGCTCGCACTATTCTTGGTTGCAGAATATGAAAATTGAAAGGTTTGTTTTTCTCAAATCCACAAATTTCATGTCTAAAAAGAGGAGTTTGAGTGAGGCAGAAGTGAAAAGCAAGGAAGACGGTGTTTGGTCAGGCGAAAGAGTAATGGAGCTTGACTATAAACCTAGTGCTTGTACATAAATTGACATGTGCAATTAGGGAGATGTACACAGTCCCCCTGGTCTGTTTAAGATCTGGAATAGTTTCCTAACAGTTTCAAGATGCCCTGTTTTGGCTTCAGTTTCAAATCTAAATCAGGTTTGACCTTTGTGAATAATAGTGCTGGTGAAGTTCCTTCTGTTCTCTTTGGCCAGTGTCCAACTCTGCGCTGCATGTGACGCCGGACCCAGAACACAGTTTCTGGCACTACCGGAATCTTGATGGAGCAGCAAAACGAAATTCTGACCTTAACTTGAGTCCTGAGTGCTCCGCTTTGCAAGGTGTTCATAAATAGATTTAGTTTTCTGTTTATGTGGTTGTCGCGGATGCAAAGGGCATTAAAACTGTTAGAGCTGAGGGTTTGATTCAGTCTGGAACCTCTCAAAGTCAAAAGCTTAGAAAAAAAAAACTCTTGCCCTTTATCCCCCTTTTTTATCCAAGTTTGTGGCTGAAGCTTTTTATAAAACCCACTCCTTTCTTTCATTTTTTTTTTTTTTTGCGCCTCCTCAAGCTTTAATGGCACTGGTTACTAAAAAAGCTCTAGAGCGAACCGAGAGAGAAGTATCTTATGGGTTAAAGACAGCTGCCAACATCTGTGACTGTGGTTAGCTTTTAATTGTGAGGCCCAGCAAGTGAGCGAGCAGCATGGTGTGGAACGGTGGGGGCTGCATATTTTAGTCGAGTGTTCACAGAGCGGCTTTCTGGACGGACCATGTGGACTCAATGATGGCGTCCAGGGGCGTGCTTCTGCTTCTATGAAATATTAAATTTGCTTGGAACCTGTGTGCGTGCGTGTGCATGTGTGTGTGTGGAGAGACCACCTGCAAGCGAGCGTGGCGTGCAGCGAGCCCGGCGAACACATATCCCCCGGCAACGTGCGTGCACAAATATTCAGTTGTGTGCAAGAGGGAGAAACAAACTCGCCCAAATCCCCCCATCGCTTGATGGTGTTGTAGTGCCTGCACATGCTTACGCTAATGGATGGAAACACATGCAACCAAAAACAATGTGAACATGGTATTAATCAGACTGAGGAATGGTGGAAAAAAAAAAAAAAGTTGTTTTTCCAACTGCAACAAATGGAAGTGCTCCCAATGTGGAAGTATGAGAAGTATTTTAAGAGCCTGTTTTGTTTATTTATGATACCTCTTCAACTTCGGATTTCTGCTCGGATATGCAGAACAGCGGCAAAAAACAGTGAACTTCTACTGATAAAAAAATTTTAAAACAGAAGGAAACAAACACCACTACTTGGCGTGTTCGCAAGCCAAAAATGAAACCGAAGCCTCCTTCGACTGGTGCTTATTGGCCACTGTAACCTGCAGGGCCTCGGCCATTTGAGCATTGATCAGTACGTTCTCGGTTTTTCTTCTTTCTCTACTGAGATGTCCCAGCTGGTCCAGATGCGTAGCTGTTTGACTGCAGTGCTGAACAAAAACACAAAAAAATGTGAGAAAGTAAAACAGATAGTGCATGCATTTTCAACATGAACGACAGGAGTTCATTTTTAAACTAGCTTTATTTGAAAGATTTACACTCCTAATCTTTTGGCATTTAAAGTGACTACCGCGGGTATGCAAATAGTTTTTGGAGAATTTGCTGCAGAAAATAGGAATTCCCCCATCTTTGTTTCCAGGTAAAATAAATTGGGAAGTGGGTCCGAGAGGGGAGAGTGGATCCTTAGTGAGGAAAACCTGTAGCATTTTGTTATTCCAAGCATGTTTAACATATGTTTTCCAGTTCAAAGGCAGTTTACTTTTTAACAAGATTAACTAAGCTATCATCAAAGTCTGGATTAGGTGTTGTTGGTTTGTGGTTAAAAGAGTTCTTAAGCCTTCAACTCTGCCAGCTGCTAGGGAGACATATATTCATGTAATAGCAGTGAAGAATTTAATTGTTGCATAGGGGTGTATTGGTTTTGGTAGCTTTTTTGATTATTTATTGAAAGTTTCCAGGGAGTACGCTGCTGAATATTATATAAATCCTACTGATAATAAAATATTTCCTTTTAGGGGGCATGATTGAGCAGTTCATAATGTTGGTATTTTTGGGTGTGATAATTGTATCTTGCCAAGCTGAAATTGTAACTCCCTTTGATTACGAGATAAGTTGTTGATAATTGGCCAAAAATTACTTTTTGGTTTATTTTCAATTCAATTCACTTTATTTATGTAGTGCCTACTCACAACAATTGTCTCTAGGAACTTTACAAAAAATCCGTTTCAGTTTATCACATTGCATCTAATCATAGATATCAAATAGTGCATTAATTAAATACTCAAGTTAGTTTAAACTGTGTGAACGCGTGTTGACAGTAGACAATCACTTGTGTTTTTAAGTTGACTTCACTGCAATCCATCGTAGTGAGCATGCGTGTGGCGACAGTGGAGAGGAAAAAACTTATCTTTCACAGGAAGGAAGAAACCTCCAGCAAAATCTGGATCTGTATGAGCGGCCATCTTCCATGACCAAATTTAAGAAAACGTAGCAGAAAAACAGAAGCACTGATGCTTTATATGTTACTGAAAAGTTAAAAGAAGAAGAGGGAGGCCACTTAGATGTTGGTAGCCAATTCCCTGCTACATTCTCTCTTACGGAGAGAAAAAGAACTAAGAAAGGAAAAATAATAAATAATGCAAATTGAAGAGGAGAAGAAGAAGAAGAAGAAAGCGATTCATAAAATATTCTCCGTTTTGCTTATATATTTTATGCCAGCTTGCATCTGTTCTAAGGGGTTGCTGTTGTGTCTTTGTAAAGTTTATTGTTCTGAAAGCTTTCAATGAAGATACTGATTTATTAAATTGTGCTATTTGGAGGGGGAATGTGGTTAATCAAAGAAGAACCAGTTGTGGACAAAACTCCTTTGTTTTCTGTCATCTCCAGCATATGTGATCTTTTCCTCAGCTGTGGTTCATCGTCGTCTTAGATACTACTGCCATCTTGTGGTCAGTTTTCATCAACAAAAGTTTGAAGTTGACAGATTTGAAAATGTCATTGATTGAATCATATCCCCCTTTGCAACAAAGCAGCAGTATGAGTGCATGTCAGTGTCAAGCAAAATTGACATAAGGAATACTAAAAAGAATAATAAATTATAATCTTTACAATTATTAGCACGCTGCTGACGAGTGATGTTTGCTTTCGGTTCCCTTGAAAGTTACATTTCTGATGATAATTACATTGGTGTTCTTTGACCAGTTGAACTTAATGCTATTACCTCTGTCTGTTGTGACTTTTGGAATAATCGTAATCTCTTTATTTTGTTTCATTGTTTTTCATCCAGGAGTTTCACTATTATTGCATATCAGTTAAGATGTAATGATCAGGTTTTTCTCATGTGTAGATGCTGAGAGGTGTGTTAACAATGAGACTCTTTAATATAATTACATTAAATCTACACTAGCTTCAAATAACCAGAAAAACATTCATTAACCATGATAGTAAAACGAAAATAAACACATAATGTAAAACCCAAATAACTTTGAATTCAGACTACCGATTAAGATGAAGTTGATAAATAATCTAAATTATAAAAAGTCAACTAAAAGCCACATAAAAAAATTAAAAATTAAAAATTAATTCATTATTCATGTGAGGTTTTATTGTCACACTTTTCAGGCAAGTTGAAATAAGCAGGAAGCTACATTTTGTGAAATACCATCAAAATCGTGATGTATGTTTGATGATGAATAATCATCATCAAACATGAATCAAATGTATTAATCGCTTACAGTAACATGTTCCAGTTACTATTAATCAAAGGCAACTCTAAGCAAATGGTTTTTAGCCTTGATTCAAAGTATTAAGTGCTTCAGCAGTTTTATAGTTTTTTTTTTACATTTTTTCCAAGTTGTTGTGCTAAATAATCATGAATGCTCTTTCTGTCTGGTTCTTACTCTGGGGATGTAACAAGAACCAGTACTAACCTCCCAGTGGCCTGGGAGGTTAGTACGACAATTGATTTTTAATATTGTTTTGATCTAAGCCATTCAGTGATCTTTTTAAACTAACATGCATTTTAAAGTCTGTTCTCTGAACTGCAGGTAGCCAGTGTAAGGACTTAGAAACTCGGTTAATGCGCTCTGTTTTCCATATGTTAGACTTTTCCGAGCCACACTAATCGAGTCACTGGATTATCGTCCTTGTGTAAATATTGAATATCTCTGATTTAAAATGGGGCAGTACTATGTAAAATTGACTTTTTGAGTTTTACAGCATGTTATGATTCATAACTCAAAAAAATCTACCATAACTTATGATGTCATACCTTCATCAAAAGCACACTGGAGTGTCGGTTTGGTTCTTTCATGCATAACTGGGAAATCCTTGAATCTTCTGTAGCAGTCATTTGAGGTACCTAAACACTTGCTTTAAAGCTCTAGTTAAACTGGTTGACTTTTAGGTTTCACTAGTCAACTAGTGAGCAAATTTAAGGATGACAAATAAGCTAGTGCAGCATTTGAATCAGTTAATGTTTATAGTGCTAACTATAACCATCCAGCCATCCAGCCATCCATCCATTTTCTTTACACCCTTGTCCCTTAGTGGGGTCAGGAGGGTTGCTGGTGCCCATCTCCAGCTAACGTTCCGGGCGAGAGGCAGGGTTCACCCTAGACACGTCGCCAGTCTGTCACAGGGCAGCTAACTATAACACAGCAGTCAAAATATTTGACCTGGTCATCAGCTAGAGTAGCAAAAGGCATAGGCTACAAGTTGTGACTTTGGAGCTACTAATGCTGAATTTTGTCTATCGAGTAGAAATAGCAAACAGCCACTGGCATACAGAGTATATTAACTAAGGGCAAGTTATAGCTAATGGGCCATGAGGAACAGGGTCGCCAATAGCTTTCAGACACAAGGTGGCAGTAGAGGCATCCCTACGATTTTCACTGTCTGCTCTGAAAACTGCAAGGCACTTTCCTTCCTTACCCAGAAGTACAGCAATGAGCAGAGGAAAGGGCAATAATGAAAGTGCGTATGTCGGTAATGCTCTTTAGGTCACAACCGTAACCTGAGTATGTCTGAGCAACGAAGGAAAGAAAATAAAAAAACGTCCTTCATGAGCTTTGACGACATTTAACAGATTGCAAAGGCAGCCTGTGATGTGTTTGAGCTTGATCTGTGCATGCACACTGAACGGCTGAATCTAGACATTGATTTGCCCTTGAAACACATATTTGTGAATGAATCCGTCTCCTGCTCATTTGGATGAATGTCACGCATCACCTAACGGGCAAATCAGCGTGTTTTTGTCATTCAAAAGGGGGACGGGGAGGTAAGACTTTCATTTTGTTGCCTTGGAGACTACAAATCAATTGCACATTGCAGCTTCTTGCCTTCCAATCCCAATGAGCAGGCTGTGTCGCTGCTTACGTCATCAGGGCCGAGGGCGGGGACCTGGGGATTCGTGGGGGGTGGGGAGAGCGTGAGTAACGAGCGCTCTGATTGGCCGACGCCTGTTAATGAGCTGCCATTGAGGATTCGGGGGCTTGTGGGGTGGGGAGGTGTGTCTCCGGCTGACCGAGCGCACCGCCTCTCGGATAAATACTGAACACAGCTGGTTTCTGCCATCAGACGCATCAATTGACCGAACCGTGTTCGTCGTTCAGGCCGTCCGACTCGCTTCACAGTTACTTTCGCTTTTTTTTTTTTTTTTTTTTTTTTTGCCGGAGCGTCAATTTCCGCTTAGGCACTCAAAAAAGTGAAAAAAAAAAAATAGTTTGGAGAGAATTAATCAGATTTCACTGAACCGACAGCAGGTGTGAATTCATGTCTGTATTTTCACCGCAGATATACTGGTAAGTACTCGCATCTCTTCTAATGGCACCTGTTTGTCTCGCTCGTCTGGGCTGTTTTTGATGCCACTTTGTAGTTCTTGTATTTGAATAAGTGAAACTACTCTGATATGAAACATTGCACTGGTCGGGGGTTTGTAGGGAAACGACGAAAGAGGTTGACTTTGTTTGGTGATTTCCCTCTGAATCGGCCACCTTTGTTGCTGAACACCCACTCTTGTTTCCTTTGAGATTTCTGCGGGGTGTTGCCCCTGAACTTGGAAAATTTCAGGGCAACACAGATCAAGGTGTAAACAAATTAAAGTATTACACTCCCCACACACACACAACGCCTCAACTATCCTCTAAACTTTTCAGCTATTTACCAGCTTGATTAAAGACGTCCGTACGTGCCTTTTCAGAGACGTCACAATCGTTTATCTTTTGCCATTTTGTTGTATTTTGTGCACAAAAGTTCACCTTGCCTTTCCTGTTTCGCCCTTTGTCTTCAAGTAGCTGCAGGTGCATTAAAATCCGGAGGCAGAGTGTTTATTAACACCATTTCTTTTTTTGTTGCAGGAAAGTTGATTTCTGTGCTCTTGAACATCCCTCCACCCCCTGTCAGGAGGATGTGCACGTTGCTTTGAAATCATTTTGCAAGCACCATTAAAACCTCAGTAGGCTTCTGCCTGTCTCTATCAGGAAGTCGAGAATCTAGCTCTTTACTGTAACCACACTTTTTTTTTTTTTTTCCAATCTTTGCTTGCTTGCACTTGGCACATGCTTGTCTTGTCATTTTATCTCCGTGAAAGCTCCATTTCCCTATAGCGGGAGCATTTAATCTGAGTAGCATACCTGGGATGTTTGGGTGGTTTACTTGAGCTCTGGTTGCCTTGCCTGATCACTTTTCTGGGTAGATGGAAAGATATTTCTCAAGAGTTTGATCTAACCCCAAAATTCATGATTGACACAAGGCAACATGTTTCAGAAGAATGTCCAATCCTCTCTGTTTTAAAGCGGAAAACTTGGTGGGGCGAGAAAAAGGGTGGGGGTCTTCCCAGCTGTACCTGCCAAGCAATGAAACGTTGTCAGTGTAAAGTACAATGCGGGCCTGGAATGTCAGCAGCTTTGCCCATGCTGCCACACAAGTCAAGATTTATAATCATAGTAGCGAGAACCACCCGGTGGCTGAGGAGGAAACAATGTCAGCGATGCAGGATTCAAATTCCTCACTTGTAGGGAGATTGGTGCCGAGACTGCTCGGGTGACAAGCTCCATTGCAAACAAACAAGGTGCCACAGAGCCGCCTGGGTCTTGTTTTACTCAAGATGTTAGAGGAAAACTGTGATTAGGACTTGAGGAGTATTTTAAAAAGTTTGACCAGAATAGACAGTCTGTGAAATGGTTTCCAAGAGTTTTTTTGGGAATGGGATTACAATGCAACATGTGTCCTCCCACTTCCTCCTCATTGTGCCCCTTTTATGTTGTTTATTTTTCTTACTTTGAAAAAAAGCTTAAAATTTTAGGTGATCTGAAAAATGAAAGTGTTTTTTTTTCACATATTTTGGCTCAATATTGCTACAGTGACATCCCAAAATTCAGAACATTATCAGCCAAGAGCTGTTTTTGTAGACAAAGGGCTTAAAATATAGAATAATGCAGTCATTGGATGGATATCCACTCTTTACTGTGTAACTTTGTTTTGCGTCCTATAGGATGCAACCACAAGACTGAACATGTAGTCAGTGGCCTATAGGGTGCTGTGGAACTTGGAGGCCAGCAGGATCAATTGAATCAAAATGCAAAGACTTGCTGCCCTACCATCTACCCCACCAGCCTGTTGAGTAGATCTAGTGGATAGTGGGATCTGTCAGAGGCTTTTTCAAATTTGCTGTGATACAGACCGCTACGAGAGATCTTTGGCGTCACTATGTACAATAAAGAATTTGAATTGAGTTACAGCAGCATTTAATTTCCCTTTGGGGTCAATAAAGCATCTTTTAATTTGAATTCAAATGTGGTTCTATACATTAAATATAGAACAACATGTGGTGTAGCTTGGTTCTGAACTGCATTTAGCTGCCTGCTGAGGACGCTGACGTCTCCTAATGTGTTCTTGTATTTAGTGTCCCTCTTTGGGACACGTCCTTTGTTTCTTGATGCTTGAAACGGCACGACAGCATTTTGTTTCTTCCCAGGTCGACTCGTTGCTCATGCACTCCCACTTCCTCCTCATTGTGCCCCCTTTATGTTTTATTGGCCAATGTTCTGTTATTCTTAGCCGAGCAGGATGTTTATACGATCCAAGACCAGAAATATGACTGGCAAGGCCGGAGTGTTTATCTTTCTTTCTCTTCTCTCTCTCCCTTCCCCTCTCGTCGTTGTCTCCTCAGGTCCTTGCTGTCAGTGTTCATCCCTTTGTCCTCCTCCCTTGCATATCCCCCACTTGGAGACCAATTTGAATTCAAAGACGTCTACAATTCACCCCCACCCCCTTCCCTCTACTTCATAAGTCTACGAAGCTGCGGCCTTTTATTTTTGGATATCCTTCTATTGTTTCAGCCTGTTGATCTGGCCTGTGCTGAAACAATTACTTGCAGAAAATTAGTCAGAAGCATTTTTGCTTTCAACATTTCCCAGCCGTATTGCAACCTGTTGTGAAAAAAAAGATGGAAAAATTGAACCTGCCTTTGCTTCAGGGTTTGAGTGAACCATGTCACATGATTCACCCTGATCTGGATGACTCTGTGTTAATTTGTGCTCTTGATTATTGACTGCACCACAGAATATAGGTTTGATTTGTACTAAAGAAAATAAACTTGATGGGCAACTGAGAGATTTTTACATAAAATTAACTCAATTATACAGTGATTTTGCTAAGTTCTTCTAAAAAAAAGATGTAATGAGAATTTTAATTTGGCTAATGAGAAATCTAGAATTGTACACCAACTAAAGCAAGCCTACACAATCATAGTATTGAGCTGTATTTGCTAATGCCACTTAAGGTTTGGACAACCCTGAGTTGTGTATGCAAACAAGCACAAATAGCCAGTTTGGAGTGAAACTGACGGATGAAGCCAGAATCCATCTCCCCTCTCAGTCCTTAGCACTTCTGTGGCCTGTGACACAAAAGTGTCCTGGGCAAAGAGCCATATTTCCAATGTCAAAAGCACTTTTAAAGGGGATGCTCATAAATGATATAGCTACAGCATAACTCCTCTGATATACCTTCTCAGTAGTTATGGCTAGAACTAGAAATGCATGGCTTTCTCGTTTATCGCTTGAGGTGCAAGACACTCGCCACGTCAACTAGTTTAAAACAAAAAAAGCTAATGTTTCTACAAAGGAAGTCTTCCTGCATTCAAGAGTTGTCAGACAGTAGTCGAAGTGCATTCCTAGCCGACGACTCTACACAAGTTTGGCTTTGGTGATATTCTTCTAGAGGTGTGTGCAATGTTTTTCAGTATTTGTTTATATTTAACCATGTATATAGAGAGTATGCTTCTATAAACAAACATACTTTCACGCTCCACCTGATGCTCTTCCTGTTTGGGAAGTGCCACTCCTGCTCAATATGACCTTTTGTAAAAAAAAAAAATGGAACAGGACGGCATGCCTCCATAAGTGTTCATATAAGCTGTCAGTCACAGCAACACCTTATTTGTGACATGTATGAAATTACCATCAGAAGGCTACTTCCTAGGCACAACTTGTTAATCGACTTCAGTATGAATACGTTTTATTTTTTTCATTTTACTGAAGCTTCATTTTTTTTTATTGAAAACTTTACAAAACTTGTCTCCAGCTTTGAGTCACAAGTATAGCAAATATAGCTCAGATGTTGCACAAAGCGTATTTTAGGTTTTTAAATTTTATCTTCACCAGTTTTGATATTGTAAAAAACATCTAAATTAGGTCAAGTGAAGCCCACGCATCCTGTGCCAGAGAAGTCCCCTGAAATACTATTCTGTTTGCATACATGCAAGTATCTTGTCAGGTTCCATTTACTTTGGCCCAAGTAGCCTTAGACACACAAACCACCACCCTGTGGTCACTGACTGACCACCAGGCTTTAAATAGAGACCGTGAGAAGGCCACTCAGCATCTTGTCTCAGGGCTTAAGTCTGTGCAGGGTCTGGTCTTAAAGTATTTTTTTCTACTTTTATTATAAAACACTAGAAAGCTCTAGGCATGAGTTTTTGGGAAAAAAAAAAAACACTATTTTGAAACAGAAAGTTTGTCCAAGCCTTGAGCACATGAGGTGCCTCCTAATTCAAACACCGCAGAACGCCCCCAGCACGCTCTCACAATGACTGTTCCAAGTCGCAAGAGCACATCTTTCTGTATTTAGAAACGACTACCTTTTGCATACGACAGGACGAGTGCTGCAGCTTTGCAGTGCATTAGAACAGCCAATCAGGGGCTGGATGTCTTGGTGTGTTGTGGTCAAGTTGCGCAGAGAATAAACAAAACGGTAGAAGCATACACAGGGAAGTGAATGCACTTAGAGGTTTGGGCCCAATTATTTTATGTCATTATGTGTAGGCCCAATTTTTTATTTATTTTTTTTATATTCATCTTTTTATGACTCGGAACAAAATTGAAACTTCAGCATTGAAAGCTTTTAATGTGTATTCTACCTCTGTGTCTGGTTGACAGTCGGCTAACTCCCGAGTCTTTCCATCTCTTTTGCACAAACGTACACTCACCAAGTCTCATCTTTCGCCCCCTGCAGCCCAGTGTTTGTGCCCGTCCCAGATATGACTGAGGTGATGATGAGCAATACCCCCATGGAGGATATGAGGCTCAGCCCAAGCAAGGACAGACTCTCCTTCCAGGTAATACTCACACATGCAACCCGGACGGCGCTTCCTCCCTAAATGCCTCTCCTATGCGTTTTGAGCTTGAAATAAATTTCAGTATGAATTCATCCAATCATTATCATGAGCTGAATTGACATTAGAAATGTCAAGAGAGCAACAACTGAATGTGATTTATCACCAGAGAGAATATGTGTCGAGGTTTATGTTTGTTGTTTACCTTTTTTATCATTTGTAATATGTACATTAGTTTACACAAAATGGCATGAAGGAGAACAGACTGGCAACAATCACAACATTAGTAATATCATCTTTATTTTGGTCATTTGTTTGCATTTTTGCTTTGGTCTGGGGAGGGAAAGCAGACATAACATCAGTCACAAATTGAATCCTGCAGAGAAAATGGAAAAACGCCAGAGGTCCACTCATAATGGAAGCAGCCATCAGGTGTTCCTGACAAGCTCCTACCTGTGTCTTTGTCTTGCTGTCTGCTCCATGGGGTCGTCTAATGACCAATGCTAATTTTAGCCGATGCAGGTTTCTCCTTTCTCTAGTCATGATCAGTGACTATTTGGATGAGGAGCAGAGCAAGCACGACACAATCTGAGCAAATGCTTTAAAATTTGAGCTTTACCAATTTAAAACTAAGGGAGTTGACATTTCAAATTGGGTTGAGCTTGTAATGCTACTCGTGCCAATCTTGTCTAGAAGTAATTCATGTAAATGACAAACGCTTCATACATATGTAGGAACATTACTCAAATGTTTAGCCTTCTGTTACCTGCTGAATTCACTACAACTGTTGACGAGTTTGAAATATTTCTGAAGCAAATGCTATTTGACCTCAGGTGGCAAAACGGCTCACTTTTATAACCCAAAAATTGCATGGAATTTGACTGTAAGCGATACCTGTTACATACAATTCTCTATTGCTGCGTGAATGAGAACATTTGACATATCTGAAGTAAATGACAGTAGTTTAAGTAGTTCTTATGAGTAACTACTTAAACATTTTATTTCTGGACTCATTTTCATATATATTGTCATCATGTTTAAAAATGGCTGCTTTGCTGCAGCAGCAACTTCTGCATTGAAGAGTGATTTTGTTGGCACAACCTAGTTTCCTTTGGGCATGGTGCTTTCATTGACTTCATAAAAATTGGATTTTTGTGTCTTTGGATTTTTAAAAACGATCCCTGATTTATTTATTTTATTTTTTTAAACTAAACACCAAGCTGCTTAGTGTTTAAATGTTTAAATCTTAAAGACAAAGGAGAATAAAACGGTGACTTATTGAAACTTTTTTTTAAGCAAGGCATGGCAAGTACAGCGCATCAGTAGCAAAACTATTTATAAAGCTTTAAATGGTGAAAACCTCATACGAGCGTTACATCGCAGTGGCACAGTAAAGTCATATTCAGTGCAAGTGCGTGGCTGGTGACAAGTTCCAGATTTTTGGAAAGGTGGCTGACATTTTAAGGAGATCTCGCATGATAATTCAACATTTAGAGCTGTTGATTCAGACATTTAAAAACTGTAAGCAGCTGCATGCTCAAGATGCGTGCAGAAAGGATGTAGACTGACCCAAAGGAAGAGCCTTGCTTCCTCTGACTCCTTAGTTTACACCCCAGCTGTGAGTCTGAGAGGAACGGAAGGAGAAGAGGCCAGCAGAAAAGGAGTACCAGTTTGCCTCTTCTCTGCCTTCTCCAGTGTGAATTTACCATCTCGGCCATTTGCCCAGTGTCTCAGGCTTTCCTTAGAGAAGCTCTAATTAAAGCAGGCTTGGTTTCACTAGTCATTTCCTCAATATGACAACGACCTGAATGACATGAGCATGATATTCCAGATGCTCTTGCACAAGTTTATTAAAGTCGATGTCGCCCATGGTCCTTCAAGAGGAAATTAAATTTGATGAAAATCGGCGCCGGAGTTATCCTCTCAAAAGGCGGCAGCATGATTCAGATGCCCCTTCCCTTGGAAAAGCAGCAGTCTTTTATGCGTTGGCTAACTCAACCAAAGGCAGAGTCAGTCACCGTCCCGACTCTCTGCAGCTGACGCACATCAAGCGTCGACGATGCAGGACAAAAAAAAAAAGCAGATATTCCCTTAATTTACACATCGAGGCTCGACTCCATGTATAAATACAGCTTGCTGTGAACTTGTTTGGTAACTTGGAGTACTGCTGATAAGAACATGCAGCCTTAAATTACCTGAGAAGAGCTAAATTGTTGAGCATATTTATAGCTTTCCATTTGTTTTTGCTCCCAGTTTCTTAAGGAATTCAGGAAGAGTCAGACACAGCTGGATCTCTTTATCTCTTGTCTCACTCTGGCTCTCAGAATGCTTTCTTTCCACTCGGCTCTGTGCCCAGACAGCGACATTGCTCCCCCCTCCCCCACCCTGTATCCCCTCTCCTCCTCTAACCCCTTTCCTCAAACTCAACCCCTGTGACTTGGAGTGAAATATGCAGGTCTAAAAATATTAATCTACTTTATCCAAACGGCAAAAAAAAAAACTGCTGTTCTTGGACCAGGAGTGGCAGGCCGTCCCGTCCCCAGAGCTATTTCTCCTGTTCCTGAGAAACTTGGAGGTTGAACAGAGGATTGTGTAGTCTGTCTAACCAATTCTTATGCACTCTATTTCAGCTTCAAGCTTTTCCATTTAGCTTACTAACTTTAGAAGATAGAAAGTCATCCAGTTTAAAAAAAAGGAGCTTTTTAACCTCCTGTTAAGATGCAACAATCAGATTTGTTACCGGCTTTCACTATCTTCTTCCCCTCAAGAATCTTGCATGCTTTAATTTTATTCCCCTTCTAATAAGAATTTTTTTTTTTCTGATTACTTTTTGGGCCAGTCGACTCTTTAAATATAACTCATTATGACCCTCTGATGAAAAGAGTGCCTGTGAGTGACCTTCTGCAAGTACATGAGATTTACTGGAGTTGTAATCATTTCACGTATAGCAGATGGAGGTGAATATAGAAAATTATGTTGAGTCTGTTCTAAATCTATAGTTTTCATGTAGGTTTTCCCTTGGAAAAGAAGACATCGGGTCACGTTGACTGTTCCTTCACAATGCTAATTCAGATTAATTCTAAGTGGCTTTGGCTCTAGTCTTCAAATGTCCAATTCATACTGAAAATGGTTTCCTTCAGTAACCACTTAAGCACTCAATTACGTTTGCACCACCTGACCCTGGTAACACTGAATTATGGTGCATTTACTGGTTTAAACAAAAATCTGATTTGAGTTTCCAGTCCGCTAATTTCTCCATCTCTACTTTTTAGCCTTCATTGTTTTTGATGTAAAAAAAAGACATTCGGTATTGCACTAAATGTACTCTGGGCTATTTACCAATGTGGAGACCTTTCACTCTGAGGTTGGATGGCACTGACTGACTGATTCCTGCATGCAAAAACAAATTGCTCAACTATGAGGAAAGCAAGATTACATTACCTTAAGGAATGTGGGATGGGAAAGAGCAGGTACAAATTTGTAATCTGTTCTCATCAGATGTTTAGTCAGCTCTCTGTTATTTAGCCCTCTACAGCTGCTAGTTTTGCCATGAAAGGACAATTAGTGCTACTTGAAAATGCCCACCATCTCTGTCTTATAGCTGAAGTAGAACTGGCTCGTATTTCTAAATACCAGATGTAAACTCTGCGCGAACTCACTCTGATAAGCGATTAATGCTCCCCGTCTTTCCTTCCCAGATATTTCCGGACCCCTCGGACTTCGACCGCTGCTGCAAGCTTAAAGATCGCCTCCCGTCCATCGTGGTCGAGCCGACGGAAGGAGAGGTGGAGAGCGGAGAGCTTCGCTGGCCTCCAGAGGAGTTTCTCGTCAGCGAGGAGGAAGAAGAGGACGAAGAGGAGCAAAACGACTGCGGCATGCAAAATGGACAGCCAGCACAGAATTCCCAGCACTAGAGGCTGTGCGGGTCGGCACCATGTCCACTTTGCTCTTTGGTTCAGTACAGAGGGACAGTATTTTTTTTCACACACTGGTCACACTTCACTGGAGCACTCCAGCACATTCAACTGACGCGTCCGGTGTCCCGTGATACAATCCCTTAAGCCATGGCAAACGCACACATTCGTCAAAACTAAAACAAAAAATAAAATGAGAAAAAAAAAAACCTCACTGCTTACTACACAGAATACCTTCATTCTGTGTGGAAATGTCACCAAAATGGTGGACAAAGTGTCCATCCCTCGCCTACTTCCTAGCGCGTCCATCAGCACGTGTCAAGTTGAAGCTGATGCTCTGCTCAAGAGCAGCAGCAGAATCAGCTTAGTGCTTTATGAAGAAGCCCTTCCTCTACAAGAGACCCTGCTGCTCTGACTCCCAAATGGCCGGCATCATGACCCCAAAGTCTTTATACCTGTGTGCAGAGCAATTGTGGTACCTGTGGGAAGTTATTGTACAGTGCACTGTTTTTATTATTATTATTATTATTATTATTGCCACTGCTGTCTATAGATCTGTGTCCTCGATGTGAATGTCGGTCGTCTTTGAGAAGTGGACATATTGTTGAAAAAAAAAGTTACTTGGTTTGTTTTTTTTCTGCACAGGATTTGCCTAGGATTTACTTTTGTAAGCTTATTTGTTGGCAAATGAAAGAAAATCAAAAGATGAAAAGTGTAACCGATTTGCTTTGCAGGCTTGATGTGCACTGAAACCAGAGTTATGCTATTAAATCTGTCATATTGGCCTCCAAGAAGCAAAGCTTGGATGACGAAGCAAAAATTGTTCATGGAGGAGTTTTTTTGTTTTGTTTTTGTGGGAAGGGGAGCATTTGATAGATCAATGTACAGAGCCAATGAAGGATGTGCATATACATGTTCTTAGTAAGCCAAACAGATGCTTGGTGGTGTGATGACTTTACCATCTTTTCTAGTCTTCCTCTTTTTTAAAAGCAGCCATACTTTTTTTGATGCCATATGGTTCTGACTCGCATCAAAATTTGGCAATACCTGAAGCAGTACTCTTCATTCACCGATATGACTATTTACCAGAAGGTGTTTAGAAGTTTCTGTCTGTGTTTGTGTGTGTGACTGTAATTTACAAATGACTTGTTTTCCACGAGTCATAAGTTTGCAGTTCAAACAAGGTCAGAGGAAAAGATTTTTTTTTTTTTTTGGTGGAGATTTTGATGTTACTGTTGTGGAAGCATGACTAATGTGTGTCTCTTCAGTCTTTCTCATGTGAGTGGCATTAGGGCTGTATACAGAACATCTTTGTCATGTCGCATCTCCTACAGGTCCCCACAATGTTTTTGTAAGCTCAGGGAGATTAGCCACCATCTTATCCTTGGTGTTATTTTCTCTTCTTTTTTTTTCTTTTTGTATTTAGACCACTTTTCTCATTAATTCTTCTAGAGATTGTAAATAAAGAAATTGACTTTCCTATACACTTTTGAGTCTTTTTACTTGGTCTTTTCTGAAACTGGGTAATCCTCTGCATTCGAAGCAGTTTCCAGTAGCGCCGTGTAATTTTCCTCTTTTAAACCCCCACGCACTCAGTTTTACCCCCACTCACCTTACCTGCAGTGGTTGGAGAAAAGCAGTCTTGCTTCCTGCTTGGCATCTTTCACACCGAGAACGTCTCTCTCCCTCTATGAAAACAGATGCATCAAGTGTGTGCATGTGTGTGTGTGTGTGTATATATAGAAGCGAGAGCAGCCACATGCTACTTCCTGTCTTCGGCTTGCACACAGTCTTTCTCTTACTTGCAGCAAAATCTCATTCCTGAACCCTGAACCGCTTTCAGTTTTACACTAAGCTCCAGTAGCTGTTTGATGGAGGGAAGCGTAAGCAGTCTGGGGGAGGGGGGGTTAAACCCTCCTGAAAGATTTTGCAAGTACACAAAGATCAACAGTGCTGGATGCATCTCAAGGGGGTTATCCTTGAAACATATTATGCATTGAGCTTGTGTAAGCAACAACTCTGGTCTGTCACAGGTGCGCCTTGAAAGATTCAAATACGAGGATGCTAAAGTTCAACCTGTTACAATTGAGGCCAGATGTTTCCGCTATGCATAAAGGTGCTTACGCTTTTTTCTTCTGTTCCCTGTTGGACAATCTAACTAAATGGTTAATGTTTGAGGTCACTTCAGTAGATTTTTTTTTTCTACTTGCTAAATTCCACAACATTGTGGTCCATCTTCATATTCATTAGCTCAGGAGTTCTGGGAAATATAAGTTAACTCTCAGAAAAAATGTTGTGTAAAACTGGCTACAAAAGTTGTATAATTTTTTTTTTGGTGCAAGACGGGGAAGAGAGTTGACCTGAAACTTCAGCAGACCGTTTCCTGAATAGTATTCACTCTTCAGGGTAAGCCAGAAAATCTAAGGGAAAAAAAGCTGGCTGTTCATTGTGCATCCATTGAAAATTTAAGTAGAAGGAAAAAGAAACGAGCAAAAAAATAAATAAATGACGGCATTGAGAGGTTTACGATTAAAGTTTGTTCACCTCTAGATTGACTGGGTGTCGACTGCAGTTGGAATCGGTGATTAAAGAGTCACAACATGAAGACACATTCAGGACAAATGTAAAATCTGCAGAGGATTTATCAGAGGGATAATAAGAGACACCAGCACCAACCATACAGACTAGTTGAAGGTCACTAGTAAAACACCCTGGGCTTCCTTAGCACCTACTCAATGCCTATCCATGCTACAGCAGGCTGCAATGAAGTAAAAATTACCACAAACTATGGAGTGCACATACTGCACAGTACATAAACCCAGAGGCTTATATTTCTGTATAAATTGATCTTGCATGGTGTGATAATGTAAGAAATTGAATCAATATCAATAGACTGTTAAGATACACCACTCACTTGATATTAATTATAAATTAATGGATGGATGGATGGATGGATGGATGGATAATTTTTTTAAACAGAATTATCTCAAATCCAATTAATTGCTGAGCACCTGCCAGAAAGAAATTTATGGAAATAACATCCTAATCAGTCAATCAAGGAAACCAGTCAGGTGATTTACAAGGGGACATGTTGTAATAAGACCCACCAGGTCACTACTGATTATCTGGCGCTTGTGGAAAAGGGTGTCAGAGTTGCAGTGGAAAGCTGCTGGGAGCTGAGACTGGACACTGGCCTATGTGTCGCAGGATCTTCGATGATCTCCTGGAGGGGGAAACTGTGAGAACCATCTCTGTGCTGTTTCCTTGTTTTTGGGGGAGTTATGAATATCAAGAAGAAAAAAAAAAGCTGACAAGAATGTTGAGCAACAATTTTGTGTGTCCGGTGTAAAGAAGCGATGTCTGGTTCAGGATGCTGTAATGAATAGCTTTTTGTGACTTCACTAATGAGTGTTGCTTGATCTCAGTGGAAAAAGTCATGAGATCATGGAAAAAAAAAATCACAAGAAGAGGTACAGTCCTTGGAGGCACAGTCTGAACTTGCACCATGCTACGCAATGATGTGACGTCAGTGAGAGACCTCTGAACTTCACAGTGACTTTCAGATATTGCTGGAGACGGCAATATCCTTCAGTTTTAATAAAGAGAGGTCCTGTGCCTTAGAGGTTAAGAAGATATGAAAAGAGGCCCTCCAGTAATGGACTGCAGCATTTTGCTACTTCGAACAGCTCTTATCTTCACTATTGTTTCTTCATCCAGCTTACTAAGTTATAAAGATATCTCTGTAATTAAAGGTTGTTTTTTATATTGCTTTTTCTTTGCAGTTCTACAGAG
The DNA here is from genome assembly GCA_033032245.1 of Poecilia picta. NCBI lineage: Eukaryota > Metazoa > Chordata > Actinopteri > Cyprinodontiformes > Poeciliidae > Poecilia > Poecilia picta. The sequence goes on from CM065374.1 coordinate 16,939,712, forward strand.
AATTGAAATAGGGAAATTGGCCCATCTCTTTTACAAATATTTGACATCTGAGAAATTCAAGGTTTAAAAACAAGAATCTTAACTAGAACGCTTAAACTTGTAAACTTTAAACTTATGAAGGTTATTGTTTGCACAAGATCTTATTTCAGGGTGTTCAAATAAAGGGGGCTGAAAACAAAGACACGTCAGATTTCTTTGTTTTCTAGTCATCAAACTATATAGTTTTTCCTTGACATTCCAATTATGCAACACTTTGTGTTGGTCTGTCACACAAAATCCTAATAAAAAGACTAATAAAAAGTGTTTGTGGTTGTAAAGTGACAAAACATAAGGAGGTTCCAGGGGAGATAAAACTAGTCTCAATTAAAAAACAAAACAAAAAAAAACATGATTTTCATCTTTTCTACGCTACATATGCTTCACTCCAGTGCTCTCTACTCAGTGGATATTTTGCTTTCATTGAGCATGTATGCATTCTGAAGGTACTGGAATTTCCTATTGCAATTTCCATGCTCCTAATGTCCCCGCAAACGCTTCAACCACTGGTCCGAGGTGTGACCACACTTCTTGGCCGCAGCACGGTGACACGAGGGAGTGACGGAGAGTGTCTGACACACCACTGTTGGCACGAGATGCAGTATCTTTAAAAGTGTGAGAGAGCTGCGCGGCCGGCTGGCTGTGTATAAAAACTGCTGTCCTCTGAGTGAAGTCACTGATAGCTCTTCTGGCTCATTCCCGGAATTCTTTCCAGTGGAAACAATCCCATTGCTGATCCGAGTGTGTCAGCCGTGTCTGACCCACCGGCCCCCAGAATTCTCCCTAACTCCCAGCTACGGTCCACATTAACACTTCCTAACAGTGACTTCTCCGTACCTAAAACCGACACCTAACCCTTTTGTTTCCTCTCAGAGTCGCCCCTCTCTGCACTTCTCCAGGAGAAAAATTTTTATTCTGCTTCCTCCCAACTTATCATTTTTGTTTCTCGGGTTTGCTTGTTTTCTTGTTCTTTCCATTTTTCAGCCCTCCATGACTTCCATCCCATTTTGTTGTTTCAGCAATTTTCCCATGCTTACAACAGCAGTAGGAAAGTGCTTTGCATTCCCACCGTGCAGGTTGTGTTTCACTGCAAACAGAGCCACTGTTCCAATAACCCTATTATTTCAGGTCTGCGACCCTAAAGTGCGAGCCTCTCAGGTTTTATTCAGGACATTCTGTGTGTTTGAACAGAGCTTGCAAACAGATGCATTTGCTTGGATGTTTTATGCACAACCGCGTCTGGTGTTACGAGTGCCGTGTGCGTAAGGGAAAGATTCTTTTCCCAGGGTTCCTCCAGTGTGAGAAGAGAGTAGAGCTCTCAGGACATGAGGATAAAACTTTGATAGTTATTTTTAACCTGTTTGGATATGGCCAACCAAGCGTGGACACATATCTGGCACTGTCTACAAGGAAAGAGCTCAGAATAAGGTTCGCTTGGAGGCACAGGACAAAAATGGAGAAGCAGAAGGGAAGATGTTAAAGGGGGTTGTGTATCGGGGATATGTGTGCCATCGCGGGCAAAAGTATTTATGCCCATTAAACCCTAGCCAGCTTTTAAAGCTACAACCACAAATATTAATGTATTTAATCAAGATTTGATACAAAGACCAACACAATGTATCACATGGTTATGAGGTGGAAGTAAATTACATTGTGATTTTGGCAATGTACGGTGAAACATGGGGCTTGGCAGCATCATGCGGGGACGCTTGTCTTCAGGTAAGCTGGTCAGAGTTAACAGGAAGGTGGAGCTAAATAAAGACTTCCAGAAAAAAAGAAAGACAGAATTAATAGGAATTAACAAGAAGGTGGAGCTAAATATAGAGACTTCCAGAAAAAAAGAAAGACCTGTAAAACCTGCAACACTGCAGACATGGGTGGAGGTTCACCTAAAAATTGCCAAAAATTGCAGTGCAATTATCAAAGCATGCTGTTGGGCTAGAATGGCTTGTCAAAGACCAGGTGAGGAGCCCAAGCGTGAAAAGATGGTAGTCACTTGCGCTAATAAGAAGAATGAGAAAATATGTTAGTTTCTATATGTGCAAAGAAAAGAAAAGGATTCAAGTAAAATGTTATTATGCAAAATATTGACTCAGAAAATGCAAAGTCATACCCTACTTTTCAAATTTAACAAGCATCTGTTTCCTTCCACTTCCCAGCATGTATTATTTTGTGTTGGTCTATCACATAAAACCCCATTGAAGTCGGTAATGTGGCGCCATGTGGAAAACCTTGAGCAATACTTTATCTCCTAATTTCGAAAAGGGTCATATATCAAGGTAAAAGTGCAACTACAGTGAAAGTGAAACTTCTGAATGTATTGTCAGACTAATGTAATAAAAGTTAACTCATGTACTTTCCGGATGACACAGCAAGCCAGAAGGAAGGAACAAAGAATAATTAAAGGAGAAACAGCATGCCACCACAGTGAAGTGACCAAGAGACCGGTTTTGTTATGTGTTTTTTTTTTTTCCATGAATGCTTTATTTATCTGACATCTAAAAAACCCATCAGCATCATGTGACACCCACAGTTTGAGCAGAAATAACCACAAAAGCGCTGATTTGAATGAGGACATTTAAAATCAATCCTCCGTAGCTTTACGGGAAATTAAACATTAGCATGTTCAACTAATTCACCAAAGTACCCTCTCGGCCAGAACATCATGGAAAATATGAGCAAACTGAGAACTTTGAGCACACTTGTAGTTGTTCTCCGAAACCGTGTATAGCCAAGGTACTCACGCTGGGGGTGCAGTGGTGGACAAGAAACTTTATTAGTATCAACCATTTACAAGAAAAATGGACCATAAAGAAAAAATAGTTGTATAAGGTTGTATGTTTACTTCAAAGAGAAATTACTCAAAAGACAAGTGCAGTTCAGGAAATATGAGCTTTCCCAGTATAAACTGGAGAAAGAACTAGAAAACAAGAATTAGAACTATAGTTTTTCCTTTAAATCCATAGTTTACATCTGGGAATGGCACCAAAACCGACTTATGACAAAACTCCAACAAAGCTTAAAACACTGAGGAACCAACTTTACTAACAGCCCAACGTGTTTCAGCTTGTGGCCTTTATCTGGGTCATTACAAAACACCGAACAGTTTTTAAAAAGCATTGCCTCAGAAAAAGAAATGAAATGAACCAATCATACCGTCACACATATCCAGGCTGACCAGTCAGCAGCAATCAAGGCGATGGTGTGTGTTGGAACATTGAACTTAAGCATCAATAGGTTTCAGCTTGAACCATTTCCAGTAGCAGCTCCTTCCAAATGGTGCACAGTAAAGGACAGACTTTAAATAACATTATTAATTGATCATGTTTTATAAAATCAATATTAGAAAATCTTATTTAAACAAAAGCAGGTCTAATTACAGAAACTAATCAAAAGACATATCCTTACTCATGCTTGCAGAAAATAAACTCTTTAGATGAAATATTTAAATATTTAACATCTAAATTATTTTTATTGACAAAACTCACAACAATAATAATAACACACACAAAAAAAAAAAACTTAACCATGTACCGGAGGGTAATCTGAAACCATCTGGCTATGTTAATGGCTTCTCCAGTAACATGCCAGTTATGACTGGCAATAGTGTTACACTTACATAAGGAATGCCCTCAATATGAAAGGTTGAACAGTATAAGATTTACTGAAGGCCAACTCATAATCCTCAACAACAAAGAAAAGATGTTCCTCTCTCCAAGGGATGCAGCAATGAAGTGACATCATTCTTCTTCTTTTTTTTGAGCCCTACTTTGGAAGCAGATTGTTTTTTGTGTGGCGTCAGAGGAATATGAATGTGTAGTGCTGCAATGGGAGAGGCCTATTAAGACTCCCTTTGACTTCTGCATGTGAGTTCTTGTAAAGCATGAAAGAACTTTGTTCTTGGTCTTACAGCCTTTCATAAAAAAACACAATTTCTCTGTTCTTGTGGAGTAAATGTCTGCTGCAAAGTTCCAGAAGTTCAAACAAACAGTTTGTTTCTGTAGCCATCACTACTACTTTAAATGCCTCTGGGTCAAAATATTTTGGAGATTGATACTCAAGAAAATAAAAATGTCAAAATCAAATGTTTGTTTTATCATACAAGCCTTACATTGTCACCTATTTACTTTATTTTACCTTCATTTGGGATAAATAACTCTTAAAAAATGTTAGATAATGGACCGTGACTGAAGCAGAACACCTGTGAACAACACCTTGATGGTACAGGTTATTTTGGAAAACTAATCTAAATCATTGGTTGTCAAAGCAAGAGCCCCCAGCAGGTATCAACTGATGCATAATCGATACAGATATATGCTGGAATATGGTCTCAGTTTGGACTTAAATAGGTGTGAAACAACCGACACCATAAAGGTTCAAAATATGCAAAAACACCAGTCCTTCTTTTAGAAACATAACAGCCATACTGATTTTCTTTTTATGCACTTTGTGTTGGTACCAGAGGGTTTTTTTCTGTTTGTTCAGACAGAAAATAAGCAGAAAGAGAACAACTGTGAAAATACATGTAGAGTCGGGGAGCCGTCGCTACAGACACCCCATGCAGCACCCCGCCTACGTTGAATTTCAGTGTCAGGGTGGGTTCGAAACCTTTTGACGTTCTCACTTGGAATTTTGACTTCTTGGCAATTTTATTCCACATAAAGCAACCAAACAATGGACAAGAAAGCTGCTTTTTCTCTTCTTTTTTTTATCCTTACTGTTTCACTGTGTAAAATGTCTGTCAGTATATAGTGGTGCTTTTTTTGATTTATTCAAGAAGGTGCAGCGCCACCTGGTTCTAAAGTCATTAAAGTTTGTGCCGCAACAAAAATCCCAGCGTCTGCTCCGTGCTGCAGCCTCGCGTGTTAATGTGCAAAGCCAGAAGCTGCTTCTCTTCCATTTGCTGTTGTTGATATAAATAGACAACTTGTGCCCCCACCACTTTAATCCTTATTGTCTAGAGACCAGGGTGGAAAAAAAGCAGGGAAAGAGAGAAGGGACTTGGGACATGGAAAAGGACAAACAAAGAAGACATGAAGATCCAAAGCTGCAGATGCACTAACATGCATGTGTTGTTACAGGTGCAATGCATGGAGTGAAAAAAAGGTGAAAAAAGAAAGAAAGAAGAGGATTCAGGTTTTAACATCACCAAAAATAGAACTGCATGCTATTTGAGGAAGGAATGTTACATAAAAAGACAAAGCAAATGTTTCTATCCTTGTGTAGCCTCCTTAAAGATAGTTTATGAGTAGTGGACTCCACTTTAAATAAATAAAAATACAAAGTTAAAGACAAAGAAGGATCCAGAGGCTCTCCCACACAGAGTTACCAGAATGGAACGGTATGAGTAACATAAATTCCCAAAGTTGCTGTTGGCAGAATTTCTTGTTTGTCATATTAAGGGTAAAGCATTTTCTCCTAGCATGACTTACACAGATAGTCCAGGATGTTTAACGTGAGGTTCTTAAATGGATAATATCTCACACATATCAACTCTCAGCATTTTAGTGTAAATCCAGAGTTGCACTTCCAAGCAAAAAGCTAATTTTAAGTCAGAGAGGGGCCAAGACCAAACAAGACATTTACTGCCTGAAAACAACTTCAGTCTTAAACACATCATTAAGGTTTATGCAAGAGCTATATTACAGTCATTTAAGCTATCGCCATCCTGTGGCTATAGCCATTTTTTTTTACAGAGGAAGTGGAGGTCAGAGGTATTTCAACAACTTCCTTTGCACAACATACACAAAGGACAGAAGAAGCCAAGCATTGCGAGTTAGTGTAACTATGTATGGTCTGAAAATCATTTAATAGCAGACAATTTAATCCTTACAATATATTTAATTGGATTATCAGAGTATTCTCAGCATGCGTTTTCTATAGGAAGTTTTTGATGCACAATCTCTAGCCTCCATTTTTCATGCAAATCTTCACTAACTTCTGTGTCGGTTGTGAATCTAGAAAAATGATTGTGCTTGCATAGATTGCTATGATGATTTTGAGACTGGGGCTTGTTTAGAAATCTACCTTGGTAACCAATACCTTCAGCCTCCAACCTCCATTTCCTGTGTAAATAATCTTTTTCATCTGTGTAAATATTTTCCAAGTGTAAAAGTGACAATGGCTTAAAGGTTAATAAAATTTGGGATTAAACGAAATCAATGTTATGTACTCAAAGAAGCTTCATGTTATTTGCAAAGCACAGAGAAACTACTTGTTTGGTACTAAAAATTCATACATTGGACAACGCAAAGGGAAAAACGACTTTGAATACTTCAGGATTGTGAAGTGAGGCTCTAAGTTATTGACTGTTAAAACTTTACCTGCAGCAAAAATGTTGGTGTCTTCATTTAAAAGACCACTTCATTCTTGGCCGCAGTAATAAGGACCATTAGATTGATTATCTTGCTTCCACTTCCTGTGTAAATTATCATCGGCTTCCTTGTAACTTCACGATGGAATTGTGATGAGGTTTGAGAGGTTCTTAAAATATTGTTGACATTAACGGATCTAAAGTTCTTGGAAAAAATGAAATAAAAAGTTGTTTCAAACCACAGACGTCATAGCAACTTTCAGACAATTCGTCAGCGTCTGTCTCCAGGACTAACACTAAAGTTTGACTAAAACGAGTTACGTACAACAGGAAAGATGTTAACTGGTTTTAACCTTTTAAGAGAACCGCACTTTTAACGACTGCGTCCCTTTTAACTGTGACTCTGCATCTCTGTTGCATTTCTTGTAATTTTGTGGCACAAGATCATTTCTGACTTGCTTTTGGGAATAACACAAGGGCTTCTTTTAGAGAAGCTGATGATGTTTGCTTGTGTTTAAGTCTCCTGAACATCGGTCATTAATTTTATCAACCTGCTGCTCTGATCCAAGGCGAGCGAGCGGCATGCTGAAAAAAAAAAAAAAACAACAAAAAAACATGTGAGCTTGTTACAAAGCAAGGTTTTTTCCGTTACTCTTTCAAGTGATGCATTGACCCCGGAGAAGTTTACACTGATAAAACTACACAGTTCACTCAGTCTCTCAGATAGAGTGCATGCCATGGGGAGCAGGTCATGGAAAAGTCTCGAGTTTGACTAAGTGCACTCTTTCTTTTACCCCATCTGTCAGTCCATCTCAGCCTCACTCACTCCGCCACCCTGTGCACTCGCGCAAACCACGTAGACATAACAGTGCATGTGTTTCACCCTCAGACACACTGACCAGTCTGTGCACACGCATCACAGAAAGCTGAGGTAATTTGTTGCTTCACATCACCTCATAACTGAGTTTAAAAGAAACAAATGACACATGCATGGATTTACAATGTGCCAGAGGATTCAAGAAGGATAAAATAATGATATACCTAAGGTGTTTGGATGTATTGCTTACATAGGGATCTTCGGGGAAAAACTTGGTAACATTAAAAAAAAAACCTCCCTAAGTCATGGAAAAATGATTAGTGAGTACAAAAATAGTTAAAGGTTAGACATACCTTTCTAGAGGGTGTTTATTTCACTGATTTCAACATTTTAAAACATTCAGATGGCTTCAAATGTCAACCTTTAAAAAAGGAAAAAACCCAGTTGAAACAATGCATAAACTGTAACTTATTTACTCTTTAAAAGTAACTTACTTAAACCATAGAGGGACAAAAATGTGTTTTAATGTTCAATGTGTTTTTGTGGACAGACTTTACTCAATTCCACCCCATATCAATAATTAAAAGCATGGTGTTTTGCTAAGTTAGTCAGATGAATAAGTGCTGGAGAGTTTTTTCCAATCTCATATAGCCATGAGCATTTCTTGTGAAAGACGATGTGACAACGATAAATGTTCCAATGAGGTTTCTGTTCCATCTCATGCACAAGGATCGCTGTTTGAAACATTTGTCATGCTTTTGTATGTAGATAATGACATTTAAAGCTAATCTACCAGTACAATTAATTACATTTCAAATACACAGTTACTATGAGTACTGGGTGTTGCATACATTCTTTGCCTGCTGTCTCATCCCTTTTCTGAAATCCATTTAAAGCTATGTGTTCCTGATTGGACAGCTGATAAAAATACAGCAATCACAGTCACTACCAACATAAAAAAAAAAAAACGATTCATAATAATTTTACTCCATATACTGCCTGTGTTTGTCAGGAATCATGTGCCAAAGTTGCAACAACTGATTGCATTTAAGACGAGTCATTAAAAGAATACCGACATGTAGGATTAACTAGCATTTCTTGCACTGACAACAAATATGTATGTTTGTTTTGATGTAATTAGGTTATAGTCCTGTGGTGCATTGAGGATAAATTAAAATAATTTAGTTGGTAAGGAAATATGGATATATGTAATATTTAAAATAAAAAAACACATATCTTCTATATATAATTTACAAGTAAGTACTAACATGATATAAGTGGTTAATTAAAAAAATAATATATACTAATACTTTATTAGAAAGATCATATGTTGAAAGGCAATATAATTGTTCATTTAATTTTAACTGAAATTAAAATTAAATAAATTAAATTAAAATACATTGCTCAAAGTAAGTGGGCGTGACTAACTGCTGATAGTGATTTGTTTGTAGTACGGTTGCTTTCAAATAAATTACATGATAAACTGTAGCACATGAAATTAGAAATAATTTTGAAAACACTGAACAAAACACTTAAAATGGCACACTATGAAAATAATATATGGGTTTATATTTGTTTCGTTACTTAATTTAAAGTATTGCATATAAAGCTATCTATTTTGCAAATGATGTATTTTTTTAGATCATGGCCCTGAACACGCTGGACTTTGACATAGTACTTTGCACCAACAGCGCCCCCCGTTGATGGCTATGTGTCAGGACAGGTGAGAGGTAACAAGTTCATCGTCTATTGATTAAGATTGCAGAAATTTCGATGCGGTTTTTGCTCGGGTCACAGAGCCTCTAATGATGCCTCACCTCAGCGGTGCGAACAGCGGATGCATCAGTGAAACCTGACCGGGAGTGAAACTGCGCACAGAAACGCTGCTTCGGGTTAGATTTGTATGCTAGCAGCTGTTAGCAACGTGCTAGCTTTTACTATGTCGCAACTAAGTTCTTGCAGCTAATTTGGGTCTGGCGTGACTGGCACATCTGAATTTAAACTACGGCTGTGTGTGGAAAAAAAACACAAGAGGTGGGTGAAATTATATTCAACAATACGTCGTGAAAACCAAGCTGTAGCTGCAGTATTACGAACCTCGGTAAACTATAGTTTTTCTTTCATTTGGTTTGCTAAGTTAGCATATTAGCCTAGTCTGGCTTCATCTAAACAGCAGTAAAGCATCTCTAACTTTAATTAAACCCAAACTCCACGCGTTTGTAGCATAAGCTAACAATTTGTATATTTTATTTCATTTTTCTTATAAGTTTCCCGACACTTATATTTCGTCTATGCGTCATTGTCTTAATTGCGGCGTAATTTACCAAGAATGTAATTACTGACTTGGGTGTGCGCTGTGATGAAATACCATGTGGTGTTGTTCCATCTCAAAAGTTCAGGTGCACTTTAAGCTAACCCGCAGTTTCGACCTGGTTTCTTTCTCATGGCTCAGCCCCACCCATGGATTGTGGAAAATGTTGGTGTATTGGAAAATAAATACTCGTGATAACACGTAGCGCTGTTAGTATGATATTGTCTAACCGGTGCTAATCTGTGCATCTGCTGTTTCATAATGAAAGGGAGAGAGATGCAATAAAGACAGATGGAAGATCAGAGATGGCTCTTGTTTTTTAACCTACTTTGGCTTCTTACTCAACAACAGTGGCCACACTACGACCTGTAGCTGTTTTCACACATTCAAAATACAACTTTATTTCACAACTCTTGTTCTAGGCTAGTTTTGCGCACGCAGAAGTAGTCAGGTAGTAAAACTTTAAGAACCTCATTCGACAAAAGATCATGTTGCATAGGGAATTCAGTACACGTCATTTTTATTTCTTTAAGATTAATTGGCTATTTCAGAAGATATTAAAACACCAGCTTTAAAAAATAGAACAGAAAAATAAAGATTTTTTTTCATATGTATATTATTTGACCGATTAGTGGCACAGAATGACTTAGCATGAGTCTATTTAATAGAATACAGTCTGTAACATGGGCTGGACAATAAATCAAGAATTATTTATTGAATATTACTAGAAAATGCATCCAATAGAATGTTTAATAATTTCACTGGACTCTGATCCAGAATCACAAAGCATTCTGGGGATGTAGATAGAGGAAAGACTGGACCTCTCACCTTCAGCTGAGCAAGGTTGGTGGCATCAACCCACTCACTCTCTCTTTGGTTACCTAGCAACAACTTGTTTGGTAACACATGTAGCTGCAATTGCAGGTTTTGCCACTGTGCCTCATAATCACTTAAAAGTAAAACAACGAGGTGAAATGAAGGGAGGAAGTGACAGCAAGACCTTGAGAGGAAACTGTTAAAAAAGGAGAGAGGCTATTTCAGCTATTTAAAACAAAAAGCTAAATCGACTGATATGAAACACTAATATTGTGATATTTTTCAGTTTTATTGCCCAGCCCCACTGTCAACATAAACATATAGGGCCTTATTAGATTTTTTTAGTTTTGCCTTTTCACCTAAATTCAAGCAAATTTCAAAATCAGACAAACGTAGCCTGATTAAAACAAATGCAGTTTTAAGTCATGAGTTTGTTTATTATGGAAAAAAGAGCTCGTCCAAAGAGACAAAAACAAACCCAAGTCTTATGTGAAAGAATATACTCCGTCCTTGTGCCTCAAGCATTGCCTGTGAGTCCTTTACTTTATCACTGAGGAATTTTGCTCTTAATTCAGCCACATTGATTGGTTTTTTAGCGTTAAACAGTCCGTTTAAGATCACGATACGGCTCCTTTACATGCTCTTTTTCTGAAATGCCGTCACTTTCATGGCACTGTAATGGTATGCACACCTTCCAGAAAGCCCCACTTTTGTCTTGTCGGTCTACAGAATATTTTCCGAAATGTCTTGGGAATCATCAGAATGTTGTCTCGCAAATGTGAGAGGCGCCTTAGTGTTCTTTTTGCTCCGCAGTGGTTTATGCCTGGGAACTTTCCCCTGGAGGCCATTTTCATAACCACAGTTTTGTTCTTTTTAAATTAAGAGTACAGACCTTGACAGAACTGAAGAGGGTTAATGAGGGTCATTCTTAACAGAAAGCGAAGCTTTACTTAGCATTGTGAAGAAAATAGAAAAGTCGTCAGAACAAGTCAGCCCAGGCTCTGCTGCTAAACTTAAAGAGCTTATTATTAGACTTCACCACCAGGAAATCATAAATGCCGTCTCTAACGTTAACAGTGGCCTCTGTCCACAAAGCAGGATGTGAAACTATCCTGTGTATTTCCTGTAAAATCTTTTTAAAAAAAAGTCTGTTTAGCTTTATGAATAATTTTCTTGCCCTTTTTCAATTTATTTAGAAAGATTCTAGTGAAAATTACTTTAAAAAGGACTTCCTCAAATGAATATTAATCTTATCAGTGTTCTGTGGAAAACAAGACTTTTCCACTGCTTGCCTCTTCACAAGAAATTCAACAGCCCACTGTGTTTCTCATATGTCAGCAGAGGTTTTGTGACATGTTCCCAGTAAATTTTTAACAGAGGGACCTTTTTTTCCTAGTTGCGTAAAAGTCTATAAAGGCTTCTTTTGAAATCGTCAATTAGATAAACTTATTAGTTTGCATGTTGTTGGAAACACAGTAAGACCATTGTGTACTTGTGTCGATGATGCAAATCGGAAATAGTTTTAGATGGTAGATAAATGGTCGATAGAGATGCTCAGACGAGGCTTGTGCAGGCTGCCAATTTCTGGTTTTCTTTAAATACTGACCTGCAGGCATTTTGATTTCCTCTCCAAGGATTACAAGTCAAATAAACTTTGTGTATACAATTAAGCAGGTAAATGTAACAAATATTGACCATAAAAGGGGAAGAAGTGGACTGCAGACGAACGGATTCCAAGATTATAACAAACTCTTATTTATGTGCACTAAAAGTGTGGGAGTTTTCAGGTTTGATGTATTTTATGAACAGGGGAGGAACATCCTCAGATTGCTCCACGTCAGTGACTGGTTCAGGTAGCGCACATTTAATTGACCTCAATAATATGAGGTGCACTTAGATTTTCTGCACCACTTCATTCATGTGCCTTTTTTCCATCTCTCCTTATTTCTCACACAAACGAACGAACCACTTGAAGCTCATTGTTTAGCCGAGACAAGGTTGAACTTTTGACTCGGCTCTGCTGGGATGTCTGAATTTAGCCTAAATGTAGGAATGCTGCATCTCTGCCAGAATATCCAGACTTGGACAGTGAAGAGTATGTTGGGAGTTTAGTGCGGCTGTATTTGGGCAAGTGTTTTCAGGATTATTTCTATGGTGATTCAAATACATTTGTAGCCAACAAAAAATGGATGAGACTTGCGAAGCGCTCGAGTGTTTCTAGCCTCGATTCATGAAAACAAAGGTTTCCGTGGATGCGTTGCGTAAATGGTTACTTCCCTGGTGTTCGTGTGTTTCAGATTTCGTAATGCTGTTGACTTTTCATATCCCTGGCTCCAGGTGCATCATTCCTAACGCTGTACAAGACTTGCATTTCTTCCAACACAATTTAAAGGTGTGGGGTTTTTTTTTTTTGCATTTGCCGAGAATTAAACTGTAGCGGTTGTGCTGAGCGAGGCTGTTATCCTCTGTTGTCACGCCTCACATTTTCCATCATTAAGCCGAGTAACCCTTAAACCCTTATTGTCGGCATAATCATACACACAAACATGCTTGCATTGCTTAAACGTACCCTGGGCCCCTGTGGTTGCTGCCATGAGAGCTGCTAGCGTCATGCTCCCAGAGAGGGTGTCAACAAGGGCAAGATAATGAGCGAGTGCTTTAAACCCAAGAGTTTATGCAATTATGAGAGTAATTGAGGTGGAAAGGTGTGAGCTGCAGGTTATAGAGGACAGGGAAACACCTGGTGGGTGACACAGCTCCCAACAGCACCTGTATTGACTCGATGAGTCAGCATGGGGCTTGATTCGGTTCATGGTGTAATATGCAAAACATGATTCCATTGGTTTTATTTAAGCTGGTGCAACAGCAAATTGATCCTCTTGACTTTCATATCCAGCCTTTGATATTGCTGAATATAAAATTAGTGCATCTTGCTTTTAGTAAGCAATGTTTTGGTTTTGTAATGTTTGTGTCTGCTGCGTATTACATAACCTGCTGTTTCTCGGCTCGCACGTCAGTTTAAAGAAACCTACTCCTCTTAGTGGTTTAGACGAAAATAAAATAGAGTTTCTATAATTTGACACACCTTTGGTTCAGGGATTGTGGAAGTAGGTTAATAACAGCAGTTTTAGAGCCCTTCAATTCACTCGAGTTTTTCATGCTTGCACTACAAAACGACAAACCCCACGATTCAAAGCAACAGTCGGGTGCGTAGGGAGGAATTTGTCACTGGATCTCCAGCCCTTCCTGTTAACCTGCTGCAGGTTTACTGTATGTTAAAGATATTAAAATCAAAGCAATAACGTTGTGTTCATCTATGAAATGGAGTACTTTAACATGGTTTGACTTAAAAACTAGGATTTACAAAGTCGGGTTGTCAGAAGTATATTGTGAAATTAGGTTAGCTTGATAAGTCCGCTCTGGTCAAAGCAGGGAAACACCAATTTAGACAAAAATAATAAAAATAGCCATGTCTGATATTTTAAGTCTAAATCATGGTTAAAAAAAAGTCTTGAAATATAAAAACATATTTAAAGTTCAAATATTTCAGTTGAAATCTTTTTGATGAGTCGGAACCTTATATCCTTTCTAAAGCCAGAAAAATCCTTCTTTTTTTTTCTTTTAGAAGTCGATGTTAACTGTGCAGCACTTTTAGGTACAGTGTGTTTAAAAGTTTTCACAGACCAGAGATAAGGTCATAAACCAGCGTAGACCTTCACTTATCAAAGGGAAAACTTCACGTTTGCAACATTCGCAGCAGAAGCTGTTGTCCCTCTGATGTCATTGAAACGACACGGGATCCTCAGTCATCAGATACGTCCTGGACAATTGAAGGTCCCTAGTTTTGGTTTTAAATTCCTGAAGCGTGACAGCTCAGCTCTCTTTCCACAGGGATCCAGTGGTGCTCGTGTCGCCTCCACCGACCAAAACGCACATAACAAACACACAGAGTGCTGATGTGGTTTCAGTCAGAATACTTCAGGGGCAATAAACACGTTGCTTTCTACTTTCCTCTCAAGTGAACCACGTGCAGCTAGTTTGCTAATGCATTGTTTTATCGGTTCAACCAAGCTTGATTTTGTGACTTCTAGACTCCCAATTTATCACCCATCGTCAAAAAAGGTCCCCTATTTACATTCCACGCTTGGAATGTCTGGTCTGGATTTTCCACTGTTTGTGGGAAAATAGGTCTGATGATCTCCAGCACCACAGTTGTTATTGTAGATGAAAGTGTCAATAATCATGTTTGTTTCATGTTGCAAATGTTCCAAGTGAAGAATAAATCACAGGAACGGTCAAAAGTTTGGACGTGCCGTCCGTGTACCTTAGAAGAAGTAGACTTTTCCATTTAGCCGTCTCTTTAGTGATGGTGTCCTTTTCACTTTGTCTTTGTCTGCTACAGATGGCTGTGTCAGTGCGGGGCCTCTTCTTCATTATGGCACTGTTTTTAGGTAGTTTCTTTGGAAGTATCGTCATGCTGGGTCCAGTCCTGCCGCTCATGCTGCTATCTCCGGCTTGGTACCGCTGGCTTACGGATCGAATCGTCGCTACCTGGCTCACTCTCCCTGTGGTATGTAACTAAGCTTAAGATACCGAGGTTTGTATTCCATCAACCTCCTGTAATCTCCCGTTTGGATTTGTTTTTAAAGACCGAGTAGAACAAAGCACTGTTGAGTCTTGATGAAGTGAGAAAAGCTACAAAAAGCGAATTATTATTCCCTCTTGCAGCTCCTCTTTCCATCTGCACTTTTCTTTTGCTCACACTTTCTTTCTCTCTCTCTCTTTTCTCGGTAGTCTTTGTTGGAGTTGGTGTTTGGGGTGAAGGTGGTGATCACAGGCGACGGCTTCATTCCTGGAGAGCGCAGCGTGATCATCATGAACCACCGCACCCGTCTTGACTGGATGTTCCTCTGGTGTTGTCTGCTCAGGTACAGCTACCTTCGCCTGGAGAAGATCTGCCTCAAGGCTGCTCTCAAGGCCGTGCCCGGCTTCGGTGTGTATGCACTGGGTCCCCTGCCCTTCTCCACACACACCCTCGCGTACACAAACACTCTTTGGCACACGTATGCAACATGGCTTCTGCTTCACATGGCATTTCCGACAAATATAATTGCATAACTGCTTACAGTACAACATTAAGGTCTGGACCATCCATTGTTTGTTCATTTTTTTTTTTAAAGCACAGAATATTTTTTGTTGTTGTTGTAATAACTGTATAAGCTTGCATGTAGCAGTTGTTTCCTCAATTTATCATCAAATCATAACGTAAGCATTATATAATACAAATACGGAATACTGCAAAATTGTGACGTGGAAGGTTTTTGATGGCCTGAAATAATTTTATGCAAAATTTTGAAAGCGTGGTGCTCATTTGTATTCAGTCCACCTGAATCAGTACAATCAAGAAATTGAACAGGCTGAAACATGGAGTAGCAGCATCGTTCAGTCAGGATGCCTTTCTTCAACAGTAACAGAAAACTTGTTCAAAGTTGATGTGGTGGACCTGATCCAGGGAAAAGATGAGACTGGCTCACCTTCCGGCTCTGGCTCCTGCAATGCAACCAGAGCTCTTTAGATCAAAGCATTTTTATGCTTCAGAATGTCCCAGTCAAATCCACAGCTAAATCCAGGACTTACAAATTAATCTTTAGATCATGCAACCTTTCTGATTTATTCTTCTTTACTTTAGTGTTTAGCTGCGCACAGACGGGTCTTAATTTTTATTCCACTTAATATTCAAACGTTTCTTTCTGTAGATACTAACATGATAAACTATAACAGTGTCTTCTGAAAGGTACTTTTAATTACAAATTAATGATGATTCAAGAAATTTGCACAGTGTTGTATGTTTAACAAGCCAAATAAAGCATAGTCATTACTCCTGAAACCACAGAATATATATATATATATATATATTTGGAGGTTTATCTAAAGGTAAGTTTACATCCAATAAGCAGCTTTTCAAGCAGATGTTTCAGATCAATTCAGATCATAAAAGCTTTAAGAGACTTTAGTTATCCAAACTGGATTTCCAAATGTAGTGTGTTAAGTTTTAAGCACCAGGTGTTGGACAGAAATGCAGACCTGTTAAAAATTAACAACTTATCGGTTATGTGTGGAAAAAACTTTGTGTGCTTTACAGGTTGGGCAATGCAGGTGGCCTGTTTTGTTTTCATTCAGCGTCGCTGGGAGATGGACAAGGCACATTTGGAAAACATGCTGGACTACTTCTGTGACATCAGAGAGCCCCTGCAGCTGTTATTGTTCCCAGAGGGGACAGACCTCACAGGTGAGATGCAAACAGTGTAAGTTTTGTTTTGTTTTTTTTGTTCGGGTGGCTTGGCTTGCCTCCATCGGAGTCGTCAGCCTCTGCATGAATGTTCAAAACATGCCACCGGCACTACGACACGTGATTCGGGCCCCGGCGCTGTTGCGCAAGGACAATTACGAGGTGTAAAACCGTCCCTAAATCCCTCGACGGTGTCATTACAACGAGAGGGTTCTGATCTCTCAGGCCAGGCAGGATTTGACTTTTTGCTTAAAGCCCCTCGACATCACAGCTATACTAATCAAAGCCCCGAGTCGCTGTCCTTTAGGGCAGCTGAACCTCTTCACAGACCACGTCATGAAGGAGTTCTGATCGGTTACATTCTGAGCTTTACGTATTGTTTTACACTTGTCCCACTGCGTGCGTGCGTGTGTGTTCCTGTGCATATTTGAGTTTAAGCCTCTTAAATCTAAAGGCTTAATTTGACACATTAAGCCAGAGTCTGAAGGAGTTCTGTTCTTGCATCTTAAGCAGAAGTTAAATACTCCCTTAATTCTTCATTCCAGAGGTTTACATTCAGGATATGTTTAGGAATAAAATGTCTATATGACTCCATGTGCCACCTGTGGGACTTGTGATTTTTAATTCAAAACACCTGTATGACCCCAGACTTTAATGTACTTCAGGTGATTTCATGCGACGTGCCTCAAAGTGCATAAACGAAAAGTGGAAAAAACATGACGCATTGGGATTTTTTTTCCCCTGTCATGTTCTTTATTAAGCCACTGAGGCTTATACAGAACAGCTGTATTTATGCTGGGGTTGAATTAGTCCCAGGTGCACAGCTGAAGGCGAGTAGCTGCATTTACTGGCCTACATGTCAAGCTGTGGAGGAATGTTAACTCTACACACTGTACCCAGTGTGAAATGTGGCGGTGGCAGCATCATGGTGTGGGTATAATTTTCTCCATCAGGGTGACAATACCAAGAATAAAGCCAGAGCTGTAATAGAAATGTATAGATCGAAGTAAACTTATGGTGAGAATGGTTCAGCTTTAGTAAAGGGGGAAGACTTTAACTTCATGCCACACTTCAGGTTTTCAGTTTCACTGTTGCGCACTACTTTCTGTTGGTCTAATCATTTGACATCTTGTGAAAATGCATTAAGGCTTCTAGTTGTAATAAAAAGTGAGAAAAAAAGTAAAAAATCGGGTTACAGTATTAATTTTCTAATAACTGATTATTCTTTGAATTACCATGATGCTTATTTTAACTTCAAATCAATGTGTTTCAAAATGAATATGTAAATGTTAAAGTATCATTTAACCAGAGAAACGTAAATGTCCAATGAGGTGTAACAAGATGAAACATCTTTTGCAGATTTTTTCTTTTTTCATTTTTTACATTTTGTGTGTTTCCTGCAGAGAACACGAAAGCAAGGAGCGACGCATTCGCTGCGCAGAACAACCTTCCGAAAATGGAGTATGTGCTTCATCCCCGCTCCACCGGATTCACCTTCATTGTGGGCAAACTGAGAAAAGGTCAGGATGGTCTGCTTGCTTTCGAGATTACGCAACGTCCATATTCAACATGATGACAGTGCGCTTGCGGTCGGCCTGTGGCCAGATGACAGACGCGTGCGTTTTTAGCTGATTAATATTTGTTACAGTAAAAGCAAACAGGCCACAAAGCCCGTGATCGCCACGGAAATCTTCCATCAGCAAACCGATGATGACTGTACTTATTCCGGTGACGCTTCCAGAGCGGAGCTCGTACCTGTTATTACTTTAAGTCCCAGACTTGTGCTCCGTCCCACTGCCAGTCATCATAGCTCCCCTGAGATTCTCCTGTTTCTGCATCAGCTAATTCTGGAAGCATTTCTCTCTCTCCCCCCCGCCCCCCCCCCACACCAAACTCTCTTCCCCTATAGGGAGTTTCTTTAATACCACATCTGGCTCTTCTGTCTCACCTCCCATTCACACTGTTTGCTGAGGATGACACTAACTCTCCTAGCAGGTGTTGTGATATCATATGACTTGGCTAATTCTCTGCCTCTTGTCTTTGCGCAGCAGACTGATGACACGCGCGCGCCGTCTTCGTCCAGCTCTACTGTTCCCCTCCCGTCTCTATTTTTACCTAAGCTGTGCGGGACCGGGCGCTGCCAGGTGTCCCCTCATGCATCTGATATTTAATTCAGCCTTCCCTGCTTATTTTAAGGGCACTGCAGATATGCAGGGATGTAGAGGTTGCTGTGGCTTTAAATCGGCTGATGGGCTATCCATCCATCCATCCATTTTCCTACACCCTTATCCCTTAATGGGGTCGGGAGGTGCTGGTGCCTATCTCCAGCTAGCGTTCCGGGCGAGAGGCGGGGTACGCCCTGGACAGGTCGCCAGTCTGTCGCAGGGCAACACAGAGACACACAGGACAAACAACCATGCACACACACTCACACCTAGGGGCAATTTAGACAGACCAATTAACCTGACAGTCATGTTTTTGGACTGTGGGAGGAAACCGGAGTACCCGGAGAAAACTAATAAATCTTTATTTTAATTGGACAGGGTGGATGTATGAAAACGCTGAGGATTAGATTATGTATCACTAACCTTTATCAGATTTTTTTTAAATTCGTTACCACACATTCTGTCAGGTGTTTTCTTTCTTTCTTTTTTTTTTAAATGTGTCCTATCCAGCAGTGTGGCACTCACTGCTGGACAGAGAGTCAAGGTGAGAAGCAAAGCATTCGCCATGAAAACGTTATTAGAAATTGCTTTGTGTTCATTTCAAATGTAATGGATGGATAAAGGTGGGGAAGAGTTTTAAAGGGAAGGAAGGAAGGAAGTAGGTAGCAGTAGTGGAGATAAAGAAGCATAGTGAGAGCACAAGTCAACTCCCTTGAAGTCTGCAGAAAGAGAAAACACAAAACCGTGAAACCAAAACAACAATCATATGCAATAATAACAGTTATAACAGCATTAGAAAGTACATGGTAACACAAGATGTATTTAGTGGCAACCGCAGTCCAAATGAGTGTGTGCCTGACAAACACCTGGATCTAAACATCTGTTGGTTCGTGTATTAAAGAGCCAAAATGATGGAAGTTGTTAGTTTTAGTGCACTTAATTCATGGGAAACCATTCAGATTTGTCAGTATTCGGTCGGTTGATTTTAAGAGAAAAATATGTATCTCTGCCTCGCTGGTTAATTTATCATAGACAGAAATAAATCTCCCATCTTGCCATATCAACGTCTGGATCAGTTAATTTGCCCCCCATTTGATGATCTCTTCCTCCGTTCTGCAGGAGACAATCTGGACGCCGTCCACGACATCACCGTGGCGTACCCCAAGAACATCCCGCAGACAGAGCGCCACCTCGTCTTAGGACAATTCCCTCGCGAGATCCACTTTCACGTCCGCCGCTACCCCGGTTTCTTCGCTCCCGTCCTCGTCCGCAGAGTTGGAGTCTTGGTGTCGAGAGCGCTGGGCGGAGAAGGAGAGCCGCCTGCGCGACTTCTACTCGGGCCAGCCCCGGGGCTTCGACAGGGATGGCGTCGCGCGAGTGCCGCCTTGCAAGTCGGAGCTGCGGGTGGGTCTGATCAAAGCGGCCTCGCTGGTGTACTGGAGCGGCTTCATCGCTTTCTGCTTCGCTGGCCTGTGGCTCTGGCCTGCCTTCCGCCTCTACGTCCTGGTTATGATTGTGGTGTTCACCGTGCAGCAGAAGCTATCCGGAGGGCTGGAGCTGATTGAGATGGCTTGCCATCGATACTGGAAGGAAAAAGTGCAGGAGAAAAAGATGCAGTAGAGACTGAGACACTGTTTTAATTGGGGGTTGGGGGGAGGAAAGAGGTTTTCACCAACAACCAGCCGAAGGCATTTCAAGCCGATCAGTGAGCTGATCTGAATCGCTTTGAGGAGCAGAAGCTTTTCTGCCTCACAGAGTAACAAGTGCATCTTCAGATTGCATGTCTGGCTACAATGGAGAGATTGCGATGCTGGCAAAGAATAAAAAGTGGAATGTTGGATGTATCTATCCTTGCTGGGTTCAAGGAATTCATCACGTGTGATGTTCCACTTGACCTTCGTGCAGTCAGGGTGAGAAGAAAGTGCAGTCTGTTATTTTAAGAGTTTGAACCTCTAAATGATTTCATGTTTAGCAAATTATTTAGAGGTTCCAGCATCGTACATTTAGTTTTTTTTTCTTTATGGCAAACCTGGGAATTTAGATAGGTTGCACTTTCTTTTTACCACGATTGTATTTACCTCTCTGCACAATCCTTCTTAATTAAGTTGCTGTTTGTGTTTTACCAGTTTTATGTTGTCTGTGTGTAAAACTTGGTTGTTTATGGCGTCTGTGTGGAAATCTGTCAGGAAACGGTTGGTATTTCTTATACCGCCATGCCTACGAAACCTGTTTTATTGTCTGCTATGTTGCCATTGGTTTTACATAATGAATGGAGCAGAGCCATATTATTGTCCACCTGTATTTGTGTATGTGTGATGACTTGACTTTGACCACCATTCAAAAAAAAAGCGCTGGTGGTTGAACTTTTTATTAGCATCAAGGAAACAAGTAGTTTAATTCCCAGAGATTTATTACAAAATATATGTTTAGAATTGGGTATGCAGTGCCATGCAGGGTCTTGATCCCCCTTGAAGCTTTTCACATTTCTTTCCACATTAAGACCTCAATGTTTTTTTATTAGGATTTTATGTGAAAGACTAACATGCATCCCAGTAGAGCACCAGGACCGCTAAAGTCCTTGGTTCTCCTCTGGTTGTGAGTATACTCAGTGACATTTTGTCTTCCTCTTCCTTCCTGAGTGTACAGCTGGTCGTGGTCCGCGGGCCTCTCGGCTCCTTTACCAACTAACGCTCTCCCTGCCCGGCCCAGTTTACACGGACAGCAGGGCCTGTGCAGCTGTGCCACACTCTTTCAATTTAAAGATGATCAGTGGAACATTACGCCATGAAACGTTTACAGCTCAGGATATGGCTTTATTTCCTACCCTGTCGGCCTTCCGTGTTGGTCCCCGCGGTCCGGTTTCTTCAGTAATGTTTTCTAAAATATATTCGGAGGCCCCCCACGTATTAGCTGGATTAAATCCAAGCTATTGGTTGCACTGGATTTCATGTCCAGGTGTCAGAGTAAATGAGGCTGAAAAAGTTCCGGTAAGAAACTGGGTTTTTTTTTTTTTTTAGATACTACATTCCATGTATATGTGCCACTTCATGTTGGTCTGTCATATAAAATCCCAACATATTACATTGTAGAACAGTATGAGGGATATTGGATACTCTTGCAAGGCACTGTAATTACCCTTTATGATAGTTTTTGCTCCCTCAAGAGAACTTTCTCTCGTTATCATTGAAGCCCTACTTGCTCAAGTTGATTTTGCACAGAAAAACCAAAGGTGAGAAATGGATAAATGATGTGGAGAACAAAAAAAAACAAATAACCAAACAGAACGTAGTCTTTCTCGTCAGGGAGGATCGGCTTTGTCGACCGCAGCCCAAGCTGCAGCTCACTTGTGTTCTTATAAAATCGACAGTCGTACATGCGAGCGGCTGTAACAGCGTAGGAGTTTTTGAGTTTTTAAGCCCTCTTCCTGGGAATGAAACGATGCCTTGTTGAGGCAGGTTCTGGGAAGGAGGAATGTCCTGTTGAGGCAACATTACCCCTCGATCTGCAGAGCGGTCCAGAGTAACCAGACTTGGAGTGGAAAAACGGCCCTGAGGTCAGCCTAATCCAAAAAAGCCCTGTAATGCCCACCTCTGCATGTGTCCCTCTCCCTTGGACTGGCATCGATGCGCCTGCTAAACTCAATTAGCAAGTGACAGCTGAGAAAGCTACTGTATTTATGCCAAAAAAGGACTGAAACTAAAACCAGTTTGGAGCAGTGCTTCACCCGCACTCCCCTTGTCTCAAACCTCATTGATTCTGTAATAAAGGAGTAACTGTCTCCTTAGGCAGCCGTATATAGTAACTTCTGTACTGTGTGTATCCACCACACAAGTGTCTTTTTTTTTTTAAATCGGGTACCTTTTATTTAAACACTAAAAATGGTTGATTCCTATCACTGTGATGCAGCTGTGTTAGCAGTTTTATTATCAATGAGTAAAGGCTTATATGGTCCTATATGTGTATATTTTAGTTTATAACTCCTGAGCCAGCCTCAATCTCCAAACATTTTCTGTTATGTTGTCTGTTTTACAATTACTTGCAGATGCTGGACTTCCTAGGAGTCGCCGTCCTCAGGTAAACAGTGTGGACACCATGAAAAGGCAGTCTCTTAAATGTATCTCAATAAATCTCTATCACCTCATTAAAAGCCTCCTGTGTTTGTCTTGTGTCCTGTTGAGCACATAAACTTGAATTTAACTGATGCATCTCGCTAAAATGGAGCATTTGAGAAGAGGAAATTCAGTTCCGACAGTGTTTATTCAAGTGTTTATTTTTTAGGGTTATGGCTCAGCCAACAAAAACCACAAATTCTGTTTTTCCAAAAGCAAATGACTGCAGGCTCACTGAAACACTACCGACTGTTGAAACTTCACAACCTGTCCTAAAGACTGGGAGTATCTAAATTATTATGACCTCAACTGAAGAACGATGTAAAACTGGCCTTTCTGCATAAGCAGATGGACACTTCTGGGATTTCCACTTACAAATTACAATTAAAATCGAAAAATGGGGAAATTATCTTTGGCAAACTATTACTCTTTTTTTTTTTAATGTTGGCCCTTCAAAGCATAGCAAACAATTTATAAGACACAGTGACCAGTATCTAACAAAATAAATAAAAAAATCTAGACTAAAATAGAAAGTTATCTATCCAAAAAAATCTGAGAACTACTATGAGCATGCCTATTAATAATTAAAACATAAGAGGATCCATATTGATTCATAAATTGCATCAAAAATGTTATGTTTTATGTCATAAAAATGCTGCATTTTTAGCTTACTGTAGAGAAAATTTGCATAATAAAGAACATGCATTAGTTATTTGCTCTTTTATCTTAATGATTTTTGCACTTCCAAAGGAAACACATAATGTATTTCTAAATAAAAAAAAAAGCGACTACACTGCGCAACCTTCCAGTTCTTCTTTTTTCTTTATTCTTGGTAAGATGCTTGACCATTCTTTCTGACTGAGAGCAGACAACACCTTTAGGATCTCCTTAAACCTCTCCAATACACGCCTTTTTCATTCCTTACCATTAAACACCTGCCTATGGACACACAATGAATTTTTTCAGCAACGACCTTTAGCCGCTTATATTGACCCTCCTTGTATGATTCTGAAGGTCATAACATTTTAGCAGAATCTCTGTTCTTTTTTTTTTTCTTTTAATAAAATTTTGGCTTCTCAGTGGTTATGAGCAAAAATCTTCTAAATTAACAGCAATAAACACCTAAGTATGTACATCTGTACATTTACATATTACATAACATTTTGTTAAAGATGCCCTTGTCTCTGCAAAACCACATCTATCTATCTATAGATAGACTTTATACAAAACCTAGCGGCCTTTATGTCCATCACACAGTGGTTTCCATTCTTCTTATGTTTGGAGACATTCATGACATTTTGATCAGCTGCAGGTCACACAGCCTCTCCCCTCCAGCCCCCCGGAGCCCCATCAATCCGAAACGCACTGTAAAAAGCTTCTACGTCGCAGCGAATGACTCAACAAGACCTTGAACGTTCACATTACACAACACCGGGGACCACTGTTTGCCTTGTCTGCTTTACACACACACACACACACACACACACACACCACGCACGCACCACACACACACACACACACACACACACACACACACACACACACCACACACACGTCATGCATCTACCATAGGCAACCAAAAAGGTCAGGAGCTTTGAAGGTGAAGTACAGTCACCATAGTAACTGGTGTTGACTCCCTCCGTTTCCCGGCAACGGGATGTAGGATGATGTCAATGGAAAGCATGCTATTTTCTACTGGTGACAGAATGATGTCACTGCTTTTGTGTAAGCGAGGAGACAGGAGAGAGAGAGAGAGAGAGAGAGAGAGAGAGAGAGAGAGAGAGAGAGAGAGAGAGAGAGAGAGAGAGAGAGAGAGAGAGAGAGAGAGAGAGAGCGAGAGAGAGAGAGAGTTTATTCTGTAATCTGCGGAGGGAGGCGTGTCGGTAGCATTCCATAAAAACAATGAAGGAACAAAGGCTAAATAAATTCAGAACACTCTGAATCATGAGCCAATTCCTTGTTCCGCTCCTCCCTATATTTCTTCTCCAGCTTCTGGTGATAAGTTCATATTTCTTCTGAAAGGTGGAGAGACCTGATGATGCACAGACTCCCCTCGGTCTGCGTCACTACTTTTATATTTCAAACATACATTACAAAGTTATTATAGAGGGTAATGGTGAGATCAACCTTTAATGAATACATCGAATTCCTTTCGCTTTACTTTCAGGGTAATAAAAAAAGTAGCATGTTCACACACACACAAATCTCAATCTGAGCTGCGTCGTTCCGATGATATGCAGACAAACAGGCTGGACGAGGAGCATTTTTTTTTCTCTCGACAGATGATTTTCTCTGTAAACACCGCTGGACACATGGAGACAACTACAAAACCCTCGAGTGAAACTATGACTCTAGAGAGCGCAGCTCTTTTTGCCTGCAGTCATAAATGGCATTACACTGAGTCAGAAGTCTACCCGGGCTCTGAATGCATAAATACTCCCAGTTCCTGAATGTGAGACATAATAATAATAATAATAATAATAATAATAATAATAATAATAATAATAATAATAATAATAATAATTAATTAATAATAATAAAAACGTGCAAGCTGTGCAGGTTAAATTCAAGAATCTTAATATTTGTGTGTGTAAAGTTTAAGTCCACTGCAGTAAAGGAGACCTGTTGTTCCCCCTCCAGTTAGAGCCCCCCCCCCCCCCCCTCCCTCTGTAGCATCACAGCTTTATATAACTTTACGGCAATGCTGCAATGTTAGTGGGTGGGTTGAGGAGTAAATCGTCTTTTCCCATTTATAAACCAAAAGTAGTCGAAGCGTTTTTATTTATTTTTTTGCTGACGATTTTTCACACTGAGCGCTGCAAGGTTTGGATTCACTTGTTTGGTTTTTTTTTTTTTACCTTCTGCTTAAAAAAAAAATAAAAAAAATAAAAAGAAGCAGTATCTCCTTTCTCTGAATATTTACTTGATTCTGAATAATTCCTGAGAATATTATTGTATCTCTTCCACAGAGAGACATCAACAGCGTGTGTTTGAGGAGTGCGGTGAAACATGTCAGATTTGGCCAAGCGGATTAACGTCAGAGGCCGCATCAGCAGCATTTCCAGCAGAGAACATCTTGGAAGGTTTTCCCTCAGTATTCTGCTGCCCCCTACAGGCCTAGATGGTAACTGCAGTCCCATTTTCTTCCTCGTAAACACTAATCAGCCATGAAGGAAAACGCCCCTCTTATCAATTAGTCATTGAAGCGTTTTTTATGAATAAAATAGTAGGACGCAAACTCAACAAGGTCACAAATTTATTTAGAAATCACATTAGAGAAAATCTGATCGTAGCCACAGCAAAAAAAAAAACAAAAAAAAAACAAGAAAACAATCTTTTAATTCAAGAAAAAATATGATCACAAAAGCAGTTATAATACAAAGCAGATAAATCAATTTGTGTGTGAATAAAATGCAAAAACTGAACAACAGAATACTATATATTATTACTATTACTACTCTGCATGCAGAAATAATCCATTTGTGTGACTAACAAAACTTTTAAGGATCTATCTATTGAAGGTTTGGCCATTTTGGTAACAACTTACATACATTCATAAAAACAGAGTCAGTCACAAGTTTACACAAGCCCATGAATATTTATTTAGGGCATCAAATGGTGCCGTCTGTCTGTCTGTCAGGGTTGAATGACCATACAACTTCAATGATTATTTTAATAACCACTCCTGATTTTCTCTCTAAACTATACATACATCACCACCGACGTTTGGTTCAATGCCATTTAGTAAGTTGTACCTAAATCACATGCCTCTGGCACAATTTCAGCTAATAACCGATCATTCTTTGTATTAGAATCGGTTGATTTTATTTCAACTGGTTGGTTTCTCGGCATACGCCTGACTTATTTAGCATCATCCACACGTTCTCAAAAGTTTCGAGGCCTGGGTCACATATAAGAAGTTTAATTTTGGCCTGCATTATTCATTACTAATCCAGTTGCAATGGGATCATTGTCCAAGTTTCAGCCTGTTGGCTACTGGTGAAGTTGCAGATGTTGAAGCGAGTCCTATCTTCATTATTCCATCCACCTTGCAATGCACTGGTACTACTGGCAACGCCACCATTGTGCAATAAGTACAATATCACACAAATGCAAAGGACTGTTTGGATGCCATTATGTATGTGGTGCCAGGCACTGAAACTCGGTTTACTAGAAGGAAATTTGATGATGGATGTTTGTTTCCTGTCTTTTATTTTAATTTCTGATCTGGTTCTTTGTGACTGGTCGCCATGATGACGGTAAACAAAGAGAAGAGTGAAAAGTCCTAGCATTATTCAGTGACATCATTTCATTTTTTCATGATATTGGGGAACTTTGTAACCAATTTCCTTCCGTCTTATGTCCCAAACACACATACAGCCTGGAATGGATAAAGCAGGACACTAGCAAGGTTCTGAAAACGACAAACAAGTCGTCCTCAACAATCTGAATTTAAAAGCTTAAACTTGCTCTATCATTTTCAGGTCAGTGGCTCCAAAACGTGGCTTTGTGTTGGAACTCTCTAAAGGAATTTAACCAAATAGTACTGGGGGAGATGTGTGGGAAGAGCATGTTTATATATCTGAGCATAAATGCATAGTTCTGAACCTTTGTAAATCAGAAAAAAAACAGCAATAATTTCAAACTTGATCACCAAATAATTGTTAAAATCTACTGACTAAATACGTCCAAACTTATGACATTGGTGATGATGATGAAGAGCATTATGTAAACTTCTAACCAGCACCGTATCAAACTGCACCTCAAAATAGTCTAACATTAACATCACATGTCATAAAAAAAAATTCTTTCCATACAATTTGATTATAAAAACAGAGTCCAAAATTAAGGGCTAAGCAGCCCAATTAAAGCTCGCCTGGCTTTTGGTTTTTATAAAACAAGTTATCTGATGACAAAATATGCCCCAAGCTGTAGGTTATATAAAGAATGGGTCATCACGCTGAGGGCAGCATCAGCTGAGAGCTCGTGTTTAAAAAAGCAAACCCTAACATCCTGCGTTTAGCTCGGAGTCACAGCTACTTTCAGGTAGCACTCATCATCTTATAAACAAGGACTTCTAAAACAAGGAGGATGTCACAGTGACACTCTGCTCTTCACACGGCACACAGGCAGGCCCAGCATCCATGGTAACAACTACAACGCTACCACTTTCACATCAAGAGCAGAAGCTGTAGGTCGCAGCAGCAATCAAATCGCATGTACACTATCGAAGCAGGAGCTGCATCACTGTTGAGCACAAAGAATATTAAAATATGACATCATTCTGTGCGGTCCTCACTGTATCGCTTGTATGAGAACGGAGATTTTTAGAACGCCACTACGTCCGTTAAACCAGAAGCTAAGAAGAAGAAGAAGAAAAAAAAAATGTAACCGACGGAGAATAAACAGCCATGTTGGCGTCTTAAATGCATTCGGTGTGAAGAAATGATGGTCCCACAACACAACACAACACGGGAGCACAAATATCACAAAAATTAGAAGTAGAGGCTCATTTTACAACACTCTGCAAGGAGAATCAGCTCTCTGAATTCCTTAAACAGAAACTGCTCCGCCATGTCCATGTCTCCTCCATGAACTCAGCGTCAAACTGTGTCGGATGTAAACTCAGCGATCATGCTTATGCCGGGCGAGCGAGGGACTTTGGGAAGAGTTTTTTTTTTTGGGGAGGGGGGAGTCGGGGGGGGGGGGGGTCAAAGGTCAGGAAACGAGAGGGAAGCTGAAGTTAAAACCTCACAGGCCCCACCGCCCCACCTGAGTGTGCAGGTGATGATGTGCAGCGTGGAGGGGAGGCAGGAGCGGAGCGTGGAGGGGGTCCGGGAACTCAGGAGTTGTCCGAGGGGACGTGCTCCTCGAAGCCTTCGCTCTCCCTCACCAGCGCCCTCTCCAGGATGACGCGGCCCTCTTTGTACCGCTGGCTGTCCTCGGTGGCAAACTCGTAGATCCAGCCCAGCTTGCTGTTGCAGTTCTTGCAGCTGACGTCCCGCACCATGTGCCTGCCGGTGAGCATCACTCTGTCCTGCACTTCGCTGTACTGGAGGTTCACCACCTGCGGAGGGGACAACAGGAGGTAAGCATTGCGGTTCTGTTGAGATGTTGACAAATACTCTTTGTTGGCATTGATATCAGGTTATAGTTACAACCTAAAATCAAGAAATTGGTGTAGAAGTGAATTACTGTCCAAGTTTCAATTTTTTCCTGATGCTTTTAGGTTAATATGAAGGATTTGGTTGTGTTTCTCTATACTAATTATTCCATCCTCTTTGTTTAAAACCCAGTCACCACTGGCAGCAAATGATCCCACATTATGATGCTGCCAATGTCATGTTTGAGAATTAGTTCTGTTTTTAGGCTTTGGTTTGGGGGATTGCATTCCTCCTCCAAACATTCTCCAAACATTTGTCCTCGTCTTTGACAAAAAAATGAATCAAAGAAAGATTTTTTTCCTAGGTCTGCCTTCGGCTGGTCTGTGTGTGCATCTGTAAAGTTCATTCAAGCTTTAAAGATTTTTGGGGGTTTTTTCTGCTTTGAAGCTGATCTTTTCTCAGTTCCTGTTGATGTTAAACAAGTATATTACAGTTTTGGACAGAGTTGAGTTTTAGTGCTTCCTTGATTATCTCTGATCATTTTCTTTCATACAAGATTAATAGTTTGGGAGAAATAGTTTAAATTTGGGTCCAATTGGGGTTTCCAACCAGTTAAGAATTACAAACACACATTAAACTGGTTTTGAGCTTCTCAAATGGCTCAAACATAGGTAGGTAGTAGGGCGTATGTATAACTTTGAGCCTATAAATGACAGAAAGTACAATATAAATTCAAACTTCTGCACCTAATCTTTTTTTAATGAAATCAATGAAGCTGTATTTATATTATGAGCAAAATCTGCACTAAGAGCAGCTCAAATAAACCATTAAAAGCTCCCAAATTAATCAGAAATCCATACTACCGACAAAATGTAAACCTCCGGAGCCGTATGCGTGCGAACCTTGTTGAAGAGGAAAGCTCTGCCTGTGGCTCCTGTGAAGCGTGTGGAGATGAGTTCGGACCGATTCGTCAGGATGGTGTCGCAGTTGGCGCAAGAGAAGAGACGCGTCCCGCCAATATGATCCAGGAAGATGCGCCCCATTTTCTGATTTATGATACGATCACCGGAAATGGAGCACAAGAGAAAATATACAGGAAATAATATGCAAATACAATAAATGATGACAACTTTGACCCTTTTTAAATGTCATTAGTCGATGTGATTTATCACAAATAAGTATCTTCCAGGAGATCAACTGGTGTGAAGCAAATGAATCCATAATAACCGGAAATTGGGACATGTTTTGCTATTTTCTAATACACTATGCTCAAGGTATATATCAAGGTTTTCCAATTGAGTTGTGTATGTTAATAGTCATTGTCTTTTGCACATCTGTTTAAGCAATTAAGGAGTGATAGAGAGAGGGAGATTAACATCATGTTAGGTATTGATGCAACACATCATAATTACAGCAGGAGTGTTTTTTCTTTAACGAGACAGTCGTGACAGTAAGCAGAGCAATTATCAAAAGTCCATCTAAAGGCAAACCTCATAAAGTTTATAGTAATCTAATCACTTCTCGAAACTTTTCCTATAAATAAGCCCCATTTGATTTTATATGATTATAAATCCAAGGAGGAAGAAATGCAGTATCAGCACAAATTAAAGTTGACTTCTGAAGGCATATGGCTGCACTGGATTTTATTTAGAGGTATCAGAAAACAGGAGGCTGCCCACAAACGGGCACCACACTTAAATGAATCCATAATAACCAGAAATTGGGACATGTTTTGCTATTTTCTAATACACTATGCTCAAGGTATAGATAGTTACTTAGCACTAATAATAGGAAATATTTAAGGTTGACCTGTTTAGAATTTTATGTGGACAATTCCCTAAAACAGGAGTTCATTATTTAAAAAAAAGGCAACCTAACAGTGTTATTAGCAATCCACTGAAAGCTGATCTTATTATTTTACGTTTTTTCTCTAGAAATATTCTCTTATCTTTCTCTACTATTATCTGTGAAATTCCTCCCTGAATAATGTGCACATGATGCTACATAACCTGTTATCACTACACAGGAAACTTGTGTTTCTGCAGTAAATGGATACCATTTCAAGACATTTTTTTTTAACTGCGCGTGTAATTAATATTTTCGATTGACATTTCCTTGGTGTCAAGTCCCATTTTTAAAGATTATTTAATTTAAAGCTGAAAATGTCCTACTTATAAACACCAACTATAAATATATTTTAAAGGTGAGCTATTTTCTTTGTGTGTGTGTGTGTGTGTGTGTGTGTGTGTGTGTGTGTGTGTGTGTGTGTGTGTGTTTTGTTGCACCATTTTCTTAAGCTGAGCTCTATGTTCCTGATAAGCTCGACATGAATAAGG
Source organism: Poecilia picta (assembly GCA_033032245.1). Lineage (NCBI taxonomy): Eukaryota > Metazoa > Chordata > Actinopteri > Cyprinodontiformes > Poeciliidae > Poecilia > Poecilia picta. The sequence goes on from CM065374.1 coordinate 16,971,008, forward strand.
TTGGCCGCAAACAACAGTTCAGATATTCCACGTTCTTGTTAAAATGGCTAAAATAAAGCCTCTTGAATTCAGAAGAAGACATTTCGACGAACTTACAGAAGATAAACGCTCTACTTGTTTTTCAGTGACATTTCACAACTCGTAGCACGGAGGTTTCCAAAAACATTTTAGTCGGTGAGAAAGTCAGTGGAAGCAAACATCAGGCTAACCGCTGAGCTAACAGCGACAACAGGCTAGGAGCAGAAAAAACAACAACAAACGAATATTTGAGCTTCGCTCAGTATAACATTGTCCTACCTTTCAAAATCTGGTTTCAATGGCACTGAAATGTTCGTCCCGCGATAAATGTCATCAATATTTACACTATACTGCGTGCGCAAGTGTGTTGTTTCTGTCGTCGTCGTGGCTTTGTTTTTCTTTTTCAGCTGTTCCTGTCTGCGCTCCGCTTACAGCCAGAATCAACATCCGGTTGGGACCAAGCGACCGCACCAACATGTTGTTACTTCTACCCGCCGCCAGGCGTCGCCAGAAATCCAACCACAGGGAAATTAAGATGCAGAAGCACGACGAAGACACGCCTCACAGTGAGTTAAATACAAAAATGTATCACAATAACTCAGAGGTCAAAGCAAGATCATAGAGGCTTCAAAGAAGCCCTTATTTCAGCTAAATTGCCAATGAAGCACTAAATTATTTGTCTCGTGTTTCACACTAACAATTAAAGTAACTGTGAGAGAATACATTGTTCTTTGGCGCCTCAAGTTACATGAGTAACTTTATATTTTCTATCAAATAGATAGCAAGTAAATAAAAATGTATTTTTTCCCAACTTGATTGCTTAGTTCTGCTATGTCATCCTGTAATTATTAAACTAACTTATATTTGATGTGACATAACTTACAATTTGATTGTTGAAGGACCCTATCAAGCACATTTCATAATCAGAATTCTCATTGAAAGGTTTTCCAATTGAGTTGTGTATGTTAATAGTCGTTGTCTTTTGCACATCTGTTTAAGCAATTTAGGAGTGGTAGAGAGAGGGAGATTAACATCATGTTAGGTATTGATGCAACACATCATAATTACAGTAGGAGTGTTTTTTCTTTAACGAGACAGTCATGACAGTAAGCAGAGCAATTATCAAAAGTCCAACTAAAGGCAAACCTCATCAAGTTTATAGTAATCTAATCACTTTCCTATAAAAAAGCCCTATTTGATTTTATATGATTATAAATCCAAGGAGGTAGAGATGCAGCATCAGCACAAATTAAAGTTGACTTCTGAAGGCATATGGCTGCACTGGATTTTATTTAGAGGTATCAGAAAACAGGAGGCTGCCCACAAACGGGCACCACACTTAGTCCTTCTCCTTTTATTTCACATTTTATTCTGTTTAGGTCCGTCAAATAAAATCCAAATAAAGTTTGTGCTTATAATGTGGAAAATTAAAAGAATGAAATCAATTTAAAGCTCTCTATATTGTTCAGTTGTTTAAGATCAATGTTTTATTTCAACTGTAATGTCTTCAGCCTAACTTTATTCTAGCGCACAAAGTCTGTGCAGGAATCAACGTCACTGCGATAAGCAAATCGGAAATATTGCATTTGTTCTAGCTGTCAAATTGTTCAGTTTTATTTCCCCTCTTTTCCTTGTTGTTCAAAACCTCGCCCTCTTGGGAGCCATCGCCATCTCCACACCCTCTGCAGGTGGGGTGTACATTTACAGCGAATGAAAGCTCACAGTCATTCTGCATCTGAATCTGAGCAGGAAGGGGGGAAAAAGAGACTCAAACAGTTCTCCGTGTGTGCGCCATCTCTCTCTGCATCATGGACGCAGCTGCCCTCCTGATTCTGGCAGTCCTTGGATTCTCCAACACATTCACAGGTAGAGAACCAAGTTTTCCTGATGAAGTGGAGCATTCAATTTGTGCAAAGATTATTGCGTTTGACAAAACCTGTGAGATCAGAGATCTGGTAACTAAATAGCCAACCTGCACTTTAAGAGCTCCAGATGTACTTCAGCACCTAGATACTGTTCGAGTTTGACTTTTATAATCGTTAAAAGTTTAAAAGTGTTTTTTTTCCCCTGTAATGTTTTACCAATGTTACATGACATGCAGTGTTGGTGGAATTTTACAGCATCTCTCTTATTTAGACATAAATATCTGAGGACTTCTACCAGCATTAGCACACAAAGGAAGTTCAGCTTGTAAAAGAGTGTCATGACAAAACTACACAAGGATTTAACTTCATCTATGTTTTTTTGATAATGTGTATTAAAAATTCAAAGGGTTGTTTTCCCACAATAACGTAATAATATTTGCCCTTTGTCACATGCAGTTAGTGCTGGTGTCGATTTGCAAGAAAATGGACCTGCAAGACATGATTTAAAGGAGGTATTGCAAATTACCTTTCTCTATAAGATGCATGTATCATTTTCTATGTCCTATATTTGATGTATTGCTCAACTACTCAATTGTGTGTTTCTGCTGCAGACAGAGCGTTTCATGTCAATACTTTGCACAGCAGTGCCTGGCCCTCTGTCCTCTTCCCCATCAGGTAAAGCAGTGCAATCTTCACTGAGGAAGTTGCACTGTTGCTTGTATGAGAGATCTGGGCAACACTTTATTTGAATTCAGTAAATTATGACACTTTTAATACAAAGTTGACATTATTGAAAATGTCTTTGTTATGACAACCTGACACTAACGAAGAAATCATTACTGATATAAATTTGTTATAAAAGTATTACTGATTGTACTTTAAAAATTAGGTAACTTTATGTTATTAAAGGTAAAGTTTAAACAGTAATGATTTATTATGTTAATGTCAAGTTAATTTACCGAATGACGCTTTATGACAACAGTCATAAATATTCATGAAGGCTTATTCATGTTCATGACAGGAGTTATGTCATGTTTATGACAGTGTCATGACAGTCTTATTCATCCCCTCCCCTCAACTAAAGTGTTACCGAAAATGGGTAAAATGGGTTTCTTCAGGGATTCATGACTCTTCAGGCCTCATGATGAAACTGTGACATCTCTGATTTTTGTTTTCCCTTGTCATCAGTTCATACTCTTACACCAGCTCACATCGCTGCCCTTCACACACTGGGAAAGCCTCTATCCCACAGGTACATACATGCACAGTCTGCAGTAACGCACAGACAGACACTACTTTAGTCCTCAAAGATATAAAGAGCCTGTTACTGTCATCAAGAAATGCTAAATAGTTATGGTTGATGAGCCTCTTAAACAAAACAAATTAGAAACTGGCATAAATGTTGCAGAAAAAAGTTGCTTCTTTGCTTTAAAGTGAAGCTAAAGCAAATGCGGATGTGTATTTCTGGTCAGTAGACTGAAAGTAGGATGCACACTGGCTTTTAACGTACAAGAAAAACAAACTTGGTAGTTTGGAGACATTTACAGTTGCAAAAACATCAACTGTAAATAGTTTGCATACACTGTCACAGTGTGCAAACTACACCGTGAATCTCCACACAATACTTCTATTAGAGTGAAGAGGTTTTAAAACCTCCATTTGTAAACAGCAAGCCATAGATTGCAGGCTAGCAAGCAGCGAATTCCAGCTTGTTATGTTTGTGTTTCTCTATAAAGAGCAAAACAACAAAAAGCTACACAGATCTGCACATTAATGTTCTTTGAAAAATATTTCTAACTTTTATGCTATGTTTTTGCTTTAGTCTATGTATTAAAATAAAATGATCAATAAACAAATGTCACATTTTGACTTTATTAATCAACACTGTGAATGATTGTCACTTTTCTGTTTGACATAAAAACAATTAGAGAACATAGTCTCATAGTCTCATTAAGAGTTAGGCATTTTGATGAAATTTTGATTATGTTTGCATCTTCTTATGCCATGCATTGTTTTTGCTTTTTAATTATCAGGAATGAAGCCTCCACTGTTGTCAGGAGGCTGAGAGGTAAGATTAATCAAAACAACGCTTTGCCACTAGGCACTCTTTGGATTATGTATTAGAAAGTATTTCATTCAAGGTTGGCGGAAAGTTCACATCAGGTGCAAATCATATCTCATCAATGTTCTGATTAGGATGCACTTTAAAGAAAAAGCTATTGCCTCAATAGCCATGCCGTGAATTGAGCTTATCTATATGGATATGATAGTCAGCCATAAACACAGAACACTGACCTTCAAGCAACATAATAATAAACACAGCATGACTGCAAGAATAAAACTTCTCTGTTTGAGAAAATCTTACAATGTGCTGAAACTGCTTTGTCATACCAAGCATTTTATCTAATGTATTCTCTGTGTTTGAACAGAGCTGTTTTCCATGTTTAATCCCAAAGTGGTCACTCAGCATGAGGATCAGATCTCCTTTCACCACAAGTAATGCGCAGAAATCAACCATCCAAGTGCTTGAATGTAAAAATTGTACTATTCCTCATGTGTGGATGTAATGTGTTTCAGGAGTTTAATACAAGAGACAGAGGAGCTTTCCTCCCATCTTTCCAAACAGGTATATTCAGTCTATTCATGCAAGCTGTCATGAGTTCTAAGCGTTTAATTTTTTTGTATTGAATCAAACCCAACTGGCTTTATGTCCCAGGAGGAGACGGACTGGAACATTGTGCTGTTGTTCATCCCTGTAGATTTAACATGCGCCTGTTCAACAGATGTGAGGCTTCTTGTGTCAAATCTACAAAAAAAAATCTATTTTTCCCTTTGGATATAGCGTGTATAAAAGAGGTGTGTGTTTCTTTGCATTGTAGGTCGTCGAAAACATTCAAACCACAGTTCAGGAAGTGGACGCAGCTCTGAAGATGCTGCAGAAGCAGGTGTGATTTTGATGTTCTGTAAAACTTTGTCATCAACCAATAGAACAGTGAAAAAAAATCAGAGACAATAACTGTATGCTGTTGTGCTGGAAATGTGCTTTCAGGTGCGTCACACTATGGTTCACGTAGTGATTTGGAGTGAACATCGTCAAGATGACTGGTGAGTGTTTGACGAAATTCAAAGTTAAAAGTATCGTTCCTTGTTGATGTGTTCATCTACTACTCAAATCCTATAAAAACACATTCAAGTTTATACAACAAAATGAGCAATGTGCTGAATGCCTATAAGCTGTGAAGGATTGTCAGAGTTTTCTGTTTTTGCTTTGTGGCAGGTGTGATTGTTCAAAAGAAGGCATAAACCCAGGTCTACAGAAAGCGTTCCTACTGAAAGCGCTGCAGGTACAGCACTGACTGGCGCATGACTTGTAATGTGCATTCATTTTTCAGAGCTATCTTCATAATTGTGTGCTTGATCTGCTTTCAGGACTCTGTAAGTGATCTGCTGAAAAATCCAGCCCAGTACAGCCGAGGTGAAGACTTTACCGTTGCACTGCAGTCTTCTCCAGTTATCCTCGAATCCCACTCGGATTCTGTAAGTGAATAGAAATCAACACTAACTGTGGTGTCGTAATTACCTGTGAGCTGTGAACCATATGCTTCCTGTACTATTAGCTAATGTGTAATTTATATGTGATGTATCTTTCTCTAAAGGAAATCACTGACTCCCATATTAACGAATTGGCTCTTCAGCTATGGACCGATTTGGTGAGTTCTCAAATATGCAAGAGGAACAAGCTCAGTTTAAAGAACAGTTTGTGCAATCATATCTGGCATTCAACAAAGCAACAAAGCTGTGTAGATAACAGGACACAATCACTAAAACCCAAAGTAAGTTTGAATAATGATTAGACTTGGCCTGACTGATTAGATAAGAGATGTTAAGATTAATATTGTGAGATAAACCTCAGGTTGTGTTTCCCATACTTCTTTAAACCTGTGTGTTCACTTAAACAGAGCATACGTGTGATCGATCACTTTGGTTAAACATACAGTCACAAAAAATAAGGACTCCTAAATTTTAACTAATGATGCATTTCTTCTATCAGCTCCAGCCCTCAATACCCCAGACTGAAACGAATGATCTCATTGTCATTCCCTGCCCTACAGAGGTAAGGTAAACCACTGAATCCCACTTTCTAAGACTAAACGTGTTTAACACATTTAAAATTTTCCAGGAAAGGCCTTTTCTTCGAACATACATAAACACCCCCGATGGAAGAGAGCATGAGAATGTTGCTGGCAAAGCCTCTGCACCGATAGATCCTGTAAGAACTTCTTTGATAAGACCCAAACCAGATTGCAGATAAACGATGATTCTGCTTTAGAATAACGAGGGATTCTCTCTGTTGTCATCAGGTCATGGGCACTGAAGTGCTTTGCACAGATCGAAATCCATCTCCCACTATGCCTACATCAGGTAAAGGATGTTCTTTTTTTTATTATTTTCAAAACTTAATATCTGGAAAGCACTTAATTTTAAGCTATTTAAACTGAGCTGTTATTTTCCTGTGCAGTTCACAACGTCAGACCTGCGGATATCAAGGTGGTGGCAGCTGTGGGCGACTCTCTGACTGTAAGTGTTTTTCATCTTTTTTCACGTCAGTAGCAAAGTTAACTGTATCCAACCACAATCGTTATCACAAAATCAGTGCATGCAATATGCCAATCATAACTGCTTGGATGTAGTGTTTGTCAGGATGTAATGCTTCTGGCCACCTAGATGTCCTTTATGCCAGCAACTAATCTAGCATTTAGTGAACCAGATCAGAAAGCTCATAGAGTGAGATCGGGCAATGTGATGATGGTAAAGAAAGAGAGCATTGAGGAAATCAATATTATTTCATTAAGGATCAATATCATTATCATGGTATTCAAAATTATCATGGTATTTCTGTGATGCTTTACATCTAATAATATTCCAGGCAGCCAATGGCGTCGGTGCAAAAGAAGACAACCTCTTGTTGGTCACTTATCAATATAGAGGACTGTCATGGAGGTTAGCTCTGCTTTGTGATATTAATGATCCTTATTCCTATGAGCTAAGATTTTAGTTAACTAAAGTCTGTTTCTGCAATTTTCAGCATCGGCGGGGATGAAGATATATCCAACGTGACAACTTTACCGAGTACGTTTGTTTCCTATGTTTTATTTTAAAATAATTAACAAACATATAGTTGCCATAACAAGGTTTTAGCAAATAAAGGTTTGCTCTAAGTGGTAGTTTGTCTTGGAAGCACTTCCAAGACAAACTACCACTTTTTCTTAGCTACAGGTTTGTAGGATGCACTGTTTATGTCATTGGTAAAACTGAACCTAAAACAATTTAGTAATCACAATTAATACAATATTTATCAAGAAGGCAATACTTTCCCCCAAGTCCAGATTGTTAGACATTTATCCACCCCCGACCCACTAAATTAAGATTTTTGTAATAAGGTTTTCTTTGTCTGAATTTAAAATTTGACTGCTGACTTGAAATATTCCAGTGTCACATAAACGGTTCAATCAAGGTAATATTGTAAAAAAAAAGAAAAGAAAAAAAAGCACTCATAATGGCAGCTTCTGTTGCTGTTCATACCCTCTGACATTTATGGTGCCTTGATGGACGACCTCAGCACACACATCAAATACACGTGCGGTAATGTAACCTGATAACATCACAGATCTTTGCCTTTAAGCTTTGCGCTGATAACAAGCTGGAGTGTAGTTAATAAATTAATATTTAATAATATATTATATAAATCAAAATCACACATACAAACACACAAGTCTAGTTCAAACGTCAGTGTTACTGTTCAGTTGTTTGATTTTTATAGCAGTTACCTGTGAGCCTAAAATTTAAAGCCATATGATGTATTTTATCTGTATTGCATTAAAATAATTGATTGTTTCAGTAATTTATATAAGATGAAATTGTCAATCCATGATATTTGTTTTTATTTCTATTTTTAATTCTTAAAACAAAAGCTGCAATATAAGTGGCAAAAACATGTTATTGTATAATTTGAATTTAATATAGATACACATTTATTGGGAACAAGGATGAATGTGTACACAATATATTTTTTAGAATACTTTTATTGCAGTCAAATATTCCCACAATATTAAAACAAATTATGTATTTATTTTTATTTCTATATTAATTTCTTTGTAAATTTATTTAATACTAAAGCAAAACTCCTCAGCCAATTTCATTTCATTGGTCTTCTAAAATATTCAGTATTGCCCCAGGATTAAACATGAATTACCAATGAATGTCGATGTAGTTGTGTATGGTTTAAATCATTTTTCAAATCCTTGCATTTTTGTTAAGCTTAAAAGTTTATTACCACATTTTTTCCAGTAATGCTACAGATGTTTATTAACTCACATGATAATATTCTGGTTTGTACAAAAGGAGTCCCAAGTCATGGAAACGACCAAAAAGAGTTTAATCATTTATCTGTAGCAATAAGCCTCAGAATAAATTTTTTTTTAATCTGTTTGAATTATTTTTTTTGTAGACATCCTCAGGGAGTTTAACCCCAATGTGACTGGATTCTCAACGGGCATCGGAAACCAGGACAGTCCGGGAGCTTTTCTCAATCAGGCTGTACCCGGAGCACAGAGTGTGTCAGTTAACCACCAGACATCTGAAATACCACCAGGCTTATTATGTTTTATTTTTTTCCCCATTATAAATGCATGTGTTGTAATATTATCTTATCATCTGATTATCTTATTGAACTTTGTCTCTTGTTACAGTAACATGGTGCAGCAAGTACGCACTCTATTGGCCAAAATGAAAAATGACCCGGTATGCAGGGAATTATTTGTGACTATATGCAACGTCTCATTGTCATTGTGCTGTTTTGTTCACGTATTACATCACAGTCTTTATCTCTGATCTTCTTCAGCGGATTGATTTCTCCAATGACTGGAAGGTGATCACCATGTTTATTGGTGGCAATGACATATGTGCCTACTGCACAGACAGTGTAAGTGCTTTCTCCTCACACATCTTAAGACTTAAGTCATACTTTAGAGTGACCTGGTTATTTTTAAAACCACCATATTTCAATTTAAAGATGTGTAATGAATGAGTTACATTAGATTCAATATGTGTTCACTTACATTATTTTACATTGTCAGGCATGGTCAGACAATCAGTACAATACCCTTAAAATGTGACAAAATCACAAGCAAATGTTTGAACTGAATGTTTTTCCTCCAAATGAATTTATAGAGTTGTTTTTTTTATGTCCTACAGGTTGTCTTTTCAGCCAGAAATTTTGTCAATCGAATCCGTGAAGCACTGGACATACTCCACGAGGAAGTATGTTCTTATCATCTTGCACTGTACACAATGTCTGAAAAGTGCCAACGTCTGTATTACAATTACTTACCATGCTAATTTTTTATTTCTTTTAATCATTCAGGTACCTCGTGCAATTGTTAACATGGTAGAGATGTTCAACATCGTACCCCTGCGTGAATTGCACCAGGACAAATCTTTGGGTTGTCCCACCTGGATGGTCAAGTTAGTGTTTTTTGTCTCACCAAGGCAAAAAGTAGGACTTACAAACCTGTGACTTGTTGCTTTTAACTGCCCTCATGTACGTGTTTCAGTATCCTTTGCCCCTGTGTGCTGACGGCCACTGATGGATCATATGAACTGCAGAAGCTCAGTGACCTCAACAGAGCGTATCAGGTACAGATCTCTACACATTTTACGTCTTAATCGAGGAAATCGGTAGTAAAGGTAACCCTTTAAAGTCCTGTTTAATTTCACTTTTAAAAGTTGAAAAGGACAATAATATTGGCAAAAAAATTTTTAAAACTATCAGCTTACATGTTGTGTTTAGATTTCTAATTCTCGTTAGATTTGCATTATTTCATGCTGGCACTTAACTGATGAACTAGTACAGCAAGTGGGCTTTATTCATCAATATATTCCCAGTTGAGAAACTGTAATTTTGTACTTGCTTACAAGTAGTGCATAATGTCCCACAATGCCAAGGAGAATAGTATTCAATTCTCAGCATTATTTATTTTTAGATTTACTCTTAGTAGCTAAGTATGATGTATGACAATAAAGGCTATTTCTGTTCTTAATTTGGTTTGTATTGAAACAAATGCTGTCTTAGAAGCTAAACCATCTTGTGATATTTGTTGTGCTTACCTTCTCCACCTGGCTGGGATTCCCAACATGTTGTCTATTTATTATCTGCAGCTTGGCATGAGAGAGCTGATTGACTCTGGAAGGTATGACACACAAAACAACTTCACGGTGGTGCTGCAGCCCTTCTTTAGAGAGGTTGTCCTTCCCAGGCTAGAGGTGAGAGCGGGCAGATTAAAAAAAAAAAAAAGTTGTTTCTTCACAATCTTTTTCTTTTCTATTCATTTTAAATTTCTTTTTACCTTCTATGACAGGACGGTCGGCCTGATCGCTCTTATTTCTCTCCTGACTGTTTTCATCTCAGCCAGAAAGCTCAAACTCTCATGGCCCGGTCCCTTTGGAACAACATGGTAGAGTTTGTCTCATATTTGTGTTCTTTTCTTTCCTTTTTTTAAATTTAAAACAAGTTAGCAACTCTCACAATCTCTTAGTTGGAGGCAGTTGGCAGCAAGACTTACACCCAGGACTTCCAAGCTGGAATTGACCTCAAATGTCCAACAGAGGTAAAAAAAAAAAAAAAAAATTCAGAAATTGTATTCTATATATTGCTCCAAACATTTGCATGTATTCATTTTCATTTTGATTATTCATCTAGAGCAACCCATTCATTCGAACAGCAGCCAATAGTGACTATACCTACCCAGGCCCTCCACCAACATCACCTCCCGTTACTGTAGGTTATGCTTCCCCAAATTAACATAGCAAATATTTATTGTGTGACCATCATGATAAAATATATGTATTTGTATTTTCTAGAACTGGGGCAGCGATTTCTCCTGCGCTTATACAACTCCATCAAACTCTGTGCCCACTTCCGGTAAACATCTCGATGACAATCACGTGAAATGCTGTGATTGACACATAGAAATGTACCAATATCTGGGTTTTGTTAGCCCACAGAGTGCGTCCAGCAGATATTAAGGTTGGTGGGGGCTCTTGGAGACTCTCTAACGGTAAGTACTGGTAACAGAGGCCTAAATTGGTGCTAGAAATATCAGTGCTGTATAGTAACGAAGTAAAAATACTTCACTACTTTACTTAAGTATATTTTGGAGTACTTCATACTTTCCTCGAGTACGAAAATTTTTGATAACTTTCACTTTTACTTCACTATATTTTCGAACTTAATTTCGTACTTTTACTCCGATACATTTTCAATGTGTGGTTTAGTTACTCGTTACAAAAACACGACAGCGAGAGAAACGCTCGTGTTTTGACCCCACCTACTGATTGACTGCTACAAAGACGGTACTTGTTCATCACCACCAATAGGAAACACCGATAGACATAATATAATATAAGAGCAGACCTCTCATTGGCTGCTCCGGCGCAGCAAATACGGCGGCCATCTTGGAGCGGTAGTCCCTCGTACTTTGCTCAATCAAAACAACAGAAGATGCCTCAGCATTGAGGGATATATTGTTGTTCGGATCGATGAACTATTTATGTGAGGCTCCACAGACAACATTTCACAAGTTAAATGGACATATTAATGTGTATATATTGTGATTGGAATATTACTTTACTGTATTTATGTCCACCGGCGAGATACCAGCTAATATTAGCTACAGTGCTTTGTGTAATACGGGTTCAGCCCCGATATGAAGGATAACTGAGATTCTGTAAATCTAAAAAAATTAATTATTCTCTAACATTGACTTAAATTATCTGACACAAGAGCCTATATTAAAAATGAAACAATGTAACGCATATTATAAAACTTATATTATGTGTTATAACATTCATCAGCAAAGTTTACACAGGTGGTAAAGACTATTATTATGTAATTCTTTCACTAGTAAGATACATCCCAAATCTTCCGTTTTTGTTTTGAAAGTTTCATAAAGACACGATGTGAGGAAGAAGAGAGAGAATCTATAGAGAGAGACGGATTCACTGCAGCACGGATGAATCTCACATAGGATTTTGGACTCAATCTATATATATATATATATTCCATTCATATTCTATTGTTATAGCCACTAAGGATATTTAAATATGCTGAACTATGTATTAAAAACATGCTTAAATAATACAATTGTTTATAAATGTAGCTTTGATAGATGTTTGAATATAGTTCCTAGTAACAAAAAATCATATTATGATCGATTAAATGCGCTGATATGTAATTTTGCCTGCTAAACACATAAGGCTGAGTGGAGTGGTCTACCGCTCCTATTGTCTCGTCAGCGACAATAGGTGAGAGCGGTCCATGAGGGTCTATCCTTATATCATATCTATGGATACACCTGTTTTTCTTCTCCCATTAAACACAAAGCAAGTCTCGCGATAAGCAGCAGCCACATGTCCCTAATGCCACATAATGACCAGTTGTTGCACCAATAGTTTGTGAAGTAGAGTAATTAATTAATTTTCTTCATGTTGGCCACATTTTCTGTACTGACTATTTTTCTCATTTTCAACCCTGACCTTACTTGAAGGGAAACTTAAGGCTTACAAAAACTTTGTATTTTCTGTCCTGGAGGGGAAACTAAGAAGCTGGTTCAGTTGTAAAGCAGGTTAAGTTAACCTTGTGCTGTAGGTAAAACACCTAATGATGCCTGCAGGTTTATCTATTAGCAGGTTTAATTTTGCCTGCACTTGGTTGTGTACATTAGTTTAACTGTATTTGACAAGTTTACGAAAATATAAAAATTGTCATTCAAACTGCATTTCCTTTGATTTACTTTTTACTTATACTTTTCATTACATTACTTGAGTACATAAATTTTTACAGTACTTTCCATACTTAAGTACAAGAAAATTCTGATACTTTAAGACTTTAACTCAAGTAAAATTTCAGTCAGTGACTTGGACTTTTACCAAAGTCAAATTTTGGAGAGGTACCTACACTTTTACTTGACTCTGAGATTTCAGTACTTTATACAACACTGAGAAATATAGAAAAAAGGACAGCCTGGCTCAACGACCACTCTTGTTTCATCATTTGTGCAAAGGTGTCACTTGGTCTTGTGGATGATGACTAGAACTTGAAATCTATTGTTGGGTGGTTACAAATGCTAAAATTGGTATTCTGATGCTACGTCTTCAGGCTGCATTTGGTGCAAGAGCAACAAACCTGGTGGAGCTTCCTACAGAGTACAGAGGGGTGTCATGGAGGTGAGGCAAAAGATTTCTGAAAAAAAAATCATGTGAAACTGTGTGCACTTGGCTCACTTTGTTTCTCTCTCTACCTAGTATTGGAGGTGATGACACTCTTGAGACTGTCACAACATTGCCAAGTAAGAGTCGAGATTTTTTTTCTACCTTGTGTAATTGCACAATAGCACCACTGGAGGTCAGTCTTAGCCCAAAATAAACGGAAAATCTCTCTGAAATGAATTATTTTTTGTTGGCCTTTTACATCAGATGTCCTGAAGAAGTTCAATCCTGGTATAAAAGGGGCTTCAAAGGGAACTGGAAAAGAGCAGACTGGTTTCAACATGGCTGTATCTGGAGCTAAAGCAGGGTAAACTCAATCACTGTCAAATGTTGTGGGCATTTTATGAACTCATAAAAACAGCAGCCTGACAATATATCCAATTATGCGCAGAGGGGTTCCAGGTCAGGTCAGGGATCTGGTTGATGCCATGAAAAATGATGCTGTGAGTTTTTAAGTGATTTTAAACTGCTATTCAGCTTTGTTGCAATGCAACGCATTTGACTCTAATATTTGCTCCGTCTGTCTGTCTCTCTGGATCTTTTATTGGATGGAGCTAGACGGTGGATTTTCAGAATGACTGGAAGCTTGTGACTCTCTTCATTGGAGGCAACGACCTTTGTCAGTACTGCAATGACCGGGTGAGTCGCCTAAAGAGTTCCCTCTGAAACGCACCGAGTCTCTGGTTAAGCCTCACTGGGTGTTGTGTGGCACTGCCTCATGATATCACTCCCCAAATGGATCTATGCTCCAGAGCATAATGACGCTTTGTGAGGGGGCTCTCCTCTAATAGCCTTATTGTGTCAGAGTGAGATGAGAGCAGGCATGGTTTCTTTTCAATGAGCACATTCTGTTACCTTACCCCTCCAACACGGACCTCCCGCCTCCCACGTCCATCCCAGCCTCTGTCTGCATTAAAGAAGCACAGAGGGGGACAGACACGGGCCTTGTTCCCTACGAGGCATAAACAACTCAGAAGACTTTCTTCATCTAGTTTCTATGACTCACCTCAGGCTTTATAGACTCAGCGGCCTTTCTTTTAATCACTTTCTTTTGAAGCAGGGCAGGAGAAAAGTTGCATCAATTTAAAATGAGCTCTAGGATTGGGTGCTTACTGGTTGCACGCCTCCTCTAGCTGAATAGATTTAGACTAAGCCAGTTCATGAGAGCTTAGCGAGTTTTTCTCTCACTAAGGTAGAGATGCTAAGCAGCAATGGTGGTTTGCGATATGGGCCGTAGGGGGAGTTGCCCAGGGTGGCATTAGAAAGGGGAAATCAGTAAAGATAGAGATTATTTATCTGAGTTTCACCCTGAATAGGTTTTCTATTGCTTTCATGCAATGGAGAGTTGTGTAGAAAAGGTGTCCACAGGTTGCTGCTAGTCACACAGCCCCCACATGGAGGGGATGTGCAAATTATTCTGACATGTTTGATTTTCCCTTAGTGAACTTATATCTTGTTAGACCAATTTTTTAATGGACTATAGAATGACCTCATCCAGGGTGCCATCTGCTGTTAAGAAGGTTTAACAAAACTCTTTGTTCACCATTAATTAAATATTTATTCTGCCTAAAAAAACCCACAGGCCGCTCTTTCACCAGCAAACTACACCAACTACTTGAGGACAAGCTTGGATATTCTGTACAATGAGGTAAGATTACTATGATATACCGTGAAATCCTAAGTCTAAAATAAATTGTTTTCTTTAGATTTTGTTTAGATCAGCACTGATCTGTAAAAGCATCAAGTCTGATTAATTTTCATGGGCTTTCTTGGTGTTTGGTTTCAGGTTCCGAGAACTATTGTCAACATTTTAGAGATCCTGGAAATTGAAGGCCTTCGCAGAATCAAAAAGGATGGCCTTGGATGCACCTTGGTCCAAAAGTAGGCAAACGCAATAGTCTGATCATGTCTTCATAAATCAAGGCCACTGAGTCCAAGAAGGAAAGCACTTTTTTGTCAAAACCTTCTTAATGATGAACTAGTTCTCTGAATAACTTTAAGTGGAAATCTTCTTAAGTCAGATTCAGTTTGAAATGTAAATAAAAGAGATCAAAAGGTGCCTCTTTAAAACTTTTCCAGTTTGCAAAACGTTTGGAAATGCAGATTTGGCACTGAGTTATTGAAAATTATTGATGTCATCAATGTTGTTGTAGAAGTTTCTGAAGTATTTTTAATTTTAGAACCATTTTAGAGCCAGGCACATATATATTTTTACCATGGGTCTCGACAATTATAACTGACCTTAAATCCATTTCAAATTAAGCAATTCATTTTCCAAAATGAGATGTTGATTTCCCCCCATTTGACCCACAGGCAAGTGTGCCCCTGCTTCCTGTTACCTGGAGAGGATTCCCCAGAGCTGGCTGAAATGAAACGGATCAACCGGGAACTGCAGGTTTCTAGACAGAGAATAGTGTCATTTCTGGAACACGTTATGATTAAAAGAGGTCAGCAATAACATCTTTATCCACTTTTGTTAAGACTGCGACTGAAAATCTGGTGTACGGAGACCGTTATAATGGGAGAGAGGACTTTGCTGTGGTTGTCCAGCCTTTTTTCAGAAATTCCATCGTTCCTCTAGATGCTGTAAGCCGTCTGCACAACAACACTCAATTGCTGTTCTGAGATTTAGGTTTAAGATGGAAACACTCCCGTCCTTTTAGAGCAAAAAAAAAAAAAACACACTCAGTGATCTTGTGCTTGCTTTCCTGCAGGATGGCGTGCCTGACACCACCTACTTCTCCCAGGACTGTTTCCACTTCAGCGAGAGAGGACATGCTGACATGGCTGTTGCTCTGTGGAACAACATGGTGAGTTTGGCAAGGCCAAAAGTACAAGTCTAACTGCAGGGTTTTAGATATAGAGTTGCTAAATTACCACTTAAGCTGAGCAAAGTCCCGTTTCTGTTTTATCTCTAGCTGGAGCCAGTGGGTAAAAAACAGACCTACAACAATTTCACCAATGCCAGAAATATCCTCAAGTGCCCCACTGAGGTAAGACCTCTGCTGCAGATTGCCACTGTTGACCCATTTTTGCAATGCATTTTGCTGTATGTACAGCACAACTACAACATATTCACACTTCTAAAGCTTTTTTCCATATTTTGCTGTTGCAAACTTCCAGAACCAATATGTGTGTAGTTTACTCTTAAAAATCTATACTAACTAGCTCACAATGACAATGTCAAAATAACTGTTTAAACACTTTTGTAAATAAAAAAAGATTTTAAAAAATCGGGACATTGACACACTACATGCGTATGTATTCACACACATTGCCACGATGTTCAGGTATCAATTCGAGTGCACCTGAATTCTATTGATCGACATTGAGAACTTTATCGGTGTCCACCAGTGGTCAATTCAACAGCAAGCTCATTTCAGACCAGAAACCAAACACATGAAGTCAGATTACTTCAGTAAAGAAATTGTAAGCAGGACATAAATTTGTAAAAGAAGGAAGCAAAACAAATATTACCTGGACTTAAATTAAGAATCGCTCTAAGACCTAAAAACTCCTGAAATGATGTCAGACGTATACAGCACTAAACTCAATGTCCTTGCATTTTTCAGGAGCAGCCGTATATCTTCACAAGCGTGAACAGCTTCCCCAGTTTGACCACAACCACAGCACCCACAATAGGCAGCACAGTACTGCCTTTCACCCCGGAATGTTCAGGCACTTTCCCAGCATGGCTTGCTGCTGTACTGGCCATTGTTGGGCTTCTGGTTGGCTGCGCCGTCACCGGGCTCCTCCTCTCCTACAGACACAAGAGAAGCAAGAAGAAGAAGACCTCGGCTACTGTTGAGATGAACGCATCTGCTCATAATGCTTACTCCAACGCTTACACTGAAACATCCAAGCAAAAAAACGAAGAAAGTCGAGGACAAAACAGTGCTTTCTGAAAGCTCAGTGCTTGCAGGAACAACTAAACAGTGTTTTATGTTCAACAAAGTAATGTAGCTCTGTCTGTTTTGACAAGAAAAAATAAGAAAATGTTTTATTTTATTTACAGAAAGCAAAATTATCAGTCCCTGATACACTCGTGGTGAAGAGAGAGCTGAGTCAAAAGGCGAAGCTCTCGATTTACCGGTCGATCTACGTTCCCACCCTCATCTATGGTCATGAGCTTTGGGTCATGACCGAAAGAACGAGATCACGGATACAAGCGGCCGAAATGGGTTTCCTCCGCAGGGTGGCCGGGCTCTCCCTTAGAGATAGGGTGAGAAGCTCGGTCATCCGGGAGGGACTCAAAGTAGAGCCGCTGCTCCTCCACGTCGAGAGGAGCCAGTTGAGGTGGCTCGGGCATCTGGTCAGGATGCCTCCTGGACGCCTCCCTGGTGAGGTGTTCCGGGCACGTCCCACCGGGAGGAGGCCCCG
Organism: Poecilia picta; assembly: GCA_033032245.1. Lineage (NCBI taxonomy): Eukaryota > Metazoa > Chordata > Actinopteri > Cyprinodontiformes > Poeciliidae > Poecilia > Poecilia picta. The sequence goes on from CM065374.1 coordinate 16,988,596, forward strand.
AGGAAGACCCAGGACACGCTGGAGGGACTATGTCTCTCGGCTTGCCTGGGAACGCCTTGGGGTTCCCCCGGAGGAGCTGGAAGAAGTGGCTGGGGAGAGGGAAGTCTGGGCCTCCCTTCTGAAGCTGCTGCCCCCGCGACCCGATCCCGGATAAGCGGAAGAAAATGGATGGATGGATGGATGAAAATTATCAGTACTTTAAATGACTAAATCAGAGAAATGTATTTAAACTTGTTTGGCTGAACATGTCAGAACAATTGTCTGTGAGGAACATTTGCACTTTTTACTTTTGCACTCACTGGTAAGGCAAATTTAAGTGTTTGCCTTAGTTGTTAGTCTAACAACTAACATCGAACAGGTACTGCCACAAACCACTGAATATATGCACATGTCTGCTTGCACAAACATGTGCAAGCATACAGCCTACCTTTAGTGGTTGCACATTTCTTTCTAACTTCCTCCTATCTGCACAAGGTTTTTGGACAATGTAACATGAAGTCCTGGATGCTAAACTTGATCAGAAATAAATGTAACATTGTGCAGTTTTGTGCCATTCTTTTCAGTTTTTTTTTTCTTCCAAAAAATAATTGTATATTTTGCTCATACCAAAGACGGAATGAATAATTTGAGAATATGAATTTGGATAATGTGTACACTCTGTCCACTTTAAAAGCACTGAGAGTACCATCACATTATAAACGAGGTGGACTACTCATGCCTTGTGTGTTTATCATAGCAGTGCAATAAACTGGAGGCTATATAACCATGTTTTTTATGGTTAAAGTAGGCTGACAGCTTCTGCTATTTTCATCACATAGTAAGAGGAATAGGAAATACTTTGCTTTGATTCGAATTGCAGGTTTAATATTCAGGAATAAATATTAAAATATATTTAGAGGTACGGACAATTTTTAGAAACTTCTCTGTTCCTGCTGAAGAAAAGAATTCTCATGTTTCACTGTGGGGACAGTGTGTTCAGCATAAGGTGGATTATCAACTTTTGGGAGGTTTGTTTTTTCATTTGTATCTAGACCAAAAAGCTTAATTTTAGCCTTATCTGTACATAGCCTCTTTCTCCATGTGTTTAATGTGGCCTCTTGTGATTTGTAGTCATTTTTAAAAACAACTTTTAAAAAAAGCTATTTCTTGTGGGTGGAAAAAATAAAGAAATGTAATTTATTTCTATTTTTTATCCATCAGGATAAATTGAATTCTGATTGGAATTGATTATATGTTGGTCAGACGACATCTGTAAATAATTATTTAAATATGTATTACGTCATTTTACTTCGTAATGATTGAAGGTGTCCAAATAACGGTTGTAATTTATGTAGTGATAATGGTACTTTTTAATTTTATAGTTACTATTAAAGTCTTTTAGATTAAAATGATCCCGTAATAATTTGAACTCTGAGTTTATATTCGGAACGTTTTTGTACATTACTTGCAAACAATTAAACAGTTGTTAATCTGCTTGCCTGATATCCCTGATTGGTCGTTATTTTACTCATTTGTGTCAAGTACGTGTTTCCCCTCATTAGCGCCCTCCAGTGTCCGCTACAGATACCAAGCAACTGGCACTGTTCAACATCAGTGTGAAGATGGCGGAGAGTGAATTGAACGTGGATAGTCTCATCTCTCGGCTTCTGGAGGGTAAATTAATCTCTTAAATTTACATTGTTATACACGAATAAAGGTTCGGACTCTCTGAATCGGCTTAAAAACCTCCAGCACGTTAGTAACGGTCCCGCTTTTTTTCGCAGGCAACTGTTAGCAGCTACTGCTAATGTCAGCCATTGGTACCGTTGTATCCCCCGGCTAGCTAGCGGCTAGCGTTACCGTTAGCTGCCTGGTCGTGTTTATAAACAGTCAGCGGTGAACGCCTACATGTCTCCATTGGCGCAGTTTTATGTGAGGCTTTAGATATCTGACATACATAAATCTTGTTTTTTTCCCCCCCAAGCATGTAAATGTATTTTTCTAACTTGAGGTTTTAGTAGGTTTTTAAGCCAATTTATTTTCTTAACCGTTAATGGTCATGAGGAGGGGCAGGGACGTTTCTGCTTTGCCTCGGGCAAATTGTTTGACACGGCCCTGTTACTAACAGGTGGAAGGCATCACATTATAACAGAGGAAAAAAACAACGGCATTGATTGTTAGCTTTTCTGGGGGGGGGTTTCTTCAGCTGCACTTGCATTTTGCATTCATATTTTTATGCTAACTCTGATGCAACGGTTTCTGACCTAATTTATGCTGGGAATATATATACATTCTAATTCTATGCAAGAAGTATTTTGAGGAGAAACGAGCGAAGATGCACTTGCTTTTAAACAGTAAAATGTGTATCGATGTATTTTTACTTGTATGTGTTGGGTGTGGGCCAGAACTCAATATATTAGTATATTGATCAAAATATGCTGCTATCACAGTAGATAATAATACCTAATTATGTTTGTTTTAAAACAAATGATAAAAGGTAGAAAAACATATCCTGCAGTAAAAGAATATGTTTAACTATCAAAATATAGAAAAAGCTGAATATTATACTTATTTTTCACTAAATGCTGGTAGCTTTCCATGTGTGGTATTAAAACTACATTAACTTAATAACATGCTCTGTTCCCACTCAGTGACTGTCATGCATTTACGCTCTACTTGCCAATGATGTATTCGGCCAGTTGGATGAACTTTCACTGTCCGTAATGTTTACTCCTGATGTAGATTTGAATGACCTAGATTTTAATGCACCCTGTGATGGTATGTCAACCTGTCCAGGGTGTAACCTAACTCTCACTCAGTGACCACTAGTGATCCCAAGAATAAACAAGTTATACAGAATAAATATTTATTAGTAGTTGAATTGCATATCATTGAAAGAAAAAGGGATGGATAAAACTCGTTGTTGGAGCTCTTTCTTTAGAGTTTATATTATAGGAATACGAAAATGGTAACTGGCCTGCGCCTACAAAAAAGTTCAAACTTTTTATTTTCCTTTGACTAGATCAGGTCTAACGTCTGGGATTTGATAAATACATTGATATTTTACAGCTTGGGAAATTCAAAAAAGCATTTTTGGTACCAAATGTATAACAGTATGAACATACAATGGTTTAGGTTCAATATAAATATTTACATTATTTTTATTGTTAGTCGTAGTAGTGAGTGCATCACTCTCACGAACATATTCATAATGTCTTGTATATAACATTTATAAATTACGACACAAACTAAATATGCCATTTAAAGTTCAAAATGAAAGGTTTGTCATTTTGACTCTATAGAAGGGAACAAAACTGTTACTGCTAATGTCTTGTCATCCAAGCGGTCTTGCCAAATACAAGTTAACTCTGGTACCATGGTGTTAGTCCAGAGAAATCCAACTAGCTGGTAAGAAGTTATACAGACAGACCAAGCCGTTCTGAATGTTTACATTTGTAGCATTAGTCATTAGGCAGCTGCTGGAGGAGAGGACTGCTTTTGTATTCATTTTTACTAAGGGAATTTTTAAGACAAACTAACAAATTTTACTCTTTCAGTATAGAGGTTAATTCATGAAGCTGAAGGTAAAGAACACAACAAAACTGACCTCCGAGTGAGAGCGCAGAACTAAAACGATAAAATAAAATCTAAAACACAAAAAAATAATGTCTTTTTTTTTTTTTACCAGTTTCTACCGGTTTCTCTGTGTGCGTACTTAATGGCTGGTCTGTTTTTGTTTCACACTTGATTTGTATGTTTTGTGATGTAGCTGCAGTGATTTATGCTTTCATACTCTCACACTGCCTTTAGTTGTCCATATATTTGTAAAAATTCATAAGGACACCAGAACACAAATTGTGAGACATATCAGAGTTAGATGTTTTTTTTTTTTTTTGGCCTATCCTTAAAATTGCTGTCAGAGTCTGGGCTCACATCCACTTTTGAATGTACCAGCTTCATGGAACATTACTTGACCACTAAGGCAAACTCATCCGTCCTTGGCATACTTTCCTTCTGCATCTGTGACACTGTTGGATGGACATGGCATATTTAGGGCTCCCACAATTATAGATTCCTATTTTAGGATGAGATATTTCAAAAATACTTTGTTGACCTTGTGTTCATGCTAGCTTGATTTTAAGTTGTCCGCAAGATATAATTTCCTCCTTTTACATTGTTAATTATTTTTTAAGTGTGTGCAACCCTTGTTTTCGTCCTTTTGCCTTTAAAAAATGTGTCTCTGTTTTCTATTTGACTTTCAGCTAATATTACCAGACACTTTAGCTGTTTTCAGCTCATTGACTAGCTGTCATCGACTTTGAGATTATTTTTCTTTTCTTTAGTCTACTAAAAGATTTTATTAATATCAAGCAAGGTATTGTGATTTCTGATTTTCTTTTTTGTCTAGTTCAATTATACAATCTAATTTGTTTAAACTTCTAATTCAAGAAGTGACTGTAACAAAAGTAATTCATTAAAGGAATAAAAATAATGATGTACATGTTTTGATGGAAGTAATTACTTAAAATCAAAAAGAAAGAGGGATTTAAAGACAAATGCATCAAATGTTCTTAACTTTTGAGATTTTCACTAAAATCCCAGAGAAGTGCTTTAAATGACATTGATGCCTTCGCAAACCAAACAACATGGGAGTTTTTAGCATTGATGCATTAAGTGAACAGATAGAAACTGAAAATTGTCAGCACAATCAGAGTAGAAAAAGGGAAAACTGTCCTTTTGATTGTTTCATCGCTAATTGCTATTAAAATTAATTGAAAGCAGCGTCACTTTACCTATAAACACTGATTTACTAAGTGTTGCACACAAACTGCTCTGGTTTGTGAGAGTCCCAAATCCTTGTCAACACTTGTGTTCGGCTTTTGCCACTGGGTGATCTTATAAACCTAATCTCTTCTAAAAGTGCCAGTCTGCAGAGTGCCACTGCAAACAGTGAAAGCTTTCAGTGTGGAAGCCAAGCAGGCTAAGCAGCCGAGCTTAGCTTACTCTGTGCTGATGAGGTCTGGTAATGAGCCCTAATTCTGCTTCATGTTGCGCGCTGGATTTGGGTGCAAAGTAGATGGCTAATTACACACGCACACAAAAAAAAGAGAGATAATGTTGAGCACCAGTAATACTAAAGCTTTTAAATGTTTTGGGTTATCACATTCATTATCGGTGCATGTTTTTTTATGTTTAATGTCTAACCCTTGTGACACATTCAATTACATGACTAAGCATAATGCGGCAATGAGGAAATTCCAGTGCTTTAGTTTAAATGGGATGATTATGTGGGTGTAGATTAAATTGAACAGAAATGTTTTTTCTAAGCCCGTCTGCACATGCGTGGTTTACTGTTTTTTCTCTTGAACTTGCTTTTCTATTTCATAGACTGTTAGAAAAACACAAATCATAAAGGATGTTACTAAGGCTTGCTTTCCTTTCTTGGACTTTTAAGTGGGCGTCTTACTGTAAGAGCACACAAATGCTTAGTATTTACGCAATTACCTGCTTATGGATTTGTTCATGTCTGTTTTTTATTTTAAAGAAGGTCGGCAAAGGATAGATTACAAAAATGTAACTTAGGACTGAGCAATACAAGTCATGGCTTGGTGTGGCATTCTGATAAGAAAAATATGCTGGAAGAGAGTACAAATAAGATCAGCAAAATAGTAAAATGTTCCTCTAATGTAGTTACCACATTTCTCTTATTTTATTATTTAAATAATCCTACTTTTCATATCGCCACCTGATTCAGTGGCTGACTCCAGCCAGCGTTTTGCGACTCTCGCTTTTCTTCTTGGTGTTCTAAGATGGGTCACAGTGCCATAAAGCAGGCTTGAGCTCTCAGTGGAGCTACAGCGCCAACGCCGCCCACACGGTGGCTGAAGATGTTTGCTCCTCTCACAGCCTCAGCACCAGGTTCCTAAAGTATGGCTGTGATCACTTATGAGCTGCAGAATCATTACACCCACAGTTCATCTGCTTGCAAGACAGCTTTTTGTGATTCTGCTTGAAGTGTGTTTTCTCCTTAGGTAACTTGTGCTTCCACTGCAGCCTCCTTTTCATGTTTCTGGTGCTTCCCGAGACTTTACATTCAGGCAGATGCTGACCCATGACAGAAGTTGTCGGTCTCACTTACAGTTTTGTTTTGCTTCTGCAGTGCGGGGATGTCGTCCGGGAAAGATAGTCCAGATGACCGAGGCAGAGGTCCGTGGCCTTTGCATCAAGTCCAGGGAGATCTTCCTCAGTCAGCCAATCCTGCTGGAGCTCGAGGCACCTTTGAAGATTTGTGGTGAGTGATTTCTGTTGTTTTAATGTTTTAAGATTACAACTGCTGAGTGGCATTGGCCAGATCTGAAAATCTGAAAGGCCTCTAAACAAAATAAACAGTATTTTCTTGTTCAGTGTCTGGTACAGCACAGGATTAGACTTCGACAGGTTCTGTTAATTTTTCCAGTTTTGGTTGCTTTATACCCAACCTATTTGGGTACGAAAAAGAGTCGCCTGCAACAAAATGTCAGTTGGGAACTCCCTTTGGGAGGACCTGGCGTAGCAGATAACAAGAAGGCTTTTGGATTACATCAGTTTTTACCTTCAGTCCACTTTAGAAATGTTGGCAGCATCTTGTAAATCTCAATTATCAGGGTCTACTTTCTCTAGGAAATAGCGTTGAGTAATTTAAAGCACTGAAGACAATTTAAAATGTCAATGTATTATTTATATGGTCCTTGTTTAATATGAGGTCCTGTCTGTGTTCACTCTCTCATGTGTGGCATGATGTCGACTGTGCGCCTAATGTAAATAATTAATGACCGTTCAGGGGAAAAGGCCAGAAAAAGAAAAACGCATTAAATGCTTTTTCTTTTCTTTTTTTTTACAGCTGTCAAAGAAAATCACAATAAGTGTTTAAATTCAAATGTTTTTTAAAAGATTTTGTTGGCTCTAGTGGCTTTTATCTCATAGTGAATTGACAGAAAAGTGGGTAATGAGAGAAGGGGGAAGACATGCATCAAAGGTCACCAGGCCGAAATCGAACCTGCGACAACCACGTCGAGAACTAAGGCCTCCATATGCGGGTTGTGCTTAACCCCTGGCCAGAATCCCAACGCTTTACAAAGTTGAAGAGGATTTTAATTTTTTTGTGGTTCTACCTGAAGAACCATAAAAATGGTTGAAGATGTTTGCTCCTCTCACATTACTGACAGAAGAGCATCCTTGTTAAAAACTATCATTGGCAGTCCAATTTCTCTTGGTAGCTATACTCTCTAGACTCCAACGTTTTACTAAAAAGACAAAATAAATGTAATATTAATATCTAAAAAAATAAATAATTGCCTCATATGCAAACATTTTCTGCTTTTTTGTGGGTTTATTTTAAGTAGCGTTTAGATTGCTCAGTTCTTCTAGCATTAAAAGCCATTGACAAATGAAGTTATGTTGTTTTGCTTTTTTCACAATGCAGTATTTCTTGGAACCTTGTCCTGAAATTGATTTACTCTACGAAGCCTCCGGAGTAGTAAACAGAATACAAAACAGCAGGATTGGTCTCCATGCAACTTATATTTCACTTTAATTAAACATTCACTTTCCGTGCGGAATTAGTTTGCAGATGCCTCTTGAAATCCAAAACGACTCTGAGGCATTTGTAGGAAATCTCCTAGTCTAAGTGCACCCCAGAGTTTATGCTTTGTTGTTGTTGTAAAGCTACTGCAGGTTTTGCACTATGCATTATGCATTCATTGTATGTTGGAATGCATTTATTGTAATTTAAATAAATGCATTAAGGTTTGTGATTGTAAAATGACAAAATGTGAAAAGTTCTGAGATATATGGATATTTTTCATAAATCCTTGAACTCTAGATGCCATTAACTGAATTTAGAAAACAAGTTTTGACATCATTGAAGTGATGGGTGCACTGAAAGGCGGACTCCCTGTGTGCAGAGTGCAGTCCACAAAGCCTGGTCTGCACAGCCTAGAGCAGCAATTTATTTATTTGAAGCATTTCAGAATTTTCTTATGTAACCAAGCTATGCATTTCAGTTTTGGAAGATATTCTGTGTTTAGTCTCTATTTTTAATTTGTTTTTCAGAATTATTCGTTCTTCAGATATTTCCACGAGGGTTGTGCTTCTTAGATAGAAATGAGACATTTACAACGGCAACAAAAGAGGGTTAGGTTGCATTTAAATTCTAGTAGGCAGAGTAACATTATATAGCCATATATCTTCTGTTGCCAGCTGTGGTTTGGGTTTGGTTGTGTAAAACACCAATGTGCCCTTTGAAATGCAAAAAAAATTGCATCCCTACCAGTTTAATGAGCTCAAATAAAATACATGTTTCTGTTTTGGTTGCTTCTCTTAGATTTTAATTTGCATTTAGTGTTATCTTGTAATGAAACACTCCTACCAAAAGACTGGCACGTAAATTCAGTTTCCTTCTGTGTCACAATGAAGCCAGTAATTGTTGTTGTTCTGTGGTTTAGACCTCTTCAATCATCTGTGCCTGCACCACTTAGCCAAAATTAGAGCAACCCTTAAGTTGGCGCATGAGGATATAAAAGGAAGCAGGTCTTGGCCGAGAGATGATTCTCCCCTGCAGAGACTCGGTGCTTTGCTGGGAGCATCTACAGCTCATCTGGGCTTCAAGAAGGTCAAGGATGAAAGCTGTTGTTGGTCCTAAACCCTGAGAGAACAGTTAAAATTAAAGTTGGGTTTGTCTAATTGCGAGGTGGATTATGTGTGCTTCCTTTTTTACAAATGGCTTTGATTGTGATGGATGTTTGTCTCCGCTGTGCTCCCTTTTCCACAGCCTCCTTTGACAATCTAGTGATCATTGTCATTACACCAAAGAGAAAGTATCTTTTTTTTTTCTGCCACACTTTCATGTTTTTCAGATTTGGGAAAAAAATGTATCCAATTAAAAACAAAAAGCAGTTTTTAAATGAAGTGATTTATTAAGTCAATCCACGTCAACCAGGTCTAATGCAAGTCAACAGTCATCCCAGTTTGTGGAAAATATTTGCTCTCTGGGGTTTACCGGAATACGAACATCTTAGAAATGGCTATTTAACCCTTTTACCATGATGCATGTCAATGATTATGGTTACTTTTCCCACATAGGGCCAGGATGGGAGAGGTTTTTTTTTTTAAACATCTTCTGAAATTTGCTTTTTATCTACTCAGGTTATCATTTGTCTGATATAATCTGTGTTTGCTCTGAAACAAATGTTTATAAAAGCCAAAACAAAAAATTTTTTTTTTCTCAGCACTATGCACATTATGTCCATCCAGATTTGTATATAAAGAGAAACAAGTGCATGTGAGTCGCCCATGAATGAAATTTTAATAACTACTGTTTGTTTGATACTTTCTTTCAAAATCTCTGAATGTCCTCTTGTTGTGTTTTACCAAACTATAGGCTTTTGTATTTTTGGTTAAGCTTCAAGGAACAATATATCCCAGTAATAAAATCCCAGCTGTACACTTTGCATCTGACCCTCTATTTAGGTGACATCCATGGGCAGTACACTGATCTCCTGAGGCTGTTTGAGTATGGTGGCTTCCCTCCAGAAGCAAACTATCTCTTCCTGGGTGATTATGTGGACAGAGGAAAGCAATCCCTGGAAACAATCTGTCTGTTGCTGGCCTACAAGATCAAATATCCAGAGAACTTTTTCCTGCTCCGAGGAAATCATGAGTGCGCTTCCATCAATCGTATCTATGGTTTCTATGACGAATGTGAGCAAATTCATACATACAAATATCTCTGAAAAGCATAAAAATATTTAGCTCCTAAGATGTGTTTTTGTGCATTTGCAGGCAAGCGCAGGTTCAACATTAAGTTGTGGAAGACCTTCACAGACTGCTTCAACTGCCTCCCCATTGCTGCCATCATTGATGAGAAGATCTTCTGCTGCCACGGAGGTGAGCGTCTACTGCAGATATGCAGTTGAATTTTTGTTTTTATATGTATTCAGTACAGCCAATCAAACGCTGGTGTTTATTTTCCATGTCAGGGCTTTCACCTGATTTGCAGTCAATGGAGCAGATTCGCAGGATCATGAGACCGACGGACGTGCCAGATACAGGTGCTGCTTCTATCTGCATACCCTTCGTACTTTATCGATTTTATTCACATTCCATCTTGGTGTCCATACCTTGCAACTCTTTCCATCTTTCCACCTCGATGTGCTCGTATCAGGCCTTCTGTGCGACTTGTTGTGGTCGGATCCGGATAAGGATGTGCAGGGCTGGGGAGAGAATGATCGTGGCGTCTCCTTCACCTTTGGGGCTGATGTGGTCAGTAAGTTCCTAAACCGCCATGACCTGGACCTCATCTGCAGAGCCCACCAGGTAATTAAGAGATGGAATCTGAATGACCTGCATGTAAGCATCGTTGTTGCCTGTGCCGATAAAATCTTGTGCAAGCTGTATTAATGGTAGTGGATGGTTTCCCTGGTTTCTACCTCCATTTCACCTCTTCTTCCCTAAGCATTAGGCATTCAAGCACCCAGTAATGGTTAATCTGTCTTGCTTGATTGAATTGCTACAGTACTCTTTAAGTATTTGTTCTCCTGTATCTTTTCTATGCATTGTCACTTTCTGTCAATTTTTTGGGACCAGTACAAAGTAGTGCATAATTGGGATGTGATTGGAAATGAAGATTAATTTTCCCCTACTAATAAAAATCTGAACATGTGGAGTACATTTGTCATTTGTAGAAGAATCCTTCAATGACATTAGAGCTGCACGTTTTTGGGGTATGTCTCTGCCAGCTTTGCAAAACCAGACACTGGAATGTTTTCTTGTACTTCTTAATTGCCTGTCAATCTGGTGGGAAGTGTCTTCAAACATTAGTCTTAATGTCTTGCTTCAGATTCACAACCGCAGGTTTCACTGTTGGCATGGTGTGTCCAGGGAGATGTTTGGTCTCATTTGAACAGAGTATCTTGCTGCCGTGTTTGGCCTTTCTTTAAACAATAACTTTGTTTTTTCCAACTCGTCCATAAAGGCCAGAGTTATGGAGTGGATAACAAATAACGATCATGTCACAGATTCTCCCGCCTGCATAGTAGATTTGAATTTTGTGACTGTCATGACAAAATGTGAAAACATTCGAAGGACACAAATACTTTTGCAAGATACGATGCATAAAGTGTGATGCGTGGAGTTGATTGGAATATTTCTGAGGTGGTTTAGTTAAGCTCTACCCTGACAGCACAGTTAGTTTGTGAGAGTAGCTGAAGATCTGTTTATTGATCGCTGTGGGCGTTGGAATAACACCATGTGTCTTAAAACAGGTTGTGGAGGATGGTTACGAGTTCTTTGCCAAACGCCAACTGGTCACACTTTTCTCTGCTCCAAACTACTGTGGGGAGTTTGATAACGCAGGCGGCATGATGAGTGTGGATGAGTCGCTCATGTGCTCCTTCCAGGTAGTCAAAAAGCAATTGGAGATGTGATGGGTTTTGTTTGGTTTTTTCCCTAAACTGATGCGTTATTACAGAAATAATCACTCAAATATCAACTCTGTTTTCTTAAGATCCTGAAGCCCTCAGAGAAGAAGGCCAAGTACCAGTACGGCGGCGTAAATTCTGGTCGGCCTGTGACCCCACCCCGTACCACCCAAGCTCCCAAAAAGAGGTGAACACCCAAGTGTGGCTTGTCCCCACTCCTTGTCATTTTGTCCATTCCAGATCTGCCTTCATGGTGCCCCACAACGCCCCCTAGAAGAGAGAAGATACGGGGGGTTGTCTGATTGTCCAAATCCTCCACTCCTCCTCCACTCAGCCAGCCTCTCGTCAACATCACTGACAGCTCTTTTCTTAATGTGTATGTGTATATAAATTTGCTGTGACTCATCAGTTGGGTTGTTTGCCTTTAAGTTTGGATTTTGTTCGGTTTTGTTTTTGAAAATATTAAAAAAAAAAATTAACCTTAATGGTGGTTTTAATTCTAATGCTACTTGGGATTTTCCGAGGTTCTCTGTTGTGTTAGGGAATGCTTTCTTTGTATCTCAAAGAACAATGTGACCAAGTTGCAAAAATCTTTTTTTTTTTGTCTTCATAAAAACAAAATGAAGGTTTAACATTGACCATAAAAACAGTAAAACGACAAAAAAAAAAAACCTTTTGTGTATTTTAACTGGGACTGCGGTTCCACTGCAGGACCAAAACAAAAACTTATTTCAACTTATCACAGCATGTGTAGTATTCCTGGTGGTTTTTGTGCACATTAACTTTTTTTTTAACCATTAATAAAGAGCACCTTCATATTTGTAGAACAGACCAGTTTGAATGAACAAATTTGGCCCTTCTGATCTTGGACATCATCTACACAAACAAAATGCATTCTCAGCGTCCGTTGTCCATTCCGTCTCGTCTCCCTGTACCTTCGACTCCTACACAAAAAACATGCTGCTTTCTTGCTCTTAGCTTGTATTGACAGTTTTCTCATCCACCCCCCCCCCCCTTCTATAATCTTAATTTTTTTTCTTGAGAGCGAGCGATTGATTTGATGAGGGATTATGAGTTATGAATGTCATGGGGGTTGGCACATTGCTTTCAAGGTAATGATGAATCAAACGTAAAAAAAAGACAGAACACCATCCATAATATTGGAACTGCTTCTTCTAAGTTTGCTTAACTCTAGCTTTCCTCTCCTCACCCATTCAGTCAAGGTACAAGGTGTGAAAATTGGCAGAGCTCAGTGTGGGTGGGTAGTTTTAGCTTTGCTGTGTGATTGTGTTGCCACCTAGTGTATAAATATGGCACTGCGGTGCACAAACGGTGTACGCCCCATGTAAAACGGTAAGCATCCAAGTAGATGGGAGAGGGTTATTCATGACATTGCTAGTGTCGCTTACCGTTCTGCACTAATACAGCCACACTGTCCAGCTAGCAGGTTGGTTGGTGTCCATCTTTAGTTTTTAATGTTCACAAGATGCTTTTGTAACTTCAAACAGAAAAAAGTTGCTTCTTTTTTCATTCTATTAGTTTGGGGGGTTTTTTTGTTCTATTTTTATGTTTTTATTTTCATTATGGATTACTTTCAGTTTGCTTAACTTATTTCCTTGGTGTTACCAAAAGCTGTTTTGCAGTTTGTAAAAGGTTATTTCAAAGTGAATACATTCAATAAAATGGATGAAAGGAAAAGTATCATTTTTATTTATCTTCTTGAACATGCTCTTCCATATCTAATGGAATTCATCACTCCCAACTCTATTTCCATTCTAGAGCAATTGTTTTAATCCAAAAATTTTTTTTTTACTTTTTTCTAAATATTTAGCAAGCTATGGAGTCTGAGAGTTCATGTAGACCCAGCTGATTCCTCTAAAGGTTAATAATTCATCCTTCATTGCTTCAGCATCTGCCTGAATGTAAAGTCTGTACCTCTGCTAGAGGATCTCTGTGCACATTGGTGTTTGCACTGACTGCGTATTCCAGGAAGGATAACTGGTCTCAGTGTGGGTGGCTATCAGTAAAAAGTTTGTCTTTCAGGCAGTTAAGTGAACACCCATGAAAAGAGGGAGAAATTAGCTTTGAACCCCAATCCGATGAGTCTGCATCCAACTTGAATAAAGCTGGTAAAGGGCTGCAGAAGAAACGGGTCAAAGCCTCATCTGGATTGCCACAATCTTGAGTTGCAATTAAAAAGATCATAAAATAAATTGTAATGGAAATTTGACCCTTGGAAGCAGTCTTAGTATTGTTTACAGAAGTCATGATGAAGGCATTTCTCCTTTAATGTGCAAAGCTGCTTCAGTTCTGAGAAATGGACATGTGTCTTGTAACATTTATACCCCAGGGAAACAAAACAGTTTACAATCAAAAATATTAATTTGAAAAAGTTTTTTAGGGGCACTTATTTTGAATGATTTGTAAGGGGGAGTTAATTGTGGAATGATATTTGTTAAAAGCAACTATGACTTAACCGGAGTTTTGCACAAAAAACACTTTATAGTTTTGTTTTTTGCCATATTTGCTACGTCATAGGAGTAACCAATAATTGTGGACTGCAGTGTGGAAAAAATTAAAATGCACAATTAGTAGCTGGATAGTGCTAACAACCACCTGGGACAGGAGCTGTGGATTATATTAAACTGACCCCATATGAATAGGTCAAAACTTTAAGGATGCTTTTTGCTCCAATGATTATGTCCATCTTCAATTTGTATAGTTGGATGTCATGTCACAATAAACAAAAACCATGTGAAGCACAATACATTGTATAGGATGAAAATATTAAGCGTAGCGAAACAATGCATCATTAAAGTGTGAACTTTACAGAACTAGCAGTGGCAAATAGTTTCAAAATTAGTGACAACAGCAAAATTGTTGCTATGGTTTATTGTTACAAATGCAGTTTAATGTTTCAGTACAGCTCTGTTGCATTGTATTTTGTTTTTTGACAGATTTTTTTTATGTATTACAACTTCCAGCCTGAAGGGGGCGGTATATATTCTACGGTAAGTGTGACGTAGTCCCGGCCATCACAACTATCTACAAGCATGGATGGGTCACAGTAAATGGTTACAATGCTAGCCGAGCGTCTGTAGATCTGGGATACATTCCAGAACAAGTGCCGAACCAGAAGTGGTGGTTTTGTGCACGTCCCCTGTGTCTTATACAGCTGAAATAACTCAGAAAGACTAAAGCACGCTGTTACTGTAAGTTCGTGCATTTTAAAGACTTTACCTTGTTTAATCTAGGGCTAGAGCGAGTTCTTAGTTTTGTTTAAAAAAGCTAACACCTCTACCCTGCCATGGTTAGCTGCCGCTGCTATTGAAAGGTCTGAAGTTCAGGTCAGTGTACATTGAGCTGAAAATATGTAAAAGTAAACAAGCCTTCCTTCCTTAGGACACAGTCACCGTAGTTTTGACATGTTAGCCAGCTGCCATATGCATTTTCTATGTTTAACATGCTTTGTACAGTTAGTTTAAGTAAACAGTATTTCCGTGTAATTTGTTTTGAAAATAATACAGTGGATTGTGATCAGATTGATGATGGTATTCTGGTTGTGTTGGTTATTTGTAGCTGAAACACTTCACAGAAAAGGCTACACCTGAAAACAGAGTTGCTAAAGTTAGAGGCGCACCAATAAGAAATCTTTAGAACTCATTTAAGATTTGTAGGTTTTTGTAACATCTAAATAACAATAATGATGAATGAAATTAAAGAAGTGATTATTTTTTTTTTGTTTCCCCAAAGAACCAGGCTGAACAACAGCTCTTCATCCCTCCTTCAATGGCACCGTTTCCACCACCAGGCCCTCGCTGCTGTTTCAATGAACTATGGGAAGCTCCCAGCAGTGAGTGAAAAATGGCTAGGTTTAGACTCAAACCCTGCCTCACCTTAGTCTCCTTAGCGTTGCTCCTGGTCATCATAACGCTAGTTTTAAAGGCTCTCGCCCCAGAGGACTCTCCTTTTGACAGCCCTGGTGAGGTCAAAATAAATCTTAGACAGGCTGCTTTTCAGAACCAGAGGGACTTCAGCAAGAGACCTGAAGAGACAAAAATGAGCGACCCTGTTGAGTCAGACAAGGACGCAGAGCTGCAAAGCACACTGAGGAAGTTTCCTCCTCCAAACTACTATCTCCATGCCTTCTACTATGTATGGTATGGAAACCCCACATTTGATGGCAAATACATCCACTGGGATCATCCACAGCTGCCACATTGGGATGCAAAGGTTGCTCAGGAATATCCACAAGGAAGACACAAACCCCCTGATGATATTGGGGCCAACTATTACCCCTCCTTAGGGCCGTACAGCTCCAGGGACCCATCTGTTTTAGAGGCACATATGCAGCAGCTGCGTACAGCAGCCATTGGTAAGCCAAATATGATTTAGTTTTAAGATCAAGGTTTAAAAATGTGATATTTTTGAATTAGACATTTTAAATTTGATGTCATTAATAGGGATGTCGGTGACGTTAGGTTGAACTAAACCATCTTTTAATTATGAAGAATGTGCTCTTGATTGCCCAAAATGTTACTATGAATTTACATACATTTAGAAGTTACTCTTCCCTAATTCAATATGTCAAAAGTTAGTAATTTTCTTTTAAACCAAGTAAAATGTAGCCTCATCCTTTTCCCCAAGTTACAAATATTTTAGTGCACTCTGAGTCCTTGACATCTGAAAGATATTCTTGTGGTTGATTTTGGATTTTTTTTCCCCTCCCTTTTAGACAATAAACATGATTTTGCAATAAAATTGTAGAATCTACTTTCCCCAAAAGCTCTCTGATGCAGATGTAGCAGAAACATTTTTGTCTGTGTTGTTTTGAGAGCCGAGTCAGAGACAGAAAAAATGTTACATCTCTGAATAGCCAAGAAGTTGAGTCCAAATGAGCCAACCAAAGCTGGGTCCACCTGGTTTAAATTCAGTTTCTGTATTCAAAAAATTATTCATCAACATATACCTGTCTCTCAACCCTTACCCCAAAATTAAAACAGTTGTCCCTGTTGTGATTCCTGGTAGACCAAACTTGGTGCAGAGTCTATGGACTAGACAAAGAAGTGGGACATTCAGAACCGCAGGTCAAGAGACCCAGTTCACTTTGCAGAAAGATGAAACTATGAGACCCAAAGTGTCTCAAGAAAGATGTTTCAGCCATTTCTCTTGACATGAAGTTTTTGGCATCAAAGTTTTTCAAATCAAGAACACTTTCCTCTGTTGAAATTCTGACTTTTTTCCACCAACTTTCCCCAAAGATAAGTGGGGTGTTTAGAAATCCAGATTATGTGAGCATGTGAGACCATTTAATGAAACCAAATCCCAGTCAAGATGCTGCTGTTCCACATTGATGAGTGTAAATGAGCTGATCAGGACGTTTCAGGGACTCCTACCTTTGGTGTCTTATCGGCATATCCCACTTAAAGGAGAACCCAGATGAGACGCAGAACATTTTGGCATCTAGCCCAGTGTTTCTCAACCCTGGTCCTCACCACCCCCCTGCTCTGCATGTTTTAGATGTGTCTCTATTCCAGAACAGCTGATTCAAATGATTGCATGACCATCAAGAACTTTCAGAATCCTGATAATCAGAAGGGAAACATGCAGGGCATGAGGACCAGGGTTGAGAAACACTTCTCTAGAACACAGGTGTCAAACTCCAGTCCTGGAGGGCCACTGCCCTGCAATATTTAAATGTGCCTCTGCTGTACCACACCTGAATACAATAATTAGGTCATTAGCAGGACTCTGGAGAACTTATCTACACAAGAAGGAGGTAATTAAGCCATTTTATTCCAGTATTTTGTACCTGTAGCACATCTAAAACCTGCAGGACAGTGGCACTTTGAGGACTGGAGTTTGACACCCCTGCTCCAGAATGAGCTGTGGAGTTTGGCAAAATTGTCTCATACATTCAGTGAGTAATGGATACATTTTTAAAAACGAATCACTAGCAAAACGGGGTCCTTGGAAGGAAAAAAAGAGGAATGAATTAAGATTCCTGAACAGTTAACATTTAAGTCTGCTTCAAAAAGAAAGCCGCCTTTTGCTTCAGATATTGTGTAGCTTTTCTTCGTATTTGTGTTTTATCATCAGGTGTCATCGCTGTTTCCTGGTATCCCCCTTCCACAAATGATGACAATGGCGAGCCAATTGATGAAATCATGCCTTCTTTGCTGGAGGTGGCACATAAATACCACATAAAGGTGAGTTTGACAAAAGCTTTGCTTTTTGTGGGGATTTTAAATCCAATGTTGACACCTTCAGTCTGTTAAAACCAGATGCAAAAAATAATGTGTGTTTTCAGGTTGCTTTTCATATTGAACCCTACAAAGGAAGAGATGAAGTCAACATGTTTACCAATGTCAAATACATCATCGATAAGTAGGTGTTGTACTAGATTAGCTGTTTTTATAATCGCCTTCTACTTTAAGTGAATACATTTTTATTTACCACTAATTACATATCTCTTAGGTATGGAGAGCATCCTGCATTTTTCAAGTACCGGACAAATGCTGGCAAACTCCTTCCACTTTTTTATGTGTATGACTCCTACTTGATGAACTCGGAGCAATGGGCTAAGCTGCTGAAACACACAGACAGCAGCAGCATCAGGGACACACCGTATGACGCCATCTTCATCGCGCTGCTGGTTGAAGAGAAACATAAGCGAGAGATCCTGACCGCAGGGTTCGATGGCCTCTACACCTACTTCGCTACCAACGGTTTCACATACGGCTCCACTCAGCGCAACTGGGTCTCCATCAAAGCCTTCTGCGACGACAACGACCTCGTTTTCATTCCGAGTGTCGGCCCCGGATACATTGACACGAGCGTTCGACCGTGGAACTTCAAAAACACTCGAAATCGCATCAACGGCAAATACTACGAAACCTCGCTGAGTGCAGCGCTGGAGTCCAGACCCGATTTTATCTCCATCACCTCTTTCAACGAGTGGCACGAGGGGACTCAGATTGAGACGGCCGTTCCCAAAACCGGTCAAACCGTGTACCTGGACTATCTGCCGAATAAGCCCACCATCTACCTGGAGATAACTCGAAAATGGGCAACAATATTTAGTGGAGAGCGACAAAGATGGCAGGACTGAACATGGAGCCTATTTATTGAAAATGATATAAACTATTGAAAAACTCATTTAATTTGCGAAATGGACTACAATTTGAAAATGATTTTAAATGAGGTAAAGCCACAGTGGAGATAATGACTCATTCACTGTTAATTTTGACTCCAGCCATGTATTTCTTTTTATTTGTATTTTTTGCACTTAAACTATGATTTATGTTGTTTTCTGTTTACGTTCAATTGTCAAATTATTTATTAGGAATTGAGCTTGAAAAATAATTCAGATGTTCCAGTCTTCATTGCTAATATGGGCCGTATTGATCCAAACAGCAAAGTGACAGAGTGACTTTTTTGTTCTGTACCCGCACTGTGAATGCAGAGAGTGTGTTCAATATTTTCCTTTCACCTTATTTGAGGTTTCACCTTATCTCTCGCTGTGGTACGTTTTGGAACGGGGCTTAAGCGTTTGCACGAATCACTTGAATATGCTGATGCTGATGTGTAGAAAGTTGTCATCACCTTTCAAAACCCCACAATCAAGCACATCACACACAGTTCAGATTGTTACCAGTGTCACAGTTGTTACAGGCAGCTTTTCTGTTTTGAACAGGTACAACATCATAATAACAGACAATTTCACACTCCTGCTTGGCTTGTGACCTCGTTATCTGAGATGAGAAATTCTTTAGGTGGGAAAAAAAAAACAGAACTGGAAGCGATTTCAGTTTTATTTTGCACTTGCGTTCTCAATATACTGGATTAAGTGCTTGTTAAAAAGGTCACAGCCAGATTTATCAAAAACAAAGTCGAAACCGTAGAAGTGACCTTAAGGATTTTTTGCTGAATAATGATTGAGCCGGCCGCTGAGAGCGACCCTATAAGTAGAGGATAGAAATACTTATCTTTGTCTTCCATGTCTGCAAAATAACAGCAGTGCATATGTAGGAATTAAAATGCCAAATATTAAGAGCTTACATTTTTAATTTGAGAGAGAAATTCTTATCTTTGAGCTGTTGGTGCTCAAAACATTTGATTTCTTTCAAATACTATCTGAGATTCCCAAACCTGACCCCCAGCATAGAGACAGCAGTCTCTGACAGACCATTCAGCCAAAAAATAATTTAAAAAAAATCATGGTCTCTATCATAAATTAATGTTTTCACAGTTTAATTTGTGATCAGTAATACAAATTTTGTCTGACTGATGGAACTGTTATCTATTCATCCAGCTGAATAAAATCTTACTGGAATTCAAAAATATGGACTTATGTAAATACTTCACACCTGAAATACGCATATGGCTGAATATAATAATCACTTGGTGTTGGATCAATACCAAAATGTCCAGAATGATTGCTGTGTGACTAAAAAATGTCCCACTCATTAGGAAGTACATAATTTTCAAGAAGTGATTTATTAAATAAAATGTAAATTAAAACCAGTAATTTTCCTTCAAGTGAATACTCCTATTATGTTGATTTATTAAGACACTTGCCTCATTTACTGTCAAAAACACCAGACGTTGACTGAGATTTGTACAATTTTGGGCCTGTTTATATATAATAAGCTGGTAAAAATACATTATTAAGTGGGCCAAGTATATTTTCTGATCAGAATCAGCCAAACAGTCTAAGCTTGAAAAGCTAGGGCAACATTTTATAAGCCAGGACAATGATATGCTTCAGGGTTCTTTTTAGGGCTGAGAAATGCCGTTTACTCAGGACAAAACTTGAAGACCAATGACTTCAAGGTCATGAAATCAAGGTTTGTGAATGTATTTCCACTGCTTTCAAATTTTATAGACCCCCACTGAGTATAAGAATAAGATCTTCTGGTTCTCTAAAAAATTTTTTATTAGATTTAGTTGTCTGAAAAATACTGGTGGAAATACACACCAGTGACAACTTCTATTAAAACGGTAACATCCTCCATTACAGATGACAACTTTGAAATATTTAACTGGAGCAATGTTTGAAGTTGCCACTTACTGACAGGTTTATGTTGTCCATTTCACACTCCAGTGCATTTTCTATCTGATTCTGCATATTGTTTAAACATTGAGTTTTTCAAGTCATAGGAATGTGTGATACAAAAAGAGCATCTTTCATCAGATCCACAGCAGACGTCTGAGTGGGTCGTTGTTCAGACATGAAGCTCTTTTCAGTTTTACATTCTTAATGCATTGCGCAATCTTTTCCCTCAAGATAGATTCGTTTGAGACGCCTTCTCTCCATGCAGTAGCTTCATTTCATCCTTACTTTGAAGCCCAGTCTCAACAGCATGTAAGTTGTCATTTTTATGCTACAATTCATTGCCTTTTGTCAGTTAAGCATCAGCAGATCTTTTGTGATTGTAACTAATTTCAACTTGTTAAGACCAGAACATTTCTCTCTGGGTTATTTAGGGCCATCTGGACTCTGATTTTCTTTCCTGATGCCCTTCTGTTTAAACTAAACTCTAGCTAGAAATGCTAGATTTGTTGAGGATCAAGATTCATTAAGCTCCACTCATGGGACAACAGCAATGACAGATAGATGTCTGACCCAAGTGCTTAATGAGAGGTTGGGATGATCTAACACATGCGGAGCTTGATTCTGTTTAGCAGAAGCGCATAAGTGCTTTTTAAACCGCTGCACTTTCAGTTTGGATCATTCATTTTGAAACCAGTCTCACAAGTCCTAAAGCTATAATCTGATCAGAAAGGCCTTAAGTGATTATTTAACAAGCTTTCCCAAAGTTTAATGGGGGGAAATAATACACATTTGTAAATGTTCTTGCATTCATTATGAGTGAAATCATACAATAAGTTAATATTTACATGAATTTCATGCTCTGTTAAGTCGTTCAATTCATTACCATTACTGTAGTCTGTATTTTGCACCGTCCAAAGGCCATGCAAAAGTATTGGCTAGAATTTACAACAAACAAACAACAGTATTTTAATGAGATGTTATGTGGTAGATCCCCCTCACTAGCATTCTTTTGTAGAGTCGAGGCTGTTGTTCACATGTCATAATTTCACATTTCAACAACTCTGGACTATTTAGTTTAGTGATTGGGTGACTTATACATGTCAGGATCGTTCTGTTGGTTTCTCTGTTTCTTTTTTGTTTGTGTGTGGCGGGATGGTGTTCCACCCTCCCCCACTCTGTGCCCCGGGCACCGTTGATTGGTGGGCGGGGCGAATGCCTTTATAATTGGGTACAGTGGCGCAACTACACATTATGCAGGTGGATGCGAAAACATAAATCGGCGCCCCCCTCCCTTCCAGGGAAGGAATGTCAGGGTGAAGGAGCGACGCTCACTCGCTCCTCCACTGTTACTGGGTTTTTGTTTGTTTCAGGCAACTGATCGTTAGTGATGGGCAAATGAAGCCTCGTGAAGCAATGAAGCTTTCCAGCCTTTTGCTTTGCCAAAAGGTTCGTACTCGATGCTTCATTCATGACTCACTAGTGACATCTGCTGGTGAAACTGTAACAGCCTTGTCACTCAGTTGGATCATACTTCCAAAAATTACCAAATGCAATACTGTCACAAAGTTTTCATCAAACTCATATTTAGTAACAGGAGAATCAATTAAATCATATTTAATTGTCATGTTTTAATTATTAAAATGATTTGTAGCCATCTAATCCTTGACCATCAGTGGTTGTGTTGGGTTTTCTTTTATGTCATGGACTTATTTGACAATGAAGGTATGTTGTACTTCAATGTATTGGGAATTGAGTGATTGTTGAGGAAGACTGAATATTTTAGTGAAAAACTTGCTTCCTGATAAACTCATCTTGGGAGTTCTAGTTCTGGTTTTTAACAGTACAAATAAAGTTTGCCTCTTGCATTGGTTTTTAGTTGTTTTTGATGTGTGAATCTGATGCATCTCCTGATCAAACAAAAATAGAGAAATATGAGAGGCTTTTCTCTTTTTTGACGGCTCCATTTCAACCAGTGCTGATGAAAACGGCTCTGCTGACGCGCTACCAAACCACCTACTGCAACCCACAAAGCAACAGGGACCATAGTGCTTTTATTTTGAAAAACGATACGCAAAATGAAGCAATGACGTGGCAGATGTAATGCAGGCCTCGTTTGCTGCTGATCACGTGATTTTGCTTAATGTGACGCAAGCTCCGAAGCAGGGCTTTATCGGAGATTCCCCCTTGTTACTCGGTACACTCCTAGAAGCCTGCTTCAAATAGCCCATCACTACTGATCGTGTTTGGCGCTGCAGGGCTTGGACGCTCTGCTGTCTTGTCTTGTCTTGCCGTTGTTTGGTTGGGCCGCCCTCAACTAAACTTGTTGCGGGTTAGGCAGGCTGTGTGGGCGGGGCGTTACTCCTCTGGCCCCATAGAAGGGCATCTGGAAGTGGTTCCATTGCTTTGTTTTGTGATTGAAGTTACTAATTTGTTTTCTTTTTGTTTGATTTACTAATTTCTTTTGCATTGCAAGTTTTGTTTGGAATAATTGAGCTTGTCTGTCCTTTTTCCTTATGTGTCCCTTTTGTTCCAGGGACCGAGTAGTAGGCCTGAGGCCTCGTTTTTAAAAAGAGAAATGTTTTAAAGAAATTGTTTAATAAAATATTGTGCACTGCTATATCGTGTTCGGGTGCATCTTGTGACTTTTAAAAAGATCTCCGCCTGCTGGTCACATTTGGAAGCCTGCTGCTTCCCTATTCCTCCACCAGATGCCGCCTTAGAGCAGAGCCCTTGCAGAAGTGCGTGGTTGAACCTGGAGACACACTTGTGGCGCATTAACTGGCTGATGCTGTGGATATTTAAAGAGCAGCGAGCTGAGACTCCCTTGCCTGAGTGTTGTTTACCTTGGTAACAATCGTTCCAGAGAAAGGCCCTCTGAGAGTTTCCCCTTGAGTTATTGCTTTTGTGTGTTTTCCTCTTGTCAGGTTGCCTGAAGTCCTCTGGAGCTCTTCGTGGAAGAAGTTTGTTTTGTCTCCTCCTAATCCCTGTGTGGTTCCTCACAATGCCATTGGTTTTGCCAATTGGATGTCTTCCTCGAGCACTCCCTTCCTGGTCCATTTGTTTCTTGTGGTTTCCTTCGTGACGCAGCAGCACGTACCTGTTTGTGCCCAGTTTGTTCTAGAGGTGGACACATCAGTAGGGGCCGTCCTGTTCCAGATCTCTCCGAAAGATAAGACTCACCCATGTGCCTTTTCTCCCGCAGACTTTCCCTGGCAGAATGGAACTATGATGTTGGGGATCGGGAGTTGCTAGCCATAAAGCTGGCCTTGGAAAAATGGCGCCACTGGCTGGAGGAAGCAGAATGTCCCTTAATCGTTTGGACCGACCATAAGAACCCCTCAGACCTACAATCCGCTAAAAAAACCACCCCCGACAGTCCCGCTGGTCTGTATTCTTCTCCCGGTTTAACCTCACCATTTCCTACCGTCCAGGATCAAGAAACGGAATGACACAGAATGAAACCAGATGCCCTCTCCAGACTCTATTCACCTGATGATTCCGTTGAGGGTCCTGCACCACTGTTACCCCCAAGCTGTACAGTGGGAGTCATCACTTGGGAGATGGAAGACATAATTCGCCAAGCCCAACGCCAGGAACCTCATGTCCTCGGAAGAATCTACATCCCCACTTCTGCCAGAGCCCGCTTTTTACAATGGTTACACTCATCCAAGTTTTCCGGACACCCAGGGGTAAGCTGCACTATTGGGTTAATCAACCGAAGGCCTTGGTGGGATTCCATTCATAAGGATGTTAAGGAGTTTGTCCTCACCTGTTTCGTCTGTTCGAGGAATAAGTCTTCTCACCAGCCACCCACAGGCCTATTACAGCCTTTGCCCGTACCCAAGAGACCCTGGTCACACATCGCAATCAACTTTGTTACTGGATTACCACCATCTAAAGGTATGACCATCATTCTTACCATCACTGACCGCTTTTCCAAGTTCTGTCATCTCATTCCCCTCCGTAAGCGCCCCACTTCCACTCAGACCGCAGTGCTGTTAATGAAACATGTCTTCAAGCTGCACGGCATGCCCCAGGAGATCCTGTTGGACCAAGGTCCTCAGTTCATATCACAGGTTTGGAAGCAGTTCTGTTCCGCCTTGGGTGCCAAGGCTGTTCTTTCCTCTGGTTATCACCCCCAGACTAACGGGCAAACAGAGAGGATGAATCAAGAGATGGAAGCCACCCTCCGCTGTATCTTCTCCTCCAATCTTGAAGATTGGGCCCAGTATCTCCCGTGGGTTGAGTAAGCCCTTAATAGCCACATCTCCACTGCCACTGGGTTGTCCCCATTTGAGGTCTCCCTGGGGTATCCCCCACCGTTGTCCGCGGTCAAGGAAAGAATTTTGGTGACCTCTTTTCAGCATCACATACGCCGTTGCAATAAGTCAAGCCAGTCCGGTCCAGTTCCCTTTGCCCCCGGCCGAACCCCCTCCTCCCGCCCATGACATTAATGGTCACCTGGCATACTCTGTCCGCCGGCTTGTGCACTCACATTGACGAGGTTGTGGGTTTCAGTACCTCATCGATTGGGAGGAATATGGCCCGGAGGAACGCTCCTGGGTTCCCCGTTCCTTTATCCTCGACCCCTCCCTAATTGGTGAATACACAGCCTCTAAGCCATCCACCTCTTCTCGGCCGCCAGGTGGCGTCTGTTGAGGGGGGGATACTGTCAGGATCGGTTCTGTTTTGGTTTCTTTTTTGTTTGGAAGCCTGCTGCTTCCCTTTTCCTCCATCAGATGCCGCCTGAGAGCAGAGCCCTTGCAGAAGTGCGTGGTTGAACCTGGAGACACACCTGTGGAGCATTATCTGGCTGATGCTGTGGATATTTAAAGAGCAGTGAGCTGAGACTCCCTTGCCTGAGTGTTTGTTTACCTTGGTAACAATCGTTCCAGAGAGGCCCTCTGAGAGTTTCTCCTTCAGTAATTGCTTTTGTGTATTTTCCTCTTTTCAGGTTTGCCTGAAGTCCTGCAGAGCTCTTTGTGGAAGAAGTTTGTTTTGTCTCCTCCTAATCCCTGTGTGGTTCCTCACGATGCCATTGGTTTTACCAATTGGATGCGTTCCTTGAGCACTCCCTTCCTGGTCCATTTGTCCATCCATTTTCTTTACACCCTTGTCCCTTAGTGGGGTTGGGAGGGGTGCTGGTGCCTCTCTCCAGCCAGTGTTACAAAAAGTGGGTATGCAGCCTATGCAACGCATAGGGGTGCAGTACCAGAGGGGGCGTCAAAACACTGTCTGGAGGGGGCAACGCACCGATGTTTTTCCATACACTTCTGCATGCCTTTCGCTTGCCTTTTGCTCCTTCACCTCGCGCACTTAATGAGGTAAATGTAGCGAGTTTTACCCTTCACGTATAGTCACCTGGGGGGAGGGGGGTTGAGTGAGTGAGCGTTGCCTCTTCTTGGAGAGGCCAATTAACCTGACAGTCATGTTTTTGGACTGTGGGAGGAAACCGGAGTACTGGGAGAAAACCCACGCATGCACAGGGAGAACATGCAAACTCCATGCAGCAAGACTGGGGCTGGGAATCGAACCCGGAACTTTCTTTCTGCAAGGCAACAGCTCTGTCAACTGCGCCACTGTGCAGGGTTAGGGTACATTTGTCTCTTGTGGTTTCCTCTGTGACGCACCAGTACGTACCTGTTTGTGCCCAGAGCTCACCAAGCTTCACGCCTCCCGGACCACTGTCAGCCGCCAGCCCGCACTCCACATAGCCAGCTTACCTGTCCGCACTCCAACGGTTCCCCATTAACCACGCCACTCCCCTTTGGATTCCGCTCTGCTCCTAAGAACAACTTACCGCTGCTCCAAGTAAGCCTCCACATTTACAACGCTGTTTCCCCTGAGTTATCTGACCTGATTATATTCTCTCATTAACAGTGGCTGATCTGGTGTACCCACTTCTGCTTCATGTTTCATTCCTTTCCCTTTTCTCCTGTTCAATAAACCTCATTGTTTTGAAATGCGTGTCTCCTGATTGTGTTTGTGCATGTGGGTTCGAAAACTGGAACCATCCATCCATTTTCTTTACACCCTTGTCCCTTAGTGGGGTCAGGAGGGTTGCTGGTGCCTCGCCAGCTAACGTTCCAGGCAAGAGGCTGGGTCACCCTGGACAGGTCCCCAGTCTGTTGCAGGGCAGCACAGAGACACACAGGAAAAACGACAATGCGCACACACACACACACACACCTAGGTGCAATTTGGAGAGGTCAATTAACTTGACAGTCACGTTTTTGGACTGTGGGAGGAAACTGGAGAAAGAAAACTGGAACCAAACATGACAATACAGATTATTTTCACAGTGGTTTGTGTCTTCTACATAAATACGGGATTAAAATCCCCATTTATTGGGTTCATAACTGCATAAAAAAGGCATCAGTCAATCTAGATTGTTTACATGGCACATTTCAGTAGCAAGGCAGTTCGAAGTGCTTTACATCATAAAAACAGTCATAACTTCTTTTAAAAACAACATACACAATTTGTTTCTGAACATTATGCTCCACTTTAACCTAGTTAAATAACATTTTCA
Source organism: Poecilia picta (assembly GCA_033032245.1). NCBI lineage: Eukaryota > Metazoa > Chordata > Actinopteri > Cyprinodontiformes > Poeciliidae > Poecilia > Poecilia picta. The sequence continues at coordinate 17,015,621 of CM065374.1, forward strand.
GGGGCAAAACGTGAAAACATTTAAATTGCATGAAACTTTTTGCATAGTACTGTGCAGTGCTGTTTAGAATGTTTAGTTTTGCAGCTTTTGAAGACAAGTACATTTTAAGATATTGGGCTGATATATTAACAAAACATACCATACAGTTCAGATTTTAATAAAAATGGAGAACTGTGTCGTTTGCACTACATGTGTTGGTATGTAAAACTGACATCCCACTGAGACATACATAAGGTCAGGATTGCAACCTGTCAAAATGTGAAGAACAAAAAAAAAACATGCCTGTTTACAGAATGCGCAGTCTCTATTGAACAGAATGTTCAATAGAGACATTTCTTTAAATGCACCGCCGCAGCATCTCCACATCCTCCAGCAGCTCTGACTGTAAACAGAACAAGGTAGCGCATGGGCAGCCAGCAGGGAATTATTCCGCATCACGTCCCTGAGCATATATGGCGTCCTGTCACACCGAGCCGCGAATTTAATGTGCAGCAAATCGAGGCAGCCCCCCCCCACCCCCCATTTTTTTTTTTTTTTATTTAATCATTATTTATTTAATTAATTTGCAGCCACCATCTCCGGGTCGGTGCTGCTGCAGAGGGAACGATGCGGGCAGCGTGCGTCGCCGCTTCATAGGTAGCGTCCTTCTCCTTTATTCCCCCCCTTTTCTCGAGATCAAGACGACGAATGCCGGTTCATCCCAACCCGCTGCTGCAAATACCACAGCGGATTGCCTGATTTGATTTATTTATTTATTTATTTTTAAATTCCAGGCGCATCCGCAGCTCCTCTGCGTGGTGCAAGGTGTCTTTGAACCTGAGACGGAGAAGGATCTCCGGGAGGAATCAGAGGAAGGATCTGTTTTGACTCACGCATGTGGAGATGGTGAGTAGCCCCTAAAAATAATCCTCTTGTTGTTATTTTTATTTATTTGCTTCTGGTATCTAATTATTCGGCTAATTAGTAGTGATTTCTGCAGGAGGGGAGGAGGGGGGGGGATGACAGAGATTCGCTGATCTTCGCGTCTCATTTAACTCCTCCATTTTAAAGGAAATATTTCATTCACCAGACGATTTAGATCGTGCGCTTCCACCCTCCTAATGAATGAATGGGACTTCTGTTTTCTTGGCCGTGTTTTTGCAGCTCCAGACATTTTCAGCCTCATTCAGCATCACTCGGGTTTTTATTCTGGCGTTTGGGACTCAATTAACGGCGCCGTTGTCAGTCGGTGCGTATAGCACAATCCCGGTGATTTTCCGCTGTTCGTGAACTTTACACCGTCGACCATTTTAAAGAGTGTCTCGAAAGCATCACGTTTTAAAATGACCTTCACTGCTCGGCAGCTGGAGATTCATTATCCTCGCGGATGGAGGGCAGAGTCAGGCTCAGACGGACGTCCTGTGCGGATGCTCGTAAATCGGACAGCAAGACCTGGCCTGTGTTTTGATGCACATGAGTGCCTCTCAGTTTCAGTGGACCTAATTATTTATTTATTTTATTGAGGGTATATGTCGAATTTGAAGCAGTCTTGTAGTCAGTTGGAGGAAAGCCAAAGGGATCAGTTGGCTCTCCAAAAGACTCCTCAGCAGTCCGTGGTGCAGGCATGCACATCTCTACACTGGAGTTCTTACTCAGTGTTTACATCAAGCACCCTGCATCCAAAGTTAATATCCAAAATGGCATTTAAAGAAAATAGGCATTCAAACTGTTCTTTTTTGTTAAATGCATCACATGTCTTCACAGATTCTTACAAGCAAAACTTAGGTGCATATTTGGCTTATTATGAATCCACCCAGGATCACAATAATATACATAAAGCCTCAAATACAATGCTAATATTATTAGGATACATTTTCCTCTTTGAAAACTGCAGAGAACTTAAGTGCTTATTGTAAACTTATATTTTATTAATATTTCCTATTTTGTTTCAATAGCAGTGTGTCATCTGCAGGAGGTGAGGACATGGATGACCAATAACTTTCTCAAACTACTCTCGGCAATCCGCTGCGACTCAAATCCTCCTCTATCAGTCGCATTTCCTTTTTGAACCAGATTGTCGCTATTTCTCTCTCCCTTCCACTCTAAGAGTCAAATTTGACCCCAACATATCATTTCAGCAACACATTCAAGAACTTTGTAAGATGTGTTCTTTCATCTGAAAGTCTATTTCCTAATTCAGCCCCTGCTCTCCTCCCTGAAAGATGCAGAGAAGCTGGTCTGTTTCCTCCAATAGGCTGGACTATTGGAACACACTCCTGCATATGATTCCTGTCCTTTAGCATCCAGAGACTCCTCTGCTACCAGGGTCCTGGTTAGGAGATGCAAATATGACCACATCGCCTTCATCCTTCACTCTCCGCGGCGGTTAAAAATGAGGATTCAATGCAAGATCTAGCCGATTGCAAACCAATGCACCAGGCTACCTGAAGAATCTCAGCTAACTCCCAACAACCATGACAAACCTCAGTTCCAAAGACAACGTTTAATCCCCCAAAGCTCTAAGCTGCACACGACAGGAGGCAGAAAACTTCCAGGCAGCAGATTCATGGCTGTGAAAAGCTGTTGACAGGTCGGAAGTCCTCCTTGCCATCACCCTAATCTTTAGTTCCCTCCAGAGATTACGTATCAAATTCAAGTCAGGATTCCGGTTGGGCCTCTACTAAATGCAATATTACATCCAGTCAGAAGAAATATGCCGGTAAAATTAAAGATCCCTCCAAACTTAAGTCTCCCAGCAGTTTGTGATCATCTCTGTAGTGTAAACACTAACAGTCTCCTATTTTTGCAAAATTAAGTCATTAACACAATCCAGCGACAAAAACAATAATATGCAGCATCATTCTAACATTTTAACATGTTTTATTTCATCCTGTGGCAGAGGTTCAGTGAAGAAGTCTGCTTTGGTCGACAGGGCTCCTTCTAGTCTTCTCTAATTTTTATGCTGACTCAAAAACTGGGTCACAATTTTTCACACACTGCTTAGCTGCAACTACCCAGAATTTGAGTTATAAAGATATCTGTGTAGATTTTACACAGTCCAGTCACATTAATGTGACCATCTGTCAAAAGCCAGAATAACCACCTTTCGCAGAGCGAACTGCTACGAGACGTGCAGGAAGAGAGTCACTTAGGTCCCTGAAGGTCTTCTCTGGGATGTTGAGCCATGCCGACTCTAATGCCGTGGCCAGCTGCGCTAGATTACGCGGTTGAGGATCCATGGCGCGAACAACTCGATCGAGATGGTCCCACAGATGCTCGATTGGGTTTAAGTCAGGTGAGTTTGCTGGCCAGGGGAGGACGGTAAACTCATCCTGGTGCTCTTCGAACCACGCACGTACACTGGCAGCTGTATGGCACCTCGCATTGTCCTGCTGGAAGATGCCATCATCCTGAGGAAAAACAATGCGCATGTAGGGGTGGACATGGTCCGCAAGGACAGATGCGTACTTGTATTGATCCATCGTGCCTTCCACAATAATCAGTGAACCCAGAGAATGCCAGGAAAACATTCCCCAGACCATAATGCTCCCGCCTCCAGCTTGGACCGTTCCTGCAATGGTTGCAGGGTGGTTCCTTTCAGAGGTTTCACGCCTTATACGCCAACGTCCATCTGTCCGATGGAGCATAAAACGCGATTCATCTGAAAACGCTACCTGTCGCCACTCAGTGGACGTCCAGCTGCTGTACTGGCGTGCAAATTCTAGCCTTCGTCGTCGATGAACACCAGTCAGCATAGGTGCACGAACCAGGCGTCTGCTTCGGAGGCCCAGACGCAGCAATGTTCGCTGAATAGTGGTTTGGGAGACACTTGTGGTAGCCCCTTGGTTCATTTTAGTGGTCAGTTGCTCAACGGTAGCCCGTCTATCTGCCCGAACGCATCTCCGCAACCGTCGTTCGCCTCTGTCATCTATGGCCCGTGGTGCACCACATTTGCCACGTCGTTGATTTTGGACAGTCCCATTTTGCCATGCACGGTACACTTTTACCACGGCGGCACGCGAACAGTTCACAAACTCAGCCGTTTCGGAAATGCTTCCACCCTTGGCCCGAAAGCCAATGATCATGCCCTTTTGGACGTCGGATAAATCGCTTCGTTTCTGCATTACGCCAACGATTGAAATGTTTTCCGAAGCCCACACACACCCTTTATATACGCTCAACTGCACTGTGCTGCCACCTGCCTTCTGTGATTGGTTATTTAACTCTGAAGTGGAAAGTACGTGGTGGTCACATTAATGTGACTGGACTGTGTATGTGTGGGTTAAATAAAGAGTCCCTGCATTTAAAGTAAAGAAGGGTGAGAATTAATGCAGAATCCTGACTTAAAATGTCTGTAATGGAACAAATATATGTGCACTGTTCATAACAAGGCAGATACAGTAAACCTGGAAAAGTAGGACAAGCACTACAATGGACAGGATAATGACCTAAAAAAAGAAAAACAGGGGCTTTTCATGGCAAAGAAACTGTGTGTCTTTAACTGGTCAAGAAAGTTGTCCTTAGAAAGGGAAACAATGAAAACAAATAAATATTCGTTTTTGTTGATGAGCTGCTTCAAAAAAGGCTGAGGTACACACTCACTCAGTAATGCCAGAGTAATTGAGGAAGATGTTTTTTTAAACATTAGATATGAGACATCAGGAAGGAAGTTGTGGAGCTCCGTTCTAAAAGGGGACTCATAATCTCTGGCACATCCACCAACATATTTGATGTGTGTTGATTATTCTGATGATTGTCAAAATGTAAAGTTTGTTCCTATTTTCACAATTGGTGACTGTATGATGTTCTTATGATGTGAAGCACTTTGAATTGCCTCGTTGCTGAAATATGCTACAGTGGCTTGCAGCAGTGAGAATGCACAAAGTATGTAGGAACTATTCATTTTTGATACATTCTTGTGTTTGCAAAGGACCATGGCATTTGCAATTTCTGGCATTTCGGTGCGAGGAAATCTTCTTTCACGTTTTTATCTTCGTCACAGCAGTGTCCCCGAGTGCAGAGGAACTGGAAAAGTTATCAGTGGTGCTCCTGTTAAACTGCTTTGTTCGTTTTTCTCAAGAGCCGAGTGCATGTGTATAGATACTAGTGCAGGAGCAGAACTGGATGCTCCCAGGGATGTGAACTGAAATGCAAATCTTGCAACTACACACTGAGATAATGCATCTGGGCCGCAGTGTTATTAAGAACTCTGGCATCAGCGTTCTACGTGTGCAGAGAATACAGAATGTATGACCTGTGAATACATTGTAAAATACTGTCACTTCCTTGAAAATTAATGCTTATTCTTTTCTCTCTTGCTGTTTTGTTGCAGTGACAAGCTGAGTTTAAGCCCTGTAATTACATTTTGTCTGACCGTCGTTAGCATTAGGCCAGAATCAATAAACGCCTCTTTTTTGACAGACTTTGGTTCATGGCTTGAAGCTGAGCTTCTACATTTCACAATTTGATTTACTTTATTGTCTTTAAAAAGTCATTTCTGCCACAGTAAATCAAGTTTTTGCAGTTTAAAAGAATTGTAGAAAAAATTTAGTTCTACTGTTTGTGAAACATGATACAACAAAACTGACCCTTACATACGTTTTCTTTACCTATTATGACTAATAATTATTGCCTGTAAATGAATTTCTCTTTCACCAGAATAAAGGTAAAATTCTTTAACCTTGAAATGATAAAATGTATTGATATAAGATGTATTAATCCCTCTCTGGATAAGTTTTCCTTTCCTGGTAAAATGTTCCGACTGCACACTGACAGAGAGCTAATTTCAACGACCCATAATGATGAGAAAGAGAAACTTGTTAGCCTCCATGATCATGTTGCATCAGTGACAAATAATCAGAAACAAATCCAGATGTTCAAGTTCTAGAAAAAAAATCTGTGTAAATATTCTAAAAATGAACTTCCTAGAACTGAAGCCCTAGAAAGCCCTATAAAAATTTTGGCTATATGGTAAAACGTGTCATTGATTTCTACTGAAATAATATATTTGAGAAAGAAAAGTCTTTATTATATTTAGAATTTTGTTTGGTGAGATCAAGAAAGTGAATTAAAAAAAATGGAACAAGTATGCAAAGGTCAAGCACTTCCTCGATGACAATGTTTTGTGTCTACAAAAAGAAAAGAAAAATCATCCCTTGAGAAACGGCATCTCTTTATATCTGACATGTATCCTCCGTTTCAAGGTGTTGGACAAGCATCTGCTGAAGGGTGGTTCCCATCAGGTAGCGCTGCCTCTCTTTCCCTGTAGTATTGGGTGTGGACGATGATGACGATGTTCCTGAATAGATTCAGACAGACCGAGCATCGTCCTCGACGCAGTCTCCAACAGACGAAACTTTCCAGGAGCCGGAGAATTATTATCAACTCACACGATGCTCTGAGAGACAGCGTGGTTTCATCTCCCTCTTCTGATGACGAACGTGAGAGAGAAGGTGAGGCAGCAACACAGTCTTCTTCTGCAGAACTGTACTCTTCAATAAAACACAGCCAGACCACGGAATAGATGATTTCCCATTTCTGAGCTTTGCCAGAGGGGATGGGTGGTCTTGTTTTCTCCGGCCTTTGCATAGTTAATGGTATTTCAAATGCGAGTAATGTGGTTTACGTCATTTTACACAAGAAATCTACTGTATTGTATCACAAAACCTAGCCCTATCTAAGCTAGAGTAACGTTAGACCATGCATTTCATTGGAGATTATGATTGGATTTCACTGCACTTAAGTCAAATTGGCATCGAATGTAAGTGTCATATCATTTAACAATGAGGAAAATTTTGGGAGTGGATACCAAAAGGGTAACAAAATGTAAAGACAACACCCTATAATCTCTGAAATCCATTGATGGAAAAGGAAAGCCCGGTGTCTGCTTTCCTTTTCCATTGTTCTTTGTTGGATAGACCAGAACAAAAAGTTCACATGGTCTCCCAAAAAAGCAATCATGTCTCCTTCTCACCTTCATCAACTCTCCTGGATTTTTTTTAATCCCTCACAACAACATTGAATGTTTTACTCCTACATTTCTGTAAATGTTCTTTTTATTTTGTCCAGACATTAGATCTCTGCTTATTGTTGTGATTGTTTTGCGTCACAAAGCTTTCAACAATGAACAACCTAATAGGACGAAGTGATGCTGCAAACTTATGAAGTGATGCTGCAATCTAGTGGCATGCAGTACAGATTACCCCAGGTTTAAAAGTGATAGGGTTGAAATGAGATTCCCAATCATAATGAAATGGATTGAAGAAAGCAGAAAAATGCACGTTCCTATGATTATCAATGTAAAATTTGATGATATTTCAAGATTCATTAGGTGATCTGTTGAACATTGGTGGTAGTTTTACCCTTGTTTACTTTGTTCAACAATCTGTGTTAAGTACCTTTTGGCTGGCAGAGGTATTTTAAATGCCTCTCTGTGTTGTAGGTGTTCTTAATAAATGTCAGATATCTTCTCAGAAGGAATAGTTTTATTTGAGGAGCAAAATTAATTTTAATTTCAAGTCTAAAGCTAGTAATGTGTGCAAACATTAGAGTAACTCTGCTGTTCACTCTGCTGAGATTTTGCTCATGAAGATTTTCTGCTGACAGTCAGAAATAATGATCTAAATCAAGCAGGAGAAGAACAACAACACAAGACAAATGTTGTTCTCTCACACCATCTTTTTTATTTTCTTCGTTTTCTTTTAACATTGATTAGACAAGCAGTGCTGTCATGATCTTGAACTCTAATGTGGAATACCCACACATATGTTTCAGCGTTAATTGACTGAGTTGCATATTCCCAATCTAAAAAGGAAGTATACGCTGTAAACCAATGATCATGTTGTTGTTGGGATGATTATTTGGATCAAGCTCATTTTCTACCGTTCAGCATTTTTAAATTTACAACCACAAAGCTGATTGAAGACACTGCAGAAATGTACAACAAATGCTGGTTGAGGTTCTTTATGTAACAAAAATGTCTTGAAAGGAGAAAAAAACATCAGACCAAGTGATTTATTTGATTTCATAAAACTAAAGTGGAAGTTTTCGACAAGGTTTCCAAAATAATTGTTTGGGACCAAAACGATAGTGAGCATCACCAACAGAACCGTATGCAATGAGAACATGCTGAAGGAAACTAAAATTAGACCAACTGGTCAAGGTGCTAAGCAAATGACATGCAAAACAACAATCACTTGATTTTCTGCGTTACTGTCATTGGATGTTACACAATAAACATGTGAGGCTGTTTTAGTCTTTTGTAGCACATCTAAAAGGAGGTTACTGTCCCACACAGTAGCAATCCATAAGATTAAAACCTCAGCAAATCCAGAGACAAATTTTATGAATGATGGATCTAAAACAAAGCTGTCGTTTTTATTCAGTGAGTATTTACTCTGATGAAATGAAATGGTTCTGCATTAGTCATGGCAACACATTTCAAAACATAAGAGGCTGAACTGGTCAAATTCATTGCCGTGTACTAATACGTAGTCGCAGCAGATGGATAGTGTCTTCATATTTGTATCAACATACATTTCGAATCCTACAAGGATCTCCAAAACCATTTGTCATTTATAGCAGTCAGTCGGCACAACATTGTTCCAGTTTGCGAGACCTGAGCCCATGATGGCTTAAAGTGATTTCTGTTCCAAATCTAACAGGAGCTGAACAACAACACTTGGATTAAAATAATCACTTCAGCTGGTAAAACGCTTGGGTTCCAACATTCAATCCATATATTTTAAAGGTTTAGCTTAGCTCTACAACATAGTTTGTCATTTTTTACATGCTTATCTGTATGTTTATCAAACTCCTACATGAGAAGCTTCCGCTTTGTATGCCTATGCAACAAATATGTTGCATATTGTAATGTCACGATGTCCTGACAGTATAATATGCAACGGATAATCTGTGACAAAATCCAAGCTCCTCTGCCTTCTACCTGTGGTACTGCCATAAACAAAACAAAAAAAGAGCCAGGAAGAGTGTCTTAGCAGTGTCAATCATGCCCATGTATGCACTGCACACACCCCTCTTGCACGTCTTTTCCATTACTGATAGGTTGCTGCAACTATTAATGGCAGGGAAACAGCATAAAGTTACAGGGAAACTGTTTATCCACCATTATTGGTGGCCATGTTTACTAGCCTACATATTCATGACACATTACTCTCCTTGCTGTGGGGAAGGACAGGAAGTGGGAGGGTTTTACTTACCGCAGCTTTAATGGGAAGGTTGTTTTGTTAACCTTCAAACTGCTGTCATGCACTGTTGAATGAAAGGGCTATTCACACAAAGGTCTTTTGAGTATTTGTACTGAACACAGTGACAGCCCAAGGTGAGCAGCAATAACTTCACTAAATGAAAGTACACGTCCAAAGATGCCATAAAAAATATAGCAGGACAGGTTAATATTTACACATCCTTTGTTTGATCAGATCATAATCATAATTGTGTCCAATTCAGTTTCATTTCTAACCCTGTGTATAATGCAACACCAGTACAGACGGCAATACATCAGGACAGCAGCGAAGAAGCCCCTCGGCATGATTCAAAGTCCATAACCTGTGAGGATTTGAGTTTTTTGTGTGTTTTTTTTCTAGGTTTTGTTTCCCTGAGTGTATGTGAACCTTTGATCATAACTGTGTCTCTGCATGTTGGTTACACAAAATCTATAGTTTTTTCCCTTTAATTTTATTTTTAATCTGTACTTTCTCTTTTTTCAATGTCCTTGTGAAGAAAGTATCCCTAGGAAGACCTGCTGAGTCACGACCAGTCAAACCTCTTTAGGTCATCAAGGACCTGCTTTATTCTTCTAAAGATCAGAGAAGCACCTCTCACTGCGGACCATCAGATTTATTGAATGAGCACAGATTCATAAAGGGCTTTGTGTGGATCTCAGCATGCTGCCAACAGGTCTGTGAAGCAAAGTGATTGAAGAAACATCACTGTTTAGAGTTACTCCATAGTATCTAATGCGTTGTGCTGTGCAGGATACATTTTCAAGACAGTTTTTGTTCAATAGAGAGTGAAATGAATGAATGCAAATCTTGAAATTGAAACCTTTTCATTGTGTTTTCTTTTACTCTCTTTTATTTCTGTGCTCTTCTCAGGACAGAGCAAGCCATCTGGAACTTTTCACAAAATCCTTCGACCGCTTCTGTTCAGTATTTTTATCCTTGGATGTTTTGTGACTGCCTTCTTGATGTATTTTAAGCCATCCACCAGCTGGTTAAATGGTCCATTAGAGTCATCTGATTCCTCAAATAATGTCAAGCATGTCTTTGCAAAGAGTGACAAAAACATGACTACCGTTCTTGTTTGGCTGTGGCCCTTTGGACAAACCTATGAAATGAACATCTGCAGCTCTGCCTTCAACATCGAGGGCTGCTTCATCACAGCGGACAAAAACTTCTACAACAAATCGGACGGGGTCGTCATCCACCACAGAGACATTGCGGGGGACCTGTCCAACCTGCCGACGTCCCAGCGTCCCCCGTTCCAGAAATGGATCTGGATGAACTTGGAGTCGCCGTCGCATTCAGCCCAACTTCCCGGGATTAATAACTTGTTCAATCTGACTCTCAATTACCGTCAGGATTCTGACATCCAAGTGCCTTATGGGTCTATTGTATCAGCAGATACTGTGGAGGACTTTGTACCACCAAGCAAAAACAAACTGGTCTGCTGGATCGTCAGCAACTGGAATCCTGAACATGTACGAGTGAAATATTACAACGAGTTGTACAAACACATTGAAGTTCATGCGTATGGACATGCATTTGGGGAATACATCGCTGACAAAGATTACATCCCTACTATGGCCAGTTGTAAGTTTTATTTGTCCTTTGAGAATTCAGTCCACAAGGACTACATCACCGAAAAACTCTACATCCCCCTCTCAGTGGGCACAGTGCCAGTGGTTCTTGGCACGACCAGAGAAAACTATGAGAACTATGTTCAAGGAGACGCTTTTATCCACGTGGATGATTTCAGCTCACCCAAAGAGCTGGCTGACTACCTGCTTCTTCTGGACAAGAATGAAGAACTGTACCTTGGGTACTTCAAGTGGAGACGGCACTTTAAAGTAAACAGAGCTCATTTCTGGGCAGAACACACATGTAAGGCTTGTGCTTACCTGAGACAACACAAAGAATACAGGGCGTTCAATAACCTTAACAAGTGGTACTGGGGCTGATGGTGCTTAGATGGACTATGCAGCACTCATCACCTCTCTTCAAGGTGGGACTCAGCACACAGAAAAAAAACAAAAAAACAATTACTTGGTGAGACAAACATTAAGTTGAAAATTTAGATGTAAAATTTAATTCAGGCCTTTTCGAAATACCATCTCATTTGTGATTGTGAAGATGTCACCTATGCAGAGCACTGAAGTCAAATGTGAAGGTAGTTTAACACTGTCGTACATCATTTTTGAAATCTGTAGCCGTCTTTAAACATTCTTTGGCGTTTACATTTGCACTGCAAACCTAAAAGATGCTTCTCTTTACATTTTGTGAAGAATGATCAATGAGCGTAGTAGTAATTACTTGCAGGGGGCATGTCATTAAGAGCTTGGTTTCTGTAGTTGGTACCCAGAAAAAAATTATGTGAACCTGATTTTATTTAGGTTAGCGTGAACAACCAGAGTTTTCAGCATTATCCAAGTCTTGACATGAACGATGAAAATAAGTAAGGAATATGGAGACTCTTACCTTCCTCTTTATACCTTCTTTTTTTCTGTTAACTTCTTGTTTTAATCTATCCTTCAACACCTCCATGTTTACTTAAATCTTTTTTTTATTTCTTGTATTCTAAGTCCTCTTTTTCTTTTCTTTTGCCCTTCATTGTTCCATTTCTTTTGTACTTCCTTCATATTTTGAGTCCCTCTCCACCTGTTCCTTCCTTCCTTTCTTTCATTTTCCTTTCTTCCTTGGTTTCCATGGCGCTCTATTTCATCTTATGTTTAAATCCAAATACTCAAAGGCAAAGAAAAGATCAATTTCTAAGAGATTACAGAAGGAAATGAACACAATTTTGCTGTAAATCCTTTGAACATTAAGCAAGCCACTACACTCAAGAATCATTTAATTCCAATTAAACTGGTAACAACAACCAAACACACAAATCTGACTCCTCTGAAAAAACCCCAATGATCTAATGTCAACATTTATCAAGACCGCCAAGCATAAATATGACAAACTCTGAGACAGCTGTGCAAAAGCCTTCTTAATGTCATCGCCAAATTAATCACACATTCGATGGTGTCACAACAATATGAACCAACATTTGTGTTTGTTTTGTCTATTTTTAAAGAAAACGATGTCCAATCAGGTTATCCCTGTGATTATGAACATCTTTGTTAGCCTGTCAGCCAGTGTTTTCACAGTTGATATCAGTCTGCTTTCAGTAACTACTTGGCCTGAGGCAGTATAATTCCAGGAAATGCAAAGCTTTTGAGATGACTTAACTAAACTTTTGTAAGAACAAAAGACAGTCTTTAACTCGCCTTAACCTCCTCAAAACCAAATGATGTGTAACGCCAAAAGTCAAGACTAATTCATAGTCCAGCAGCATGTCAAGTTATGAAAAGCCTAAATTCTCTAAACCAAATTCAGTTTGGGAACACAACTTTTTTTGCGATATAAACTAACTTTTGAATTAAAAATTGGTGTTAAGAAGTACACTCTAAAATGATCGTCTGCAACATTCAACTCATTGTAGCTAACATCTCAGTTTACAGCAGCTGACAGTCAATCCGTTCCAAAGGAGCCTCCAACGACTCGACACTGAAGAGCATAAAGTCTCGGTACTGATTAAAGGTCCATGTACACTGAGCAGAAAGTGTCACTTTTTAAATTTATTTGTTTTTTACAGACTCCACCAACTTGAAATAATTACATGATTGGCTGATTTTACTATTTGTAACCCCTCACAGGTGACTAGCATTGGAATAGTCCTGTGGATTTTTTCGAGGATTCGACCAATCACAGAGCTGTTGAGGTCTTTTTATCTACCTAGCAACAGAGCCGGACGACTTCTGAAACAAACCTGCCAATTGTGACCCTTACCCTAAGTTGCTCTTACTTTTAACAATATTTAAATTGCAAAATAATCTACTTATTAATGCAGGATTTTATTTCTGATGATTTATTTCTTCACAAAGTGTCCCTTTATTTTTATTTCAATAATTTATTAGGCTCTTTGAGAGTACTTAGAGGGCCTTGATGGGTCATCAATGATACCTATTGTGGATTATGATGCACCTGCAGGTGCAAAAGATGAAAACAGTATAAAATCAAAAGATGACTGAGTCGATATGCCTGTTTCTCCGCAATCTCAAAATAAAGCCTCAAACATTTATTTAGAGATAGAGTTAAATACCGATTTTTGAACAAAAGCAAAACTGAAGAGAAGTTTTTCCACAACCATTTTGTTCTGAATTAAAAATATTTAATAGATTGTCCATATTTTTTTCTGTGACCCATCAGAGAGTCAGTGGTTGAAAGCGGGTTTTGCGGTGCTCTTTTCCCCTCTGTTGCATGTACCACTACAAATCAATTAAGATCACATTGTCACAGGAATAGAATTGTATTACTGTCAGATCTCCTTTGAAAAGCTGTAAATTGGATTCCATCGCCACCCGTCATTAATGTTTGGACATTGTCCATCCATCCATCCATTTTCCTACACCCTTGTCCCTTAATGGGGTCAGGAGTTGCTGGTGCCTATCTCCAGCTGGCGTTCCGGGCGAGAGGCGGGGTACGCCCTGGACAGGTCGCCAGTCTGTCGCAGGGCAACACAGAGGCACACACAGGACAAACAACCATACACACACACACTCACACCTAGGGGCAATTTAGACAGACCAATTAACCTGACAGTCATGTTTTTGGACTGTGGGAGGAAACCGGAGTACCCGGAGAAAACCCACCATGCACAGGGAGAACATGCAAACTCCATGCAGAAAGGCCGGAGCCGGGATGTTTGGACATTGTGTGTTTTTAATTTAAGTTTTAATTCTGAGCAAAAACCATGTGAACATTTTATGCAAGTTGAACTGGCAGCTTTCTTTTGTGTCAAAGCCTGAAATATATTTTGATGTGAATTGAAATACTTCTTCATTATCACTGGGAGCAGCGTGTAAAATATCACAAGCTCAGTTTTATACTATACTCTGGCTACTAAGATCAATATTGAAACAAGTGTGTAAGTGACATAAACTGAAGGGTTCAACTTGATAAAACGGGGCTGTGATCAATCCAACTCCATTTACGAAAGAACAGCATAATACATTGTAAATATTTTTACAGTTCAGATGTCTTTATAGCAGTGGTATGAAGCTGAATGAAATTCTGCTGTATCCTTGCAGGTGACATTTTGAGGAATTAAGAGGCTATACACTGAGGTAAACAATCGGAAACACTTGAAGTAAAACACAGGTCAGAGACGATGCTTTTAGTGCCAGGGAATGGGAATGTGTGTGTGTGTATTTGTTTTTTCTTCATTCAAATGTTTTTGGATCAGGTGGAATCCTGCTGGCATCACCTCAGACAGAAAGGTGTGCCAAAAAAATGCAGCACAGATTTAGCACTTTTATTTATGTGACGTTGTGTAACTCACTGTGCTTATGGGTTGTCTTAAGTGGAGCTTTTTGAGTTTATAAGCGAAGCCTGTCCAACAAAAGCTTTTGTTTATGGTTTTATAATGTATAGTTCTTTCTCCTTTATAAACATGAAGCTTTGTTGTCCAGTGTGGTCAGTAATTTTGCACAAATGGGGTTTCCGTTGTGAATGTCGTTTGTCCCATTCATCCTTTCTTCTTTTCAGATACAACGAGCTGTAGATTGTCTGTTCGGGATTGGAAGGTAAATCAGGAATTATCTGGTTAATTTACAGGTACAGAGATAAAAAATACATCTTGTACTACAAATGGGATTAAAATTCTTGTGTCATTTCTACTGAAAAAAAAATCTCCCAGTTTACCGAGACATTCAGTGAGTCAGAACAAGTTTTTTGCCAAATCATTGTATTTTGCCAAATGTGTTCTAACTGTAGATGTCTACTAGTATAATGGAGAGAATAAAGATAAGGGTAAATGAATAAACCCTGAATGGCGTGACCTAATGATATATTAGAACCAAATATTTACACACACTGCAAAATAAGACACAAAATGACATTAATTATTTTAAACCAGTCAGGATCAGCAAAATTATTTCTATTTGCTAAGTGCCGGAAAATTGAGAAGCATGTTGGTTCAGTTTGTTTTATGAAGCAGAAGAATATGTGGTCCATTTATTTCTTAGAATCTTGGAATTTTGTTTCAAGTGGTTTGTGTGCCTTTCAACGAGCTTCTCACAACAGTTTGCTACAATTCTGTCCCATTTCTGCTGACAGAGTAATCCCTCTTTTCCACTGAGCAGTACAGCTCAGGTCGGTGCAATTCGGTACACTATTTGTCTATTTCTGATTAAACCAACCCATACGCCACCATTCCTGGGCCTACAGCATAGTTTGAGTGTGATATCAGGAGTGTGGAGCCACTGGTGCACACAAGACACTGCAGATTTGTTGTCACACTAGTGTGACGCAACGTTATGTGTTTGGGCGTAATCCCACCTGCCCACTGAGAGTCCAGCTGTCAGTGGACATGTTCTGCTGAATATGTCGGACCATAAGATGTCATACCAAACCACACTGACCCACGACATGTTATTAAGTGGAATTGGGGCATAAATGAGGTTTGTAGGCCAAGAAATCATTACTGATATAAATTTTTTATAAAAGTATCACTGACTTCACTTTAAAAATTAAGTAACTTTATGTTATTAAAGGTAAAGTTTAAACAGTAATGATTTCTTGGTTATTGTCAAGTTGTCATAACAAATACATTTTCTATAATGTCAACTTTGTATTAAAAGTGTTCATAATTTACCGAATGACGCTTTATGACAACAGTCAAATAATCATGAAGTCTTATTCTTGTTCGTGCCAGGTGTTATGTCATGTTTATGAAAGTGTCATAACAGCCCTTCAAATTATAGTGGGAAATAAATAAATCTCCCACTATAACCCTCGATGACACAACATAAACTTATCAAACTTCCTGTAAGGGATAAGAATCCAAACTAGTTGTTTGAATTCTTGGAAGAAGGCAAAGTAAAAACAAAACATCAAAAATGCTCCAAATGATATTCAAATGCTAAATGTTAGTATGTCTTCAGAAAGATAAACAGAAAAGTAAGTAGACAGGCCTAATAACTCTCTTTAAAAGTGCAAGTTATCCCATTAACCAGTGGTCCCCAAACTACGGGCCGCGGGCCGGATTCGGCCCGCCTCCACATTTGGTCCGGCCCCCTGAACAATACCAGAGAGCATTTAGATTTTTTTTTTCATATACCGTATTTTCCGAACTACAAGCCGTTTATATGTGGATTTTTCTTCAACCACCAGGGGGCTCTTTAGCAGGAAGTGAATCATTGGAAGTCTGGTTACTTGCCTGTCAACACTGAGCACACAAACAACAAAATGAGTAAGAAACAGATCAGATGTCTTTGGAAAGTGTCTTTTTCAAAGGGGAAAAGGCCCAGAGAAGAGACAGGAGGATGGAATTATCCCGGACCGGTAGGTGAGACACACATTACAAGCCGCTCTGCGTAACATGCAGCGACCGGCTGGAAGGAAGCTTCCAGCTGCGCCACGTAGAGACCAAGCAAGCTGTGTTCAAGCAACACAGCTCGGGTGTCATCGTCTCTCATCACTCCCAGATGGAACCGTCTCTTACAGAGAAACAAGCTCAGGGCTCCCGTTAGTCGTTATCGTGAGTTAAAACTTTCATGAAAGTAAAATGTTTGATTTTGTGGCGCTTTTGTATCTTATTTCAATGGGATATATAAACGTTACCATAGCGACCAGAGTCAGAGCATTTGGGCAGTGGTCAGGAGATGAGCTTGTGAGTCTTAAGTCTGGTTTAGATGGAAAGATTTAAGAATTGTCGGCCGATTCTCCAAACCTCTGTGAACACAGAGCTCATAAAAGTAGGATCAGTTCGTGTTCAGCCACAACGCAGGAACCGATTCCAGTCAAGAACATCCAGATTCCAGAGGATAATCCAGAAAAAACCCCAACATAGCGGGAATTTAGAATAACCAAACACGGATGACGATGTAGAATCAATAGTGATAGTTTGTGGAGTCATTTTAAGAAATAAAAGACGTAACATAAAGAAAAGGCGGTGGATGAAAGACGACTGGAGGAGCCGCTCTGTTTGCTGCACTATGATTTGGAGGTGACTGTGTTTTTTCATAGTTAACATTTTTAACTGAATAAACATAATGACATTTAGATTTAATAATAAACATTTCCACAAATCACCTCCGATATCCACCCGACTCTCAGTTGCATGTGTCAGGTGTTTGGCATTCCCCTCTGTTCTTACGTCACCGCGCTTTCTGATTGGCTACCTGTCACATTCAACAGGTTGTTCTCGTTCCCAGTCAGGGAAAACCCCACAGGCTGCGATAAAAGGGCCAAGACAACCCAAATAGGGCATATTCAGTATTTAGTGGGAACACCAACATGCCTTATCTGACTGTTCACCCCACCACCACTTCATCCCCCCTCCCCGGGGTCGCAACAAAATGTCCAAGTCTTAACTGGCCCGCAGCAATAAAAGTTGGGGACCACTGATTTACTAGATGGGATCAGCACTTTTACTGTTACAGTTGCCCTTTGGAAACTACCATAGTAAGTTCTGTTAAATCTAATCTTGGCAACTTTTTCTTTTTCAACCATAATAAATGTGATATTCAATTGACCTGTTATGACTCAAATTTTGGGTGTCCGCCCCTCTGCTGCTGCTGCATCCTTGTGGAAAACCTGGAGCGGCAGAGATATCTGAGGCTTAAATGTGCATGTTTACTGGTTTTAAAAAAAACAACTTTGTGGTTGTGGCTTATAGTCCGGTGCGGCTCATAGTTCGGAAAATACGACTATAATCCTTCCTCGATTTTTTCTGTAAAGAACCCAGAGAATGTTATTTAATTGTGCTTTCTGGAAAACAATATATTTTTACATTTAGGCACTCCTGCAGTTGTCACACTTTTTCTGTTACAAACGGACTCCGGCCCCCCACCAGAGAAGGAAAACATTATGTGGCCCTCACAGGAAAAAGTTTGGGGACCACTGCCATAAACCATAGAAATTACCTTTCTTCTTCACCAGATCTGAATTTCTTCCCGAGTCACAGAAACAGGCTGTGGAGTCAAATCTGTTTATATTCATACTGGCAACAGGTTTGTGAAGCTAAGCGTATTTGTTTATAACCTGTAAAACCAGCATTTGTAAAGAAACATGGACACCTGTATTGACATCTAGTGTCTTGCAAGAATACACTGGAAACAAGCTGAAGTTTACTTTTAACAGCGAAAAGGCTGCAAATATATTTTTTATTAGGTGAAGCGTCTTGACAAACAGAAAACAACCACTTTTTTGTTGTGAATTAAAATAGAACAGGTGTAGTAATGCTATTATATTAAATTAACAGTATAATGCCAAATTTCTTTGCAAACAATTCTACTATATTTTGTTTAAATAAAGTGAATAAGTATTCATCTGTATAGAAAAAAAAATCACCCCAAAATTATAGGACTTTACAGGTGGCATTATTTAAGGCAATGTTAATTTTTCTCTTGTAAATGTGAAGAAAAATTCATATCAAGTAGCTCCACCCTTCTAGTCTTGGGTGTGGACAGTGGCATTGTCCTTCCTGTTCATCAAAAGTTTGGTGCATCATCATAAGTTGATCTTCCTTGACTGCCATCAAAGGTAAGACAAAAGTGGCGCAGCTTCAGAATCCTACAAAAGATTTGTGTCTTCTTTTCTTATTTCCTAAAACGCAGCAGAACTGCAGTAGATGCTTATGTTTTTTCTGATCTTGATGCTGTTGGACTGAGCGTCTCCATCATACGTAGCTGCAATAATGTCAATATTTATGTGTGAACTGTCTTACATGTGTTAATCAGATGTGTATAACTTGCTTTCTGTGGTAAATGATTTGACTATCTTGACTATGTCAAATCGTTAATGCTGAAACATTAATGAGTATATGGGTTTTCCTAATACTCGTACTTTGAATTGCCTTGTTGCTGAAAATGTGCTATATAAATAAAATTACCTTACCTTACCATAATAAAAAATGCACTTAGCTGTTTTGGATTTAATTTCTGTCATAGCTCAGTAAATTAAAAAAGTCATATTTACGAAGGTTGATAAATACATAAAGTGGAACAGTTTATTAATGAGCTGCATGCACAGTAAAGTCATTCCAGTTAAACCTGTTGAACATTTGCTGTGGGTCCTTTTTGATTTGATCTACAAAACAGAATAGATTACTTAATATCTGGGGTTTAACTTGATCGTTCAAACATCTGGGCTTGGGTTTAAAGCTGCAGTATGTAACATTTATCAAAATATATATATATATAAATTCCCTTCTCACCCTCTGCGGGTGGTCTCTCTCTTTCATCCTCTGAGCTCGGGTCCTCTACCAGAGGCCTGGGAGCTTGAGGGTTCTGCGCAGTATCTTGGCTGTGCCTAGTACTGCACATTTCTGGACTGAGATGTCTGATGTTGTTCCTGGGATCTGTTTTCGCCACTGCTCCAGTTTGGGGGTTTCTGCCCCGAGGGCCCCGATGATCACAGGCACCACTGTGGTCTTCACCTTCCAGTTCTTTTCCAGTTCCTCCCTGAGGCCCTGGTATTTCTCCAGTTTCTCATGCTCCTTTTTCCTGATGTTGTAGTCACTTGGTATAGCTACATCCACCACAACGGCTTTCCTCTGTTCTTTATCCACCACCACAATGTCCGGTTGGTTCGCCATTACCATCTTGTCTGTCTGGATCTGGAAGTCCCACAGGATCTTAGCTCGGTCATTCTCCACCACCTTTGGGGGTGTTTCCCACTTCGATCTCGGGGCTTCCAGTCCATATTCTGCACAGATGTTCCTGTACACTATGCCCGCCACCTGGTTATGTCGTTCCATGTACGCTTTCCCTGCCAGCATCTTGCACCCTGCTGTTATGTGCTGGACTGTCTCAGGGGCCTCCTTGCACAACCTACACCTTGGGTCTTGTCTGGTGTGGTAGATCTGAGCCTCTATTGCTCTGGTGTTTAGGGCCTGTTCCTGTGCAGCCAGGATGAGCCTCTGTGCTGTCCTTGAGTCCAGCTTTGTCCAGCCATTGGTAGGATTTCCTGATATCAGCCACTTCAGTTATTTGTCGGTGGTACATCCCATGTAGGGGCTTGTTCTCCCATGATGGAACCTCTAGCCCCTCATCCTCTGTTCCCCATTGCCTGAGACATTCGCTGAGCATATCGTCCGTTGAGGCTTTGTCCTTGATGTATTTATGAATCTTGGATGTTTCATCCTGGACAGTGGCTCTCACACTCACTAGTCCTCTGCCTCCTTCCTTATGGCTTGTGTACAGTCTCAGGGTGCTGGATTTGGGGTGGAACCCTCCATGCATGGTTAGTAACTTCCGAGTCTTAACATCCGTGGTCTTTATCTCTTCCATTGGCCAGCTAGGAAGAGATAAAGGCCACGGATGTTAAGACTCGGAAGTATATATATATATATATATATATACATATATATATACATATATATATATATGTATATATATATATGCTCAATGTGCTGATGGTGGAGAAACAATTAATACAGTTTGTCTGCCATTTTCCATTTTCGATGGTCGTGCTAACTAGCCTTAGCATTCGTGCCAGGTTCTATGATGACGAACCAACCGTAGCGAAGCAGACAGAGAGGGGGTGGGTGCGAGAGTGTGAACAAAAGGGAGACTGTTTCCCCTTTTGTTGCTCTTAAATTACCAAAAGTTCCCCTGCTTTTCTCACAACATTCCCTGTTGCTCTGGATGCGAGACTGTGTTCTCTGCTGCCTGCCACACAGAAGACTGGAATTGTGAGCTCCACTTCAGCCAAAACTTTACAATCAAGTGACGTTTCTCCAGATGATATGGTCGAAAGTTGACAAGACCCTTTGTAGAAGGAGTTTCCGGATCCCTCAAGCCCCTCGCTTCAGCAGGAGGAAGTCTTGCATCATGTGCTCTTTCTGCACCAGTGGTTCTCTAAACATCTCTTCAACATGCTATCAACTCCCAGATAGCGAGACCCATGAGACCAGGGCAGAGATGAGGCTCTGATTGGAATTTTTTTTGATTGATTGATTGATTGATCTACCTCCATATTGTGTTCTGTGCTTGAAGTTCAAAATGTCTGTGTTTGCACCAAATGGTCAGATGTGAAAAATTGTAATCTGACCTACACCTACTGATTATTTGTCTTCATTTGTCTCTATTATGACATAATGAGGTTTAACAAATGTATAATAAATATTTTTGTAAAAGTTAAACACTGCGATTAAAAGAGCTCAGAATAAAACACACATCACACGACATCAATGTTTATAATAAGCAGTATGTAAATGTCTCTTCACGTTTTTATAAAACGTGAAGAGATGTGTGGTGTTTAAAGTTTGTCTGTCTCATTTGTTTATGTTGCATGCTCAAGTGTTGGAGCCAATCTGAGGAAGACCTGCTAATTCAAGATTGACCAAACCTCACTGGTTCATCAAGAAAAAAAATCTAATTGTCATTACGAGCAAAGCAGCATCTCTAAGTGTGGATCAGCATATTTGCTCGTGTTACATTGATTCATAAGGGGCTTTGTGTGGATCTCAGCATGCTACCAACAGGTCTGTAAAGCAAAGTCAACAAGGAAGTGTCACTGTTCAAAATGAATCTGAAATATTAGGGTTGGTGTCCTTGGTAGGATGAACATTCAGAGAACCTGTTTTACAGTTGGTCTAAGAGACATAAAAAAACAACAATCAGCCATTTCAGTTAAAGTTAGATGACTCATGTTGAAATGTAATCATTCATCATGACTTTTCTTGTTTCTGTGCTCTTCTCAGGACAGAGCAAGTCATCTGTAGCTCTTCACAAAATCCTCAGACTGCTAAAACTCGGTATTTTTATCCTCTGGTGTTTTGTGACTGCCTTTCTGATGTATCATAAGTCATCCACGAGCTGGATAAATGATCTTTTTAAGTCATCCCATTTGGCAAACTACATTCAGTATGTCTTTAGCACAAAGACAAAAACATGACTATAGTTCTTGTCTGGTTGTGGCCCTTTAGAAAAGCCTTTTACAGTGGTGGGAAGTAACGAAGTACAAGTACTTCGTTACTTTACTTAAGTACAATTTTCGTGTATCTGTACTTTACTTAAGTAGATTTAATAATAGGTACTTTCTACATTTACTCCACTACATTTTACAGTAAGTATCTGTACTTTCTACTTCACTACATTTCTACAAAACTGTCACGTTATTCTTACATCCCTGGATCATTGCGCTTTTTGTCCCTTAAAATGTGAAGTTTATGGATTTAAGGTGGCGCCGTAAAATCCAAGCAATGACGTGACTTCGTGTCTGTTGTCACCCATCGCCTCCACCTTTACTCGCACGCGGAGCTCCAGACATGCGCAGTGGTTTCCTCTGAGCGGGAGAAGATGTCTAACTAATCAATACTAGCTGCATAAATAATAGATATGGCGACATGTAAAATCAGCAGCGCTTCGCTTACCAGACAGTGGGGACTCACTTGGAAGGAAAGCTTAAAGAAAGGTAAGCGCTGTGGACGTGATGCTAGCTAAGCAAAGCTAGCTGTACAGAGACACATGTTGCATCCGCGATGAAAAAAAGTTGTCACTCATGCCCTGAATTATTTATGGTGTGTTGACTGAGGTGTCACATATATGGGACAACGCTGTGACCAAAGTCTGCAGTGATTTAACATTCAGGAACGATCCGATTCTTCTGGACGGATCTTTACTAAGTCCTAAGGACTGAAGCCTCACTGCGAGCCGTTTTTTGTTCTTGTGTTCACTGTAGTAGCTATATATATTTATATAAACATACACACATTTATTTAATCGTGGAATAAGTAAAAGTTGAACGTATGAACACAGAGCAGCTCATTGATTGATTTCGTCTCCTGTCATGGTGGCAAACATGGCAGTGGGAGGGAGGTGAGAACAGTCACGGTTCTCCTTCTGCTTGGTTACTTGTTGAGCTGTTGCACAGTGTTCATAGTTGAACGTTATTTACCGTTAATTTAAATGTTTCAGTTGTGGTTTCTAATATGGGCAACCGCCCAGGGCGTTATTTTTCTAGGGTAGTAGGAGACCTCTGCGGATTGTAGCACAGTGATGAAAGCAGAACAGAATGAAATTTGTTTTAATTGATACTGGTAAAATATATTTCAGCTCTAAGTATTTAAGATCTAGGTGTTTTTATGGGAATGTGGTTCTTTCAGATCAATCTGAGAACCAATTTTGATAGGTAAACTTAATTTTATTGTCTCATGTAGCGCAGGGGGGTTTTGACTACAACTCTGCTACATGGCTCCTTGGTTGCATGTCCTCCCCCAACACCTTCTTTCTATCCCCTTTCTGTTGAATTTCTTACTAAATAAATGTCAATAATTAAGTTCATGCTATGTTATGACAGGAGACACGATGTTTCCATCCCTGAAATTATGATTCATAGAATCACATATCCAAGTCTAAACTATGTTACAGAGAATATACACAATAAGAACATGTTTAATCTGTGGCATTGCTCATTAACATGGCACATTTCTGATGTATTAAAATTAAATATGATCGGCACACTTAATGATATTAGTGATTAGGTTATGTATGCAGCAAGTACTTTTACTTTTAATACTTAAGTATTTTTAGAAGCCAGTACTTTTTTACTTTTACTTAAGTAAAATGTAAATGTGGTACTTTGACTTTTACTTGAGTACATTTTTGACTATGTATTTGTACTTTTACTTAAGTACATTTTTTGAGTACTTTCTCCACCACTGGCCTTTTGATTGTGTTTTCTTTTTCTCTCTTTTACTTCTGTGCTCTTCTCAGGACAGAGTCTTGTAGTCCAAGCTTTTTATGCAAATATGATCTAAATATTCTAAATATTTGCATATTTGGACTTATATGTAATATCTTGTTCTGAAATTTGAACTTGACTACTTAATCCTATTTTTTTCTCTCTTTTTTTAGTCTCTAATGTTTTATATTATAAAATCACAATAACACAAACACATTCATTAAATGTGAAAATTTAAATGACTTCCATGGCGTATGTGAACCTTTGATCATAACTGTGTCTCTGCATGTTGGTTACACAAAATCTATAGTTTTTCCCTTTAATTTTATTTTTAATCTGTACTTTCTCTTTTTTCAATGTCCTTGTGAAGAAAGTATCCCTAGGAAGACCTGCTGAGTCACGACCAGTCAAACCTCTTTAGGTCATCAAGGACCTGCTTTATGCTTCTAAAGATCAGAGAAGCACCTCTCACTGCGGACCATCAGATTTATTGAATGAGCACAGATTCATAAAGGGCTTTGTGTGGATCTCAGCATGCTGCCAACAGGTCTGTGAAGCAAAGTGATTGAAGAAACATCACTTAGCTTCAAAACTCAGATGTCCCAGCTTTTACTAGCATGTAAACGCACCATCTACACACAAATCTTGGAGCTTCCCAGAGGCGTGAAATGAGTCTCAAAAATAGTTGTGCACTCGTAACCGGATTTGTGTGTAAATGCAGTTTTGTGCTTGCGTAACAGGTGATTTGTGTGTAGTTTTTCAACATGTATAGGCATAGGAGAAGGTTTATTTTATTTTTAAGTTTTACAAATCAAGTATTACGCACGCACAAATCTTTTTACGCACGCACAAATCTTTTTACACACGCACAGATCTTTTTTCACATGCACAAATCCTGTTACGCACGCACAAATCCTGTTACGCACGCACAAATCCTGTTACGCACGCACAAATCCTGTTACGCACGCACAAACCTTTTTACGCTCGCACAAATCCTGTTACGCACGCACAAATCTTTTTACGCTCGCACAAATCCTGTTACGCACGCGCAAATCCTGTTACGCACGCACAAATCCTGTTACGCACGCACAAACCTTTTTACGCTCGCACAAATCCTGTTACGCACGCACAAATCTTTTTACGCTCGCACAAATCCTGTTACGCACGCGCAAATCCTGTTACGCACGCACAAACCTTCTTACGCTCGCACAAATCCTGTTACGCACGCACAAATCTTTTTACGCTCGCACAAATCTTTTTACGCACGCACAAATTCTGTTACGCACGCGCAAATCCTGTTACGCACGCACAAATCTTGTTACGCACGCACAAATCTTTTTACGCACGCACAAATTCTGTTACGCACGCGCAAATCCTGTTACGCACGCGCAAATCCTGTTACGCACGCACAAATCTTTTTACGCTCGCACAAATCCTGTTACGCACGCGCAAATCCTGTTACGCACGCGCAAATCCTGTTACGCATGCACAAATCTTGTTACGCACGCACAAATTTTTTTACGCACGCACAAATCCTGTTACGCACGCACAAATCTTTTTACGCACGCACAAATCCTGTTACGCACACACAAATCTTTTTACGCATGCACAAATCTTTTTACGCACGCACAAATCCTGTTACGCACACACAAATCTTTTTACGCTCGCACAAATCCTGTTAAGCATGCGCAAATCCTGTTACGCACGCACAAATCCTGTTACGCACGCACAAATCTTTTTACGCATGCACAAATCCTGTTACGCATGCACAAATCTTTTTACGCACGCACAAATCTTTTTACGCACGCACAAATCCTGTTACGCACGCACAAATCTTTTTGAGACCATTTTCACTCCATACATTTCTGCTGACAGAGTAATTCCTCTTTTCCACTGAGCAGTACAGCTCAGCTTGGTGCAATTCGGTACACTATTTTGTCTACTTCTGATAAAACCAACCCATATGCCACCATTCCTGGGCCCCCATATGATACAACAAAGTTTGTGTGTGATATCAGGATTGTGGAGCCACTGGTGTCACACAAAACACTGCAGATTTGTTGTCACACTAGTGTGACGTTATGTGTTTGGGCATAACCCCACCTGCCCACTGAGAGTCCATGTTTCAGCGTATTCAGAAGATGCGCAGATAAGGTTCAGCGTATTCAGCAGAACATGTGGACATGTTCTGCTGAATACGTCAGACCTTAAGATGTCATGCCAAACCACACTGACCCACGTCATGTTATTTAGTGGAAATGGGGAATAAATGAGGTTTGTAGGCTTGTGGCTTGTGCACACCAGTTATGTTTCCATTCAATTGACGTGTTTGAGCTAAATATTAAACCGATGCAAAAGAAATGCAAATGAGGGTATGCAAAGTGTCATTTTGCATTAGCTGTAACAAACAGGAGGAGCTTAACTTGCAAAGAGGCATGGACCACACTTCTCAGAAAAATGGAAAGCTTTTCTGGAATTAGTTGCTATCAGGTAAGTTGTAATTGTTCTGTCGTGTCAGCATAATGGAGTCACAGAGATGCGAATCTAATACACGTTGACACTAAAACCACTGATCAGTTATGTGAGGTAGATGTTCACTACATCAGAACTTATTTGGAATGTGTTTCCATTGCCCTCTTGTACATTTACTTTTTTTCGAAGAGCCAAAAATCACCTCAAATGAACATAAAAACTGCAAAATTAAAGAGGTTATTTCAAATGCCAAGACACAAACCTCTAGTATAAAGCACAGACATGCACTTCAGTACACTGAAATGCTTTGGTGCACATCTCTCCGATATACTCAGCTGGCACACTGAAACCACTGTTGTTACCAAGAAAGAACATTACCAGCTATTCTCTGAGGAGTTTAGGGTTGGACATGGATATTTTGCAATCAGAAATGCCAATAAACTGATTGTTTCTGATCCTGAACTATAAAAATGTTAAATATAAAAAGCCCACCCTTTACTGTAAAACATAAAAGAATCGATAACTTTATATGGGTAAATAAATCTACTATAACCCCCGATGACACGACATAAACTTAATCTCACTATAAAGGATAAGAATCAATACCACTTGTTGGGGTTCTTGGAAGTAAAAACAAAACATCAAAAATGCTCCAAATGATATTCAAATGTTAAATGTCAGTATCTCTTCAGAAAGATAAAAAAAACTCTATAAAAATGTAAGTTATCCCATAAACCGTAGCAATTACCTTTCTTCGTCACCAGATCTGAATTTCTTCCCGAGTCACAGAAACAGGCTGTGGAGTCAAATCTGTTTACATTCATAGTGGCAACAGGTTTGTGAAGCTAAACGTATTTGTTTAATGACCTGTAAAACCAGTATTTCTAAAGAAACATGGACACCTGCATTGACATCTACAGTGTCTTACAAGAATGGACTGGAAAAAAAACTGAAGTTTACTTTAACAGCAAAAAGGCTGCAAATACATTTTTCATTAGGTGAAGCATCTTGACAAACAGAAAACAACCACTTTTTTGTTATGAATTAAAGAAGAACAGGTGTAGTAATGCTATTATACTAAATGAACAGTATAATGCCAAATTTCTTTGCAAACAATTCTAATGTATTTTGTTTAAATAAAGTGAATAAATATTCTTTTGTATAGAAAAGAAAATCACCCCAAAATAATAGGACTTTACAGATGGCATAATTTAAGGCACTGTTTAATTTTCTCTTGTAAATGTGAAGAAAAAATTCACATAAGGTAGCTCCACCCTTCTAGTGGGTGTGGACAGTGGCATTGTCCTTCCTGTTCATCAAAAGTTTGGTGCATCATCATAAGTTGATCTTCCTTGACTGCCATCAAAGGTAAGACAAAAAGTGGCGCAGCTTCAGAATCCTACAAAAGATTTGTGTCTTCTTTTCTTATTTCCTAAAACGCAGCAGAACTGCAGTAGATGCTTATGTTTTTTCTGATCTTTATGCTGTTGGACTGAGCGTCTCCATCATACGTAGCTGCAATGATGTCAATATTTATGTGTGAACTGTCTTACATGTGTTAATCAGATGTGTATAACTTGCTTTCTGTGGTAAATGATTTGACTATCTTGACTATGTCAAATTGTTAATGCTGAAACATTAATGAGTATATGGGTTTTCCTAATACTCATATTTGAATTGCCTTGTTGCTGAAAATGTGCTATATAAATAAAATTACCTTACCATAATAAAAAATGCACTTAGCTGTTTTGGATTTAGTGTCTATCATAGATCAGTAAATTACACAAGTCATATTTACGAAGGTTAACAAAAACATAAAGCGGAACAGTTTATTAATAAGTTGCATACACAGTAAAGTCATTCCAGTTAAACCTGTTGAACAGTTGCTGTGGGTTCTTTTTGATTTGATCTACAAAACAATAGATGACTTATATAATAACTTGATCATTCAAACATCTGGGTTTGGGTTTAAAGCTGCAGTATGTAACATTTATTAAAATATATATATATATATATATATATATATATATATATATATATATATATATATATAAAACATGCTCAATGTGCTGATGGTGGAGAAACAATTTACCATTCCAGGAATACAGTTTGTCTGCCATTATCGATGGTTGTGCTAACTAGCCTGAGCATTCGTGCCAAGTTCTGTGATGACGAACCAACCGTAGCGAAGCAGAAAGAGAGGGGGAGGGCATGAGAGCGTGAACAAAAGGGTGACTGTCTGTTTCTGACTAAATATTAAACAGTTCCTCTTAAATTAGCAAGAGTTCCCCTGTTTGTCTCACAACTTCCTCCTGGCCCGAGAATGTTTTATTGGGAAAACATTCCCTGTTGCTCTGGATGCGAGACTGTGTTCTCTGCTGCCTGCCACACAGAAGACTGGAATTGTGAGCTCCACTTCAGCCAAAACTTTACAATCAAGTGACGTTTCTCCAGATATGCTCAAAAATTGACAAGACCCTTTGTAGAAGGAGTTTCCGGATCCCTCAAGCCCCTCGCTTCAGCAGGAGGAAGTCTTGCATCATGTGCTCTGTCTGCACCAGTGGTTCTCTAAACATCTCTTCAACATGCTATCAACTCCCAGATAGCGAGACCCATAAGACCAAGGCAGAGATGAGACTCTGATTGGATTTTTTTTTTTTGATTGATTGATTGATCGATCTACCTCCATGTTGTGTTCTGTGCTTGAAGTTCAAAATATCTGTGTTTGCACCAAATGGTCAGCTGTGTAAATTGTAATCTGACCTACACCAACTGATTATTTGTCTCCATTTGTCTCTATTATGACATAGTGAGGTTTAACAAATGTGTAATAAATATTTTGTAAAAGTTACACACTGCGGTTTTAAGAGCTCAGAAAAAACACACATCACACGACATCAATGTTTATAATAAGCAGTATGTAAATGTCTCTTCACGTTTTTTATAAAACGTGAAGAGATGTGTGGTGTTTAAAGTTTGTCCGTTTCGTTTGTTTATGTTGCATGCTCAAGTGTTGGAGCCAATCTGAGGAAGACCTGCTAATTCAAGATTGACCAAACCTCACTGGTTCATCAAGAAAAAAAAAATCTAATTGTCATTACGAGCAAAGCAGCATCTCTAAGTGTGGATCAGCATATTTGCTCGTGTTACATTGATTCATAAGGGGCTTTGTGTGGATCTCAGCATGCTAACAACAGGTTTGTAAAGCAAAGTCAACAAGGAAGTGTCACTGTTCAAAATGAATCTGAAATATTAGGGTTGGTGTCCTTGGTAGGATGAACATTCAGAGAACCTGTTTTACAGTTGGTCTAAGAGACATAAAAAAACAACAATCAGCCATTTCAGTTAAAGTTAGATGACTCATGTTGAAATGTAATCATTCATCATGACTTTTCTTGTTTCTGTGCTCTTCTCAGGACAGAGCAAGTCATCTGTAGCTCTTCACAAAATCCTCACACTGCTACTACTCGGTATTTTTATCCTCGGGTGTTTTGTGACTGCCTTTCTGATATATCTTCAGTCATCCACCAGCTGGATAAATGATCTTTCAAAGTCATCCCATTTGGCAAACTACATTCAGTATGTCTTTAGCACAAAGAGTAAAGACCAGATCATTGACAAAAACATGACTGTAGTTCTTGTTGTGACCCTTTAGAAAAGCCTTTTGATTGTGTTTTCTTTTTCTCTCTTTTATTTCTGTGCTCTTCTCAGGACAGAGCAAGCCATCTGGAACTTTTCACAAAATCCTTCGACCGCTTCTGTTCAGTATTTTTATCCTCGGATGTTTTGTGACTGCCTTCTTGATGTATTTTAAGCCATCCACCAGCTGGTTAAATGGTCCATTAGAGTCATCTGATTCCTCAAATAATGTCAAGCATGTATTTGCAAAGAGTGACAAAAACATGACTACCGTTCTTGTTTGGCTGTGGCCCTTTGGACAAACCTATGAAATGAACGTCTGCAGCTCTGCCTTCAACATCGAGGGCTGCTTCATCACAGCAGACAAAAACTTATACAACAAATCGGACGGGGTCGTCATCCACCACAGAGACATTGCGGGGGACCTGTCCAACTTGCCGACGTCCCAGCGTCCCCCGTTCCAGAAATGGATCTGGATGAACTTGGAGTCGCCGTCAAATTCAGCCCAACTTCCCGGGATTAATAACTTGTTCAATCTGACTCTCAATTACCGTCGAGATTCCGACATCCAAGTGCCTTATGGGTCTGTTGTATCAGCAGATACTGTGGAGGACTTTGTACCACCAAGCAAAAACAAACTGGTCTGCTGGATTGTCAGCAACTGGAGTCCCAATCATGCGAGGTCAAAATATTACAACGAGTTGATAAACCATGTTAAAGTTCAAACGTATGGACGTGCCTTTAATAACTACATCTCTAACAAAGATTACATCCCTACTATGTCTAGTTGTAAGTTTTAATTGTCCTTTGAGAACTCAGCCCACAAAGACTACATCACTGAAAAACTCTACATCCCCCTCTCTATGGGCACAGTGCCGTGGTTCTTGGCACGACCAGAGAAAACTACGAGAACTTTGTTCCAAGAGACGCTTTTATCCACGTGGATGATTTTAAGTCACCCAAAGAGCTGGCTGACTACCTGCTTCTTCTGGACAAGAACCGAGAAATGTACCTTGGGTACTTTAAATGGAGACGCCACTTTAAAGTATACAGAGTCAATTCCTGGGCAGAGCACACATGTAAGACCTGTGATTATTTAAAACAACACAAAGAATATAGGGCTTTCAAAAACCTCAACAAGTGGTACTGGGGCTGATGGTATTGAGATGGGCTAGCCTGAGCTCAATCTGCATACATTTGTTTTTTTGATCTTCAGATTTGCAGTTTATCAACATGTTTCCATCTCGTAATGTTTTAACAAACTCCACCTCCCCTAGCTTCTTTTTTATTTCTCTTGAAACCTGTATTGGACTTAGGTTAATGTTCGTATCCTCCTTCCTGAATTTAAGAATTACCTTAAACTCTTCGTTTGTTACTTTCTTCCTGACTGCTCTGTTTTCTTCATCTGAGCTGCAGTCTTCCAAACTTCGCTTAATATTCTGGCTACCAATTTCTCTGTCCTCTTTCAAACCCTTATCCTTACCTCTTCCTCTTCCTACCGGAGCCCAGTTGTCAAAATCCATATCATCATCCTCACCACCCCCATCTACCTTAGTTGTCATCCCAATCCAGTCTCACACCAGTTTATGCCAACCGCCAAAATTTTTCCTTCCTCTTTGCTTCCGTCCTCGTCCGAAAAACTTCCGGTCCTGTCCTCAGGACAAACTTATTAATAATCACAATATAGACATTAAGCCTGACAGCATAATGTAACAGACTGAATCTTGTGTTTTAGTGTTTATGATACTTTTTTTGTGTGGAAATGTTTGTTGTTTGGTGTTGATTACTTGATCGGTAACCTCTGCTCTATCTGCCCGTCGAGCTGTTGTTTGTCGGTTGCCATGGCAACGGGTCCGTGAAAAGCCGACACACCCACAGAGCGATAAAAGTGGTTGGAGCCAGGGGCGGAGCTATAGGGGGGGGCGGTTGCCCCCCCCGAACCAGGCCGGTGGGGGCCCGGGTCTGGAGGAGCCAGGGAGGGAGGAATGGATTCAAGTCGCTCGAATATCGGACTATAGACCGAGAAAGTGAGAAAGTGCGCCCCCGCCTGTTGAAAGGTGTATCAATATCAGTAGTTTTCCATAAGCAACCCCCCCCCCCCCCCCCCCCCCCTCCAGCTGCTGCACGTAAGGGGCCCGGTGCCACTGGTTGGAGCTATTATTTCTTTATTCATTTGAATTTAGTTACTTTATTCTTAAATTTCTATTTTTTGTATTATTGACAGAGTTTATTTGTAGGTTGATAATTGTTGATTTTATGCATTTCTTGTTTTATTATTTTTCTTATTTTCTAAATTTAGACAGGAAGTAATGTGGGTCAGTCCACTTTCTATAAGTCCAGGGGCCTGAAGGACCAGCAGGCATTTGGGTTTGGGGCCGATGGTTTTTACCAGTGGTAGCATGAGAACAAAGGAAAGTTTTTATCTCTGTAATTGTTCGGTGAAAGAGGAAAATAAATCACCAAGATCAATCAATAAGTTTGGACATTGAACCATGTTTTACCCGTGTCTAGAAACTTGACCCCACTGCCTCAGTAGTGGCTTGGTGGAACTTTAATTGGATGTTTGGCTTGGCAAACAATCAGAAGTTGTTCTGTCTAGTTTGGTTCTTCACCTGTTTATCATTTTTATTGTACCTTTATTGTCTCTCACTGCAGCTGCTGCAATTCCTAAAAACAAGTGATAAAAACTGAGCTAATCCCCTGTGTTCTCAAAACGTGGTGATATTTATAACAGTCGTCAAACTACGGCTCCTACAGCATATTTAAAATAAAACCATTGACCAATATAAGTAGATATTCGCCCTTTCTTGTTTCTTGACAGAACTAACAGAAATTAACCAATTTATAGATTTATATCATGGAGAATTTATCAAACATCAGTTTTCTAATCTTTATTTTAAGTCGTATTTAATAGATATATCGAATAACAAATAAAGGCGCTACAAATATTTTTGTGACAGATTTGTCCTTGTCCTGTATTGGGATAAAATGGTTTTCTGGACACAATGCATGTCAGTTGATATGCTTATCAGTAATGCATATCAATTAGCAGGAGTATGAAAGACGTGAAAATAATTAACTATACTACATTAAGAAATTGTATTTAAGCCTTGGTGCTACATGAAGCTGATTTTGAAACGAAGCAAGTTAAAAATGATATTTTGGATTGTTTTTAATAAAAATATTAAAAACAATATTATTTATATATATATATATATATATATATATATATATATATATATATATATATATATATATATATATACACAGGTGCTGGTCATAAAATTAGAATATAATGAAAAAGTAGATTTTTTTCAGTAATTCCATTTAAAAAGTGAAACTTGTATATTATATTCATACATTACATACAAACTCATATTTCAAATGTTTATTTTGTTTAATTTTGATGATTACAAATGACAACAAATGAAAATCTCAAATTCAGCATATCAGAAAATTAGAATCTTGTGAAAAGGTTCAAAATTGATGGCACCTGGTACCACACTCTAATCAGCTAATTAAGTCAAACCACCTGCAAAGGCCTTTAAATGGTCTTTCAGTCTAGTTCTATAGGCTACACAATCATAGGGAAGACTGCTGACTTGACAGTTGTCCAAAAGACGACCATCGACACCTTGCACAAGGAGGGCAAGACACAAAAGAGGTTGGCTGTTCACAGAGCTCTGTGTCCAAGCACATTAATAGAGAGGCAAAGGGAAGGAAAAGATGTGGTCGAAAAAAGTGTACAAGCAAGAGAGATAACCGCACCCTGGAGAGGATTGTGAAACAAAACCCATTCAAAAATGTGGGGAGATTCACAAAGAGTGGACTGCAGCTGGAGTGAGTGCTTCAAGAACCACCACACACAGACGTATGAAAGACATGGGTTTCTGCTGTCGCATTCCTTGTGTCAAGCCACTCTTGAACCACAGACAGCGTCAGAAGCGTCTTGCCTGGGCTAAAGAGAAATAGGACTGGACTGCTGGAGAGTGGTCCAAAGTCATGTTCTCTGATAAAAGTAAATTTTGCATTTCCTTTGGAAATCAAGGTCCCAGAGTCTGGAGGAAAAGAAGAGAGGCACTTCATCCACGTTGCTTGAAGTCCAGTGTAAAGTTTCCACAGTCAGTGATGGTTGAAACGAAGCAAGTTAAAAATGATATTTTTAACTTGCTTCATCTGCTGGTGTTGGTCCATTGTGTTTTCTGAGGTCCAGGGTCAACGCAGCCACATACCAGGAAGTTTTAGAGCACTTCATGCTGCTGACCAACTTTTTGGAGATGCAGATTTCATTTTCCAACAGGACTTGGCACCTGCACACAGTGCCAAAGCTACCAGTACCTGGTTGAAGGACCATGGTATCCCTGTTCTTAATTGGCCAGCAAACTCTCCTGACCTTAACCCCATAGAAAATCTATGGGGTATTGTGAAGAAGAAGATGCAATACACCAGACCCAACAATTCAGAAGAGCTAAAAGCCACTATTAGAGCAACCTGGGCTATCATAACACCTGAGCAGTGCCACAGACTGATCGACTCCATGCCACGCCGCATTGCTGCAGTAATACAGGCCAAAGGAGCCCCAACTAAATACTGAGTGCTGTACATGATCATACTTTTCATGTTCATACTTTTCAGTTGGACAACATTTCTATAAATCCTTTGTTTTTATTGGTCTTCAGTAATATTCTAATTTTCTGATATGCTGAATTTGAGATTTTCATTTGTTGTCATTTGTAATCATCAAAATTAAACAAAACATTTGAAATATATGAGTTTGTATGTAATGTATGAAGATAATATACAAGTTTCACTTTTTAAATGGAAGTACTGAAATAAATCTACTTTTTCATTATATTCTAATTTTATGACCAGCACCTATATATATATAGACATACTGCCACCCCTGAAAAAGTCCCTGCCACCCTCTTGCCACCCCATAAATATTTTTCTAGATCCGCCCCTGAGCATGTGCAAGTAAACGTAACTTTCATCTTATTGTTCCTTTAAAATGTTTGCTTGTTTTTATGTTATTGCACTTAAAAGAAGTAAAGATGATAAGATTCACTGCAGACCTGGTTCTTTCTTCTTTTTTTATAAAACAGCAAAGAAGTGCATTTGCACCTTTTACAGATGTTTCTGGGCTGGGTATCTCCACCACCAACAAAATAATAATAACAATAATAGCTTTTTATTAGTGTAACAAAAGATATGACACATAATTGTGAAAACTGTCCTAGGAAAGTGAATAGTTGTAGCATTTTAATCAATGAGCCATGAAGTCTAAATTAGATTAAGACAATATGCAACTAACAAATAACTAGGAATAAAAAAATAAGATAGAGCTACTATTTTAAACTAACGCAGGTCAACCAGTTAGGCAGTGCGTGTACATTTTTTATGACTTCAGTTTCAGATAAAAACAAAGATAATGATGCCGACAGTTTTCCAGTGACTCTTGGAAACTGGTTTTCATACTTTAAATCCAGGAATAATGACTCTGGTATGCTACAAGGTGGATCCACCCATCCTTAAATACTAAAGGTACGCAGGTTGGCAAAAGAACAAAAGCCATAGATCTTGTGAAGATACAGGTTGAAGCTGCCAAGACAGCGTGTCCTGTACCAACATTGGTTGAAAAGGACATTGGTTCTAGCGCAAATGGGACATATCAGCAATTACCCTAAACCAGTGGTTCTTACCTTTTTTGAAGTACAGGACCCACCAGTTGCACATGCGCATTCACCGATCCCTTCTTATCCCCCCCTCTCACCCTCCACACACAAAATACTTTGCCATATTTTGATTTAGTAATTATATTAGCTGAGTAACGACCCCCATGCTACTAGAGGCAGTCCCAACCCCGAAAAGATGCGACTAAGGAGCAAATTTAGACAATAGAATTAGGTAATATAATTAGCTCACCACCTATAGAATTAGGTGGTGAGCTTTGCTGAAGTAAATAAAGACACAAGTTCAAATCCATGCTGAGAGTGGAGCTCCTTCAATCAGGGCTCCTCCGCAGCTCTGACTGGCTAAGCCAGTGGTTTCCAAACATTTTCTGGGCCCCCCCTATGGAAATAGCTGTCTAGTTGAACGACTTATGCAGGGGGATCGACTCTTTTTGGGGCAAAATGAATGTACGTAGCTGAACATAGACAACAACATCAGTAGCCTAGGCTACTTGTTAAGCTTAAGGTGATGTATTGATATTAGCTAGCTAGTCATCTTTTAGCTAACATTACCTGCATCCAACAGCTTTACTCAACAGTCTGTTAGTTTTGGGGAAAAACTGTGAAAAGTTCTTTGCGTTTTGCTGGTTTGTTGCCATGATTTTAACACAAACCTGAGTAGCTCCTCACAGCAGTAGCAG
Organism: Poecilia picta; assembly: GCA_033032245.1. Taxonomy (NCBI): domain Eukaryota; kingdom Metazoa; phylum Chordata; class Actinopteri; order Cyprinodontiformes; family Poeciliidae; genus Poecilia; species Poecilia picta. Next base: position 17,052,056 of record CM065374.1, read on the forward strand.
GTCTCCTTCACTGCCGCACAGGTGTAAACCGGGCGCGAGTGTCGTAACGATCATGTTGCATTTAAAGGCGGCTCGGAAAAACAGTTTACCACATGTTAATAATGGATTAAACAGTTTTAACTGCTGATAAAAGTGAGAGAGGAGACAGATATGGGAAGTGTGGAAGCCCCTACTGTATCAAACTGACAAAGGAATAACAGAGAGTTGGCCATTCTAAGGTAAAAACCTTAGAATGCGTTCAGGTTTTTTAAAATTTTTTTACTTCATCCAGACGGCTTCCAGGCCCCCCCCCCTGCAATGCCACGGCGCCCACCCCCTAGGGGGGCGCGCCCCACAGTTTGGGAACCTCTGGGCTAAGCAATGTCACGTGATCCTTTGCAGCAAGTGATGGCAAAGCAGGAGCGTCATTACACAAATGTGTCTTTACCTCCGCGGCAGAGGCTCCGCCGAACCCCTGATTCCGACTCATCGAACCCCTGGGGTTCGATCGAACCCAGGTTAAGAACCACTGCCCTAAACATACGGCCAAAAGACTTGAAGGAAACAAAGTCAATGTTTTAAATTTAGAAAATGTGTATGAGAGTGAGGAGACCTACCGACCTGGCTCAGTTATGCCAGTTCTGTTAGGAATATGCTGCAAATCCAGCAAACAATTGTGAGAAGCTACTGGAAGGAAATCCAAAATATTTGCCCCAAGTCTTACAACTCAGACATTGCTAACCAATACAAAGGAAATGTGTCTAAATCTTTGATTTGAAGACATTAATTAATAAAACCTCTGAAATTTCCCATATCTCATTTTTGTGGCATTTAGTAAATAGAAATTAGTTATGTTTTTCTATCTAACTTAAAGCAAGAGACATTTGGTCTTATCTTACTTTAGACAGTGAGGGGAAAAAAGTTGTGTGTCTTTGTTAGGTGTATGTAAACTTCTGGTTTCAACTGTTTGTTGTTGAGAGATAAACAGAAGCTTTTAGCATCCAAAATATGACCTGAAAACTAAGTTTAAGTGTTAGTGTCAAAGAAAAGGTCTTGGTAGGTTTATAAATAAAAGAAATGGAGAAGAAGACAGGATTTTTATAAAATCCTAGTTTGATTACAATAGGCAAGCGATCAACTCAGAAATATTTTAATGAACTTTTAAAACTTTAATGTGTTTGTCAGTTAATGATCAGTAAAAAAAAAAACTAATTTTGTCATGATTACTGCATTTGTTAAAGTGCAAGTGCAGGCATGTTTTCATGGTGCAGAAACCACTTGCGTAAATCTAAACAACCCACAGAATGTGAAAAAGGTTATAAAGGAAACTTGTTCAAACGTGATACTGAGGAACTGAAGTGATAATATTTAAATCAGGCACTGAAGAAAAAAATATATATACTGTTGATATTCATGATGTCAGCTTTGAAGAGTATAGAAGTCACACTGTATGGTAGTCTAACACTGTCATGAACAATTGTGTGCTGTGAGAGCCATATCGTCAGATTGAGGGGAACAGACTGACTGCTTCACACTCACTGGAATGACATCACTGGAAAAAAAAAAGATAAGACCTTGAGGTTCCTGACCTGTGCACCCTAATATTCAAGTCCACAACATGCCAGAAGAAACTGATTTAAGTATTGTTTCGTATCTGAGACTGTATGAAGAATTTTGACCTTGAGATATGTTGACTCAAGTGCATCATAAAAGGTCAGAAAAGTGATATATTTACACCATTGATGAGTGTAAATAAATGTCAAACCAGAGCTATATCTCTGTATCCATATTAAATAAAATGTGCTAAATCTGTTATTTCTTGTTTTCTGTTTCCATGCTCACCTGAAGGTGGCATCGTTGGGAAGACCTGCGGATTTAAGATCAACAAAACCTCCGCAGATCATCAAGGACACATTTTCTTGACACAAAACCACCTTAGTGTTTCTGAGTGCTGGACAACAGATTTGTTCAAATAGCACCAATTCATAAAGAGTTTGTGTGGATCTAACCATGGAGCCAACAGGTCTGTATGCAAAGCGATTAAACAAGTTTTTCTTTTCTGAATTTATGTGAGAACAGGGTACATATTGAATGCAGCTGGGGTTTTTTAATCATGTTTAAAAATAAATTATTTGCTGTAAGAACCTGCAGTAAATTGAGGAATATTGACAATTAATAAGTTTCATGATTTTTTCTTGTTTTGGTGCACTTCTTAGGACAGAGCAAACCATCTGGATCTTTTCACAAAATCCTCAGACTGGTTCTCCTCAGTGTTTTTATTCTTGGATGTTTTGGGACTATCTTTTTCATATATTTTAAGCCGTCCACCACCTGGTTAAACCATCTATTAGAGTCATCAGATTCCACAAAGAACATCCAGCATGTTTACACCGCAACCAATGACAAAAAAATAACAACAGTTCTTGTCTGGTTGTGGCCCTTTGGAACAAAATATGATACAAACGTCTGCAGCTCCATCTTCAACATCGACGGCTGCTTTGTTACAGCAGATAGAAACTTCTACAACAAATCGGACGGGGTCGTCATCCACCACAGAAACATTGCTGGGGACCTATCCAACTTGCCGAAATCACAGAGGCCTTCCTTCCAGAAATGGATCTGGATGAACTTGGAGTCGCCGTCAAATTCAGCCCAGCTTCCTGGGATTAATAACTTGTTCAATCTGACTCTCAATTACCGTCAGGATTCTGACATCCAAGTGCCTTATGGGTCTATTGTAGCAGCAGATACTGTGGAGGACTTTGTACCACCAACCAAAAACAAACTGGTCTGCTGGATTGTCAGCAACTGGAGTCCCAATCATGCGAGGTCAAAATATTACAATGAGTTGATAAACCATGTTAAAATTCAAATATATGGACGTGCCTTTAACAACTACATCTCTGACAAAGATTACATCCCTACTATGTCTAGTTGTAAGTTTTATTTGTCCTTTGAGAACTCAGCCCACAAAGACTACATCACTGAAAAACTCTACATCCCCCTCTCTATGGGCACAGTGCCGGTGGTTCTTGGCACGACCAGAGAAAACTACGAGAACTTTGTTCCAAGAGACGCTTTTATCCACGTGGATGATTTTAAGTCACCCAAAGAGCTGGCTGACTACCTGCTTCTTCTGGACAAGAACCAAGAAATGTACCTTGGGTACTTTAAATGGAGACGGCACTTTAAGGTAAAGAGAGCCCATTTCTGGGCAGAGCACACATGTAAGGCCTGTGATTACCTGAGACGGAAGAACGAATACAGGGCATTTAATAACCTTAACAAGTGGTACTGGGGATGATGGACCGCGCAGCACTCATCACCTCTTCACAACGTTGTACTCGGAGAGAAGTCAAACTGATAATTTAATGGAATATTTACATGTAAAGTTAAACGTGAAGGTGGTTTATTATTTTTGGGAACAATGTTTGTACTTCATTTAGATGTTATTTTTATATGTTTTTTTGTCAGATTTGCATGTCTAATGCCGGCTATATATCTTTGTGTGAAGAATTATTGAAGCCACTTTCATAATTGTGTACATGGGTGTGATAAAAGAACTGGATTGTTAACTGATCAATCAATCAATGATCAGTAAATGGGATTTGGTTTACATAGTCTCTAGATAGTCTCATTATTTGCTCAAATTTGTTTCCTCATATGTGAAAAATATTGGTTTTTGTAATATTTACCTCAATTGAAAGTGGAGATCCCAGCAGTGGGTGGAAGTTGTTGTTAACGCAATAGTGTTGTTTGGTTAGAAGATGCACTTCTTTACTTTACTTCTTTACTTTGCACTTTTTTCTGCAAGGGTCTGGGTCCCTATCCAGTGTGATGAAGTTGTGACTGGATTTTTGAAGAAATAAATTGTGCTGTATATATTTTAATATTCAGATCTTCTTGTAAGAGTGTGGAAAGCAAATGGAGCAGTGATGTAACTTTGCTGGTGATGTAATGCAGGAATTGTATGCAATTAAGAGATTTTAGGTAAAAACTGAGAGACACATAAGCAGGTGTTAAGGAAATATAACCATTTTTTAGTGTTTCGTTTAACTGAATCATAAAACCATTTTTTAGTGTTTAGTTTAACTGAATCATATAACCATTTTTTAGTGTTTAGTTAGCTGAATCATAAAACCATTTTTTAGTGTTTAGTTTAACTAAATCATATAACCATCTTTTAGTGTTTAGTTAGCTGAATCTTTTACTTAAATTTTGAAGTTTGTGTTAGTGAGTTCAAAAGCAGGGAGAGCCATGCCTGGGTTCAAAATACCAAAGATAGTGATGGATCGACGAAAGCTTTCAGGAGGTTGTAAAATAATATCTTTAGAGGTAGAGGGTCCTATCTTTTTAAAACATCTTGAAGGACGGGAGTTACCCAGGTCTCAGGAGATAAAGAGCCTTCAACAAACATCTGGCATGTTAAACTATTGAACTGTAAACTTCTGAACTAAAGCTGTGAACTTTTAAACTATCAAACTATTAACACCATATAGATTATTCTTAATATTGCATGCTTTGACTGAAAAGTGTATTATTTACTTTTACAATTAATGTAGTCATGGAGGAATGTAGTTGAAAATGTTTAGGATTGTTTAACTTTTACTCGAATATTGCATTAGATTAGGAAAAACAGGAATTGTATCTGATTACATTCTGTAGACATTATAGTTATTGTATTAGTTTAATATCAAGGGGGACTTTGGAGAAGAACAGAGAAAAGGCATACTAATTTCTGGAAATAACCTTATATTGGAGTAAAATACAGAGTTGAAGATGTGGTCCTGGAAGAGCGGGAGGAACCAGAGTGTCACAGATATTTGTGAAATGCTTTGATGTGGTTCTCCTCGCTCAGAAGGAAGCCAGATAGTGGGAGCAAAATAAATTTAAAGTAAAAACTCTTCAGGATATAGGAGATAACCTCATTTAGTGAAATGGCCCGAGCATAGCTTAAAATTTATAACCTATTCTGGCACTTTGACCTGCAGTTTACCCGAAACTAGACTGAAGTATTTGTTTAAAAACCTTACAACTGCACCTTTATCTGTTTTGGGTGGATTAGCAGGGAGTTCCAGCTACGTCTCCTTAGATATCTGAAAAGTCATAAAAGTCAGCAGGATTTTAGGGTCTGGTTAACTTTACTAACGAAAAAGAGAAAACTTCTCTTTGATTGTCCGAACAAAATTGTAGGGAGGAACTACATTCCTCCCTACAAAGGAGGAATGTAGTATGCTAAATATGAATTTAGCATATTCAAACGCCTTGTTTGAATATGCTAAAAAAAGGACACTCCCACAAGGAATAAAGGTTGATGCACAGAGAAATAATGCAGAACTAGAAAATTCCTGCAGAAATTTTGAGGGACCTGCCAAAGTGTGCCCGTCGGATTTTTAATCAAGCGTTCTGATGGTAAAAATTAGCAATAATGCTAAAGAAAGCTGCAATGTAGTCAATAACCTGCGGGGAGTCAGAAGCATGTTGACTAAGCGGCACTCGTACCATTTAGTATGTTACATAAGCTAAAATTAGCCAAAATGCTAATGTTAGCATGAATGCTATCAGTATCATGTTTGGCATCACTAGCATATTGTCTGTCATTACTTACTCCATTCATTATACAAAATGAAAAACTAAGAAAAATATTCTGATGCTTAATATTAGCATCAATGTTAACCTGAGCTAAATTGTAGTCAAAAACCTGTGGAGAGTCAGAAACATGTTGATGAAGCTATACTTGCACCATTAATTTTGTTAAAATTAATGCATAAGTTTAAATTAGCCAAAATTCTAATCTTAGCATGATTGCTATCAGTATCATGTTTGGCATCACTAGCATGTTGTCTGTCTTTACTCCATTCACTATACAAAATGTTGCTAATAAGTAAGTGTTATATTCGTGCTTGATAAAGACCAGACGTTGTGTAATGCTCAGATACTTTTATTAAAGCATCTTTTCCAAGGTCTGCTCACCAACATGCTCACAGGTGTATCGCATTAGACTCTCTAAGACTCTCTCTACTTCTATTGTTCTGTTCTTTACATTTATACATTCTCATGAGCTCATGCTCGCCACCTGGTGGACATAAACATAATTCATTCAATCATGACATCCTCCTTTCTTTAAAGTAAGAATGTTACAAAAGAACAATCCTATCAAAAGAACAACATACATTGCATGAGACAGTTACCACATAGCTATACTTACACATTAAAAACATCAATTTCAAAATAGACATTTCAACTTTTAACTTTTCTTTTTTCTTTTATTTTAATAGTTCAATCTGTCAGGTTTTTTCACCACTCTGGTAGATCTTCTTAACACAGGTAGGTTGTCCCCAAGACTGTCACAGGGTGTTTCAGTCATAGGTGTTTCAGTCGTAGGTGTTTCGGTCGTAGGAATAATCTGGGAGTCCTTAGAAACTTCACTCGACTCAACCACAAGCTCTAATGGAGTTTTTAACAAACTGCGCCGATTTCGTCTCAGAACTTGTCCATCTTCAGTTTTCACTTCAGATGAACGTGGAGCTACTTCCTGCAGAATAGTTGCTTTAGTATTCCATCCCTCATCATCCTGAATCCTAACTGGATCCTTGTATGACAGTGGAGGTAGAATCTTAGTTGATCTGTCATAATATGACTTTTGTTGTACTTTCTGCTTTCGTAACTTGTACTCCAACTTTGATGATTTCTTTGCACTTTGTTCATTACCATCATAACTTGGCAAAGTTGTACGAATCTTCCGATTCATCAAGAGTTCAGCAGGTGAAAATCCACATTGTAACGGTGAAGATCTGTAGCTCAATAAAGCTAAATATGGGTCAGAGTTACTATCTGCAGCTTTCTTCAGAAGTTGCTTAAGAATATGAACTCCTTTCTCCGCTTTTCCATTCGACTGTGGATAATGTGGACTTGATGTTACATGTTTAAAGTCATAATGTTCTGTAAACTCTTGCCATTCTCTGCTACTAAAACATGGTCCATTGTCACTCACAACAAAATGTGGAATGCCATGTCTTGCAAAGATTGATTTAGCATGTGTTATGACACAGTTTGATGATGTATTAGCTAATAGCGCCATTTCAGGATAGTTTGAAAAGTAATCAATGATCATTAAATAGTTTTTTCCTTTAAAATGAAACAAATCCAGTCCTACTTTCAGCCATGGTGATGTTGGAATGTCAGTCATTATCATAGGTTCTTTACTCTGTTTATTTCTAAATGTCTGACATGTTTCACATTTACTGATTAGCATCTCAATATCCTTATTCAGTCCAGGCCAGAAAACAGATTCTCTAGCTCTTCTTTTACATTTTTCAATGCCTAGGTGACCCTCATGTATCCATTGTAGAATATCCTGTCTTAATACTTGTGGAATCACCATTCTGTTGTTTTTCAGTAACAGTCCATTCACAACACTTAGATCAGCTTTAACTTTGAAAAACTGTGAACATGAGCCTATTGGCCATCCTTCATCCATATTCTGCATGACCAACTGTAACTCCGTGTCTTTAGCTGTTGCCTCAACTATTTGCTTCAACTTGCTGTCTGACACAGGCAACGCAGTGGACACCATGTTCACATGACGCTGAATATTTTCTTCAGTTGAACTTACACCATTGTCTGTAGGAGCTCTGGATAGAGCATCAGCAAGAATCAGATGTTTTCCTGGAGTGTAAATCAGTGTAAAATCATACCTTTGCATCTTCATCATAAGCCTCTGAATCCTTGGTGACATCTCATTTAGGTGTTTTTTGATGATGGCAACCAAAGGTCGGTGATCTGTTTCAGCTACAAAAGATGGTAGACCATACACATAGTTATGAAACCGTTCAAGTCCATAAGCCAGCCCCAAGCATTCTTTTTCTATTTGAGTATATTTGCATTCAGCTTTGGTCATAGCTCTGGATGCATAAGCCACTGGCTTCCATTGTTCATCTTCAGCTTGAAGAAGAACTGCTCCAAGTCCATCTTTTGAGGCATCTGTAGACAGTTTAATTTTTTTAGTTGGATCGTAAAAGGTAAGTACTGGTTCTGTAGTCAAATAGTTTTTCAGTTCCTTCCACTCTTGTTCATGAACTTCTGTCCACTGGAATTGACTATCATTATACAAGAGTCTGCGAATATTTGTCATCTTAGCACTCAGACTGGGAATGAATTTTCCTATAAAATTGATGCCACAGGCTGTGGCATCTTGATGGAAAATTGTGGCATCAATTTTCCTATAAAATTGATGCCACAGGCTGTGGCATCTTCATCTGGTTGAACACCTTGGGCAGACGGTTTGTCACCGAGAAACATAATTTCTTTGACATTAAACTCACATTTATTTTTATTGAGCTTCAGTCCATTTTTCCGTATGCGCTCCATGACGCGTCTCAATCTGTCATTGTGTTCTTGAGCTGTTGATCCCCAGATGATGATGTCATCAATGTAGACTCTCACTCCTTCCAGACCTTCGATGATCCGCTCCATCGCTCTATGGAATATTTCTGGTGCAGATTTTATTCCAAAAGGAAGTCTTAGAAAACAGTATCTTCCAAAAGGTGTGTTAAAAGTACAATACTTAGTACTGCTTTCATCCAACTTAACTTGCCAAAACCCTTGTGCTGCATCTAACTTGGTGAAATAACTTGCTCCAGCCATTTCACTGATTATTTCCTCTCGAGTGGGTATTTGATAATGTTCTCTTCTGATGTTCTCATTCAGATCTTTTGGATCCATACATACTCTTAATTCTCCATTCTTTTTCTTGGTAATCACAATGGAATTAACCCAATCAGTGGGCTCTTCTACTTTCTGAATGACTCCCCACCTGATCATTCTGTCCAACTCTTTTTTCAACCCTTCTTGTAATGGTACTGGAATACGACGTGCAGCATGAACTACAGGCTGCGCATCCTTTCTCAGCTGGATCTTGTATGTGTAGGGTACAGCACCTAATCCTTGAAAAACATCCTCATATTCTTGAATCATGGCATCAACAGGGTTATTAGGTTCAATCAATTCAGTATTTATGTTAAACTCTTTTCACCAGTCCAAGTTCTTCACAGGATTTATGACCTAAAAGTGACTCACGATCCTCCTTTACAACTGAGAAGAACACAAGATGTTTTGTTCCTTTAACTGTCACATTCAGTTCACATGTGCCAATGCACTCAATTGATTGTCCATTATAGTCTCTTAGACTTGATTTTACTTCTTTTATGTGAGGTTTTACTTGCATTTCTTTTATATCGGACATGCTTATGAGATTAGCCTTAGCACCTGTGTCCAATCTGAACTTGATTGTAGTTCCATTTATCAACAAAGGAATTGTCCATTTATCATCTGTCAACATACTGCACTTTTTCTGACTTATTTTCACAATTCACAACACCAATGAAGAATGTGTCACTTAAGTCAGTTTCGTTTACTAAGTTTACACGATTCCTCTTCTTTTCTCTTCATAAAGCATTGTTTTGCAAAATGATTTTTTCCACGGCAATTCAAACACTGCTTACCATAAGCAGGACATTGTCTCACTTTATGCCGTAATCCGCAGCGCTTACAGTTGATAATGGCTTCCTCTTGCAGCTGCCTGGTCTGATCATGGCGTTTCTTCTGGCAGGACACCGCTCCCACTGCCACTGCTCCGCCACTGGACTGTGAAGTAGTTCCTGAAGAAAGTTCAGAAAATGTCCTCACTTGCTGTAGCGACGTTCGCTTGCCCGGCACATCTTTACAGCTGTTTCCAGGGTCAGATCCACTTCTCTCAGCAGTCTCTCTCTGAGCTTCCCATCACGTACTCCAAAGACGATCTGATCTCTGACCATCGAGTCCTTCAGCAGGCCAAAATTGCATGACTGAGCTTTTACTTTCAAGTCTGTCAAAAAGTTATCAAAATGTTCATGCTGTGTCTGCATTCGGGAACGAAACATGTATCTCTCATAGCATTCATTCTTCTTGGGTGAACAGTGAGCATCAAATTTACTCAGCACAACATCCAACTTTTCTTTGTCTTCCGCTTCATCAAACACAAATGTGTTGTAGACTTCCAAAGCCTGCGCTCCCGCTATGGTCAGCAACATCGCTACCTTTCTTGGCTCCGGCTTTGTCTCCAATCCCATTGCAGCGACATACAGTTGAAAGCGTTGTTTGAAAGCACGCCAGTTCTCATCCACGTTTCTCGTCAGCTTCAAGCTCTTCGGTGGTTTCAGCTCCATGGTCGGCTTTTTAGGTCACTCCTGACACCATGTTATATTCGTGCTTGATAAAGACCAGACGTTGTGTAATGCTCAGATACTTTTATTAAAGCATCTTTTCCGAGGTCTGCTCACCAACATGCTCACAGGTGTATCGCATTAGACTCTCTAAGACTCTCTCTACTTCTATTGTTCTGTTCTTTACATTTATACATTCTCATGAGCTCATGCTCGCCACCTGGTGGACATAAACATAATTCATTCAATCATGACAGTAAGAGAAGCGTTCTGAAGCTTCCAGAGTTACTGAATGAAAACTTCCTGTTAGCATAGCGGCTAGCTGGTTACTGCTAGTTCTGATTGACTGTTTCCGGCTGAGCGGAGTAATTATGCAGAACAGGGAAATGAAATGAAATGAAATTTTATTCGAACATGATACAAGTATAAAAATAAGATAGTGCACAGTAACAAGAAGTGCATAAAAAAAGAAGAAAGATACAGTTTTTTGTCTCAGTTAACATATCACGGTCGAAATGTGGTAGGAAGAAGTGAGAACTTATTAACTCCTACCCCCTAAGCACATGAAAACTTTACAGTCCTACCATCAAAGAAAAAAAAAAGAAATCAAAGTCAAATCAAAGTGGCAGTCAACAGTTACTAATATTTACATATACATTTTCCCTTATTATGCTGGTTTGTCTTTCCAAACCCTTACACCAAATTGTTATCTTCAATACACACATTATTGCTTTCTCTCACCCATATGTCTATATCTGTTGAAAATGACCTCCTTGTATTTTATTTTGAATTGTATTAAACTATTGCTTTGTTTCAAATATTCATTTAACTTGTTCCATAACTTTACACCTTAACTTGAAATACAGAAGCTTTTTCTTGTTGTTCACAAACTGCGGATCTTTAAGTTTGAGAGACCCCTTAAGTTATACCCCCCTTCTCTTTCAGAAAACATGCTCTGTATGTGCTCAGGTAGCAACTTTTTAGATATTTTGTACATAAATTGAGCCATTTTAAATTCTACGAGCTCGTCAAATTTGAGAATTCTGGATTTTATGAAGAGTGGGTTTGTGTGCTCATAATAACCAACATTATGGATAATTCTAATGGCTCGTTTCTGTAGGATGGTTACCGGATGTAAAGAGCTCTTGTAAGTAACTCCCCACACTTCACAGCAATATGATAGATATGGTAAAAAAAGAGCATTATATAGAATATGAAGTGATTCAGCATTCAGTACATGTCTGGCTCTAGCCAGTATGGATATGCTTCTACTGAGTTTACTCTGTAAATGTTTAATATGAGGTTTCCAACTGATTTTGTCATCTATTATTACACCGAGGAACTTATTAGCAAAAACCCTTTCTAGAGTTACGTCCTCTATTTGAACTTGGATTTCAGTATTTTTGTAACAGTTCCCAAAAACCATGATTTTAGTCTTGTCCAAATTTAGCGATAATTTATTATTGTTAAACCATATCTTTAACTTACTGATCTCTGAGGTGACTGTTGAGAGAAGATGCTCTAAATTTTCGCCAGAGGCTAGAATATTTGTGTCATCAGCGAATAATATAAATTTTAATACATTAGACACTTTACTTATATCATTTATATAAAGATTAAATAGAACTGGTCCCAGTACTGATCCTTGTGGTACTCCACAGACAATCTCCAGCCAGTCAGATTCCACATCTCCCAATTTCACAAATTGTTTTTGGCTCTTTAAATAACTCCTCATCCAGTCCAAAACTACTCCCCTAATTCCATAGCGTTCTAATTTTTTAAGTAGGATTTCATGATTTATTGTGTCAAATAAATCATGGAGGAGATCGATTATTTTTTTAGACATTATCTGTCTCGTGTTAGGACAGCAAAAGTTTTAATACTTATGTAAAATGTATTGTTTTAGTTAGATGCTGCAGCTTTAAACAGGTTCGGTCAGAGAGTCACTACGGATGGAGCAGATACGGATATTTTGACGAGCTCTGCCGCTGCGAGTCCAGCTGCACATGCAGGTGATTGGCAACAAGAGACAACGATGGCAGCGCACCTCCTAATTGACACTGTTAATGATTAACGAGCTTCAGACCGAGACTGACTGCTATAAGCTTCGCACATGTTCTCACTCACGGTACAAAATATTAAAAAATAAAGACAGTCCATAATTGTTTATTTGTCTAAATCTTTCAGCCTTCATACTAAGGATGTCATTTCACACTCAAAAATTCAGAGAAATAATAATTTTATCTAAACAAAATATCAATAGTCACAGGAAATGCACCTCTCTCTGCTGTTTCTCAGAGTAATGGCTGCCGCTGGCTGGAACCCGTTACTATGATAATTAATGCCCCGCAGCTGTGAGGAGACAAAGAGCGGGAAAATCCTCTTCTCCCCTCTTCTCCCTAGTTTCTATACTTGGGAGACACCCAGCGCCAGTCTGAAGGACCCTGACAAAAATCCATAAGCCCTAGAAAATTTTTGAAAACATTTTACGGAAGGAGGGATGTGTATCTATGTTATGACCAACTTTTAGACCAAAAGGGTGATATTTATGCCTGTGAGGGGGAGTTAAACACAGTTTTGGAGTAAGCCATCAGGAGTCCTGTGTGTGTGTTTCAGACAGAAAGGTTACTGATGCTGTGAGTTCCTCAATCTCCAATTTTTTTTGTTTTTATTAATTTTTGTCGTCATTTTAAGTCAGAATCCCAATAAAAATAATAGCTCCCTTCTTGGCACCGAGCCACACGATTGACGGAAGAAAAATAGAATAATAGGTGCCTGCCATGCAATGCATGGAGGCAGTGACTGACTGCTCTCCTTATGCATCGCTATGGCAGGCCCCAATAAACAGACATTCTATTAGGTGAAGAACAATATGGCAGGCACTCCTTATGCATTGCTATGGCAGGCCCCAAAAATAGCCGATCTGAGTTGCTTTTGCTCTGGCTCTTTTCTCCAAAGACGTCTTTGACTTTTATGTTTGTCTTCTCACTCAGGTAACGAAATGTACAGTATGTCTCTGTGTCTCTGTAATGCTTTGTCATGTCTTATACTTTCTTCTGATTGGATTAAATTCTGTACTTCTGTGACGTCAACACGCAGTGTTGTGCTTCTGTCCCCGCACGCAGCTCCAAGATGCGGAAAGAATCTGGGACCGGGAAGAAACCAGAGCCAAGTTGTTTTACCTAAATTTAATAGTTATAAAGATTTCTTCCTAACACAGGACAACAGACTACAAGCAATGCTAGTAGCACCAGAGCATGAGGTATTTTTATATTAAATTTGTAGCAGATGGCCGTCTGCTTACATGACCTTATTGAGGAAGTTGTGCCAAAATGGGCCACAGATTTTGGCCAGTCCAACATCAACTTTTTTTTTTACAGTTTTTCCTGTATAAGAGCAAAGTATCATCAGTGTATTTGGAAATTCAAGGGAAATACCATTTTTTCTACCTTTTATGGGTTTTGTATTTATGCTAAATGTGGTCTAACTGTGGATACATGTGTGAATGAAGTGAATAAAGGTACGGGTACATGAGCAAACTTGAATAAAGGAAGAGTCTGTTCTTTTTACAGCAAATGTTTGTGTGGAAACTGAGTTGAGACCAGAGTTTTACATGCACAAGACAATTCAGTTTAATTGAGTTTATTTATGTAGTGCAGAAATACAACAAATGTCTACAGCCTTAACCAATCTGACTTTGTTTTATACAGAAACATAAAGCCAGCTGTATCGAATGATATTGTAATAATTAGAGTTGTTTGTCACAGACAGAAATACGAAGCTGAAGAAGCAAGAAGGATATTGAAAAGGTGAATGGTAAATTACTTGACAATAGACAGGAACCTGGTGCAGCAGTGAGAGGAGGCAGAACAGGTCGACAGAGAAGAAGACTAAACAATCTCTCGTGCGTTATCTGAAGCGCTGACATAGTCGCCATCTTGTTCCCTCACAGACACCAAGACCGGGTTAAACTATTTCACACTGAGCAGGCCTAAAGCCTTGATACTGCAAGTATTTTAGATTAATAATAGGAAATGTCATGAAGCGGAACTCTAAGGTCCCAAAGGGTAGCAAAACATGCACACAAAAATAAGAAAACATCAAGACATTATGTTGTTTATGCTAAGTAACATAAAAAATCTCTTCAAAATACTTTTTTTACGCAACTATCTCTAACACTACTTTATAGGACCTAACAAGATAACTTACTGTAAGCAGCACCTCATACTTAAAAAGCCTGTTGCAACTTCTGACATCATAGCTAGCAGAACCAGAAAGTCTTTGATGTTGTGGTTACTTCCTTCATGGACCTTAACAAGCTCCGCCCAGAAACGCCCCTCGAAAGTCCCACATGACTACATGTCTCATAAGCAAAGCCTCCGTTACTTTGCTTCTATGTGTAAACATGGAATTTTTCATCTCGATTGACTCTCTCCAGAGTATTTCTGAGTCGATTAGGTTAACATTTCTGCCGGATTTTCACAAAATACGTATCAGCCACGACAATGGACAGGGGAATCAACAAGTTCATGTCACCTTTTTTGGACGACATCAAGGTGTTTTAGCCACGCAATGTATCTAACATTGTGCGCGTCACAGCGAAAAGCTACCGAACAGCAGATCCTCACACCAATTTAGCTGTGGACAAGATCACTGACGCCTATTGTTCTTGCAAGGCTGGTGTTAAGGAAGAAAATATTATAAATGACTAAATTTAGGAAAAAACAACTTTGCTCTGATTTTCTTCCTTGTCCCAGGATTCTTTCCCCAGTCTCGGAGACCATGTGAGGAGACAGAGGCATACGCAGCGTGTTGGCGTCACAGAATTGCAGAATTTAATCCAATCAGAAACAAAGTATCAGACATGACAGAGCATGACAGAAAAACACAAAGACATACATTTCGTTACCTGAGTTAGAAGACAGACAAACATTCAAAGACATCTTTGGGAAAAGAGCCAGAGCAAAAGCAACAAAGATCGGCTATTTTCTGAATTATTTATCCCGTGCATCAGATTATATTCCTGTGGGAGTGTTCTTGTTTTTAGCATATTCAAACAAGGCGTCCCTTGTCTCGACCAATTAGAAGTTGTCTCTGACCGTTTTCGAAAATGGTACCTCCCTTCAATTCTGTTCGAGCGATCAAAGAGAAGTTTTCTCTTTTTTTGTTAGTGAAGTTAACCAGAACTCTAAAGTCCTGCTGACTTTTACGACTTTGCAAATGTCTAAGGAGACGTGGCTGGAACTCTCTCCAAATCCAAACAGATAAATAACAAACCGCATGTACGCTTTTAAACAAATATTTCAGTCAATTTTTGGGTAAACTGCAGGTCAATTGCACCAGACTAGGTTATAAATTTAACTATACTCAGTCCATTTCACTAAATCAGGTCACCTCCTATAACCTGAAGATCCTTTTAGTTTTTTAATTTATTTCCTTCAACCATCTGGCTTCATGCCTTCTGAGCAAGGAGAACCACTTCAAAGCATTTCACAAATATCTGTGAAACTCTGGTTTCTCCAGCTCTTCCAGAACCACATCTTTAATTCAATAAAAGGTTGTCTTCCAGAAAGTAATGTGCTTTTCTCTGCTCTTTTCCCAAATCCTTCCTGATATTAAACTCATACAATAACTATAATAACTACAAAAAGTAATTAGATACAATTCCTAATCTGCTTACACCATTCGTATAAAAATTAAACCATCCTAATAATTTTCCAACTACCTTAATTCTACAGGTAAATAATACATTTTTAATCAGAGCATGCAATACTAAGAGTAATCTATATGATGTTAGTAGTTTAAACAGTTTAAAGTTCACAGCTTTAAAGTTCATAAGTTTACAGTTCAATAGTTTAACATGCCAATTGTTTGCTGAAGGCTCTTTATTTCCTGAGACCTGAGTATCTCCTGTCCTCCCAAGATGTCTGAAAAGATAGGAGCCTATACCTCCACAGATATATTGTTTAATAATGTCTTAAAAGATTTTATCCATCCATCACTTGTTCTTTGATATTTTGAACCGCACTTCCTGCCAATTGAACTCACCCACACAAACTTCTTCAAAATTTAAGTAAAAGTAAAACCATCTTTTAGTGTTTAGCTAACTAAACACTAAAAGATGGTTATATTTTCTAAATGCTAGAAACGATTATATTTCCTCAACACTGGTAAGTCGGGCATTTATGGTTTTGATGGTTCAAATGTGCCTAAGCTTTAGACACGGTACTCGGTGGCTAACACGATTAGCGTGGCTAACACAACTACAGTTTAATAGAAAACCTTTTCAGGTAAAATAAAATCTTTACTGTATGTCAGATACGTTACACATTGCATATTGATCTGTTCAGCCAACGTAAGACTGTAACAGACAGACTTCAAGGTGTAGAAGTTGTATGAGTACTGCCATTATGCTGTACTTGGCTAAAAGGTTTTCATAATGGATGTGTTTGTTTTTTCATTCACCAAACACAAAGAAACAAAGCAATAATACTTACACCAGCAGACACTCCCTTGTTCTTATTGAACCTACGATGGTTGAGCTGCAAATGCGGTCGTTAACAAGCTTTGATCCAAGCAAGGCATTCTGTTTCGGATGACACGACATAAACGTAACCTCACTATAAGAATCAATACCGCTTGTTGGAGTTCTTGGAAGAAGTAAAAACAAAACATCAAAAATGCTCCAAATGATATTCAAATGCTAAATGTCAGTATGCTTTCAGAAAGATAAACAGAAAAGTAGAAAGGTCTGATAACTCTCTTTAAAAGTATAAGTTATCCCATAAACCGTAGAAATTACCTTACTCCTTCAACGGATCTGAATTTCTTCCCGAGACACAGAAACAGGCTGTGGAGTCAAATCTGTTTACATTCATAGTGGCAACAGGTTTGTGAAGCTAAACGTATTTGTTTAATGACCTGTAAAACCAGTATTTCTAAAGAAACATGGACACCTGCATTGACATCTTACAAGAATGGACTGGAAAAAAACTGAAGTTTACTTCAACAGCAAAAAGGCTGCAAATACATTTTTCATTAGGTGAAGCATCTTGACAAACAGAAAACAACCACTTTTTTTGTTATGAATTAAAGAAGAACAGGTGTAGTAATGCTATTATACTAAATGAACAGTATAATGCCAAATTTCTTTGCAAACAATTCTAATGAATTTTGTTTAAATAAAGTGAATAAATATTCTTTTGTATAGAAAAGAAAATCACCCCAAAATAATAGGACTTTACAGGTGGCATAATTTAAGGCACTGTTTAATTTTCTCTTGTAAATGTGAAGAAAAAATTCACATAAGGTAGCTCCACCCTTCTAGTGGGTGTGGACAGTGGCATTGTCCTTCCTGTTCATCAAAAGTTTGGTGCATCATCATAAGTTGATCTTCCTTGACTGCCATCAAAGGTAAGACAAAAAGTGGCGCAGCTTCAGAATCCTACAAAAGATTTGTGTCTTCTTTTCTTATTTCCTAAAACGCAGCAGAACTGCAGTAGATGCTTATGTTTTTTCTGATCTTGATGCTGTTGGACTGAGCGTCTCCATCATACGTAGCTGCAATGATGTCAATATTTATGTGTGAACTGTCTTACATGTGTTAATCAGATGTGCATAACTTGCTTTCTGTGGTAAATGATTTGACTATCTTGACTATGTCAAATTGTTAATGCTGAAACATTAATGAGTATATGGGTTTTCCTAATACTCATATTTGAATTGCCTTGTTGCTGAAAATGTGCTATATAAATAAAATTACCTTACCTTAATAAAATTGAACAAAATGCACAAAGCTGTTTTTGATTTAGTGTCTACCATAGATCAGTAAGTTACAAAAGTCATATTTACGAAGGTAGACAAAAACATAAAGCATAACAGTTTATTAATAAGCTGCATACACAGTAAAGTCATTCCAGTTAAACCTGTTGAACAGTTGCTGTGGGTCCTTTTTGATTTGATCTACAAAACAATAGATGACTTATATAATAACTTGATCATTCAAACATCTGGGTTTGGGTTTAAAGCTCCAGTATGTAACATTTATTAAATATATAATGTGCACCAATGTGCTGATGGTGGAGAAACAATTTACCATTCCAGGAATACAGTTTGTCTGCCATTATCGATGGTTGTGCTAACTAGCCTGAGCATTCGTGCCAAGTTCTGTGATGACGAACCAACCGTAGCGAAGCAGACAGAGAGGGGGAGGGCGTGAGAGCGTGAACAAGAGGGTGACTGTCTGTTTCTGACTAAACATTAAACAGTTGCTCTTAAATTAGCAAGAGTTCCCCTGTTTGTCTCACAACTTCCTCCTGGCCCGAGAATGTTTTATTGGGAAAACATTCCCTGTTGCTCTGGATGCGAGACTGTGTTCTCTGCTGCCTGCCACACAGAAGACTGGAATTGTGAGCTCCACTTCAGCCAAAACTTTACAATCAAGTGACGTTTCTCCAGATGATATGCTCAAAAATTGACAAGACCCTTTGTAGAAGGAGTTTCCGGATCCCTCAAGCCCCTCGCTTCAGCAGGAGGAAGTCTTGCATCATGTGCTCTGTCTGCACCAGTGGTTCTCTAAACATCTCTTCAACATGCTATCAACTCCCAGATAGCGAGACCCATGAGACCAAGGCAGAGATGAGGCTCTGTTTGGAATTTTTTTTTTGATTGATTGATTGATTGATCTACCTCCATGTTGTGTTCTGTGCTTGAAGATGAAAATGTCTGTGTTTGCACCAAATGGTCAGATGTGTAAATTGTAATCTGACCTACACCTACTGATTATTTGTCTCCATTTGTCTCTATTATGACATAGTGAGGTTTAACAAATGTATAATAAATATTTTTGTAAAAGTTACACACTGCGGTTTTAAGAGCTCAGAAAAAAACACACATCACACGTGATATCAATGTTCATAATAAGCAGTATGTAAATGTCTCTTCACGCTTTTTATAAAATCTGTAGACATGTGTGGTGTTTAAAGTTTGTCTGTCTCATTTGTTTATGTTGCATGCTCAAGTGTTGGAGCCAATCTGAGGAAGACCTGCTAATTCAAGATTGACCAAACCTCACTGGTTCATCAAGAAAAAAAATCTAATTGTCTTTAGGGATCAGCATATTTGTTCGTGTTACGTTGATTCAGAAGGGGCTTTGAGTGGATCTCAGCATGTTACCAACAGGTTTGTAAAGCAAAGTCAACAAGGAAGTGTCACTGTTCAAAATGAATCAGAAATATTAGGGTTGGTCTTCTTGGTAGGATGAACATTCAGAGAACCTGTTTTACATTATGCCTAAGAGACAAATCAGTCATTAAATTAGATCAGTTTCAGTTAGATGACTCATGAGATGTAATCATTCATCATGGCTGTTCTTGTTTCTGTGCTCTTCTCAGGACAGAGCAAGCCATCGGGAACTATGCACAAAATCCTTCGACCGCTTCTGTTCAGTATTTTTATCCTCGGATGTTTTGTGACTGCCTTCTTGATGTATTTTAAGCCATCCACCAGCTGGTTAAATGGTCCATTAGAGTCATCTGATTCCTCAAATCATGTCAAGCATGTCTTTGCAAAGAGTAACAAAAACATGACTACCGTTCTTGTTTGGCTGTTGCCCTTTGGAAAAACCTATGAAATGAACATCTGCAGCTCTGCCTTCAACATCGAGGGCTGCTTCATCACAGCGGACAAAAACTTCTACAACAAATCGGACGGGGTCGTCATCCACCACAGAGACATTGCTAGGGACCTGTCCAACCTGCCGACGTCCCAGCGTCCCCCGTTCCAGAAATGGATCTGGATGAACTTTGAGTCGCCGTCAAATTCAGCCCAACTTCCCGGGATTAACAACTTGTTCAATCTGACTCTCAATTACCGTCAAGATTCTGACATTCAAGTGCCTTCTGGGTCTATTGTACCAGCAGATATTGTGGAGGACTTTGTACCACCAAGCAAAAACAAACTGGTCTGCTGGATTGTCAGCAACTGGAGTCCCAATTATGCGAGGTCAAAATATTACAACGAGTTGAAGAAGCATATTAAAATTGAAACATATGGACGTGCCTTTAATAACTACATCTCTAACAAAGATTACATCCCTACTATGGCCAGTTGTAAGTTTTATTTGTCCTTTGAGAATTCAGCCCACAAAGACTACATCACTGAAAAACTCTACATCCCCCTCTCAGTGGGCACAGTGCCGGTGGTTCTTGGCACGACCAGAGAAAACTACAAGAACTTTGTTCCAAGAGACGCTTTTATCCACGTGGATGATTTTAAGTCACCCAAAGAGCTGGCTGACTACCTGCTTCTTCTGGACAAGAACCGAGAAATGTACCTTGGGTACTTTAAATGGAGACGCCACTTTAAAGTATACAGAGTCAATTCCTGGGCAGAGCACACATGTAAGACCTGTGATTATTTGAAGCGACACAAAGAATATAGGGCTTTCAAAAACCTCAACAAGTGGTACTGGGGCTGATGGTATTGAGATGGGCTAGCCTGAGCTCACCACCTCCTTGTAAATCAGCACTCAGTATTCAAAACGTGATTATTTTTTGGACAACCTGAGCCATTTGAAGCATTGCAAAGAAAACTTCTCTTGTAATGAAGTCAAGCAACGTAGTTTAAAGCTGTTCTGCTGTCATTAAGCATATTGTTTTAAGTTTACATTAGAACTGAGGATCCAACAGATACTTGTCCTATTGTTTGACGAAATATGTGCTTACTTATATGTGCCTGATCCATTGTTTAAAAGTTTCGTCCTTCCAGTCATCGTTCTTTTAATTTCTGTCTTCGTATTATTTCTACTTGATGTCCTCAATATCTTTTCACCATCTTTACTTTCTACCTCTTTCCTTCTGGTCTTAGGGTTATGTATTTTGTGTGAATATTTCATAAAATATTTTTGTGCAAATTAATTTTAATTAGTTGAAAACCAATTTTGGTCTCGTTCTAAATTCCTTTAAAAAATAGCTATAATTTTTACACTTGCAGTTTATGTGACAGCATTACATCATTTTGTTGGTTATGGGCTTTATTCTTTGTTCTTTTTTATTGTTTTGCTTTTAGTAGATTATTAGTTTTTATTGGTCTAGTTTAGTTGAGAGAACAGATCAGTGAGTTTGATGATAAAATTACTTCTCAGCTTAAAAACTATTTTTACAGCATAGTAAAAATGTTAATGTGTCAAAACACCCAAATTATGAAGCTCAAATCGCCAGATATTTTGTCATGTCCTGGCTGCAGAATGAAAACTGACCAAGTTAAGCATGTACAAGTAAACGTAACTTTCATCTTATTGTTCCTTTAAAATGTGTGTTTATTTTATGTTATTGCACTTAAAAGAAGTAAAGAAGGTAAGATAAATATTCACTGCAGACCTGGTTCTTTCTTCTTTTTTATAAAACAGCAAAGAAGTGCATTTGCACCTTTTACAGATGTTGCTGAGCTGGGCATCTCCACCAACAACAAAAATAATAATAATAGCTTTTTATTAGTGTAACAAATGATGTGGCACATTATTGTGCAAACTGTCCTAGGAAAATGAATAGTTGTAACATTTTAATCAATGAGCGATGAAGTCTAAATTAAACTAAGACAATATGCAACTAACAAGTAACTAGGAACAAAAAAAATAAGATAGAGCTACTATTTCAAATTAACGCAGTTCAACCAGTTAGGCAGTGCGTGGGAATATTTTAATGACTTCATAATTAAGCAACGGTTTCAGACAAAAACAAAGATAATGATCCTGACAGTTTCCAGTGATGCTGGAAAACTGGTTTCCATACTTTAAATCCAGGAATAATGACTCTGGTATGCTACAAGGTGGATCCACCCATCCTTAAATACTAAAGGTACGCAGGTTGGCAAAAGAACAAAAGCCATAGATCTTGTGAAGATACAGGTTGAAACTGCCAAGACAGGGTGTCTTGTACCAACATTGGTTGAAAAGGACATTGGTTCTAGCGCAAATGGGACAAATCAGCAATTACCCTGAACCAGTGGTTCCTAACCTTTTTTGAAGTACAGAACCCACCAGTTGCATATGCGCATTCACCGATCCCTTCTTATCCCCCACTCCCACCCTCGACACACAAAATACTTTGCCATATTCTGATTTAGTAATATAATTATATTAGCTATGTAACCACCCCTATGCCACTAGAGGCAGTACAACCCCGAAAAGATGCGACTAAGGAGCAGATTTAGACTATAGAATTAGGTAAAAACGGTGAGCTTTGCTGAAGTAAATAAAGACAAGTTCAAATCCCTGCTGACAGTGGAGCTCCTTCAATCAGTGCTCCTCCGCAGCTCTGATTGGCTAAGCAATGTAACCTGATCCTCTGCAGCAAGTGATGGCAAAGCGGGGCATCATCACGACTTTACACAAGTGTGTCTTTACCTCCGCGGCAGAGGCTCCGCCGAACCCCTGAGACCGACTCATCGAACCCCTGGGGTTCGATCGAACCCAAGTTAAGAACCACTGGTCTAAACATACAGCCAAAGGGCTTGAAGGAAACAAAGTCAATGTTTTAAATTTAAAAATGTGTATGACAGTGAGGAGACCTACCAACCTGGCTCAGTTATGCTAGTTCTGCTAGGGGAAATATGCTGTAAATCCAGCAAACAATGGACCCTACCCCAGCCGGGCCTTTTCATTAGCTAATGCCCATTTTATGTCACAGCGCAGCTATCACATGGGTTACTGTCTCGCAAACTCAAGCTAATATACATTGTGGACTACCGAACTGACAGAAAGTTTTTGCGTCAGGACTCGAAAAAAAATGATTCTCTGTCAGTGAGGTATCTGTACAGGCAATGTCAGGTATCCTGATCGTGTTTGTGGAACTAAATTCACAGTTTTCCAAAATCTGAAACGGAAAGCCTTGCTTGGATTAAACTTTTTCACGACCACATTTGCAGCTCAACCGTCCTACGATCAATAAGTACAAAGCCCTGGTAAAAAAAAAAGCATCCTTTAGTATACTAAATTTTAACATACTTTAGTATACTTTTATCGATGTACTTCAATTGTTCTATTTTGGAACAACTTATTTTGTACTTAGTATACTTTAGTCGTGTTTAAATTGTTTAAAATTACAACTAATAGTATACTTTAGTATACTACATGTACATTTTTGGAACAACTTCAAGTATACTTAGAGTGTACTTAAAGTATACTTTTTAAATTTCATATTTCAGAGCTTTATTATATTTTGATATAATTATTATATATTTTGAGTGTTAATTATATAATTATGTCTCAAAATTATATTAAATATACTTCAAATATATTTTAAATATACTATTAATATGATAATGTATTTAAATTACACTTCATTTTTATTTTTGATTTCCTGCTATTGATAATAAACTACAGTTTTAATTACTCTTAATTCGTCTTTATTCCTACTTTCCTATTTTGTAAATGACATGCATAACTACACTACAGTACTTACATTGTTTTAGGCTAAAATTACATGGAAAGATTAATTACACAAGATGCCCAAGATAATTCAAATATTTTTTATTACAGGCATTTTAAAATTGTCCAATTTTACTCACAACTTTATGAACTTTACATTAATTATCAGTTTACACATCAAAAGTGAACACATGAAAATGTAAGTGTGACATTAAAACATGAAAGTGAGGATCAACGACAGAACATTCCTGTTCACTGCACCTTACAGAAACCTACAAAAAGAACAATAGAGCAGTTAAACAGAGAAAGCATTTGTATTTAAAGAGAACAGAAAAATGGCAAATAAAAAATAATACTTACAATTTCAAGACGTTGTGGGCTCGCCATGCGACATCAGAAGAACTGATGATGATTGAGACCAGATGCCTGGGGTGGAAAAACATTTCCGCGTGTCTTCTTTGCCTGTTTATGTTAGAAGTAGAAAAAAATGTTTAGCAATGTCATAGTCAGTTGATGTTGGCATTAACTATGAAGCTGTTTTAAGTGTGGACTTAAGGAGGCAAACTACCTTAAAATCTTTCCATCCATGATCTGAACACACTGATCCTTGCAGGGTGGTGAGGGGGGCTGGTGGTGCCCATCTCCAGCAGCCATCAGATGAGAGGCAGGTTCACCCTGGACAGGTCACTTACAGGGTCCTGAAAGTCAACAACAAATAAAAAAAAGAAAGATAAATGTTAGATTAACAAGAAGAGAAAAATTCTTTCCAGTTATCTTTAAATCAAATCATGTTTACTAAGCACTTAGTGTTGGTAACAGCAGTTTTGGTTGTTGAAAATGTAGCTTACATAATGAAGACGATGTGGAGGTTCATCCTGAGAGCTGGTTGGTGATCTGGTGGAGTCAGAGCTTCTTCTGAGACAGAAAGTCTTTAGGTTTTCTAACACCTTATTTCTCTTGCTTCCTCTTTCATCTTCATTTGCTTAGTTAGACTGCAAACATATGTTGAAAATAAAATCATTGATGAACGAGTTAGAACAACAACCTCACAATATCAAAGTCTCTCTGTCTTATGGAGCTTAATTAAAACCAGGTTAGTTTATGAATTAAAGTATAAGTTGCAACAAACAGCCTCCTTGCAGTTATAACATGAAGCTGAATGATTACTATAGTAATAATCATACAAGTCACAAAAAATTGATAAAATAATTATTTAAGAAACCAGCATAAGTAATATATCTTTACTGCACTGTTTATAATTAAATGAAGATAATTAATAATCAAACTTACCACCAGCTAGCAACACTTAGCAGCCTTTGTCCCTCCGGGCTCCTTTTGTGACACACATTTCATTTCCATCGGTTTTTGTCAGTTGTGTTGTCGTCTAACTCGGACTAGGACGTCAAAAGCTTGAATTTAACAAAATTAATAACTACTGTCAAGGCCTTCTCTACTTTTAAGGCAATATTATGTGAGTAAAAATGGCGAATTTGAACAGTATCTGTTATCTTCCCTGTTTCGTTTTTTCTTCTCTTTGTGGCGTTTTTACATATATGAAAGTGTGCAATACCTCCACCATCTGGTCTGGAGTATGAACTGGAGTTAATGTCGTTGATTATAAGGTTTTACGTCACACGTCTGAAAATTGATTGGGTACTTTCTTAAAAATTATATCATGATTATCCTTTTTTTATTGTATGCAATTTTAATAAATAGTAAAAGTCTATTAAGGCACTTAAAAGTTCATACATATTCATTCAGATTTTGTTCACTTAAAGTATACTTTTATTTAATATATTAAAAGTGTATTTTGGTACAGTTATGTTTAAGTGTGCTTAAATAATTTTGAAATTGGTACAAGTGTATTTTTAGTATACTTCAAATATACTTAAAGGTAGTACACTTGATAATTAGTATCCTTTTTTTACCAGGGAGGAGTGTCTGCTGGAGTAAGTATTATTGCTTTGCTTTCTTTGTGATTAGTGAATGAAAAAAAATAATCAATAATAAACATCCATTATGAAAACCTTTTAGCCAAGTACAGCATAATGGCAGCACCGATACAACTTTTACACCTTGACGCCTGTCTGTTACAGTCTTACGTTAGCTGAACAGATCAATATGCAATATGTACCGTATCTGACATACATTCAAGATTTTATTTTACCTGAAAAGGCTTTTTCCTAAACTGCAATCATGTTAGCTATGCTAATCATGTTAGCCACGCTAGCACCGAGTACCGTGTATAGGTCCTAGGCACATTCGACCCTTCAAAACCATGAATGTCCGACTTACCCAGCCTTGCAAGAATCAGTGCATCAGTGATCTTGATGCACTGAATCAGGCATCAGTGATCTTGTCCACAGCTGTATTTATGCTGAGGGTGTGAGGATCTGCTGCTTTTCTCATCAACCCCTAGCTTTTCACTGTAACACACACAATCTTGAAGGCATCGTGTGGCTCAAACACCTTGATGTCGTCCAAAAAAGATAACATGAACTTGGTAGTTCCCCTGTCCACTGTCGTGGCTGATATTTTGTGAAAATCCGGCAGAAATGCTAAACTAATCGACTCAGAAATACTCTGCAGAGTCAGTTGAACGAAAAATATGACATATGACATCTAACTTAAAGCAAGAGACATTTGGTCGTATCTTACTTTAGACAGTGAGGGGAAAAAAGTTGTGTGTCTTTGTTAGGTGTATGTAAACTCCTGGTTTCAACTGTTTGTTGTTGAGAGATAAACAGAAGCTTCTAGCATCAAAAATATGACATGAAAACTAAGTTTAAGTGTTAGTGTCAAAGAAAAAGCCTTGGTAGGTTTATAAATATAAGAAATGGAGAGGACAGGATTTTTTATAAAATCCTACTTTGATTACAATAGCCAAGCGATCAACTCAGAAATATTTCAATAAACTTTTAAAACTTTAATGTGTTTGTCAGTTAATGATCAGTAAAAAAATAACCCTCATTTTGTCATGATGACTGCATTTGTTAAAGTGCAAGTGCAGGCATGTTTTCATGGTGCAGAAACCACTTGCGTAAATCTAAACAACCCACAGAATGTGAAAACGGTTAGAAAGGAAACTTGTTCAAACGTGATACTGAGGAACTGAAGTGATAATATTTAAATCAGGCACTGAAGAAAATAAAATATATACTGTTGATATTCATGATGTCAGCTTTGAAGAGTATAGAAGTCACATTGTATGGTAGTTTAAAACTGTCATGAACAATTGTGTGCTGTTAGAGCCATATCGTCAGATTGAGGGGAACAGACTGACTGCTTCACACTCACTGGAATGACATCACTGGAAAAAAAAAAGATAAGACCTTGAGGTTCCTGACCTCCCATCTATCCATCCATTTTCGAAAGCTCCTCCGGGGTAACTCCGGAGGAGCTGTCTCTCGGCTGGCCAAGGTGTTCCCAGGCCAGCCGAGAGACATATCCCTCCAGTGTGTCCTGTGTCTTCCCCGAGGCCTCACCAGGGAGGCATCCAGGAGGCATCCTGACCAGATGCCCGAGCCACCTCAACTGGCTCCTCTCGACATTGAGGAGCAGCGGCTCTGCTTTGAGTCCCTCCCGGATGAGCGAGCTTCCCTCTCTCTAAGGGAGAGCCCGGCCACCCTGCGGAGGAAACCCATTTCGGCCACTTGTATCCGTGATCTCGTACTTTCGGTCATGACCCAAAGCTCATGACCATATATGAGGGTGGGAACATAGATCAACCGGTAAATCGAGAACTTCGCAGGTTCCTGACCTGTGCACCCTAATATTCAAGTCCACAACAGGCCAGAAGAAAGTGATCTAAATAGTGTATTGTATCTGAGACCGTATGTTGAATTTTGAGATATGTTGACTTAAATGCATCATAAAAGGGCAGAGGAGTGTAATAAATGTCAAACCAGAGCTATATCTCTGTATCCATGTTAAATAAAATGTGCTAAATCTGTTATTTCTTGTTTTCTGTTTCCATGCTCACCTGAAGGTGGCATCGTTAGGAAGACCTGCGGATTTAAGATCAACAAAACCTCCGCAGATCATCAAGGACACATTTTCTTGACACTAAAACCACCTTAGTGTTTCTGAGTGCTGGACAACAGATTTGTTCAAATAGCACCAATTCATAAAGAGTTTGTGTGGATCTAACCATGGAGCCAACAGGTCTGTATGCAAAGCGATTAAACAAGTTTTTCTTTTCTGAATTTATGTGAGAACAGGGTATATATTGAATGCAACTGTTTTTTTAAATATGCTAAAAATAAATTATTTGCTGTAAGAACCTGCAGTAAATTGAGGAATATTGACAATTAATAAGTTTCATGATTTTTTCTTGTTTTGGTGCACTTCTTAGGACAGAGCAAACCATCTGGATCTTTTCACAAAATCCTCAGACTGGTTCTCCTCAGTGTTTTTATTCTTGGATGTTTTGGGACTATCTTTTTGATATATTTTAAGCCATCGACCACCTGGTTAAACTATCTATTAAAGTCATCAGATTCCACAAAGAACATCCAGCATGTTTATACCGCAACCAATGACAAAAACATGACAACAGTTCTTGTCTGGTTGTGGCCCTTTGGAACAAAATATGATACAAACGTCTGCAGCTCCATCTTCAACATCGACGGCTGCTTTGTTACAGCAGACAGAAACTTCTACAACAAATCGGACGGGGTCGTCATCCACCACAGAAACATTGCTGGGGACCTATCCAACTTGCCGAAATCACAGAGGCCTTCCTTCCAGAAATGGATCTGGATGAACTTGGAGTCGCCGTCAAATTCAGCCCAGCTTCCTGGGATTAATAACTTGTTCAATCTGACTCTCAATTACCGTCGAGATTCCGACATCCAAGTGCCTTATGGGTCTGTTGTACCAGCAGATACTGTGGAGGACTTTGTACCACCAACCAAAAACAAACTGGTCTGCTGGATTGTCAGCAACTGGAGTCCCAATTATGCGAGGTCAAAATATTACAATGAGTTGATAAACCATGTTAAAGTTCAAACGTATGGACGTGCCTTTAATAAGTACATCTCTAACAAAGATTACATCCCTACTATGTCTAGTTGTAAGTTTTATTTGTCCTTTGAGAACTCAGCCCACAAAGACTACATCACTGAAAAACTCTACATCCCCCTCTCTATGGCACAGTGCCGGTGGTTCTTGGCACGACCAGAGAAAACTACGAGAACTTTGTTCCAAGAGACGCTTTTATCCACGTGGATGATTTTAAGTCACCCAAAGAGCTGGCTGACTACCTGCTTCTTCTGGACAAGAACCAAGAAATGTACCTTGGGTACTTCAAATGGAGACGCCACTTTAAAGTATACAGAGTCAATTCCTGGGCAGAGCGCACATGTAAGGCCTGTGATTACCTGAGACGGAAGAACGAATACAGGGCATTTAATAACCTTAACAAGTGGTACTGGGGATGATGGACCGCGCAGCACTCATCACCTCTTCACAATGTTGTACTCAGAGAAAAGTCCAACTGATAATTTAATGGAATATTTACATGTAAAGTTAAACGTGAAGGTGGTTTATTATTTTTGGGAACAATGTTTGTACGTCATTTAGATGTTATTTTTTATGTCAGATTTGCATGTCTAATGCCGGCTATATATCTTTGTGTGAAGAATTATTGAAGCCACTTTCATAATTGTGTACATGGGTGTGATAAAGAGAACTGGATTGTTAACTGATCAATCAATCAATGATCAGTAAATGGGATTTGGTTTACATAGTCTCATTATTTGCTCAAATTTGTTTCCTCATATGTGAAAGATATTGGTTTTTGTAATATTTACCTCAATTGAAAGTGGAGATCCCAGCAGTGGGTGGAAGTTGTTGTTAACGCAATAGTGTTGTTTGGTTAGAAGATGCACTTCTTTACTTTATTTCTTTACTTTGCACTTCTTTTCTGCAAGGGTCTGGGTCCCTATCCAGTGTGATGAAGTTGCGACTGGATTTTTGAAGAAATAAATTGTGCTGTATATATGTTTAATATTTAAATCTTCTTGTAAGAGTGTGGTAGGCAAATGGAGCAGTGATGTAACTTTGTTGGTGATGCTTTATGCAATTAAGAGGTTTTAGGTAAAAACTGAGAGACACTTAAGCAGGACAACAGACTACAAGCAATTTTAGTGGTGCCAGAGCATGAGGTATTTTTATATTCAATTTGTAGCAGATGGCAGTCAGGTAGCCTGAGAGAAGAAGACTAAACAATTTCTCATGCGTTATTTGAAGCGCTGACATAGTCGCCATCTTGTTCCCTCACAGACACCAAGACTGGGTTAAACTATTTCACACTGAGCAGGCCTAAAGCCTTGATACTGCAAGTATTTTAGATTAATAATAGGAAATGTCATGAAGCGGAACTCTAAGGTCCCAAAGGGTAGCAAAACATGCACACAAAAATAAGAATACATCAAGACTTTATGTTGTTTATGCTAAGTAACATAAAAAATCTCTTCAAAATACTTTTTTTACGCAACTATCTTCTAACACTAACAAGATGACTTACTGTAAGCAGCACCTCATACTTAAAAAGCCTGTTGCAACTTCTGACAACATAACTAGCAGAACTAGAAAGTCTTTGATGTTTTGGTTACTTCCTTCATTGTGTGCATTCTTGTCTTCAATTTGAAAGGGTTGTGAGTACCCTTTCAAATTAAAAGTGTATTCACAATAGTTATCCTTCCAAGAAATTGATTTTTTTTTCCTCAGATTTTTTTTCTTCCTGCCTCTTCCTGCCTCTCTGTGCAACGTGAGCAGGGGCGTGTTATAGGGGGGGAAAGTGATGACAATTCTAGGGACCCTGACCAACAGAGGGCATCCCAGAATTTAATTATTTATTTTTTGTTCATAGAAATAAAAAATAAATTAGGGCCCTGTCAATTATAAAATTAATCATATTGTATTTTCAAAGATTGTTTTTAGCAGTAGAATTGTAATATTCCACTCCCAGATCAAAAAACAAACATCCATATTTGCCCTGAAACCGTTAAATGGTTCGCTCCTGCTTGGAGCACTTGAAAGTGACAGTGGATGATTGCGGCAGCAACTATGATCCTAAGAAAAGTTATAAAATCAGGTTTTCAAAAAAGGAGTGAGGGAAAAAGACAAGGACGTTAATTTATAACCCAATTTTTCTCAGAGAGAGGTGGATAGACTATGTGAGATTATCAACCATTTAGCATAGTTAGCTTAGCTACAAACTACTGTTTACCTCCTTTTCACTAGCATTTAATTAATTAAAATAAATTACCAACATATTCATGTATTTAACTTGCCCCTTGTACTTTTTACCACTTAACAACAGATGTGTCAGTCAGCACGTTCATCCTGACCAATCCTCTCCTGAGTTAAATTAAAGCTGCATTATGTCACTTTTATATAAACATTTTTTCACATATTTTTTAAAACTGTCATTATGTTGTGACAGTATGATATGAGAGGTAATCTGTGAAAAGGAGATCTGTGGCAGGAGAATTTTTGTGCTGTCAATCACCATCTCATGTGGTGCTGCTCATCCTTCCTCTCCCTCGATTTGTGCCATGCTTGCAGCTAGCATAGCACAGAGCTATGCAGATTCAAACTGTGAATGCTCAGTTTAGTTAGCATAGCTACCAATGACAGCAGATCATTGGTAAGTTGTTTCTCCACCATTAGCACATTTAGCAGTGAGTGAATGAGGATAATTGACAGTGCTAATAGCATCCTACTAGTTCTGATTGGTGTTTTGGTCAGAATATTGCATTACTTTAACCAGTAATAGTAATTCAGGAAGAAGGTGGAGGAGACTAATTGTTTGCACAGAATATCTGTCTCATAGCAAACTGCTATGACATTGTTACAGCTTCAACAAATATGGAGAAAACATATTTTTTAGTAAAGTTATGTACTGCAGCATGAATAAAATTCATATTGGTGAATAACTACATAATTCATGTATTCATTAATTATGTAATAATAGAAAAGAAAATATCGACTAAGACAAACCTAAGAATAACAAACATGAACTGATCTCACACAATGAACACAAAAGGGAATTTGTAAACAATGGCTAGCCTTCACAAAACAAGGAGGCCAGGGGTAAAATACAAAGACAAACAATAAACAATTAATTCAAGCCAACAAATTAAAACTATAACACAAATGTGGAGTCAAAATCAGATCTGGTCAAATCAGGACTCAATAGGTCACATGAACTTCTTCTTTTGCCCCAACAGTTCAATCTTCATGCTCTCTTGCATTTGTTCCTGTTACCCTCATAATTAGTGGTTTTCTTATGATAAGCATCTATCTATTCATTCCCATTTCTTTGAGTTCACTTCACATTGTGTGTGACACTGCATGTGGAAATGCTCTTTCTTTCACTATTGAAAGTCCTAATGTTTTTCTTCAATCTGATGTCATAAAACGCATTAGTAAGGAATGAAGAACATGCCAACAGAGATAGCCAACACTTCTCAAGAGGCTAATCAAGAACTGAAGCTATGAATCCTACAGGCTTTATGCAATGAGTTCACTGGGGGGCAACTCTCACCAGGGAGAAAAGCTATTACATGTCTTACACTGCGCCACAACTGTTTCAGAGACTAGCTTCATGCAAATTACACAAATCTGCTCAGCATGGTCATTGGGCCTATTCTCTTCTTGAGATTTTTTATTACAAAATGATATCTTGTTCATAAAAACTCCGAAGTGCTAATTTGAAGGAAGTTACATAAAAAAAGTATCTGAATAAATTCTCTCATTATTTTAACTTTTCTTTGTGACAAATACAATCCTTTTTTTAGTTCAAGCTGAGCTACAACAGGAAAGCAATTTTAAAAAGGATGAGGGACTAACTACACTGAACTTAAATGTTCATCTAAAGCTGCATTAAGCCAAACGTAAACTTAACTGCTACAGAATAAAAGAAAATAACATGTAAATCCAGCTGCCGGACCAAGACAAACATCTGAGGGCTAAGCTAACCAGGACTTTAACAGTTCGACTGGCTAGCTTCACTGACAACGTTTGACGATAGACAGCAATAGACAACGACAAGGACCCGACGAGCAATACAGACAACAGGGGAGACTAAATACACATGAGGTTATCAAGGGAACGAGACACACCTGGGAAACAATTAACGGGGAAGACGCAGAGACAGGGAACAGGACTACACAGAAAACTCAAAAATAAACACACAGAAACACAGACCCTGACAGTTTCTTTTGAGGACCATGAAACTGGTGGGTTTTTTTTGACATATTCAAGTTCAACTTGTACAATTTATAGTTCATGTAACAAAACAAATCCAAACTGATTTTAAAAAAAAATTCAAATGTCTGCACAGTATTATTCATCAAAGTTCCTGAAGGGATTACCGGCCATTTTCTCATATGTCATTGGGCATAATTAATCATCTCAACTTAATTAACCCGACTTGGAAACAACTTTTGGCAGCTATCCCAAGATGCTGTGAAAATAAAAGCACAGATTACATATATTCACAGCTGTAGTCATTATTTGTAATGAACACTGACTGCATATAATACAGACAAAATGTCAATATGTCTGCTTGTATTTTATGTAAACATACAGAATTTCTGATACTTTGTAATTTTAATCTTTATGCATTGTACACTCCATTCATCATGTGTGTCATTAAACTTCAACCAAAAACATTCACCTTTACCAAAGCCTACAGGTTTGAAAGATAAAAATGAATCTTTTGTATCACAGGTGAGTTAAAATTGAGCATTTGGTTTTCTGTGTGGACTGCACAGTGGCGCAGTTGGTAGAGCTATTGCTAGCAGCAAGAATGTTCTGGGTGTGATTCCCAGCCCTAGTCTTTCTGCATGGAGTTTGCGTGTTCTCCTTGTGCATGCGTGGGTTTTCTCTAGGTACTCCGGTTTCCTCTCCAAAAACATGACTGTCAGGTTAATTGGCCTCTCCAAATTGCCCCTAGGTGTGAGTATGTGTGTATGGTTGTCTGTCTCTGTGTTGCCCTGTGACAGACTGGTGACTTGTCCAGGGTGAACCCGCCTCTCGCCCAGAACGTTAGCTGGAGATAGGCACCAGCAACCCTCCCACCCACACTAAGGGACAAGGGTGTGAAGAAAATGGATGGATGGATGGATGGATGGATGGAAGGATGGATGGGTTTTCCGCATGTCAATTTAGTTCCTGTGTTGTGTCCTCGATAGCTCCCAGCTGTGTCTCATGCTCCTTGATTACCCCTTGTGTATTTAATCCCACCTATGTTCCCAGGTCCATGTCGGATCCTTGTCTCATCATGTTGTGTTGTTGACTACCGGTGCTGCCAGAGTTTGAGTTTATGCTCACCTGTGCTGCCTGGACTTCTCTCTGCTCTTCTTTTGCTCATCATTACACTACAATTGTTCACCACAACCTGGGTCCACCGTGCCTATCTCGCCACCAAAACCCACAAAACATGACACGTTATTCAAAACTCCACAAACTACGTGGATACAAGTCACCGATCTCGTCATCCATTCAGAATCACACCCTCTCTTTTGCTCAGGACTGCTGGGAATTGGGATGAGTTAGTGATGGCACTCACAAGGCCTTGCTGAAGGGATTTATGGTTTTGTGAGACTGCAGACTGAAAAGATTGTACATCCTTGCCTCCTGCAGCCCCCTGTGTGACTATCCTGTTCAGCTGAAAATACTGTGTTGAAAGCGAGCCCTCCACATGGCAGCAGAGCACAGAGGCCTTCAGAAGGACAGGTTTGTGTGACTCCTCTCATTAACTACTAAAGCTGCCCCTCATTCCAGCCTGATGGGAGCCACTTATGTTATCATCACCATGCCAACCAGCTGTCAGCTTTGGTGCAGCAAAGCTTTTGCACTTCACACAGATGCATCTGTGTCATGCTGATCTCTCGCCCCGCCGCAAAGAAGTCGCCACCACAGTCGATGCTTTTCTTCTCCGGACGGCCTGATTTAGGCAAAAAGGAGCAGCTGACACCTTATTGTAAAGCTTGAATAAATTAAGAGGACATCCGAGTCCAGGTCAAATAAAGGTCTATTTACTGGACCTAGACAGTCTGCATACAAAATCTTTTGGCAGCTGCACACTGGTCGAGTTCAGGCGATTGACAGACAAAAAGGAACATGCAAAATCAGCAACCCCCTTTTTGCTTAGTAGGGTTGGCACCACCACCTGTGCAGGTTAATATTACAAGAGGCGGATTTTTCTGCAGAGGAAAATCACAAACAAGAGCCCCCATGTAGGTTAATGTGTAAAAGTTACCACATGATAATCTGGGGGTTGTTGACATGCTATGTATTTTACGTGACTTTAACTCGCAAATCCATGATTATTTTTATTTGATGGGGAAATATAGGTCATTCCCTCTTTGCTTCGATGTCACATGATGACAGATGTGCAACAGTAAAAGATTAGGAGACACAATGTTGCAGTTGTCATGTAGTCGCTTCAGGGTTTACTTAACGTCTGCACGGCTTTTGTGCTCATCAATCACTCATCTAGACACCAGAGGAAGAGAGGATTTCATACGCTGATAAATTAATCTTAATCATCATGTAGCTCTGCATAATCCAGAGAATCTGTCCACTTTGAAATAAAAAAAAGACATCTCGAGTAGGGAATGACTTCAGGTCAGATACAGTTATTGTGCAGAGAGTCTTGCATAACATGTTTGTGGGTCAAAAATAACTTAGCCCTGCGCCTTGGAGGTTGGAAGATGCAACCCACATACAGTGCAGAACCGTGTTCCAGTATCACAGGCGGAGCCAAGAAAAGGGTTTCAGTCGTTACCAGTGCATAAGTCCAGATACTTCTCTTTACGACAGGTTGTGATGAGGTAAATGTCAAATGAAGACACAGGGGAACAGAGTTCATCCTCAAAGAATTTCATTCCTCTCTGCCTCATCCTTCTCTTTGACCTCCCTGTGTGCATCTGTGAGGGATTAGGCTTGTGGTTTTCCCAGGCTATTTTGGACTCCACCCCCCAACCCTCATATTGTCGTTGGAAAACTGATAAAGATGCATGTATCGGGTCTCAACAGAAATTAGTTGTTCATCATCTTTGACGTGAATGTTTTATATTTTTTTATGCAGCACACCAACACATTGTATGGCAGATAACTATGAAGTGGAAGAAGAAGTGCATCTGGTTTAAAAGTCTTACAAATAAAAATCTGAAAATTACATTTGTTTCCATCACTCCTGACTCAGTGCAATGTGTGCTCTCCATTTTCAATAGAATCAGAAAGAAAACCTGGATGGTTTTCTCATAATTCTTTACGGAATATCTCAGCATAGATCTGAAGAGTTAGAGGCCGTACATGAACAGAAATTTTCCAGTCGTCTCATTTAGAATTATGTCCGAACTTTGGCTGACCTTTTCTAACAGAACTATGCCCTTTGACCTGATCTACACCAGAGCAGCTCTGGCTGTGTGTTCAGGGTCACTGTCATGAAAAAGTAAACCTCCTCACCAGTCTGAAATCTGCCGTGTCTAACAGGTTTCCTTCCAGAATCATCTTGTAATTAACGCCCATCTGTCTTCCATGTCCATGAAAACCACACTAATGTTTCAACAAAGGGAGATGTGTTCAGGTTAATGAGCAATGTCTTCTGTCACACAAAGTTTTGCATGTTGGTCAAAACGTTATATGATAAAAGCACCTTTGTCCAAATGTCTGCTGCCTCATATCTCTTAGTATGAGTTTTTAGAGCTTTCACTGCTTTCATGTTTTTGTTCCACCACTCTTACAAAAAAGACAGATAATTGTGGAGTCAATTGATTCCCAAACCTGAGCTGTGGATCTCTGCAGCTCCTCCAGAGTCACCATTGACTTCTTGACTTCTTCTCTGATGAAGGCGCTCCGTCTGCCGAAGTGGTCGTCCATATCATGGCAGCTGTTCAGAGCACAGTTGTGTCTAACAAAGTGGGAAAAAATTGAAGAGGGATGAATGCCTTTACAAGGTGCTATAAATGTTGACATTTGTTGTCTCCTATATGATGATGACTTTTACTCTTGGAGCTTGGCTTAGCTTATTAAACCAAACACGATGTGCAACCAAAGAAGCACTATGATTAGCAAGATAGTCCACATTTAAACTGCCTGTTCTACTCCTCCTTGTCTTTATTTTACCGTGGATGGATTAAGCGCACGCTAAGCCGGAGCTTTCCCTTTGTGAAGTGCTTCCAAGGAAACAGTAAGAGCTCCTGGCTCTCAGGTTCAGTACCTGGCATCCACAAAGCTGCTGCTGGCACCTACCTTTCATCAGCCATCTGTAATCGCTTGTGTCTCCGACAACTTCCACAAGTGTGTCCTCGCATATCGCAGCATCCAAATGGCCAGCTGTCTCTGCTGTTGGACCTCTATGTGACAGTAATTGATCACTTTATTGTTCGTATAGCTTGACATTTTTCCCCAAGAGTACGTTTTTGTATGCAGAGTGAAATTTCTGCTTGGATTTTTTTTAGCTTTACGGTGGGTAAATCAGCAACAATGAATCCGAATCAAAGGCTTTTGTGACGTGTTCTCGATGAGCTCCCTTAAAAGGTGAAGGAGGATTCAGCGCAGTATGCACATTCTCTCTGGAGATTACCACTAATATGAGCAGGTCTGTATTTATAGAAGAGCCCCGCACTAGACACCCCATAATCCTCCCTGACCCCTGTTTCAATCCCTGCCTCATCACAGTGTTTGGACGAGTTGACCATCGCTGTCCCTGACTTCAGACTCACTCTCGCCTCACATCAGCCGAGGTAGACGCTTTAAAGGACAGCTCTGCTCTTTGAGGAAGAAGAGGGAACATTTTCTCTGCATATTCTTACTTGACTAAAGTGAGAAGTCCAGGGACTATCACACTTCTTGAATAATATTTCCTGTTCGTCCTCATTGTCTGTTGTTCATCCTGCTGCTCTGTTTGACCCACAGATAAAGAAAAGTGAAACAAAATGTCCTCCGGTGAGCGGTTTGACTGCCATTACTGCAAAGACTCTTTGTTGGGGAAGAAGTACATCATGAAAGAGGACACGCAGTATTGCACAAAGTGCTATGAGAACCTATTTGCTAACTGCTGTGAAGTGTGCTCTTTACCTATTGGCTGCAACTTCAGGGTAAGTACGAACAATGACGCCCTGAGAAAAAAAAATAATGTCATCCTCAGATTCCAGCTGCAACAGAAATGTTCCCCGAATGCGTAGCAGCTGAATGATCTGAAGCTAATGTGGATTCATCATTTGTAGGACCTGTCCTATAAGGATCACCACTGGCATGAGCAGTGCTTCAAGTGTGCAAAGTGCAGCCGCTCACTGGTGGAGAAGGCCTTTGCAGCCAAGGAGGATTTACTGCTCTGCACTGAATGCTATGCACACGATTACTCGTCCAAGTGCAGCACCTGCAAGAAGACCGTCATGCCAGGTACAGACAGCCATGAACGCAGCTCTACGAGATGAAGAATAAGGCTTATTGAGTTTAATAATTAGGGCAAAAGGTTTATGTCATTCGTAAAACTGAGAGTTTCTTTATTGATCTTTGCAACACTCAACAGTTGCAAGCGAAACCATCCAAACGCAATGTCTATTAATAGCCATTCTGCAGTTGTTCCCACATCTACAGTTTCCAAAGCACTGAGTGAGCCTTTAATCTCTGATTTTAATAAGCCCATATCAGGTTTATACAGGGATTAGTCAGATGTGTCTGGAGCTGAAATCTTTCAATGGCCAAACAAAACTTATCTTTCTCACCTTTCAGTTTGAACCAGTGTTGCTATTTTATGTTTATAAGGCTTCCTTCCCTTAAAAGTCTTGCATGTTCCTTTAGGAGTTGGC
Source organism: Poecilia picta (assembly GCA_033032245.1). Classification (NCBI taxonomy): domain Eukaryota; kingdom Metazoa; phylum Chordata; class Actinopteri; order Cyprinodontiformes; family Poeciliidae; genus Poecilia; species Poecilia picta. The sequence continues at coordinate 17,090,497 of CM065374.1, forward strand.
ATTATCAGGAAAATGGGGCTCCAGAAAGTTTTCTAAGGTACTGATGGGGGTGTGAGGGGGCACTGATAGTTTAGGACAAGGGTCTGTGTTCTGCAGCCCTGAAGTCATGACTCTTTGGAACTCGCACAAGAATTTTTGTTAAAATGATAAACATCTCATGCTTTCAAATATCAACCAAATTTTCCCAGTTATTCTTATTTTCTTGGCATAACTACATTGAATGTCCATAATTCATTGTCTTTAAGTAGGAAACTATGTTTTTTTTAATTATTTTACACAAAATAAATCCAAGAGGAAAATTTACCCTTCCTCTTTTTGCATAGGTTTTCTTTATTTTAATACCCAAAAATAGAACAAAAAAGATGGGTATTTTAAAATGACATCAAGTTTCCAACAGTAGATGTTTATCAAGAATGATAAAATGCCTTCTTTCAAAATGCTGTGTAATATTTGCTGTACTAAACTAGTTTTATTCACCTGAAATAAGGGTAAAAATGGTTCTTTGATTTGCTCAAAGTTGAAGACCCCTACAGTCTACGGTACAATTTAACAAAAACTGAAAAAAATACTAATATAATCTAAAATGGTACTATCAGAGTTTTTAATGACAAAGGAGTATGGATAATGGGAAACATTGTGTCAAGTTAAGCATAAGTGCAACACCTAGCAGCCTCATAGTTTTGCAAGAAACTGATTCTTCAGTAAAGTGATGGTTCTGATTTCTGCTAGTTTTTGAAGAGATGTTCTGGGAAGTAAATATCAGTCATAGTTTAGTCATCTGTATTAGGAATGTGTCCTATCAGCTGGAGATTGTGGAAAAGTAGACAAATCTTCACAGATGTAGACAGACACTTCTTCATGCAATTTCTTTGGAATTTCTTTTCTTCTTTTTTTCTGTGAAGCTGGGTCAAGTCAGAGCAGCATTTATCAGAAATGGCGAGTACCAAAACAAATCCTAGTGTTTTCAGACTTGGAACTAGAACACCATCAATTCAGAGACCTGCAGCTTCCAAGACAAATTTGTAATCAAAAGTTGTTTTTTTCAAGTGCACATAAAAAGGGAACATAGCAAATACAAGAATGTGCCTTAACGTGGAAAGTCTAACTACGAGTTAGAGCAGTTCGGTATCCGAGGCGGCCGCATTTAAAACATAATGACAGTTGCTATAATAAATGATTCATTAACACTTCAGATTACTCGTACATATTTAAACCTGAGCCACGCTCATGTAGGCACAACAAGTAAGAGGTTAAAAAAAAACAAGAAAGAAGCAGTTTACAATCAGTGAAAAATGGTTTAGTTTTCCTAAAATTCTTTCATAGTTCTCAAAATATTTTTCCAGGACTTTTTATTACAAAATAAATGTGCCTAATTAGAATAAATTTTGCTTTAAAATTTCACTTAAAGCACTGAATCAGGATCTTCTGATTTGGTCGTTTGTCGACATGCAACTTCCACGAATCACTTTTGCATGTAGAACCTAAAGATATTTCCTGATCATAACAATATTTAGTCCATCATTTGCAATAATTCTCTACAACATTTTATCTTATAAACTAAACATCACCTTTATAAAGTTCGCCAGTAATTATAACAGTTATGCAGATCCATCTATAATCCCTAACCTTAGATTGCACGGTCTCCACTGACCAACTAAGACTATTTTCGGCAGCATGTATCCTGTCATTGAGGTACCATATGTTGGCTTCGCTGCTCTCGTGTCGTTTGCCAGGTTCCCGAAAAATGGAGTACAAGGGGAACAGCTGGCATGAGACTTGCTTCCTGTGTCACCGCTGCCAACAGCCAATAGGAACCAAGTCTTTCATCCCCAAAGACTCTGGCTACTTTTGTGTGCCCTGCTTTGAAAAGCAGTTTGCATACCAGTGCTGTGCTTGTAAGAAGGTAAAAGAAACAAAAAATCATAACTTTAATTTTTATGTAATGATTACTCAGGTCAATGTGAGAAAGAATTACCATTTGCGCTCATATTTGTTGCATCATGTATCTTCAGGCCATCACCACGGGTGGCGTGACCTATCAAGATAAGCCGTGGCATCGTGAGTGCTTCCTCTGCATCGGCTGCAGAAAGCAGCTTTCAGGGTATCGCTTCACTTCCAGGGAAAACTACCCCTACTGCCTGGACTGTTTCAGCAACCTGTATGCAAAGAAGTGTGTTGGTTGCACCAAACCCATTTCTAGTGAGTCATTCTCTGTATGTTATGTTTTGCACAAATTCGCTGTCGTAAGGGTCATAATAACGTGGGATCATGAGTTGTGCATTTTAATGGCCGGAGAGACAACAAAAAGGAAAAACTTTCAAAAGTAGGAACAGATTAAAGGATTTTTAATTATTACAGATACTTTCCATTCAACACATAGACAAAATTGTGTAATATTGATACACAATATTACACAAATTTACAAATACTGACTGTGCTTCAGCAGGTTGACACACACACTTTAGAAAATTCAAACTTAGGCTATAGCACGAGAGACCAATATCAATGCTATTGTGTCCTAGCCAATTTCCTTTATACACCAGGCGGCCATCTCGCATCAAATGGTTGATAATTGTGTTCCAGCAGCACAATGACCACAAACACACACGAAAGCTGATTTTTACAATGAAGAAATTGATGATCTAAAAGCCACAACCTCAACCTGAAAACGTGTGAACTTTGATTATAGAGCAGATCTATGCAAGGGAACAAACCAGTGTAGTTACCATTTTTCATAAGAAGAATGGTCATTCAAGTCTCAATGAGGCCAGTTGTTAATGAATAACAATTGTATGCGTGAGGCTTTACTGGACAAGTTAGAGAACTCTGGCAATAAAATTTAAAAGGGAAAAAAAAAATTATTTGGAGTTTCTTTAACAAACATAGATGCGTACATGTCACCTGTGTTTCTTTTTCAGGTTTGGCAGGTGCCAAATACATCTCATTTGAGGAGCGTCAGTGGCACAGCGAGTGTTTCACCTGCATGCAGTGCTCTGTGTCTCTGGTGGGACGCGGCTTCCTCACCCAGTGGGACGACATTTTGTGCACCGACTGCGGCAGGGAGAAATGACCTGTGCATGACAAGTTCACCCACGGTGCAACAACTTGTGTTCTCTTTTGTTAATACGCTGGGCACGTTAATCGGTACTAGATTGGATGATGCTGTTCCCTCATAACGTGGTCAACATCAATTCTATTGTGATATTTGGTGCTTCTGTAAACTTCTGAGTTTCCTATAAAGATGTACAACCGTGGTGCTTTATGCAAAGATACATATTCATTTTGACAAGAGTGAAACAATGTTTGTTTTTAGACTGTAGATCAAAAATATGTGGGAAAAAACTGAATTACTTGGTGCTTAAAAAAAACGAAAACAGTATCTGGTGCCTTGCATGACACTTGCACATTAATGCATGCAAAAATATTCACAAAATAACATGAGTTTGCTCAAAATATAAGACGTTGCTGCAATAAAGTTTTCTAACATATGATGTTTCTCATTTCAAGAGATTATAAATTTGATTTAGATTCACACACAGACTGAAAGGACAGGCATTGTTAAGTAGCAATGCTAAAGTGTTCAGTATTTGATAATGCCACACACAATTAAACTAAAAAGAAATTACAGTATGTTTAATGAAATAAAACTACTAAAGTTTGGTACAAGTCAAGAAAACTCAAGCATGCGTTCAAAATGTATATTTACGGATTAAAAAAGCACAAATAGACACCTGAGTTTATGCCAAAGCTACAGCAAATAATGCCAGTAAAACTCAGCAGCACATCTGAGGACAGTCCCACGTTTCAACCATCTGCTCGTCCCGAGAGACCGATGCACGTCTGCCCTCGGTTTGATCTCCTCTGTGCTTCTTTATGTTCTCAATGACTCTTTTAAAGCAGATGGGGACTTATTTTAGGTTCAGTATCATGATTCAGATCACAGGTGGGAGTAGAAAGAAATGTGTCTCTTTCCTAGATCCCACAGTCCGAGCTGACAGCTGCTGTAGGTGTTGCCACAATTAACAGATACAGATTGGGTGAGAAGTTTGCTGGCATTATTGTCACATTACTGCTGGACTTTTAATGATTTATTTGAGTTGATCTTGTTTTTCAATTATTTTTAAAATCACAATATGTGCAGGCTTCTCATGCTGATAAATATCTGAGATAGTTGCATAGCAACCAGTGAGTAACATTTCCATTATACTTCTGGCATAATTCTGCTTCAATATTTGACCAAGGGTTTCTTCTCAGGAATGGCAGAGAAATTAAAAGGTTTGGTCCTGATTGTCCAGAAAATGTAAATCTATCTTTCAACAGGACTGAGGTAAAGGCCAATCCAGAAATATAATGCTGACATGTGTTATCTCTTCCAAAACCAGCTATAATATTTGCTTGGGATTATCTTCTTGTCTGAACATCAGACTGTGTCAAAGTTGCAAATACAAAGCTTTTAATTCAAAGGTTCTCCTCCTAAAACCAAATGAACTTGCATCAACCATTCAGCCTCAAAAAACCTTTAAAATAAACTGTTAAAAGTCATTAACCCATATAATATTCATGCCAAATATTATGTAAACGTCTGAACTGTTCGACCTCTTTGCAAAACCAGAGGACCTTAAGAGCTTCCATACCTAAATCACACGAGGCAGCGTGTTGTTACCTAGCGCTTTTTATTTGGGTCAGAGCTTTCTACCTTGTCAAACAGTCTGATTCAATCATTTCACAGCACTCAAAACCCAAGCATACATCCCGCCAGGGAATATTTGCATCTAGAGAAAATCCTTCCCTTATCCTCATCCCTCAGGCATGCTTCCGATAAAGACATGGAAATGCCTGCGTCCTCCTCTGCAGTGGCCGGGGGAAGTGCTGGCAGCCGGAGATGTGTTTCCCTTACATGCAAATGCTGAACGTCTGCAGCGTGTTGGAACAGCAGCGCAAACAGACTTCAGGTCTGAGTGGAGATCTTCTGAACAAGGTGAACCAACCAGCCAACAAATCAGCTTCCAGCACAAACAAACAGCAGACTATTCATACACAACAAGTTATTTGCTTAAGTGATTTACAATTTATCTCATTTTTTAAGAATATTTTTACTTATCTAATTGAATTTTTTAAAAATATTTCACAGATCATTTATTCAGTGTAGGTAAAGATGAGGCTCTACACACCAGATTTTCACTTTTTTTTGTCAAGCTGTACTCATCCATTCATGTGACTTCACTGTTTTCCAGCTGGATGATGAAATCGTCGCAGGACAGCAGATGGTGTCTGATATTTGCTGTTACTTCTTCTAACTCTCATATTAAGGGTTGTATTTATAGTTGACATACCAAATGTATTTTTTTCTGTCATCTATCTGGCTGTAAGTTGATAATTTGTGTGACATTTGCATAGTTGCAGGATGCCTCGGTTATTTTTTCTGGCATATTGGTGCTTAATTTTCACCAACAGGAGCTGCAGAAGGCCATCTCTTGCCTGGCTGCATTTGTTAACTTTAACCAACAGGGTTTTTCACATGCCAGGAATCTATTCATAGAGTAAAATGGCTCCAAATCTCAGAATGTAATGAATAAATCTGAAAGAAATTAGCCTTCTGTAATTAGTTCCTAACAAAACATGAAGCTCCGATCAATACTCATTATTGTTCTGTTTGTGAAAGTGAGCTGGTTCCTCTGGGAAATTATCAACCTTGAGTTAAAGATGTAGCCATGAATCAGTAGAGAGTTTTTTTGTTATTATTATTCTCTTACAATAAACAAACAGAGTTTTAAAAAAAAAAAAACATTTAATTACTTGGCCTGTTGGGGAGCAATCAGGAGAAATAAATCAGGCATTGACATGCAGCAGAGAGGCTGATGGCGCCCTCCTGAGGCTTTATGTGGAAGTGATTTTTACTGCATCGCCTCTCCAAAGGCTACTGTGATCCTGATTTTGGAGCAACACAGCAGGTGGTTGCACACTTACATTGTTGGATACCCAGACATATTTTTGGTTGTGTATTATTAAGTTTTTTTGTTTGTTTGTTTGTTGTCTTTTTGTTTTTTGGGGTTTATTTATGTGGGTGTAGAAAGTCTTGGGTTCAAATCCTGGTGTGGGGTCTTTCTGCAGAGAGATTTTATTCCCGGATTGTCTCTCTGAGTCTTTCCACAGTCTAAAAACATGACTGGTAAGGCAGTTTAATATGTAAGTGTGTGTGCAAGCTTTCTGATGTGTGTGTTGCCTTGTGATGGATAAGCTATTCCCGTGACACTGCAAAGATAAGTGGATATAAAGAAAATGGATGGAAGTTTAATTAAGCCTCATCTTCGTATTGTTATATCTGACATCCATTGGCTCAGTTGTGAAAAGTCTGGTTTCTAATGTTTAATAATTTGCCTTTATCACAGGAAAGAGAGAGATAGAGTTATGTATTTGGACTTCTGCAGATTTAACTGATCCCATGTGACATCTTGCAATTCCTAACTCCAACTGCAGAGGGCAGAAGTACTCAATGCAACTATTTTTTTGCATATCTAAACATTACCTTAAATGCCTCCCATCATATTGCTTAAATTGCACCATTTAAGGGCCTATTTTGGTTTTAACTTGAACAATTTTCCCATTATTTTTCAGCAAAAATAGGTGTGCAGGCTTTCAGTGTTCACATAGTGATTTCTTTATGACCCTACATGTCATTACATTATAATTGTTATTTCTGACTTGTCTTTCCATTTGCCATTGTTTTTTTGTTTGTTTATGTTTTTTTGAGTGCTTTATCCGCAGTTTCATCAGACATGGGAACGGCACCATCTACTTACTGCAATCTCTTGAGTGTGTTATTAAATGCAGTGAAACATCAGCCTGTCTTCAGCTGGCGAGTTATCAGATGTGTCTGGATTATATTATGTTGACCTCGCAGGGACAAGAACAGGCAGAGCAAAATGTGAACGTGGCCAGAGGGGCTGTTGCATTAGCTAGTGTGGGGGGTCCAGTTTCTGCAAGTCCTCTGTCACTGCAAGATATCAGCAGAACGCAACTCACAATGTTTTTCTTAGCAGAAGGACAGAACAAACAGAGAGCCTGCTTCTGCAGGGCTGGTGACTGCAGGGATCCAGAGTGACGACTCAGACAGAATCTTTTCCAAATAATCTTTAGCTTTCTAGAAGCGTCGTCAGGTGTTTTTCATGTGAAAAACATGTCTCAACAGAATCAACTGGATTTTCATTAATTCGTTCATCCACTGACTTTTGTTCTGGGCTGAATTGCATCATAATTAGGATCATGTTTGAGTCTGTGTCACAGTTCCTTGACTTTGAGCTTAGTTAATCACGTTGCTTTCCAGTTTTGTGGTTCTCTTATATTTCTGTTTCTTCTTAGAAAGTGGCATATTTAAAGGCCGTGTGGGTGTTTTCATAGGGCGGCATTAAAAGGGTACCAGATTAAACTATTTCAACTCAACTGTGCTGTCAATGAAGAGTTGGTTAATCTTTGTGTTGAGTAAATGCCACCTGCTTGCTACTGTTTTCTTGCAATTAATTATTTTAATAAATATTTTGCCTTCAGTTCCACACATTTATGCTCCCTACCTGCGCATCTTAACTTCCTGTAGTAATTAAGACTCACCTGCTGCCACACCCATCAATGTGCTTTGATATTTAATTCTCCAGTCTTCATTTGGTCTTCATTGATTTCTGATTAGCTCCGTGGCTCCTGGTCTGAATTGTGTTCTTCTATGAGTTTGTTGTTTTAAGCTATCTACTTGTTTCCTCATTAAATTAAGAGCTTCAATGTGACTTAGCCACCCACCATGGATGGATGATGTAGTTTTGCTGTTTCGAAATCATAAAAAAATAATAAATATAAATTTGTTGTCTTTTATTTCCATCTAGGCATCCTGTGATCATTTTATTTTTACCAGTATATTTATTTTAAGATTTAATCTTTATTTAACTGAAAGTGATGGATCTAAAAAAAAAAAAAACCTCTTTACCACCATGCATGGGAGCAGATGTCTTCTCAGATTAGTTTAAAGAAAACGCATGCTGTAAATAACTGGGTTTAAAACGCAAAAATAATATCAAAGCAGCTCCCTTTTCCATGGCGACAGGTCGGAGCCACATCCTAAAAGACACGATAGCCATAAACTGAATTGTGGAAGACACCCGTGCAAATATGTTGACTTATCAGAATGTGCTGCTGTACATGGAAACCAGTGGTGGTCAGCGTGACCAGAGGGAATTTCACTATTCTACTCCACTTATATATACTTCCAAGGTTTTATGGTTTCCATGTGTTTATGTTTGTTTGCATTGAGCTGAAAAGGGAAAGTCAATAAGTGAAGGGCTGCACGTGAGACGTTTTATTACCCATATGATTGAAATACATTTATAACCATCTAAAGTGCAACTCATGTTGAGCTAAAACAGTAGAAAGAAAACTATATGGAGAAGTAGAAAGTTTAAGGTCACTTGACCTTTAAACTTAAAGGATGGGACATGTTGTGCATAAAAACAAAAACCTATCATTAGATTTAGCCAGGGAAAACACACACACAAAAGAAATCTTTAAATGGAGTTAGAAGAATAAATATCTTGTAAATTTGTTAGAGATGCATAAAATATTTCAGTAAAGGTTGAATGCAGAACCGGCCTTAGGGTTAAGCAAACTTTGTGACTCCACAGTGATGTGCACTGAGTTAAGTACCAGCTGAAACAGTTGATTAGAAAAGTTTAATAACTTAAAATCAAGTCATGACTCAGAGCTTGTCAATAGCAGAATAAAAAGAAAAAAAATAATTCTTACGTTGATGGAAGCAACATCCATGTTACTTCCTCAACCAGAGGTCAACTGGCTGTGGGTCTCACTGACAACAAAAAGCAGTTCTTCATATTAATGTGTGAAATGTTTGATTGCCTGACGGACTCATAATACAAATATTTTTTTAACACCAAGCAATCTTCCATGTAATAACTGTTGGCTATAATTATTTTCCTGTTCACTTGCTTGTCCTTGTCGTGATCCGTGGTTTTGTGTATCTATTTTTGAGTTTTCTGTGTAGTCCTGTTCCCTGTGAGTCTCTGTCTCTGCGTCTTCCCCGTTAATTGTTTCCCAGCAGCACTGCCGGCACAGTTGAACTGTAAAGTCCTGGTTTGCTTTAGCTCTTCGTGTCAGTCCTTGTTGTTTGTTCAGTTGCTACCGGCATTAGCTGCGTGCTTCTTCCTGCCGTGCTGCCTGTTCTGGACTGTGAGCCTGTCGATAAATCCTCATCATCATCTTAACCTGGGTCTCAGCGTCTCTCCTCACCATCTACAACCAGCACTCCATGACAGTCCTCCAAAATGGAAGAAAGACACAATTTGTGTCATTATTGCAACCACCTTGGATCGCAATCTAGTGCGATCCAAGGTGGATAGCACTTCACAATGTTATTCATCCATCCATCCATCCATTTTCTTCCGCTTATCCAGGATCGGGTCTTTCATTTGATTCATTTTAAATCAATAAAACACACTAAAACAACAGGAAGGGTAAGGATGTGTCCATCTATTCATCTGTATCTGCTCTTCCTCTGCAGGGTCATGTAGGGAGTTTTGGAGCTGGGCGTTTCTGTCTCCAGCAATCACTGGACGAGAGGCGAGGGGAAAGGGTCAACAGTTCATACGGGCAAAAGGGAAATTCTTACAAATGTTAACTTAGAAAAACATGTAAAAAATCTAAACTTTCCCTTTAAGGATTGAGTTTATAGTTTGCACACTAGAACAGCTGCTCTCTTAGCAGCTGTCGTTTGGGCTGTGGCTGCAGACCAGTGGCTACTGTGTGGCTAACAGGCTTAGTTATTCCTCCTATATTATGTGTCATCCAACATTTTTTTTGTAGGCAAAACAGGCATAACCCAAAAATGTAAGGGTTTGGAGATAGTCAACAAAAACAGACGTCTTATGAACTGTTTTGTGGTTTCAGACTGATTTAAATTATTAAGTGTAAGTTATTGTCGGTTAATACGAATATTACTGGGATTGATGACTGTATTATAGTAAAACATCTGTGCAGTGCAAAAGCTGTTATGGAAGAAAACACAGTAGGTATCCAGACGCTGGTCACACATTATAAATATGCATGTTACCACAGAGGGAGGACTAGGAAGGAAAACAAGAACATTCTCTTCTTGTGCTTTTCTAAATAAAAAAAATGTTTGCTGTCTGGATGGAAGGATATAATTTTGTTCATGTTAGGATGGATTTGTTTTGGCTCCAAAATAACAGCTACAAAGATGGAGAGATGTTCTGTTTAGGTGAATGTGTTTATAACTCAAGCTTTGAAAATCTTAAAAAGAAACCTGACTGCTCTACAGAGCTGCTTATTTTATGAGATTAACATTGAGGTGCACTTCCCCAAATAAAAATTAAACGTCTTTGAAGAGCCTCGGAAAAGTATTCGCACTTTTCCCACATATTTCACAACTACAACCTTAAGTCCGTTTGATTAAGATGTCATGTGATAAACAAGAGTGAATAATTGTGAAGTGAGACAAAAATGTTCTTTGTGTGTACATGTGGGTGGCATGTCTTGTACTCCGTAGCTTTTACTAAAATACCTGGAAAGAAAATTAAAGTGCAACCATCTGCTTTGCAAATCAAATCCTCCAGTGTGGATAAATATATAAATGCCACAGCAACACAGCTTTGTTAAAAGAAAAAAAAATCATGTTGGCATTTTGAAACGATAGCATAAACTTTATGTGAAAAACTCAAGGGGTGTGAATACTTTTGTAAGGCGCTGGAAAAGACGAAATGCTTTTTTATTTTTTTTTATATTTTGCAAACACAGTAGCTCTACGATAGGCAGAGAGAAACATGATGTCACCAAAGGAAAAAAAATATTATAGCAGGTATCCCTCTCTGAACAAAAGCCTTAGGGAGGTAGCATGAATTTATAGTACTTCACTGTGCATCATGCATCCCATTTATAGTCAAAGCCACAAAATACCATATCATGTCCATCATGACGCATTTTTCAGTTTTAGTGGTTGAAGGGAGACAAGGAGAATCTTAATTTGCAACCCTTTTGGTAGCAATAATAGTAAGGTAGCAGAAAACCTAAATGATTGAACTTTAATTTTCCTCTCCTCCCCAGCAGAACTAATTCTGTAGATACAGCCAAGCTAGCATGGGAATAAATAGCCAAAGGGGATGATCAAAACATATCTTTTTTTAAACTGCTAAGGCAACACTCACACTCGTGGATTGCTACCTCTGGTTTTGGCAGAATGCCACTGGGAGAAATGTGTACGGTGTCCCACTGGAGACATAAAGGGCAGAGTGGGTGACCACGGACACCCACCCTGCCCTGCTGCTCTGAGGCGAGGGTTGCATGTCTCCCACTGTAGGGAAAAGAAGACTTAACCCTTGTCTGCAGGACTAATAGTCTCTTTTAATGCTTAAAAGTGTTTTCCTTGAGGGATAATTTGAGTGCATACGATGCCTCAATTTTGCCCATTATTGCCACTTTAAGGAGGATTAGCTTTTCAGCAAAAATATTTTTTTATTTGCTCTAAAGAAAATTAGATTGGCCAGGTACCTAAATTATATAATTACAAATATTGCTGACGTGCTTAGAGACAGTAGCGGAGTTCTTTGGCAGAAAAGGTGTGTTCTTTAATTTCCATCAGAGTTGTTTATGTTTTAATTATTTCTGCTTCAGTAGATGTTTTCTATCTGCATACTGTTTACCATTCTTCCACTTAATCAAAACATCTAAACTCATTAAATTTTGCTAAATCTGCATTTCCATTTTCACATCCAGCTGATGCAGCAGTAAACTTTTAATTCATGAGTTTTCCAACAGTCGTTTTCTTTTTTTTTTCAAGATGTATCGTTTCAGAAGAAATCAGTCCATCTTTTCTCTTCTTTATTTTAATCAAATAAACACAGCAAAGCATATCACATTTTTAGTAAGACTGTTTGTTTTCATTAGAGTTCTACACAAAACAAAATCAGGTTGAAAGCAAACATTCACCTTCCAAGATTTTAAGCCAGATCCACATGGGAGAAAAAAGATATGTGTGTTAAATGTTTTATGCATTTTCAGTGCTCTCCACACTTAGTGTGCAGTGTGGCATCACATAAGAAAACAAACGGGTAATATCTAAGGAAACAGAAGGGGGAGTAAATGGGAGATCTGACTTTGAAGGTGGCCTGTTCGATATAGTGATTAGATCAACAACAAAAGTAGTTTATTAAACGCAGGTGTTCTCGCCTCTTTAATCTGACTTCTGTTTCTTAAATTCGCTGCAAAGTGTGACGATGCTAGGAGTTAGCAGCGGTGGTTAGCCACGCTAACCCGAATCAGCAAGAACGCAAGGTTGAAATATGCCACACTTTCACTTTATTTCACTTTGTTGATGTAAAGTCACATTTTACATCATCTTCTCTGTGGGAAAAGCAACAAAAGTTGCACCGCTCTGCATCTCATCATTGCCGACGTTTCTGCTCTCGAAAACAACACGGTGAACGAGTTCTTACTCTGTACAGGATTACAACGACAGAAAGAGGAAGTAGGCGCCCCCTAGTGGTGATACCTATTAATTCTTTAGGATCCATGCAGTAAAGTAAAGGCTAATTTCTCATCACATATCAGGCGGTGAACGCGAATGAAAAAAACTCTGTTTTCTTCTGGAACTTTTTTTATTATTATTATTATTTACTCATGGTCAGTTTGGGTGGGACGCTCAAGAAGGCAAGGGCTGACTTGGATGTGACGCATATTTTGGTCGATAAATTATTAACACCTTTTTTTTTTTAAATCAGATGTTAAAGTATCCCCTAAAACTCCAAGATAACTTTGCAACAAAAATAAATAAAAATAAGATAAATAGAAGTGTAACTAAGAAATAACCATCATTCATTTCCATGTTAGTTTGTTTGTTTGTTTGTTTGAGCCATGACAAGGAGGTAATAAGTGGCTCGAATAATTTGATCTGAACAAATTACAAAAAATAATTTTCTCTTGGATTTTTAAAGAACAGTTCCAAAGAGAGAAAATTCCCAGTGAGCATTCTGTGCTGACATTAGAGATCATAAAAAGATTGGACAAACTGGTTTCCAGTTTACACAAAGGTAACAGCAGTTTAAACAATGATACAACAAAGGTGGAGGGAATGCCTTCTCTGAAAACCCCAACATTTTAGACCTTGAAGAAAATGAGCTACACAAAATGAAAACCACAATGGGTTTCACCCCATTCAGCTAAAACCGTGAAATTGCGGTTGTCACATTCTCATCGAAATTGAACTTTACCAGATTGGGAAAAACATTGTGGAGTCCGGCGAGTTTCCATTTCAGCTGCAACATTCTGATTATGGGCTCTTAAATAGCATGAAGGCCTTGAATTAATGGCTCTGGAAGGTGATGGTGTAATGGTGTGGGAGATACTTTCTTAGTATATTTTGCACCCACTTGCACCAACTAAAGCATTATTTATATACTACAGCCTACCTGAGCAATCTTACTGACTACTCCTTTTTCTCCCCACAGTGTAACTATCTTGGCTGCTTCCGGCAGGACAATTATCCATGGCACACACCTCCAATCGTCTGGAAATGTTTTCTTAACGACAATAACGAGTTCACAGTCCAGATCACCTGTGGGACACAGTGGTAAGAGTCAAGTGTGCAGCCAACAAACCTACAGCAACTTCATGACGCTGTCATATCAATTTTGTTTCTGTGCAATGAAGAATTAAGGCGGTTTTCGAAGGGATGCTAGTAAAGTGTACCTAATAAAGTGGCCAGAACATTCACCAGCGTTAACATGTCTTCCCAACTGAAAAAATGTTAAATAAACAGCTGGTTTTCTGCACTTTACAGTTTGAGACTATGCTGGAAAATAGTCTAGGGAATCTCTTGAAAGCAGTTCTGGACAAGAAAGAGAAGTCCGTGTGTCGTTGATGTCTTTCTTGATTAAATCAGGTGTGTTTGCACGGTTTAGTTAAAACATTTTTCTACCGTAACATTCTCCTTGAATGTGAAAGCAACATAATTAAAGCCCTGGCGGCGCAAGGGGAGCGAGCTTCCCCCACCACTCGGGAGCATTATCAGCGAAGCTCTTTGCCTCATGTGGTGTTTGACTTTACTGATTACAGAGCATGTACTGCATTAGGTTACCGTTACTGTAGCCTGGGAAAGTGGGTAAACTAAGAAGATGCATAATTAGACATTTAGCGCCAATCCACCCCACCCTTCACCACAACAGATAGGCCAAGGAGCTAAATATGTCCCAACGCCCACCAAGCATGGAGTCTGAGACACCATGTGACAGCCATCAAGCTCTGAACCTACTGTAACCCACACAATAAAGGCTTATGGGGCGGTTTAATCCAGCACTAACCTAAAAAGACCTCATTCATGCTGCCGCGCTTGCTGAACAGCGAGTCCCACGACGACCATAAACTTAGATGTAGCAATCAAAGCTCCAATCAGAGCGCAGACAAATTAGAGGTACATTGTGCTGAGGCGTAGAATTTTTTGACATTACAGAATAAAGGCACTAAAAGTAAGATATTTTAAGGATTTGTAAACTTTAATTACCGAGGGAACACAGAAGAATTGGAAACGTTTTTACCCAACATGAAGCGTCACAACATAAAGCAGCTTGCCCTGCATTTTGTGGTCTGACACTCCAACACATATCTATACTTAAGAGGATTTAAGCAGCTAGCAGGCAATTTTCAAAGGGTGCAAAATGCTCTCTTAATACACATATGGGGGGAAAAAAAACATGAAATTTTAAGTATTTATTGTATAATTTGTATTTATTTGTGCAACTTCTGTTTTTATGACAAATCTCAGCTGCAAAGAACAAATTTGTTATTCTCTAAGGCAGGGGTCCCCAACCCTGGTCCTCAGGGTCCACCGTCCTGCATATTTTAGATGTGTCCCCCTACATCACAGCTGATTCAAATGATTGCATTAACCTCCTTTGCATGCAGCTACAGAAACCTGTTAGCCACCCATTCATTTAACATATATGTTGTTTAGTCATTTATACACGTAGAATTAAATTTTATTCTAAATGTTATTATATGTGACAGGTACTGCAAATAGATCACTAAAACTTCCACAATTTTCTACAAAATGTCCAAATTGAAAAGTCTTCTGACTAAAGATGATGTCAGAAGGTATTTAATATCATACTGAGTTTTAAACTCAATTTAACTGTAATTTAATGCTGACCCATTTTATTAGGATATTGATTGGCAGACAGGCATAATTATCCATCCATCCAACGAGCCATCCAACCATCCATGCATCTATCTATTATCTTTCCCTTAATCTGGACTCTGCTTGTAGCAGCAACCTAAGCAGAGAGTCCCAGACTTCCCTCTCTGCAGCGACTTGGGCCAGAACCTGCAGGGGAATCCTTAGGCGCTCCAAGGCCAGTCAGGAAGCAGAGCCCTTCCAAAGTGTCCAGGGTTTTCCTCTGGGTCTCCTCCTGATGGGATGGGCCCAGAAACCCTGCAGAAAAAAAAATTATTCCATTTCATCCATAATCTTGTTCTTTTATTTGCTTTCCAGAACTCGTGACCACAGACAAGGGTTCAACCAGTAAAAGTGAGAGCTTCACCTTTTGACTCAGTTTCCTCTTCATCACAACAGACAAGTTACAGAACCCACATGACAATATGTGCATATTACACCTATATGCACATTACATATATAGTTACTGTTCATTTATTTGGCTTTGGGACGACAGACAATATCAGAAGACTCTTAAAGAAAAATGTTTTATATTATATTTGAGCCAAAAGTCCATGTTTTTGTAGTTTTTACTGTTTTGACAAAAGAAAATTGTGAAGAGAGAGAAATAGACACCCATGTGGCTGTTATTTTGTCGGACTTTCACAAATCAAACCTACTGTCAGAAATGTGGGTCAAGCTTTCACACTGGCTGTAGAGTATCAAAGGGGCCTGATATCTCATACTCCTTACTATGGTTGAATTCCTTCTCCAGACCTAAAACATACGCAAACTGGTTTGGCGAATTCCCACGCACCCTTCAGGATCTCGCTGAAAGTGCAGAGCAGGTCCGTTTTTCCACAGACGAAAACCAAACTGTTCTGTCTGAATCCAATACTCGTCTGTCCAGAAACCCCTGGATAGACCTTACCAAGGAGGTCTAGGAGTGTGATCCCTCTGTAGTTGGAACACACACACTGTGGTCCCCTTATTGAAATTTTCTGAGAAAAGAAAACAAAAAAGCACTTTTAAGTGCACTTAAACACAGACATGGGCTTCCTACTTTCACTTAAGTTGATTTGAAAGTGAAACATTTGATGAATTTAATGAGATGTTTTCACAGCTGCAGAGGTAATTTGGTACTTAAGTATAAGACCTGAATTTTAAATTTTTTTCCCATCGCTCCATAGTCTGGTCTGGAGCGGTGATGCTAACTTTATCTGTGATGGATCATTTGTTGATGGATGTGTTCACTAAGCTTTCAGCATGTGTTCTTCCAGATATAGCCTTAAATCAGAGAGCAATCATCACTGCGGTGACGTGGATCAGAGCATCCTAAATAAAGCTACGTTGCTTCTCATTGTCTAAACACTGGAAACCACTCTGAGCTCTATAACATAACCTCGTGTCGCACTAAACATATTGGCGAACAAAGCAACAAGACCATAGGAACAGCTGCTGTTATATGAGCCAGAAAACGCATTTCCCTCAAAGCCCATAAACTCCTGGGGCAGAACGTCTGAATGCTGTGTTTAGTGACAGCAGATATTGCACAGCAAAGATGTTGTAAATGACAGAGCAAAGAGCATGCATATATAAATAAAAGACTGTTTTAAATGTATTTACCAAATTTAGAGGAATTACCTTGTTTAATTTTGTTTTTTTTAAAATATGCAGTCTATTTTTAAACACAAGAGTAGAGTAAAATAATTTGTGTTTCTTTCAGATGAAACAAGACTAAAAATTGCCTTGCGGATAAGGTCTGATTTAAAAATGGTTTTGTGAAACTTTGAATGAGTGCAAAAAACTTTTTTTTTTCTTCTACCCTCAAGCAAATTATAAACACGAACATTTTTATTGCTCCTGTGTTTCTTTGAACTTTAAGCATAACATTTCTGAGCTCATTCTCTACACTTTCTGTATAGTCTGGCTCAGTCTGGTGAGACCTGACTTTTTAACACTTTAAAAAGTCCCTCCCCGGTTTATAATGTCAGGCTTTGGCACATTTCCGACCTTTAATTTGGAGAGGGTGTTTCACAGTCGTGAACCTTACATAGATAATAGTGGATGAAAGTATAACTTCCAGAGCCTGCATTTGTGCAGGCATGGAATATAATTAGCTTAATTTCAATGAACTAAACCGCTAGTCTGTGACGTAAATGGTGGATGAAACTGAGGGTACTTCACGCCGAAACTACAAAGTGAAAGTGAAGAGATTAAAATAAGTGCCCTGGCGTGGAACTGCTTTATGATAAAGATCGTATAACAGTTGATTTTTAAAAAAATACTCAGTTTTCCTTATCCTTTCCTGTGTTGCAGCGTATAAGCAGGCAGGAGTGTAAACGTACACCAAGAATAAGGATTCTTGTTGCGTATATACATATATATATATATATATGTATATATATATATACAACAAGAATCTTTGCTGTATATATATATATTTTTTTTTTTTAATTTATATGAATTTTTTAGAAAAAAATCTAAAAAGAGATTTCTGATACTAGCATCAAATATTGCTTTTTATGTTTTAAGACATTATGAAATCAAGAACTTGCAGAACAAGCTGTATGTATATATAGCTGTATGTGTATATATATATATATATATATATATATATATATATATATATATATATATATATATATATATATATATATATATATATATATATATATATATATATATATATATATATATATATATATATATATATATATGAAGTTACAACAGTCAATTGAGCTGTCAGTGTGGGTCCTTAGGCAAGACCCTTGGAGCTATATAGCCGACCTCATACCATGAGAGACACTGATAAGCATGACATGCCGGTTCAGACGTCGCCCGGCCAAACAAGGTCTGCGTCAGGTGCTGGGGAACCAGATGAAAAATGGGCTACTGGAACAAGACGGAAATGGGCAAGAGGTGAAAACATGGATCTGTTGGAATGCTACTACTAATGGTTACTTCGACATCCCCAGTCAACACTAACTGCTAAGCAACTAGTGGCTCAGTGTTCCAACATCCGCAAACAGCAACTGCTGTCACAACTTGAGATTGACGAGGTACAACACAAATGCTATGGCAAAGGGGAGGAGCCAGAACGCCAGGTCAGAGGGACCCACCCAGAGACTGGGTATGGAGCCCCGGTAATGAACGAACCATCAGAGCTGAATGAGGCAGCAACTGTCCTGAGAGAGAGAATCGTGGCCGTAATGAACACCAGACAACCCCGACGCCAATTACAACGGCTGAGTGAAGCACCACCAGAAAGTCTAATTGAAGATGTGAATGCCAACAAGGAGGGAAGTGAGCCAACTGTCATTGCAACTCCAAAGGGTTGCAATGAAAAGATCAGATAACATCTGGCTGTACCCAAGAAGTACAGCCAGATGCCCATACCTGAAGCACTCGAAACTGTATCTCTTCAAGCGGCCTTGGCCAGCCGGGCAAGGGCGAACCATCAGGGCAGGGCACTAACAACAGAGCAGACCCACCAAGGCTGGAGACTGAGCAATACTGGAAAGGCATATGGGAAAGGCAGGCGACCCACAACAGCAATGCAAAGTGGCTGACCTCTCTACGAAAGGACCACAGCAACCTCCCTGAACAAGCCCCAGTAACCATCACTGTGGCAGATGTCCAAGAAAGAGTCTCGGGTATGAAAAACTGGACAGCACCAGGACCTGACATGATCCATGCCTACTGGCTAAAGAAACTCACTGCCCTCCATGAGCGACTGGCAGCTCAAATGAACCAGCTGCTACAAAATGGGACAAAATGTTGTAGCGAGACCTGTCTCTCTACAACATGGAAGCTCATATCAGGCATCATAGCGGCTAAGATAAGTGGTCACATGGATAAATACATGAGTACGGCACAGAAGGGCATTGGCAAAAATAGCAGAGGAGCCAAACACCAACTCCTTGTAGACCACACAGTCGCCCGAGACTGCAAAACCCGACACACCAACCTGTGCACCGCTTGGATAGATTACAAGAAAGCCTATGACTCAATGCCACACACTTGGATCATTGAATGCTTAGAGATGTACAACATCAATAGGACTCTAAGAGCCTTCATTGCAAACTCGATGGGGCTGTGGAAAACCACCCTTGAAGCCAACTGCAAACCACTTCCACAAGTGTCCATCAAATGTGGCATATACCAAGGAGATGCTCTGTCCCCACTGCTGTTCTGCATAGGCCTGAACCCCCTCAGCCAAATCATCAACAAGACTGGCTACGGATACCGACTGAAGAATGGGGCCACAATCAGTCACCTCCTCTACATGGATGACATCAAGCTGTACGCTAAGAGTGAGCGAGACATCGACTCACTGATCCACACCACCAGGATATACAGCACTGACATTGGGATGTCATTCGGACTAGAGAAATGTGTTCGGATGGTTACAAAGAGAGGGAAGGTCGTCCGCACAGAAGGGGTCTCACACCCAAAAGGAACAATAGCAGACATAGAGCACAGTTACAAGTACCTGGGAATACCACAAACAAATGGCAACCTCGATGAGGTCACAAGGAAAGGAGCCACAGCCAAATACCTCCAACGAATAAGGCAAGTCCTGAGAAGTCAGCTCAATGGCAAGAACAAGATCCGTGCAATAAACAGCTATGCCTTACCAGTAATCAGATACCCTGCCGGAATAATTAGCTGGCCAATGGAAGAGATAAAGGCCACGGATGTTAATACTCAGAAGCTACTAACCATGCATGGAGGGTTCCACCCCAAATCCAGCACCCTGAGACTGTTCACGAGCCGTAAGGAAGGAGGCAGAGGACTAGCGAGTGTGAGAGCCACTGTCCAGGATGAAACATCCAAGATCCATAAATACATCAAGGACAAAGCCTCAACGGACGATATGCTCAGCGAATGTCTCAGGCAATGGGGAACAGAGGATGAGGGGCTAGAGGTTCCATCATGGAGAGAACAAGCCCCTACATGGGATGTACCACCGACAAATAACTGAAGTGGCTGATATCAGGAAATCCTACCAATGGCTGGACAAAGCTGGACTCAAGGACAGCACAGAGGCTCTCATCCTGGCTGCACAGGAACAGGCCCTAAACACCAGAGCAATAGAGGCTCAGATCTACCACACCAGACAAGACCCAAGGTGTAGGTTGTGCAAGGAGGCCCTGAGACAGTCCAGCACATAACAGCAGGGTGCAAGATGCTGGCAGGGAAACGTACATGGAACGACATAACCAGGTGGCGGGCATAGTGTACAGGAACATCTGTGCAGAATATGGACTGGAAGCCCCGAGATCGAAGTGGGAAACACCCACAAAGGTGGTGGAGAATGACAGAGCTAAGATCCTGTGGGACTTCCAGATCCAGACAGACAAGATGGTAATGGCGAACCAACGGACATTGTGGTGGTGGATAAAGAACAGAGGTGGATGTAGCAATACCAAGTGACTACAACATCAGGAAAAAGGAGCATGAGAAACTGGAGAAATACCAGGGCCTCAGGGAGGAACTGGAAAAGAACTGGAAGGTGAAGACCACAGTGGTGCCTGTGGTCATCAGGGCCCTCGGGGCAGAAACCCCCAAACTGGAGCAGTGGCTAAAACAGATCCCAGGAACAACATCAGACATCTCAGTCCAGAAACGTGCAGTTCTAGGCACAGCCAAGATACTGCGCAGAACCCTCAAGCTCCCAGGCCTCTGGTAGAGGACCCGAGCTCAGAGGATGAAAGAGAGAGACCACCCGCAGAGGGTGAGAAGGGAATTTATTTTATATATATATTTACATATATATATATATATATATATATATATATATATATATATATATATAATATATATATATATATATATATATATATATATATATATATATATATATATATATATATACGTATATAATATATTTAGTATAATATATAAGTGTGCTAAATTAGAACACTTTTCCTTAAATAACAGACAGTAGTGATAACTATGACTCCACACTTTTGATTTAATGTTGCTTTTTAAAGTGAGTTGTAGCTCTGCACAGCTCTGCACATAAACCTTCTGCATATGTTCAGCTTTTAAAGAACACTGATTTATGAGAGGACATAAAAAAATAGAAGAAAGCCGTTTGTCTGAGTCAGACTGGTTGGTAGATTGACTGCGACACAGTGGATCTGGACATAGCAGGATTTTCTTATGTTTCATTTCTGAATGCTTTTTGCTCGTCAGAGTATAGGGTTTCCATAAATTTTCAACAAAGCTGAAGTCAGAGCCATTCGGAAACATAAAACCAGTGTGTTTTGTGTGTGTTTTAGATGATTGCCTTGTGGGTACGGACTGTATCCAAGTATCAACCAGATGACCCAAGCTGTCTCCCTTAGATGAAGGAGCATTGGTTAAGATGTCTAGGAACAACCCAGACACCACTAACTCTCAGTCGTCAGAACACTAGCTTTACTAAATCAAAGACCAGCGTACCAGCTATCAAACATGGTGGTAGCATCAGCTGCAAACAACTGAGACCAATGTTTGGATGCATTTCAAAAAGTGGTGAAATAATCAAGATGAAAGACTACCTCCAAATTCTTGCAGGATGATTTATACTTTGGAAACAACAGGATATTCCAACAAG
Source organism: Poecilia picta (assembly GCA_033032245.1). Taxonomy (NCBI): domain Eukaryota; kingdom Metazoa; phylum Chordata; class Actinopteri; order Cyprinodontiformes; family Poeciliidae; genus Poecilia; species Poecilia picta. The sequence goes on from CM065374.1 coordinate 17,112,318, forward strand.
ACAGTAATCACAAACACGTAAAAACGAGCTTGAAAGGCTCACATTTTAGCTTCTGGCATTCCTGAACCTCAGTCCTACTAACAATTTGTGGACGGTGCTTTAAAGCATGATCTGTGGCAGGAAACTAATCAATTTAAGCTAACTGTATCATTTCAGTCAAAAAAGTGTCCAAACCTCCAGCCAGAGTTAAGCTAGATGCTTGTTTGTGGATACAAAAAAAATTGCATAGTTTCTCTATAATTTGTTAAAGGGACCCTTGGTAAGTAGTAGTAGGAGAAAAGGTATGTATTTATAATTTTTGACATTGCGTGTTTTACACAAAATCTAAAATAAATTCCAATTTGTCTATCCAAATTGAGTTATTTAAATAAAGTTGTTAAATTTCATTCCACGCTGAAAAAAGAAGAAAACCCTTTTCTGATGGTTAGTAATTAAAATAATAAAAACTCTAAAAGAATGAAATTTATGTTTAGTAAACTTATAATTTAAATCATTATTGTGCGCGGACAGCAAAACAAACGACTTGGAGTCCAGATACAACCATGCCATTGAACGGCAGTAGCTGGATCGGTGTACCAAATTAGACGCAGACAGCAGCAAAGTCTCCTTGGAAAGAGGGTTTCTATTTTTGAGGAAACATGTTTGATCAAATGTCTTGTTCCTTTTTGCAGAGCCATTTAAATCCCCGAGCAGGATTTTCCAGACACTGTTCACCTGTCTGCTTCGGATGTGATGGGATTTATACAGCAGCTAGAACCACAGCTCCAATCCGGCTGCTGCAATCTAACCAGAAAGTGACTAGACCAACGTAAACACAGCAGAGCAAAAAAGAGACACCGGTATTAGGGCTGTAATTCTCTCTTCCTCTACCACATAACCTCAAATGTCCATATTTGGAGAATTTGTTTGAAATATGGATCTCCAAATAGCTGGAAAAGCCAGTTGGAAAGTCTTTAAAGTCTTGTATGTGCCATTCATCCCAGTCAGCAGTCCACCTTGAATCATGCAGACTCAAATGTCCAGCTTCAAGCTACAGAGGGAGGCATATACTTAAAGGTTTTAGTTGCGTCTCAAATGTTCATAACCTTTGAAAAATGGTATTTACAGTAACTCCTGCAGCCAAGTGGAGACTTACAACTGGAGTTACAGAAGAGATTAACAGAGACTCACTGATGGGAAACAAGGTCAGCGACCAAAAATATACATCAGGCCCATCCTCAAACGTATTCCCATTTGCTGTCGTTGCAGTTAAATCTATACATGTGAGGCGGGAGCTCCGGGAAGAGTATTATAATTATTATGTTAAGAGGAAGGGAACATTTTACATGTGGATCAGGCCAGTTAACAGGTTTGCAGCTGTGGTCAGTAAAGACAGCTGCAGTGTGCCGAAATTACAGAGTACAATGATTCATTTTCTTTCTGTGTTTGAGACCATTCGGGTTTGGACGAGCTCCCCCTGTAAAAACAGGCTTTCCTCAGCAAAAACTGTTAGCTCATCAAAAAAACAACAACTCTTTGTTCTGCTTAGCAACACCGGCAGACCACCTCGAAGATTCATTGTTCTGACCGAAACCAAGGTCCTGCCAGTTTTATAGGCGAATGAATACTTAAACACCACAGAAAACCCTGGAGTTTTATCCTTAGAAATATAGAATAGGGGGGAAAGAAAAAAGTACTGGACACGTTATTTGTCTATGAACGTTCTTCTGTACAAATAGATTTGTAGTAAGGATATAAACATGAAATCTACACCAAATAACTACGTAACGAACTTACACATACAGATAAATTAAGTTATTTATCTTAGCATGAAATGTCACTTGAGGTAAGAATTAAACATTATTTTATTTAAAGCTTATTGGGGTGATTAGAGCTACAGGACATCTTCTGTCTCCTGAAAAAAGTGAAAAGCGCAATTTGGTGTAATTTTTAGACATTCCTCCAAACAAATTGTCTTTATATCCTGAATATCTGGGATCCTGAAGTTCTTCTTGATTCTCTTTGCCATAGTTTTGCAAACTCTGAAACAAACTGAGAGTTTCATTCGCTCTGTTTTTGGACCGGTTCTTGTCTTGTTTCCCCTTTTTTTTCTGTCCTTTGTTTCATTTTCAGGAATGCCATATTTTATTTATTTCTCCTTCCTTAACTTGTGTAAAGTCTGGCAGTGTTGCAGCTCCGAACCAAGATGCTCCAACCTCAGAACTTCCCCGTTGGACTGGTGCTTTAGTGGTGAAGTGTAGTGCCATTTTTCGTCCACGCTATATGCAGAAAGAATCAAAACAGTAAAGTTTGATCCAATATGACCAAGTTGTTTTCTTCCAGAATTTCATTGGTCTGTCCAAATGTTTTGGAGCAAATCTTAAGCAAGCTTAAACTTTATGTTTTTCAACAGTGGAGTATGGTGAAGGGAGCACTCCTAGAGACCATAGTGGTCGCATTATGTTTCCAGCTCTTTCAGAGCTTTAGAAATTTTTATGTAACCAAAACCATCTGTATGCTTAGCAGCATATACAGATAATGACCAGCCTCTTAACAAGCCATAAATTAGGACCAAAACAGCCAATAATCTCTTATACTAATGGGGGCAAGATTATTTTCTCAATACTGAACAATTACACCTGGTTTCTTGGCTTTATGTACCTTTATGTACCTTTGGTAAGCTTTTCTTGGTGTGTCGTACTTTATTACGCATAGGTTCACCGTAGGTCTCATGTACCATTATGCATATATACTGTATATATATATATATATATATATAATTTTATAAAAAGAACAGTAGTTTGAAATATTTCCTGGTTTTCTAGTGACATGTATCTTTTCCTGTTTATTGTAAAAACAAACCAATCTGTTTGGAAAATTTGCACATAAAATGTGATATGTTGGCAGCTTTAAGTGTGCAGAGCCACATTTGCTTCTTTACATCGCTTAGATGTTTCTTGCTAAGAGGTTAGATGAATAAAAATATTTTCATTGTGCAATGGTATCAGTCAGAAGAGGGGGACAAAAGATTCCCCAGTATATTATTACAGTGGTGCAGGGAAAGTAATCATAGTTATCTAGAGATATACCAGGAAACTGGATGCTTTTTTTAACCAAATTATTGAAAAGGAAAAGTGGAAACTGGTCATGCTAGTTGCTATGAAAACAGTCTCTGGTATTTCCCATATGTCTGGGAGTAGGGTTGCAAAATACAACCATTTTCTTCCACTCAAAACATCCAGGCCAGAATAAATCTCCCAAACCTTGTAATAAAATGGGTTATCCTCTGTTTAACCCAAACTTAAACCCCATGATTTATTTTTTTACATCACAAAAACATAAAAATAGTGGCGTACGAACTTTAAATGTTGATTTCTTTGAAGAGAATCCTTCAAATATTTAACAATTATTCTCCTTGCTGTTTTTTCACTCTGTTGTCTTGGTGACTTAACAAAATAAATCCAGGTATTTTGGGAGAAAGAACATGAAGTTGTTACAGGTGAAAAATTTCAAAGGTTCACGCATCCTGAACTCCTGACTGCTGAAAGCCAAAGTTTTTAACACTTCATTTAACATAAACGCATATCTAAAAGCTCCTTTAGAGATAAGCTAAAGCATGGACTTCTGAAGCTCAGCAAAGTTTAAATTACATGTAATTTCATGGCATTGTTCAGAATTACAAACACAGTTCTGTTCAGTTATTGTTTCCAAAACCTTTCTGAATTAATGCTTGTTAAAAGCAACATTTAAATGTAGTACTGGAGGTACGTTGCACTTCAGATTTGCTTTGTCTGAATGTCAGGTAGAGTCCCAGACTTGTGGCCAGGCAGTCTTAAAATTTGACGGCTCGCATTTCGGTGGGTAATCAGAAGGTGGGCTGATTGGAAGAAATACCCTAAATCCATGCAGTGTGAGATATCTTTCCATTTCCACAATTACATGCCGCACAAGGCTCTGAATAAATTCCCCAAACACAAATGTGTTTGGACTCGGAATCTAACGTCGGCAATTTTCCTTAAAATATCCTAGAAGTATGAAGTTTGGCCATGTAAAGGCCTTGAGCAAACATGAAGGGAAGCCAGCTACCAACGTGCAAACTATGTGGAACGAAACTCCAGTTTGTTTTTCTTCCTTTTGATTTATTCTTAGACGAGCTTGCGTCTGTATTTTACCAGTAACAAACTCCAAAACAAGTGCTGCATAAATGAACGTTCTGAAACAGCAGATGTTGGTTCCTCTCATAACTTTAGATTTAAACTCTACATCTGTCGTCCACTGCCTAAATAACTCAGATGTCCAATTTAAAAGGCTTCATGTTTGGTTTCCTGGTTTTAGCAGATGAACTTTGATGAAGCAGTTTCTGTTTTGTTTTGTTTTTTTTCCTGGTTGCACATGCAAAATCTGAACAGAAACTAACCAAGCACATCCAGAGGAAAAAGACGGGGAAAGACCTGGGTTATAACACCCATCATCTGCTTCAATCTGTTTGACTTCAGGGTCTGTTAACAGTCTAAATATCGATTGAGGATTAAACACTTTCATCGTGATCATGAATATCTTGGTACTTTTGAGCCTTTTTATCAAATAACTGTATCCAATAATTGCAGCTCCTTAAGTATTTGACCGCTCTTCTGATTGGTTTCCTTGCATTTAACCAGAATCAGTACATTTTTTTCTCTAGCATTGAGGGTTTTTCTGAGCCCTGTGTTGAGGTAGATCCCATTAGTCAGACGTCAATAAAAAAAAATTAAAACGGTTGCCAGTGCTGTGGCAGGTTGCTATGGGAGTTAGAAGAATGACAAACAAGATTCCTCAGACATTTATAAAAACATACTATCTCACAGTCATAATATGGGTTCAGGTGTCTGCGCATCTACAAACAGAAAGCTAGATAAACAAAAGCCTGACATGCTTTTAAAATGTCATGAAGTGGAAAATAATGTATTTTGAACCGCAGAAAATGTCATTTTGTATATTCTAATTCACAAAATACAGTTTACCTTTCATCTGCGTGCAATTTTTTTAATTCCATACCTAATTTTGATGTGTGTTATAAATCATTAGTCTGATAGTGGAGCAGGGATGCAGATTTAAACCTGCAGGTATCTTTTGTCTCTGTGAGTTGAAGAAAATCCACAATATTTTCAAACGTTTTTTTAAAATATCGTTTGAAGTGATTGTCATTGTAGCTCTTACAGATCAAAAAGTGGTTGTGAAATCACGTAACACATAAGGTAAGTGTGGAATCGGGACGTCTGTGTGGTTAGCTTGAATGCGATCAACTGTGATGACTTGGAATGGCACGAAAAATGTATCACCCATTAGAAATTCACACAAGATGTTTTACATGAGAATTATGCTTTTGTTTTTTTATCATTAAAAGCTCTAATGCAGCATGACATGTATTACCATAAAGATGGCATGTGATCTTTCGGTCAGAACTGTACATATTGTCCAAGTACCTGACACATGAGCGCCAACTAAACAAGGTGCATCCTTTTATAAAAAGATGAATCCAAAAAGGAAGAGGATGTGAGCAGCACTGAGAGTGAACAAAAGAATCTTGCAGACATTACTGCCTCTATATTTTTAGTGGTACAAAGTGGACAGGAACACATTGTTTAACTATATTATTTAACGTAGGAGGATTCTCATTCAAGCACAGTTGGTCCTACTGTTTCAGCCTCACAACGTTCATCAGCCAGCAAAATAAACCTCCAAACCACATCGGACCGAGCCTCAGTCCCAACAATGTCTCGGACACACCGTGCATTAAACTCCATCTGACTTCCTCTAGCCGCGTCTTTATATACAAAAGTCACACTCTGAGATACGTGAAGTGTGTGGGCCTTAACTAACAGTTTGCCTCCTGCACTTATTTTGAGACAGACATGGCTCACACCAAATATAGTGCACACAAGCAAGACTTGTCTTGCCTCTCCACAGGTCATTATGGTTCAGAGCTGGCTGTGCTCACGAGTGACTGAGGTGGGATCGTGTTGTGGAAACAGTGTTTCTAGGTTGTCAATTTGCATTTCGGGCACAGAAACTGTCATTATTCGCTCCGCATCATCACACCTCCTGTCAGCATCTCCAGTCAGACTTAATGGCAAACTTTCTGATGAATTACTGAAAACACTATTTAACTCTTTAATCAGTTAAACGGCAAACCCAACAAAACTGACAGAGGCAGCCATGGTTTTAATGGAAACTTTGGAGAGTCTGCAGAGAGCCACAGCTGAGATGGGAGAACTGATGGGACAACACAAATCTGGACCTTAATGAATGACTGGCAAGATTAGAGCTATTGTTGAATTAAAGACCCAAGAAGCCATACGTGCAGTTTGTCACATGCCATATAGGAGGGATAGCAAAAGTGTACAAGAAGGTGTTCTGGTCTGATGAGAGTTTTCGTCCAGTTGGAGGCCGTAAAACACTATGGACAAGGGTGGAGTATCTGTTTCCAGCAGGGAAATTACCGTAGACATGCATCCAGAGTTACAATTAATTACAAGTATATGCTTGAAAAGCCCAATTAAATTTCAGTCCTAAATCTAGAATCTGTGGCAAGACGTGGGTATTTGTATTCCCAGACGCTCTCCATCCAAACCGACTGAGCACAGATTTATAGCAAAGAACAATTTCCAAAACTCTGTCAACAACACGCTCAAAGCTGATGGAGACATACCTCAAAAGATCTGACACCTGGAAGTTGGTTCCACAAAGTATTGGGCGGAAAACAAATACGTCATTTCCACGCTACCTTGTGTTGGACAATAACATAAAACCTTAATGAAACACATTGAAGTTTGTGCATGTAACGGGACAAACTGTGAAATCTTTTAAGGAATGTGAATACTTTTGTAAACCAGCCTCTGTCCATTGTGTTTCCATATCTTACACTATTTTTAAATATTTTGTTTTCAGAGGAAAGAAAACATTTTCTCTGGCTTTGTGGGACTATTTTATTTTATTCTTGAAAACAGTAATCTCCCAACAATAAATTACTGAGGGGTTTTGTTTTGTTTGTCAGTTTTACATTTTCCTACAGTGACCGAACACCTGACAGTTTTCCTATTTAATCACTCTTAAACAACCGCAGATGAGCCAAGAAAAAGTAAGGCAAGGTCTTTAAAAATCTCACATAAGTTGGCAAGAAAGGAGGAGTAGTCTATTTATACACATCTGACTTTTTCACCTTTTTAATACATGTGCGTGTCCGTGTGGCTTTTAAGGGCACTGTAATAAGGCCTGGCGACTAATTTTATTAGTTTCTGACCGCTGCAGATCTTAAAGTCTGATTTTCTCCAAAGCAGCTTTGAGAACAGTGCCTCTAACCAACAGCTGAGTCAGATGTTTCCTTAAATAAATGCACAGTGCTCTATGGAAACAGAAACAATCTAACTGAATCGGGGGGAGGAAGGGGAAAGTGCCACTTGCCTAGGTTGGCTGGAAACCAGTAGGTGCTGACTTTTCCAAAAGCATGTGGAGCTGCAGTTTCCGCCGGCAGAGTTGTGATAGTATCTCAAGTGTGCAGCGAGCGTCAATTTCCTGCAATTTCCAACTAATTACTTTTAATAACACAGCAAATGTAATGCTAATCTGGTAATAGTATATCTATAAAATGTATAATTTTAGATCTGCATGATATCTGTACCTGTGAGCAGCTGAGGAGCTGCAAACTTCCCCTCGTTTCCCTGTCAATCTGGGTTTCAAACTGGTGACCTCCCAGACAACATCCTTGATTTCTAGTTACTTTTACACTTCCGGCTCCATTTAGGTCTATGTTTGTTTTCAAGACCCTGTAATTTCCCCACCGATCACTCAGAAGGGCCCCCGTCAAGTCTGCCATTCATAAAGTTTAAAGTAGCTCTTAGTGGTTCCAGGAGTTTATTGAAACATTAAATTTGTATCCATGCAGTGATGGTGTATCTTTAGATGTTGCTAAAACTCACGTGCTTCGCTGGGTCTCTTTACATCAACCGCCAATTATGCTCTTCTCTTTGGGTGTGGGTTGAGCCTCGGTCAGTATGGAGAAGAAACCAGAAACATCAATTCCTGGGCAGCGGAGAGAACAAAAACAGACAAAATGCAAAAACCTTCCTTCCAAACACTGTTATCATCTCAGAGTGTAAGCACAAACATGGCGACCACTGCCAGTAACGCCGTCCAGAAGTGCTCTCTGGGGAACTTCGAGAAATCCACAGGTCCTTGTTTGGCTTGGACAAGGCCTGAGAGACACAGAGAGGACAAAGACAGAAGGTTTTGCCCTGTCATGGTCTCCCATGCTTGTTTTTTTATGTTTCACTTCCTGTGTTTCACTCATCCAGCGTAAAAACAGTAAAGTATCCATCCTTGACATTTCTCACTTTTTCACTCAGTACAATTTGATCTTATTTACAATTTTATCTGATGGGAAACACAAACTACATTTTTTTTGTTTGTTTGTTTCTTCACCAGGTTTTGTCCATCTAGAGACAAAAATTGTTGCTTATTCATTCACGTCAAGCTCTATTGGATCTAATTGAGAGTGTCTATGAAGATGTGTTTTCAGGTTTTGCCACGGAATCATAAGATATAGTTCTGGACTTTGACTAGGCCATTCTAACTTATGGATATGCTTTGATCTAATCAGTTATTTTGTAGCTCTGGCTGTATGTTTAGGGGTCGTTGTTCTTGTAGAGGGAGAACATACTCCCCAAACTAAAGTCAATAATTCATCTTTTTCTGAATTCATCTTCTCATTTTCTTAACCAGTGTCCCTCTTCGTGTTGATGAAAGCAATCTACAAGGCATGATTCTTCCGTTGCCATGTCTCGCTGCGTTTCGTGCAGTGTTAGTTTCCCACCTCTTGTGGCATTTCACATGACAGCCAAGGTGTCCAAATTTGGTCTCGTCTGGCCAGAGCCACTTATATCCCATGTTTGCTGTTTCCCTCGTTGGACTTATGGTAGACTGCAAATGGCCCTGCAATGACTCGCTTCCTGCCACACTTCCGTAAAGGTCAGATGTTTGGAGCGTGTTAAAAGTTTTCTCTGCACTTCCTCCAGAGTTGCCATGGGCCTCTCGGCTGCTTATTTGGTTACTGGTGTTCTAGCAGGGGCAATAATCCAGCACTCACCAACAAACTCACCAACACAAAGACATGTGTTGGCCAGTTTGCTGTTTTCAGACGACGAATCAAACAGTGTGATGGTTAAGCATTGGGATATTGTTCCATAACCTCATCCGGCTTTAAATTTCTCCACAACTTTCTTCCTGACCTCTCGGCTGTGGTTTTTATCTTAAGGGTGCTGTTTGTTCACGAATGTCCACTAGCAAACCCCTGAGGCCCTTGTAGGACATTCACATTCACACCGAGAGCAACGTTGAATTCTTTTGCAAATGAGGTGACTTCCAACTGCAACAGATGTGGACGTACGCCACGGTTTTCAGGTTTTATCTATTAAAACTTTGAAAGCCTTGAATCCTTTTCCACCTCACGGCTGTGCACAACTTTGTATTGGTTTAAATGTAAAATCCCAAGAACTACATTGAAGTTTGTGGTTGTAACCTCACAAAATGTGAAAAAAAAAGTGCCAGGGCTGTGAATATATTTGCAAGGCAGTGTTCATTACACTGATGAGGACTGTTGCATAACCCACATGTGAAATGACTGTGTGAAAACAGGAGGCTCCCAAGCATTTGGTTGCACTCACTGACGTTGGGTGTGTTCTTAATTGGCTGTTAACTGACTTTACTAAATTCAGTAAAACCATTTTATACCATATGTTAAGTCAACGGCATGTAACTGAAAGCAAGTGTTTTAAGGGGAGGCACTAATGATATTAAAGGGAGTGAAGCGACGTCAGCACGCTCAGTTTTTTTAAGCTAATTCCTAATGGTTTTTACAAAGACAGCAACAAACCACATTAATATCCTGTCGGGATGACACGACCACATTAGAGGTGACTTTTTAACGCTCTTTTGTGGATTTCAGGTCAGTACAATAACAAGCTATTTTCACATAGAGAAACACTGGTGTGTTCAGAAAATAAAGGTTTTCTAATTCAGATCCTTCACATATTTGTTTGAAGATGTTCTTGTTTCTGGAGGTTTTATTTGTTTTTTAATTATTGCTCTCGGAGGATGAAACCAAAAATGGAGAGGATCTTTGCAGTCAGTGGTTTAGACATATCTGAGAAACTGAAAGCACTCAAAGTATATGAAGAAATAGTTATGTAAAATATAAACTTCACCCTCTTTCAGTGTCCTTGCTTCTTAACAGGATTAAAGCGGAAAAGGTGGAGCCTCCCTGCAAAGTATGCCGATAGATTTTAAAGCATCATGACAAAACTGCAGGAGCGGAAAGTGCAGCATCAACAAGCAATTCATCCAAACTAAGTGAAACTATGAGACAAACATAATTTTGCACAGCTTTTAAAGTGGGATAAAGCCTTAAAAAAATCAAAACTATGCCAGAGAATATGAAAAATGCTGCAGCAGCTCGAGCTGCAGGTGGTAAAATCAACTCAATGTACAGTTAGATCAGATATTTACATACACTGAGTGAAAAGACGCTGCTTGACATTAAATCTGACTAATGCCAAGTCAATTGCTCACTCCAGAATAATGAGGGAGATCGTTTTTAGATTTTCAGTTTCAGTGTTTTTCAGATTATAAAGTTTGAGCTCATTTTATTAGTATTTCAAAGAACTACATCTACACTGCCAGAGTTGGTTCAAACATCATGGCTGTCCTTCCATGAACCTCTTCTAAATACGTCGCTGGACGTTTTTGGCTAACAGGGTCGGCTTTGTATGCCTCCTACTTACATATACCATTTTAGCTCTGTCCACAAACTTTCTCGGGAACTGAAATTAAGGCTTTGGATGGTCACCCCCAAAACACTGAATTTGATGCCCTTAAGCAACTTTGTCACTAATTTGGTGGTATTGTCAGGGTCATTTGTCTAAGCCAAATATTATCTCCTGCCCAAGTTTACATTTCCTGCCTGATGTCTTGCAATTATCCCACATGAAATGATGACTTGTTCATGATGTACCCAACCTCCAACCTCTCCTGGAGACAGGCACTATGTGTGTCCCTGCACAGCAGATAAAAGAAATGGATTTATGCATGACATCTTCTTCACCGAGTGGCTCCTTGGCTCAAGTAGGAGCAGGACTCGTTGAATTGTGAATACAGGAACTGTCAGTTGCTTCAGTGATACATTTAGCAGTAGTATTAAGCAATGAAATAGTATGTTTCAGATGTAGATGTAGTGGTTGCTTTCATGACATCATTTTTTGTGCTTTTCTTGAAATGGCATAGTAAATTTGTGTATGTGAACTTCTGGATTAAATAAATTATTTTTTTTTAATTCCTTAGAAAATATATTTCTCTCATTATTCTGGCACTTAGGAAACCTACTAACTGCCCTAAATCAGAAGTTTTATCTAAATTATAAAAAGGGTTTTGTGTCTTTTTACATAATGCATTCAAATATCTGGTTTTATGTGCATTTTTGTCATTGGTACCTTTGAACTCAGTCTGCTTTTTTTTCCTGCATACCATCTCTCCCATCGTAGACCATTTGCAAATGAAGATCACAAATTACATTATTTTTATTTGACAGGATGAGTGAACTTAAACAATACTTGCCAAACATGATTAAGTGCTTAGAGCAAGAGAAGGTAGCACTTTGGAAAATTGCAGATAATTTGGGTCTAATTTACACAAAAAAGAGAGAGAGAGAGAAAGAGGGGATTCAAACGAGCCCTATTGGAAGGATCTTTAATTAAACTTGTGGTGAAAGACGCCTGTCAGAGTCACGTGCGCTATAGACGCCTCATATAGAAACCCAGCGAAGGCCTCAATCACACAGCTCATCATCATTTTGTCAAATATACACATGTTGGCTGCATGATGTGCGCACATTAGAGGAGCAAAAGACGAACACGTGCTATAAATGGCCGCGCGATGGTCAGGGAGATTTGGGAACGGGGCACGAGAACTACCCTACACATCGTTTATGGCTGCTGGTGTGTTAGAGAACATGTGATTATTTGGGTGTATGCATTTCCTATGTGGCCGGGCCTGAAGCTGTGAAATTACAGTCGGAAGATCTCAAAGTAAGCAAGGTGGAGGGCAAGGGAGGATAACTCAGGGGCTGACTGAGGAAATACAACATCACATCACGACAGGAACCAGATTTACTGGAGCAAATGCACCCCAGGCTCTGGGTAATATATGTGCACAGAGAGGACCAAAAATAATGAACGACCACAAGGGTATGGCTGTGAAAAATCTGCTGTACACAAGTGAAAACGTGCCCCCTGGTGGCTGAGCGGTTGCACTGCGTGTGCTCGGATAGAGATAGAGTCTCTCTAACTTCCAAAGATGCAAAAACGAACAAGAAATGTTAAAAATGTACGTCATCCCATGCTGTATCGCAACTACACCAATCTGATCAAATAATGTGAATATTAAAGTGTAAATAACACGTTTGTCCCTTTCAATATTGTCCTATGTTAGTTCTTTAAATATTTTAACTCATTCAAAAATCCAGATAACTCTCCTCCCTAACAAATCATGACTTCAATTCACTTTAGTTAGTTTCTATAGCGCCAATTCACAACAAATGTTGTTGTGATTTTTCCTTTTATCAAAATAAATAAATAATTTCAATTCAATCAAACATACATTTCAATTGATCCTACTTGTCAAACCCAAGGTTTATACAGTTTTCAATGTCTTTATTAAATCCTCACAGCAAGCTTTATATTGGTAGAAACTGACCCATCTTCAGAAAGTGTTATGTATGAACTTTGTTTCCTGAATACAAACATTATAGATAACAGTTTTTCAAATTAAATATTGCATAAAGTGGTTATATTTTTTCTCTTTTGAGGGTCAGCAAAATAAAATGCAAATCTAGTGAGGAGAAAAGGCAGAAAGAAAGAAAATAACTTTCTTTCCAGTAAATATGCGGTAAATAGAGGCATATTCAGTGCTCATAAATATGCCTCTATCATTTCATATGTCAATTTATGAATGTGGAAAGTAAACACAAAATAGATAAAACATTTATGTAATAGCTGGAAGGACCGATCATAGGAAACATACTGAAAAACTAATTAAATAGCTAAAGAAATCTTTAAAATAATAAATAGTCACTGTAATAAATAAGTAATCACGATAAGTTTATAATCTGTAAAAGAATTAGAAATAATAGAAAGGTAATAAATCTGAGGAAATGAAGGTCTACAGAAGCCCACCAGCAATCAGATCAATTGATGACAATACAGGAACTAAATGGCATCAAAGTATTCCTCAAATTCCTCAATACAATTTTCATTTATCAAGATTTTATTTCAAGAAGAGGGAAGACAGAAGAAAATGTGATAATCATGTGTCTGGATATTCAAGACATGGAGGCACTCTGACGTGACATGCCCGCTTTGGGAAGATCTGTCTGCTAATTACACCCTAGCTCTAAGGAGGGAGGTGCTTTTTTGGCTAGTTTTTTTAATGATGTGAGGGGCAGATATGGTATAAATACCCACATCATTGTACTGGAAGGCAGCATATCCTCAGTTGTGCTCCTACCCTAAGGATATACAGCGGCACCAGGAGCTCTCTGGTGCAGAAGAGATTTGGGTTTCTTCTCCTTTGGATGCCGGTATGTTCGACCTTCCTCTTCCACTCTGAGTGTTTCTTTCTGTGGAGAAGCAATAGCAGAGATCCAGGCTTTCTCCAGGCCTTGGCTCAATGGAGAAACAAGTAGAACTTCAGGATGCTTCACTGGCAATATTCAGAAGATCCTGCTAACAGACTTCTTGTGTGCATCCCGCTGAGGTTCAGATGCCGATTTGCAGCCTCAGTGTTAGAACAAATCTCTGTAGGACATGATAGCAAGTGATGCTAGAAAGATTTACCTGTGGGACAGTTGCGCTGACAATCTTCTTCTTTTTCCCCGCAGGTTTGAGCTTGCAAGATGGACCTACGAGTGGCAAGCATCCTCCTCCTCATCGTGGCCTCTGCAGCAGCCACTGGAAAGGGCTACGTGGTGAAGAAAGTGGTGCCCATGAATGTCAAGAGCCACAGTGAGCAAAATGCAACCTTGTACACAATCTGTGTGCTTTTCAGGTTTCTGTTGTTTTTTTCCAAATGGAAAAACAAAGCAAGATAATCAGCATTTCTTCAATATAGAAGTCATTTTTACCTGAGTCGGAGTTTGTGACATCTTGAATCTTGAACAAATTAGCCGGTTTCATATGACTGATGCACACAGGCAGGCAGCTGCTGATCACAGCTGTGTAGGAAATTTAAAAACTGAACTCCACTCTGCCTAACGGCAGTGCCGCGCTCTGATTGGCTGCGGCAGTGGACCTGCCTCTCTCCACTCATGGTCTCTGTTTAGATGCAGAATGACAAACCTGCTCAGTCCGTGCAGAGTCAGACTGCTTTCTGCTTCTGGAGGCTGCAGAGTCTGATGCTTTTTTAACAGTTTTTTTGTTTGTTTTTTTTTTCGGTTATTGTTTAATTTAATGTTTTTTAGAGATCTATGAATAGAAGTTCCCCTTAGCATTTAAACATAAAATGTTTTGACAAAATGCAAAGTTACAAAACTGCACTTGTAACATTATTTATATATATATATATATATATATATATATATATATATATATATATAGCCTTTATATATATATATATATATATATATATATATATATATATATATATATATATATATATATATATATATATATATATATATATAATATGCACATTTTGAAGTTGCTTTTTTTATTGTTGTTTTTGCGAGATTGCTGCATCTTTACATGAAGGATAGAATCTAGCTTCCCATGTATGGTTGCAAGCCGAGAATAGGATCTGATGAGTTTTCCAGACTAGTCGCACAAAAAAACAAACACAAAACAAGCCCACCATCTTAAAATATAAATGTTTATATATTTATATATTTTTAGGTCTTTCCAAAAAGGCACTGCAAATATTCCATGTTGCATTTCTGCAAGTAAACACCTCTGTTTTTATGTCCAGAAATGAGCTGTTTGTAAATTATTTTTGGTTTCGACACAGGCAATTAGAGCCCAGTATGCCAGTGGTATGGTTTTTGCCTGGGTGTGCCTGTTTAACACAAAACTCATGACATCTGGTTTTGCTTTATCCAAACTGGGCCAGAATTAGCCAGAGAGTATCGCAGGGAGAGCAAGAAAGAGAGAGAGAGAGAGAGAGAGAGAGAGAGAGAGAGAGAGAGAGAGAGTGAGGAGAGAGGGGGATGTTTTCACTCAAACACTTTTGACCATAATGAGAAAGAATAGAACGAGTGCATATCATTTAGACCCAATCAGATATAAGGCCCATTATGTCTTTTAGATGGATTTATTACCCTTTATTTTTGTGAAAGTTAGATCGAGAACTAACAGCTCCATTTTAAAATAATTTGAATCAGTTACATTCCAATACAATTGTAATATATTAAACCCGTGTCACTGAATGGGACCAGTTGAGAACATGAACATTTTATATATTTTTTGTTTGTTTGTTTGAACATGCATATTGGTGGCTTAACACAACCCAATTCAATGGTTTTTGACTGTTTTGGTTTTGGTACTCATGATGATCCCTCTTTCTCTCTCACAGTGGTATCAGTGGCAGGTGAGCCTGGTCCTCCAGGTGAGCCTGGCCCCGAGGGACCTCAAGGCCCACCTGGCCCCCCAGGTCAGGATGGCGTAGGTTATTCTGGACCTCAAGGGCCCCCTGGACCTCCTGGACAGCCTGGCCGCTCCATCGCTGGCAAACCTGGAACTCCAGGTGGACCTGGCAAACCTGGCATCCCTGGAGCACCTGGTGAGAGGGGAGACACCGGAGCCACTGGTCCTCAGGGACCAAGGGGAGTTCCTGGCTCTCCTGGAAGCCCAGGACCTGCTGGTCTGTCTGCAACTGGCAAACCGGGACCTTCTGGCCTTCCTGGAGCAATGGGACCAAGAGGAGAGCCTGGCTTGAAAGGACATCCAGGTGTTCCTGGACTTCCTGGGTCTAAGGGTGATAGAGGGATTGGAGTTCCTGGACCTCAAGGTGAAACAGGACCTCAGGGACCTATGGGTCCAACTGGAGCAACCGGTGCACCCGGAATCGGAAGGCCAGGCAAACCAGGTGCCAATGGTGAGCCAGGAAAGTCAGGTAGCCCAGGTAGAGATGGTGCCACTGGCCCCATGGGACCACAGGGACCCAAGGGACACACTGGTGCCCCAGGTGTAGGTCTTCCAGGTAAATCAGGTGAGAATGGTGCCCCTGGTTTGCCTGGCCCTGTTGGGCCTAAGGGTCATCAGGGACCTGCTGGAGCTCCTGGTGCCCCTGGAGTTCCAGGATACGGAAAGCCAGGTGCAAATGGTGAGAAGGGAGAGAGAGGATCCCCAGGTAGCCCAGGTGCCACAGGTGCAAAGGGAGAGCAGGGCCCAACAGGTTATACTGGGGCTACTGGTGCCACTGGCTCAATGGGTCCAGCTGGACCTCAAGGTGAAAGAGGTTTCCCTGGAGCCACTGGCCCCACTGGTCTTAAGGGTGACACAGGTCCATCTGGACCTCAGGGACCTAAGGGACACAAGGGTGATCAGGGAGCACAGGGTTTCCAAGGCAAGCAGGGTTATCCAGGGGCAGCTGGTCCTCCTGGACCCAGAGGGGCCACTGGACCTGCAGGTGACAAAGGTGATGTTGGTGCCCCAGGTACCCCAGGTGCTCCAGGTATCCCAGGGCCTGCTGGACCCAAAGGGCACACTGGTCGCCCTGGTGAGCCAGGATCCTCTGGATCTGATGGATCTCCAGGTCCCAGAGGACCTACTGGACCACAAGGACCCGCTGGTGCTACCGGCGCTAAGGGACACCCAGGTCTCCCCGGACCTCCTGGTCCTGCTGGTTTGGCTGCAAAGGGTGTTTCTGGACCTCAGGGTCCTGCTGGTCAACCCGGTGAGCCCGGAGCTGATGGAGAGCCCGGCCCCGCTGGCCCTCCTGGCCCCCCTGGACCTCCTGGTGAGGTTGTCTTCGAGAAGGGCATGGGCCTGAGTGAGGTTATGGTCAAGTCCCCCATGTCTGCATTCACTGCAGTACTGGCCACTCCCTACCCTGCTGCTGGCTCTCCCATCAAGTTTGACCAGATTGTTTACAATGCTGAGAATCACTATGACCCTGAGTCAGGCATCTTCACCTGCCATGTTCCTGGAGTTTACTACTTCTCCTACAGCATCCATGTCAATGGAGCTCATGCCCTGGTGGCCCTGTACAAGAACGGCCAGCCAATTATGTTCACTTATGATGAGTATAACAAGGGTTTCCTGGACCAGATGTCTGGTAGCGCTGTCCTTTTGCTCGATGAGCAGGACACAGTCTACGTCCAGATCCCTGACGAAGAGGCCAACGGTGTCTTTGCTGCAGAGAATGTCCACTGCTCTTTCTCTGGATTCCTCATTGCCTCAACGTGATACGTTGGCGCAGAAGTTTCCAAAAAGCCAACCAACTAATTTTGCAATCTATTTCTCAAAGTAAAACTCCCTGTTCATTTACCGCAACCCAACAGACAGGCAGTAAACCTTCCTGAGGAATAGTAGCATCTTAACTTGAAAACTACAAGAAATGGGTGCTTAAAAGAAGGAAAACTAATTTATGAAAACAGTTGATTTAAGGAGGGAGAAAGCAATACACAATGTTCCAGTGATGTTTTTTAATGTAAACAGCATGTGAAATCGAGGTGTTATAACTGTGTTGTGTCTAAAAAAAAATTTTTTTTTCCACACACTGCTCCTTTTATACTGTCTTAAACTGATGTCTTTGAACTTAATGTCTGTCTTCTTTGTTTTTGTACAATCTTGTTTTTTTTTTCTTTTTTTTTTCTTTGGGCATGAAAGGGAACAACAATCTTATCAAAGTACATTAATTCTTCTCTGCTCAACATGTTTGTGACTAAATGTGACTTGAATATATTGTGAAATATGGTGATCAAATTGACTTGTTTCTAAACACAAACTGTTTCAGCAGCAACATTGTTATAACCCTTGACATGCATTGTGTCATGTTTGACGAGACCAAAAATAAATAACATCTAACTGAATCTTTTGCCTCAGACTCACTTTTATGGCAGCATTTCGCTTAATAAACATTATTTATGTCCACTAAAACCTTCAGTAAAACACTCTTAATATGGTAAATATGCAGAAAATTGTAATTGTGATGTACATCTCCCTAAGTGGAAAAACTAGAATCAACCTCAATTCATTGAGATCTCAAGATAAGATTCCACAACCAGTGGCAAAGCCTTTTCTTCATGCTGAGGGACCAAACCTCATCTAAAACATCAGAGACTGCCACGTGTGAACAACCTGGAAACAGGCAACAGGATGAGATACCGAGCTGTGATTGTTGTGCACAGTTCCTTCACACACACCACTGAGGCCCATTTAAAGGGTTATTCACTTTGCAACATGTTTTGTTTAATCAAACTTCAATCTTTTAATAACACCATGCAAGAGTCACAGTTTAGAATTGACTTGTGATGCCAGGCTCTTTGCATTGGATCTAATTTAGGTGTAGGATTAGGAGTAAAAGGGGCTAAAAACAAATGCACATCATATTTTTAACATTTGCATTCGTACATTTACTATGTAACAGCTTTCTTCCACTTTACACTTTTGTGGAATCAGGTGTTTGTTTATCACTTAAATTGCAATGAAATTCATTGAAGGATTTGGTTTTGATGTGAAAATAAGCTGAAGCGGTTTCAATTGTGTGAAAACTTTTGCAAGATCTGCAGTGGGTAAATGACTCAGGACAGCTGCTGTGCTGACAACCTCCTAAAAAGAGAATGTCATATTTACAATATCATAGATATGGAAGACTAATTTGCATCTCAACTCACTCCACTCTAGGTACACATAAAAAAGCTATAAAGGGAATTATGAGGGCATATAACTGTGAATTTTACTACTTGTTAAAGATTTCCCAAGTTATCCCTGACCTTTGTGGTTATTTATGTTGCCTACATGTGACGGTTCTTGATTTAGAGCTGTGTGAAGGATCAAAGATCACAAGTGTGCAGCATAAATATGCAGCCTCACCCTGTGTGCAGTGGAGTTCCTCTGCATTCCTATAAGTGATTTAATGATTAGCACTGCAGTGAAAGGCATGTGCATATCTCATCAAATCTGTTTTTAAGAAACATGATCAATGCACATATAACTGTCCCCTACAACTTGACTATTAACAAATGTATGCTTTGTTTATATTTATTGTGATATGGCTTAAGCGTGTAAGAATTAGGAGAACATAAACTCTGTTTGATTGGCTTCCTCAAACTACTAGAGGCATCTGAAATATTTTAGAAAACCCTCACCAAGTTAGGTTTTTTAGGCAAAATTCAAAACTGTTCATGCACCAAAGACACATATTAAAACCAAAAAAAAACAGTAATGCTATTTGTATTTTTATCCATGCCAAGACATACACAACTATTAAACCAAAGAGAGGAAAAAAGTTAGATCTAACTTTCTCACAGCTGGAACGTATTAATAAGCCAAAGTTGTTTGGTGATTTTATTCTGTGAGAGAATAAATCAAACTGGAACTTTTCGGGCTTGTGGGAAAGAACACCATACCTACAGTAAAGCACAGTACAGCTTAGTGATGCTTTTGAGTCTCTAGAGTCCTTCAGTGAGTGGAGGCCTTACGTCAATCCAGGATGATTCACTTAAGCATCCTAGAAATCCTGGGAGAAAATGTCCTGCTGCCTGTAAGAAAGCTGAAGCTTGGGATTTGTTGGACCTTCAAGGAGAACAACGATCCCAAGCGCATGTCAAAGTCCACATTGTTTCAGAGAAAGTCCTGAAAGACTTAATGGTCAAGCTTTAGGAAGATTTTAAAATAGGTGCTTGTAGGCCACAAATGGATAAATATTACAGGCCTTTTTCCACATGAGGCTTGTTCATATTTGTCAGCAGAAGCTGTGACTTGTGTCTGGCTTTGCTTCACATTTGTATCAGGCTATAATCATTAAAAATGTCAATTTACAAAGTGTTATCTATGTTAAATATGTTTTTATGGACAGGTAGAATATTTTTAAGATAGCAGTGTGCAACAAAAATTCATTTTTGGACATTTAGAAGTGAGCAATAAGCAAAAACAAAACCTGAATCCTAATAAGGTGCAGACAGGCTTTAAACCTTATCTCAAGGTTTTTGACTCTGTTGCTAAAAAGCTTCAAAAAAGCAGCTTGAAAGTGGAAGTCACCAGTGAGTGTTGTCCTAAAAATAGTTAGGGTGTGGAATAAGGGAGCAGGGAAGGTTGTTTGGTAAGGCAGCAGCTGTTTGATCTTTCTTTGGTGAGAGGGCGAGACAGTGGTTAGGTGAGAGGCCCAGGGCAGAGAGAGTGGAGTGGAAGAGATGCTCTAAAGAGACTGCTGAGGGTTGCCATCCACCGGCTGTGACACTCAAAGACTCCATTGGTTTGGAGAATAAAGATGGGCAGACAGAAACATAGATGCACCACTTCCTGTGTTGACTCAATTAACCAAAAGGACGTCTGCTTTCACCTGACATCTCAAAAATATTCATGTGTGTGGTTTTTTTTTTAGAATAAAAAAAAGAGAAATAGCAGCTTCCAGCACGGAGGATGATGTATGGGCGTGATGAGATATTTCAGCGGTGAGGCACGCTAGGGGACTAAACTGAGCGACAAATACCTCACCAACTTAACCGAGCAGAACGAGAAAACCAGGAAGCAGAAATAGAAATATTATGTGTAAAGCACGCCCTTCTTGTGGTGGCCAGAGCTGCAACGCACAGAGTAGAACTGGGTGCAAAGCAAATAGATGGTTCGCAGTGTACGTGGACGCACAAAACCACCCTGGAGAAGTCTGTGGCCGTCTTCTAAACTTTTAAAATAAGTCGGGTGTTTTTACAGGGTTTGAGGTTTGGTAGGAAGAATACCGATGTGTCAATACAGAGCAGTTGCCTGCTGTGAATATAGTTTCTAGCCAACTTCGAATGCCTTCCACACACACCAAGCCCTAATTTTGAAGGTCATTAAACTGAAGCCATACAGCCATTAAACAGAAGCCATTAAAAATAATTTCAACTGTAATCAAGCATAATAGTTCGTTTTTAGCCAGTAAATCCCATACACCACACAATAGGATTTCTAAGAGATTTACATTTGCATTATAGTGTATAAAAACGCCTCAGATTCAATCGATAGCACTTTTTCCTCAACTTATATTATTGATTTAAATTATTCTTTAATATTCTCTTCACTTAAAGTATCTAGCTTCGCCTGAGCAGAGTGCTAAAACGAAACAAGCAGGCGGAGCTTCTTAACTCTGAGACAGTCGATTTAAAAGCTTATCTTATCATTGGGTCTTTGGAAGAAGGTTCTTTACATCCTGCCTTGTTAGAATAACTTTAAAAATAAAGTTTTACTCCTCCTGTTATGTTCGTTTCTGAGGTACAACAATAATGTCCGTGGGTCAATTTGACCCGGAGAGTGTTTAGTCATGCTATAGTGTCAGAAACCAAAACAATTCTCCAAACTTTTTTTGTGTCTGATTGTTAACTCCATTACTAACCATTTCAATCAATATTTGTCCAGTGATGTTTTTTTATTTCTCACAAATAAAGGATCAATGATGACAATTTACTCATTTGGACATAAAAATTGTGATTTACATTTTTTATGCCCACTGAAAAATCCTAAACACAAAATTACACTAATTATCCTTGAAAGTGATTTTTTGTAAAATGTTTTATATTACATTTATATATTTTTTGAAGCGGTGATGTTTATGAACTTGAGACACTATTCTGATCTGGGTTAAATTGACCCGCTGATTAAAATCAAGACAAATGAGTCCTGAAGATGATCCTCCAGCTGGATTTCCTGTTAAACCTGCAAGTCCAAAACTTAACTGGGTTTTTCATCACATGCTGCCCAGATTTTTATGTCATTTAGCTGATGTGGAAGACATATATTGCCTAAATGAGCAGCGACCTCTGAATGCCAGGGGTGATCTTTGTGAATGCCACAAGTCTTTCATCCACTGTGACATCAGGGACTCCGTTATAGAACAGGGGAAGTTGCAACCCACATGTTCCACACTGTCCTATTAGCTGCTAGTTTGTCTTGTCTGTCGATTGTCAAATTGGATTACTCTGGAGAAATGTCTCCAGAAACATCATGGCCCGAAATATTACCCTGCCTGTCTCTGCATCCCTTAGACTGGCTGTTGAGTCATTCTTTGACTTGAAAACTCTGGTCAGAATGAGGACCCCCCTCCCCCCCAAATATGAATGTAAATGCATTTGATCCAGCTCCTTCCAGTTCTCTCCAAAACTGTGCCTTCCTTTTAGATTTGTCATTTCAAGAATAATTTTCTGCATTGCACTAGGCTTGAGTAGTTCAAAAACTGGTTTTATGTCTGTGATGGGAGTTACTGCCATCCTGCCCTGGAACTGTCTTTATTATATTTTCTACAGGGGCTGCAAATGTGTAAAATGAACCATTTTCATTTTATACATAGAGTGCACCTATGTATAGGTGTACTCTATGTATAAACTTTTTCAATTCTACATGAACAGAAAAAGTTTCATGCAGAAAAAATACTTCTATTTTTTTTTAAATTATACTTTAAAACAGGTCAAATCTGCCCATATTACACCTATCCTGCATGACCTTCACTGGCTTCCTATCAGCTGCAGAATTCAATACAAAATCGCGCTCATCACCCATCAGTGTTTAAACGGAACTTCACCGGATTATCTGAAGGACCTTCTCACTCCACATTCATCCACCAGATCTCTACGATCACAAGACTGCAACTTCCTTCACCTTCCTCGCTCCAGATTAAGGTCCATGGGAGATCGGGCTTTCGCTGTCAATGACCCCCGTCTCTGGAACTCTCTCCCAGATTATTTGAGAGCTCCACAACCACTGATTGATTTTAAAAGAGGCTTGAAGACTTTTTTATTTAAGCAAGCCTATTCTGCCTCCACATGATTTTTATGATGTTGATTTTATCTCTGATTTTATTTGCACTATGTAGCACTTTGAGATTTTTATTAATGAAAAGTGCGGTACAAATTGGATTGATTATTATTATTATTATTATTATTATTATTATTATTATTATTATTATATTATTATTATTATTATTATTTAACGTTGATGAATCGTGAGTGCGTTTATAACTGTGACTGTTTTTGTGCCAAAAACCGGACTGAAGGTCAGAGGAGATCGGGCCTTTTCTGTTGTGGCTCAAAGATTGTGAAACAATTAGAATATTAGGCAAGTTTCTCTGGTTTTATCTAGGTCTCTCTTAAAAGCACTTGTTCAGTGTTTTTTGTTTTGTTTTGACCTTTATTGAACAGTGGTCATAAAGGAAAGTTGGTTATGAGAGAGAGTGGGACGACATGTGGCAAAGGCCTCTGAATAAGGTTTGCCCCTTAACCCCTGCACCACAGCAGCACCACAGCAGCACCACAGCAGCACCACAGCAGCACCCCTTCAGTAGCTTTTGACACGTAAGTTGGTTAGTTGTTTTCTGTTGTATAATTCTGTAATTTTTTTGTTTGTTTGATTTTAGTACATGTTACTCTGTTTTTAATGTTTTTAGTTTTGGTTTTATTTATCCATACTGTTTGGCACGTTGGGTAAACATATGCTTTGGGTGTTTTTAATGTCCTTTATAAATAAAAAAACCTGGAATAGGATGGAATCTATTTGTGTTTAATGTCCGTGACAATTTTTATTTGTTTTGTTTTGTCTTTTTATGTGTATGCTAAAAGTCACTTAGTGACATTTTTTCAGTGTCACATAATTCTGAAAGCCTGTTTTTAGGTGTGACCTGTGACAGGCAAAACCACTGTTGGGACTATGACACCACAGGGATTCAGATGTCCAAAGTTGGTTCCCTGAAAACAACAACAGCAAACCCTGGGCTGGTGGTTCTGGAGCCAAAAGCTGGTGAATCCAGGTTAGTACAAGACCATTGAAGTCCTCCTTCCTGTTTCTATTCCCACACAGATTAAGGGAAATATTAGGGCTCAGAATTAGCTTAGACCTTGCCTGGTAAAAACCAACCCATTGTACTACACAATGCTTCATCCAGAGGATCTGGACTCTCAGAAACAATTGGTTTCTGGAGGCATGGCCTGTGTTGAGGTTTAAAATTGTATCCAAACACTAATGTTTGCCTGTGATGGATGTAATGCACCAGTTTGACGATAAAAAGCTTACCGGAAATTGTCTGCGCTGTAAGCAACTACCCTCCTCCGTGAAGAGAGAAGTACCGGTCAGAACGAGGAGGGTGTTGATGCCAAATCAATATTTGGAAGCGAGGCCGACGCGGACTGAACGGCTTCGTTCACTTCCTTTGGTGCTGTTATGAAAACTCCAGTCAGACTACAGTTCTAAAACAGCGCAGAAAATGGAAGTCTTTGTTCTCAACTTCTCTTTCTGTTTGCTGATTGGGCTGGTCAAAAATCAACCGGAGACAATCCGAGTCAAGGGGAGAAAGCCCACTGTGCTGAAAGCGAGAATTGTTTTTAAGCGGAATTGCCCAGGAAGGCAATGGCCAGGCTAGGTTAGACCATAAATTAGTAGAATCTGTGAAGTTTTGTGGTTTTTGTCTTTGTTCATTATATGAGCTTTTACTTACTTAAACCGTGTGACTTAAACCAGTTTTTCCTCAGTCAGCCCCAGCCAGATTCTTCTCCATTTGCAGATACTGCACGGCTCTTTCACCATTTTAGGAACTTGAGCAAAGATTGTAGTCCTGGGTTTGATTCCCAGTCATAAGCTAATTGATGAATGTCTTCTCCATCTCATTTCCTGTTCAATAAAAAGGTACCTAGTGCCAAAAAAATTTGACCAATTTGATACAGAGAATATATACTTTCAAAAATATAAAAAAATTCTAAGTTGTTAGAATTTTATTCAATTTAGATTTTGATTACTGGAAATTTAAGTGTTAACTGTAAAATCACATTTCAATTTCACAGTTTAAGTCACTAATTATGAACCAGCAGGTTACTTAATAAAAAAAATTAAAATTAAGTCCAAAGAACTTGTCTGGCAAGCTTAGAAAAGTCAATAATTGTGTTTGCTTAACTACATTATTAGATTTGAAGCTGTTTAAATGTTCAAAATAAAATCTCCCTACAAGTCTTAAGACGTCCACAAGAGTGAGCTGTTGAGTAAATGTTAATGTCCATTCAGGTTGTTGCCGAGGGCTCCTCCCATCCCCCCACTTTCTCTGTAGTGCATTATGTGATAAAGAAAAGCTCACAGTGCCAATTCACACTTCATCGTTTTATTCTTCAGAATTCACAGGAAACAAACTCAACACCTTGTTACCAGTTTTTGCAGGCAATGTTACATTCCATACTGAAAAAATGTGAGCCTCGTTATGTACAAAAAGAGAAGCCGGTAGAGGACAGCGTCTAAAATCCTGACTGTGTGCTTTTGACTTGTGGATTCAGAGTGGTGTTGTAGTCATCACAGCTTAATGCAAAAGTCTGCTTAAAACATCTCCCAATTTTATTCAATCTTACAAATGGTGGGAAAAAAAGAAAAACTTCATTTACAATGGGTAATCAGTTAAAAACTTCAGTCATTAGGTACATCTCAGCCATAAAACCAGAAATATCAAAGTCTATACAACGTGCATTACTACAGAATTTTGAAACAGTGGTGTCTAATGGAAAGTGGTGAGCACCAATCATCGTTTTGACGGCTAAATCTATTTCAGGAATGGTTTGTGTTCACAGGAGCGTTGAGCTTAGAGAGTTGTAAACAACTGTACACTGCAATGACAACTTAAGACTCGCTTAAGAACCTCCCCTTTAAATATCACAATGTGTCAGATCTTGCAGAGACAGCTTGAGCTGCTACATCCAATTGCCCAGCACCAAATACTTTAATTAAATATATGGAAGAAAAAAAAAGATTCAGTAATGTGATGGTATTCCCTAAAAAAAAAAAAAAAAAAAAAAAAAATCCACTCACATTTTGCACAATCACACTCACCCATGTTACAAATGCAAGCACCAAGAAGCAGCTAGGAGCATCACTCTCTGCTGCACCTGCTGTCCATCACTGCTCGGGTCTTTGCAGTCATTATGGATGAGATGGTTGCAGAGTAGTAAACATATACAAAAAAAAAACAAAAAAAAAAAGAAATAAAAAGAGAAAATTAACAAAAAGAAAAACAAATTCCCTGGTTTTAGACAAGTCCCCGTGTTCCTTCAGACAGGCTACATCGTCTCCTTCATTCCGGTGCGTCGTTCAGCGAGGGGGACTAGGGGTGTTTACTCGGCGGCGGCGGCGGCAGCCTCCGGACTGGCTGCCGTCTCTGGCTCAGTTGGAGAAACTTTGGCCGGCTTCTCTTCTCCTTCGGCTGCTTGCTCTGCCTTCGGCTCCTCCGCCTTCACCTCTTCGGCTGCAGTCTCCTTGACTTCACCTCCGCTCGCCTCAGCCGGCTCGGTCTCCTCTGCGGGGGCCTCGGCGGACTTCTCGCCTTCGGCCGGTTCTGCCGCAGCGGCCGCCCCCTCCTCGGTTGCCTCTTCGGACTCCTTCTTGGTCTTTTTGAAGGAGAAGCCACTGAGCTTGAAGGAGGGTTTCTTGAAGGAGAACCGCTTTTTCTTCTGCTTGCCGTCCTCGCTGGTGGACGGAGTACCTTCCTCTGGCTTGGCAGAGGTCTCCCCGTTTGTGGCGGATGCCTCCTTGTCTCCTTGGGCCTCGGCGTCTTCTACTTTCTCACCTTCTTCTTTTGGCGCCTCTTCAGTGGGAGTGCTTCCATTGGCCTGCACGTCGGCTTTGTTGGCATCCTCCGCGGCGGCGGGAGAGCATCTCCGTTGGTCTTGGCATGGCCGTTCTCCTAGAAAGAAGTCGAAAAGGTCCAAATCGTTGCGTTATTTAAGATCATGTTAGACTGTATTGATGGTAGTGAAGAAGATACCAGAAAATCTCTTTGTAAAAATCTTGAACACCATTGGGTTTAAACCAAATTCCAAAGCTAAAAGTATTCAAAAGAAACTACCCACACTGCCCACCAAGAGAAAATGAAAATTGCATAGACATCTGTTACTAGGAGAATGACGACACATGTCTGGCTTTTAGCAGTAGGCTCGGGTTTTTAAACTGCAATAAAGCCGGGACCCCACTAGAGGGCGTTCAGTCTGTAGAAACAACATAGGAATTTGAGATAAAATAAATAAATAAAAAATTTCTACCATAAACCAGCTGAATCGATATGCATTAACCAAATCTTTGA
Source organism: Poecilia picta (assembly GCA_033032245.1). Taxonomy (NCBI): domain Eukaryota; kingdom Metazoa; phylum Chordata; class Actinopteri; order Cyprinodontiformes; family Poeciliidae; genus Poecilia; species Poecilia picta. The sequence goes on from CM065374.1 coordinate 17,139,612, forward strand.
GCACTTCATACATTTATTACCTTAATGCTATTAGAATTTATTAAGTCGAAGAGGTTGATTTATGCATAAACACGTTTCTTTTCTTGAACCTGGCAACAAAGGCGTGGTACCGTTTTTTAAAATGGCCATGCCACGGTGAGGGGCGACCACAAGCCCCTGCTGTCCCACACAGACCCACAAAAACTGACTTTAAATTATCCACTCAAACTATGCAAAACCTCCAACTCTAACAAAACCTGACTTCTGCACATTTAAAATGGGGGGTGGGGGGAGAAAAATCAAAACGCGTTCAAAGCTGCACAGGGCGATGACCTTTAGAACCACATTAAAAGCATCCCGATTAAACTCCGGTTCTGGATCGGTTTTGTGAAATAACCAAACAGCAGCGTGGAGAATATAAGCGCATGTGGCCACTTTCCCTGAATGCCGGTGGGCGTCAGGATGCGCTACGGGGGAACATGGAGCACGGCATTGACGCAACACATTGCTAAATTGAGGCGAAATTCCGTGTGGGCAATTAAGAATTTAATAATTCAAGAAGGCTTATTTACCTGCCCGTTCGCCTTCGACGCAACAGCTGCTCCTTCTGCGGGCTTTTCCACCGCGGCGTCGTCTTTTCCAGCGGTTTTGGAGATTTGCGCTCCCATGCTTTTTGTTCCAACAAAGGAACCCAACCGATCAAATGAATGAACAAAGACCGCAAAGCTTCCTCCCGAATCAAAATTTAAGCCACGCCGCTTTGCCTTCTTTGCGCGAAACAAACGGGAGAAATAACCCTGAAATCCAACATAAAAAAAAAAAAATGAGACCGCAATGAGAGTAATGAGGACTTGGGGGAGAAAATGTAACGAAGGCGCAAAAGAAATCCGTTTTTTTTTTTTTTTTTTTTCCTCGAGCAGAGTTTGTAGATGGGGAGAAATTGGCCCCGCCGCAAATGAGATGCGGAGTACAACGCCCAAGTCCGCTGATGAATGGGCGCCGGGACCGTGACGACAAACCCCCCCCCCCCCCCCCCCCCCCCCGGCGCCCGAGCCAATCACGAGCCCGGAACGCAAAGCGGGGGGGAGGCCGTGGAGCCGAGGGACGCGCAGCGGTGGGGGGGGAGGACAATGGGAGAGACACAACAACATGGCCTACAACTTTGTGGATCCACGTTAGAGCAGTGAGACGGGATCGTTTCCCACTGGGCTCCCACTCTGCGCATCAGATGTGGAGGCTGATTTGGTCATGTAGTGGTAGCTTAGTGAACGCTGCAAATACATATTTACATTTTTAGCAGCTGTTTTTGGTTTTATTTAGTTTTTTTTACCGATATTTTTCCCCCTCTGCAGGGAAGCAACACATTCTCTGGGGTTTTTTTTTTTTGTTGTTGTTGTTGTTTTGTTTTGTTTTATTACATTTTATTTTAGCTGATTCTATTGAGGATGGGTTTTTTTTTTAAATCTTTTTTTATTTATATTTTTTAAAGATTGGATAGCCGTTAGACAAACAGATACAATCGATATATCTTTTTACATATACAAACAGTTCATACAATAAATCAAACTAAACATCTTCTTTTTTAATTATTATTCATATTTTTTAAATGCCAATGAATTTCACAAGATAGCTGTTTGATTTGCTTACTTCATATTCAGAAGTTTGGGGAACAATTTGGAGGAGGTGGTGATAATGTCATGACTTTTGTAAACATTTTTAAATAAATAAGAGCAAAAATTGCTATGTGTCTTTAGGCAACAAATTCTATTTATTCCAATTACTTCAACAACAAAAAATAACAGAACAGGCATGGTTATCGTTTGCAAATGCACTCAGGATGATAGTTCTTAAAATAAGTCATCATGTCAAACTAGAATTTAAGTGTTTGGTCATAATGACCACTGTTATATTTGGAGGGGGAAAGAGGAAGCCTGCAAGCCTGAAAAAACATCCCAACTGGAAATTATGAGTCTAGAGTCATCTTATTATGGGGGGGTTTTGATGCTTTGGTGCGCTCCACAAAATAAAATAGATGGCATCATGAGGAAGGAGAATTATTTTTGAAATACTGAAGCTGCATCTCAGGACATCAACCAGTAAGTAAAAGCGTGGCCACAAGCAGATCTTCCAAATGGAAAATGTGGAAAATGATCATTTGCTATAAAGTGGCTTATGGACATCAAAGTCAATGCTTTGGAGTAGCCATCGAAAGAATTTGATCTCAGTCCTATAGAAAACTATGTAAATTAGTTCTACCTAAGCAAAATGTTTCTTCTGCCTCTAAGTCATGTTATCGAGTTTGATGGAGAATCTTAAAGGGGGCAGGGAGGCTTTCTTAGGTCATTGAAAATGATAAGTGGGTAAAGGTAAAAAAAAAATAAAATAAAAATCAATGGAGATGTACAAACAAACTGGTCCGAAATCGGATGAATCATCTGAATACTGTCATGAAGGCTTTTCCATTGATCATTGTGAAGCAGGTGAAATCCATTTACCTACAATGTTTTTAATCAAACGTTAAAAAAAAAAACATAATTTTTTGGAGGGGAAATCTCTGTTCCGTTTTCAGAACCTCCGTCTTTAAATGTAATTTTATCCACTTCCAGCCATTCACTTTGGTGGACTAATAGTAAATGTTACTCTAATGTAGATAACAATGCAGAGCTTAATTATCCAATCCAGAGCTCCCATTTTATTTAGAATGGAAGTTTCATTGTCTCTGAATCTGAATTGTTATGTGTGAAAACAACATCATTGTGTTTAGGTGGCTGCTGCCTGTCTGCTGCTATGTTATCAGGGTCCCCTCCTGACATATGCCCCTCTGAGTAAACAGACCTCCCCTGTAACTATAAGCCCCTGCACCCATAACATCCCTCGTCGCTCCTCTTGCATAATAGTGTCTTGTCTGCGTGTTGCAGCTGGAGCATCCCAGTGACCCAGATATAATGAGACTTTATGGCTCTGCTGTCTGCTCCGCCAGCCTGCAGCGCTCCAGCTCCACCAGCAGCAACAAATCTTTCCTCTCTTTCCCTCTCTCTCTCTCTCTGCCATCACTGCCTGACCCACATCTCCATGGTTACCGGTCCAAAATGGCTGCGAGGAAGAAGCCGAGCGCTGGCTGACAAGGTGCTTTAGCGACTGTGACCTCTGGTTGCGGAGGAGCGGGCGTGAGAGTGAAGTCGAGACTGCACAGCGAACACACGCCTCAGACCGAGGATTAAGGGTGACTTCTTTCACCCCCACCTCTCTACTCCCGCTAACTAGGCCACGTTCATTGTTGCCATATTCTGATGACATGCAAAGCTGTAATTATGATAAGGAGCAGCAAAGAATATGTAAACCTAGAGACAAAGGCAGTGGGGCACCGACTGTTTTCAAACAACAAAAAGATTAAACATTTAGCTCACTGAACTAAGAGTTCTTAAATGTAATGTTTCAAACTCAATAAAAAACACAGGGATGTTCACATTTTATGTATTTCAAACCAATCAGGTTTTTTTAAAGAGCCACAGACCTAAAAAAATAAAAAATGGGGCAGGTTGAGGACACAAAGTCAAGCAGAAAAAGCAACAAAGCTCAAACCTGTAATCTGAAAATAAAATAATCCAAATCAAATTATGAGGTGAATGTTAAAGTCACTGTCTGTGTCTTGAATACCAGGTATCTAAGCTTTTAAGGCGATTGTATTACGCGTCTTTTAAGAGGATAAAACGGTCTCTATACACAAAAGGTGTTGTATCTGAACAAAACAGCCCATTTAGCAAACTCTATAATTTGAGTCAGAATAATGAACAATATTGTAAACCCATCAAGCTGGTTTCCAAAAACCTGAAGGTTGATGCATCTCTCTGTGTTTTGTTTTTTGGATTTTCCTCCCCCTTTTGCAAGTAGTTTTCATGAAAACATCAAATCTGATCTTTCACACACATTTCACCAAAATGTACATAAGGACACTTTGAATAAAACAAACTCTTGTCCCACACTGACCGTGTCCTAAATCCTCAAATGAATTTCATTGCTCGTTTCACTCGTGGGCACGAGGTGTTTTCCACACATTTTGTTCTTTGTTTCACACCAAACACACCTGGAGTGTGTGTTGCTAAAAAGCTCAATGTGAGCATGATTCTGTTTTGAAAAGGGATTATTGGTCTAACTTTTAATTTGGCGAGATTTTGACAGTAGCCAAAATCTTCCTTATTAAGAAAAACAAACTTAAGACATTAAATTGCTCATTCTCTTGTCTTCTACTTCATACGAAGAAACATTATTATTTAGTGATCCTAAGATTCCACTTTTTGCTGCAGTTTTTTAGTTTTTTTACCTGTGAGCTTTAGATTTGTTTGCCTCCCTTTGCATCCTGGTATTTGAGTGTGGTGACTAGTTAAGCTTCATAAATTATCCAGCCTTGATTGCTGCAGGATAGTAGATATAGGCAAGTTTTCTTATTGCCATCTCCTGACATATACATAGATATATACATAGATCCACATTCATACATTTTACTGTTATGGGATACGTCTTGTCTTTTTCATTTAAGAGTGACTGAAGTTCAAAATGGGTAGAGGCAGAGCTGACTTTGACTTCAGTCCTTGAACGTGGCAAACTGTGCAAGATTGTTACTTTAAAATCTGAATAATTAGTCTTGCTACTCTCTGTGAATATGCCATACTTGCACAACTTCTTTCTATTGCAGAAATGTCAAATATGATTAAATAGAGATTTAAGTCCATTTAGGAACGGACATTAGGTTATTAGTTGAGTCAGACTTTAAAGGAGATTACAAGAACAAAGAAATCAGGGGCTTTGTAGTAAGCCACTCTCCAACTGATGTGGTCAAATGTTTAGGTGGAAAACCACTGGGAAAGCAGTTTCTCCCCGAGCTTTAACATCTTGACTGACTTATTTTGTGAACTCCACCAGTTCCTCCTGTGGCAACCACACAGCATGATACTGCCCTCCCCGTGCTTCACAACCTGGCTGACTTAAACTCTTCCTTCTTTTTGCATCTCTACAAGACATGTTTTGGGGAAAAAAAATCTCAAGCTTCACTTGCAAGTCATAATCTGGCTTGTTTGTTGCTTCGACACACATCTACACCGGGCCTTCTGCTTTTATTCTGGGGTTTGTGTTTTGAAGCAAATCATGTTCTTTCCAGGCCACAGTATCTGTTTTCTTTCTGAACGGTGTGGGTGGATATTTCTGTGGTTTGTTTCACTTGTTTGTTTGCACTTGCATATGAGTGTTTGAAAGTTTTCCCAAGGATTTAGAGTTTCACAATTCTTTTCACATTGTGTAATTAATTTTTTCTACGATTGCACTTATGAAAGCAGTTTGAAAATGCCTGTTATTGCTTTAGATTACATCCACAGTTGTGCCTCATTTTAACAATTCAAATGTTTTGAATTAGCCTTTCAGAAACTCACAAGGCCTTTCCCAGATTGTTTAGAGGTATAGAAATTTCAGGGTATGTACATTTCTGAATGTGTAGCAGGCAATAAAAAATCTTCCCCCTTGTTATTAGAAAATGTAAATAAGTTGGGTAATCCTTCGAAATCTAAAACAGAAAATTTAGTCTGATTTAACGGCAGACAAAAAGAATAGCTTTTTTGTTTGTCTGTTGCTTTTTTTATGTGTAAAATATCCTAATTGCACATTTTTACAAGGGGACTCAGCAGGCGTGAAGGGCGCTGTACATTTGAATCTGGTCTTCTTCATTGGCCTCAAATATTCTGATGGGAATAAAGGGGCAACAGTTGATTTCCATTATCATCAATCTTATCAGACAGGTAAACTCATGCAGATATTCTGCGGTTTTTAAAAAGGAAAACCTTCAGGCTACGTTCTGTCCTTTTGACTTTGAGTTAAAAAAAAATCTCACTTTAACACAGCAAGCAGGACTGCCTCCCGAGTGCTGAAATTCGCTTGATCAAAAACAAATAGCCAACAACAGTGTCCTGTTTTCCAGCATTCTCATGGACGAGGAGGTGCCCCACTTGTGCCCACATTGTAAACTCTCATTGGAGGAAAACGTTGTCAATCAAGGCGGTCTGACTCCGCATCAGCCTCACGCAAAACAAAGTGCTTCAAAACAAACAGAGACAAACCGGAATTTAAAGCGGCACGTCTTTAGCTGCGACGAACAACAACACAGATTTATGCTTTGAAAATTAATTGTGGTGTTTATCGTTATGCTTCTGTGCGATAAAAAGTGAAATAATATTCGATGAAGTGTGTAAAATTAAATGTATTTAACTGGAATATTCGCTTTCCTGCAGAAACAGACGCTTTAGTTTGAAAGTCTTAACCGGAAGTGCTCGATACAGCTAGTGTGGCTCGACAGACGTCTCACTCCGTGGTCATCATCCGAACACACGGCGGCGACAGGCTCTCCGGCAGGAACGAGTCTCCCCCTCTCCGCTCTCCCTCCGTGTGAGGAAAAAAAAAACACAGAGGAGAGAGAGAAGAAAAAAAAACTATGAAAAAAATTCCTTCACAAAATCTCAACTGAAAACTCCGATGGATTGATTTGATTTTTCTGCGGTAAGCTTGTTGTTGTTGTTTTTTTTATGTCTTTACTTCTGCTCCAAACCGGTGCAGCCGCCTCGTCCTCTGTTTTGCTCTGTGGGTTGAATCCATCTCGGGGAGAGAAGAGAGGAGACAAATGAACACGTTTTAAAGCGCCCCGGCCGTATGAGCAGACAGTTCCTGCAGAAGTGGGTTTGCTCTTCCATGTGAGAGTTTGAGAGTCGAAAAAGAACAACGTGCTGTGATTGCGGCTGGTGTTTTGCGTTCGTGCGTTTCTGAAGAGGTGTTGGATCTGCTGCAGGGACGGATGGGTTGCAGAGCAGAGCAGAGCTGACTGCTGAGGCCGAGAGCACCACAGTCACCGCGACCCGCAGACAGCCTCCTATTGATTAGTCTCCGAATTAATTGTCACATTTGTTGAGCTTATTGCATTGCCACGCTGTTAAATTTCCAATTAAAGCCGCTTTAATCGGTTATCTGTTGTGTCTGGAGGAGCTGCCATCCATCTTGGAGGCAAACACAAATATGGGATGATGTGCTGGCTGCCCATGTGATATAAGTTAGGATGCAGGTGGTGTTTTAGTTGACATGCCTTCATCTTCACACATCACCCTAAACCTGAGAGTGCACAGTTGTGTGATGTGTCTCACTAGGTTGAAATGAGTTACTAATGCCCCATGCAAATGTTTCTTTAGGACCTTTGTGTTCACAAGTAAAACAGATGGCAGACATGTTTGCACCTCGGCATTAGTTTACAAGCTTGGCCCTCAAACTGTGGTGCACTAGTGGGATGGGACTCAAAATAAATTGTTGGATTAAATGTTTGCAAGGTAAATCTGAATTTACTGTGCTGCAACAAGCGCCTGTAGTCAAAGACAGGAAGTGCACTGGTGCACAAATCTTTGCTTTGAAAAATAATCTACTCAAAGCAAAGTTCACTGGAAGAAATTTGGAACTTGTTGGCTATTGACCTTTTGCTGACAATGACTCTGCTCTGCTGCCCACAAGCTGGGCAAAACAAACCCTTAGATAAGTTGTTTGCTCATTAAAAAAATGGGTTTTTTTCTGATTTTAGGTCAGTTTGCAAGTTCTGTCTTTTATATCCTCCGAGGGAAGTTCAAATTAGGAGTAGTTACACCAATACTCACTTCTGATTGTCTGGTCAATACCTCCTGATAAGTCTTCTTTCCCTGTTTATTTCTTTCTGATTTCTTTCTTGTTTTTCTGGAAATAATATGCTGTAATAGACAGAAAGAGACCATTAAAAACAACCCTCATCGTTCAATTAACACTTCCTCCATGTCAAATTGTTTATGTCATAAATCTGTAGTTTGTAACCAATACATTTTCCTTAGTTTCAGTTTCTTAGTATTAACTACTTAATAAATGTGATTTTCACTCTATGAACTTTAGCAAATTTCCAGGTTGATTCTTTACATAAGTAAAAAACAAGTCTCTGAAATTAATTTTACCGATAAGTTACAGCTGGGTAGCTGGATGTAAAGCCTAATCATTTAGATCATAAACAATAAAGAATATGCAGGACTAATTTAAATTTTGATAATCAGTGAGACTGATCGGTTTCTGGACATTAATCATTTGTGGTTGCTGATGTATTTCTATAAGTAAATATCTTGGTTCCTGTATTCCTGTTTCATTTCAACAGTGAAACAGGAACAAGTGCTGGTGGCTACTTACCTCTAAATTCAGAAGTTGGATGTGAGAATGAAATTAAACCCATAAGCAAACTGGAAAACAATTGGGAATTGCTTGACACGGAGAGAGACCAGGCTAACTGACATTAGCATGAAAGACTAATATGTGTTTTGTGATTTCTAAGACTTAGAAGTTGTCATTATTTCTTTTCTCCTGATTTACTGAGTCACCTTCAGACTCCGTGGCCTTTTTTTTTATTTGCGTTGTTGAATTAGTTTAAGTTCAGCTAATATATTTCCAGGATCCTCTGCTGGAAGTACAAAGGATAACAACATGGTTCTTCATCATGTTGGCAAACGATGAAGAACCAACCTTTACCCTCCACTGAAACAACATTTGGAAATATTCATCAACAGATCCCAAATTCAGACAAATACTTTGCTATTTCCTGGTTTCTTTGATACTCCAATTTTCCTTATTTCCCAAGTGTCAGTGCAAGATGCCCAAATCAAGCTGACTGAATGGATAATTACAATGGTCTCAGTTATTTAACAGCATGACTCAACACACTCAACTGTGAACACTGTGACACTGAAACACAGCTAGCCTTAAACCATGTACTGTATGAAGCTCAGCTGTGGGTTTTATAACCCACTCTGTTCATTCAGCGCTCGAAGAGCGCTTTGAAAGCTTTAACACTGTTTTTCATTGTGCTCGTAATCTTGTGGCCAAGTGAAATATGCCCATTGTCCTCCTGTTGATACACTGAATGAACTCGGTTGTCTGACACAAGCAAATGTTGTAACTATCCAGAGAATGGCAGCCATAAGGAGGAGATTGTCCGTGTCGTAGAAAATCCAACAGACAGAGCGCCGTTTGTCGTATTTCATCCAAATGGGACATAGCTTCAAGTGATGCTCTTCTTGTACTTGTCTTTGTTGGTGGAACAAAACGTCGGGTTTTGGACTTGGATAAGGTCAACGTGTGTGCGTTGTCAGTGGGAGTCGGGTGGGAAGTTCGACATTAACTCGTACATATCAATAGTCTTGAGTGTAAAGTGACACCACACCTCAAAAGAATCAGGCCTGTGTTTGGAAGCGGTCGCATTAATGAGAGATTGGTAAGTTAAGTGCTGTGAAATGATGAAGACATTCCGGTAGCAGTAATCACCATCTGAGCACAGCTTCAGCCTTGAAGTTCTTGGTCATGTTTCAAAGACTCAAAGCCAGTTTTTGTCATTGAGGTTTTATTTTTGTATGTCATGTATCAGGTAAGGATGCTGGCTCTGCAGATTATGTCTTTCAATTGACCAAAAACTCAGTAAATAGTGAAAACTGTTTTGGGCACCATAGCAAATAAGCAGAATTGTTTTAAGAGAAAACAGGAGCCAAAAAGTCTAATGCAGTGGTAGCGAGATATCTGAAAGGGCATCTATTCAATTCACGCAAACATAATTTAACTGTGATTTACTGGCAAGCACCATGCCACAACAATGCTATTTTAAAAGATTTATTTAAAGGATTGTGGCTGTCTTGGGAGAAGAGGATTAATGAATTTTAATGGACTCATCTGAGAGGAGGCTGGGTGCTGGATGCTTCAGCGATCGAGACTTGTAGTGGCAGTTCTGTCTCAGCACATCAGTTCCCCAGTCCAGATAAGGACCTTCATGATGCTACATAGATCACAGTAGAACAAAGGGGTCAAACGAAGAAGATAATGGATAATGAGGCAGGGAAGATGGATCAAGAAGATGGTCATGAAGGAGAATGGTTAGGGTCAGGGCTGGAGGAAGTCGGGATGAGCGTTTAGAGAGTTCAGTGGTAGAGGTGAGAGTTGAAGGAAGTAAGGTTTTGGGAGTTAAGAGAAGGGATGAATGTTGAAGAACATGGGAATGAAGGGTAGGATCCAGTAGTGAGAGGTAGATGTAAGGGTTGAAGGCAGGAGAGGTGAGGATTTAAAGGATGAATGAATTAGGTAGGATGGTGCTGAACAGGGTGGCATGAATATAAAAGATATTACTTGATATATTATAAATGCAATGATAGCCCTGTCATGATAACAAATTTTTCCTGCATGATAAATTGACCCAAAGGTTATTGCGATAAACGATAATATTGTCGTGTTGAGACCATTTTCAAGCATTAATATTGCAAGGACACATTCTTAGAGATAAACTTTAAATTCTGACAAACATTTAACACTAGAACTGGAAAAAAATTCAAATATCAACAATACATAAACAAAACAAAATATAAAATGAATCATTAAGTCTCTGTAAACGAAACTGTCCTTGAAAATAAGGGCCAGTTAACACCAAATCACCAGTCTGAAAAAAAGAAGACATTTTTCATTTCAAGGGAAAAAACCCCTATAAATTATGAAAGTGAAAATTATTGAGTTTATTATGCGATTAATAGATTATTGTGAAACCTACACAGGGAAATTTTTTCCTAACTCTATGATCTTTGATGTTTCGATGAATCTTGAAAAGTATACATTTTAACTTCTGTCTCTGCAGAGTGTTCACTTTGGATGTGTCACTTTCTCAGGTCTGTCTGACTGTTTCCTGTTTTGTCCATCTGTTAACCTTAACCTGACATTCCTACACACTTGCAGGAACAGCCCTGTCTCTTACCTTACCATACTGCTATGGGCCTCTTTGACTCAAGCTGTTCATCTGGGCCTGAAAATAGCACAAGAATTGTTCTTGCTGAGACTGAGGTGAAGACTTTAGGCTGTGATACCATCATGCGCTTTCTTTGGGGGGTTAAGTTGTGTCACAGGTTGATCTGAGCCGAGTGTGTTGGAATTCAGCCCTTCGAAAAAGTTTTGATACTACTTGAACTTTTTTGCATTTTGCAAAAAATACAAAATGCAGCAAAATTGTGATGCAAAGAGAAAATACGATCTAATTACCGTAAATAAATATTGTAAAAGCTTGCTGTACTTTTGTAAAGTGTGGACTTTGATCTGGCATTTTTAACATGGAAACAGACTTTAAAACACTTATTTGTATATTCACTTAGGGATGGGCGATATGATCTTGGAAGTTTTAGCGCAATATTTTGTGGCACTATTGTGATGGCAATAAAATTGGCAATAAGAATGATTTATTACTCCTTTTTTAGATAACTGTATAGCTGTGACTTTATGTCAAAGCAATTATAGCCCCACAAACACAAATACAGCTCTTGAAAATCATAAAACATTCCAACTTGTAAAGCACTTCTTTAAGACACTAGTCGTATAAAGAAGTGTGATCTACAAATTGTAAATGCATTTAATAATATTTTCAAAATTATTGATTTATTGATGTTTTCCTTGAACAAACTGTGGAGAAAATAGTAAAAACTAACAGACAATATCCACAGGTTTGGGAATTAAGTGGAATTTTCTGTTCCAGCGATAAATAATAAGAAATTTATCACGATAAACAATATGATAGACTTCCATCCCTACATTCAATATCGGCCCCAGTCTGGCCCAAGTCTGAAATATTTTGCTGCACCAAAATTGCAGCTGGACTTGAACGTGCACACTGTGCAGCCTAAATGTGTTAACAACTCCCGTCACTCTTCATGATGGAAGATGTTGTGCCGCACCACCATCAGACAGAGTTGATGAATGTGTTAGTCTATCAATAAATCGGTACTAAGTTACGGGCATTAATGCGGTCATTGTTGGATTCCAATGCTGGAAAGAGGGGGAGGAAGATGCAGGAGTGGCGAGATCTGAAGAGGGGCTCATGGTTGGGCTGAAAGAGGAAAGAAACTGACCTCTGACCTCACGATAACAAGTTTTGCCGGACAATAAATTGTCCCAATAATTATTCCGATGAATGATAATATTGTTGTTTTGAAGTAAGAGACTGACAGTGGCATAATAATGTGAGTTCACTTTTAGAGATTTTCTTCTGCAGCCAAAGATTTTGAACAAGACAGTGGATAACTACGCAGTGTAAAACCCAACT